>OY756390.1:5000000-7500000 GCA_963576865.1 Anania hortulata | reverse complement strand
CGAATGTTACTCGAATGACTTCATGTTACATGTTGCCTCACAAAAAATAACTGCGGTGTGGACGCACAATTATAGACCTTATTCTTTACAACATATAGAGTATTCAATTAAAAATTAACTATAATAACTATCTTTCCATCGACAAAGATGGAGAAAAAGCCAATTAGATTCAGTAAAACTCACCGTCTATTTTGGTACCAGGTTTTGACCTGCGTGTCCGTTAGTCCCAGTTTCGCGGCTAACTCCATGCGGTCTTGGACACTGAGGTACTTCTGCCTCTCAAAGGACTTCTCCAAGGTTTGTAGCTGATGGTCCGTGAAGGCCGTCCTTGCTTTCCTCTGCTTCTTCGCCAGCCCTGAGGAGTCGCCTCCGCAGCTCTTGCTTGATACATCGTCTGAGTCATCTTTGACTCCTGCAAAAAAAAAAACAGTTTACTTTACGATTAACCTTGTTCACACCACTACGAATTCCTTGTAGCTAGGAATACTATATTATATACCTTTTTAACCTACTTTTACCTACATACATCGACACTCATCTTAGATTCTAGTATATTGTAGACAGAATGGGCTAGAATCATAAAAGTTGTTTTTGTTTCATTTTGTAAAGGTAAAAACAAGTATGTATTACAAAATGACAGTTGATTACCGTCACTCAATGGAAATCTGCATACATTTTTTGTAAAGATGTGTCCATATCGACTAAAATATCAGTATAATTCAAAATCAATTTCTGCTTTTTTCTCTTCGCTGCGTAAGTAGATCGGTATAAATAGTTTGCTATATCTCGGCATGTGTATAATGTTTCAAGTTCTCCTGGCTAAACGCGAGGCGTCCGTGGCCCGGAGCCACGCGGGGCTTCTTGCGGTCGCCGCGTTTCCTTCGGCCACTCGTCTTGCTGACCAACTACACTGCAAGCGATACTATAAGAACTCTACACCAAAAAACTTTTATTAAGTAGGTCATGACACGCGTTGGGTTTCAAATAAGCTGAACCTGTGACGGCTCTTAATCGCATTTCATTTTCCTTTCAATATATTCAAAAAATTTAAATCTAAACTGTTACATAAAGCATAATAGAATCTGTTTGAGTATTCTAACGTTCCTGGACACAAATTTCACACGGTCGGCAGTTATGTTTGTGTATTTACCGATCCGTGTTTACTTTTCTATTCTATTCTATTTTACGTAAAAGTTTTAAAAATCTCGAAATAGGCCTTCAAAAGCTAGATATAGCTAATTCAAAAGTGAGGCATAGGCTTAAAGTGAGTCGAAGGTAAGCGCAGCGAAGTGTAGGAGCGCGCCTGCGGTTAGTCGCCCGTGTACCTACTTAGTTCCCGGCTTACTAATCTACAATCAGTTACCTCAAGTGGATTAAATGATAAAACTGGTATAAGAGCACTGGTATACAGGGTTACATTGCAAAGGGGTGCCAAATTTAAAAATTAAGACCTAGGGAACAATATAAAGAAGCGTCTTAATCGTCATTATTTTTAATAATCGTATGTTACGAAAAAAAATACTTTAAAATATCAGAAAATAAAGTCAATAGAGACTACGAAGCCGCGCGGTCATTCATCAGAGGCGTAGGTATGGCGAGCCAACAAGGACCTTACGCAGTCCACATACAGTGCATTTTTTTCATGAATGAGTTAATTTATCCACGCGTACGATTTTCAACAGCGAACAGAAATAATTAAATGTAAATAAAAAAAAAACTTGTTCTTTGCATAGTTCGATTAAGTTATTGATTGTATCAAAAAATTTGGCACCCCTTTGCAATGTAACTCTGTATATCACGTAATATGAGTACCTATGTTACTTGTGATTTTAAAATGAGTTGTTCTTGTGAAAAAAATAAATAAACACAGAATCAGAAAATATAATTTTTATATGGTTACCTATAACATAGGCTGAGACGGAGATAGAAGAAATAGCGTGACAATTTAAACGGTATATGGGACTGACTAACTTTGAGCATCGACATACATTGATTTAAAAACTTGGGGGCGATCTTTGCCCTGCTGTGGAACAGTATGCGGGATTATAAAATCAATAAAAACACTTTCTTGTACCTAAATATAGGTATAGGTACATCAGACGTTTTTATGATGCTCATTGACATAAGTACGCTTCCTTCAAATTATACCTATTCATTTTGGTAATAAGCATTTATACATGATTTGTTACTTATTATGCTTTACCTTGTATTTCCTTATAGTCAGTATTTAAATATTCTGCAAAGATAAGAATGCTTTTTACACCTTTACTAGCAGGAAACACCAACATAAAAAAGGCAAACAAAAAGCCACTTAACGAATCTTTTAATGGAAAATTAATTGCGGGCACATGGAAGGCAAATTCACGACAAACTTACGAATCATAGTCGGAATAAATTAACATGTAGGTTGTACGAAAGGTGATTTTTTTCGACCCCTTAACAGTTTGTAATATCGACCGTAATTATGAACCGGAGGCCCATTAGGGTTCGCCACCGTTAATTTATTATAATAAGGTCCAACTGCCGACTTCGGCCGACCGTGAAAATTATTATCATTAGTGGACAATAATGTACCTACGAAAACAGCTAGTTGCGTAAACACAGTATGTTAAATTATCACTGCTAAGTGTTAGAAATTAGCACAAACTCCAAATTGGGCAACTTTGACCAGAAGTTATGTCTTGTTTTTAAAAGACTTTAAAAATAAGAGGAGGTTCTCAATTCGGTTGTTTTTTATGTTTGTTACCTCAGAACTCCGCCATTAATGAACCGATTTGAAAAAAGCAGCTCGGCAGCTGTTTTTAATTATTTATTAGAAAAACAATTTTTTATAAAAAAAAAAAAACTGACTTCAAAAACACTAAAAAGCTAAAAATAACTTTTAAACAATCATACCAAACAGTTATTATTGGAGTCGGTGCCAGCCGTGGAGTGTTCGAATGTGGTTGTTTGCAAAATGGTTAAAATTTTGATGGTATCAAACAATCTTTAGGTTTACCTACCATAACAAGTTTGGAGTCATTTACTTCAATAGGATAGCAGTAAACTGTATTTTAGTTTAAGTAAATGGGTTTCAAATATGCGTGATCATTTACTATTTTCGGTAGCACAAGGTGATTTATGGTGTAATATTTTAAAATGTTTGGTTAAACATAAGCAAAATCCAATAAACTGCTCCTCATCATAAAATTATAAGGCTAAATGTTGACGATGAATTGTATAATAAAGTAGGTACCTATTTTTATTTAAGGAATGACATTGTCTAATGATATAATAATATGCAAACATCACGTATCTCGTCAGGAAATAATATAAAAAAATAATCGTCTGTTCCTCTCCCAGCCAATCACGGTTGACCCGCGCATATAGGGAAGGGCGCATGCGTACAGGCAGCTAATGTGCTTATAATTGAAAAGTAGATTGGCTATTTGCCTGATCTCTTGTATAGTCGCATACCGACCTTCGTTACATTCGTTATTGTAAAGAAATCTTCTACTGCTTTCATGTTCTTTTGTTTTACTTGTGCCTAAATGAAGTGCTTATTTGTATTTTTTATCAAATGTGTTCGTTCTCGTTATAAAATTAAATATACGAGAAGAGCGTCTGTGTTAATATTGTCAATAAACGAGTGAAAGACTTGTTTTATGCAATCTTAACTACACCATCGTCATATAGATATTTATATCGCGCATTCGCGTCTATACTAACTTAACTGGGCACAGAATTATTAGTTACCTAATTCATGAGATAGTGAGTACTACTAAGACCACGACAATTGGTGTGGTGTTAGCGCATATTTTTATTTAAAAAATACATTTTGTTCAAGAGGAAACCTATCAAATAATTAAATAAAGTGCTTGAAAATTGAAGTTGGTTGGACTCTCGCAAACTCAATGACTTTCTTACAGTTTCTGGCAGGTTCCTCTTTCGCGACTTTTGTTTTTTTTTTCATAATAAAATAGAACGACGACTGATAAAAACTTTAAAAAAAACGGTCTACATTTCAGGCCACAGTCCAAAACACAAAAAAGTCAAATTGAGAACCTCCACCTTTTTTGAAGCCGGTTGAAAAAATATAATAAATCGGCCCTAATTATAAATTCCACTTATAATAGCTCGCTGTAAGTAGCAATGCGGTTAGTTTAAGCTGCATACATACATAAAAATAAGCCAAAGTGCTAATTGAATATTAAGTTACTGGTGGGACAAGTTGATTGATTTCAACGTGGCTTTAATTGCTTAATAAACGATCTGATCTCGGCGCGTACAAATCTCTACATATTGAGGTCAAGTATCTTACTCACACATTTGAACGTTAAAGTATGTATAGTCAGTCAGATGTATAGTCAAGAAAACACCATTTGGCACGTTTGGGACTGTGTGCGTCTCGCTCACTTTTACATCTGCGTTAGTTTTATTTACGAACAGTTTTACTTTGGAGGTTTATCTAGGCGTAGCAGAGGTATTTGATTTTGTTACATTATAAAAGTATCGTCGTAGATAAGTATTACCGGAGTTCAGAGGTATAAAAATTATTGACCTATGTCAATATACACCTATATATACTAGCTACTTTACAGACACCCCTTTAGTGATAGTAATATCCAATAAACGTATACTCTATAGTAAGTAGTAGTATTATCTATTTATTATTGAAATGGTCACGCCTATGTTATCGGTTATTCCATATTGGTTAATGGCCATCGTATCTATTACGCATGGCCGTACTTTCGATAAATTTGATTTAGATTTACCGGCTTAATATAAGCGTTAGCGGTGGCGTAATATTACTTTTAAAATATGTTTATAGTGATTAGCTTGGAATTGATTTTTATCTTCAGTGAATGAATTATGCAATATGAATTTTTACAAAACTGTTATCAACTTATTCGGGTTCAACGGTTATTGACGATGAAAATGAATAGTAATAAATAAATATATAATACAACTCTAGTATTACATGTAAAAAAACACGTAAAGAGTTAAAAAAACGATTACAATAAAAGTACATGAAATTCGTTTTAACTGCTCGTAAAAAATAAATCAATTGATTGATGCAGTGTGTCAATCAACGACCCTTTTTTGTATGAAAATTCGTATAACGCCTATATCGTTATATTGCGACCTACACTGGTACCCAAACTATAATACATTTAGAGCGGTGTCCATAACCGCGTCCGCTTATGTTGCAGCGACTAGCAGATCAGTGCATAGGCTAATTAGTGCATAGAGTGGGCGTGTGGCTTAATTACATTTTCTAAACCAGCCGCGCCTTGGCTGTGCGTATGCCAAAAGCACATTCCTTTGATTTCATACTCCATAAGATTGGTAAATTACTGCCTATTTTATTATTTATTGTATATAATTTCTTTCAACAATAAATGTTATTGTTCTTTTAAGTATTATTATTTATTATACAAAAGCAAACAATAATTGTCACCTAATGATGTCGTAACTTAACCAGTTGGGTCTACGTTATCTACTCCAGCTATCATATAAGATCGTCTGTGAAATCTTTCATTTTGCAGAATGAAGTTATGAGTTCCATTCTAAAATAAGAAAGTATCTTAGGTATGAAATTAAAGGTATTTTTACCTACCCAAAAAGCGTTTTGTATATGATAACAAAAGGTAGTTGAAATACAAAAAAAACTGCATTAAAATTTGTCCGATGTGTAATTTTACCCGATTTAATTTGAGTTAAATACGCTTGGAAAAATAAAAAATATTCCAAAATAATTGTAATTTATTATAATGTAAGTAATGACTTTTAATCCACCACTTTGAAAATCGGTAAGACAACCTACTCTCCTTGCACGCGGGATTCAACCGTTAGTTAAAATGATACAGTTTCCGCTGGCCCTAGTTTTTCACCACGGTATCATTATATCCGGTATTACTACAACTGAATTGATGTTATAATAGTGATACATAGTTGACTTTATTGTAATCTTTATAGTCGCTTAATAGTCCACTTATGAAAAACTAGGAAGCCGATTAACAATAGGTTAGATAGTTTTAATTTCTTGTACACATTTACCCAGTCGTAACCACTTAATTATTATAATCGTGCGATTAACGAGAATTATTGTCTATTCACTACTTCTAATAGGACATTAATCAGATATGAATCATTTAAGTTCCCATTGCACAAGGAAACATCAAGTTTTTGTGAGTCTGAAATATCTGACAATCCAATTGGTTCAGTAGCGGCGCGGTGATCCGTCTTGACAAATCTGTTGTCCGCTCCGACAATTTATTAGTAATTAATATATTTGATAATTTATTTAGGGCTGTGATCGACCGATTTGACCGGATAAAAATAATAAAAAGACAAATAAAATTACGAAAAATATTACCGTAGCTTATTTCTAGTCGGATCTAAATTTATCAAACAAACTTATTTTAAATTGGCTTGCGTCTAAGTGTTAAAAGATTCGTTGCCCTCTTTAAAAAAATCGGTAACTAGAGGCCTACTAGGAAATTCGTTCAGACGTATAAACCTAACAAATTGTGTGAAACCTTTGACAATTTATGAACAATTGAAAACGGTTGTGTTTTTTATCTGTCTAATTTCAGATGTTCCTGTTTTGTCAAAGGATTGACCCAGATGAATGGTTATTCTAATTTATAAGGTTTATTCGTCCGAACGAACGAAAAATTTTCGTAGTTAGGCGCCCTTGGTACCTCGTAACACAAGGATGTTCATTCTTTACTGCGAGTATCGTCTAGCGTAGGTATGTTATATCTATAACATTGTGAATAATTGCATTTAAAAAACATTAGAGTTTTCACTCACTTTAATGTAATTACAAGCACTTTTATAATAATTACTATAACACACAAATTTTAATTTCATTACGCATTATGTAAATTTCGTTCTAACACTAATAGCCTGCTACGGTTTAATCTCTCGCATTCTCATAGTATAATTGCGGCGAATGATTACAAAATAATGCTATTTTCGTTTGCGTAACATAAAAATGGAACATTACTTGCACTAAATGATGTTGGAAATCTAATCTGATTGCAATTAAAATCTAAACCGGCAGTGGCTAAATAATAGTGTGCACGAAGAGAACAGACAGACATGTGTGCCGTTTATACAATTTGCCTAATTACTGTAACGCTTATACTTTCCAGAGCAACGATGCAAGCATAATAGGGGCGAGTGCAGGCTTTAGACAAGTCACAGTTGTCACTCATTTGGTAATTACTATTATAACTATGATTTTACTGCATAGTGTGGTCATTAACAGTAACCAGCACCCCTATTGAACGCAAACCTGTAGGTAAGCAGTCGTTTTCACGTCATCTTCTGTACAAAAAAATATATACAAGGTTCAATTAATACTGCTGTAAAAGATAATGGTAAGCTTCCTGACTGCAACCATAATGATTGAATTGATAGTAAACTCTATTGTTTTAAACAGGGTGATTTCATTAATTAATCAAAAAAATATAGGCATATCTCTTCCAGAATGATTTGTTCTCTTACTGTTTGCGGTTTAATTGATTCAGATATCTTTCTGTTGTATTAATTGAGTCACAGCATTCTTCACACAGTAGTCAAGTTATCGGCCTTAGACTGTTATAACAAAGCATTTTGAAATACTGAGAGGGTATCCACGTATTTATCTCAACACCTACCACAATTGAAATAGTTTCATTAGATGTTAGATCAAACATCTTACTTGAATCTTTAGTATCGCATTCTGCCACAAAATCTGCTAAAACTGTTTGCTTCTATGTAGAGTTAATTAATTAATTAATTGGACTGAATGACGGCGGTGAGCCCGTGAGAGCGCAAGCGCACCACAATGCGCCGGAGCGTCGCATATTATGTCACGACACATGGTCACCAGCCGTATAAGTTTTTCCCGGACATGTCCTCATGCAAGTATTATAAAAAATAAATTCTTAATACAGCACACATTTCTTTACAAATATTACACATTGACTTTGGAGTGCCTTAGTATAGATTCAAATGCTTTACAGTACTTAGCGTTAAGTAAATAATGTTACTCATCTACTGACTGAGAAAAATCCCAGCAATCTCTATAGAATGATGACCAAGGGGATCCCTAGTAGGAATACATTAACTGATACAAAACAATTCAACTATGATTTTGGATCATGACTTTTTTCATTTGTGTCAATGACATTGGTTTAATAGACCTAGACCTACCATACCTATCTGGGCACTAATGCAAGTAAATAGGTGAAATTTGGTATTGAAAGGATACAAAAGATGTGGGTGTGTGTGATAACGATGTGTTTTATCCCTCTTATACTCTACTTTAGTAGGTTAAACCATAACTAAAAAATAACTGAGCAATCTGAATGGATGGCACCATTATTTTACAAGTAAAATATATAATAATAGCTAAACAACTTGAAAGTTGTTTAGCTATTATTACTCAGTCATGGTTTAAGCCTAGCCTATTTCTTAAATAAGGGCGTAGCGTTAAATAGTTAAACGAGTAAGTTTTGCACGATAAAAAATACTATCAGTTATTTTCAAATTGCAATGAGTGTCTGTGTGTTATATTGTGATGTTTTATTTGTCCTGTTGTTATGATGGTCAATCTAGTGAGCCACCTAGTCACTAGTAAGTATGGCATAATGGCAGCAATGCATGAGCACCCACATAACGGCGTCATGTAAACCACGTAATGATTAACGTTTAGAAGTCCTTCTTAAGCCAGTTAAAATGGGATTAAATATTTTTTAATTATTAGCTATCTTTGACTAAATCACAGAATATATGCCTAAGAGGGACTCACTGGGCGGAACAAAAGCGAGAAATACCTACGCTAGGAGCTGCAGACCCGGTCGGCAAATAACATTACACTCACTGAATAATATTGTATTTAATTTGTTTAGATTGAAAGAAAGATCCGCTTCTTGCGTCGAAATTATACATTTGTATGAAAACTTCTGCTACTTGTAGGTACTATTAAGTATTATGTGGCCTATAGCGGATTTAATACAGTCTTTTTTAATTAAATATAGGTAGGTAATTAAATTAATAAAAATGCAAAACTAGATGTAAGTATTATAGACAAAACAATAAGTGTGTAATATTCCAAGCTATTCCTTTTCTACCTATAAGCCTATAAGTAGTACCGAGTCTCCCCTACAATTAGCCAGACCACTCACTCCGCACTTGTATAAGTCAACAACACACCCACTAGGGTTGTCAGGTTTCTAGGATTTTATGCATTGTCCCGGAATCACGTGATCTATTCCAGAACCCGGCGCTTTGAATATTTACGCAGAGGGCTTACGAAACATTTATATTATTTGGATCTTCCTACACCCACTTCGACAAACTGCCGTAACCAAACTAAATGATTGACATTTGGCACCCCTAGCTCAAACTCGGACGTAATACTGCCACGATGCTAATTACTTGGAAAAGCTGCGTGATTAAAACAATTGCTACAGAGTTGCATTGCATTTTTAAGAAATTATTAACTCAGCCATGTAAACGCATACGCAATTGCCACTGGACAAATATGGTGAAAATGATCAATGTTTAACGATTGCCTTTCCTTGCGTAATACGTTCTTTTTAATAATGTACTTATTTTTGTGTCAAGTACGAAATTATTTGTTGATTGTCCACAATTTGTGCCTCTTGATTGGTTTTCAATAAATACGTTGCATATTGAAATTAATAGGAATCCTGTATCGTAGAAAGTTTACGTAAAATAATCATGTTATTATCAGTAAATAGTTTCATTCAAAACTGAATTGTGAAATACCTACTTGCGTTATGCTGTTTACACTAAAAGTATACATAAGTGCGTTATCGAATGATTATAATGAACGTGTTGTATTGCCATATATAAAAGATTCCAAAAAATTAGTTCCAGATTTCTATTGTATTGTAAACTTTATAAAAATTAAAAAGATGCAAGATAAAAAAAAAATCTCAGTTTTAAAAACAGGTAAAGTAAAAAGTATGCCTATACAAGTCACACTGCAGGCAAAATAATTTAAAAATACAACATGGCTAAATTGAAGCTGGAGCTGTAACGGATAGCAATTATTCACGAATGACCCGCATCAAAGCATAAAACTGTTTCAAAAAATATTGGTAAAATATTTATAAAAGATAACATGGGCAGCAAGTTAAAGGCTGACTAGTTCGGAATATTTTCGGAATATCGATGTGAAATCGAATGGCAAATTATGCGTTTTCCGACGCTTTCGTAACGCTCGTTCAAGTGGACGCTCGGAACCCATTACACGGTGTGTGCCCCGAAGAACTTGTATGTAATAGGCTTACATCGCTATGTATGACGTTATCTTCAACCGACTCTATCAGTCGACATGGAAAACGTTTTTGATTGAACATTTCCTTTTAATTGCTTTTTTACTTAGGAATAAATATATTTAAGTTACAACAAAACACACGCATAACAATTTCATTCTTGAAATTGTTTAAGTTTATGTAGGTAGGTATTCTTCAACATTAAAGATCATTCTAGCATTACCACAGTGAAACTTTAACTATTACAATATTTTAAATGACTGTCATTTCCATACACATATACAAATAAAAAAATCCTGTATTATCATCGTCATTTCAGGCATAAGACCTTCACTGTTAAACATAGGCCTCCTCTAATGGCTTACAGATTGGCCGGTTGGAAGCGGCCTCTATTCAACGGCTTCCAGCAACCTTTACCAGGTCATCTGTCCACCTTGTGGGTGGACGTCCTACGCTATGCTTGCCGGTACGTGGCCTTCATTTAGAACCTTTTTGTCCTATAGGCTGTATTATTCCTGTATGCATATATTTATTTCGAACGTAGATACGAGTAGTTAGACGCTTTTTTAAACTAAGCAAAATTGTCTATTAACGTTAAGTAAGTATTTAAATCTTAACAAGGCAAGCCTCAGCTCAGCCAGATCAAGTTTCCCATTCAAATTATCCGAGCTCCTCGGTTGACAGTTCCAACATTAGTACAACTAAACAAACTGTAAATAATCCCCGTTGAAAAAAGTTTAATCGCAGTCTTGAGACGAGCCTTTATATTTTTAAATCGAACCCAATTTCACAGCTCGCATCGCCTGTCAAAAGCGACACAAAGCCGCGAATGGGAGTCGCATTATAAGAGGACTCAAACTGGGCCCTATTTATATCAATGATAATCTATTTATTGTGACAATAAAAACTTTGATATTATCAACTTGCGATGAAAGAATTGTCACTTTTTCTCGTCCTTATCGTGATGCCAAAAGTCACGGTTTAGTTCACAAACGAGTTGGTTGATGGATGTGATTTAGTAGCAGTTGAAATAGAGTTTAATTTGGTTTGAGTCAGATATTCTGAAGGTAATACTGCAAGGTATGCTAAGTAGCTTATGAAGTGCATTTGAGGTTAAAAATACTTAACGATCAGAGAAATGTTTGGCATTCGTTAGTAACGACCACTCTACTAACAAACGAATACAAATATTTAAAATACACGTAAATAAATTACAACACTTATTTACAACTACGTGATTCTAATTGCATTATTTACAAGTTAAAATTATGAATAACAATTACGATGAACATTAGTTTTTGTAAATGATGATTGCTCGAATAGATAAGACAGTCATTTAGTAATGTCAAGGAGATCAAGATCGCTTAGCAAGAAAATCTCTTGGAAGATCTGTACAATTACATTAATTTGGAATATGAGTAATCAATTTGACGGTGCGTCCGCGCAGCCTACTATTAACAATGGATTAATTACTCCGTTAAATTGTCAGCCGGACTTGTATGGGCATTAATTGCTATAAACGTTGTATTTTTTCACATTCTGGGTAGGTAAGTGGGTTTTTCAAATTACGCACAGAGGTTTTGTATTTACAGTTGCATGAGACGTTTAATTGCCGCCAGCGGATGTTAAATACAGTAATTGGGAAGAGAATTCATGAGATAACGTATACATTAGACAAAATAATAACTATACAGTTGAATCACTTAGGAGCTTCACGTATTGTTTGTTCGGTGCTGATTTTTAGTAAAATTTGTATCATCTTTTCATAATTCATCAAATATTCTTACAGCCTTAACCATTACTCGAGTTCAGCTACTGGTAATTAACTAAGAACAAATTACAAAATTATCTGATAATAGCCACCCAGAAAAATTGTTAAGATATTTTTTCTTTTGAACTCACAATTTTTTTTTTAATTTTATGAGATTTACTTTTAACTAAATGTATAATGAACTTTATCGTGGAAGCCGAATTGGACCTACCTACTTCTAATTGTCGTATGTGTAATTCATATGGCAATACAATAATTTTACGCCATCAAGCTGAACTGATGATGGAGCCAGGTAGGTGGATAGTGATACTCCAACTTAAAGCCTTACTAATAAATAAAATATTTGTGTTTGGGTTTATTTAGTTCGTTTTGACGAGTGCTATAACTAACATTGTAAACTTTTTTGTTGCATTTTTAATTAGCACTGTCCACCACTACACTGTGCACGGATATAACTGCAACACATACCTGCGTTTCAGCCCGATTGATAGGTACACCTACAGAACTGTGTATTTTTTTACTATAAGTAATACCTATAAAATAATAAAGAAAAAGTTAATCAAAAGTTGTTTCTGTTGTTGCTTTGGTACTTAGGCCATAGGGTCAGAGCAATCAAATGTATGCGATGTTTTCCATTAAGTATTTATATTTATTTATTAAAATCACTTTAAAAATAAAATTAAAAAATTGAGCTAAAGTATACCAGTACCACTCTGCCTCGTACAGTGGGCTATTTAAAAAGCGTACCGTTGACAAAAAGCTGATTATGACGTCAGTTTTTTTCTTTTACGAGGGATCCCTTCGGCTTGGATTAATTTGGCCCGTTTTATAAGGGCTTAGTTATCTCGAGGCCGAGAGTTAGAGCGGGTTGTATATCGCGCCCATTATGCGTTTTATTATTTAATTTATTTAACGCCTCGGCTTTATCGGCTTCTCTATTAAATTGTCGACGGGATAATGCGATCGAAACTCAAACATTACTTAGTATTAGATATCTAAATTTGTTAATTTATTTTTATTTGAGTGCTTTTTTAATCACACGATCGAGGTTCGATTTAATGCTACAATACTTTTAAAACGTGTTTGTGTTTTTGTTTGATCGTATCATTATGTCGTTAGTAATCTGATTGGAATTCTCGATTCTGGATAAATAAATGCTGGAATGTCTTCATAAAATGCATCTACAATAAGTTCCTGATTTATTAATTCGTCAAATAAATATACTTTGCTGTGTAATATTAGATTCGAATGTGTGACCTTTATTATAATTGTATTGTTTTAGTAAAGTAGGTAGGTACGAAGTATTAGTCTTACATCGCGTTTTAAATTTATTTTAAAGTTAAAATTCAGCTGTGATCGTCCCCATGGGCTAAGTAGTTATTTAATTTTTTTAAAGCTCGTCTCATTAAAAGGGATTTCGTTATAATTGTTAATTGTGCTTGTTGTTATAATCTCGATAAAAAGCATTTGTCTTAGAGCACACTAATTGGTTGGTTAAATTAAAATTAATGAGAAATTATAATGTAGATTACATGGCCTAAGTTAAAATTAAGTTAAATTTATATGTACCGGTCTCGGGCAGAGCGTATCGGTATAATGTATCGCGGTATAACCTGACAACCCATCGCGTTGGTGATTTTTTAAACAGTTAATAACTGCGTGATTTAGATAACAAGCTCTTAACTATAAATTAAATATGACTACGAATTGACTCATTCAGTTTTTTAAATAAATACAATATTTTTTAATAAATACAAAAAAAAAAAGCAAAACTTATCGGTTTATCAGTTGGTATAATGTCTGTCATTGTTGTAGGAATTTAATTATTTATTTAAACTTCATTGCACACAATAAAATCGTACAAAAGGTGGACCTGATGCATAAGGTACTTACTCTGGCAGTAGATTACAAAATTTGTTACATTATATGTATAGCCTACGATTTCGTGCACAAAAATACTATTTTAATTCATTTACATTTTTATAAGAATGCCAGGGGTCAGTGGTTTTTTCATTTCACAAACAGTTAGTCATAAACCTAACTTGCCGCGATTTTGCTGTCAACCATGTGTTTACCTATCACTGTTTAAATTGTTAAAACAAATTAATCGAAACAAGGAAATCAATCGCGTCCAAGTCACACAAAATCAGTGACGGTCCGGCGCGTTTCGGAGCCGAGTGCGACCGCGCGGGTTCGGATTTCAACCCCACCTGGCCGGGCCCGCAAGGTCGAAAAATAAACATTATTATGAGGATCAAAAGGCACAATGTAACGACTGACGGGCTTAATGCAATACCAATTTGTTTCTTATTTTATTTTTTGGTGTAAAAAAATTGAAACTCCATATTCCTTGTCGTTTAATGATAATGCAATCCCAATTTGATTAACACCCACCTCGAAACGAATGATAGAATAAAAATTTACGACTAACGATACGTTTGTAGTTAAGTGATTTTTTACTGTTACGTGTATGCAACGTGCCAACGGGACCCTATTACTGACCTTATTATGAGTGTCAGTCCGCCTATCTTACCTAAAAGACTTTTGAACCGTTATGCCTATTCGTTTGAAATTTTATAGAATTTTTAATCATGGAGATATAACCTAACCTAACCTAACCTAACAATGAAAAGTAAAAGCATCCCCATAAAGTTGTGTTTATTACCGTTTTTTTGTTTTTGCTCTACCGGTAAAACAATAGCCCAAAATTTGTGCGGCTAAAGTGCAAATTTTAAATGAATCCTAAATAGAGGAAGAAAATGGAAGATACTACGGTATAACTGAACCCACAGTGTGCAACTCGAACTTGTACTTGGCTGTTTTTTGTTTTAATGTTGGATAGTGTTTGTCAAATAGATAAAGTTATCAAGCGTAGGTACTAGCCCTTCAAAACATTCAAAGAAAGACAGCCACCTAGTTTATAATCATGATTATGTCTGAAGGAATCATAAGTTTTATAAATAATAATGAATTACCAATGATTTACTAATTGTTCGGAGAGAAGGAAAAAAACATGTTTATATTGCAGTTCTACTTTTAATTGCCATTATATATCTAACACAAAAATAACATAACGATTTGTAAAGCTTACATGCATTAGTGATTAAATAATATGTAGCAAACGCTTATTTTTTTTTATCCTGTACCAATGTACCAATGCGTTTACCTATTTATACTGCTAATGATATTTATTTATTTAGCTTTATCTCTTACTGCATATCTAATAATGAAAAATTAAATAGAAGAGCACTCAATAATAACTATTAGAGGAAAATATACAAGTTAGAAATACATTTTGAAAATAATCATTCGCTAGACTAAAATTAAACATTTGTTGTTATTAGCTATTTTAATGCTATTATCAAATTCATGAGTCATGGTTGTAATATTTTATCGTAACCGATTTCAAATGTAAAACGAATATCAAAATAATTGTAACTTTATGTCGACGTAAATTTGATTGAAGTATTATTTATTATTAATTGAAAAAAAAAAAGCGACACAAGTTCTCAAATATTTCAGCTGTCATGGCAAACTTATTTTCAGTTACCAAAATATATTAACAGTATTTCAGATTAAGAATTGGCAGTCCTATAAATAAAAACAATTAAACCAATTTATTTCTTCAAATAGGTTTAAAATAAGCTCTTATAATTTTTAGGATTCCGTACCTCGAAAGGAAAAAACGGAACCCTTATAGGATCACTTCGTTGTCCGTCCGTTCGTCCGTCCGTCTATCTGTCTGTCAAGACCCTTTTTCTCAGGAACGCGTAAAGGTATCAACCTGTAATTTATATCAAATACTTAAGTCTACTGTCCCTTGGAGCTGTGAAAAAATCAAACTTCTAAGCTAACGCAATCAAAAGATACAGCCGTTTATGCCGCAACTTTTCGCAAATTTTCGACACTCACAAGGGAATCAAAACCTACAGGGTACTTCCCGTGAACTCAGAATCTTGAAATTTGGTACGTAGCAACGTCTTATAGCACAGACAAAGGAAAAATTGCGTAAACCGTAAATTTTTAGTTACATCATATAAATAAAATATTTTAAATAATTTTAAACCGACTACCCCTTTCCGCATGAACGCGTAGAGGTATTAAATTAAAATTCATATCAAATACTCAGGTCTATGATACCTTTAAGTTGTAACAAAATCAAACTTCTATGTCAACGCAATACAGGTTTGTACGAAACCCTCGGTGCGCGAGTCCGACTCGCACTTGGCCGGTTTTTTTTACACTACCATTGCTTCTGGACTATATTGTGAGCTAGCGCCGAGAAAAAGAAGCGCAATAAACTCGGTCACTATTGTCAGCCTGTTTTAAATTGTATTTATACAACGCGACATTTTCTTGTGCCCTCAATATTGTAATTCGTGCCCATGCCCTATTGCTTTGGGACAGGGTAAGCTCAACCTTGTTTTGTTTTTTCTATACACAGTTTGACGTAAAACATTTTTTGGTACTATTTAGAGTTCTTGGTTAGGCCCCTAAACACGCAGTATTTCAGTTTTATACGCCACAGATGATAAACATTTGATTCTTTTAATGAAACAATACTAAACTATATTACTTATTAGTTGATATTAATTTCGTAATTCCCAGTATTTGCATGCATTTGTTGTGTTAGAAAAACAAACTGATTTTTCTTGCAACTCTATCTGGGTGCACTTTCGTTGATGTCTTTTCTTAGGCGCTACGATTAGCATGTAAAACATTTTTTTTAAATTTGCATCTGGAAAACGTTTTATAATCTTTGCAATTTATGCAGGTACACAGTTTATTATAGCAATTTGTGTGATAATGGTTTTCCTGTACTGTTTAATTTTATTTACATTACATTTAATTTTATAGCTCCTTAAATCAAGGTTAGTTTTTAGCGCAAATAGCGGTCGCGTACACCGCGGTTATCGGTATTATGAAAGTATGATTTTACCTATTGTAAATTTTTAGTGATTAATATTATTACTGCAAAATTAACGAACCTAAACTTGATATTGGTCAGGTAGTGACTCAATGTGTGAATATGTAGGTTCTTAGAATTAATGTTTAGAAATTAGGATCGTATTCTTTAACAGCCTCAGTCACTCTTCCGGTCCTAAAATACCAGATTTAGTCGTAGGTGCCTTTACACGGTCATGTTTGTTTCAAAAATTTATTCCTGGCTATCCCTACGTGTTTTATGTACTCATGAATGAAGCAGTAACTTCTCTATTTTACCTGGTGAATCTGTCGCGGATCTATCTGAATCCGAGTCCCTATGCGCGCTGAGGTCCCTCGGCGCATCGTGTAGTATGTCCGTGATCATGAACCGCGTCCGAGGCGCGCGCGCGTCGCGCTCGTCCCGCTGCACCGTCATCGCCAGCGCGCCGCCGGCGGGGCCGCCCGCCGCTGCTCCTAGCGCGTCCAGCCCGCCCGAGCAGCCCGTCACCGCACCCACATCACCGCACACACACCACGGTGGCGCCGGCGCATCGCCGCCAACACTACACCATACAGTTCCCTCACTTGCTCAAAGTTTGCAATTACACGGAAGCAACAAGTTCCAATACCCGAAGCTATCCACTGATTATTATTAAAAGTCACAGGCTACTGACGATTGCACTGTTCCAGTCAATCAATTGGTAGTATCAAGAGTTGTATGCTGTACGTAAGCACAAGTTTGCACGGATAGAGTCGTATTTGTTAAACGGTATCGATGTCGTGAGCGCTGTGCGTCGCGGAAGCGTTTGCGCACGTCGCACCGGACGAGGTGTTGAAGGCGACTGAGCCGGCGGCGGCCGGTGGGAAGGAGGCGGCACCGGCCAATGGCGGGCGGCGGGCCACGCCGGCCGCGCAGCCAACGGCGCGCCGCCGGTCGAGAGGCGTGTCGCTGCCATGTTGCCCGCGGGGCCTTTAATGCTCTTTTTGCTCCAAGCTCGCGGATTTAAGCTTTTATACGTGGATAAAACGCTTTTATGGAGAAATAAAGCGTTCTCGCAGCGGGATATCGCACTTTATGACGGCGTTTTACTGAAAGTTGGCGACACTATACTCTGGTAATTGGTTCGCGCTCGCCAAATTGGGGCTAGCGTGTCGTGAATGTGCTTTGCAAATATTTGAATATAAATACTTGATATCGTCATTTACTAAGAATTAGGTAGGTACTACACGACTCTAAATTGAAGTAAGTTTTTGATGTGGAACTAAATAACTCCTATTTTAAATATTGTTAATAACCTATCTATGATGTGTTAATAAACAATATCAAAAAACAATTTAATAAGGTAACAATAATAAGTAATAATATTTAAACTATGGAGATTACCTAACGGTCCTATTATTTTAAATCCCTTATTGGCTGCTGAGCGGTCGCATGAGACCTCGTTATAATAAAATTAAATTGTGTCTCGTTTCGCTATCTGAGGGCTTAATGACTGCCGTTCGAAATTGTTAAATAAATTGTTAATTTTAGTTTTGTTTTCCGCGGGAATCGCAGATCCCAGATCAGTTGCCATTTCAATAACTTACTGTTCCAGCTACAAAAGACTTCAGACAAACGGGGAAGAACAGACGCAGCAGTGTGTCAGTCAGAAAGAACTCGGATCGCCAAGTGATGTGAATTTTATAATGGGATTCGTATGCACAATGTGTTTTTTAAGCTTTTTGAGAAATTTTATTTTGTTTATCAGACTACAGATATGTTGAATTATTTTCTAAATTTAAGATGAAATTGTGATCTAAATGTCTTCTTTATCAGATAGAAGCAGTTCCTCGTATGCTAAGAATTTTTGGTCATGTTTACCCTACTACTACCTCCAGTGCCCATTATGGGACACTGTACCTATGCTTAAAATAACACAAGACCATTACGAAGTATACAGGGTTATTTGTAAAACATCAACAACCTCCTAGGGGTTGGTTCTGGTGCTCAAATACAACAATTTTTCTATGGAACCAACATTGAAGTCTAAAAAACAATTTTCACTGCTCCATACAAACTGATGTCAGCTGGTCGGCTGCTTAGTATCTATGGGGAAGTGATTTCATTGTTGGTCCAATAGAAAAATTGTTGTATTTGAGCACCAGAAGTAAAAGTTAAGTTGATTAGTAAGGTAAAAAAAAACCATTTAAATTAGGTTATTTTCTTTCTAAAAAAAACAATATACTCAGTACCCTAATACTAAAATATTATGCCTATGAAATATAAGTACTATTCAAGTCGCATAGGGTCATCTAAAATGGTAGACAGGTACTTAAAAAGTCAACGAGTATTTAAGACGTATCCTGATTTAGGTTCAAACCACCAATCACTTAAAAGTAATTTTTCCCCCTTTGTATAGTAAGTTCTCTAACTATTTTATTTTAATAAAGTTTTAATTCATATTGACTTTCTTCTAGGGGTTGATTCTATCGCTCAAATAGTACCTTTTTCTATGGGACCAATTTATAAATCGCAAAATAAAACTCCTCATATTAAACCGCCAACCAGCTGACATCAGTTTGTATGAAGATGTGTTTTTTTTAGATTTCGATGTTAGCCCCCTTAAAAAAAGTGTTGTAGAAGGAAGAAGACGAAGGAAGTTAACTTATAAATTAGAACTTAATTTAAAAAGCAGTGAAACTAAATTAGGAACATTGAAGATATGTATAGATATGCCAACAACATGACTAGCACAATGGAGATGCAATAAAAATTTAAAGTTTTTCAGCAAGATTACGCACGAAAACGCAATGAAATACGTAATTTGAAAATCACGGATTTACAAAAAACACTATTTTTTTAAGCAGAATTTAAAGAATGGTTAGCTACTCTAATGTGGTTTTTAAATTGTAATTTTTTTGACATTGCCTTGCACTAATAACTTTACAAATTTTAGATGGACATTATCTTAGAGGTACTAATACTTATACGTTAAGCCCAATTAATTCCTAAATATTTCCATGCCAACTTATGGTGAATTTAGTGTGTGATCTTTGTTATTTGTACCATCTTATGTATGAAAATAATAAAAAAATATATTTTATTCCCCAATGCTTGTCCTCAAAATCGATATTTATATGGTTCCTCAGAAAAATTTTAGATTTAGATTCTTACGCATTTTTACTACTTATACCTCAGGATCATCTATTGCATCAGAGTCAGCCCTGTATCTTCACCCTGCGAAAAGAAAAATAAGCAGGTATTCATTAGGCATTGAATTTTAATTTTACACAACCGGTGTTTCTCAAAATATTTGTCTTTTTTTAGATTTGAACTTTGATCTGAACCTGAAACTTTTTCCTTAAAAATCGTAGATGTAGCAAAACTATGTCTCTGTCACTTATTTTGTATAAATGTATTAGTTCTAAGCTCCTAAACATGATATTACATAATCCTAAACACTTTTAAAAACATATTTTAAAATAAATCATTTATCTCACAACAACATTTAAAATTGCAAGATGTTTTTTTATGAAAAAAACACGTCTTGTTTTTTGATTTTACGAAAAATGAGCCTTATAAATTGGCTACTTTTCACCTTTCTAAATGCGATAAATAGTTATATGTAATGAAGATCGCATTTTTTTTTTTTACATGTTTGCTGGGTACCTTTTGGAAATTATTGTACTTAATAAATTGTTATATCAATTGGTTTCACTCAATTTCATTGTTAAAAAAATCATTTTTATTGTGAGTGTAGATTGCGATTAAAAACAATAGGTAATATTATAAAACTTAAATTTTGACCTATTGATACACTTAATTAATAATAATAAATAAATATTTGACAACATCACATACATTGCTCTGATCCTAAGGTAATAGCTAAAGCACTTGTGTTGTAGAAATCAGAAACACGACGGTACCACAACACCCAGACCCAACCCTTAGGAAAGTTCGTTTTACATTGACTGGACCGAGAATCGAACTCGGGACCTCAGAGATAGCGATACCAAGTCCGGTGTACTCGTCTCTAGTCTACGGAGGTCGTCAAATAATAAATATGTAAATAGTGACTTATGAATGACACATAGACAATGTAACATTATGGAATTAATTTACATTAAAAAGCTTTTGTTTTTTTACATTTACAAAACATTCTGGTAATCTGGAAACAAAAAGTTTGTTTGGAAAATTTATTGTTAAATAATTATTCCTTTTATTGAATTAATAACTTAGTTCTAAATGAGCCTCCGCCCAGAACCTGAAGACTTCTATAACAATGATATTTCGTCATTTTTCTACACTTTTACAAAAATTGTCTGTAAGTATATGTTTCATTGTAGCTCGTGGAATCAAAGTACATACGTAAGTAAAAAGGAATTTACTGATCCGATTCTTAAAACTATTTTTTTGTTCTTGACTGGTTACTGACTTAAACTATTTGGTTAAAAGACCGGAATTTCCCTAACAGACCATTTAAATATAATTTGAGAGGTATACAAAATAACAAGGGCCATAAATGACCTAGCTTTAAGCCTTTCATTCTATCTCGTGCAAAATTATGGTGTGTAAATAAATTATATTACTGATTACGGAAATAAATATATTCCAGATATATTTCAGGCAGTAGCAAGCACCACTTGAAAAAGGTTTAACAGCTACCATCAAAAACTAGTTTCTGTGCAATTGTAATGCAATATGTGCAATAGGTAATGTGATAAGGCCGTCATGACAATGTTAGTCTGTCAATATTCGTGTTTACGTTAAGGATTACTATTTTAGTAACTTGCTTAAAACAAAATTTGCAAGAGGTCGTCCGTGATACATTCATTTACTCGTTATTTAGCAACATGCTATTTTAATGTAAGTACTGACACTTTTAATAGTGCGGTTACTCAACTACTCTACTCCACTAGACAACTCTTTCCTCTTTAGTTCTAGTGCCACGAAAGAAGAAGAAAGAAGAAGAAAAGAAAGCACTGTTAACATTTAAACTTTTAAATAGCTTGATATGCTGTTATTGTTAACTGGTTAATAGCTTGATATGCTGTTTACTGTTTTATACAAAGTCGCGCCGGTTTTTATTTAACTTATCAATATTAAACTGTTACCTACCAGATTATAATATTCACACAGAAACTAAAAGTTTTTACAAATTGCTTTAGCGTGATAGAACACCAGCATAGCATGAGAATCGGCGAGTCTTTACATTCGGTAATTAAAAATTATACACTCATTGCTATTAAACGCTAATAGTTCCTTGCACTGGTCTATAGCTTGCACATGCGCAATGCAACTCGTAAACAGGGCTAATAGTCGATGCAAAAAATTGCAGCAAATGCAGCAATTACCAGGGTCACAGTAGACTGACTCCCGCTCTCTTACATGTAAATAATTAAGTTATGGCGTCCAAGGGAACTTCTTCGATGACAATGTAGTATTTTTATGGTGCATTTACACTTAAAGTGCACGCTTATTGAGTTACTTAGACCTGCAACGTTGTTTGAAGATAATAATTGTTTCTGTTTATTTGTTCCAGCAACTATGGTTGATTTGATGAAGCCTAATGTAGTGAAGGAAAGAGATAAGTAATTTAAGCAAAGAGATGTTGTTTCGATTTCGATCTGCGGTGGGCAATAATATCTTACATATTTATTTAGCATCTTTGTTTTGCAATAACATACAATTACATTTAAAAAGTCATAACTTTTCAGTAACGGATTAGCAATCTGAAGTGGCAGTGGGCGGGACACATAGCACGTAGAACTGACGGCCGATGGGGCAGAAAGGTTCGAAAATGGAGGCCGCGTACCGGCAAGCGCAGCGTAGGACGTCCACTCACAAGGTGGTCAGACGACCTGTTAAGGGTCGTAGAAGGACGATGGATGGCCGCTTCCAGCCGGCCAATCTGGAAGTCAATGGGGGAGGCCTATGTTTAGCAGTGGACGTCCTATGGCTGAAATGATGATGATGATGATGAACTTTTGTTGTAACTTGAGTTGTAATAAGCAATTGAGCTTTTGGAATATTACTTTGATTCTTATAAAAAAAGGAAAATTTAAAATAACCTCGACAAAAATTCTGTATAAAGTAAAAATTATAACTGAATATTTACTTAATCTGTCAATCTCAAACCACCCAAATGTGGCTAAAATTTACGGTTATATTTTTTTACTCATAACGGGTTTAAAAATATAACCTAGGTATAATATTTCATAGCTTATAAGAGTAAATAACTCGAACTAGTTATGAGCTTATTCGTCGATACCAAACAATGAGCCTAAACACAATAGCTATTTAAGCAAAAATTAACTTTAATATTGAAGCAAAAATGCTATTATACACTTGATGATTTTTTTATAGATAAATTATAAATGTTTTTTTTTTCTTTTGTTTGTGTCTTGATAAAAGCCTTTTTATTGTTTCTGTGTGTATTACATAATTATTTAAATATTGACATATCTAAATTGTATTTGATTGAATCATTATATGATTAAAAATATGGCACAAATTAACTTAATTGACACTGAATTGACATAAATTATTAGTATTTTTATTGACATTAACTGTCTAATTACCAAAAAAAAAAGTATTTTTATTGACATTAACTGTGTAATTACAAAAAAAAAACTACTAATTGTCATTTTATTAATATGTACTTACTATCACACACTAGCTGCGCTGGTAAGATAAGCTGCATTTTTAATATTTTGTAACATCACTACTGTATGACCTTGTCTTGGTGAATAAATTATCTTTATCTTTATCTTTAATAGCTTTGCTGTAAGTTTCTGAGGAGTTAGGTATCCTGCAGATTCCAGGTGATGCTGCAGCATAGCAGTCCAAGGTTACAATGTTCTTGCAATATAATTGAAGTAACAGGATTCTAAATTTGGAATCGTTGAGACCTCGTCAGACCGTGGATGTTGTTCACATGCCTCCATGAACTAGAAAAGACTAATAAACTTCAAACAAGCTAAAAATAGTCTCGATCAAATCACCATTCAAACAAAAAAAAACAAATTAAAAATCAGTTCATCCGTTTAGAAGCTATGATAAACTTTTAACACTTTTTCTTAAATAAAAAATTAGTATTTTGAAAGAAAGAGCTAAGGGTAAGACCATTAAAATAATAGGTTTTTTTTTTAAATATTCAAATATTTGAATCAATGATTACTTAGTTTAGAAACAAATTAGATCAATTATCCAAAATGATGATAAATGTTTCCTTTTATGATTTAATACTTTAAGGTATGCCAGTATGTTGAACCATTTGCATATTATCAAGCGATAGCTTTTTGTCCAATAAGATTAATCTTCATTCCAAAGCACGTTCTCTGTGGGAGCATTTCTGTCTTCCTGCTCTATTGATAATTCTTATAATTATATGGATAAGAAGTTATTACGAGGCAGTGTGCCATTAATTTATATTCAAGACAAGTTCTCAAGATGAAGTCATATGTTTAATTGCAACAATTATTGATTGTTTCTACAAAACGAGTAATATCCATTGAACTTTTTGTTTTCTCAAGAGGCTAACAAATGGGCCAAGGTACTGAATATCTAAAAATATTCATCACACTCGGAAACCTATCCGGGAGTTCTACTAACTATAACAAATTAATACTGTGATCAAAACAATTGATCGACTAAAGCGCACGATTAAGTCGTTCTACGTTAAAAAATTGTCACACTGTTGGGTTAGCGACTAGACTTCTCAATACTACTTATTATTACGTAGAAGACCCAATACGAATAAAAATGCGTGTAGTGATAATATATCATCACACACACAAACAGCAGGTGTAGGTGGTATAGTGTACAATTTCGTAAATTTTATAGTAGTTCATTAAAGATTAATTGAAACTTTGTACAACATGGTAGCCGGTTGGCTGCCAGGAAGTATAACACAGATGCAGCACATAAATAGTACTTGAGACAACACTCTCTTAATTTCTGTATGAAGCTACAAGTCTGTTACCGTGCATTAATAGGAAAATTCCATTTTTTTCTGTCAAATCTGATAGTGAAATCTTTACAGTCTGATGCTGCAAAATGTTTAAAATCAATATTTACACAAACGACAATTTTTTTTTTTGCATAAAACTATTTTTTTCATATGCGCTAAATTAAAAAAAAATATCTGTCTGTTGTACTCCTACTAAATAGGGTAAAAATTATTTAAAATCTTTACTCGTGCATTAGAACAATATTGCTACAGTCTTGATTTTATTAAAATATTTTAAAGTTATTTCGCAAGTATTGTAGTAAGCCTTAATAAACTTTAATGAATGGAAAAAAACAATTCTGTGAATTCCGTATGTATTGTGTAGTATTAGAATTTTCATTTCACGCTTGCATGAGTCCTTAATCGCATGAGACTATTTGATATTACAAGTGCTCTTAAGTGTTTATCGAAAAGCATGCGAATGTGTGCATTGAGCGCGGCCACACCGAAGCTGGTGTTGCCAATTAAGAAGTGATAATTTTTTTTGCAAAAATTAAGTTACAAATACTTACAAATAATGATATACTCGTAGTAAAAATCACATACTAAAATCGATCTATAAGTTGAATATAACTTGATCATTGTCGAATGTACCTATACCTATTCTAAAATACATCAGAGACATGTCTCTGGTACATAGATACCATAGACGAGTTTTCATTCGTCTATGATAGATACTAATAATAATAATATATACAAAAGCCGGGTTAATTACACTATTATAAGTCAAGAACGGCTAGAAAGATTTTTATGATCTTTGATTTGTTAGATTTGCCTCCGCCCCAAATATTATAGCAGAATAACTAATACAACGAAAAAATCAGGAAAAAAATGAAGAGGCGGTACGAAGTTCGCCGGGACAGCTAGTAGGTTCTATACTAAAAGGCAAATAACATCTTGCTAAGCCATCACCTAAGTATTTATGGACCAAGTTTTTTAGAAACAAAATCGCCAAAGTTTTGCTCACAGTATTAAGTACGTCGTACGTATGTTAAAAAAACTGCTAGGTACCTAAACCTAGCAGTATATTTTTTTTATTACTCATACTCGGAAAGTAGGTCTGTCTGAAGTTGCCTGAGGAGCGAGTTGAAAGTAATACTTTTCAGCCCTAGGGAGAATGTTTTCAACTGACAGCTGTCTAAACTAGTTGTAAAAAACTAGTTCTATTTTTTACTATCTATTAAACCATGTTGCAACTTTGTATACAGCCGCTCAATAACAGCGCGATGTAAATTGAATTAAGTAACATAAAGAAATGTATTAATTAAAGATTTTTTGAATGACCTTATTATAAGTTTACTTTCAACTCTTTAAAAGATTTAGGCAAAATATTTTTTTCAATCCACAATCCACAAATTTTTTCTTCAGTTAATTCATGTTTTTATTTTAACTTTCCTTAAATTCGTGATATATGAAAAGTGTTTTCACAGTGTTTACCTCGGGTTAAAGACTTATTTAATCCCTCGAAATATTGACGAAACCCCTTCTCGGAGCTTAATAAGTTACTTTCACCCCTAGGTCAACAAAGTACTATTTTCAGTGAACTGGTTTGTTATGGAATTATAGCACCTATTTATTATTAAGACGTCAAGCAAGCTAGAGCCGTGTTAGTTATATAGTCCAACTGCTACTTACTATTGCGTTCTACATAATAACCAAATAAACTGTCTTAGATATCTACATAGGAGTTACGAGTGATGTATGACTTGAACATGTTTTATTAGTAGCCAGTAGCACTCTCTAGTTTACCGGCGTCAATGGCACTTGTTACCATACTCTGATTAAGTCGATAGCCCGCAGCTAGTAACACTGGCCAATCGGCAGCAATAAAAACGCGAGTGCTCACCGTATGCGCGGTAATTTCACGCTGGCCGCCGGTACCTGCTGAAAAACTCTAATCGCGATGCGGTTGGCCCGCAACGCAGACACTGTCCGGAAAGTATCCGACCTCCTTGAACAATCGTCACTCATTCAAATTTTTTTTTTCAGAAGATTATTTTCTTAGCTTGTACTTAAACTTGCCTAGTATTATTTTTATCCAATCCAAAGATAAGAAATGATTACTATCATCACTAAATTATCCATTTAGTAAAGAGTATTGTGCAGTGGTAAATGCTACGAGAACTTCTAAGCCGCATGTAATTTTCCAAAGGTCTGTCGCCTACATAAAATATACTTCATAAAAATACGAATTTTTGTTGCGTAATCAAAACATAGACAAATCAATAAAACTGTCAAAAGTTAGATTATCTTGCATAAATTAAATACTACGATCTCTAAACGTATGAGAAGATTACAGACTTCTTTGTCTACGACAAAAAAAACCTTACCTGTTAATTTCTACGCTAAAATCGTTATAACTTAGATCGGATACTTCTCGGACAAGCCTATAAGAAACAAACATGATAATTCTAAATGATAATAAATTTATTATCCGCCGCAGCCCGCAAACTAGACCGTTTATCGAACGTTTCCGTTTGCGGTATCGCTTTTTTCCCTATCGACTTCCGCGGAACTGCTGCTTTTAATTATATTTGTAACGCTCTTGTATTATTAGGGTACCGTATCTGAGAAAAAACTCTGACTATGCCTTACCGGAATATTAAATTGACTTACTGATAGTCCCCAAACAACTACATAGTTATGTCTTTTGGGTACTTGAGCTGGAAGTGAATAGATTAGAGTTTTGTAAATACCTTGCTGTCATGCGTTTTTTTAGGACAATTTGACAATAGTAGTTGAAGAACCTGCCAGATTCGTATAGCTAATTAAGTAAATTAATTTGAACGCAAAACCTTTTTTGAGCTTGTTCTGGTGCTCAAATTCAATCTTCTCCATACAAACTGAAATCAACTGGTGAGCGGTTCAGTTTGTGGAAGTCATATTGTCCCATAGAAAAAGCTATTGTATCTGAAGGTTATTGAAGGTATTTCGTTTCTACAAATACACCTTGTATACACATGTCTATAGAAGCTGCAAAAAGTTGGCGTACAACAAATGCAGCTATAGGTAAGTATTGTCATACGGTCATACCGTATCTTAAAAAATATTGTCATGAATACCAAAACTCATTCCGAAATGTTGGGACACGTTTGATTCCTACCGCAAAAGAACAGTAAACTACGGTAAGCTAGTTAATTATTTGTACTATTGTTTCCGTTTGTATACAACAATTGAAAAAATCTGTTTGACTTATGGAACCTTCAGGGCGTAAACAGGACTCGCACTTGTCTGTCTTTTTCCGGTTGCGGCTCTTTCATCATCTGGTCGGCTAAGCCATACGCTAGACCGTGTTATCACCGGTAAAAATACTAAACATATTGTTAGGAAGTAGGCAAACATTTAATTAGGGTTTCCAATGAACCACCTACTCCATTTATTAAATTTTAATGATCAAATTAATTAAAAAATGGATAATTCCAATTGTAGACCTTTAGCTATAAATATACATCGTTTTAACTAGTATTTGAAAACCGTTTATTAAGTTAAGTTTATTAAAGTGTATAAGTTTATTAAATTGATTAATGTATAAATATGAATATCTTAGTTGTTAAAAGTAGTAATTGCTTTAAATTTAAAGACGCAGATCAGTAATATTCAGGGCCAGTTTCACCACTTGCTGATAAGTTCCAGATAACCTATCTGGCATATTTTTTGACAGCTAATTGTATGGGTTATCTGTCAAAACATGTCAGATAGGTTATCCGGAATTTATCAGCAAGTGGTGAAACTGGCCCTTATTGTAAAAAAAAATATTTAGGACAAGGAAATAAAAACCCAAGTTTATCTACTCATACTCATAATTAATAAATACTGAAAGCTCAGCAGAATTGTATAAATTGTATTTTTAGATTAAATCAAATATCAAAAAATTATATGTTTGACGACCGCCTGTGGTCCGCGCACCAGACTACGAAACTAGCGGTTGCGAGTTTAAACCCTACCCCGCAAGGGGCAAATGAAATCCGTCATCTAGTCGCCATAGTACAAGCTTTGCTTAGTTTGGGGCTAAATAATTGGTGTAATTGTGAAAACAAATTTAAAAAACATAAAACAGGAGACGTTTTTTTGAATCATGCGAATTCCAATCCGAACACAAAATCGCAAGATTCGCATGCGAATTCCTAAAATCACTATTTTTGAAAATTCATTCTATGAATTCTGCAACGACCACACATTTTTCTTTTTCTACTAGTAGAAATTACGGAAGAATGACATAGACAAGTAAACATTGCTTGACAGAAATTTGACATAATAACTTTTTATTTACCTTCCGTTTAAAGCGGTTTATAGTTTATTCACTACCGGTTTTTAAAATCAATGAGTTTTTGCATTCCGTTTCATATTTTTTCTGCGTAAAACGAAAATAGTTACGAGTGATTCAAAATGCGTAAAATCGTGAGCAATAAAAATGAATTTCATGCTCGAATTGTTTTTGTGTTCGAATTCGAAATTCATTTCTAATGCTTCAAAAATACGTCTCCAGGATTCTGACAGTTTGAATCTCATCAGAATATTAATTGGTATCAGTGATCTCATCTGATTTTCTTAAGTATAGTAGTGATTGGAAAGTAAATTGACCCAATTTAAATGAGTGCATATAACTAACGTCGCGTGACTCGTACTGTAATCGTAACGCGACTGCGACACTACGGATTGACAATCGTGAAGATCTAATTCATTCCCACGTAATCGATTGCTATGACATAATTGTGTCGCTTAGTGCAGCGTGCCGCACTGATGCTGGTACCGATAGCATATAAATGATACAAATAATACATTATATTAAAAATGTAATGACATCCAACAAACAAAATAATGTATTTGTTAGACGTCGTCTATAACAAGGACCTTTTTTCAAGTACAAGAGTAGCTACTTAAATATTTGTTGTAGGTAATTAAGTATAAATGTACAATTCTGTAATATCAGTGGAGGACTTATTTTATATAATAGTTCCTTAAGCTTACTTGGATACAAAGCATCCTAAGGTAATTTCTATAACATCAAAACTTTATAAAATATACAATTAGATAAAGGTGTTAAAATGAAAACGCTCTTAATTTTTACACCACTTAATTAAAATAGGCTGCGTAGTACTGCTTTAATTCGCCTTTAACTTTTTATGTTTTCAAAATTTTAGGACGTAGGTACTTTCTCAATTAAGCCATCATTAGTATTTTTAACAAAATTATACAGTTCAAATTATGTCTTCTTACTGTAAAAGTAATAAAAGCCTAGTTGTAAATATATTTCTACAATTTTCACTCTTGTTATTGTATTGTAAAAGTGATTTATTCTTTCAAAATTCATAGGCTGTGTAGCATTTTTTTCTTAACAAGCCTAACTAAAGATTTCTGCACTAGTTTCAGTATAATAAACTTTTACTGTGTGAATTATTTTTTTCTCATTAGTAGAAAGATTTTTTTCATGAACATCATAAACGCTAATTATGATTTGGGAATATGTTCTTACAATACAGCCAGTATTAACATAACATCACCAACTTAACATAGCGTAATTATAATTAATTAAACAAAGCGCGGGCATATGAAATATCTGACAGCTAACGCGCTGACCGTACTCTAATTGCAATAATTACTCATTATCAGGAAGCTGGTGGCGCACATTAATTTAGCGAGCGTTTTTACTCGCAGCCAGCTTAACAAATACTTATTTAATTGCTTCTCTCTTTGTTCCACCAAGATTATTAGACGTGACGCAACCGTGGGTACCACACACCAAACAATTTTGATCGTTGTGTAAGCTTATCTGCAGAGCGGGTTAGTGTAAAAAGTTGGTGCGCTCATCGCGAGCATGCGAGGCTCGCGTGCCGGCGCCCCCTCAATCAGATCCCTTTGTACGCCGCAACATGGATCATAGCGTCGGCACAGCCTCATAAACCCCAGTGCGTAAGTGGAAAGTGAACTTGTTGAGTATCTGAGATCACTGCTCACACAAACAACGATTATTAACATTATGTAGAATTAGCAATTGCATTTTGCGATAGCTCAAACTACTTAGCTGAATTTTTGACGGACCGTTAAATTATAATCCAAGTAACAAACTTAAATAAATTATGCACTCATCCGCGTAGTGGACCTATAATTGAAATTAATTTAAAAAGTATATTATACGTCGCATCCACTCGGTGTTTGAGTTCAAGATGAATGATTTTCACTATTACATATTACCTAATACATTTCGTATTTTTATTGGCCCGGCCGGGTATTGAACCCGGGATCCAGGTGCTTTAGATAAATCTGCTTTTAAAATCTTAAAAAATATAGTTCCTATTGCAGTTCTTTAATCTAAAATATTAAACTCAAATCACTCTGTCACTTTAAATTTCAAATAAACTGGATAGCTAAATTAAATTTTTTAAAAACGAGATTTTATTTACATGCTAATTTTAGGATAACAAATGTTGTGAGATACGTAGGTCACACTATAAGTTTTGCGTAACTTAAAAAAACAACATGTTATAACCAAAATATTATGTTTATTGCTTTTCAAAATACTCTCCTTTACATTTTAAATTTTTTTTCATGCGATCGAACCATTTTTTAAAACAGGAGGACCACAGATCTGAAGGCATGTTTTCTACGTGCTGATTGACCGCTATCACTGCCTCTTCGGAGTTAGTAAAAGTAAAACCTCTCATCAAATCTTTGATTTTGGGGAAAATACAGAAATCACAGGGTGCTAGGTCGGGGCTATGCGCAGTATGGGTGACGAGTTGTACTTTTTCGTAAGCTAAAAATGACTTTGTTTTGTTGGCCGTGTGTGAAGAAGCGTTGTCATGATGTAGGAGAACGCGGCTTTTGGGTCGTCTTTCTCGAACTTTTTCTAACACCCTGGGTAAGAAAATGGTAGAATACCTCGGCATTAACACTCTTTTGATCTTCAAGAATTGTACAGATGGGACCCGTAGCTGAGAAAAAAAACGCGATCATTTTTTTACCAACGTTTCTCGCCTCCCTCACTTTTGATGGCCTGTTCTCATTTTTAACCGACTTCAAAAAAGGAGGTGGTTCTCAATTCGTCTGTATCTTTTTTTTTTTATGTATGTTCAGCGATCATTCGTTACCAGGTTAACCGATTTCGATAGTTCTTTTTTTGTTCGAAAGGGAATACTTTCGGAATGGTCCCATATAAATTTGATCAAGTTCTGATAATGGGATCTATAAGAAAATCATTAAACATTGCATGAACTCCATACCGTGCCAACTGATTTTGTCTCTATGTTGCCCAATATCTTCGGCATTTGTGAACCGATTTTGATGATTCTTTCTTTATCGAATAGCTTATACTTTAAAGATTGTATACTGAAAAATTGTTGGAAAAATTTTTACCTCTAAGGTGGGAAATATAAGGGATGAAATCAGTGATCAGCCGTTAACTTATGTTTGCACTCAAATGATTCGTTTTGTTGAGGATGTATCACTAAAAATATGTAGATGAAATAAGTAAATTTTATAAAAAAAAGGAAACCGACTTCAAAAAACTGAAAAGCTTAAAATAATATCAACACATAAGTACCTACCTAATCAGTTACTTTTGGAGTCGGTGCAAACGAAAACATTCAAACTCTCATCTGATGGCACCGACTCCAAAAGTAACTGATTAGGTACTTATGTGTTGATATTATTTTAAGCTTTTCAGTTTTTTGAAGTCGGTTTCCCTTTTTTTATAAAATTTTAAACACCCATTCACAATATTGCTGTTTTTTATTTCGGGTTCAAAACAATAAATCCACGTTTCGACTTCTGTGCCAATATCATAAACAGCATTAGAATGTCCGTGGTCGTACTTCAGTAGCATCTGTGAGCGCGCGCCCGCTTCTGCTCCGCTGTCAGTTCATGAGGGATCCAACGACAGCAAAGTTTCCGAACTTTCAATTCTTCGTGTAAAATTTTCTGAATTTGGCTCATACCAATCCCCAATAGTCCTCGAATTGTCTCATAGGTAATCCGCGGGTTTTCTTCAATTAGCCGCTTAACAGTAGCCACATTAATTTCGTTGACGGCAGTTGAAGGGTAACCCAGTTGAAGGCCGCCCTTCACGAAATTCGTCGTGTAAAGTAACTTGACATTCAGCAAACCATCGCCTCACGGTGCTCAAACAAGGTGCTTCTCTCCCAAAAGCATTTTGAACTTTTGAAGACGAGCGGCACAGTCTTGCGGAGAGAGAGAACTTTTAAAAAATCATCGCTCTAAAATCTTTTCGACTTAATTCCATTTTCGTTGCGTACGTAGAACGTTGATGTGTGATAAAAAACAATTGACAAATCATTTCCCGCCAATGTTTTTTTTTATTACAATTGCAACGTTTAAAAAAATATAACATTTGAAATTCAAATAGTTCCGATTAGCTTGAAGTGCAAAACTTTTAGTGTGCCCCATATATACAAAAGTAGAGTTTAGGGAGTTTAGAATCCAAATCAGGCGCAGTCGCAGCCTAAAATTTTGGACGTGGTCACTAATAATAAAATATGTCGAGTAAATTAGACTTTATTGCACAATACACAATTTTATTGCACACATTATACAACAAATGTAAGTCGTCTATTTTTATTAGCAAATCGGGTGATAGTATTTAAGACGTTTGGGGCTATCTCTGGATGAATATTTAGAAGAGTTAAACCTGTCAGCCTCTCTCACATGTTTGCCCTCAACCAAGTTTTCACACGCCTTAGCGTAAAAAATTTACTCTCTCTGAGTTCCCATAATTTTCAGCAAAGTCTTTATGGGTAGAGATCATGGACGCAACCTTCGATTGTAGAAACCACACACTTCAGAAATTTGGTATCAGTATTTTCTTTGAGCTTCCGTATCCACTTTGAAATCCATAACCGAAAGGTACTCTGTAACGAGAGTAGCAGTAGTAGGAACATTCAAGAAATGGCAATAAATTGCATAAAGTTGCTTTTTTATTTTGTAAAATTTTAGAAGATTTTTCAATTTGACGTGTACGATTTTGGTTGGTGTCATGTCCCCTGTCAGTGACCCTTCCTTCCGGATCGCGCTTGGCCTGAATTAGGACGTATTAGTCAATATAAATTTAAAATTAAAGCCTTAAGCCAATACTGAGTGCCTGAGTAAAAGAGAGTAGGAAGCTGTGTTTTACTTTCTCATATCCAATTGACTTAACTTATTGGATGTCGCTTAAGACAGAAAAAAAAGGTGTCTCGTTTTGTTGGGCTGACGGTAAATTAAGTCTCAGCCCAGCGAACCCGCAACTTTTAAGGGCGAAAATATCAAAAACTCTAAGCCCGTATGTTCAGTATTTATAATTTATTTGAAAAAAATCATGCATAGAATTTTGCTAACTAATCATTAATGAATATGAAATTTATACAAAAAACTTCTTGTTTTTGAATAAATAAAAAGGGTATGACAAAAGCATAGATAACTTACTACTTACATAAGACAGATTGGCCGCCTTGTATCACGGACAGATGCCTAACGGCGCTCTAACGTACCGTGTCAAAAAATATATTAACGTATATAACCTAAAGGCAATTTTGTTACTTGCTCATGTAAGACTGTTCCAGCTGGGCGGGCGAGTTGCGTTTTTTCCTAATTTATTGGCTATTTATTGACGACCGTATTGAGTGGCCAACCGACCAGACAAACTACCCACTATTAAGTTTTTACCGCAATGTAAAAAGAAAACAAGGAGAGCAATAATCTGGGTACCTAAAAGGAATCTAATTGTACTAGACTACTGTAATTAATAGGCTACACAGCCTGCGATTTGTTTACTTATTTAAAATATTGTCGACTTACAGAAGCATTGAACATTTAGATCTTTTTTATGGGTGAGATACCTACTTGACTTCGTAATAATATTGTTTACTAGCAACCAACACACCTATACTGTCAGTCCGTAGGTCCGTTCGTCCGAATTATGTAATAAAAGGCTGTAATAAGATTTTTTTTTTATCTTATGTTGAAAATGCAACAGGATACCTATTTTTATCAAAAACTAAGTAAAAAATACACGATGTAGGTTCTTCTACATATCCTTATTTTTCTTAATCGTGAAAACGGTAATTACAAGCGTAATTGAACACCTAATAAAAAAAACTAAAATTTAGTCATACTTGTATAGATTATTTACAACCACATAACGAATCCAATTTCATTGGTTGCCTATCTTTGAAGGCGCCAATGCAATTTGTAACTGTTGCATAATTCAGAGGCCGCGCGATCGCGTCCCGTGAACAATGCTGTCGCGGGTTTATGAACTATCTGTAACTAGGGACCTAGATTTACCCGGTTAAATAACTTTTTCTTGGCCTAATATGAATACAAACTAGAACAACGATAGTAACGAAGCAGAAAATAATTTAATCACTGAAATGTGACGATCATATTTTTCTAACCCTAAAATTGAGGCTCCGTTAAGTTTGTCAAACGTCAATTACACCTATGTAAAAATAAAAAACAAAACTTATTAACAAGGGGTCAAAACATTGGATTTGTAGTACCACTGACAGCACGTCGAAAAAACGAATCATATGATGACTACCTATGGTGAAATTGGGTCTAAGTCTAAATGAAACATTTAAGCAATTTGTAAATGAACTTTATTGACAGACGCGTGTTTAAAGCAAGTTTTATTGCCGATTCCCAATATTACAATTTATGAGATTTATGGGATTTTGTACACGACTGGAAATTCTAATGCTTGAAAAATACGACTTCTGAACTATCCGGGATCCACAGCGTTAAAATGGGGTTACCTACCTACCTACAATACCTAGTTAACTTTTTTCTGACGCTTTTTCTTGGCTCAATTATAGCAATCTTAATGTAAATAAAAGCCGGTGAGAAGCGATAAATAGTACCACTATTATTTATAGCCTTACTTCACTGTTTCATGTATAGTAACTGATAAATAGTATATGCGTTATTGCAGCATAGTCTTTCTTTACGCTGTATGCTTGCATAGATTTATAGAATATGAAACCATTAATCGATTATAATATCGAAAATTATAAAACATGAATATTGATTAAAGAAGTAATACCTACCTACTAAGCTAGGTTCACATCTGGCTTCTACGCCCTCTACAGATCAAGGAACTTCCTCTCTCCATGCTTTAAAGACATAGCTTCTTATTTATTATCATATTATGATCTAAATACTAGTCTTCATAATGTGCGTAAAATTATTAGTTACCTATCATTAATATATTTATTTAGATTTTCTCACCTCAAAAGGAAAAAACGAAACTCATATATATATACTCATAGGACAACTTTTAGTCAGTAAGTTAGTCCGTTTGTCCGTCCGTCGAGCCTCGTTTTTCACGGAAACCCCGTTTTTTGGAGGATCAATCGTGGAGAAGTTAAATGTGTCCAAGTTCTGTAAGTTTTGTAACTTTCGCTTTGGTAGAGAGAGTTGACAGAACTTGTCGTTTCATACTGAAGTAAGTGAAAAATCACTAACGCGTTCCGGAGAAAGATGGTTCGTATTGCTGTTCTATAGGGTACGTATGTGCTCGATGGGTAGAAATTATACTACCTAGCTGCTTACTGCTCTAATAAAGTACTACCAAGACATGTATGTACAGAAATGAATATTAAAGCTTTTTACCCAGAATAAAAACGGATCAAGTGTGAGCAACTCTTAACTGAATTTAAAAAAATAAGGTAGTTACACGTGAGTACGTCTGACACTTATCGGTTTTTTCAATGTTTGCTATTTCAAATTTTTGCTTGTATTGACGAGTAATTAATTTTTTGTTTAATTTTGATCAATGCAACAAATTCTCTTCAGCGAAGTGAGAGTGAAATGAACGTGAAGGCGATGTGACATGCGCGTTTTTATGTTCGAATTTTACAGAATCGACATGCAGATCACACGCCATTTGTCATGGGCTCGTCGAAGGAAGGAATGTTAATTAATTAGTAATCGAACCTATTAGTCGTTAATATCAGGTCGAAATACCTAAATGTAATATAGTACCTACCTCTTAGGTAATTTACAATAAGTTATTTACGTTCATTAATTTCCTCACAGTTTTAACAGGCAAAATATACATAATTGTTATTAATATGCATATCTATTAAGTATTGTAAATTATGGTCGCACGGAAACGGAATTTCTAGATGGTTGCAAAACGGTGATTTACAAGTGTTACTAGAAATTATATCGATGTTAAAATCAATAACTCAGTCTGAAATAAAACATGTAGGTAATAATCATATAAGTCATGGTTACGGCATTCGATTCACTTAATGTAACTTATGTGGTCAGGCAAATTTCAGAATTGGTTAAGCATGCTCTTGCACCTTTAAATAGGAGAGTAATACCAACCATCTTTGTACGAAACTGATCAGCGATATTTCACTTATGTATTACAATTCTTGTTCGCACGCAGTAAAGCGTAAACGAGAACATTCAAACTCTTATCGGCTGGCACCGACTCCAAAGTAACTGATTAGGTACTCATAAACTCAGGGTTAGTATTATTTTAAACTTTTTAGTTTTCTGAAGACGGTTTCATTTTATAAAATTTACTTATTTCGTCTATTTGTGACAAATCCTAATCAAAACATCATAAGAGTGCAAACAAAAGTTAACTGCTAAACACCGATTTTATTCCCTATTTTTCCACCTTACGGTAAAACGGTACATTTTTTTCGCAAACTTTTATTAGATTATCTTTAAAGTATATGCTATTCAATAAAAAAAAAGAATCAACAATATCGGGTTACATGTGTCGATACAAGAACCACGAACCAAAACATTATCTGGGCATATTTTTGTTATTTATAGATTGAAAAAGCGCTAAATTAATTTCGATAAAAATTATTATGAGACCACTTTTAATGTATGGTCTAGCAACCAAAAAAGAATCATCAAAATCGATCCATAAATGCGCAATAATCGCTTAACATTCATACAAAAAAACACAGTCCTCCTCCTTTTTTTAAAGTCTGTTAAAAAGAATTTATTTTCATATCGTTGCATAACGGCTCACTTTCATCTCAAAATATTGCTACACGAATGAATTGACCACGGCTTCTTTGCAGCTTAAGCGCCATCTAGTATCATTTCATTTGTAGAAATGATGCATTGTCTACCGTCGCTTGTGAAGAATGGCTACACACCTAAGGCCAAATTCACCTAATTTAACAATGTTCGCAGTTCAGTGTCGATTCGGTTCCAGTAACATTACTAACTACTTATCTAAAACGGTATTCTCATAAACACTCAAAAATGCAATTATAGTTTGTAATGGGACTGAAAATGTAAGAAACCACAATGAGATTTTCACGAATGCTCAATTACAAATTGCTTGTAGCGATATCAGTTTCATAGGTTGCATGTCTTAAACGGCGCTATTACTACCGTTTTAGCATTTCCACAGCAATAAAGCAACATATTTATTCGCTTTCTTGGTGTTGTAATGTGAAGCGGACGGCGGATAGCTCATTGAAACACACCATTAATTATGATTTGTTTTTGCACTCACTACAAATGGGTACAATCACATTCTAAAGTTTAACAATGCATGATTTTAATAAATATTCATATCACACGTTAATGACAAATTAAAACATCAAAGTCTGCGTGTAAAAAATATAATGGTTGCTTGCTTATTCATATTTATTACTTTATATAATAATAAGTATGTATACCAAATAATTATTAATTTTTAAATAGCATCTGATGAAAACTGACGATAGCTTTACCTGTTGCTAGAAAGCAATTACCATTAAAATTTACAGTTCATTAGGAAAATCCAAAGTTATTGAATGTTTAATGTCGATAAAGTTGCTAAATAATAATATATAGGATACTTATCCGCTTATTGTATGCAGCTAAAATATAGGTAGGTACATATCATGTAAAAACAGCGGGTTATTCCAACTGATTTAAATTTCATTTAACTCTTCTGAATCGTGTGTATCGGTACATTCTCGAGACGCAACGTGACTTACTGCATGTGTACTACAAATGTACTACAATTTTTTTTAAATTCTGTTTAAATTTCTTTACTCCTATTCTACTTTAAGTAGGTTTATCATCATCATTTCAGCCTTAAGACAGCTGAACATAGGCCTCCCCAAATGACTTCCAAATGGGCCGGTTGGAAGCGGTCCATCCAGCGGCTTCCTGCAACTTTTACCAGTTTTGTCTGTCCACCTTATGTAAGTAGGTAATATAATTTAAATGAAAATATTAACATTTTAATAGTAAAATAACTGTCATGGTTAATGAGTAAGTAATTAACATCCTTGTGTTACTTCCAGTCAATTATTGACACTACGCGGGAATCGACTCTGCGGCAGTCGGATCGCCAACTGTGAACCTTTACCTGTCTGAAATAAATTATGATTGCAATCATTAATGTAGGTAATAAATAAAATTAAGAATACAGTTGGTACCTATTATACCGGATATTTAAATATAATTTCAATAATCAATTTCTAGAAAACTGCTTTCCTAATTAAAAATGTCACAAAATCACATTTAATGTTACTAATTATTTACTTACTGCAATCCAGCTTCTAAATTTGGATGCCTCATAATTATAAACATTTCCTTGTTGGAAACAAACGTTTGAAATTGAAATAATAACCAGTGCACCATCCACGGCAGACTTTCCACACGTTGATAACATCTTATAAATAACCAACAATTCTTTACGAGCGAAAATTAATTAATCTAATTCTCGAATTGGAACTAAAAGAGCGCGTATAAAATCAAATAGTCACATAACCATAAAATTGGAGTTTAGAAGCACCGGAAAGAAGTCAGGAATCGTAGAGCGAGCAACAAAATAATGAACAAAAGTTATTATAAGTGCGGAGATGGGCCGATAAGCCGGCGGTTAGAGTAAACGCGCTTTTTACGTTAATTAAACTTACTTCTGTAAACGATGATGGTCTCATTATGTGCATAGTGGCGACCGCTCTCGGCCGTGCTTTTTACGCAACGCTGCGCCCGCGCACCCGCGCGCCGAGACAGACGCGGTGAGCGTCTTTAGCTGTAAATTGCCGACGTTGACATTCAAGGAATGATAATAATTTGATTTATTTTTAAAAGCGTAACATTCATATTATAATAAATTTATGGTTGTTCGTCGAGCTGTGTACATCTTTATTTTTTAAGAACAAGCGGTCGTCCTAACTAGACACCTTATTACTCAATTGCGAAGAATTTTGTCAATTTTATTAATTATTTTACAGGGTGTTAAAAAAAGGTAAACAGGGAATTTCAGAATTAATTCAAATATCTTTTCGGTCTGTCTACCAGAAAAAAATCCTACATACAGATGTTGCCGGTAAAAGCCTTTTCAACCGACTTAAAAAAGGAGGAGGTTCTCAATTCGACTGTATATTTTTTAAAATTATGTATCAGCAGAAACCATTTTTTTATTCCTTTCCTTTATATTTAGGTGCCATGTACATGCAGCTGTATAAACGTTAACTTTAAAATAATCTATAGAGAACGTGGGGTCTCCTACTCGAATTACCTATTTATATGAAAAAAAAACCTGCATACTAGACTCGATTTCGATTCAAACCCTATAATTTGACTGGTACTTCTTTTAAAACCTATTTTTAAACCTTTGCTTTTTATCTAAGTAGGTATTATATGATGCCGTATAAACTAAATTGTAAATCTTTAAACAATCTTTGGAATAATCTATGAATCTATCTATATCTATCTATGGAGACCGTGGGTCCTCCTACCCATTCTAACCGCATTTGTCAAAGAAAATTGAACATTATTGACGGCTATTACATTCCCGTATCTCATTAGTAGTGGAAAGCGTTTCGTGCGATCGTTACCTAATAAAAAGCGTTCAGTCCGAAACACTATTTTCAGAAATTGGTCAAAATGACATCTTTTGATTGGCGGCGCGACAGCGGCGGTAGAGCGTAGAGCGACCACAGTACAAATAACACAGAAGGTGGAATATTACGAAATACGTTAGAGGAATTATCTCTTTCAAACTTATTTTAACAAATAAAACAATGATTATTTAACCTAGTTCGATATTCTTTTTATCAAATTAAAAATAAACGAAAATAGTCGATTATCGTTATACCAAAAAAAAAGGTCAATAAATGCGCCATAGATTAAAAAAGTTAGATTCGGACCGTAGCCATCTTGTTTCTGAACGAAAGTCATTCAAAGTTAATAGCATAGCTCTGTGACCATATTGACATTTGTGTGTTGTTATTTATTTTTGATTTATGAATGTTTTAGTTACTAAATAAATAAAATACATTAAAATAGTGCTTATTCAATACAGTGGATGTGTTAAAATGGATTTGCAGTATTAGTTTGCATAATGGAATGATATTTCAAGGTAAATCTTACAAAAATAAAAAATTGCTTCTTTTCTTTCTTTCAAATTCTTTCAAGAATAACAATATTATGTACCTTTCTTTGTAATTCAGTCGTTTTTTGAGGATTGGCTAATTTACAGTTTTGCATAAATGCCCCCATAAGTGGCAAGCAGCCAGGAGCAGGCCGTTAAAAAAAAGCCATTAAATAACATCTATTTTTAATGGAGTTGACTTTTCGTTTGGAGTGCTTAAAATCCATTGTTAATTCAAATTAATAAATAATGAAACGAAAAAAGGTCATCTCTCGATAGAATATTGTTTATTTGCAAAAATATGGAAAATTTTAATACGGCTGTATTCATGCCGCTATTATATCGCGTAGTTAGCTCGGATTTCATAATTTGATAGTAATAAAATAGGTTGTTACCTAAGGATTCCAAAAGTATACAATACAACCTCCTTGCCGGCTATCCCACTGTGGATTAGTTTGAGGGAAACGCGTCAAAACCTTCATCACGCGCTGCTAAGCTCTGCCACAAGCATGTCCTGAGTTTGCGCAAAATTTTGCGAAAGAAAAGGATTGTAAACTGTGTGTATCGCAAAGTGGATATTTTAACATTCAGTGTGCAACGTCCCGCTGCACGCACCGCAGCGAATTTGCGGCCTTAATTTTCGCCACTTTAGTCTGTGTACGTCACCTGTATTTACTTCTAACCAGTCTCTTTTAATGTCTCACCGTCGCATACGGTCCTTCCCTCCTATCTCTTTTGGGAAAATTTACAATAGAGATATTATTAATTTTCAAAAAATGTATAAGTGATCTTGCCTTTTTGTACTGTGCCATAGTGGCTTATAATGGCCTCTGATGTTAAAGGACATATGACAAAAACTAGCTCATTATCCGCTTCTATTACAATCCAACTCCATTTATAATGCTATTAATAAAATAATGGTGGGCCATAACAATAAGAGTTTAATTTTGCATCAAACGTACATTAAATGTTAATTTATCGGCAAAAAATATCCGTTTTGTAATGTTTTAATGACAATATTATATGTACATTAGACGTAAAGAAATGATAAGCATCCGTGTCGCCCAACGTAATTAATTTACGTTGCATTGTTAAAGTTTCGTTGTGTAATTGTCTTCATTACGAGTATTCGTGGCTTCCGGGCGCGGATCAGGAAAGCAATCTGCCATTAAACTGTGCATTGTTGCTACTTACTCATCGGAATTATTATGTGATTTTAGAATAAAATAGAAACAGGCAATTATATTTTCACATAACGTTTGTTTAACAATAACCATTGCCGAAGTGCTAGAGCTTTAACGCTCAATTTAAAATTAATTAGACCATTTTTATTAAAATTTTGTGCGGGAATGTGAACGTTAGGGAACATTAATTCCAAAAAAAACTTATATTCTACTATCTACCTACCTAAGTCAGAAGTCAGTAAATGACTCGTACGAGCACTTTACAGTTTGTTCACTCATGAAAATGAACAACTTAAATAAATAAATAAAAAATATGCGCCAGACAACATACCAATTGCCATGGTCTCAACGTAAAGAACCAACATTCTTGTGTTACGAGGTACCAGACAATATGTTTTCCAGGGTCGTATCCTAGCACACCCAGACTCGAGCAAATTTACCCGACCCAACTGGGAATCGGACCTTTTGCATTCAAAAACAATTACACCAATCACTAAACCAATACTACTTTACTAGGTAGAAGGATAATAAAACGAAGGATTTAGAAAACATTACCTGTTGTTCCAATAATGGTTAGGTTAGAAACTTCTGTGTAGAGCATTTTTTTTATACCCTACCGAAGCACGTTCGTCGTTTCACCTCACAGTCTGTATTTAGCTCTCGGAAAGGGGTTTCTTCACAATTTCCTCGTATAAAAGTTAATAAAATCATGTAACTCCTTATAGTAGATTATTTGACGATTGGCGCAGTGAGAAGTGTATTTGCCTTATTATTTACGACCCTAATAGTGGCAAATAGTAAAAGTTTTTCTATTCATGCAGCTTAAAAACTCCAGAAAAAAGAATCAGCCTGTATTAACGACATGTAAGTAGTATTCACATCACACTCTGTCCTGCAAGCTAAACAAACAGAACTCCAATTTCCTATTACCATACAAACAGACAGGGCTATTACGGGAATCGATTCGATCGCTTGGAGAAGGAGAGAGAGAGAGAGTAACGCGAAATGAGGGTAGTTATTATGCGGCGTTAGTATGCATGGGCAGGCGCGCCCTGCGGCCCTGCGCTGCAATACCAGACGAGAGGTCGACTTAAGGGTGGATTTGGCTAAAGGAAAATTTATTTCTAAATTCTTTTACATGTTTTTCAGGTTTGCGTTGACATGTTAAACGTTACTTACTCTTACTCGTACCTATAAAAATTAACATTTCTACATTAGTACTATTAATTATTCACAAGCTAGTATATTAACATTGAATAATTTGAAAGTATCTTCAGTATGAATTAAAGAGTTGTTTAAACAAATAAAAAATTCTTCCAACAACCAAGTAGGCTAGTAGAGCCTGAAACTAACTATAAGGCGACTAGATCAAGGATAGACATTTAAATTGATATTTAAAAAATATATTTGCCATAAATAGAGTATTACATAATAAAAACTTATGACATAAGTACAAGCGTGCCCATCACCTTTTGCCTTGTGAGATTCGAGCTCGCACCAGGTGCTTGCTTATGAGCGCTACCATTAGAGACGTTCGTTTGTCATAAGATAGTTCTGATAATAGTTATATAGGGTACATACAGATTCTAAAATTATATTTTGTATGCATCATAATATCATTAAGGTGTTGTCCATATAATTTCTTACGTATGGTTTTTATAACTTTTATTACAAAATACTTAAGTATTGTCTATATTTACCATAATTATTAAAAGTATAAAGATGTTATTTATGATCCATTCCCTTACAAATAGAAAACACAACCCTTGTCCTTAACACTGTAATTCGTATATAATATTTCAAAATTGCCTATTTCATTTGAGCCCGAAAAAACTAGGAGAGGATGACATTCCGACATTTTCTCAGGGACATTTTTTCGAATTAGACTATTATTAGTTGCCGATCACGTCGTAGGATGCTTTTAATATTGAATTAGGGGACCCTGTGGTTACTCGCCCTTAATCGCCAGGCCGCTGCGACCGTATTAACTTTATATCCACAGTCGTGTAATAGCGTAAGTAATAATAAAGCCCAAATGACACAAAATATTGTCAAATTATAGGCTCTGAAAACATCAGCGACCACTTACAATGTCTGCCGTTGATCCCTCCGAGTAACGTCAGAAGCTCAGAAACAAATCGTAAATTCATTTTCGTAATACTACTATTAACAGAAAAACTTATTTGCTAAAATCAGAAATCAAGATTCTTGCTACAATCTACACTGGGCTCGCGTGGTGTAGTGTGACTTATTTCACCCGACTGTTGAGGTGAGGCTTGTGTCGTGCTAGAAGTATCTAGTCTTAATTTTCTTTAATAATTATATTATCATCATTTCAGCCATAAGACGTCCACTGCTAAACATAGGCCTCCCCCAATGGCTTGCTCATTGACTGGTTTGAAGCGGCCTGTATCCAGTGGCTTTCAGTAACCTTTACCAGGTCTGTCAATCTTGCATCCTACGCTGCGCTTACAATACACAGGAGAATTTTTGTAAATTCGTCATTGAAAGGCCTTATTGTAAATCGCACTTTCACAAATAAAATGATTTGATTTGAAGTTTGCACGCCTAATGCGTTGTTCAATTTCTGACGAATCCACTAGGTACGTACGAGTATTTGTTGTTGTAAAAAAATAAAAAGTTGGTAAAATACATACATTTAGGACTAATATGGCAAGTATACGAATTTATGAAACATGGCAAATGTTTAAGGAACATACTTCAAAAAATATATATTCATTGAAAATATCAATAACAAAATCTTTTTTCTGCTGTCCATATTTTACTATACATCCACACAGTATTTCTTTTTGGGCGCACGAAGGAGATCCAGAAACGGCTGTGTCATATTATTTTAGTGGATGACGCCGATCTAACAGCTGCAACGAGCCCCTAATTGTAGTGTTTATCCGCGATACCAATCGATTTCATACGATTTGTATCGAATGATCCAATGCTCTAATAGGAGCTATCTCGATATTTTCGGCTCTCGGACCGATCATTTCGATGTACGTGACGAGCTTACGTGGAAAATAAATCGTTTGAATACCATTATGCCATTTTGTTATTAAATGCCCGTATCTGTGAGAACTTTGATTTGATGGATGTGACGGAATGCATGCTTATTTTAAGAACATTTAATTTTAAATTTGATTTTTCATTGAGTTATTTATTTTTGTTGGGCTTATTATTTCAGATCACAGAACTATATCTACATTCAACTTATAATCTGGTGTGAAGTCATAATGACCAACAAATTAAAGATCTGGTTAACGGTAAGTTATTTATGTAATTTAGGAGCGCAAATTTTTAAATAATCTAACGTAACTTTCTTTTTGGTTTTCTTTGGCGTCTTTTCTCATCTTGTAGGTATCTGTGTTTTCCCCCTTCTGTCTGTATTTCTAGGTCATTGTTTTCGTCAGCAGTCAATTGTAATTTAGAGTAGTCGTTATCGATTGATAATGCTTACAATTAATGTTAATTCTTTAAGCCGAAAGCGGTATGTTTAATCCGATTTGTTTGCACTTTTATCTTCGTTACATCTCCCCGGGCGTTTCGGATGCTAATTGATTAAAATTAAGTCTTTATTAGGCTTATATAACAAATTAATTCGAGTCGATCGTGGGCGACTAATTAGTTTGGCGCCTCTTAACTCTTGACAATGTTCAAACCTGACTACAGGTTCAAATTAATATCTGATATTGCGTCCACGCCGCACATACTTTATGTAGAGAATCATTCTGTAAGCAACTTTAATTTGTCTTTCTTTGTTTTGAATGTTGCCCAGTTACACTTGAAAACGTTAACAAAAAATCGTTGCGGTGTGGGTTGGATGCACCTAAAATTATGTCCAATTCTGTTTTTTGTCGACTCTTAAAATACAAAATACATTATTTTCTGTTCATGTGAGAAGCATCGTAACTATTAACATTGACCTAATTAAAAAATATATATGATTTTTCAAGGTAGACAAAGAAGATTTTTACATGAACAATTGGAATTGGTATCTCGTGCAGTGTGCACGTGAGTTATACCTACATAATCTATTCAAAATTATGGAATTTGAGTATCTGTTTATGATTTCAACGTAACAGCTATTTATTTGTTGCTTATAAAAGTAATTTAAACAAAAAATGAAATTACTTAGATACAATAAAAACATTTGTTGTCTGTTTGTTCCGGCTAATCTCCGAAACAGCTGGACTAATAATTTTGCAAATCCTTTTACTGCCCAAATGCTAATGTTATAAAGAGTAAATTCTACCTTAGGCTTGTTTTATTAAAACAATAGTAATTAGGGTACCGTGCAAAAAATTAAAAACCATTTAATTGTGAATATGTGTGTAATTGGAAGTTTATGAATTTATTCTATTTTATTTATTCAAGATGCATAACAGATTACAATCATGATTTTTACAATATGTTTAACTTAAGGCTTAATTGGCTAAATTTTAACCTAACAAAATGCATCATAAAAGTTACTTCTTTTAAAGACCAAGCGAACGAAGTGCGTGTAAAAGCTAGTACAAAAATAATACAGGTACACTTAAATTATTAAAAAGGTATTCTGTCGATGATAGCAAGTCCCCTAATGTGGTCAAGGACTCGAATACCCGACCGCGTCCGAGGTGTCAAGACGGGACTAAGATAACACATACAATCAAATTTTAACACCTTTTAGGAACTTTATATCAAATATTCGACCTTATTCCCAAGCTATAAAGACTCCATGCAGTTTCTCGTTGGAAGGCGCTTATTGGAAAAATTCATGGTAGGTACTTAATGATACCTTGGTTGAAGGTAGGATGACATCACACGGCATTGTTGGCGAGATACGGATAATACAGTATCAAAGGTTTGGGGTTGCACAAGCTTTAAGTAGGACTTTTAAGTGATATTCATCATGAGGATAAACGAAACATAAATGTTAGCTATTACGGACAGACAACTGTTTATCTCTAAATAAAAATCATCAATTCAATTCAAATTATTTATTTCAGAACCTGGTTAATAATACCTGCAACACAAATTATGTACAATAGGTAGTATGGAGAGAGTAAAAAAAAACAGTAATAAGTAAATATTATTATATAAAGTCCCATAAGATTTCGTCTTATATCCATGCCCATAGCCTACATACCCATGTAGGCTATTTATTCTAGTAAGCTCCGGCTGGCTCGGCTTCGCTACACACTTATTACTACAGTGACTGTCCGTGTACAGTAGGCCAAGAAAGTGGTCTATCACCGTAAGGTCGAAAATCATTTGCGCGTCATAGAACAACAGGGTTGATTTTCCCATGCAAAAATATTCTGACAGCTACTAATGCTCTCTTTATCGTATTACGTCAAAAACAAATGAATAATACGTCATAATTGTGCATCTCTTTCATTATGAAGTAAAAGTCCATGAGTTCAACCTTATTGCTATTTTACTTGGACATTAAATTTTGTCAAAACTGGTAGACCACTTTCTTGGCCGACCGTACCTCACTCGGCAGGGCCTACTGAAACCAAGCGCCATGACCTACACAGGCTGTGGCTCAAGCTGCACGTAAGGACATCACAGTCATATCATGGTTACAGCCTATTGGAAACAAGCGCCGCCGTGGCCTACATAGGCCGTGGCTCAAGCTGCACTTAAGCACTTTACATGCATATTATTGTTAGAGCTTATTGAAAACAAGCGCCGTGGCCTACACAAGTGGTGTGTAATGTTCCGTATAAATATTATTAACATAACGCTGTTATAATTTCATTTCATTTAATATAATCTTTCTTCATGTAGCAACTCACTTTATAGAATTAACGTTTCATATAATCTATCATTTTATAATTTCATTTAAAATAACAATCATTAGCTCAAACACTCAATTAAATAACAATTAAAAGTTAATATAAAGCTTATTTAATATAATATTAGTTTTTCTAATTATCATTTCACGTAACGCCTGATTGTTTGTAAATAGCTAAAACGTAAAACAAGTTACATATAGTATTTAATTTTCTTTTATTTCTATTTCCTAATAACACTCTACTACAGGCATCTATGCAAACATGCAAGCATGCATTTAAGCAAGCATGCAAGTATGAATGCCAACATGCATGCAAGCATGAAGCAATCATTACAGCATGCAAGCATTCTAGCATGCAAACACGAAACATGCATGCATGCTTGCAAGCACGCAAGCAAGCAAGCATACATGCAGTTGGTTTTGCTCTTCTCCGGCGCTGCGGGAAGTGCAGTCCTTTGCCCTTGCGTACAAATCTGCTCTTTCTCCGCGCCTCCGGCTTTAAAATTACACTCTAGTGTAAGGCAGACTGGTGGCACGGCGAAAGATCACACGGCAAGTCGGTTATAATCTTAATTATTATAATAAATGATAATTATTCCTCGTAAAAATTGCATTAAGTGATAATACATGAAATGATTGATAAATCGTAAGAGCTTTATAGAAAATGTGATTATAAAATGTAAATGTTATAACAAATGAAAATAATATGAAGTTAAGTTATATAAATAGCAAGGGTATTTGCCGTGGCTCAAACTGCACTTCAGGACTCACAGGCATATTGTTGTCAACTTGATCTTTACTTGTTTTTGTGTGTTTAAAGTTATTTGTTAAGCGATGAGACCTTTTTAATTGTTACATCGTTTTGTAACCATCCATCCTCTGTTAAGATTTTTGGGTAGTAAACCAAGCCCTTAGAACCCTTAGATATAGTCTGTCTGTATGTACCAACAATTTTTCTTGCAGCTTAGTGCTGGAAAATTCAGCAAACTTAATCGTAGATTTCTATAAAGAGGAGAAATTTGTGAAATAAATTTCTGGATACCTTTTACACGTAGTCGTATGGAGTATTATTAAAAGTTCTCAAAAAATATCGTAGATTGATTTTATAACGTTTATGGTATGATTCATCATGTCAGCCTATTGCAGTCGACGCTGGACGTAAGCCAGCCCCCCCTCCCCCCCCCCCCCCAAATGGTATGATTACCAGTTTTATAATATTGAAACAAAAAACACTTGGGGTTCTCCGACACGCACTTGGGTCAGTTTGGTTTTGTATGCGCTAACATGTTGTTATGTTATGTATTTAAATGTTTATACATTTATTAATCTCTAAACGGTTTTATAGTTTTATCATTTCCTCATCTACACGTTTGCACTTTACATCTTCAAAGCTTTGAAAATAACTACTTTCGATAAAATAAAAATGCATTAAATGCAATTGATGTCTGTCATTTTATTCATATTTATTTATTCTTTAATTCTTAACATGTACTTACACATTCCTGCATTCTACTTTAACTTCACAAAATAAGAATTTGATTTGCTACTGTAGGTACTAAGTATCATCTATTCCGTGCCTCTGCGTTCAAATCGAAGCACCACGCTAATTCGCCAATCGGGTCGTCCTAATCACAGCTTTTATTTGCCATTCTATCAAACCTATCAAAAAGAGCAGTTTGTTCATAAATACTGCGTACGAGTGCTGGAATCTCAAGGTCGATTTATACTATAGCGCAGAGTTGAAGTGCACTGATAATCTAAAAGTTAACAGGACAAATTGACTTTCAGATTAACGCGCGAATAACATGAATGCACACATTTAAGCGCGCCTTTTTATATCTCGATAGAAATATATGTACAAGGGTGAATTTTCTACGTTAACTTTCTGATTCACGCTTCGTTGATTGAGTCTACGCTAGTATAAATCGACCCTTAGAAATCCGTGGTCCCGTGCAAATAGCAAGCCCTGCCGATTTATCGTCAGGCCCGGGTTGGAGCGGTGTTTGCCTGGCCGCTTTGCGACCAAACAGAACATTGGCCTATGTCAACAAGGGGACCGAAGGATTGGTGACTTCGGTAAATATGTGGGCAAGTGTAATTTTAGAACACATTGTATTAAGGAGTTTGAAAAAACAAACTTCAATTTTTTATACCATTTATTATTATATTTTTATTACTGAAAAATGTGTAAGCAAGTAGGTAAGTCAGCAGTACATTTTATTACTGACATTTTAAGGCAACTATGTCGTGGAGCATGATGCAAAATTAACCAAATAATATTTCACTCGATAAAATTCGGATTTCCTCAGGTGAGAATCGAACTGTCATCCTTTCTGTATCAGAGCGCCTGTCGTTATGCTTTCCCAAATGAGTTAGAGAAAACATATAGGTAAGTATTTAATCCTCATTTTTCCATTGAATGCTTTCAAATGAAATATTATCACTTGTGACAAAATAAGAGCGGAAAATGCTCTAAAAATAGTTATAAAAACTTTTTTGTGTAAAATTGCTATTTTACCAGAAATACTACTAGTGTAAGTAAACTTAAAAAATTTGAATACAAAATTTCATCCAAATCTTTAGAGCCGTTTCCGAGGTGCGAATATATTTTTACATACACACATCTAAACCCATATTCTACCTATAGGTACATCATTGTAAACAACTTTGTTCTATGACTTTTTCAAATTTGCATGATAATTTATCGACTTTTCCATACAAAATTACAAAACAACCGATGGAATTTGTATAGAATGACAAAAAATGTATTTTTTAAAGTTATACACAATTTGGACACTAAGATATACAGGTTTATTTATGATTACAGTATTACATTGCAAAGGGGTGCCAAATATTTAGGAGTGGCTCAGAATCAGTAAGTTAATTGAACTAGGCAAAGAACATTAAAATTTAATTATTCGTATCCACTGTTAAAAATCGTACGTGGGATAATTTAACTCATTCATGAAAAAATTGCACCGTATGTGCACTGCGTAAGGTCCTTTTTGGCTCGCCATACCTACGCCTCTGATGAATGACCGCGCGGCTTTCGTAGTCTCTCTATTGACTTTATTTTCGGATATTTAAGTTTTTTTTTTTTCATAACATACGATTATTAAAAATAATAACGATTAAGATGCTTCTTTATAAATAATAAATAAATAAATATTGGACATCATCACAAACATTGCTCTGATCCTGTGGTAAGTAGCCAAACACTTGTGTTACAGAAATCAGAAACAACGACGGTACCACAACATTTTTTTAAACATATTGTTCCCAAGATCTTATTTTTTAAATTTGGCATTTTGACACATTTTATTTCACGAGTAAGAGAGTTAAGTAAATAAATTACGTCGAACTTCGCGTGTTGTCAAAGAATCCTTTTTTTAGATCCTTATCAGATAATGGGTATTTTGTATCTTTCTTAAGCCGTGTCACATAATGTAAACAGTGCCCGGATCGCACACAAGAATATCTTTCGATTTGGAATTTACATAAACTACACAATATTTTTTTTACTGGCCTTATGAGGCACTATTGTAGCTTGATAATTTAATAGGTAAGTAATAGGGTACAGTCAGCGCCTAAAAGACTGACCAAAAAAAAATTACAAAAGCACGTACTCTTCGACATTTTACGATAACCTGAAATTCTTATTAATGTTGTACATTTTATTTTATTTAAACTTTATTGCACACACATTTTTAAAAAAGTTGTACAAATGGCGGACTCAATGCCAAAAGCATTCTCTACCAGTCAACCATGGGGCCATACAGAGATTACATTGTGTTTCTTTTGGATAATTCTGGTACTAAGGTACTATGTTGTTGACTGTACATACCTAAGTATAGATATTTTTTAATAATAACAAACAATGAGTAAAGGTTGCGCAGCGCAATCATGCGAACGATTACGAAGATCTGTTTAAGTTGTTTTCAACAACGAGTGGTTACATGTAATTACCGCAATGGCAAGAGGTTCTATCTCACAATCGAACGCGGCTAATAATGAATATTGCTTCTATTATATTATTATCTTACGACTTTGTATAACATAAAATACTTCTAGTTACATGTATTATTACAATAATCATTTTCCGATGTACAGAGTACAGACAGTAGGTACCTACCAATTATTACCTGACAACGTGTATATATAAATCAGTATAAGCATATCCTAGCAAAATATTCAAGTGGTCAAAACTACTTAACATATAAGTATTATGTGACGAAAATATTATATTAAGTATATCCTTTGCACAACAAATGTTACAGTAATACAGGTATTTCTACCGGGAATTGTACAGAAGTGCAAATGTATAAATTATTAATAACAAATTATTCATTTATATTTTCATTAAAATAGCATTCAAAATAATATGTCAAATTGTAAAAAAAATGGAAGTCGCAATTTGGTATAATCTTTTTTTTATAGAAATAGTCTTATATGCCTGTGTGGAGATTTACAACTAACTAGGTGGCAAGAGTTTTGAAGTAATCTGGCTGGATTTTGCTTTACATAAATATATATTTCTCGGATATACATGCACGGTAGAGTTAAAAATATTTGAGGCTAATCGTTTTCTTAGTAATTAAAATACTATGTAGGAAAATATATTGTATAAAAACTTCTCACAACGACAAACAAAAAAAATAATGATGGAAGACACAACCCTACTTTTAAAAATCAATCATGTACAAAACTACGGATTCGCAAGAAAAACTATGAATGAACGCTAAATGGTCAGTTAGTGCAGGAAATGATCTCTTAAATAAATCAAAATTGCACCATAGAGGGCTATTAGGCGAATTAGTTGAAACCAAAGGACCCGCCATCCCTAGACTATTTATTCGTTCCAGGGAAATGACGAGGCGGGGACAGGGACGCTAATTATTTACTCTGCTCCAATTTGCCTCGACAATCATCGCTTTTCGAAGAACACTCAAGCCGATAGGATTCCTCATTCATAAAATTTTCTCAGTGATTGTTTTGCGGCTCTGTTTCGTATGGCATTAAAAAAAGGATAAAGAATGGTTTCCTACTTGACGAATTTATTATTTAAAGTTTAGTAACTAGTTTTATTTTTTGCTTCTCTTTCTTTACCTCGCGCTCATACGTTGTAATACGTTGAACTACAAATCTCCCTGTTGTATCAATAACCAATTGCGCCAGATGATTGAGATTAAATTCGTCATATCGATAGTAAGTAGTTTTACTTCTGTTATTTACTTCATCATTATACCTAAATAATATTCTAGTCACCGTTCTACGTACGACACAATCTCATACTTAAAATTATCAATAATTTTATTGATTCAACTCCTAATCATTTATAACCAAAGTTCTAACCTCCATAAATCAAGGTGTAGAGTTGCATACGGCCACTATCTCAAAATTATTATTGTAAAATAAATCCCTTGTATCGATTCATTATTATATTTTATACGAAGATAAGAGTTCTATCTTTGGGATCCATGTTATCCAATAGGCATATCTATCATGTGCTGGGTGACATCACAACTTTCAAATGTTGTCATGCTTTTAGCTCATTCATAAAATGCTAATACAGCTAGTTCCGGATTGTTCCGCTAATTTATAACCTGGGGCGGCGAACTGGCGACCCGTTAGACCCCCATTAATTTTATAATTAACACCTGGCAAAAAACATTTAATGTGAACATATTATGCTAATGATTATATGGTATGGTAGAGATGTGCATCTCTCGCGTTTTTGCAAGTAGGTATTCAATTTACTAAGTTAGTTTTTTTTCTTAGTTTTATCATGTGAAAGTGTAACAACTTTTCAAAATGGCTTGCAAATCTGTAGAGACAATATCTTGACTACGGAGAACTTAGTTTAGGCAACAGCGAAAACTAACACCTAGGTAGATGGTCAATACTTAATTAGATAGGTACTTACTGTACCTAATTATAAGTCTAAGCTTAGGTACTCTTCATGTCATAGCTAATTAAAATCAACGATAAACGCCTGTTCTGTTCTGACAGAATCATTTGTAAATTTAAGCTTAGAAAAAATTAGACAGCCATTTAAATTGTAAATCATATGTATGTAAGCGTTACTCAACGCTAATGAAACGACAACTTGTATGTTGCGCAGGCGCTATCTCGCTATTGCGGAACTATCGCGCTCCGAACCTCTCAAGTGCTAATGGAACGATGATAGGCAGCACTATCTCTAAATAAATAACTCGAGGCCATCGTCCCATCATCGACACTTCTCTATCTCCAAAGCGGATATTCAAAATTGGTACAATAAAACGCTTAGGCCCAATAGGTTTATCTCGACCACTTCCTACAGTCCGCTAATAACCAAAACAAACACTACGACGGCCACAAAAGGAGGCAATAAGACCAAAAAGTGCTAATATAAAAAAAGTGTGCCCGTTTTTATAAAGCAGCAAGTAAGTGTGAGGTCGGGGCGAGGAATGTTGGCGCCTGTCTGAGTACGTATACCTGTCCGTTTATCAATGGGCCGCGGACAATAAGAAGAAAAAACAACGAGAAAGAGTATCAAAAAAGCGCTTCATCAAACCGATGCATGTCCAGCAAGGGTTGTCGCTTAGCCGTAATCGACTATCAGCCCGTGTCACCTATCCGAAGTCTAATGTTGTGCGTTCACATGAATAAATATGTAAATATTTATCCATTAGAACCGAACCTATCCATAGTTTGTATTAAAATACCTTATCACAACGGTTTTATGTGCCAAATATTTCTGCCTTAGTCTGTCTGCCTTAGTAAAATATGGAAACCTATTCTACTACTTACGTACCCAGAAAGTAACTAAAATAAGTTTAGAACGTGTGTTGCCACTTTATTTATTTGCCAGAAATCCGCTCACTCCAATATTTATATCAAAACAGTACAGCATAAGTTGCGCACATTGTCGCGTGTAGACCCGCCACCCCGACGCGACGTAAATTTCCCGGCTAAAGCCTAACACAACTCAAGATGAACACGACAAACTGATAAGGGCCCGAGCTGCCCGAGACATCCCAATTTAGTGCCGGCCCTGAGATAACGCTATTATACAGCTTTTAACTATACGGATGATATGCTAAATGTGTTCGAAACGGACCGTTCTGGCATTTTTACTGCGGGACCGTCACCTGCGTAGGTACCTATCGCGATTACGGTCCTGGACTGAAGTGAGTAATCAGTGCTTATTGGGATAAGCTTTTTAATAAGTGTTTAACATACATTTTATAGGCACTTATAGAATATTTTTTCGATCGAGTTGTTTGTTTGACAAAGATCGTTAATCCATTTGGGACGAAAGGCAGCCCCTCATCCTAAATGGACTAACGATCTGTAATTCCACACTAGATTTGTCATTGCATTGTCACCACCCGACACATCCTCCAACCTAGACATTTTTTTAGAGAGCGATCTACGATAATGAACAGATTTTACAATGGAACCAATACGAGAAACTAGAATAAGACATGTAATTTTTTGTCACCCTGTACAAATTTATTTGTCCCATAGGACAAGTTGTTAGACTTGAGCAACAAAATCAAATAAATAACTATGAAAAAGTAGATTATATATTATATACCTTGTTAAAAAAACGCAACAGCAAACATTTTAGCAAAAATCGGTAACATTTTTACAACACACTAAAGATTATTTAAGACACTCTTGCCGCATATATTGGTACTACACCCATCTTGCCCCTGAAACAAAAGGTTACCAAACATAGTCGTATAACTTGAGCCATTAAATAGTATAATTGACTAAACAAAGCACAGCTTTTATTGTATTATGATATTTATGATTGTATTATGCAAATAAGGCCTGACATAATATGGGTTGATGTCCATATTATTTTAATTGTCAACCGATACATTTGTCTACATTTAAAACTAACGATCCTTAATTCTGTCGTAAAAGCTGATACGACTGTCGAACGACTTTGATATCGGACAATTAAGGGACCCCTGGCTGTGATACAGGCTTAAACACAGCATTCACTTATAGGAGGCTTACTTATTAATAAATAATAATGTTAAAACATTCCATCCACTTTAGATTGGAATAAAAATTAAGCCATTCCAGATTTTTTGTGAAGTGATTAAGCATATCAATGACAGTAGGGACACGATAGTGTACCTACCACCCAAGCTATTGAATATTGCATGCATAAGATAAAACCAGGTAGAGTAATCATTTGGCGATATTTACAACTATGAAAAGTCATCTGTATTTAAAGTTGATAAAATTTTACGAATATATATATACAGGGTTACATTGCAAAGGGGTGCAAAATCTTCAGGAGTGGCTCAGATGCAAAAACAAATCTTTTTTTTTCACATTTAAAATTCCTATCCGCTGTTAAAAATCATACGTGTTGATAATATAACTCATTCATGAATAAAATGCACCATGTTTGTGCACTGGTTAAGGTCCTTGTTGGCTCGCCGTACCTACGCTTCTGATAAATGGCTGCGCGGCTTTCGTAGTCTCGTTATTGACTTTAATGTTGGATATATATTATTTTTTTTTCGTAAAATACGATTATTAAAATAATACGATTAAGACGCTTCTTTATAATGTTCCCTAGATCTTCCTTTTTAAATTTGGCACTCCTTTGCAATGTTACCCTGTATATATAATAGATATTACTGTATATATATAATTAACGATATATATATATATATATATATATTTATATATATATATATTTATATATATATATATATTTATATATATATATATATATAAAAACAGGCCAAGTGCAGGTCGTAAGTTACAGTAAATAGTTGCAAAGTGTTCTTATTAATAGGTACAATTTTAGGACCGAAAATTTAAGACTCTAAAAAGGAAGCAATTTATTTAGTGTCAATAATACAACAACTTGGCCATTTTTGGCACATATATATATATATATTATTAACTAAGCGTTGACATGTTTAACATATACTATAATATTCTTTATAGAATGTTAAGTGTCTATTTAATTTACATAAAGATACGCTATAAAATCGTTAATGAAACAACATTGTAAGCTCCGCTCCTAAAGTGATATTGCATAAGATTTACAAATTTTCATTCTCTCTACTTAATGTATTCAAATATATTATAAAGTTATTATATTACCCTCTGAACGGTTGTTTTGATACGATTCGATTTATCGGCTCAACATAAAATGGTAAATGCGCTTATTACAGCTAGCTGCACTATAATTAAAGAATTTTGGAATGTTATTTTCAAAGATACTTTTAAATACAAATTTTATAATCACACATAAACACCGAAAAATTGTGATTAGCATTTTTAAGAGTAATCTGAGGACAAAGTTGCAAGCTTGCTGGAAAGACATTTCTGTATACAGGGTTACATTTCACGGTAGTGCCAATTTTTCAGGTACCACTTAGAATGAATAACTAAATCGATCTACGTAAAAAACTTTGTTTTTTTAATTCTTCCAGCATTTAAAAAATAGAATACGTAGAAAATTTACGATTACTCGTTAAATTGCACTGTATGTGCACTGCATGAGGTTCTTGTTGGAGCGGCGTCGGCGTACGCCTGTGATCTCTGATGAACAGTGATCAGAGTAGGTAGATTGATTTGGAGTCAATGATCTCAAACGTTGATGTTAATTTGGACTTGCTTCCAGGATCTCGGAATATTTTGGTATCAGTTTTTGAAAAAAAGGCATATCCATGTTATGCTAGCACTACCAAAGTACATCAAATAAATCTACCTTCTCCGATCATTGCTGATGAATGACGGCGCACCTCGCGTGTGCTTTATTTTTGGAAATTTTGAAGTATATTTTACTCCAGAAATACGACGACTAAAATTAATTACGTTAAATTAGTATTTTTATATTGTTCTATAGACCTTATTTTTATAACTTTGCACTACCTTGTAATGTAAGTAACCCTGTATAATGCTGGTACTAATTAAATCTACAAGTTGGTTATCTTGCTAATTTACTCCCCCCTGCTTTTATCGAGTTTTGATAAGTGCAATACTTATTTACCGAACTGAGAGACATAGTGCAACATTTTTACCTAAAAAACATAATAACTGAGTTTATGATCCTCCCACATAAAGATAAAAACTTTTATTCAAATCCAAATAGTTATGATAATACAAATAATTTTATAAAACAATTCAAACGCTTTATAAGCGCTATTAACGTTTTATTGATTTAGTGATGATGCAGAATTTATTTACATAACAAAACTACATTTACTTTGGTTTTATCACCAATCGATTTGGTATGTTCGCTGTTAGTTTTATGTTATTATGATAGCAAATGTAAATATTTTATGAATTTTACTTTTTCTTACAAGTCTTAAGAACGTACTACTATTATTATAGGTACGTATACACCGAAGTCACCGGGACCAATGGGCTAGTTTCCTAAAAAAATCTAGTTAGTCCGTCAGTTGGATTAACAGAAAATATTGGACACGTATTTTTTATTTTCTCAATCAAACAAAAAAATATGAAGATACAGCCCGTTAAAGTTCGGCGTGACGCCACGCCTTGCGACACTTTTTAGCAAGGCGTGACGTCAAGGGCTCACTTTGATGCGCTTTATTTTCGTCAGTCTTTGTTTGATTGACAAAAGACAAAATATGGGTCCAATATTTTTTTATAATCTAACTGACGGACTAAATAGAATAATCATTTTTTGAGCCAGGAAACTTGCCCATTGTTTCGTGAACAAGCTTTTGTCGCTCAAGCATTGGCTCGCGTAGCAAACTTAAGAATATATTCTTTCGCAAATCAAACATTTGACGAATAAATATTTTTTTATATTATATAATTTAAATAATGCAAAATATTTTACTTATAACAAATTGACACTTACTTCCTATTTAAGGGCCGATACTGGTCATTTTTTTTAAATCGCTCAAGTGCTGTCCGGTCTACGCACGCGCAGTGTAGAGTTCTGTAATTACCAGTCACAATTATTACGAAATAAAGCCTACCTAGCTGTGATAGTTTCTACCAAAAAAATGCGCTTTAAAGCTTAATATTACGCTAACGAATCCCTTAATTGAAAAATAGTTGTTATAACGACCTATGCAATGACATCCCACACCATGGAATAGATGAGAGAAAAAAACATCCCACATCCCACATTCAGATGGTGTAGAAGTTAAGAGTTAGTTAGTTAGATTATTTTGCTGCAAATAAATTTTTGCGTCGTGTGAGACCGGACATGCTTTAATTTCCATTTAGCTAATTGACCGAAAACGACACAAGCGACGCCATTCAGCGTCGAACTAATGAATGGCCCTCGAAAAGGCCAATTTGTAGTTTTTTAACACTACAATTTGTGCCGTAAACCCCAAAAAAATGCTCGACCAAAACCACAATCGAATTAGTGTCCCTTGTTCCGGAGATTAGAAGACTGTCGAGTCCTTATCTCGCTCGTTCGTTATTTTATTGGCTTGTATAGAGTAAGTCGATAAACACGACGCATAATGGCCCATAATGAATCGTCCGCACCAGCGCGCAGCGGTTTGACTAATCATAAAGGTTTTATGGGTGTCGTATCTGAATACTCGCTTTATGACTTATACGAGTACTCGTCTCTTCTTCCTACATAATAGCGCATTTGTTGCATAAATAGCCAACACACACTAGATTTTTTTCCGGAACTCATTACACAAACAGTTTGTAAGAATTATTATTATAAATACTTTATATAGTGTAATAAACATAAAGTAGGTACTAGAACGTTATGTCTAACTTAATTTGTCTAACAGATAACGATTTCCGTAGGAATATGAATGCGAGAAATCGTAAAGTTAAACATTCTGATTCGAGAAATTGATAAAAGCTAATGTCTGAAATATGAATAAAGACACGGTCTGAATATCTTTTATTGTTACAGATTACTTTTCTAACTGTTTTCTGTTCCAGCAAATTTCTAAAATAGTGCGTTAAACTTGTTACCGCGGAGTGCCGCGTTACAATGGTTGACACTCGGTACGCGAACGGTAACGGCCTTCCAATTCGCTGCTCACATATAACGAGCTCACTCAATATTATATTAATGAACACAAAATGGTGTACAAACCGCGTAAAAGCGCTATTCATAAGGCGAATTAAAAGTGAATTATAATGTCTAAAATGTCAAATTGCGAGGACGCATTGCTTATTAGCGACGACTATTCGAGGCTGCCACTTACAACGTTGTGTACCGCGCAGGAATGGGGTCTATGTTATACCTACCAAAAAATAAAACTAGTTCACTCATTTTTCATCGAAGCATGAGTTATTATACTTCAGATTGCATTTGTATTTAACAAACGTCCTCAGTGGTATCACAGTTGTAAGTACGTTTTAAATTATAACATTTTGAGTTTATTTACACATATATATATTACCACACCGATTTGTTAACTTTTAAGCTTTGATCGAAGCTTTTAAGTAGGTTTAAAAATACTTACCTCTTGACCCATGTAGTGGGGAAGGTAATACACTTTCAAATGTTCGTGATCTTTTCCAGTTAACAGCCTAAATCGGCGCTGTGTAACGGCGGCCTAGCCCACGGTTCTCGTGAAATAGATGCCGCTCGTTTTGCCACTAATGACTTCCTGTATTTTTTCATACGGCAATTATTTCCCATGGGTGAGCAGGGCGAAGACAACAAAGTTTTTATGAATGCTCACGACTGACTCGATACCGATTTAATTTTATATCGCTACAAAGTGCTACCTTAAGCATCAGCTTCTATCAAGAGGGCTCATTACGCGGCTTTCGCTATGTATGTAATAATTTATTGTAATTACATAGCATCTGTTCGTAATCTGTATTGAATATGACATTATGATTGGTGAAATTACATGTAAAGGTCTTGTGAAAAGATTAATGTGTAATTGAAATGACACGAAGTCTCTTAAATTCTTTCGATTCTGGTGTTCAAACAGTTACTACAAAGCTAAAACGCATAATAAACGCATAACGCATACGCAAAGCCGCGGGCAATAGATAGTTGTTTATAGTTATTTGATTTCAATACCTTTTCATTCGATTGTACTTTATATAGGCGCGCGAGTTGACGACAAAAAAAATAGGTAAATTCGGAAGGTGCCAACTCGCGCGCTCGCGCGAGTTTCACACGCGCCAGTTGACGAATAAGTCACCGGATCGGACGCATATGTAATGACTGATAATTAATAACATATTATCCCTACATATTTTTTAGATTAGCCCTGTGGTTATAGAACCCTAAAACATTGTTATTCAGGATTGCGGAACCTACGTACATTTTACAAGCACTTAACAGTTATTCTATTTGCTTTTGGGATTTTGCTGTTAGTCTAGCAAATTACGGTGTTGCAATTTTGCTTCTCTATCACCTCCTTTAAACTAATACTAAAGTAAAATCACCCCGTAAAATAAATAAAGACAACCATTTTATCTCTATTATATTATAAACACTAGGTTCTGCCAGCGCCTTCGTACCTATGCGTAGACTTCTGCAGAATTAAGTATTCCAAAGAAGAATGAATAATTATCCTTCGGAGACACAAGAACGAAATAAAAATATATATGCTATATGTGTTAATCTACATGGATAACTATAAGTGTCCAAAATTTTTGCTTATTCCGTTCAGCCGTTAATGTTTAATTGGGTAACAAAAGCCAAACATTATAAACTCATAAACTTTCGCTGTACACCTTGTTTAATTCATTAATATGTATTTTCGAAGCAGCAAAATTCGTCAAGCAGATTATTAGTTTATTCCACGAGAAATAGGAATTGCTTGGTTTCTGTAATAATTCCCAGAAGTGCACGTTTCCGGAAAAACTGTTTTTGGTTGTACATATTAGGTACAATAAAATGCCTCAAATCATGGAAGACCTACCCACAACTGAAAAGCGCCCTATACAACTAGCACTGCATTGAAAATGCTTTTTATACACTACAAGAATTTTAAATTAAATTATTTAATATTTTTTTGTGTATTTGTATTAATCTGAAATCATTAATTAAAATACTTTGGTTGTCTTGATTTTAAAATAAATTTACATGGTATTATTAATAGCAGAATAGGCGGAATATTTAACGATTATCTTCAGTGTACCCTACTCAAAGGGCAAATAAACATTTCATTTCATTTCACCTATTAAAGTGAGTACCCCGCGAACCACTTGTCTGCGTTATCAAGACTGGGATTCCTGCTAAACGCTGTCCATTGGGCCCATTACCGGCCTTTGGTGGGTGGGTGGTTATAATAAGTCTTTCGCGGGAGATTTATTAGACGTGTCGCGTTTTGATAACGACAGCGCCATTAGCAATTGCTGTTATTTAGTACCGCTTTAAATTTGAAATGAATTAATAACTATTATTATACTTACATTTAAATTCATCCAATTTAGTAATCCAATAAAAGACATGACCATAACTACTTTGCTATTATTTAAAGATCACAACAACATGTTTCATAAATCAAAAGATAGATATATACCTGTTACGTGTGTACTGTGTACTGTGACGACCTCCGTAGCCGAGAGGCGAGCATACCGGACTTGGTGTCGCTATCTCTGAGGTTCCGGGTTCGAATCCCGGTCGGGTCAATGTAGAAAAATAACTTTTCTATATTGTCTCGGGTCTGGGTGTTGTGGTACCGTCGTTGTTTCTGATTTCTGTAACACAAGTGCTTTGGCTACTTACCACAGGATCAGAGCAATGTATGTGATGTTGTCCAATATATATTATATTTATTATACCTAGACACTTTATTGCACAAAAAAAAACATTAAAAGTAAATAATAAAATTAAAAGTATTCATATATAATGAGACGGAACCTGCGAACTTCTGTTGTAAAAAGTAATTTAAGAAAAAGAATGAGAATGTGTGTAAGAAACATTATTTCTCGGACATGTGGAACACGAATTATAAAAGTACTACTGTATTTTTTTTGTTTTATTTACCATTTTAGCTATTTTTACCTCAAACTAAAAATGTACCCTCTGCTACCTTAACTGTTATTTTGTCAATGTTTGGCCTATTTAATAGCAAGTGTTATACCTTATTGAATAGCTAAAAAGACGTAGAAGTTTTTAAAATTACTTGCAGATAACTTCCAAAATTTTTTTTAAAAAAAAGGTCTTTAAAGTTAAAAACAATTAGAGAAAATTCTTTAATTTCAACCGTTGTCGAGCAGTTTTATGAAGCTGTTAGTAATAGGTTCAGTTTTTGTTGATAATTTTTATTAATTGACATGTCTTCTAACTGGAAACATAAAAAAACCGGGCCCTAGTAGCTCCAATCGCAAAAAAATCGATAGAAAAGCTAAAAGAAAAAAGATTATAAAAAATATCTTTAAAATGCAATATCTCCTTAACGGTTAGGTTTCGGATACCATATTATACGATCAATTCGATCAGAAATTACCTGAATAATAACGTTCTTCAATATTCTGTACGACTTTCCCTGTAACCCTGTATGTCAAACACTAACTCAGTCAATTAACATTTGACCAGTTTGATTTTAATCTCACCTGAAGTGATCGTGAAGGCTAAGGTAGACAACGCCTTTCTACGTTAAAATATGAAATTCGAAATTCAAATAGTTCCGATTAGCTAAAAGTGCAAAACTTTTAGTGTGCCCCATGTATTTACCCTAAAGCCTAGGTATAGTTCGTTCTATGTTCGGCAGGATGTACCCGCGTAAAAAAGAATTTTCTGTTGGATTTTGTGTTCAAAACTATAATAATATACTCCTCTGAAGCGGACGTCTGCGCCGGACGCTCCTTGTGTACGTCTCTGTATTCGGTAAAATAAAGAACACCGCATCGTAGCGCGCGCCGTCCGTCACCGTAGTCGTATACATTGGGCACCTGTGGTGTGACCGTCATCCGGCCGTCCGCTATACGCAGCGGAGGCCCTTAATGACAATGACTTCTTTTAGCCTTAGGTATCTTAAGTTCATATCAACTATATTTATTCAAATGTAGCAATAGCTAATAGCTAGCTACTAAAAGGCGTGGCCGATGTAGGTATTTTTACAGTTTTAGCTAAAAATCGAAATGTTGCCGCATCTTCCGTTACAAAAGATTCATTATTGAGACAACGCCCTAAGAACACCATAAATGAATTATAATAAAGTCGCGGCGGTCGCCATTGGGACAAATGTGTTGACCGTGTCGACACCCACGCGGCTTTTTCTGCGTTTAGGGATGACACAAAATGATTACTGATTTTGAATTATGAAGAATTATAATTTTCAATTTTAAGGCAATTTTTTATCCTATACGTCAAAATGTTATAGTACTACCATTGCGTTCTTTCATTTTCGTATTGGATTAATAGAACGTAATCATCATCAGCCCAAGTAGACTTTCCCCAACGCGGTGTGAGATGGTGGTGGTGTGGCACCGTTGTTGCTTCAGATTTCTATAACACAAGTGCTTTAACTACTTACCTTAGAATCAGAGCAATGTGATCATGTCCAATATTTATAATTACCTCCTCCTCGCGACTGAACACGATCCTTGGCTTCCTTCTTCCTTCTTTCTTTTCCATCGTTGCCCAGCAATTTTGCGTCCGATAAGGTGGAGCGATGACGTAGATGTCTACGCTGCGCTTGCCAAGTCGTGATCTCTACTCAAGAACACGTCTACCATCATCTTTCATCATCGTCGTTTATAACATGATGATATTGAAATTACAGTTAAAACCTATCTTATCAGTTTTGAATATTGTCTATACGACTTTAAGTGTGGTCGTAGGTCGTAGGCAACCTGCTTTTACTTCACATACTCGTACTTACATGAATCTACACTCTTAATTCTTCTTCTAGGTTCTTACCTAGTTATCGCCGAATATCGCCTAGGGCCCTAAAGCAAAGAGTATATATAGTCATAGCAACTATTGGAAGTACCCAGGTGGTTAACCTGGGTAACCTGGTTTATCATAGAATTTGTATCGTTATTTGTGTGACTTATGACAGTAAACTTTATACAATCTGTTAGGTAAGTACCGAGTAGGAAAAAGAAGCAGGATGTACTTACTGCTTAAAATTTAATGATTTCAATTAATTGAAACTTTACTTTATGGTTACTAAAACCCAGTTTCATTACTTATGTACTTTAATTACTATTATTATTAAATTACATTACATTATAAACGTCTTATTGGAATCTAAATTACTAATACATTTCGACATTTGAGGGACAACCCTCGTTATATGTATATCAATGAAAAAAATAATTATTAAATTGTTTCTCTTTTATGCATTGTCTTTATTATTAAATATCAAATAATAAAAAAAGTTGTTAAATTTTTCGTCGATTTTTATTTATTATAATTTTTTAACTCATTTTTAAAGTTTGTGGTTTTTAAAAGCGGTGCTCAAGTCAAAGTCCCCTCGTTAGTACCTACACTAAACATATTTTCGGTAAACTACACAACGGTTAAAGTACAGGATTACGTGGAATAATTAAAATTAATTCCGACCAAATGAAATTAGATAAAGACTTCCGCCGATTCCGTTACTAATTTGCCACGCATATTTAATGCAATGAGTAGGTAAAATATTAGGTTGGGGAAAAATTGCATTTTATATGAAATCTCAAGACATTTTTTAAAAGTATTTTTTGTATAATATGTGCATATTTGTTCTATCACTTTTTGCCATCTTGTAGGTAGTGACATAATCCTGTTGCTGTAGAAATTTTAAGACTTCTGATCAAAAAAACGCCACAAGTAGTGTTGGTAGTCCTTTCTTAATGTTAACCTGACACTGCCTAAATAATTGCGAAGAGATCAAAACAGGTGGAAATCTAAAGGTGCAAGGTCGGCTCCGGCCGTAATGGTCCCATTCCGTTACGCACTGCCCGCCAAGCACCCACATTGAAAAAAAAAATATTTGGAACGCCCCCGGCCGCGACGCCCCTGGTGTTTTTTTTTTGCCATGATACTTAATTAAGTACAGCCATATACAAAAATGAAATGAAATTAAGGCTACAATCATGAAAAATCTATAGGTGTGCAGCCTACATAGTGGAGAGCGATCGCCTATACTTCTCTCTACATACAATGTTGTACTCAAGTGTTTTATTTTTAGACTAACTTACCTACCAATAAAAGTCACTTGTTTGTTTGTGTAATTATTTTTATTGCTTGGAAGTAATTACAGTAGTTTTACGAATTAAAACTATAATATAATTTTGCATAAAATAATTCAAACAAAAGTTATATTTTTGAAAAACAATACATTTTAAGTTACAGTGTCACAATTATTTTATAATCGTTACATAATCAACATTAATAGACGTTTATAATTTTTAAAAAAACGATAGTAGTAGTTGTTGTAGTAGTAAAATAAACACACCACAAAACAACAATAATTAAAAATGAAAAATATTTAATTTCAAAAACACTTTTTCAACAGTATTTGTTAAAATATATTGTCCAAAAAATGGTTCTTTTACTTGGGGGCGTCGCGGCCGGGGGCGTACCGGAATAACATTTTTTTCAATGTGGGTGCGTGGCGGCCGGGTGCGTAACGGAATGGGACCATAACGGCCGGACCCGCAAGGTCAAGGCTACTCATATATGGCGGATGCATTAAAACCTCCCAGCTCTCTCCTAATTTTTGCTGTGTGGCTCAAGATGTGTATGGTCGAGGGTTATCGTGATGAGAGACCACACCCTTTCTATTGATCAATTCCGGTTGCTTTCTCTTAACTTCTTGCTTTAATTTTATCAGTTGTTGACAGTAGAGATCCGAATCGATGGTTCTCATTTATTTCATCTTAAGGTACAGTACACTTATACGTCATTTTACAAATAAATTTTAAAATAAATTATGTATTAACTCTAAATTATTAATACAGTTAACATTCTATTAATTTTGTACATACATTTATTAAATGGTAAAGTCGGTTATTGGAGAATTTAATATTAAATAAAGTAATGTCAAAATATAAATGTCAGATAAAAATAAAATAAAAAATTCTTCAGCAACCTTGAGCGTCGTCAAAATTACTTAATAATTTAAATAATTTCACTTTAGTTCGATGTTACAATTTAAACATTAAACATTTCACTATCGGATAAAGCCTCATTTATGTCATAATAACTTTTAAATATGAGTCACTTCTTAATAAGACTGCAGAATTCATTTCTTTGTAGATTTCTTAGTTCTGACGGTATTTTATTGAAAAATTTAACACTTATGGGTGTCAAATTTTTCAATAAAATACTTACAAAGAACTTTTACTACATTTCACTAATCGACGATTTGGAAGTGCTGTTTGATCTTTTTTCCTCGTTGAATACGTATGAATGTCACATTTTTTAGTCAGAGTATTTAAATTATATTTTACGTGTAAGTTGCTTTGGTATATGAATTCCCCAGTCACTGTCATAATTCCTAATTGCCTGAATTTATCCCTACAAGAGTAATTATATTTTAAGCCTAAAATATGTCGTACAGCTCTTTTTTGCAAGACAAAAATCTTGTTTGCATTAGCTGCTGTGCCCCAAAACAAAACTCCATATGACATTAAGGAATGGAAGTATGCAAAATAAAAATTTTTAGCTGCTGCGATACCTCCCAATTCTTTTATTTTCCTTATGGCATAGGTTGCCGATCCTAGTTTTTGTGAAAGTTCTTCTATTTGTGTTGCCCAAGTTAGCTTATTGTCTAATTTAATACCAAGAAACTTTACACAACTTTGTTCACTTAAATTAGGATCGTCAAGAATGTTACGCACACATAGAGAAGTTAGTGTATTACCTAGTCTAAAATTAATGAATTGTGTTTTATCAACATTAATTAGTAAATTGATTTTTGAAAACCATTCTATAATTGCTGATACATTATTTTGAATTTTTTGAGCTAATTTTTTTTAATAGTTTTTATCTTTGACAATCAACGCAGTATCGTCAGCAAACAGAACAATATCAACGTCATTACATACCACAGATACGTCATTTATATACACTAGAAACAACAATGGATCCAGGATAGAGCCTTTAGGTACACTAAACTCGATAGGACTTTCATAGGATCTAACTCCATTTAATTCCGTGATTTGAATTCGTTTATACAAATATGATTTTAGAATTTTAAGCTCATTTCCTCTAATACCGTAATGTTCTAGCTTGGCCAATAAAATATCGTGTCTCACGCAATCAAATGCTTTGGACAAATCGCCATGCCATAAAGGCAAGAAAATGCCATATGTTTTCTCCTACTTATCCAGTCCATTCAATATAATATCATTTACTAAGGTTGCTAGGGCATGTTTATCGGCGCACACTATTACATGATTCTACCAACGCAAATATCACGTCGTGCTGCAAGTGTTCTGACGACGTAAACAAGTGTCGCACGATCACCCCACCCCGGTCGGGCTATAAAAAGGCCGCACGCCGCAGTCATAGCGCATTTGCTCGTCGGAGCTCAAAGTGGTAACATCTATTATTCGAGACTCTGTGCTAAAATTGTTTATGTGATTATTTTAATTTAATTGTTGTTAATTATTGGTGGTATTAATAAACAGCTACCATGAGTAATGAAGATGGTTTTAATGATCCAAATTCCCCTCCTTTTACATCGGAAGAGGGGACGAATCAACGCCAGCAACCATCGGCCAGTACAAATAACACAACTATGGCGCTTCTGGCAAATACATTTAAGGACACTATGCGTGAAATGATGAGTCAGCTGTCTCAGGATAACCAGGCTACTCTGGCAGAAATGATAAAAATGTTTCGCCCAGAGGACTCAGCTCGCATATCTGATATTTATTTTCCAAGTTTTGATCCAGATCAAGGAACCGATGTGAGAGAATGGGTTGAACTCATAACAAGGACACAGGACGAATACAAATTGAAGGATCATGAAGTAAGGCTTAAAGCAGCTGGTGTAGTCAAAGGCAGAGCACAGCTGTGGGCTGACGACTGCTTACTCAGGACCACTACATGGGCCGAAATGAAAGAAGATATGATACAAACATTTGAACCTGAGTCCAGGTACTTTTCGCATGTTCTTAAGTTTCGTCGGTACACTATCGATGATGCTGCTGATATCCCAGATTACATATCCAACATCTGGAAAATGTTCAAGAAAATTGTCAAACCAAACCCCACAGAGCAAGACGCCGTAGAATTTGTGATCGGCAGCATACAGGATGACCACCTACGCACTGAACTTCTTAATAGTAAGTCCAATTCAGTACCGGAATTAATAGCCATTGCAAAGACTATGCGAAAACGGAAGGTTTTGACACCTCGAGAGTACGTACCTGCCAAGAAAATTAGACTTGACAACAATAGGCTAAGTGTGGACTGTTTTGTATGTGGCAAACCAGGTCACAAAGCCCGATGGTGTAAGCAAAATGCAGTGACAGAAAAGGAACAAACATCGACCAAGGTTACCCAAAACAACGAGAAAAGGGAATGCTCGTACTGCGGCATTCCTGGACACAATTACAAAACCTGTTACAAGAGGATGAATGCTGAAAGACAAAATGCCGAAAAGAACGTGAACCTATGCCAAAAAGGTGAGAATGTTTCAAATATGATTTCTCTAAATGTTAACAATAAAAAATATCAGGCAATGTTTGATAGTGGTGCAGATTGTTCTCTAGTAAAAGAATCAATAGCCTTATCCCTTCCTGGAAAGAGATTGACCAAAACGACTCACCTAAAAGATATTGGCCCAGTACCAACTATATCTTTACGCCAGATAAGTATTATCTGTAACATAAATGATGTTAATATTGAACTCAATCTTCATGTAGTCTTAGATCACGAATTACCTGCTGATATTCTTATCGGAAAAGATTTGCTGAGTACTCCAGGGATAAAAGTAACTTTTACAAACCACGGTATTACAATAAGTAGCAATAGTCAGCAGAAGGAAGCTGAAATATATCAATTGTCTTCTATCACAATTGACACGGACATAACCGATAAAAAAGAATTAAAAAGCTTGATGACTTTGCTAGACAAGTACAACAGTCCGTTCTTGGAAGGTATTTCAGGATCTAGAATAACGACAGGTCAGCTCACGATTAGACTAAAAAATCCTGATAAGGTAGTAAACCGCCGACCATACAGGTTAGCCCCAGTTGAACGTGAGAAAGTTCAGAAAATGGTTGAAGAACTCCAAAACAAAAATATTATTCGGGAGAGTAACTCACCATTTGCAAGTCCGATCATCATGGTAAAAAAGAAAAATGGTGAAGACAGACTATGCGTAGATTACAGAGACTTAAACGCTAACACAGTACGAGACCATTACCCCTTACCCTTGATTTCTGAACAATTAGATCAACTGGCTGAGGCCAAATACTTCACATTCTTGGATATGGCAGCGGGATTCCTCCTGAATCTATAGAGAAAACAGCATTCATCACTCCAGATGGACAATATGAATATTTGACAATGCCGTTTGGACTAACCAATGCCTCATCAGTTTACCAAAGAGCTATAAATAAGGCTTTAGGAGATTTAAGAGGAAAAGAGGCTCTTGTTTATATGGATGATGTTTTAATACCTAGTAAAACAATTCCTGAAGGACTCTTAAAGTTGGAAAACGTACTAGCAGCTCTCACTAAAGCGGGATTCAGTATTAATGTAAAAAAATGCTCCTTTATGAAAACTTCTATCGAATACCTCGGATTCATAGTAAGTAATGGAAAGGTAAGACCAAGTCCATCTAAAGTTGAAGCTTTGGCTAGATCTTCTCCACCGACAAACGTTAAGCAACTAAGACACTTAATGGTTTAGCTGGGTATTTTCGACGTTTTATACCCAATTTCTCAACAGAAATGATTCCCTTATATAATCTGACTAAATCAGATACCAAATGGGAGTGGACAACAAAGCACGAAGCAGTACGTTCGAAGATCATTAATTACCTTACATCAGCACCACTACTCACCATTTTCCAAGAAGGTCTTTCTACAGAGTTACACACCGACGCTAGTGCAGTGGGACTTGGAGCAATACTAATCCAAATAAAAGATGGGGTTCGTCATGTTATTGGCTATTTTAGTATGAGGACAACTCCAGCCGAATCCAAGAACCACAGCTATGAGCTCGAAACCTTAGCTATAGTGCGATCGATCAAACACTTTCGTCACTTCTTGTATGGAAGAAACTTTACTATTGTGACGGACTGTAATGCAGTCAAAGCATCCCGCTACAAACAAGAATTACTACCCAGAATTCACAGATGGTGGGCTTTTTTGCAAAACTTCGAGTTTGAAGTTGAGTATAGAAAAGGAGAAAAAATGCAACATGCAGATTTTTTAAGCCGAAATCCTCTTAAGGTTGTTATGAACCTTTCTACTAAAGATGACTGGCTTATAGTAGAACAACACCGTGATCAAGAAATATCCAAAATCATCGACGAACTACACAGAAATGCACAACTTCATCCAGAATATGAACTCAGGGAGAACATTTTATACCACAAAACTACTTTAAACGGTAAGACAAAACTAACCAAAGTTGTTCCACAGTCATACCAGTGGAGTCTTATAAACACATACCACGAGGCACTTAAACACATGGGATGGGAAAAAACTCTAGCAAAACTCAGGGAAAACTTCTGGTTTGCTAAAATGTCGTCAACGGTTAGGTATTTCGTAGAGCATTGTGTGGTTTGTAAAACTATGAAAGGAGCATCTGGAGCTACACAGAGTCGACTACACCCAATTGAAAAGGTTCCAGAACCATTCCACACTATTCATATTGACATTTCGGGCAAACTTAGTGGAGCTGCCACTCAAAAAGAATATGTGTTCGTAGCAATTGATGCCTTTACCAAGTTTGTTATTTTACAACATGCAAAGACTAAAACTCAAATCAGTGCATTGAAACATTTGCAAGAAGTTGTATTTTTGTTTGGTGCTCCAAAACGCATTATTGTTGATGGCGACGGTGCGTTTGTTTCCCATTACAAAGCTTACTGTGATCAATATGGAATTGAATTGCACCAATGCGCAGGATACTCTAGCAGAGGAAATGGGCAAGTTGAAAGAATTATGAGGATCATAAAAAATGGATTAACAATAATCAAAAACACACAAAAAACTCATTGGGATAAGTCTCTTGGAACTCTGCAATTGGCTATTAACTGTACCATTTCAAAAACTACTCAACAGACACCGATTGAATTATTGACTGGTAAAAGGGGCAGCGTACCGCCGGAATTGCTAAACATAATAGATGAAGACAACGAACGCATCAACCCAGAATCTTTAAAAGAAGCTGTGCTGGGAAGGATGACCGAGAAGGCCCAAAAAGATAAAGAAAGATACGATAAAGGAAAGGCAAAGGTGAAAAGATTCGAAAAAGGCGAATATGTTCTTCTGAGGGAACCACCGCGACTGGGCACAAAATTAAGTATTAAATACGATGGACCATTTGAAGTCAAAAAAGTATTGCCACACGACAGATATGAAATACGACGTATTAATGGTCGCGGTCGATTCAGGAAGGTGTGTCATGAACACTTAAGAAGTGCACCCAAATTTGGAGTTCAAAATAATGTGGCCATATCGGCAATGAACAGAGAACAATCTAATTTTAGACAAAACTTTGAATGTGTTCAATAAGTTAAGTATAATACTTTGTTAAATTATTTCTTTAGTGTGCGATACCAATAGAGGCTCTAAGGTATGATTTTGAATGATGTGTGTACCAATATTAGCGCTGAGGCTATGAGGTCTTACGGTTTGAGGCTCAGTCTAAATAAGCGCCTAATTGTGCGATCATATGGGATGAGAAGTGTAAAATAACAGTGCGCTTAAGGCTATGGAGTCTGCCCTAACAAAAAAGACAGCTTTGGTAACAATTACTTGTATTCATAATTTCCTTTTTTTTTTTCAGATAAAACTACTCGTATTACAAAATAGGCGCAGGGACGCGCCTAGTTGCAGAATGGCCGTATCGGCGCACAATATTACATGATTCTACCAACGCAAATATCACGTCGTGCTGCAAGTGTTCTGACGACGTAAACAAGTGTCGCACGATCACCCCACCCCGGTCGGGCTATAAAAAGGCCGCACGCCGCAGTCATAGCGCATTTGCTCGTCGGAGCTCAAAGTGGTAACATCTATTATTCGAGACTCTGTGCTAAAATGTTTATGTGATTATTTTAATTTAATTGTTGTTAATTATTGGTGGTATTAATAAACAGCTACCATGAGTAATGAAGATGGTTTTAATGATCCAAATTCCCCTCCTTTTACATGTTTAGTAGATTTTGTTTTTTGGAGGTTCTGCCCGGCGGTAAAAGCTCGTAATGAATCCCACCATACACACAGCATCACATTGTTGCTAGTTAATCCAAATTCTGTCACAGTCTGTGAAGCCTGACCTTTTTTGTACGTTCTTATCGTACGTGATCCACTTTTTATCACCAGTTATTAATCTCTTCAAAAACGGTTCGGTTTTATTACGTTTCATCACAAATACAGTACACGGTTTGCGTTAGGTTTCATTCAGTGACCTCATGTGTCATCCAAATATTGAGCTCTTTTGTGAACCCAGCTTTTTTAAACTGTTGACCCACTTGTGGTCAATCCCCAGTTCTTCAGCTATGTCGTAGTAACTACTGATATGCGGATCTTGCTTCACATTTTAAAAAATGGCGTCTATTTTATCCGTAACAGGGTGACCAAACCGAGGTGCATCTTTGACATCAAAATTCTTGAATGGAAAACGATTAAACCAACTTTGTGTTACTCTTACTGACGCTGCATTAGGACCAAACGTCATAACTTTTTTTCGCGGTTTGTGTTGCATTTTTTCCTAATGAGTCTTCTTCTTCTTCTTTCTTGCCTTTTCCCATTATTTTGGTGTCGGCCCTCCTCGTTTTTAGGCGCCAAGATGCTCTATCCTGGGTTGTCTGTGCAGTTAGCTGTGCCCGTTCCGTGTCCCTGGTAACGCTTGTCCACCCCGAGGCCAAGGGTCTCCCTCTGCCTCTCTTCTTATCCAGGATGTCCAGAGCCTTCCGAACAGCGTATTTTTCGTCTCACCTCATCACATGTCCAAACCATCGCATCCGGCTTTTTATCATCTTATCCGCGATGGAAGCAATTTTGGAGGAGCCTCTGATGTAAGTACTCATTTCGTACTATATCAAGTCTCGTCACTTCCACTGCCTAACGCAGCATCTTCATCTCATTCATGTGCATCCTTTGTTCGTGCTTTTTTTTGACGGCCCAGCACTCGGAACCATACATCATGGCAAGTCTTACTGCAGTTTTGTAGACTTTACCCTTTAGTCTTACTGGCATTCGGTTGTCGCAGAGTACTCCCGTTAGAGTTCTCCATCTCAGCCACGCTGCGTTGATTCTATGGGTTACATCTGCATCTATGTTTACATCGGAGGTTAACATTGATCCTAGTTATTTAAATTGATTTTATTTTTTGATTGTAGTTTTTCCTTATAAGTAATAAAATTTAAATGTATCGAATTTCATCATAAGATTCACTTATTTTGACAGAAAGAAAAACAAATGAAAAATATATATGGCAACAATATTTTATTAATTTTTCTTTTGAAATGTTAGCTTTTAAATGTCTTCAAAACCAGCCAGATACAAATAGAACGGCCAAAGAGATTTTATTTACAAGTTTATGTATGCATAGTATGCATGCATGTATGTAAAGTAGCTTTTGAGAAGACTTTTCCCCGACCTGTATGCAAGTACCTTCCTGAGTGATATTCAAACATTTAGTATTAATTTTGTGGTGACCCCAAATAAGTGTCATTTTTCTATAGAATAATATACAGGGTGTAACAAACTAGCTAGTAGCTAACTAACTAACTAGTAAGTAGGAAAACTATCAAAAATATTGAAATTAGGAAAGTGTATTTAATAAATAACAGAAAACATTTTGTTCTTTTTTAAATACCCAAGTAAAATTGCATCTATTATTAACTAACTATGTAATCGAATCTTGGAAGACGATGTTTTCAATTTACTTCTAATTGCCGTATAGAATTGAGACTGTAAAGTATGTGTGATCCGATTGACAATAAAACAATTATTCATAACTATCGATCGAGCTGATCTGATGTTGAAACTAGGAGATGGATCGTGGCTACTACTTTGATTTTGACGAGTATATATAGTATAGAGATAACGTATTGTATAGTTTTAAAAACATAGTATTAGGTAATTATTGAAAGTAACATCCTAAATTTCTTCTTGGCAATTGATACAATAACATTTTGGATAAAATTTCAGTTAATACTAAAATTTTATTGAAAATGTTGGATCAGAATGAATGTTCTGCCCGACAAAATCAACACAAAAACGCAACATTTGAGCATTATATTAGCTTGCCAATCTAACAACTTACTTTAGAAAGTACCAACCCTTTCAGGAATTAATTTTGACCATTATTATAGGTAAATGCAGTTCATGATAATAATACATTATTAAGATCGATTAATGATGGCTATTAGGAAGAGTTTAACAAAATCATTGTTTCTTACTTAGGTAAGACCATAAAATACAGTCCGTTAATTATTAGGGTTCCGTCTCCAAAAGCAACCCTTACTACTAAGAGGCCATCCGTCCGTCCTACCTATAAATACTGTAGCTTTTGAACCGCAAAAGATAGTCGGTTGAAAATTTCTATAGAATAATATTTGTCCTATTAAAGTGGAATTGACGGATAGAGAAAACTGAAAGTGCAGAGGAAAAATAACAAAACCGATTTGCGACAAGCTTATAAAAAAACCTATGGATGCAGATTTACTAAATTAAACAATACATGGAGGTGCTTGTAGGTCAGTGGCGGCAACGCTTTCATTACCAAAGTTAAGTCACCTACTGGTTACTACGCTGGTTTAAATTGGATGGGTGACCAATTCCAACCATTTTTAGTGACATTTATATTACAAGCATCTCCGTGCTTCGAAAGGCACGTGCAAAGTTAGACCCGGTTAATATCGCTTGATACTAATCGTGAAGCCTAGTCAAAGGGCCTTAGGGTGGCTTAATAACAATAAGGTTAACTCACTGGCCTTACAACACTCCTCCACCAATCCGCACTGGGTCCGCGAGGTGGGATATGGCCCAAACCACCTCATAGTTAAGGTAAAGCCTGTGCCCTATAGTGGGACGTATAGAGGCATACTTTACTTTATTTTAAACAGTACATACTTTGTCAGTATAGGTATTTCCTTCCATGTAGAGCCTTGTTCCTTTATTATTTTTAATATTCCACAACTTTTAAAATATGAAGAAAGAAAGAAATAAAGTTTCAAACGTTTAGTTACATAACAACAAACCGTATGCTGTGCACTTACCAAAAAGCCTGAGGGTGCGGAAGGTCTTGCCAAAAAACTTGAAAGAAACTATAGAGGTAGGAAACGGGAAATATCACAATTACACAAATTATCCCGTATAATTATGGCTTGTTTGCGAAATCGTTCGTTGTGCATAGCATCGAAGTGACTGGGTACGTTTAAGCATTTAAGGGTGGGCGAAACCGCAAACAATTATTTTAGCATCATCGAAGCAGCCTGCCAGTGACATGCGGTCGAATATTTTATGCTAAGAAAAAACAACATTTGGCGCACGAACGAGCAGTTTTATCGAGCTATGTACCAACCAAAGTACTGTTTTATTTTGCAATAAAAAGTTGTGCACTTAAGCGAAGTAAGCTGCGGTTCCTATAGTGCCAACAATAAAATATTGTTCAACTTTGTCACTATAGAAACCTTCAAAACTGATAGATGATTCCTAATCATATAAAACCGGCTACCTAGATTATCACATAACAGTAATTAACTCTACAATGGAGAATTATATTATGATCAGACCATAGCGATTAATCTTAGCGCGGAGCACAGTACGCAGAACTGGCGGCAGATGGGGCCGAAAGGTTCTATAATGGATGTCACGTACCGGCAAGCGCAGCGTAGGACGTCCACCCATAATGACAGACGACCTGGTAAAAGTTGCAGGAAGCCAACTAGGCAATCTGGAAGTCATTGGGGAGACATATAATCAACAGTGAACGTCCTGTGGCCGAAATGATGATGAAGATTATTTTATCAACCGACTTCAAAAAAGGAGGAGGTTCTCAATTCGTCGGTATCTTTTTTTTTTTTTTTATGTATGTTCGTATGTTCAGCGATCATTCGTTACTGCGTTGACCGATTTCGATAATTATTTTTTTGTTTAAAAGGTAATACTTTCAGAATGGTCCCATATAAATTTGGTTAAATTCTGATGATGGGATCTATAAGAAAATCATCAAACATTGCATAAACTCCGTACCACGCCAACTGATTTAAGTATCTATCTTACCTATATCTCTGCCAAATGTAGACCGATTTTGATGATTCTTTTTTTAATGAATAGCTTATACTTCAAAGATACTATAATAAAACATTTTTGGAAAAAAATTCACCCCTAAGGATGGAAAAATAGGAAATGAAATCGGTGCCAGTCAATGAGAGACCAATGTTTTCGTTTGCACCGTCTCCAAAAGTAACTGATTAGGTACTTAAGTGTTAAGATTATTTTTAGCGTTTTAGTTTTTTGAAGTCGGTTTTTATTTTTTTTATAATAGAAGATCAGTAGGTACCTAATGATTTTAATAATTAATATCAGCAGTATAATAAACTTGTTGGTACTATAACCATAAAAGGCTTATTATAACGCTCATATAGCATAATACCGCGTGACTTTCCTAAGGTGACTGAGTTTGTTGCGCCGTTTCTTCTCATCACCAGCCAATATGTAGTCCCGAAGCGGTGGTAGGACTAAGCTATATTTTGGGACGTGTATAAGTGCCCGGAGAGAAGAGAGATATGTACAAAATAAATTAGTATTATTGAGTATTATAAGAATTAACTTCGTCTCTTAGTTTACAATTCCCTTGCCCTTAACAATAACACAGCATAGTAATGTTACAGATAATAACTCGCGTAGCGTTTAATTCATACAAATGTCCGCGAGTGCGGGCGGCACGTACCCAAGAGAGCCGCTACGTGACCGCACCACTGCAATCTACGACGCCGGCCCTACACCTGACTGAAGCGATATTTCAGATATACCTAACTTGAAAAGTATTAGACTTTATAGAATCGCCCTCATTGAGTGCGGTTTGAAGAATTTATATAATGCGTACACTGGAACTACCTACACACTCTTTTTTTTAAAGTTGCACGTTCTAAGATTTCTAAGTAATACCTTTCAGTTCTTAATATATTTTCTAAGACTTTAAACATATATTTGGGCATTTTATGCTTATATACATAAGTAAAAAATGCCTTCAACTCTTACACAGTGGCAGAATCGTGACAGAATTTCCGATTTGTAAACTCGACGACATGGCCTTTCGACAAGGTGAAGCGAAGATACTTGATATTACGCAAAGCTACTGCAGGCAGCGGACTAGAAAAGAATAGCCGAAGATCTATCTGCGTTAGTTGCGTGCATTAGGAGAGACCTTTGTCCAGCAGGGGACTGACGTAGCCTGATTATGATAGTGAAGAAACTACGAATAACTCATGCAACGCATGCCTATTATGCTTTATGACCTTCAGCCTCCGTAGCATGAGCACCAAAATACGATATGATATGATATAGCGATATATTGACAAAAACTGTAAAAATATGATAGATATAGCCGCCATGTTGAATCGGTGGCCGGTGTCGTCACATGTTATTATATCGCTGTTTCGATAAAAAAAACAAAATTGCGGCTATATCTATCATATTTTTTCAGTTGGTGTCACAAGGTAGATATGCTCCTTTCATTACCAGGGGATCGAAAAGCGGTCTCGGCCATTTCTCTGTCATGAACAGGCTTCAACGACAATATAATGAGTTACAGAAGAAATCAAGTATAGATATATTTTCCAACACACTCCCCAAATTTAAAAAATTGGCTACAGAAGAACTAAGCATATAACTCTTATCTGTAAATCTGGCTATTGTTTAACTAAAATTAAGTCCTAAAAAATATTATTCCATTTTTATTTTATAAGTAAGCTCTTGTTTTAAAAGTAAACTATAACTCACATTTGCAAGTCGTGGCAGCCTGTAACTGAATCTACACTTAGCTCATATTTTAAACATGTTACTTGTTAATTGTATCATTGGTGTAAGATTTGTTGGTTGCTCCTATTAAATAAATAAATATCATATCGTGTTTTAGTGGTCATGCTAGGGTGGCAGAGTATACTACCAGTTTTACCTCGCTAAAACTAAGCTAAGTATTAGTGTGTGTAAGTGAATGTGTTGTGTTCATGTGGACACTTTCAAACATAAATAACACCTATAAAAGCAATGAAATTCCTATCAGTCCAATGATGTTTTTCCACTGTGTTTGTAAACTGGGTAAAGTATGGCTAAGCTCCGTTTTAATTTCCATAATAGCTTTCGCTGGTGGTCCGCGTACAACAACTGATGATTAGACGATCCGATCGAGTACCCAAACTACACGTTACGTTTTCAAATCGATATTTTAATAACATCGCTGGTTTTAGAGGGTCGATTAAAGTGTCTTTGAGGAGGTTAACGTCTGAAAAGTAGCGGAGAATAGCAAAATAACAATCAACGTCCGCTCTTGTCGTGTTATTAGCTTATCGTCGGTGGATCGGGTAGTCGACGCAGCGCGAGCGCATTGGTGCGCGGTGGGCCAATCGCGTGCACCGATCGCCGATCGTTAGAGCATCGATTCTTTTTGGTTATTACAATAATTCCGACACGATTGCATCTAATTGCGCTAGTTTCCGATGGTCGTGAGTTGAAGACGACGAATTACCTGTAGATGTGACTGCTTGAACGCTGTCTATCTACTTTGATAAGCAGTGCCGCAATGAGCAATGCAGATTTAAATAGATAATATAATTCAAAATATGGTTATGTTTGTTTTTACTGATTAAAGACACATCTTATTATTAAATTACCGCTACTTTTTTATTTATAGCTTATATTTATCCATTATTTTCCTAAAGCAGGAGTGCATGTGCAGCTCGCCAATTAACCAATTAGCCAATGCTGGTAACATAGGTAATCTACCCTTTTTATATTACTTATACTAGAAGCAGGTAGGTACCTAATGCATTTTTATGCATCCTGTTTTTTAACAGCTAGGCCTAGTCCAAGTCAAAGATAGAAGCACCCCAGAACCCTCAAGAGGGTCATCCTGGCTGCTTATTGCATTTAAATCATAATGTATCAATATTCATTAGGTATCCTTTAACTTAGATTTCAGTTCATTGTTAATAGTTTTGGTATGGGTCAAAGTTTTCCTGTAAAGGCATAGTACTTACAGTATCGTTCAAATCCTTAGCGTAGGTAAGCCGAGCCGACTCTATCTGCCGATCTATTTGTAGTGATACTTAATAGTAGAGACTAGCTGCACTATACTCAAACCATCTTATTTATAATAAAAGGTCGTTACATTTGAGTAGATACTCATTTATACAACCTAATCGATGTTTTAGTGAATCTTACTACGGCCCCTTATATTACAAGAATAGTTTTATAGTATTGTTTACAAATTACTTCTTGTTACAGAAATTATGTTATGTTGGTCATCTCTTGGCAATCTAATGGAACGTGCTTACCTACGCTACGTATTTTCCGTGTCTTCAATACAAAGAGTTAAAAACACTATAAGTATGGTACCTACATCGAGAATCCTTCAACAAGACTTGAAACTATTTGCATGCAAACTGAGTCTCTAATTACGGTATAAGATGCAAGTAAAAGCCATCAAAGGCGGTAACTGTCAACTAACTGCTAATTAGTTAGACGTCTTAAACTACCGCTGCCGCCCCTCGCCACACAACCGCCTAACGACTGCCCTACTTAATCTATGTAATTCGAACTGACTACCCAAACTTAAAATGCTTCTTTATATTATAACAAACCACAAAATCTCCTTAAGCCTCAGCGATCAGCGCAACTCGAAACGATCTCGACTTTACATTTCCTTAATCTACTTTTGTCTTCACAAAAACTAAGCTTCATAAATTGTAACAATAGCTCTTAATACTGGCGTCAATTTAGCAACGGAAGCTCAAAAACTACCATCGGCAAAGGTTTTAGTAATGTTTTTACCGGCGTTTTATAGCCTCACCGCTAGATGGAATGGAACCGACATACCTACATAATCAAACCACATGCGGGGCAGTAATTGCCTCAGCATTCAAAGACCCGCTCACATCACGCCGTATAATGACAAAAATAGTCCAAAAAATGCCTCCGCATATGAGATATTTTTTTCAGAGTTCGCGCGCTCGCACGAAGCTAAATTACGAAATAAAAGATTAAGTTAAAAGATCAATAAACTTAATAAATGATCTCAATAATTGTTGTATTACGGACACAATGGAGCGGCGTCGTGAAACGTCATTAAGGCGCGAACATCATTAATTTTATTCGCGCCTCTCTGACGTAAAGGCAATGGCGTCTGTCAGATTTGAAAGGCCGCGCTGCTGCCACCTGTTGGTAGCGCGGGGAATTAGACGTTAGACCCTGCGGCGCGCACCTCGATTTTGCCACTGGAATGACTCGCCAAATCGAATCCTTGAACGTTTTACCTGTGTAAAACAAATTAATTTATTTTAACGTTGCATGTGTAAAAAAACAAAATAACAGAAATCGTAATAAGTGGCTTGAATTCCATAATAAAATATTCTACCTACTGTGCAAAAGTTTATGATTTAATCTATGCCAGGCATCATGACGACTCCTATTTTGTAGCCTTAACTTTTCAACTACCTACACAGCTCTACAATTAACCTACCTACTGCAGGCATTATCGGGATAGTGTGTTTGCTTGATCATTCACTAAGACTAAAAAATATCAAAATAATATATCCTTCACTAGCATTCCGAAAGAGCCGTCAAAAAACGCGCGTCTGTCTTCTCAGATTAGATTTCCCATTGGTAGCTAATTGCGTCTATCAAATTAGGCCCAGCCCGAGGCTGAGTGTGATTGATAATGTTTGGGAACCCGTTCCCACTGGCCTTACTGAATAAACTGTTTTGATTCACACTAACCTTCGCGATTTGTCATGCACACAACTTGACAGAAAAAAAACTAAAACGGACTTTACAGTTTTTGATATGGAAGTCATAAAAGAATCATTTTGTTTAAGGCTAATTTTTCTTTTATATACGACAAATAAGTTTGTCATGTTGACACTTTTTGTATAGAGAATGTGTCAAAGTGTAAATTTTATTAGTCGAATAAAAATTATCTGGGGTTTGAAAAATCGGCCCTTAATGAACCATATAATCCACATGCGTGCCAATGATTTCACAGAGACGCTCAAGACCGCGCGAAGTGGAGGAGTAAATCAAGGAAAGCGGACCCTGGGATCCAAAGCAATGGCTTTGGACGCAACCGGGATTGACCGTATAGATGAAGAAGAAGAAAGACCAAATAATCCATTTGAGTAAAATGTAAATTTAAAAAAAATTAAGCTGAATTGAATTCTTCGTTAAGAAATAAAAAATATATCGAAAGCATAAGAAAAACCTCTTCTCAGTGAAAATTCAACCGGTAAGATATTGTCTTATTTTTTTTTAATGTATAGGAATAGATCGAAAAAATTCTTGAATTTTAAGTGGTAATTAAAAGGTTGAATAAGTCCGCTGAATGAGTTTCGCGTTCATTAACAGGTGCAGTCGTTTTGCGTCTCAAAATTGATGGGTGTGCAAGTTGGAGGCTGCGGGGATAATGCCGGTCAGAGTGCATCGACGCAGCGCAGCCGTCGTTTCAATCATTAAGAATTCGGCGGCGCGCACAAAGAGTGATTGATGCGCCGTTTACCGGCCGCGGTGGCACCCACCTAAAAAACGAACGCTTAATTAACTCGTTTGGCACCGCCGCTCATTAGAAATATTAATCAAACCGAGGCGGAGCGATAGCGAGCATGATGTATCGAGCTTTGATTACATTAACGCACTCGTCCGTCAGTAATTAAAACCACGCCGGGATGTCTGAATGAGAACAAAAGGGAACGACAAAGCACTGGTTTCAGAACTAATAGCACCGAAATGATGTATCGTCTTGCTAAAAATTGTTGGCAGGTGCAATTAATTATCGATCGATGAAACAATGCAGCCGATGCTAGACAGACTCTTTGTGTGATGCGTATGCTGGTCTCAGATTTGATTTCGTCGGTCAAATCACGGTAATTGAATTATGTACGAACATTTTATTCATTTTATTATTAATCTATTTTACAATATTTTAGCAACCGAAGAATCTCTTTTTCCTTACACAAGTTCCAAAAAGCTACATCATCAAACTTCCTTAACCACGTTGTCTTCTTATCAAATAGCTACTTCATCATCATCATCAACGTTTCAGCCATAGGACGTCCACTGCTGAACATGGGCCTCCCCCAGTGACTTCCAGATTGGCCGGTTGGAAGCGGCCCGCATCAAGCGGCTTCCTGCAACCTTTACCAGGTCGTCTGTTCACCTTCTAGGTGTAAATAGTTACCTACTTAGGTAAGTAGGTAAAACTCGCAAAAGTTAAAGGCAAAAATAAAAAGCTGCAGCCTTCTTTCAGCGTTCTCTAAAATGAAAAGTATATAAAATGTCTCTATTGTAATATAACGCATGGTTGTGTCTCCAAGCGCTTTAAAAAATCTAGTATCAAAGTACTATCATAACACGTATCAAACAAATTATACGACTGCATACAAGTTCCTGCGGCCTGCGCCCATGTAAGGGAGGCTCTGTAGAGCCGGGGCCCAGCCGTGGGCGGGCGAGAGATACGGCACGATCTAATCTTGGCAGATAACCCTGGCCCATAAAGTAGCCGGGACGCGCCGCCTTGTACACGACCTGACGGATTTCTGCGTCTAGTAAATCGGAAATAAACCAAAATATACATAGTTACAAACTTTCTAAGGTTTCACATCTATTTTAGGGTTATCGCAATAGAATAGCAGTTGAATGGCATAGTTTTGACAGTTTTAGTATAGCCTGAATGTCACAAGAATGAAACCATGCAACTAACATTCTATAGCAATTTCTTTAACGGAATTGTGGCCCTGGATTAAACACTTTTAGTTCATAGTATCATACGTGCCCCTTTTTAAAAATATAGTATTATAGCTTACTATAACTCTGAATGTTCATTTAAAACTAAATAATATTTATTGGACTGTAAATTACAATGGAATCGTGATCGTACTAATGGAGTTTAAAGCAATAATCACTGAGCAAAAACAGAATGAGAAAAAACGTAATTACATTGCTCTTCCTATCATTTACGTATAAAAGCGTTTTTAAATGATATTTTAAGTTAAAGACAAAAAAAAGTTTCATTGGAAATGAAAAGAACGACAGGTGTGTCACCGTCGGGCGCAGCAGACTCATTTAACAAAGGATCGGCCAGGCTAGGCTGACTGTGAATTTAAACTTTGTGAGACCTAGGCTTTTTTAAGAATAAAACTGATGAATCGTACGTAATTCACTACTTCTAGTAAGCTTTTCAACCGACTTCAAAAAAGGAGGAGGTTCTCAATTCGACGGTATCTTTTTTTTATTTTTTTTATTTTTTATGTATGTTCAGCGATCATTCGTTACTGCGTTGACCGATTTCGATAATTATTTTTTTGTTTGAAAGGTAATACTTTCAGAATGGTCCCATATAAATTTGGTTAAATTCTAATGATGGGATCTATAAGAAAATCATCAAACATTGCATAAACTCCGTACCGCGCTAACTGATTTTAGTATCTATCTTACCTATATCTCTGCCAAATGTGGACCGATTTTGATGATTCTTTTTTTAATGAATAGCTTATACTTCAAAGATACTATAATGAAACATTTTTGGAAAAAATTTCACCCCTAACGGTGGAAAAATAGGAAATGAAATCGGTGTTCAGCAGTTAAATTATGTTTGCACTTGTAAGATTTGTTTTGATTAGGATTTATCACTAAAATGGATGAAATAAGTTAATTTTATAAAAAAAATAAAAACCGACTTCAAAAAACTAAAACGCTAAAAATAATCTTAACACTTAAGTACCTAATCAGTTACTTTTGGAGTCGGTGCCAGTCAATGAGAGACCAATGTTTTCGTTTGCACCGACTCCAAAAGTAACTGATTAGGTACTTAAGTGTTAAGATTATTTTTAGCGTTTTAGTTTTTTGAAGTCGGTTTTTATTTTATTTTTATCATCCATCAATGACCAATCCTTTAATGTTTATAGCCACTTTGATATCATCCCCAAAGATATATAGTCTTATCATAGGTCATAGGACAACAGCACGACAACCTACAACAAAACGTAAAATTATCTCAATTGATTTTGATCTGTACGTGTTGGACATAAAGTTAAAAATCAATTCAATGACCTTTAAGTTTTTGGGTAGGTTGACCTGCCGTTGTTTGTACTATCGACAAAGTAGATGCTTGATCAGTAAATTATGGTTTGCACGAAGTGACCATAGTTAGGGTTATACAAGTTAAGTTATCCTACAATTTTGTCAAACCATAAAAGAAGATGTTTTTTTTGGTTACTTACGGTCAAAGATTATGGTTTTACAATTATATTGGATGGTCAAAATGGTTATGGCGGGATTAGCTGTGGTTGCTGCTGAGAAAATAAGCATTAATCATGTCATAGTCATGCCTTCATGCGTCGACATAGTTGACCGTATATAATGTTTGCGTTAAAAATATGTTTATTATAAGTACTTATGAGCCCGACAACCAGTCACCAATTGTCATGATTTCGAAGTGAACAATGACTTTTGCCAGGGGCGTTTTCCAGCTCGCCAAGACCAGACATTATAATGAAATTAATCGATACTATGAAACTTATTTTAATTTAAAAAAATTAAATCGTCCATCATCAACCATCTTGCCATACTAATATAGACAAACAGTTGCTCATAATTAAAATATTCACAAAATCTGAGGACCAAAAAATGCTAAGGCCAAACATGAAAGATAGGTTATTGCATAAAATCTATTTCTTACAATGTTTATCAAATAGCGGTTAGATGGTTGCATACAGAATACGATACCTCTGTGCGTTTTTCCCCCCTTTAGTTTGCTATTTCATAAGGTTAATTTGAAACATAACCATATTAGTTCCAAATCTACCGATGAATGAGTACCTCTTTCTTATGGATATCAAAGAAAACTGATTATTTATCCTGTAGTCCCTAAAAAGTATAGTAAACGCAGCTCTCCAGGATATTGTCAATACGAGAAGCGCGTGCGCACCTAACCACAAACCCATGCCATTTTTACACAAACCAAAACAGACACTATTTCCTTCAAGTTAAGCGTTACAATTCTCTGTATAAATTTAAAGGATATCGTTAATTTATCAAATTTGCACACTTCAAGCGTAAGTTTAAGAACAAAGACTTGAGTCAGTACGTCTTTAACCACACAGGACGTTTAACAAAACCTTGTGGTTCAACGGTAACTCTAGCCTTAGTATATTGTGGCTGTGAGCTCTAAGTTGTATTGTCATTTCCAATTTAAAACTTTTGATTGTAGAACTTAAAGCACTTGTAGGCGTTAACTTGTTATTGGACTTTTTATTGATATTTTTGTTAATATTGTTTACATACACATTCATTTAGCAATAAAAATGTTGTACGGATAATGTGTACGAAAATAGCTTTAACTGATTATAAAGCGAAAGATTAAATGACGACAAAGCAGCAAAATAATCTAAGACGATGTTCGAACTTCTTTCTCTACAGAGCGACAGAGACAGAGTGAAATCTCTTGTCAAGATAGTTGCCAACCTACGGTATAAGACGCACCCTAGGAAGAAGTAAATAAAAATATGCGGCTGACAGCCTGTGTTACTTAATTAATCGAAGAACACATACTTACTACCTCATAATAATCATTCTGTAGGTGTAATATCATATCATAGTCATTCTGTATCTGCTTAAAGTTGATAAAGATAGATTTCTCAATCCAGATTTAGGATGAATCTAGATTTAAAAGATGCACAAGTGGCCCTTAATCATATTACTGGGAATAATGTCAATTTGTTGACGGCCGGCCCGGACGGGATGTCGCTCTTTATTCTGTTGGCTTTGCAGTCGCCACCAACGCACGCGTACGAGCTACGATGCGGCAAGCGGAGTGTGGATCTGACAAGAGATAACGTATATATACATTTACGCAGATAGAAGAGTAACCTTCTTAGTCTAACAACTACTTGTATCCTTCACCACAATTTCATAGTCCGCCAACCATCACCAGCCACCATCGGTATTAAACCAACGCACGTAATTAAGCTGCTATTGCATGTATCATAATAAGACCACAACAATAAATATATAACTACGAATTTAAGCAGACTATTGAGGAGAATATAGAAATAAGTAAAAACATTTCAAAAGTCATGTCACCAAATTCCGTAAAATGCTCTACAAATTCGTAGTTCGTAAAACTCGTAGAGAGCTACTACGACGCGGCAAAAAATGATTAATTTTTTTAGAACATACTGTGCAGAATGGTAAAAAAGATACTTACTTGTACGGATATCACTGTAATTCCGCCTTTTGTAAAAAGAATTAAATGCGTAACTAATATGTTTTAGGTTAAAATAAAGTAATAATAAATTAAATAAATAGGAAATTAATATAAACGTAGATACGAGTAAGCTAGGTATACTACTGAGCTATGAATACATTACAAGAGTGATCTTAGTAGAAAACAAGTTTGTGTGGCTGAGTGTTTGTCCGCACGGGTTCGTAGCTCGTACAGCTAGAGTGCATGAGTGAGCGAATCCGACTTTAAAACCATTATATTCTTTCAATCAAGTAAAATCATTCAATATAATGAAAACGTGCCTCTTTAAATTACCCGTTAACTTGCTTTAAAACTAAAAGTAGGTCTAGGTTTAGATCGTCCAAATTTAAAAAAAGGATTACTTATTCTACAGGATTTTTACACACGCTTTCGTTGTAAGTTATGGATCTTATTTCTACAATACCGAAAATGATAAAAAAGTCATGAGATTAAAACTACATCTAAATTGCCATATCCGACGATGTATTACTCTTAATTTAGTCGTTACCCTCATAGTGTCATCAAGTCATTCAGTTCATTAACGAATCCTGCGCAGGACGACTGCTCCATCATGCTGCAGCGACAGTTACAGATTATCATTTTAGGTAAGAGTTTTTTTCTTATGGAAAATCGCAAAAGATATACGACCACACGTGAATAATACAAAACCTCAAATCGGGGTTTGAAACTGGTTGAGATCAACCAGCATCAGTGGGAATAAATGATTGTTCTAATGTGATTACATTCGTAGGGAGGCTAGGTTCTTTAAAAATACCTAATAAGTTTAGATTTTGGATGTGAACCAACGTCCTCAAAGTAGTTACAGCGACATTGTATTGATTAAGCATTTTCTTATTATTTCAGCGTCTTTGCTATACACCGTTTTAGCCAAACAAACAAAACCACTTACAAAACTCACCAGCTGCCAGGAATTCACGCATGGACTCACCTTCAACGACAGTCAGGCTATCGGGTCCTGGCACCTGCTGCATTATAGAACAGAGAAAACATACGGTTCTGGAGACCCACACTGCGTGGAATTTTCTCCTCTTAATGATCAGGTATGCCATTTTTTAGCGATCCGTAATTTCCTAAATCATGAAAAGGTACCAAACTTAAGGAATTACCTAACTAGTTGATTGTAGGTCTAACAAGCGTTTTTCTTTGATAATAGTTTAATCCAAACATGGACATGAATGAAAAAAAATTTTTGGAAAGAACTTTATCATTAATTTAATAAGTACCTTTTGGATTTTGGAGACTTTTGATTAAAATTGTAGGCAAAATACTCCCAAATTTACCTGTATAGCCCGGAATCACAAAGTTTCTAAACATAGAGGCAAAAATATATGTATGTATGTTTTAATTTGATAAACTCAAACAAAATTTAGGTATAGAGCTTTCGTAACTGAACTTACCAAACAGGAACGAAAGGAACTATCCGATCGCATTGGCAAGTACGTAGAGAACCTGAAGTGGGAGAGCTTGGCCCTGAAGATGCAGGTGCCGTGCTCCGGCATGAAGTCCAACAGAACCCGCGACTACTACCTAGAGCGACTCGACGGTGATGGCTCCTACAGGACTCTGCAGATGCCATCGCCGACCGGTAAGGTTCATTTTATTAGTAGGTACCTCAAATGACAGACAAGATTTAAAAATTTTAAGCTATTTCCGGTCCAGCGACTATGTCCGCGCAAACTATAGTCAAAGAAATCTTTTCTTAGTACAGCCTTATGAAACTTACTAAGAAATGTTTTCTCCAAATTTTAATTATTTGGGTTTAGGGCTTAAGCTGAACCTTGTCTGTCAGTCAATACGGTGCTGTTTTATCAGATTTTTTTAAAGAGTCACTACTGGAATGCTGGTGGATCACCGCTAGTTGCTCTTCAACTTCAACAACTTTAAATTTCATTGCTGAGTCACCAAAATATTAAGAAATAAAAATTGTCTTTTAAAAGTTAATGTTTATGTAACTTATATACTTATAGTTATGTTTATTAAAGTGTTATCTCACTTTAATTTAAGAACGCTTTCGTTTTTATTTTGGCAAAGACAAACACTTCTTATTTAGTTACTTAACTGGGTGTGACTGGGTATAGGATAGGCCTCCGTTTTACTGGGCCACCGTTTATCGTCGGTAACCTATTATAATCTAAAATAAAGTCAGGTTAGTTACACCATTTTTAACTCGAGAACGGCTGGACCGATTTTTATGATCTTTGATTTGTTGAATTTGTCTCCGCCCCGAATAGCAGAATAACTATAAAAAACACGGAAATATTCACAAAAAAATTTTTTTCTAGGGGCGGTACGAAGTTCACCGCTAGTTTTTAACTAAAGACGTATTTTTAAGAATCCCATAAAATTTCCTATAAATTAGTATTAATATGATTCTTACGAATTGAAATTCTTATGCTTCAAATATGTCTTTTGCATTCTACTGATTGTTTAACTCTAGCCAAACTGGACCTGGCGGAGTTCCACCGGTACCCCATGAGGCTGAAGATCGTAGAGGGCCAGTTCCTGGGCATGATGGACTGCCATGAAAAGTTCGTTTTCCTGCTGGGTAAGCAGCCAGCTGACGGCACCAGGCTGGACGACCGACTCAGGAAGATGATCGAGATCTACTGGCCTGAGGACCACGACTAAATATAACCTTAATTTTAAATGTCATGATTACATGACAAATGACCAACCGTCAAAGTACGAACGGTTTTTTATTTTTTATTAGGATCAGTTGATTTTTAGGAACCGTCAACAGATCACATGATGTTTTGATAACCTTTATCAAATCATTACCATCATTCACCATCACCATCTATAAAATACGTCACATGATAAGGGTTCACATGTTTATTAGATATATAATGTGAGTAACAAAACACAAAAAAATTGTTTTGTAACTTTTTCAAATGTTTGATTTGATGTTGATTTTATTACAAAAGATATTAAAATGGAAATAAAAGTAATTTCGGAACCACTGTTTTAATTTATTCATTTCTTTTCATTTGAGGTAAATGCATATACTTATGCTATGAACGCATAGTTATAATAATAATAATCTATAGAGTGTATTACCTTAAAGATATTGTTAGTACTAAACAAGTACCACCTTAATAAGGTGGTGGTACTAAGTACATAATTAGGCGGTCTTTTTCACAAAGATGTTAATTAGGTCTAATAATATTAGCTTTACTTTACAAATTTAAACTTTAAAACCATTGTTTTATTAATATACCCACCTGCTTTAAAAAGTATTGTTACGTGAATGGTGGTAATCCCTACAACAAGTACTCGTAATATCAAACGATTCAATTGTTGATTGGTTTATACAATAAAACATATATTTACGCGTTTGTTTAATTTAATTTCTATACCTACCTACTTTTTACCTATCCTTCTTTGAAAAATTTAAAAAAAAAACGGATTGGCCCAGTGGGCTGATTAGACAACATCATTGGACAACATCACATACATTGCTCTGTAGCCAAAGCACTTGTGTTACAGAAATCGAAAACAACGACGGTACCACAACACCCAGACGCGAGACAATATAGAAAAGTTATTTTTCTACATTGACCCGACCGGGAATCGAACCCGGAACCTCAGAGATAGCGACACCAAGTCCGGTATGCTCGCCTCTCGGCTACGGAGGTCGTCGTCGAAAAATTAATAGGTTTGTAAGCCTATCTACTGAACTAACGACTATTCTACTATGCCTTTAGCGTGTATTATAACTTGTAAAAGTTTATTTACCTATAAAAGCCAGGCTTTGCAAACCTACGTAAATTCTTTCTTTTATGTAGATTGACCTATAATAACCTATATTTATTTTATATTCTCATAATGCAGCTATACTCTACATAACTACTAACTTCATGCATTTGTACGACCATAATACAAATTTAATGACTTAGCCAGTCCGACATACAAAATTAGTACAAATATCAAATAATCAAACCCAACCGGGCCATTACTTACTTTCCACCCCACATTACAACCCCTCGTACTTACAAACAACGCTAAAGCACCACTCAAATTAAGTGCGGCTCGATCAACAGTCATTTTTGGTTACAATTAACCACACGTTTGAGTGAAAAGTCAACCACCCACTCCAATTGATTTATTGTGTCCTTAAAGTTCCGCGCCATTTTGTGTCTCCACTTGTATTGTGGATAACGTGAAATTAGTACTGCATGGAAGAGACAACGGCAAGGCTTGCATCACCATTTAAATTTCATTTCATTTTCATTATACAAAAAATTAAACTACGTTATTTCAATATGTTAGAGTTTTAAGACTCGTAGAGCGATCACCATCATTCATTCATACAGATCTTGAGACAGGTTCAAAAATGTATAGTTAAGGTTTTATTAAGTACTAGCTGTTACCGGTGACTTCGGTTACGTAGTCTTCAATTCAATTCAGAAACCCTCTCGGGCGTCCTGAGAAGACCCTACCAAATTTTGATCACAATCTAATCAATGGTTTACGCACGCATAGAGTACAAACATACCATTGATTTTTATTTACATATTTAATTAGATATATTGAAGAAACTTATTACCTTAAACTTTAGACTCTCAATTAAAATATGTAAAAATCATTTCAAATTATATTATAGATGTCGATGCGAAAATGGAAATATACAGATGTAGGGGAGAGTCAGGACTTGAACAGTAAATCTTTTTTATGACTTCTTCTAGTTTAAGCTTATTGGAGTCGTTTTTTAATGCTTCAAACTGTGTTTATGGGTTTTTAAACCATATTTTAAAATTATCTCAAATACCAACTAAGCATTTATATTTCCAATGAGAAAGTGTTTATTCTCTCTACCTGGATAAAATTATTGGATTCCAGACACATCTAGTAGCAAGAGTTGTCTTAAACATCGTTGGCAACCGCAACAGTGGCGTGTGCCGTGCCGCGGCGTGGGGTGCGCTGCTCATTTGTCTAAACGCAGTAGCGTTCTGAAGGGCACTCGCAAGGGCTGGGAAAGTGTTGCACTTTACAAAAAGTTAAAACGCTTCTCGGGTAGAGTGCGCGCTACCGCTGGTCTTTTTGTCTGACACTCAATGGGTTAATGATTGCAGGCAAATAAATTATGAAATTGTTTTATTTACGTCGGCAATAACTCCTTTCTACATATACGTTACCTCCGACATGCGACAGTTGCTGTCATAGGTCTTGTTTTGTGTGTAGGTATACATACCTAGACACATGTTGTGTCTGTTTTGCAAAATAAAATTTCTATCTTCTATCTATGTATAGAATTTATTGCATTTCACGAAAATGTTTACGAAAACGTTAACTGTACCGTAAAGTTCTATCTATAATTTAATTTGTGATAAACGAAACATACGAGTATTATACCCTTCCAAATGCTTAAAATGGTAGACATGCGCCTGAATGTAGGGTACTTTATTACCTAGGTACACCTACATTTTAACGCTATTATAATTATTTGATAAGTTTTAACATCATTAGTGACACTTTGATTTCTTCACGTCCAACTTTCGTCGAAAGGGAAACTTTATAAATCATAACATAACACAATGTAATCACTTTGTAAGTTTTTAAATTACACTTTCAGCGAGTCATTAAGTCGAATTCCACACGAAATCTTGGAGCACGCCGACTCATTATTAAAAGTTCAAATAGTAATAACCGCTGAATAAAGCCGATACGAATCTGAGGACTGACGAAATGTACAAGAAGGTGTAATTTTCGGCTGTTTGCCCGCTATATCGACAGAAAAGTTTTTCAATTACCTTAGAAGCGTTGTAATTACCGTGACTTAAAAAATAATTGCGCTTAATTACATGATCGTCAACACAAACACGGCCGTTCTCTGCCACCAAATGAGAAATTAATTTGCTCGAATTTATCAAATATTTATTCCATTAAAAAGTTATCGAATCTTAATTGAAAAAATATGAGTAGCTCTACCTAACTTGAATAAATAAACATACGCCAGATAGTATTCTAATTGTCATGTTTTTTAAGTACTTGAGGAATGACAATCTTGGGTTACTAGAAGGTACAAGACAGACAATGATTTTTGCCATAGGCAACTCTAACTACCTACATAATCATGGTAAATATAAGCCATTTATTGAAGAATGGTAGAGTAGGTAGTTTTAGGAGGATCTTCTAAATATTTCGGTATAAGATCACTAGGTACTAACACTAGGTGTTTTCTGTACAAATATATTTTTAAAACAAATGTAAAGGTTGATCAGTAATTATTGTGCCGGGGTATTGTTTGATTTATTTTTCATATTTTAATGTTGGTACCAAGAAAGTTATTTAAAGCAGCAGAATTATCCCAAATGCTATATGATATCCGGACAAAATTTAGTTGAGATAGGTGGGGTCTGACTTCCATATAATATAAGTACATATTAATAAGTACTCGATGTAATAAACTAATTATAAGTAGGTAACTCTGTATGATGTAATAAATTAAGCTAATTAGGTTCCATTTTACAAGAGATAAAGTTTCTTTGAATGGAAGAGGTGGTTAATATCTAGAACAACTCATTTAAAGCAAATAATTATTTGAACAATACTTTAGTTATAATTAACCCTCCGAATGGATATAGGCTAGTTTCAATCCCGAAAAACGCAAATATCCTGAGGGATCATATCCCTTTATATTTTAAGATAGATTAGAATAGATACCTAGCAATTAACGCACAGATGTCGCTGTTATCAAAACCTGTTAACATCCAAGCGGTCTCATGAGACCGCATAACAATGGAATTTATATTGTCTCGTTTACGTATGCTTGATCAGTTGTGAAAACAATAAATAGTTTATACTCCCGCCAAATCAGTGCTCCTATTAGGCGGGCGAGGCTGCGGACATAGCTATGTATAATCTGGAGGCATAAGGCACATAAGGCAAAAATACTAACACTAATTAAGGTATATTTCAGTGTTCAACCCATTTCTTGTGATTTTACCACAGTGTCAATCGCTAAGAATACGTATTTTTTATAAAGTTACCCAGTTTAGCACAAGTTAAGGTTGTAGTACTTAGTGGGTACAGCTGTTTCGTTGCATGACGTGATTGAGCCGCCGTTTACCGCGGCCCCACACCTGTAATTACACCACCACACACATCCACGTTAATTGTTGGGAAAATTCGGAACGCACGAGGGTGACTTTCCAACTTTTATGGGAACCCGCGTATTGCCAATTAAATTAGACAACTGTTTCATTATATCAAAGTTAAATTCCCGAATTCCCTCCGCAGATAATTTGAGGCTCCTGTATCTGTCGTTTTAATTAGGGCTGTTTATCTATGATTTATTACTTATTTTTCGACTGTTTTATCGTAAGGAGAATTAATGAGTTTACTTTAAGAACAAATTCTCTGTAATTAAATATGATTAAGTTTAGACACTTGTATGTTCCCACTATGATGTAATAAATAATTAGGTCAAATGGACAGAGTTACCTACTTGTGATCACTAGCAGGTACTAACCAATTTAGGTGCCTCTAACTTAATTGGGAAATAAGTTATTAAAATAATTGTGGCAAATACATTTGCCCAAAACTAGGTATACAGGATGATTTGAAATGTTTGCTGTAATAATTATGTTTATTGACAATCAGATTATATGAAAAATCTGGCTTCTTCTATGTTTTTTTTTTTCAATAAAATCATAAATACTGATATTTCATTTTAACGATTAAAAGTTAAAGGGGAAACCGACGCATTTGACAGACAGAAATTCAAACAAATTAGCCTAATTAGGCAAATTGTCAGATGGTGTATAGTGATGATACCAGATGAGGTTTTTAACAAGGGAAAAACCGCAATAGTGTATTGACATTATAATAATTCAACGGGGTAAATATTTCCACAAAATATTAATTGTAAGTAATATACAAAATATCATGTGACGCCATTGATTCGGAATTAAGGAAATTATAATTATAATGATCTATTTTATGTATCTAATTATAACACCTGTGTAACATTATAGAATGCAATAAATATATTGAATTGAATTGAATTATTAATAACTAAAATCTCACTGACAGGATATTGTTTATCTGTTATGGGTTGCGGAGGAGAGGTACATTATTTCTAATGTATCGCATGGATCGCACCGCAGTTACTTACTGTTGAGCAACGGTTTAAATCTTACTTACTTACTGAAAAAACGACATAGCAAAGAAATTGGCTCAATGTTATCATGTTGCTCCACAAAAGGTAGCTGCGTCTTGCGAAGCTTCTTCGCGGCGCTAACCCAAAATTGTCCCGAAGCGTTGGGGGAAATGGGACGCCGAGGGTGCAGACCTATGCTAATTCCTTCTTTTTTAATTCGTTCCATACAGCCTAGACTCTTCGAGCAGTGCGTATTGCCAGTAATGACATACGGCACTGTGACGTGGTCCTTGAATGTTGGCCTCTTAAAGAGCTGAAATTCACCCCACTTACTAATATGGAGACAGTTAGGTATGCTTGGCGTTTCTTTGCGAGATCAGATCCGAAAAGAGGAGATTCGTAGAAGAAACAAAGTCACCGCCACAGCTTTTCGAATTGCAAAGCTAAAGTGGCAATTGGCAGGCCACAACATAGCTCGCAGAACTGACAACTGTTTGGGAAGAATGGTTCGAGTGGCGTGGACTGGAGTGACCACGAACTGGATAACGCAGCGTGGGCAGGCCTCCCACCCGGTAGACTGACGACCTAGCCAAGATTGCGGTACGCCACTGGGTGCAAATGGCCCAGAGCCGCTCATTACTGCATTCTATAGGGGAAGCATATGTCCAGCAGCGGACTTCCTAAATCTAATAATGACGATGTTTCATAAAGCGCAAATACATGTAAAGCACCCTATCTTCAGCGTGCTTATAGGGTATATTTTCTACTTAAAAACAAACTGATCTTTCTAACTAAGTAACTAGGTAGACGAATAATTTTTCGGTAGGGTTTTATTGACTTCAAATCATACAAGATATAAAATCTGTTCTCAATGCAAATTGCAAACAGCATGGCCGATCGCCATGGTACTACACTATAAAAAACGTTTTGTTCTATTACGGGCGATTCCGGCGGTCGAGGAGCGCGGCGTTTAGCGCTCGAGGTAAATTCCACGGATTTGCATACCTAATCGACTAGTTACACGGACGCGATAAGGGAAATATGCTGTTCAATGATTTACACTCGACGTATACCTACGCATTTATTACCTCTAAACGAGCCAGTTATGGCGATCGTGTAAATTTATGGAAGCGAAATAATGTAATAAAACTACTAAAATACTTATACCTGGTTACACAATAGGTACATATTACAACTTACAATAAGTTTAATGTTTATTTTTATTTTAGCAAAGAGGAAAGTTCTTCAGTGTGTTATCTTCTTACCTAAGCGCAGCGTGTGACCAGTCAATAAGACTAAAACAAAGTACAGGAAACTATTAGATGTAGACCAATAGTAGGTACCTAACCTACCTAACGTTTCCGCTGGAGATTAAGGGCATTTTTCGGAACACTTTTCTGAAATGTTAAAACTTTTTCAGTACAAATCTGGTAGGTAGTGGTGCTAGTCGATTACCTACCTCCTGATAGAAAGGTATTGCTTATACGTACCAAAATGTGCTGATGTCAGCTCGTTGGGACACCACGGACTTTCTTGTACAAAGAGTGCTGGCCGTTTTTCTCGCCATGCCTGCATCAACGACATCCTTCGTCGGTCCCTTGCTACCATCAACGTGCCGGCCATACTTGAGCCGAACGGTATCGCTCATGATGATGGCAAGAGACCGGACGGAATGTCTCTTGTTCCCTGGCGGATGGGTCGGGCTCTGGTGTGGGACGCTACCTGTGTCGACACATTAGCCGCCTCCCATTTCCCTTGAAACCTCCCTTTCCGGGACGAGCAGAGATGCAGGTGCGGCTGCGTCAGACGCTGAATATAGGAAAAATAATAAATATCGGCAAATCAGCGCGAATTACTTTTTTATACCTTTTGGCGTCGAAACACTAGGTCCTTGGGGTCCCAACGCACTCTCTTTATATAAAGAGATTGCCAAAAGATTAGTTGACACCAGGGCCCAAGGGCTGGCAGCTACCTCGCACAGCGACTAAGCATCGCAATCCAGCGAGGTAACACTGCCAGCATCTTGGGTACCCTTCCACGAGGACCATTTTTATAATTCTCAATTTTCGTAGTTTTTATTTGTATATAGTATTTCATAGATGTATATAATATTTCATAGATGTATATATTGATTTTTAATTGTCTTGTAATTGTTGTATCTTTGTTTTGTGTACTGAATAAATAAACTAAATTCTTATTACATAAAATGATACAAATGTTTTAATGCATCGATCGCTTCAAGTACCTACCTATATAGCGTCACAAATTACCCTGGATGAAAAGTAAAAATTTCGTGAACATGAAATGACCTACCTACACTAGATATATGGCAAAAAATGCACTTTGCTACTACTGCTACTTTAACTATTTGCTACTTTATCAACAACAGAGTAACAGACATCAGCAGAAGGCATTTTTATTTCAAATTTCGTAGTAATAGGATATGAATTACAATCCATCAGGTAACAAACCGAGACTAAGTGCGGCCGAATGTTCCGTCGCTGTCCACCATTACGGACACCGATAGAATTACTGGCCACTGAATAATTTGATAGTGGAAATGATTGATACAACAATCACACGTAATCAGAATCGTGGCGGCGCGATTAGGCCCCGCGGCGCCCCTGCTCCAGGACCCGACAATTGCTTCTCTACAATTTAATCAAGGTCTCCTAATGACTTTCTCTCTTCATTAAATTGTAATAACGGAAACAGTTTTTATCTTTGTGGTGTGTAGGCGGAGCATAGTCTAATTCAACAAATTAATGTAATTTTTATGATTCTTTTAGTTAAAATTACTGTTACTTAAACTCGCAAGACTAGTTGTAGTAGGTGTCTCAAAATAGCCCTAATAAACTCCAAATTCCCGTGTCTATGTTTATGTGTGATTTTTAGTAGCTACCTACTCTTAATAAGTTATTTATTGTCAATTGTTTTTCCTTAAATTTACCAGTAGGTACTACTTTCCAAACTTTACCTACTTTCAAAAAAGGAGGAGGTTCTCAATTCGACTGTATGTTTTAAAAGTTATCATTGATCTTTTGTTTTATATGAAACTTGCTGTTGCCCGCGACTTCGTGCGCGTGGTCCTTAGTTTATTCATAAATGATTTTCTGCGCAACATTATCATTTTTTTATTTTAAAAGAACCTTCTTCTGACAATAATTAACACATCAAAAAAAGAATCAGCGAAATTGTTCCATCCATTCACGGTGATGCGATGACCAAGGGAAATAGAGATTCATTTTTATATATATAGATTAATTTAATATCTAGGGGTGCTCTCTACTTCTGGACTTCCGCTAGAGTCTACTTTTTGAATCAGCGAGTCGAGTCGAGACCTTATAGTCAAGGCATATAAGTTCGTATTTATGCTAAGGAATATGTTGTGTACCTAGCTAAGTGTTTATCTTTTGATGGCCCTGTAATGTCACCTATTTTTGGATCCATTGGCCGTTCGAATACTAACATAAATTGAGATTACCGTTTGTTATCTAACATCGAAATCACATTAGTGCCACATTTACAAAGGTAACTCATTCTAAAGTAACCGAATTTGTGAAGAAAAACTAGCTTGTTTTCGGAAACGTTTTCACGAAGTTAAACACGCCGGTCGGCATGCGATTTGACAATTAGCAACTAGGAGGGCCGGGGTGAGAGCAATCAAAATAAAGTCAGTTCACGAAATATTAACTGACCACTCGAAAACTGATTGAGCTTAACTACAGCCATGCGGAGTACCTACAGCTACACATTTGTTATAATCTAAACACTCACTGCAATGGAGGATGAAAAGTAATGAATAAATTATCAAAAATACAGGTCAACTTTAAAGTTAGACCCGAAACAACACTGCTAGACAGCCATTCATAAAGCAATGAAGATCAATCGAAATCAGGGACGCGCGTCTCCAGAGCTGGGTATTTTCATGCTTGAACACCAACTAAGTAAATCAGAGTTAGACCATCTTTAATTACAGCCTTTGGAAGTCACTGCTAAACACAGGCCTCCTGCGGCTTCCTAAAACCACACTAAGTCGTCAGTCCACCGGGTGGGAGGCTTCCCTTCACTGCGTCTTTCAGTTCGATTGGTAATCTGGGGCAAAAACAATCGATTGCAGTTTAATACCTTGAAGTATATCTTGAAGTATCAGACAATAAGTAGATGTCTTTCTTCGCCCGTACACAAACACTTGTACCTACAGTCAGTTGGGATTTAATTCATCAATATTGGCGCCACATGACGCTAATACAGGGTTACATTGCAAAGGGGTGCCAAATTAAAAAAATGAGATCTAGTAAACAATATAAAGAAGCGTCTTAATCATTAATAGTAGTATGTCACGATAAAAAAATACTTTAAAATACCTATCCGAAAATAAACTCAATAGAGAGACTACGAGAGCCGCACGGTCATTCATCAGAGGTGTAGGTACGGCGAGTCAACAAGGACTTTACGCAGTGTACATACGGTGCAATTTTTACATGAATGAGTTAAATTATCCACGCGTAAGATTTTTAACAGCGGATAAAAACAATTAAACGTGAAAAAAATTTTTTTGTTCTTTGCATAGTTCTTTTAAGTTACTGATTCTGAGCCACTCCTAAAGATTTGGCACCCCTTTGCAATGTATCCTTATATAGTCTCATGTTGGAACGAGTGCAAATGAAATTAAAAAGATATCTAGGTAAACAAGCTACTAAACGGGAGGTGGCTCTCACTACATACCCACCGTAGTGGGCACGATGGGCATGCCCACAACCATAATAGATTTGTGACGTCACAGTTTTACGGTCTATTGAGATCTAGGGGTCTTCCATAAGGATGACAAGAAGTATAAAATGGCTAATTACATATGTGATTTAAAATTATGTTGGCGCGACAAGAATCACCATCTTGCAGATATGTGCGCAGAAAAACAAACACTGATAAGCTCCAACCAAGCAATTTTTTTAAGCGTCCGCGCTTTGTCCACTTCCTATCGGAGATAAGTCAGGTTACAGAACGATGGAGTATTGCCTCCATCGTTCTATGCGAAGAACTTTTCAGCAACCATACGTACTCGTCCCGACCAGCCAGCTGGCCAACCATGCAGTAGCGATCAGGAGCTTCCTATACTTTTTGAAGACTTTCAACAAGCAATTATAAAGTAGCAGTGGGCGGGGCACATAGCACGTAGAACTGACGGCCGATGGGGCAGAAAGGTTCTCAAATGAAGGCCGCGTACCGGCAAGCGTAGCGTAGGACGTCCACTCACAAGGAGGTCAGACGACCGCAGGTCGCAGGAAGGCGCTGGATGCATGCCGCTTCAAACCGGCCAATCTGGAAGTCAATGGGGGAGGCCTATGTTCAGCAGTGGGCATCCTATGGCTGAAATGATAAATACCAGCGTCTGAATTAGTAGGTGATGTTAGTGAAACTGGTGTAAAACAAAGTATAACAAGTCAAACTAGTCCATCTCCATTAGTAACACTTAGTAATGTAGTGCAAGTACCAACTCTACAACCTACTAGTAAAGAACAGTTAGTTATAAAATGGTCCGTATTTACCCCAAGAGCTAAGGGTAATTACGGACATGTTATGTTTTTGATTAAAATTTAATAAATGTTAATTGATCTCTTAAAATAACTAATGTTGGTTTAATAGTTATATACTTAACTATAGTTTAATAATTAATAAAGACAGACTGATTCTTATTAATAATATAAGTTTTATTTGTAATTCCGCTTAAGCGTCCCTATAAAAATTAAGAATGCTAAAATATAATGTAAATTAGGTTAATACTATCGCATTGGGGTTTTCCTAGAGGTAGAGCGGAACCAAGGCTCCAAAATTTTCGCAAGAGACATGTTTATTGGGCAAAGCCAGCTGACGAAGCTGAAGACGGAGGACGGCAGTATAAAGTCGACGAAAGCCGAAGTTCGAAAGAGATCGAAAAGTTCTATGGGCAGTTATTTACCTCGGTTACCAAACCTGTTAGTAACTCAGCCGAAGACCCAAGAGCTAAGCTGACCCGACGCTATACCGAAGATATCCCGGACATCAGCCTATACGAGATTAGGATGGCCCTCAAACAGCTCAGGAACAACAAGGCGCCGGCTGATGACGGAATCACATCAGAGCTTCTAAATGCGGATGGAACACCGATACTGAAAGTCCTTCAGAAACTCTTTAACTCCGTCTTGCTCGAGGGAATAACGCCGGAGGCATGGAACAGAAGTGTGGTGGTGCTCTTCTTCAAGAAAGGGGATAACGCCTTACTGAAGAATTACAGACCCATCTCGCTTTTGAGCCATGTCTACAAGTTGTTTTCGAGGGTCATCACGAATCGTCTCGCGCGTAGGTTCGATGACTTCCAGCCTCCCGAATAAGCCGGCTTCCTAAAAGGTTATAGTACCATAGACCACATCCATACGCTGCGGCAAATTATACAGAAGACCGAGGAGTATAACTTGCCACTATGCTTGGCGTTTGTGGACTATGAGAAGGCCTTTGATTCGATCGAGACCTGGGCAGTGCTACAGTCTCTCCAGCGGTGCCATATTGACTATAGGTACATCGAGGTGCTGAAGTGCTTATACAAAAACGCCACCATGTCGGTCCGAGTACAGAAGCAGAGCACGAAGGCGATTCCTCTGCAGCGCGGCGTAAGGCAGGGAGATGTTATATCTCCGAAACTGTTCACCGCTGCATTGGAAGACGCCTTCAAGCTCCTGGAATGGAAAGGATTCGGCATCAACATTAACGGCGAGTACATCACTCACCTTCGGTTTGCCGACGATATCGTGCTCATGGCAGAATCGCTTGAAGACCTCGGCACAATGCTCGATGGCCTTAGTCGAGTTTCCCAACAAGTAGGCCTTCGGATGAACATGGACAAAACAAAGATCATGTCCAATGCCCATGTTGCGCCCTACCCAGTATCAGTTTGGAGCTCTACTCTCGAAAATATTAACAAATATGTCTACCTGGGACAAGTGATCCAGTTGGGTAGGTCAAATTTTGAGAAGGAGGTCAATCGTCGAATCTAACTCAGCGTTCGGAATACTACGTAACGTCTTCTCGTCCAAAATACCTCAGTGCCTAAAGACGAAAGTCTACAACCAGTGTGTGTTACCAGTGATGACATATGGAACTGAAACGTGGCCTCTCACTATGGGCCTTATAAGAAAGCTCAAGGTTGCGCAGCGTGCTATGGAAAGGGCTATGCTCGGCGTTTCTTTGCGAGATCGAATCAGGAATGAGGAGATTCGTAAACGAACAAAAGTTGCTGACATAGCCCAACGGATAAGCATGCTGAAGTGGCAGTGGGCGGGCACATAGCACGTAGAACTGACGGCCGATGGGGCAGAAAGGTTCTGGAATGGAGGCCACGTACCGGCAAGCGCAGCGTAGGACGTCCACCTACAAGGTAGACAGACGACTTGGTAAAGGTTGCAGGAAGCCGCTGGATGCGGGCTGCTTTCAACCGGCCAATCTGGAAGTCACTGGGGGAGGCCTATGTTCCGCAGTGGGCGTCCTATGGCTGAAATGATGATGATGATGATGGGGTTCTCCTATAATGATAGTGTAAAGAGGTGGTGGTGGTTATTCAATCAAATACATAAATTTCAAATATTTATTTCGGGAAAAAATCCCGTGATCGACGACTGGTGTAAACACAGATTATTAAGTAACCTAATCTACATAGACAATAGCAGTCCCACACCGTACCCACTAAAGCTGTATGAGAAAAGAGGAAATATGTTTTCATAAAATGACAACCCAAACTTGACCGAGACTTGATTAAAGCCTAATAGACAGGAGATAGTAGTGACACAAAATTTCCGGTCATTTCTTCCAAGTATGGCGACCCTTCAGGGGTCTAATTACGTAATGAAGAAAAGGAAAATGATAATCATAGTGCTGGTACCAGCAGCCCAATTCAATTCAATGTATTTATTGCGTTCTATAATGTTACGTTATAAATAGGTATATTAAACAGATCATTAATACCCTGTTGGGCATAACAATAATAATCGCGTGGGCATTAATCAAACGGGTCGATTTTTTTTCAAAATTATAAGATTTTATGCGTATTTTGAACGGCTTGAATGGCATAGCATGACAGTATGACACACATTTTACCTGTAAGTTTGAGGTTTAAAAAAAATAAATTACAAAATTTCAAACACGTATGTTTCGGCATTTTTTTTATAACCAGGTGTTATGTTGTTTAATATTCTACGGCTACCCCAGCACTAACGATTTTAGGTAGAATTGTATCCAAACGAACCGAATACAATGATGCCATACTGTAACAAATGATTTTATGTCTTGTACCTTGAAAAATTGTCGAAAAATATATTTTTTCAAGTACAATGGTCTCAAAGTATCATATATTTCTAAAAATCGAAATGCCATACGGGTACCCACAAATCGTTTTGCAAAAAAAAATACTTCGTTGCGGCGCGTATTGCGGCCATTTGGAACCGACGGAAAAGTATAGTATGGTGATTTTCGTGAATGGCTACTCGACGATACAAAAATTTGCCTGGTACAAATGGTTGAATTGTTATTTTTTAATTAATGTGTTCTCTTTTTTCAAAATTTTTTTCAAGTAAAATTATTTTTCTTGAAATAATAAACTAGCATTATTGTGAATGCAAAAAACAAAAAAGTTTATAATGTGTTCTCGTCGGTATGGCGGGCTGTGTATTTTTTTTTGTTCCACCACCAGAGGCAGTTGAAAATTTTTTTCAAGTAAAGTTGTTTTTCTTGAAACATCTTTTTCTTTTTCTTCATTGCGTATCTTTTCCCGGTCGGTTAATGTAGAAAAATAACTTTTCTATATTGTCTCGGATCTGCGTGTTGTAGTACCGTCGTTGTTTCTGATTTCTGTAACACAAGTGCTTAAGCTACTTATCATAGGATCAGAGCAATGTATGTGATGTTGTCCAATATTTTTACTTATTTATTTATTTAATTAGATCCCTGATTACAAATGACCAGAAATTTTGTGTCACCGTATAAATAGTATGTACGAGGTTCCCTTAGCCACAGATTAATAGCACTTAGCTGGCCGCCCGCACCTACTATAGCAGGGATGCTCAGACCGAGCACAGATTAATATATGTCTAAAGAAGACCTAGGCCTGCGATTGATTTGCTTTGTATTGTGGCCCGTTAATTATTTAATAATCGTCTAATTAAGTCTTCCTGCCTGCCTATAGACAAACTAACCATTTCCCCTTGGATGGATTTGTGTTTTGCAATGAAAGCCAGCCACTACAGATTTTATTAAATAAGATTGTCAGGAAGACTTATTTCAGCAGCTTATGCAGTGAAGCATTGGATCAATTTGCGGGCGAGAAAATAAAATTATTGACATTTAAGGCGCGCCAAAGGAAGTTGATTATGCAAAATATGAGGACCGCGTTAATTGTTTTAAGCTCAGAAAACCATGCAAATTATGATTCTGGATGTTGACGGAATGTTTGTTGGTCCATTTTTTTGGGTCCGTTTTTAAAAAACTCTTCAAATATTTACAAAACAACTTAATTATATTTAAAACTACCTCTCCCGGCGAACTTCGTACGTAGTATTTATCCGTGTTTTTTATAGTTATTCTGCTAATCAGGGCAGAAACAAATTCAATAAATCAAAGATTTTAAAAATCGGTCCAGCCGTTCTTGACTTAGGTATAAATAGTGTTACTAACCCGACTTTGTTTTATATATATAGATGGAAATAAACCAGGAGAGCTGCCGGCAACATAGGTTTTTTGTTTGTTTGGTAATAGAATTTGAGCATAGTTTCCGGCGCGGTCCTCACATTTTCAACCGACTTCAAAAAAGGAGGAGGTTCTCAATTCGACTGTTTTTTTTTTTGTATGTTTGTTACGCGATTACTCCGCCAATTATGAATCGATTTTAATGATTCTTTTTTTGTTTGGTAGATAATACTTCAGAGGTGGTCCCATATAAATTTTATCGAAATTGATTTAGAACTTTTTGAGAAAATCAACAAATATATACCCAGATAATATTTTGGTTGTGGTTCTTGTTACCTATCTTCGACAAATATGAGCCGATTTTGATGATTTTTGTTTTATTGAATAGCTTAAACTTCAAAGATGCTATGATAAAAGTTTGAAAAATTAAAATCACCCCCAAGGGTAGGAAAATAGGGGATGAAATCGGTGTTCAGCAGTTAGATTAGGATTTATCACTAAAAATAGATGAAATAAGTAAATTTTATTTAAAAAAATAAAACTGACTTCAAAACACTGAAATGCTAAAAATAATCCTAACACTTAAGTACCTAATCAGTTACTTTTGGAGTCGGTGCAAACAAAAACATTGAATCTCTCATCGGCTGGCACCGACTCCAAGAGTATCTGATTAGGTACTTAAGTGTTAGGATTATTTTTAGCATTTCAGTGTTTTGAAGTCGGTTTTATTTTTTACAATCTCAACTCCATCGTGCAGGCGCCAAATAAGAATAACGATTTACTTGATATCTAAGGGGGTGGGGTATAAAAAAATGAACAAACTTTCCGGCAACATCCGGAATCATAATCCGCAAGATTTTCTGAGTTTAAACAGTTTAGGTAGGTATATGTGGCAGAGTGCGGTCCTCAACTTAACTCCAAAGATCCTGGAGACGTATTTTTGAAGCATTAGAAATGAATCTCAAATTCGAACACGAAAACAATTCGTGTATGAAATTCATTTCTATTGCTTACGATTTTACGCATTTTTGAATCACTCGAAATAGGTGCCTATTAAATTGAAATCTTGTAACTATTTTTGTTTCACGCAGAAAATATTATAAACCAAAAACTCATTAACGAACATAAATAAAAAGTTAGTAAAATTTCTGTCAAACATACGTTTACTTGTCAATGTAATTCTTCCGTACTTTCTACTAGTAGAAAACAAAAACAAGTGGTCGTTGCAGAATTCACGGAATGATTTTTCAAAAATAGTGATTTTAGGAATTCGCATGCGAATCTTGCCATTTCGTATTCGGATTGGACTTCGCATGATTCAAAAATACGTCTCCTGGTCTAGTTGGAATATCAAGATTCTTAAGTGACTATTATTAATGATGATTATTGGATTTGTTTGCTACACACGCAATCTATAGATTGTACTGAATGAGGTGAAGATATTGAATTCAAAAGCCATTGCCATTGGTGTATCGGTTATGTATGGACAGTGATTAAATAAACATTGTTCATAGTGCCCGGGCATGTTGAAAAATGCCCAATATGAAAGATCAATATGATAATAACTGATGAAATAATTAAATGGCCCGGGATTTTTAAATAATGTCTATTAGTTCTATCTCCTATTGGGCAGCAGGATAATAAGCACTTGGCCCAAGTTAACTTGTTATTGTCTAAATTGCAATTGTCAATCAACTAGTCCATAACATATCAAAGATGCTAAACGGAGCAACTTCAGTTGACGCAACTGTCAACTTTTTTGACTCAGTTGCAGTGACCATAATAGCTAATTTAAGCAATATATTGACTAAAACCATGATTGCTGGCCGTTTGCAGTTGCCGATTGCCACAACAGGAAACAAAGTTGCTCCGTGTCTATAGCTCCTTAGAGTGTGTGCAAGTTAAACACATTAGTTATTTATACACATTTATTACAGTTGTATACAACAGTACACAAAGTATAAACAGGTCCATATTACATTGCTTTTTTATATACTTATATACACATACTCTTCTGACGCGTGATTGACAGGCGCTATGGGAATGTAAAACATACAAAAAATCTCTCCTATGTGAAAATAAGTAATTTTCTTGCAATAATTATAATACACTACTGTGTATTACTCTACAGCACTAAAATGAGTTCCCATTATTTTCAATTTTAGCTACCAATGATTTTCATTTAAATCTTCAGAAGTAAAGAGAATTTAACATTTAAAATAACTAGTAGATATGCTTAAAAAAGAGAGTTAAATATCACAGTGAGTCACAATCATAAAATTCAAAAATTCATTTATTAGATAATACCAGTTCTGATTGCATTTAAGTAACTAATACCAAAATCTATCTTTCAGAATCGGTCTGTAATATAGCCTGTATTCACGCGTCATAATACTAAATGCCACAGTAACACTGCTACGAATAAATCTCTAACTGAAGGCGCATTGGTCAGAAATTAATATTTCTGTAAGCACCCTACTATCACAAGCATTCCAATATCCTATTTGTAATATCAGTCGAACAAATAACTAGTTACAACACTACCTTCCTACTCATGCTATACTTCACTTTGTGAATTATTATAATACATCAAAATACACTGCGTAACTTATAGAGACTGAGTAATATTTATATTTTAACCTTAAATACAGCAGTTGAACTTCAGAGATAAAAATGCAATATTGTCACAATTATTATCAATAATAATGTCATAATGATTTATTTATATGAAAGTGGTAAGCTCTAAATATTGAAGTTAACTTCACGTATTATACACATGTGCCTGATCTTTATCCTTTTTAATAGTGGTATATTATTACTCAATCATTAGCCTTACACTCAAGTGATTAGGACTATTTTTACAACTGGTAGATTGTTTATTACCTATATTTGGTAATAGGCGTAACATTATTTTACAAATAAACATTTTAAAACTTCTTAGCCTTACTCAAATTACCTACTAAAACAATATACAAGGACCATTTTAGGAATTTCGATGCCACTAGAACATACGAATTATAATAGTAGGTACTTAGCTAAATAGTAATTTCGTGTAATATTAAAGTTATGAAAATATAACATAACATTTTTACTAGTAATATAATAAATATTCAGGTCGTTAAAGAATGTTAACTAACAGTTTCTATCCCATCCACCTACACAAATTCATTGCATGAACATTTAATTAATTGAATAACAACGCAATAATTATTTGAAGCAATTTACATACAAAGGGTGGGGGTTATATTTACAACGCAGCTTATCACGAGAGTGCGGCGAAGTGGTGGCGTTTTAAAAAGGCCGCCCATTCTGAGGTCGCTCGGGCAGCTTCGGCGGCACGTTGGGCACCGGTCGGCTAGACATAAAACAACACATTAAAAATCCACACAGTTAATTACTTGTATACGTGAATTATTATACAGTGACTGATAGAGATACTAATTTAAATGAAATGTTGATACTTTTGGTGACCACAAAAAATGCTTACAAAAAGTGTGAGGAAAAAAATTCAATCTAAGCACAATTCAGCCTACTAAAGCCATGTAACGCAAATTTATAAACATTAATATTTAAGATTAAAAATGAAAAAAAATGTGAAACAAACATGCAATAAATTACCTACGCTACTTTAATTTTCAAAAATTTACTGTCTTTATAAATAAATTAATGTCTGCTATCATAAATACTTTAAAATATCTACGCGACCTGCTAAAGTTAGCCATTGTTAATTAATATTGCCAGATTCATGCACCACTAATCCCTAAATTCTGTTATTATAATTACAAGCCAATATTAAAACTCTATATTTCAACAATAAATTTTATAAAATATTTTTTTATTAAGAATTATCAAAATTTCTTATTGAAATATACTTAAACATTGCAATAATTTGAATTGAGCTTACCTAAGTATAGTATCCGTTTATGATTATGAGTAATATCTGTTTAACTGTTAGTAAGAAACCAATTAATTAAATGTTATATTCAAGCAACTACTGGAATAAATCAAACATCATTATTACACATATAGCATTTAATTACTCTATTTATACAGCATAAGATTAACAATATTAATAAACTATATCAAATCCAACAATCACTGCCTATACCTTTTTCGATGGTACTAACGCTATTAACAAGATAGAGAGAGCAAAACGTTAGATGATTTGATTATTTTCGTATATTCTGCTAATATCGATAGAGCAATGAGATAGCTATAGCGCGTACACACTCCGATATGGTAGGAACTCGGTATTCTGATGCCCTCAGTATTCTAGCGACAGCTGCGCCTACGCATGCTACACTCTGGTCCGTTGAGCCGGCATCAGCTATCAACTCTTTCAACTAAATGGTTCACAGTACTAAAGACTACTAACATCGTATGGAATGTCTGCCGCGGCTTGGAATCTATGAACGATGTGAGCGTGATCTCTAGATACGATGACAAAAATTTTGAAGATTAAAATGTCGATAACTATATAAATGTAATATTCGTTAACGAATCCATACGTATTCACCATCAATAAAACATTCTAATAATTGACCAAAGGTATTGCTAACAGCAACGATTTAAAGGACAACTGCTTTGGTCTTAGCCTTTATAAGTACAATAAATTTTACATATAAACTTTAATAAATACCACTCGAGTATTTCATAAGATATTTTGTTTAATCTAATACCTGATTACATCGATACAGTTGTAAATATACAATATAACAAACAAGCTTCGGGTATAATTTTGTTTTGAGTAAATGCATTAACGTTACGTTTGTCGCTACTGGAGACGGAAGAGAGAAACGTTCGAGCGACTTCGCGGCTCGCGGCCTAAGCTACGGTAACATCTAGACACTGACGTGAGAACTGTCACTACGCAGCTAGCTCTACGCAACGAAGGTGTCGAGTGCGCAAAAATCAACAAATAAACTTCATCTTTACATTACGTATAACTAGCACAATTTACAAAACATATGATATGCTCGTTTGGATCTCCCCGGCGTTCGACAATCAGAAGCTTGAAATGCTCTCCACGTACCAGCTGAACTTTGTATATGTATAATAATTAATATACACCTATCTTAAGCCACTCAATTTAACATTTACAATTTATTACACAACGTAAATTTAGTTACAATATACCCATTACTGGTACTATAACAAGGTTGAAAATATAATCCGTCCATGCGGGTTAACATTGTAAATCATAATAAATTATAATTTCAAAATCAGTTAATACTGCATTTTTATTTTATAATTTTTCCATTTACTTTAGTTACATGGAATGTAAACATATTGTAGCTCTTTGCAAATGTGATAATTATTGTAGCTCTTCGCAAATTTAGCGTTGTGTACCCATTATTGTACCATTTTCAAATTACATGTACACAATGTGTGTGATCTTCAAAGCTGTGTTGTAATACACGCGTTGTATTGAGCAATGTTATTGCTGACATTACTTTTGAGCATCAAGTAAAAAAGGTACAGATACATAATTCATCATATTTGACGTGCTTATGTATTAGTACAATATTATCTCATTATACTACGGTAACATCGTTATGTATCACAAGCGGTGTTCGTGATTCAAGTGCACACAACAACAAACATTTTAAACTGTAAACAGGGGTTGAATGTTAAATGTTAAGTTTGTTTAATTAGACATTAGTCCGATGGTGGTCAATGATCAAAGATCATCATCGGTCACAAATTACGAAAAGCTGATCAGTCAAATACAAATCGATCAATTTCGAAGTCTAACAATAATTCTTATTGCAAGTCAGCGATACACTTTGCTAAATTCAATATGAACGGATAACGTGATAAATACTGAATATTGATCAACTTTTCAACCAATATTAAAAATTAGTTGAACTATTAAAACACATAATTATTAAGTAAAATATAGTAAAGGATTATTGCGTCCTTACAACATCGCTTACACAAACGATAATGGAACATGTCAAACCACACGTTAAGCCAAACAGAGATGCGACAATAGAATAACACGCATAAGCGATGTTCGAACAAACAATTAATATTATTAAAAATTCAGTTCCACGTAACTCTAATAATAATAAAATACGCGTACAAAATTAATATAATTGTAAAATTATACATTTATCGTTACAAGACATAGACCCTAACATCAGACGTCACTTTAATTACATTGACCAAAAAGCAACACAGATTTTAAGCTATGAGGACCAATTTTAGACAAAAGAGATCATCTCCAACATCACGTCTCCGATTTATTTGTTTAAAGTGACGGCGTGCAAGCAGGGTGTGAGCCATAGACAATACCGAACACTTGAAAATCGAAACATATAATTTGAAGTAGGAAAACAATATCGACAAATTGGTGATGTTCAAGTGTTTATGTATTGTGTAAGGGGTGCGCGTGTACGAACAATCAGTCGTTTACTTGAATCTAGCGAAGGCGGAGCTGAGCTCGTTGATGGCAGCGTTGGTGACGGCCTGGCCGACCGCCTGGTTGACCTGCTGGCGCATGTGCGGCGGCATCTGGTTCATGGCGCCCATGGCCGCGCCCGCCGCGCTCCCACCACCCGGCCTCCTATCATTTCCATTACGTTAGCTACACGCTCAAAGCTCATCTGTACGCAAAATTCGGTGTGGAGACTTTGTAAACAGCCCAATTATAATTTTTTATAGGTTTCTACCTCACTAAACAGATGAACGTGTATCGTACATAACAAATCTTGATCAATTCATTTAATTTGATCAACGACAACTTTTACATTACATACTTACATCAGTATAACCGGGGCATATCTCGTGCTATCTCTTCAGTTCTTAGTTATAAGTTCAAATAACCTATTATGGCAGAGAGTGAGAGCGCATTTTTTTATATTTTTTCCCATGTTATGCAATGTTTATTTATACAAGGGTTTAATTCCATTGCCAATTAGGCCTAAGTATAATGTGGTGGCACACATACGAACTATGAGCAAAAAAGTTCCTAAAAAAGAGTGCATAGCTTTCCGCTCTCACAGTTTCTCTGTAAGACATTTGGAAGGTATGTAACGGCCATAATTCATTTACATAAATAAGTGTTTAATATACTTCGTTAATTAATTCAATAATTCTTACAGGGTAACTGTGAATTAATGTAATTGCTTTAAACGTAATGGTTAACTAACTGTTAGTAACATACAATTTAGATAATATTATAAACACAGATGAACTGTTATTATTTTCCTAAGGAGTAAAAACGTTTGCTATCAAAACCACAAAGAAACACGGCACACAAATCTAAAAGAATAATATTTTGAAGATCACACACACTAGTGTACATAATCATGCAGTGCTGTTACGTTGCACGTTCATATACCCACTTTTAGTTACATAGATCTAACTACAAATCAATGTATAATTTTTAAAGAGCTGAGCAGTAAAGCATTTTCACTTTTTAGTTCCATAGTTATTTTTATCACAAAAAGATGAAACAAATGTGTGAGTACTCAAAACTATGTTACAACTCTCGATTCATAATCCCTCTCTGTTCTACTAAGTTTATGGTAAAAAATTATACTTTTATTGTTAGATAGATACCTGTATTGGACTAACTCAAAATAATAACATCTCCCTGCAGGTAGCCTATAACGCATTCGATGAATCCACAACCTTTCATCCTCTCATAAAAATAGAATATCACTGATGCGTTTAAGATAAAAATAGACATTTTAATTCATTAAAATATAATTAGGAATATTACATTTATGTATATAGAAAAAAGTATATTCGTTTATGGCTGCCTGCAGGAAACTCTCTAAGCACATTATTACGTACGTATAAGTATACTAAGAGTAGGTACATTATAAATTTTACTATTAATTTAATAAATGTATGGAAGCAATATTTTTTTAGACGTATCATAAGTATTAATCATTTATATGACTAATATTTTATATAACATATGTATAATTTCATTTTATAAATTTACCGATACAGTTGTTAACTTACTACAATCGATAAATGTTTGATTTAATCAAAACATGATTTAACAGTTTTAACAAAATCATGAAAGTACATATTATTATAAAATCTTTTTTTTTAAATATTTTTGTCTGACCCAGCTATCATAATGTCGAAATCATAAAATACCTACGTGAATTTCGTTACTTAACTACTATTATCCACTGAAAAATATTCTCAAATTTTAGTACGAGTGTACTGAACGAGTATTGAGGTGGAAATAATTATTGTAATCGAATTCCACTATCGACAGAACAATATTAAAACATTGTTCTAAAAAAAAACATATTATCATTCGAAAATATCTGATTTTATCATATAATTTGCATGGTATTAGCCGACAAGATGATATCTGAGTAATTAATCGATTAACCCTACGAAATAGAGTGCTGCTACTTCTAGTCAACCGAACAAATACCGCCTTGACAACGGGTGACGTGCGTCCAATGTACTAAGTTAACAAGCCCATCAGAGTTAGTACCTTATGTTCATTATAGCTTATTGTTAGTTAGATAGGTGGCACTCGCTGGAGCCGCTTAGCGCCGCCTGCGAAAACAACCACACGCTCAACTCTTGTTCATTACAACTAATGGCTCTACTGGGTTTTACTTTCAGAGGATTATATCGCCTATACCACTCAACAAATATGGACAAGGACCCAAACAATTATAATGTATTGTAAATATTGTCATTTCATTTACAATAACATTCACTGTAATGTTTTGAAAGCATTTAGTAAAAAAACGTTTACATGAACCAATGTTTTGGGTATAATGGTGACTAAATCAGTTTTGTAAAGCTGTTGTCGCAAAAACTGATATTAATTTAAACAAAACGAATGCATGACAATCCCAAACGGAATATGTTTTATATTTTGAATGTTATTGTGTACATCATTTCACTTATGTGACCAATATGAACTCAACCCTGTAACTACCTTTTCGGGATTATTAATGCATAGAATATAAATATTATAAATTGCATATAATAATATATTAGAAGCATACTTTAAAATACATATTATGGCTGTTACATTACCCACACAAATGCCTCTGCTAGACAAGCAAAGCCCACACAAATACACAGATAGGGTTATTCCTTGACACCCACACAATAAAATTATTACTAGTATTAATGAGTTTTAATTTAGAGCAATAGCACATTACATAAAATCAATATCAGAAAAATTTTCACTTAATAAACCTTAAAAATTTAATTTAAAATATCGCTAAAGCAATGTCGATTTTTCAAACTCCAAATAGTTACGTCACGCCTGTACGCCTAAAAATTTGATTTCGGAAAGACGAGCTGACAAGCCGTGTGGCCGCGTAGGGATGAAGCGATACTATGTGATACAAGTAATTACTCGATACTTTTCTTTCGATACTAAATAATTTTGGTATTGATACTTTGGGACAGAGTACTAATTAGGTATTGGTAAAAATACTTATTGATAATCGGTACGCGTACGCGATGATTAGTCTGGGCGAAAAAAGAAGTGGTAGCATTCCAATAACTGTTTTAATTTTTTTGTTTAAATCAATAACTACAATACAAGTGATAAAATCGACCGATAGATACGGGTAATTATCAATACGTTTCATTTGATATCCAGCAGGTATCGAAATCGATGATTTACGACCGATACGATATTGAGTAAGGTATCGAGATCCCAGTGGTATCGTTTCATCCATTTTGCCACGTTTGACGCTGACGTAGACCCAGCCCTAAGGCCTTGTCCAGAAGAGGCGAATTCGCCGCAAAACAATCGCGAGTAGAGAGTTTGTGTAAGGCAAGCACCAGTGTAGGTATAGGTAGTCCATTTTTCTTTGCTTGTCGAATATTGTAGACAAACTTGACATTCCTTTTTTACAAAATTATTCATTTAATAATAAGATAGACACAAAAATAATAACCTACTATTGTAATAAATCATATAACACAAAAAATCCTTATTATTCTATAGTTTTTTTAAGATAAGAAGGGTTTTGTGATACTTCGGATTTTCCGTTTCACTCATACTACTTACGATAATATTTTACTAAACAAACTATTTTTATTTATTTATATCATTTCAAAAACACAATAATAAAATAAAAATATTAATTTATTTATTTTTTTTTTATTTCAGACGGTTTACATCCACCCATAGTAAGGGTTAGTAATGTAATGTAATAATAATTTGACTTATAAACTATGGTTAGTAAACTAGGTAGGTACTGAGAGAGAAAGAACCTGTGCCGAGACCAACCCCTTAGAAGGGCGGATACGGCCCCGTGAGCAGTCTCTGCACAAGACACTTCCACAGCGGCGACGTGTATCTGTCTGCTAGGATCCTCAGAATGCTATTGTGACTTTCTGATAATCTTTGGCTCTAAAAATCTAAACAAAACCAATAATATGGCTCATTGATTTTAAAAATAAGTATGAACAACAGTGAATTGTCACAAAACTTTTCTTATCTTGAAAGAACTACGAGTATAATTGTTTATACGCTAATATTTTTGTAAAAAGATGTGTCAAGATTGTTTACAATATTCGTCAAGGTAAAAAACCGGACTTCAGGTGTATGTCTATGTGTATGTGTAGTAGTGTGGGGAGTGTGCGGTACTCACGTGGGTATGAGCGGCGCGGGCAGGCCGGCGCCGGGCCCGGGGCGCGCGGCGGGCGGCGGGGGCGCGGCGCCGCCGGGCCGCGAGGGCAGCGGCGGCGCCGGCCGGCCCGTGCCCGCGCCCGGCGGCGGCGGGGCGCCTCGCTGACCCTGCCCTGGAACAATTATGCTGCTACTGAGATTGTGTAAGCAGGTCTACCTGTATTATAAACTAGCTTCCGTTAGCTAGTTCGATCTGGCACTTATGTCTTTATCGACGACCCATGTCACTTCCCAGCTTAAAATAATACAATGAACCATTTCAATGACTCCTCGCTATAAAAGTGATACATTATTTTTAAAAAAATTTGATAGTTACAGTAAATCAACCTTTAAATACAGACATCTGCTGTCATGTTTTTTTTTTAAACTTTTAAATGGAAACATTTCCATCATACAAGATTTTTGCGGAACGCAGCGCACGAACGGAAGCTATTAAAAGGAATACATTCTCCCGTTTTTGCAGTATTTTTCATTGATACTCTGCTCCTATTAGTCATAGCGTGATGTAAATCCGAAAACCTTCTTCAATAAAGGGACTATCCAACACGAAAAAAAAATTTCAATTCGAACCAGTAGTTCCTGAGATTAACGCGTTTAACCAAACAAACTCTTCAGGACTCGCTTTCTCATACTAATGACAGCTAATGTCGTGTGCCAATTTGAGACGCCACTCGCGAGTTTCCCGAGAACTAATTTGACGTACACTGTATTGCGGGCATCAAAATTTTAGTTCCATTGACATTCGGGTCACTGTCTTCGGCGCCAAAATGGCGTTAATCAAATAGGCAGGAGTTTTAATTTCAAAGCATCCTATCCAGTGTTATACAGATAAGTGCACTTACTTAACTAACACTTGATAAAAGAGTAGACAAATCCTATCAGTGTAAGACAAATCAATGCGCCCTAAATGGAAAGTACTATAAATATTAGATGACAACACAATTTCGGTTTGATTTCTGGCTACTGACCACTGTTTAACATTATTAACGTAAAAATTTTAATCAAGGTAAAATTGCTATCTTCAATTGTTAAGTACATTTCTTACACCAGACCCATTAACTAGGTTTACCATGTATACGTGTCCCACCGCAAAGCATCGGCCGTCATCTTAAATGAGGTGGTTTGAACTTACATCTTATTTATTTCTTGCATATTATATTAATTGGAAAAGCATTTCCTTGACTGACTGCAAACTAAACTGCTTACCCTGAGCGGAGAAAAAGCTAGCTTGAGAAAAGGATGTAAATTAATCTGTTTTCTAGCCAGGCTTTGTACTTTGCTTGAAACGAATACATTCAAATCTTTTTCGAAATAAATGCTCGTTCTTGAAGGGCGCAAAAGCAAAAACAAACAAAGTTTACCGAACTTGGCTAGTAATTAGGTAATTACTTACCCTGCTGTACAGGCGCGGCTCGCCGGGGCCCGCCTGGCGAAGGCGGTGACAGGCGCGGGTTCGAGTCCAACCGGCTCTCTAGCCAGTCGTTTTTGACGGGCGGCGGCACGGGGGTACTGACGGTTGCCATGGAAACGTCGCCGATAATGTGGAGGGCCTCTTTGCACGCGTGGTACATGCGGAGCATCTCTTCGCGCTTTTGTGCTTCTTCCGGGGATTCCTCCATCATTTGAGACTGTAACAAACGCAACAAGCCTTACGAAACAACTATTTCATAATTTAAGATAATTTTACTATGAATGGGATTTTAACACTTGAGCAGTCTAGTATAGTCCATAGTAAGCAATTTCTACATATTTAATTCGGGAACTTACAGAAAAATTCTAGATAATTACATGACACCGCATACATTGCTCTGGTCTTATGGTAAGTAGCCAAAGCACTTGTGTTACAGAAATCAGAAACATTGACGGTACCACAACACCCAGATCCGAGACGATGTAGGAATGTTATTTTTCTACATTGACCGACCAGGAATCGAACCCGGGACCCCAGAGATAGCGATGCCAAGTCCAGCGTGCTCGCCGGAAAAATTATTATATCAAAGCGGTTAAAATTATAAGTTTATTTCATACCTGGTCGCCTGAAGCATACAAATGCGCGAGGAGCTCCCCATTGATAAAGTCTTTGGCGTTGTTGATAATCAACATCATGATAGTCTTGGGCACGAGATCGCGAGTCGTCTTGGTCACAATGCGCATATACGAGTCCACCAGGTTGCGGATCGTCTCCACTTGCCGCTCCAACTGCGGGTCCATGCTGCTGGTAGCTTGACTGTCGGAACTCTACAATCAAATAAAGCTTATATTTAAGTTTTGTGTCTTCAATTTTAACGCTATGCATCCGAACGCAAGAAATCATATGCAATTTCTTATACGTTGATGACATATTCGTTCAGAGAAACTTCGAAGTCAGAAAGCGCATGCAACTTCTTGCAGTTGGATGACACGGCTTGATGGTTTCTGTGGAGTTTTCTGCGTGATTACAGCCCGGCAAGAAACATATGACCCTCCACTATACTGCGGAACTTCTACAATTTATTATCTAACAACATTACTAATTTTATTAATAATGATAGTTTAACGGTAATCATTGTTTTTTTAGCTTATTGACAGAATTGTATACTGTGTTTACCATTTGGCATGGGCAAAGAGTCATATATTTGCTGTTGAGCTTTAAATGTGGTTTTTGTAAAGCAACGTCATTACATGTGAGGATATGAGTTCAAATTGTAGTATCATATTTTCAACAGTTTAACTCAAATTTTATAGTATAACTCAACAGTAAAAAAATTTAATTGTTTGTCTCGAAAACTTCTTTATCTATACATTGAAAGTGTATCGACGGTAAAATGAACGTATATTCTGTTGATATGCGACGTGCATGCTCATGAAGAATTGTATAATAATTTATAGAAAAAAGGATTTTTATGAAAGGCAGTCATAGATTAAGCAAACTATTTTAAATTGTGTTAGTCTTCAAATATGAATTTCCTTAAATTACAACACTAAATAGAGCGGGCGGGCGTTTCAAAAGAACTTAATAAATATTTGTATAACAAAAATACCAGTTTAAAATATTTATCAAATCTTTATTAAAAATAAGTTTAATGGAACACCTTAAAGAAGATAAGCTAAAATAATGTACACTGTTATTAGCAAAATACTCACTAAACCCCCTTAACTATGTTATAAAACCAACCGTGCTAAACGATCGAAGTCAAATTTCCAACCAAAACCAATAACACCAAATTCATTGTTTTAAAGTTCAGAATAAATTACTCGCATCTGTGATTTATACATGCATTTATCGAATTAAAATGTCACGCATAATATTACAGCAAAGGAACAACTTTCCAAAATCCAGCAAACAAAGCCTTAAAGTACGAGTGACTTACTCTTCTCTTATTTTCACTTAACCTCAGGAAAGGCAGTAAGAACTAAAAATAAAAACATAAAACATGCTAAAACGAAACTGAATAAAGAAAACATCAAAGTAATTCATCAGTATATTTTGTCATTGCTATTGGTTGCAATGAAACGTTCGTTATTGCACCCTCTTGCTTATTTAAAAAAGTATAAGTAGCATGTTAATAAACTCACCGAAACTTACAACCCATGTTGTTTGATGAATTCAATAATTCGTTAGAACAAAGCGTGGATGATATCAAACAGTGCAGGAATAATGAAATACTAACACAGAAATATCATTATCGAGTAAACAATCTACATGCCGCATGCTACGTCGGAATGCTGTAATGCATTTCAAGAAAATGTTAACTATAAAAGTTATTATAATTTAAAACGTAACATACTTAAATTAAAAATAAAATACATAAACAAATAAGAAACAAATCGTACATTCTTGAAATTCACACTTAGTGGAACATCGATATCTAAAACCAACAAAACGCATGTGTCGTGTGTTCATCAATGTTGTTGTTGTGACAAGCCTACGTTGACAAACCTCAGATCCTTCACTCTGTATAGCATGGCAAAACAACAGATCGTATAACATACCACTGACATATACACTGTATTATTGGGTATATGTAAAACATACCAATAATAAACATATTTCCATAAATATATTTATATGAAGCAACAATAGACTGCTTACATAAGCATGTTTAAATAATAATAAGTACACTGTTAGGAAGGGAAGAATTTAAATAGAACAATTACAGAGGAAGTGATAGAGTAGAAAAATAAAAGAAGGCAGGCATAGAACGAGAAGTCGCAAAACTGTACGAACCTCGTCACCGTTGGCGGCTTCCGAGGTTTTCTCTGGGTACACTCCGGCGCGGAGGAATGATGCTTTCCAGGAGTCAACGTCATCCTGGTTTTCACATGACAACTCTAACTGCTTGTAGTCCTATAGAAAAATCAAGCTTGACATCAGTGGTGTCATGCAACTGGCACAAATAATGTTATAAAAAAATAGCTACCGCTGTTATCATCTCTCTCTTACACACACAATAAAACAAGCAAACTGACGAGAGCACAGCTATCACGATTTCTCTTGTGAATATAATTAATTAGCGGTAATCAATTAATTACAAACATATTACCCAAATTAATTAATCTGTTTAATATGACAAATGTAATCAATTTAATTTTTTCGGTTCATGAGTTTCAATATAAGTCAACTACAATAGTCATTGTAATAAAATCGTATTGCATAAACGTATTTTATATCGAATGTGTAAAACATACTTTGTAAACGTTCCTGCCCTCAGGATTAAAAAGTGCGAACATGTGTCGTCTCGACATGAAGCCCTGTTCGAGGTCGCGCAGTTTGAGGCCGTCGAGTGGCAGCATGTACTTCTTCTCGCGTTCCTCTTCGTCTTTGAACCAGGAGATGCTCTCAGCCGTAAGCACGAACCAGTAATCGCGAGAGCCTCCTTGAAACAAATAAGCATGAAAAATAATTTTCAAAAACAAAAGGATCAACAACTGATAATTATATTACATACCTTTCATAATACCAAGATTGTGTATGCACATGTATCCTTTCCTAATAACTTGATTGCCGAGTGCTCGGTGACCTGACTTATTCGCATTTTCGGACTGGTTTTGTGCGCTGCAAAATTCATATTGGGTTTATTCTTTAGCAACATTACAAGTATAGCTCATTTTTTAATGCTAAGCGCCAATTAAAATTAATATGCTTGCCAAATAAACTTTTCTATCTACTTCATCTTCGATTCTTCGAACAGTTTGTTGACGGATTACAATTGTGCTATGAATTCTGTACTAAGCTTCCGTAATGTAAATTTTAAATAAACATCGGAACATAAAATATATTTATACTGACGCCCCTTTACGCTTTGAGGTGGACGTTAATGCCTGCAACACAGTTTTTTAACTAGCGTGGTGGACATTATCGAACACTACTGTACCTTGGAGCCGAGAGTAAACTGTTCCAAATAAAGATGTATCATTATTATTTATGAAGAGAACAATATTATGTGAATGATATGAGAATATTAAGGCACGATTAGCCTTATAAAGTTTAGTTGATGTAGATAAAACGTGTTAGAATCAGGATTCAAAATAAAGCTTTACAGCGAATTGTCCTGTCCTCTGGAGTTCCTACACTTGCGGAAGGACCTAAATAGGGCGACGGGGAATGCCGTAAACTGACAAAGTGTTGTGGCAAAAATAAAGTCTAAAGGTTTTCACAAAAACAAAATGAAGAAAATTGGATTTCAAACAATTCCACATTCGTTAAACTGTAGGTAGACAGCTACAGTGTATCAAGGGTACGTCTGCTAACATAATGCTCAAAATGGAAATGCCTTGTAGGAAATGGTAAAATTAAAATCATTTAATTAATTATAACAAAATTACATTGAGGTAAAAAAGGAAATTGTAAAAATGACATTTTGAACGATAGGATCTGTCGAAATTAAATTATGGCTAATAGAAATCATCGAATCTACTGACATTTGGTGTAAATTTCACAACGTGCAACTGACGAGTAAATCTTTTTTGGCCAGCCGAAATTGTCCTACCTACAGAGGCTGGGGGGGACATTGGTCGGCAGAATGCTTTCTGGTACGCCTGAATCGAGAGCCTTAGGTACAGCTCGAAGATACTACTCGTCTCCTTTGAGTATATTGAAAGTGGTCATCATGTGGTCAGAGCGTAAATTATCCCACGAGACGGGTACGGAGCGAGTAGTCGATTAGGTTCGTTTCCGGCACAATGAACCCGCGACAGGACGGTATGCATGCGTGGGGTTCTCTAAAAAAGAAAGCGTAGTTACTTGGCGAATCCTATGAAGTCCTCGTGGTTGGTGTTCATGTAGGCGAGCTCGCAGTCGATGAGCAGCACCAGCTGGTCCTTGCACTGCTGCTCGCGCGAGCGCACGTGCGACATGATGATGCGCTCCGTCTCCTCGCGCAGCCGCGGGTACCGGGACATCTGCCGCAAGCGGAACGGGCCTGATACACCACTCGTTAAAACTATAACGTTTTAACCGCTAACGAGACACAAGAGGAAAAAAAAACCAAACAAGCGAATCGGACTCGCCTACCGAGGGTTTCGTACAAATTTGTAGGTACTATTATAGATAGTTCAGGAATCGAGTCTCGCAGTATAATCACAAATTATTTTAAAAATAAATTACGAATGTATAGTTTACCGATTTTTCCCTGTACTTGTTGTATAAAACGATATTACTTGCCAAACTCCATAGTTCTAGGTCAACGGAAAGTACAGACAACAGCAGGTCAACTTACCCAAAAACTCAAAGGGAGATCAATATCAATTGAGAAAATTTTACGTTTTGTAGTAGGTTGACGTGCTGTTGTCTGTACCTTATAAATTTTGATTCCCTTGAGTGACGAAATATACGTTTTTTACGGCATACGGTATCTTTTTTTACGTTAACTTAGAAGTTTGATTTTTCACAGCTTCAAAGGATTGTAGACCTGAGTATATGGTTTTAATTTTAACTTGATACTTCCACGAGTTCCCGAGATAAAGGGTCTTGACAGACAGTCAGACGACCAAGCAAGTGATCCTATTAATAAGGCTTCCTTTTTTTTTTTTTTCCCGCCCGCGCGCACATTATGTGATAGTTGGATCGGTCTTATGATAAATAAATAATAATAAAAATTGGACAATATCACATTGTTCTGATCCTAAAAGCGTGTAATAGAAATCAGAAACAACGACGGTACCACCACACCCAGACCCGACCTAACATGGAAAAGTTCGTTTTCTACATTGAACCGACCGAGAATCGAGCCCGGGATCTCAAAGACGGTGACGACGGCTCTTTGTGACTCACAGGACAGGAAAGTTGTTAAGGTGTAAGTGACACTCACTCACACAAAGGCGCGCACACGGCCGCATACGAACTCAAACATCCGCGCGCGATTATCTTTTTACTCTACTTAATTGCATAGACTTTTAGAATTAAAACTTATCTCACTTGACCACCACACACGCAAAACGTTATTAATACATTCGATAAATATAAATGGTTCTCGCGATACAGATAAAACCTAGTGCGAGCCCGTCATTAACCGTGTCTTACAACAGTTACAACCTATATGTATTACTAGCTGTTTCCCGCGGCTTCGCACGCGTGTAATTTAGTTTGTCACAGAAATTCGTTAACTAACGTCTTTTAGTAATGTTTTTCGGAATAAATAACAAAAAATACCTACACCAAACCTTGATATTTAGGTTTGCTTTATTTGTGACTAAGGTTTTAGCACGACTTCAATGATGAAGTCCAAGGTGGAGCACCCTTACTAAGTAAATACGGTCCCTATCTAACCCTCTTATTCGGAACAAAAGTAAGCTAATTTATAGTAGAAATTAACAAGATGTTGGTACCCACGCAGCCTGAAATCTAGGGCCAAGCTTTACAACTGGTACGCCAGAGTTAGAGTATATTCATTTATTTTTGTTAGTGAGTATTTGTGCCAAATTTCAAGTCCATAAATAACAAAAAAAATATTTTCTCATACAAATTTTCCTACTCAATTTCCCTCTTGGGGATGCATTTTCCTAAAAACTCTGAAAACAGTATTTTTTATTTACAAATAGTAGCTTAAATACGAATTTAAATCCTTCTAACTTCAGAAATGACGAACTTTAATACAAACTGTAATCGTCATTTTTACCCCCTTAGAGGTTAAATTTCCAAAAATCCGTTCTAATTCCTTGTCTATGTTATTAAAGGAACCTCTGTGCAAAGTTTCATCAATCTAGATTCAAGGGTTTTGGGCTGAGCGTTGATGAATCAGTCAGTGAATGAATGAGTGACTTGTATTCTTATTCTTATTCTTCTACTTGTCTTTTTATATATAGAGATTACCTCTACCTTGTCAACCTATCTTTGTAATGAAAATCTTTTGCTTAAAACATCATTATTACGTAGTATTACTTTGTTTTTTTTACGTGATATTAATAAATGCGCGCACCAATACCTTAGCAGGGATACACGCTAAGATCATGACGACATGATTTTTTCTAATAAACAAACAACAAAATCAGCACTTGAAAGTTACACAGTGATGTGCTCTAACGAAATCCAACCGATTCTTTTTGAAAATCGAGAAAGTTTATAAAGAAAGTGTAATCGATTTTTATTCAAATAAATTTATTTAAAATAAGAGATATACTGCAATGTTCTACCGCCAAAGTGCCGTATACAGTTGTTTGACAAGTCTATTTTTCCTTTTTTGGCATTTTACAAAATAAAAGCAAAACAATATCGAAAACTTAACAAAAACAGTATCAAAAGTCAAAATAGGAACTATGCGATAAATAACGATAACACAAACCGCGTACAAGGTAGACGCTCTCGTACTACTGACGTCAACGCATAGGTTTTCACAAGACGACCTACCGATTCATCGATTTAGTTCCGATTGTGTATTGTCAATCCCTATAAGTAAACGTTCCGTTTTACGCATCAAGTATTTAAAGGAAATCCTATGAATTTATTTGTTAAATAAATTACTAAGATATATTATTGGTTAGCAATTTTTGCTTAGATTTTTAGAGGCAAAGATTATTGTGTTTTGCAATGATATAAATAAAAAATATATTTTATAAAATATTATCGTAAATAGTATGGGTAAAACGGAAAATGCCAAGTGTCATAAGTATCTTCTTATCTTGAAAGGACTATAGGAGCTTACTATTATTTCAAAAATACTTTTAATTGTCAAAGAATCCGTCAATTAATCGATGCATATTCTCAATATATCGAACACGCCCATTACAATAAATGATTAGAGCAATCAATAATAAGCTATCATGTTATCATATGTTAGCTGATTTATAAATACCTAATAAAAATCTATACGCATCGGTTTTATGTGTGTAAACATAATAATTTGTCACGATGTGCTGCCAAGAGACTATTCACTTGAGTTTCCTTTATCGACTGATTTCTCTCAGTATCGACTGAATCAATTTTATTAAAATACTAGCTTTTGCCCGCGGCTTCGCTCGCGTTAGATTTGATTTTAAGTGAAGTATGAATGTCAAACTCAGTAATTTAAAAAAAACTACAAACCTTCTTTAAAGACAGTATTTTTTAATAATACAGCCCCCCTTGCATGACCATCAAAACACGATATGATATGATATAATATAGCGATTTATCAATTTTAGGATAACGTGGGTCTCGTTCTATACATCAAATGCAAAAATAGAACCTTTGTGTTGGGATCACATATGGCTGTCTGTCAGTCCGTCTGTTACAACCGATTAGCTCCGAAATTACTGGACCGATTGAATTGCAATTTAGCACAAATAATTTCAAGAATTTTCATGTTCACAATATTCAATTTTAAAATCAAAGTTCCAAAAAACCATAAAATCTACACCCATATTGATAGACATTTCAAACCCATCGCATCCCAACAGGGGAGATGGAATTTCACATCCGCAACGTTAAATTTTAAAATCGTTGTTGTTTTCGTAATCAGCGACCCGATAAACCATAGAAAAAATACCTATGTTGATTTTCAGACTTTGTCAGCCCCTTCCCCTTTTTAGGGGTTGACTTTTCAAAAAATCTGAAACACATATTTACTCATTTATCGTAAGGAAAACTTACTCCTGTGAAGCTTCGAATAATAGAGTCTGACTAATCTTGTTTACCCATACAAACTTTGGACCACCATTTCAACCCTTTAGGGGATGAATTTTGAAAAATCCTTTCTTGGACTCGTGACCCCTAGAAAAGAAACCTACGTGTCAAATTTGAAATCTCTAGAACCCGCGGTTTGGGCTGAGCGTTGATACATCAGTCAATCACTTTTGACTTTTATGTATGTATATAGATTAATGAATATAGAATGGAGTAAGGAGCTGCGCATTCAACGCAGTGGTGCGATCTTTTTGACCGTGAAGCAATAAAGACCGCGTCTGCTCATCGATGCCCGCGGCTGCCCGCGCCGCGTACTCAACGTGCACGACGGTCAGTTCAGGACAACCATTCTAGTAGAGCGCGCGACGCAGACTAAGCTAGTCGCCCGCGCCGCCGTCTGCGTTAGTGTATACAAATTGGTAAATTGGTTTGTGCGATCCACGGCAGGCAGCCACGGATATGCCGCGGTGCGGGGCGGGCACTGGCGGCGCGGTCTTATTGACTGCCGTGTGCGTTGCAGTATACGATTCCCTTTGGTCTATTGTTTGCAGCGAAATTGTCCGGCCCGCCCTGCTACGTCGTGTACGCAGCGCCGTTGATATCTCGAAAACGGTGCGTCCTAGCTCAAAATAAACAAAATTTTGGCCCCCGTAGACCGCAGGAGGCGTCTCTGGAACACATTTAAACTAATCTAAAGCAGACCTTCATCGAGGGTTGAAATCAGGTAAGTACCATTATAGATCAGAGTTCCCCGCGTAATTTCTATGTCTTATGGGAATTCCGGAAAACGATATACTTTTTGTCACTTCCACAACTGAGAAGAATCTCATGTGATAAAATACATCTCTAACGGCTTAGGCTGTAGAGCGTGCCAAAAAATTATAAACACACATACATACGCTCGAAAAACATAACCCTCCTACAGCAGCCGAGTGAAAATAACAATGTATGTTGGGTTAGTTTTACCATTTTATATAAATAGATAACTGAAATACAATACATTTACAGAGAGGTACATTTCAACCACATTGCACTCCAACAGGGGGATGATATTTCACGTCCGTAACGTTGTATTTTAAAATTGTTGTTGTTTTCGTAATCAGCGACCCGATAAACCATAGATACAGTACCCATGTCGATTTTCAGACTTTGTCACCCCTTTTACCCTCTCTAGGGGTGGATTTCGCAAAAACCCTGAAACACGTGTTGAATCATTTATTGTTAGGAATACTCCTGTCAGTTTACCATTTTATATAAATAGATAACTGAATACAAAGTTTTTTCCCCCTTTTCACCTACTTAAGGGTTGAATCCTAGAATTTTGTATGTCCACAATATTAAATTTCCAAATCGATGTCATTTTCGTAATTAACATCCCAAAAAACCATAAAATCGACACCCATATTGATATTTAGATATTTCAACCCCATTGCATCCCAACAGGGGGATGATATTTCACGTCCGTAACGTTGTATTTTAAAATTGTTGTTGTTTTCGTAATCAGCGACCCGATAAACCATAGAAACAATACCCATGTTGATTTTCAGACTTTGTCACCCCTTTTACCCCCTTTAGGGGTGGATTTCGCAAAAAACCTGAAACACGTGTTTAATCATTTATTGTTAGGAATACTCCTGTGAAGTTTCGAATAAAATAGTTTAACTAATCTTGTTTCCCCATACAAACTTTGGGCCCCCATTTCACCCCTTTAGAGGGTGAATTTTGAAAAACCCTTTCTTAGTGCACCCCTAGACCTTATAAAAAACCTACATGCCAAATTTGGAATCTCTAGCACCAGCGGTTTGGGCTGTGCGTTGATATGTCAGTCAGTCAGTCAGTCAGTCAGTCAGTCAGTTTCTTCTTTTATATATATAGAAGTAATAGTACTTACGGATCCCAGCTTTTTATTTACCTACACCGATTAACTAAGCCTTCAACAACACTGATCAAGTAGGTAGGGACTAGGAATATACAAGTGTTAAGTCGTTTTTTTATTTCATTTACCGTTATTAAACAGATTATGGAGTAAAGGATCTGTAGAGCCATATACATTTTTTTGTGTAAAAGTGTAATTTAGATTATATGTAATTTAAATAAGTTTCTTGTGACCATAACCATATAGTTGTAGTTGGGGTTTATACCATTTTAATTCACTGCCATTATAAGTTTCTCTATTCTTTAACTTATTTATAAATTCAGCTCTATGCGGCTCTAATTTTTAGTGGGTAAATTGATAGTCTATTGTTTCGTAGAAATTATAACTATGTGATAAGATAATGCTGAACAACTTCCCTGTCCCATGAGTTACACATAATTAACACCAACTTAATAATTGTTTTTCCTATTAGTGTATTCGTGGACGGGAAAATTTGTCAATATAACGTAATGTAATAATTAGATATTATACGTTGTGATTTATAGTTTTTCTTTTATCGCACCGCCCTCAAATTTCTGTTAAGCCCTCAGGTCAGCTGGCAAAGAATGTCACATGCCATCGAATTCGCCTCTTCTACGTTTATCTATTAATTTGTGTTATAAAAGTTATAATTAAATAAATTAATAGGATCTGTGTGTAATTTCCCTTAAATGTTATGTTGCTGTAATTAGTAATTCCAACGGAGCATAAAAATGGTATTTACCCTTTCAGTACAAACACGGACAACGTTGGATAACTCTTGCACTACCAAGTCGACGCATTTGAGAGAAGGTTCCTTTAGCCGCGCAATTTGCTTCTTTACTATAGCCTCGAACGCCATGTCGGGGGTGAAGAGACCGACCTGCAGAATAGAGTAATTTCAAAGATCAGATCAGCCTACCAGGAGTTAGTAGCGGTGATGATTAAAATTCGATGCTACAATCTACCAACATGAAATCGGAATGTAAAGTATAAGCTAACCACTTAATCGAGACGGTTTCTGAGGTAGCAAACGGTACGGGGCGATTGGCTACAACGCATTGGTTACACACACGTACAGCACCGCTCAGAAACCTCACAAACTGACTCAGTTAACCGGTAGGCCTAGAAACATGATATTTCACACATTGAGTCGTTATTTAGAGATATTACATTTTTAATCAACTACACACATCACAAACGGAAGGATCTAAATCCTAGAAGATGTAAGCAATGTTAATAAATATCATAAAAAAATGCGTACCCTAATACCGTGAATGTTTCTGATAGCAAACGCGATCTCCCTACGCAGTTCCTTCTCGTCGAATTCCATCTTGACGATTTCGAAGGGGAACCGTTCGTGGAACAGCCGGTTGATTTTGGCACCGCCCGATAGTTCGTTCGTATTGATCTGAGCCGAACCAGAACCCTCGATCGTACGCTCAAAGTCTGTCTGTAGCTGTTGGATCATCCTGAAAGAAAACACGACTACCTAAGCTACGTTCCAGCTGTTGCAGACAGATTAGATAACTAGAATAGCTAATTACACTGCCGAAGAATCGATAGTGTCTTTCTCTAAAGACTAAAAAGATTTAATGCATTAAAAACAAACCTTACAGTCTATATGTAGGTTGCAATATACCATAGTGAACAAAAACAGTGAGATCTGGATCACTTCTATAAAAATATCAAATAAACATCATCAGAATCTTACGCTTATTCAATGGCATTCGTTATTATCGAAAAAACTTAACTGCAAGTATTGTTTATGTTTTCGTGTGTTTGTTTCATTGTGGACTATATTCGAATCGAAAACTGACAAAATTCCAGTTCTTCAGCGGCTTAACTTTCGCTCGATATCCTACTCAAAAGTGAGCATCTGCGGCTTATGCCTCGGGCTATGCAGCATGCCGAGAATGTGGTTCGCGAGCTGGTATGACACCTCTAGGTAAAATCTCACTTTCAGCAAATCACTTACTGGAGCATAGCCTTGGTCTTGATGGATGGGTCGTCTGGTCTGAAGTGTTTGTACTGATCGACGTCCTTTTCAAGCGTGAGCAGTTGCTTCTGCAGCTTGTCGCGTAGGCCGGGCAGCGTGTCGCGGATGTGGTTCGTCAGCTGCTGGTTTAGCACGCGCTGCAGGTACGGCGTGCCCAGCCGGTCGGCTATGTGTCTGTACGATGGGTGGCTGGCGAAGAAAATCAAATCTTAGTATATATTTCTACCAATAGTAAATTTGTAAATAAATAAGTAACTCGATAGTGTAATCGTCCTGATGAAATAAGTCATCTTAAGGCTCATGGTTATCTAAAAGTCATCCTACAAAAGAGCGTCGTAACGATAGATAGTCGTGTGTTGTGGCTTGTATATTTAAATGGAGTTTCTCACATATTACAGCACGACACGATGAACTGTCGTCTGTCGTCCACAACTAGCTACAAACGACAGTCGTTTAACGAACAAAAAACGTTAACGTTACAACGCAGGGAAAACGCCGCCTATAAGGATTTAAGTGCTGCAGCGTGATTCGTTTTCGTTATTCAGAAAAAAGAAATATAATAAATAAATAATAAATATTGAACATCATCACATACATTGCTCTGATCCTGTGGTAAGTAGCCAAAGCACTTGTGTTACAGAAATCAGAAACAACGAAGGTACCACAACACCCAGACCCGAGGCAATATAGAAAAGTTATTTTTCTACATTGACCCGACCGGGAATCGAACCCGGAACCTCAGAGATAGCGACACCAAGCCCGGTATGCTCGCCTCTCGGCTACGGAGGTCGTCATATATGTAACGATAGAGGATTTTTGCGGTGTGGCTCGCCCTAATATGCGCCGGCCTTAATCCTGACTATAACCGCCATTGACAAGATGATTAAAATTTGCAAAAAATATTGCTAGCTAATTTATACAATATTTTTTGTCCCTTTTCTTTTGCTTTTGGATTACTAAGTTCACTTGGATATAGGCTGCGATAAACTAAACTCGTCTGATCTTGAACTCATGCAATCAAGGCAATATTTTTTATTTATTGTCAACAGCCTACTTATAAGTCTTTTATTTTAGTATTTACCTAAGGAAGAACTTCCTCTCAGCAGCGAGAGCAGCGGAGATGTCCTTCCTTCCATCAATGTCTTTCTGGGAACGGTTGACGACGCCAATGTACCCGCGTCGCAGCGGCAACAGCTTGTTCTCAAGCACGTCTCGCGCATCAGTTCCCTCGTCCATCAGATCCAGCTTCGTAATCACACCGATTGTGCGAAGACCTGAAGATATGACGAACTTAAATGGGGCCCGCCATGTAGGTTGATGATATGTCATATACAGTGGCAAGTAGCAATCAGTACACAGTTTAAGATTACAGAATATAAATACGTTAGAATCGCATCAGAAGCTCTAAGTTAAAAAGTGCTCCACGAAGAAGTGTGCCACATGTGCAATAAAGTGTCTAAATTTTTATCTATGTTCTACCTTGTGGGTCGACTTCTTTGGCAAGTTTCAAGGCATCGCTGTTAGCCAAATCGGTGTTGGCGGGCGTGACCGCGAGGATGAGGCAGGACTCGCGACGGATGAACTGGAAGATCATGCCTTTGATCTGCTGTTCGATGTCCACGGGCTGGTCGCCGATGGGCACCTTGGTCAAGCCCGGCAAGTCGATCAACGTCAGATTCAGCACTAGAAACAATTTATAGATTTTATACCTTACTCTCATGCGACTATTTGAGATGCTGCAACGCATCGTATGTTTGTTTAAGTGTTTTATACTTCGAAATTTAAAACCAGTATTTATCTATTTTCGGTTCACCTGGGTTTTAATTATTATTGTTTTTTTTTTTGTTTTGTACGATTTCTAGTGTGATCGATGTAGTCAAGTTATCGCAAGAAACCAAAGTTCTGTTTTAAACTAGACGTAATTTAAAAGTGACTAAAAAAGAAAACAGACAACAAGAAGTTTTGGGTCCGGCCGTTAGGGTCCCATTCCGGTACGCCCTCGGCCGGGACGCCCCCAAGTAAAAGAACCATTTTTGGGCACCATATTTTAACAAATACTGTTGAAAACAAGTGTTTTTGAATTTAAATATTGTTAAATTTTCAAATATTTTTGTTTTGTGGTGTGTGTCATCATGATGATTTAGAATTAGCAAGATAGGTTTTTGAGTATTTCCTTTAAAAATATAGTTAAAATTAAAGTACCAGTAAAATAACTTGGTTTTTAATGTTAACACCTTTTTGGTAGAGAATGTTGTATAGCATTAAGTCTGCCAATTGTACTTAACTGAGCAATAAAGTTTAAATAAATAAAAAATACCGCACAGAAACAATGACACAGGTAAAGTAGTACAGTATGCATGATTATATTATATTTTTTACTATTTGGTTTTTGTATTAAAAAGGTCTATTTATGTTGTTTACGTACTAATTGTAACATAATTGTGACACTGTAACTTAAATTAAGTATATATTTTTTCAAAAATATAACTTTTTGTTTAAACTATTTTATGCACATTTATATTTTGTTTATTTAATTCGTAATACTACCGTAATTACTTCCAATCAATACAAAATAATTACACAAACAAACAAGTGACTTTTATTTAAAAGTAAGTAAATATAAAAATAAAACACTTGAGTACAATATTGTATGTAGAGAGAAGTAAATAGGCGATCGCTCTCTACTATGTAGGCTGCACACCTAAAGATCGATACCTGATTTTTCATAATTATCGTCTTAATTTCTTTTCATTTCTGTACTCGGCTGTACTTAATTAAGTATCGTGGCAAAAAAGAAACATTGGGGGCGTCCCGGCCAGCAGGTCTACTACGAAAAACGAAATCCGTCAATACGATAATCGTTTTTCGGATTGCTTACTACGAAACGCTTCGGATTTTTTGAAATAATACGATAAATAACATTTTATTCATTCATTCACGAAGTCGTTCCCAAAATATGTCGCATCCGATTAAAACATCGACATCCAAAAGTGTTACGTAGTTAGTAAGCCTATCGTTTGCGTATCGTTTGTCTTTCGTTTCGACCGAAACATCGTATTTCGTTTTTCGTAGTAGGCTTCCTGGGGCGTATCGATTTTTTAAATATATTTCAATGTGGGTGCGTGGCCCGGGTGCGTACCGGAACTTACTAACTAACTAACTTAACGGCCGGACCCGAAGTTTTGAGTGGTCATACTCAATACAAAAATAAAATACGCGCTTAATAGGCTAGTTTCCTAAAAAAATTAATTAGTCCGTCAGTTGGATTAGCAAAAGGTATTGAACACGTATTTTTTTTCTTTTCTCAATCAAACAAAAAATGATGAAGATGTAGCCCGTTAAAGTTCCGCGTAACGTCACGCCTTGCCAAAAAAGTGTCGGCGTAAGGCGTGACGTTACGCGGAACTTTAACGTCACTCCCAAACTTTGATGCGCTTTATCTTCGTAATTTTTTGTTTGATTGACAAAAGACAAAACATGGGTCCAATATTTATTGATAATCTAACTGACGGACTAAATAGATTAATATTTTTTTGGCTCAGGAAACTAGCCTATTGACAACCCCAATGACCTTATGCCTCTTTCAGAGTCGGTTAAATGCATAAGTTGCTGCGTTGGTTGATCCAGTTCGATGCACCAATAAGCAATTTTCTTATCAGTTCGGTTTGTGCATTGCTGATGCGTTAGGAAGTCATTTAACTATTTTATTCACAGACTGTTCATATTTTATTAGTAACATTGAAGACAAACTATTCATTTACTTTATCTTATTTTAACTTTTCTATACAACCCATAACCGCTAATGTGCAGAAGTGTATTTTTAACTTTGCGATTTTAATGATTTATTTCCCAGTATAAAGGGCATCGAAACGTTAGTGAAATCATTTATGCTCTACGACAGTAAAATTTGAATAGTGCGATAGATAAACTCTATTGTAAATAAATAACACTATTATAACAATGTGTTTGTTTGCGCCAATGCTTATGTTTGCCGAAGTAGTTTTATTGCGGTGATGATAACATGGATTGCGCATTAATTAAGTGCAATTGGAAATATAAATTAATGTATATGCATTAACAAAAAAAAAATGAATTTAAATAAATTGTTATCTCAATTATTTATCCCCAAACTAAGCAAAGCTCGTGCTATGGTGACTAGAAAACGGATAAACATACTTATAAACGTTTATTTATAAACATCCATGACTTAGGTACAAATGCTCGTTCTCATCACACCAAACATTTGCCCCTTGTGGGATTCAAACCCGCAATATACTTTTTAAATTAGGTATTGAAAACAAGTTGTAAATTATGTTATGTTATCTTGTAGTTTTTTATTCATAATCAGTAAAATATTTTAAACTTATTGCGAGCATCATGCGGTTAGATAAGATAACACGAGATATACTAGGTATTATGGACACGCCAATCTGATGAGGCATTACTTCATGATTTCCAGATTAGTCATAAAATTTGTGACTCAATATTTTACACTTTTCACAACAAATCGATTAAAGAGAATATTTACTCGTTTTACAATGCGTTAAGTATACCCTTAATTATACGTAACCACCTTTAGTTATACCTAAGAATCAAATTAATATCTCCTACCACATTTTATCAATTTATCCCTAAACATCAGAATACTTATTAAATATATCTTTATTGTTGTTGTTTATGATTAAATTGTTTTATTTTTAGAGTAATTAGCGTAACTCGTATCGTATGTACTTATGTATTTTTAATTAACCCAATTACTATCTCACTGCTGGGCAAAGGTGAAACCAATCCGTGTTCAATCCCTTGTCTGGCTAGAAGCCTATACATAAGATACCTTGCCCCGCAGCGCAACTCTAGACACCATAAGGGCCTGTTGTTTACAGTAATGTAATTTATTCCTAAATAAGAAGGATAAGAAATGCATAAAAATTTAATAGTACCTACAATGATTATATTTAAAAATATTGGTAAAGCTGATTTACATCGAGTCAGTTACTGGCGCCAGCCGCACAGGAAGTCAGTTACCGACACCGACACTATCTGTATTATTATCGTGTAAATAGATTTCAAGTAATTTCACACATTTGCTATGGACTGCCGCCATTATAAATGGCTAAATTTAAACCAGTACTTTACAAGAGACTTACCATTAGGAGAATAAACACGCAAGTTGATCGGCACCGGAGAAATTCCCTTGTTGGAGCCCGTGATGCGGTCCGTCTCCGCTTCGATTTCCGAGCGCACCTCATTGAAGTCCACGAACTTCTTGCCCTTGCAATGCAGGAACTCAGCATATTCTAACAAAGTTCAGTAAACGATAATTTATTTTATAACAAACACAGATCTGATCAAGCATACGTAAACAAGACACAATAGAAGTTCTATTGTTATGCGGTCTCATGAGACGGCTTGGATTAACATACGTAAACACAATAGAAGACACAATAGAAGTTCTATTGTTATGCGGTCTCATGAGACCGCTTGGATTAACAGGATTTAATAATAAAAACTTGCTTTAAACGAGCTGTAAAGCCTACCCTTATCTGCTTTTTTGAGGCAGGTTTTTAAATAATTAAATACTTACTTGCCTGTCTCTAGTCTTATTTTATTAAGGGGTTGAAATGTGGGACCTTAAAATAGTTATTTACGTATATTTTAATCCGTAAGCTATTTGATATGCAATTTTATTTTATTTTATTTTATTATTATTTAGGAAATCAACGGCGATACATTGCAATTTAAAAATTAAATAGTTTCTTAAAATATACAGCTAATTATAGATTTCCACAGATTAAATAAGCAAGTAGTAAACCAGAGGTAGTAGTAGCAGTTGCTCCATAAAACTTAAGACATAAGTATTAAACTAAACTTTTAAAAACAAAATAAAAATAAGAAATATTATAAACAATATGCTCATCACGTTTCGTGTGGGTGTGTGAGTATGTGTGTATGTCTGTGTGTGTCTGTGTAAGTATATATGCAATGTATTTTAATATTACTGCTGGTGAAACTAATAAATAAAATTAAAATAAAACTTTAAAATCCATACTAATATTAAAAATGCGAAAGTAAGTCTGTCCGTCTGTCTGTCTGTTACGTTTTCACGCCTCAGCCGCTGACCAAATTTTGTAAATTTTTGGTAAGGAGATAGGTTGGACATTGAAGAAGGACAGATTACTTTTTGTCACCAAAACTGAAACAACTTAGATTAAATTCAGTACGAGAAAAGGATGAACCCTAGAGAAGGACTAGGCTTCTATTTTTAATTCTCCTCCTAAGAGAGTAAATAGGGGATGGGCCAGGCCGCGGGCACAAGTATTGTATATTCATAGGCGAATAATGTATTCCCCGCTAAAGCGACGGCCGTTTCAGTCAACATTATTCTTAAACCGTTTGAATCGTTCGTTAGAAAATATCCGAAACAAACAACAGCATCCCCACCGAACTAAATTATAGTTAAAAGAAGTAACCTTCGCTTCGATTCCTACTTAATGCTAAACATGTTGTCTGGTACCTGCATGCAACAACATTTATTACGATTACGTTCATTGTAAAAAACATTGGCATAGGAAAAAATGTTCACAGTTCAGGGCAGAAGGTCAGTGAACTGCGCATTCGTGACCGTAAAAATTGATTAGCCAAAACATTAAAGATGAATAAATGACTAATTTCGGATTTTAGCTACTTTTACATTTGTTTTTCAACTTGAAAATCATGAATATTTACGAACAAACTGCTATTACGACTCTTTTTTAATTTTGGCTACTTGACACACACAATAATTTGCTAACACCAGGACAATTAGTCGTTTTAACATTCTGCGAGTACTTGAAGGTTAATAACCAACAATTAGTGTTTAAACAAACTACCTCATCAACTAACCAACAATATGACTAGATGAAGAGGTATAATAGACATTCTACTGTTATAATACTTATAATATTTCTTTCGAAATGTTAATGTTGTTCCACTTTATAAACATAAATTAAAACTAATTATAAGAAGTTGGAAACTGACTTGAAGAAATATCAAAGCAATTTTATTTTATTATTACAATTTGTTATGCCTTTATCTCCACGCACTGCACTCCATAATAACTTAGTTTTTTTTATATATTGGACAACATCTTATAATATTGTTCTGATCCTAACTTAACTTTATAACTATTACTTTATAACTTTTAAACTTGTGTTGCAGAAATCAGAAACAACGACGGTACCACAACCCCCAGACCCGAGATCATATAGAAAAGTTATTTTTCTACACTGACCGACCGGGAATCGACCCTGAGATAGTAACACAAGTCCGGTATGCTCGCCTTTCAGCTACAGAGGCCGTCAATTGGACAGATAATGTATCTCTTATACTATAATATTAGATACCCATGAAGAGCAACATATTTCTGGTGGCAACCAATAACATACCTGCATTTCCGTGTATCAGCTGTAGAATCAGGGGACGGCGTGTAACTATACCCGAGCCCCGAGGTAAAAAGTCTCTGAAAAAAAAAATTTGGTTTCCGTACAAATTTGTAGGTACATAAAAATTGTTAAGAAATCAAGTCTCGCTTTTTCCGAGCTTTTAATGAAACTTTAAATAGTCTTTCTACTACATTGAAAGCCCTAACCTTATTTTTTTATTGATTACTAGCTGTCCCGGCAAACTGCGTACTGCCCGCGACTTTATGTATTTTTTTTTAAATTAATTTTCCAATGTTTTAATATTTATTCTGCTATTCAGGGCGAATACAAATCCAACAAACCATAAATCATAAAAATCAGTCCACCCGTTCTTTACTTATAAATGGTGTAAATAACCCGACTTTGTTTTATATAATACTAGCTGTCCGGGCGAACTTCGTACCGCCCCTTTATAAATTTTTTATTTCGTGAATTTTTCCGTGTTTTCTATAGTTATTCTGCTATTCGGGACTCAGAAAAATTTAACAAATTAAAGATGATAAAAATCGGTCCAGCCGTTCCCGACTTATAAATGGTGTAACCCGACTTTGTTTTATATATATAGTAGATACTAGCTGTCCCGGCGTACTTCGTACCGCCCCTTCATTTGTTTTTGTTTTTCGTGAATTTTTGATGTTTTCATAGTTATTCTGCTATTGGCTGCTATTGCTATGCTATGTGGGGCAGAGACAAATCTAACAAATCAAAAATCATAAAAATTGGTCCAGCCGTTCTTGACTTATAAATGATGTAACTAACCCGACTTTGTTTTATACATGGGGCACATTAAAAGTTTTGCACTTCTAGCTAATCGGAACTATTTGAATTTCGAATGTTATATTTTTTTAAACGTTGCAACCTTCTTAGTAATAAAAAAAAACAATTGGCGGGAAATGATTTGTCAATTGTTTTGTATCATGCTGGCACTTCACATGGCGATAGGTATACATGGGGCACACTAAGAGAGTGCGCGCACGGGAGACTTTTGTCGCTGCGACGTTTTTGTCTCTCATATCAAGTCCTCTGTTATGTATGGAGGTGCGCGCACGTTGCGACGCGACAACTGGGAGACTTTTTTGTTCACTGACCAGCACGGGTGACAAAATTGTGTCTTTGTTTTTTAATAAATACTGGGTTTTACGGCTCTGGGTTCTAGACCTCACAAATAAAAATAATTAAACAACATCCAAATCCAAAAAAACTCAGTGTCTTGTTTTGGTGCTCAAACACAACTTTTTCTAAGACCATCGAAATTTCGAAATAAAAACCAATGTTTTTTAGTTAAATGAAAAACATTGGACAAAATTGTGTCTCTCCGCCAGTGTTGCCAGATTCATAGGTTAAGAATTATCCTAGTTTTACTGCAAAATTATCGTGTTATCGCATCCCCAGTTAACAAACTGTATTTGTAACTACCGAATCTAGATTTTACTAGTAAAAGAACAGAATATACGGCTCAAAAGTTTAAATCATGTTACTTGATTACTTTTTTAAATTACAAGTTTTTGTTAACTAAATTACTGCAATACTTACTGCACAAACCCTAAAGAGCAGCAAATACGAATCATCTTTCTCCGAAACTAGTAAGTGATTTTTCACTTACATTTGGTATGAAATGACAACTCTTATTAACTATCGCCTAAATAAAAAAGTACAGATACAGATTAAAAAATGGCAGATATTTTTACGCTAAAAGTCTATCTCTTTCGTAGTGCAAAGAAATTATATTTACTATCCTGCTGTCAGAGTCAAAGTTGTCCAAATAAAGGTAAAATGTATTCAAATACACAGATTAAAATTTTCTTTTACTTAACTGAGCAAAATGTCACGGATTTTCGTAGATTTATCGTGCGATACATTATTATTTTTTCTATTGCATTACATTCCAAAATATCGTGAATCTAGCTTATTTATCCCACGTCTGGCAGCACACTGCTCTCCATGTATTCTACATACAAGCGAATGACGCTTCGAGTTTTTTTTTTTTGTTAGGTTTTTGGCTTGCGCGGCCTGCGTTTAGCCATAACGATATGTGGACAAAAGGTAAGGAAACGTTTGGAATCAGAAACTTACCGGGAATTTAAAAAAGGTAAGAAAGGATCAGGGTAGTAGGTGAATGAGGAATAAAAGGGTTTAAGAAATTAGAAAATAAAATTTTAAGTATAAACATATGTAAGTATAATAATTTAGGATATGTTATTTATAATTTTATATTATTTAAAATTAAATATTTAGATAAACACTTATATATATCATAATCATATAAGTATAGAAGACAGGATATGGATGTAGGAAAAGGGACACGGAGGGATAGCAGTGATGAAATAAAAACTGAACGATTATGTTTTTGGCAAGTGAAAAATATGTGATTTAAATCACCCACCTCAACACCGCACTCGCATAGATTGCTTTCTATTATATTAAGCCTTGCTAGGTGGACTGGGGTACAAGTATGCCCCAGTCTCATGTGAATAATACTTGTAGCAGAAAATTTATCTAGGCTTGTTCTAAAAAACCAAGGCTTAATAGGAATATATGGTTGAATTTTCTTATAGGATCTGCCTTTAGTCTGACTACTGATGTCCCATTCTTCCTCCCATTTTTTAAACAAATTAACTTTAGGTAGAGCAACCAAATCGTGACTATAGTTCTTATACGGGAAAAGATCACCAGAGCTTATAGCATTATTGGCTAACAAATCTGCTTTTTCATTCCCAGAAATACTACTGTGACCTGGAATCCATACAAAAGTTACGGCAATGCCTTTTAGTGAGCAAGTGTGTAATAATTTTCTACACTGAATAATGACCGGAAAAGAGATATTTGATTTGAATGGAAATTTTGCTAAGGATTCTCAGGCACTTTTAGAGTCAGTAAAGATAACAGCTTTATGCAATTTCATAAGCAGAATGTATTCTAATGATTTAAAAATGCCAAAGCATTCACCAGTGAATACAGACGATTCAGGTGGCAGTTTAAACATTTGACTTATTTTGTACTGGGAATGGTAAACACCTACACCAACATTACCATCACTTGAGTGTTTGGAGGCATCACAGTATAAATGATGCCAATCATACCAATCATTTTCTAAAATTAAATTAAACTTTATACCAGCATGGATATCCGATTTGGAAATATCAACATCAAAAATAATATTAGGGAAAATAATTAAGGGCATCGCATTCTGGAAAAAAGAACAACTGAGCTTTTCGCAACAGATAGTGATAATCCATTTTTATCTAGCCAGGACTTAAGCATTTCAAGAGAAGAAGTGAGTGATGAGCAAAGTGTTTCAACGCTTTTATCAGAAAAGTACAGAAGAAGATCATCTGCATATTGCAATATGCTAACATTATTGGTAAGTGAAGATTCTAAATCATAAGAATAAATATTAAACAGTAGCGGACTCAATACTGACCCCTGTGGAAGCCCATTAAATAAAAGTCTAGAGTTTGTAGAATTTTCGGATACAACATGAATACTGCGTTCTACTAAAATATTTACGATTAAATTGATCAATAAAAAGGGTACATTTATCTTTATTAACTTGTCGAAGAATAGATAATACCACATTGTCATATGCGGACGTAATATCTAAAAAAGCTGCTAAAAGGTGCTGATTCCTAGAAAAAGCTAATCTAATATCAGTAGTAAAAATAGCAATGCTATCGGAGGTGCTTTTACCCTTTCTAAAGCCAAATTGGTAGTTGCTTAACAATCCTCTGCTTTCTATAAACCACTCAAGCCTATTTTTAATTAGATGTTCGGCAATTTTAATTAAAACTGAGGAAAGAGCTATGGGGCGATATGACTCAGGGCTTGATGGATTTTTATTTGGTTTTAAAATTGGAATCACCTCCTGTACTTTCCATGATGGAGGGAGGTATCCAGAATGCATGATGGAATTTATAAGAGACAGATAATAAGACAAAGTTGAATCATTCAGATGAACTAAGAAAGAGTAAGGTATTCCATCACTGCCAGGCGCAGAGTCCTTTACATAACTCAGAATACCTTTAAGCTCAGATAGATTGAAAGGGGAGCTTAATTCAGAGTTATTTAAATCTAAGGAATGAGGCTGTTCATCATAGATGTTCAGTTTTTGAGGGACTGAAGAAGGAGCTAATTTATCTAAGAATTTATTTACTATTGGCTCATAAAGAAAGTTAGGACCAGAGTCTTTAAAAACAGGTCTAAAACGTCTTATATTAGCCCAAACTGCTGATGGTGACATGGCCGGATCTACCTATGGGCTGATTGGGCTGCAGCCCAGGGCCCCGGGGTTACAAGGGGCCCCCAGATCCCGCTAAAAAGTAGGCCATAATTTTAAAAAAAAAAATTGTCTGTAAAGTCGGTTTACAGGGGATATTTTTACGTGACAACGTCATAAGAAAATATTGATTAAAAATTGCATACTTTTATGAATGTAGTTGAGGGGGGAAATACGTGTAAAAGGTTGTTTTCATGCTGTTTTTCATTAATTTTTTAAAGTTAATAATGGCAACCCTGAGATCAATGAACCAATGTATGTGCGCGTCTATGGAACGGAACGGGGATTTCCCTGTATTTTTATCTACTCTTACGCGGGACTTTCCCGCCGCGCTGGTTGACGTAACGTCTGATGTGATTTTGTTTTTTTTCTGCACTTCTCTTCTCGTCATCAAAAAGGACAAACTGACTGCGTTAATTGTTTGAACTGTGTTTAATGAGTGTATGTATGTATATACAACTTAAAAGTTGTTCCGTTTCTCAAAAGGAAAAAAGGAACCCTTATAGGATCACTTTGTTGTCCGTCTGTCTATCTGTCTGTCTGTCTGTATGTCTGTCTGTCTGTCTGTCTGTCAAGACCCTTTTTCTCAGGAACGGGTGGACTTATCAAGTTGAAATTAATATGAAGTACGCAGGTCTGTGGTCCCGTACAGTAGCAAAAAGTACAGTAGTAATAAGTGACAACTTAAAAGTTGTTCCGTTCCTCAAAAGGAAAAAAGGAACCCTTATAGGATCACTTTGTTGTCCGTCTGTCTGTCTGTCTGTCTGTCTGTCTGTCTGTCAAGACCCTTTTTCTCAGGAACGGGTGGACTTATCAAGTTGAAATTAATATGAAGTACGCAGGTCTGTGGTCCCGTACAATAGCAAAAAAATGAAACTTCTAAGTCAACGCAATCAAAAGATATGGCCATTTATGCTCCGTTCTTAGCGCTTTTTAGGGCGCTAGGAAATCAAAACCTATAGGGTACTTCCGGTTGACCTAGAATTATGAAATTTGGCATGTGGCAAGATTATATAGCACAAGTAATAGAAAAAATCCCAAAACCATAAAAATGTAGTTGCTTCACAAAATAAAAAAAAATACGATTATGAACCTACTCCTAAGGGAATCAAAACCTATAGGGTACTTCCCGTTGACCTAGAATCATGAAATTTGGAATGTGGCAAGATTATATAACACAAGTAATAGAAAAAATCCCAAAACAGTAAAAACGTAATTGCATCACAAATAAAAAAAATTAAAAAAAGTGTTCGAGACTTGATACCCGCGATGAACGAATTATTTGCTTAACTACAGGTTTGTAAGGAACCCTCGGTGCGCGAGTACGACTCGCACTTGGCCGGTTTTTATGGTATTTTTAGGGTTCTGTACAAAAATAAAATAAAAAACTAGGTATGTACTGGACCAAATTAGGTGAAATTTGGTAGGATGGTGTAATCCTATGACTAGTGTAATTTTGGTACTTGCAATATAAGCATTTATTTATTTATTCCTATTACTCGTTGGCAAAAATATATATTGATTTTGATAGCTTAACCAAAACGTCAAGTTAGGTACGTTAGTTGATTTTGTTTTTTTTACGCTGACTGAACAAAAATGTACCTATGTATTTTTGTTAATTTTCTGAAGTGACATTGCATCCTAATGTATAAAACATGAAAGACTTGCCTCTTTCTTTTCGTTCTCTCATCTCATCTCTTCTCTCTCTGCTCATTTCGTTCTCTCATCCTTCCGAATACGTGAATACTTTGTAATGAGCAGAGGTCGGAAGTTCCGACCTCTGCTCATTACAAAGTATTCACGTATTCAAATGATGTGATCGTTACATGTTTATTTATCAGAAAACTATCAAGTTCGTTCATTGTTTATTTTCAGTAAAAAACCAAAGGTCTTAATTTACAATAATGTCTGGTCGAAAGTATAAAAGTGGAGCTGAGAAACGCAAATTGCAGCTACATCGTGAAAAGGAAAAAAATAAATGTGCAAACATTGGGACTTTTTTCAAATCAAAACATAAAAACGAGGATGAAATCGCTGAAAATTCATCAACAAGCGACAAGGGAGGGATCGAATCTGAAGAGAATCTATTTGAAGGGAGTAGCAAATCGCAATACCATGAAACAAAGACAAATGATGAAAATCTGCAAACTGGAAAGATCTTGGCTAACATATTCAACTAGTGTTGGTGCTGTTTTTTGTTTGCCTTGCAAACTTTTTTCTAAAACCTCTTCTCAATACACGACCGGATTTTCTGATTGGAAACACATAGGAACTTGTTTAAAAACTCACGAAAATTCTGATGAACATAAGAAATCAATGTTAGTGTGGTTAACACGTAAAGAAAATAAGTCTGTTTTAGACAAGCAGCTTCAGGAGCAATTAAGAAAAGAAAAAGAATATTATCACAATGTTCTAAAACGGGTAATTGCAGTGGTAAAATTTTTGAGTATAAGGGGCTTAGCATTTAGAGGTTCCGAAGAAGTATTTGGTTCTCCACATAATGGTAATTTTATGGGGGCTATAGAACTATTGGCAGAGTTTGATCCATTCATTCGTGAACACATTGAACAACGTGAGCTGCGACCAAAAGCGATAATATCGTACTTATCAAAAACAGTATATGAAGAAATAATTGAGATTATGGGCCAACAGCTACTTAAACATATTATAACTCAAATAAAAAACGACGACACAAAGTATTATTCAACTGTGATGGATTCTACACCAGATCTGTCTCACAATGATCAACTTGCTATTGTATTACGATACTGTTTTCGGGGGAAAGTATATGAAAGATGTGTAGCCTTTATTAAAATTAGTAGTCATACTGCTTTACATTTATTTAATATCTTACAAGACTTTATAGAAACAAATGGATTACTACTGAGTAATTGTAGAGGGCAATCTTATGACAACGCTGCCAATATGGCGGGTCACTACAATGGTGTACAAGCACTACTAAAACAAAAAAATAACACCGCGGATTATGTGCCATGTGCTGCGCATTCCCTCAACCTAGTTGGCGTAGAATCTGTTAAGGTTGCAACCGAAATTGTAAACTTTTTTGGAGTAGTGCAACAAATATACGTTTTCTTTTCTGCTTCGACCCATAGGTGGGAACTGTTGGATCGTGAAATAAAATTAAAATTCACGTTAAAAAGTTTAAGCCAGACCACATGGTCTTGCCACTATGATGCTGTCAAAGCGTTAAAAAATAGTTATGATAACATCATGAAAATTTTAAAAAGTTTCAGCGAAAGTGAGGTGGAGAAAGTTGATTTCCGGAAAGAAGCACGAAATTTATACATGAAAATGGCGAAACTCGAGACTGCAATTTTGATTATCTTTTGGGAAGAAGTTTTGGAGAGATTTAATTTAGTCAATAAAAAAATACAGAGCCCCGGTTTAGACATTTGTGAAGGCAACAAGTTAATTATGTCATTAAAAGACTTTGTGAACAACTTACGACACCAATCAGATCAGAAGCTAAAGGAATACGAAGAGAAAGCTAAAAAATTAAGTGCTAGTGTGGGAATAGACTACAATGACATAAACAAGAGGCGCATTACTCCAAAATTTTCAGATAGGTCTACAGGTGAATTCTTAGTAAACGGCGCAGAAAGATTTAAAAGGGACACGTTAAATGTTGCGTTGGATAAGCTAATTATGGACTTAAATAAAAGGAGCCAAGTCTATGAGACAAATAGCAAAAAATTTTATTTTTTAATGGATATGCAAGACAAAAATATCAAAAACATAGATTTGGAAAGTGCACGTCATATTATTGATTACTATCCAGATGACGTAGACGAGCATTTAGTGAATGAGTGCATTCAATTAAAATCATACTTACTCCAATCTAAGCCAGAGTCTTACAACTCTTGCAGTGACATTTTTAAGATCATGTATGAAAATAAACTAATTGACGTGTTCCCTAATTGCTATACCATTTTAAAGATTTTTTTAACTTTACCAGTAACTAGCTGTGAAGCAGAACGCTCCTTCTCAAAGATGTCCTATATAGAAAATAAATATAGGACAACAATGGCGAACTCTCGACTAAACCATTTATCACTTCTGTCTATAAATTGTGATTTAACAAAAGACTTGCAATGTGATGACCAAATAAAAGAATTTGCAGCACAAAAATGTAGAAAGGTTAATTTATAAATTATAATTTCTTTTAAGAATAAATGCATAATAAATAAATAAAATTATTTTGTTGTTTTTTATTTTCTTTTATACAATGAACATCTCTATTTCGGTTTCTCTCTCACCCAAAGGTTACCTGGAAGAGATTGCTACACAGCAATAAGGTCGCCTTTTGTACAACTAATACTTGCGTAGATTTAAGTAATATTTATGTTTTTTGTGCAATAAAAAATATATGTATAAGAATAATATATCATTATAGAAACAGTTTTTTGGCATGGCTATTAGTTGAGTACTAAGATAGGCCCCCAAGTAGTTTCAGCCCAGGGCCCCACAAATTCACGATCCGGCCATGGATGGTGAGGTTTCAGGAGAAATAGAATGGCAGAACTTTCTCCAACCTTCCCATTTCTTTTGTTTAAATAATTTCTTGGTACTGTTTATAATATTGGAGAGATTATCAAAGTTTTCCGTCGTAGAATGTGAAGTATAAAGTTTTTCAGCCTCTTTCCTTTTTTTTACAGCTTGCGAGCATTCCGTGTCCCACCAAGGTGGGGGAGGTAACTTATTTCTCCTAATGTTTTTGGCGGGAAATACTTCATCTGCAGCTTCTAACAAAAGAGTCGCTAAAGCTTCAGCACAGTTTGAAAGATTATTATTTTGGATATCAGGCAATAATGTCATTTTTTGATCCACTGTTTGTCTGTATAAATTCCAGTCAGCGTTTTGAATTTTATATTTAAGTCGCGGAGGGCGATTATATTTCGGTTTAGCCATAGTTGGAAAATAAATGGAAATTGGAAAATGGTCACTAACGTGTGTGGCAGGGAAAGTTGACCATGTTAAAGAAGAAGCAAGATTTGGAGTACAGAAAGTTAAGTCAGGAGCACTAGGTCCCTCGTGGGGTTTTGTGCGGCGGGTAGGACTTCCAGTATTCAAAAGGCATAAGTTATTATTGTCTAAGAAGTCTATAATTCTGTTACCATAGTGATTGGAACTGGCGCTACCCCACGATTGGTGTTGAGCGTTAAAATCGCCCATTACTATAACAGGTTTAGGAATATTACTTAGAATTTGTTCTAGTTCATCATATACGGCTGTTGATGGGTGAGGTATATAAACAGAAACAAAAGAGATACCATGTAGAGATGCAGCTATAATAGAGAAAGTATTACTATGTGATGGAAGGGGAATATGAGTAAATGGAACAGAATGATGGATAAGCAAAGCAACTCCACCATAACTATCAGTTCTATCTTCTCTGGCACAAGAGAAACCAGAAATTTTAAAAATAGAATCTGGCCGAAGCCAGGTTTCTTGTAAGGCAATTAAAAATGGATCAAATTTATTAATAATATGTAACAACTCGCTTTTCTTATTATTAATGCTTTGACAGTTCCATTGAACTGCTATAGAGAACTTTTTCATTAACAGCAGAACTAAGGTCAACTACGAGATCATTGTTTTTTAAGGCAGCGTTGGACGGTGATATTAAATTTGATTGATTCAATGAGGAAATTAATATGATAATTAGTTCTTTAATAGACATATTGGACAAAGTATTAGTGGTATCACTATTAATCAAAATACTTTTGCTTGGAGCAAAAGGAGTATTATATTCATTAGTTATAGCTTGATGTTGGTCACGGTCATAACTTTTTCCTGGTTTGAATGGAGATCTAGGTTTCATTAAAACAGTTTTTCTGTAGGAATTCCAACCTGGATTATTATTGTGGACATATTTTAATTTAGAGCTTGAAGAATGAGGGGTGGGAATCTGTTGTTGTGGAGGTCCTCCAGATAATAAAACATCTGCAAAGGACTTACTGATAGGGGGGTGTAACTTTAGTGCTTCAGCATAAGTAATACAACTTTTTGCCATAGTCTCTTTTATACTCTTTTGTCGAGAGAACTCAGGACATTTCCTATTAGTAGCTTGATGGGGACCTGAACACAAAAAACATACAATATTCTCTTCCTCAACATCACAAGTGTCACTTGTGTGACCAAGTCCACACTTATAACATCGGGGAAGGGACCTGCACTGGCTTTTTACATGTCCATAGCGACAGCATTGAAAACATTTAATGGTCGGATAAATGTAAAGGTCTACTGGCAATGAATTATAGCATAGAAAGATTCTTTTTGGTAGTATCTGACCATCAAATGTAACAACAACTGTCTCAATGGGGACGAATTCAGATTTTCCGTTAACCATATTCTTTTTATTTAGGCGTCTGACTGTAGCGACATCTATCTCGCCACATACGAACTAAACTGACGTATCCTACATCGCGATATTAAAGTTATCGGAGCGATTGAAACATATATACAAGACCCCGACAACAACCGTCGGGCAGTAGCCCACCAGACACAACTCCCGTCTGGTCGGAGGATCCTCCCTTTTCAATGGGGGATGAGGAACTTTACTCCCTGTTTCTCTCACCCCCATATGACTTTAAGAATTTTACCACACCCTACTGGTACAGATATATTATTTAAAATATCCTCATCATTCCATTCAATAGGAACTCCTCTGATTACTCCCATGCGGGTAACATTAAATATTGGTATGAAGGCCTTATAATTATTTAACTTCAGTATATCATTTTTTAAGAAGGCATTGGCATCTTCAAAACTAGAAAAAGACACTGAAACTCGGTTTCGACCTATCTTTTTAAGACTTCCATCTACAATACCTCTTACAGACTTTTTTTTCAAAAAGTGACCAACTGTAACTGGATGCAAAGAACAGTTTTGATTGGGAGTGGTTTGTTCTTTTTGTATATGAACTACATAAGGTGAAACATCAGTAGCCTGATACAAATGTCTGCTAAATGAGTTCGGAACAGGGTTTTTATCTGATGCTGTGTGAGAAGTAACAGGAGTCGGAGTGGAAAAGTTTGAATCACATATTTGTTCAGTACTTTTAACAATATTCGCTTGTTCAATGTAGATAGGATTTTCACAACGACAATCAGAATCAGTCACAATACCGATCACAGAAGACTTATTATGACGACTTCGTCGCTTTTTATTACAATGCTTGCATATTTTGCGCGCAGATGTTCTTTTTCTCTTAGGGCGACTAGTTGCATTCTCACCGTCCGTGTCCAACAAAGAACCCTCAGTATCCATACCTGACTGACTTTGTGTAATTGTAATAAAATGAGACGCCTGGGGCACCGAGTTAACATGTTGAGAGGGTATTGTGTTCCAATCCTGGAGGGCCGTCCCTCCAGGATCCTCTGGCTCGTTCATGTCGGCGGCAAAAAAGTTTAAAACTTACCCAGAACTGATGATAACTATATCACACAATTAAATATACTACATACGAATAAAAATACAAGATTATTATGCACTTCACCACCAATCTGATACTTTTTCAAAAATAATTTGCAAAAAGCAAGAAAAATTACGTCCTTCAAGATCGACGTTTCCCGCGTTTTTTCCACAAATAAAAATCCTCTAAAAGTTTTGCACTTCTAGCTAATCGGAACTATTTGAATTTCGAATGTTATATTTTTTTAAACGTTGCAACCTTCTTAGTAATAAAAAAAAACAATTGGCGGGAAATGGTTTGTCAATTGTTTTTATCACACCACACATCAAAGTTCTACGTACGTAACGAAAATGGAATTAAGTCGAAAAGATTTTAGAGCGATAATTTTTTATAATTTTAAAAGTTCTCTCTCTCCGCAAGACTGTGCCGCTCGTCTTCAAAATGCTTTTGGGAGAGAAGCACCTTGTTTGAGCACCGTGAGGCGATGGTTTGCTGAATTTGAAAGAGGTCGAGTTTCTTTACATGACGAATTTCGTGAAGGCCGCCCTTCAACTGCCGTCAACGAAAATAATGTGGCTACTGTTACGCGGCTAATTGAAGAAAACCCGCGGATTACCTATGAGACAATTCGAGCACTATTGGGGATTGGTATGAGCCAAATTCAGAAAATTTTACACGAAAAATTTAAAGTTCGGAAACTTTGCTGTCGTTGGATCCCTCATGAACTGACAGCGGAGCAGAAGCGGGCTCGCGTGGAATGGTGCTCACAGATGCTACTGAAGTACGACCACGGACATTCTAATGCTGTCTATGACATTGTCACAGGAGACGAAACGTGGATTTATTGTTTTGAACCCGAAAAAAAAACAGCAATCTTGTGGATGGGTGTTTGAAAATGAGAACAGGCCAACAAAAGTGAGGCAGGCGAGAAATGTTGGTAAAAAAAATATCGCGTTTTTTTTCTCAGCTACGGGTCCCATCTGTACAATTCCACTTGAAGATCAAAAGAGTGTTAATGCCGCGTGGTATTCTACCATTTGTTTACCCAGAGTGTTAGAAAAAGTTCGCTAAAGACGACCCAAAAGCCGCGTTCTCCTACATCATGACAACGCTTTTTCACACATGGCCAACAAAACAAAGTCATTTTTAGCTTCCGAAAAAGTACAACTCGTCACCCATCCTGTGCATAGCCCCGACCTAGCACCCCCAAAATCAAAGATTTGATGAGAGGTTTTATTTTTACCAACTCCGAAGAGGCAGTGATAGCGTTCAATCAGCACGTAGAAAACATGCCTTCAGATCTGTGGTCCTCCTGTTTTAAAAAATGATTTTGAAGAGCAATAAACATAATATTTTGGTTATAACATATTGTTGTTTTAAGTTACGCAAAACTTATAGTGTGACCTACGTATATAATATACACTAGCTGTCCGAACTTCGTACCGCCCCTTTATAATTATTTTTTTACAAATATGATAGATATAGCCGCCATGTTGATGTTTTATCGAAAGAGGGATCATAAAAATGCAAGATGCCGTCGATATCTTTCATATTTTTTAAAAAAATTACCGTTTGTATTGATAAATCGTTATATCATATCATATCATATCGTGTTTTAGTGGTCATGCTAGCGGGGCTGGAAACAGTATTGGAGCTTGAAGGAAATTATGAAAAACATTGAAACTAGTATAACTAACAAACGGAAACTTTTTAATACCTGCATACTTCCTGTACTTACTTATGGTTGCCAAACCTGGGCACTCACAAAAAGACACAACAGAAAGCTAGAAACTTGCCAAAACTCGATGGAAAGAAGTATGATGGATAAAAGACTATCCGAGAGAATAAAAATTGCAACCATTAGGAAACACACAAAAACAAAAAATGAAATAAAAAACAATAAAAAAGCTAAAGTGGAAATGGCCATACAATCAGAGGAAGTGAAAAATTATCAAAATTAGTCATGAATTGGTTCACAAGTGATAAGAAGTGAAGACGAGGACGAGTCGTCCACGGTGAGTGGACGACATAAAAGCTGTAGAAGGGGGTTCATGGACAAGATTAGCTATAGAGAGAAATGGCGACTGTTGGAGGAGGCCTTTGTCAAATAGTGGCATACAGACAGGGAATCGATCCATAATAATATTATTATTATTAAATAAGTGCAGTATTGTAAAGTGTTACTGAAATCCTATTAGAAATAATCATATAATGTAACTGATATACTATCTGAACAAAGGCTATTATTATTATTATTGTATCTCTCCTACGGGAAATCACGGCACAAAGGTCGGTCCTTTTGGAAGGCGTTCGTGGGGATACAGATCTAACACAAAGAGGCCCCTTTGAGATACGATAATGAGTTGGGATATGTACACTTAGCGGATACTATCTCTGTCTGTACTATTGAGAAAATACAGCCAAAGACAGCACCCGCTAGGTGTAAGGACTATTGCAGAAAAGATGGAAACTATACCAGGTCTATGGAAAGGAACTTGATGGACTGGTTGCCAGGATATTGATGAGACAACGGGACACTTGCCATATCAAATGTCTCATCTCGATAATCAGGGCAGGACGGTGACTCGCCGCTCACTAAATGGGCCGCCCTATTAAAGCCACCAGAAAGTAACGAGGGTAGCAACATTGGTGTGAACGGCTAAGGTGTTAGAGAGGTGAGTCTACGGGGTGCAAGATCCCAGTGCTAAACGCACCAGTCAATGGGCCCCCGGCGTTATGACATTTTACACTTCCAACCTGGAGCACAGGTTCTGCTCTTTCAACTCCACTCTTGGCTGGCCAGTTAAGGCAAGCACAAGAGACGAGGGTCAAATAAATACGGGCCCTCCGGAGGATCGGGGTCCGAGGTGTCGCCACTCACCTACAGCTTGCCACAAGCTGCCCTGCGGGGTTATTATTATTATTATTATTTGTACGCTCTTGGAGTTTACGGGCCATAAGTGACCCGGTCCTCTATAAGGCTTGCATGGGGATACTGATCCAACACATAGAGGCTGTTTTAAGCACAAATAACCAAATCTGAAAGTGACTACAACATGTGTACAGGAACTATTGCAGCTTATAACAAATTAATTGGGTTTATTGAAGGAAGATAGAGGGTCTGGGTCCTGGGGCTATTGATGGAGACTACCAGTCACCTGCCTGGTTCAGTCGCAGACTGAAAAAATTGGCAGGTGGTGACTCGCCGCCAACTGAATGGGCCTCCCCTGGCGTCATGGGCCATGCAAGACCTGGACTGGCCATGGACTGAGGTTGTGAGTCAATTATTTTTGTGTGTAATCAAAATATATTCCATAGCTTAATAATCCTTGTTATCCTTGAATTTAAGCCCCGTGATGTCAGACAAATTACACACTACAATTACTTCTAGTCAATGAGTCACTACAGAGAACAATTTATTATATTGGTTGATCACATCAGATACATTTACACAAGATCCTCAAGTTTAGTATGTTTCACTTTAAACTAAAGTTTTTGTTGATTTTTACCTCTTAACTTTTTTCATTTAAGTGAAAACACTATTATATAAAAAAAGACGTTTCTAATAACATAATTAATATAGCTTGTTGTAATTGATTAGCTTGAGCCAAACACTATTTAATTCACCCTGTAATTTTTTAACACTTTCCCTGTTTACTAAGTGACACAATTTACTGAATTTGGTACATTGTATTGTTAAAGTGTTAAATATTATCATTGCAGTGTAATGATTAAAATTATTCACTATTTATCAGGGGCTTGTTACTTAAAATAATATATTCTTCCTTATCGCATCAAGCATAGTTGAGACACAATAGAAAGTACATTGTTATGTGGTTTCATAAGACCGCTTGGATGTTGATGATTTAATAAAATGTAATCTTTTTTAAAAATTAATTTCCTTGCAATTTTATTTGGAAGTCATATCCAAACAATAACATTTTATAAAGTTTTATAGACTATTTATAAGTGACAGTCTTAATGGCAACACAAATACTGAGTTCGCAATAAGTAGGCCCTAACAATATGATAACAAATAACTGATTGTAATATAATTAAGGTCATTCTATTGAAGATAAATATCAAAGATGTCGTACCTATTTTCGTAGGGCTTGCTGATAGCACAAAAAAGCCAAAATAAGTTGGTAAAGTTATCACTTGAGAATCAATTTAATATGATCTAGACTCCAAGAGTTAATTTTGTATCTATAATGAGCTAAAACATAGTATCAAGTCTTATTGAAAACAATAATAATTATATTTACAAGGGTCACAAAGGCTTAGTTGGAGTAATTTGTTTTCTTAGCTTAAACCAAGCAAACCTCATTGTTGTTCCAGTAGAAGTAATGGTCTAGTACTTTTATTGGAATACCAATTAAAAGATTTCTTTTAATCAAGCCAAGGTATTAATCAACATGTTTAAACATAGTTTCTTTGTTTGATGCTATGACCATTTTTATCAAAAAGTTTAATGATAACATCGACAAGGTGTAGGTCATTGGTTTTAGTACTCAAGAGACTCACCTGCCTACAAAATTTTCTAATACCGAACTCTTTCCAGCGGACTGACCACCCACAACTGCAATTTGTGGAAGATCCAAAGACATGTGCACGCCCATTTGAACAAAGGCATCTTGTAATTTGTTTACAATTGGGATCAGTTGCTGCATTCCAAAATTCCCGGCCATTTTTATAAAGAAACATTAATTCTAACTCAAATCACTACTAACACTTGCTCATCATCAATTCATCATCGATAAACTAATTTATTTTTCAATATGGTGGATGGGTGGTTACGTCGCGTTCCGATTCTGTCTGTTATCTGTCAAAAATTCAACTACTAGAGAAGAGACAAAACATCGACAGCAGCGCGCAGCAGTCATTGAATTTTTTTTCCGGTTACCCCAGCTGAGGGGGCATGAAGTTATAGGGTAGATATGTACACACAACATACAACTTCATGAGGTACACCTTAATTAAGATCGAAAATCGTACAATCTATTTACCTACAATGTTTTCTGCGTTTTTATCATCAAGTGCATTTTTGTTTTAATAATACTATAAATGAAGATTATATTTAAAAAATGAATTTGATATTATATTTCATCAGATAACATTAGAGTCATTCACATTTTATAGTACTTAGTACCTACATACATATTATCCAATCAATAAAATTAGACATGCGCAGTAAATGTAGGCCAGCGTACGAAAATAATATTATCATGTTGTTATTTTTATATTGTGTTTAGACCTCCAATAATAAATATTATTTTCAGAAAAATTAACTTTCGATGAACACATAAGTAAATCTCATATTATTTCACAGGTTTTATTATAAATGAGAAATAATAATACAGAGAAAATAAATAAATTTCATTATTTGGTTGAATTCAATTTAATATATAGATTTTATGTTTAGTACAAAGGTTTAACATAAACGGTTCAATGAAAATTATAATAGTGTCTACCTAAAACAGACTAAAACTTGTCAATCCTAAACTTCAGAAAAAAATTAAGGACTAGAGATAATTAAGTAATTTAAAATGTATTATGGCTCATTTACAGACTATTTACATACCTGCCCACAAAATTTTCCAACACTGAACTTTTACCAGCCGATTGCCCACCTACAACAGCTATTTGTGGTAAGTCCAACTGCATATGCACACCAAGTTGTGTAAAAGCATCTTGCAGCTTATTCACAATTGGAATCAATTGCTCCATTCCCATATTCCCCGACATGGCTGCCGGTTTTGTCAGGCACTCCTCTTTCTATGAGCTTCTCCGCAGAACTTCGCCTACTGATTTTTCGTTCATCAATATGATCTAAAAGGCATAACAGCGCATGCGTATTTACTAGAAAGAGATCGACTGTTCTTACCGTCTCTACGAGAAAAATCATTGAAATCCCTGGCTTGTCTGTAATTTTACTCACATCAACCAACGTTGCAATAGGTAGATACTTACTCTGCACCATATTCAGATACAAAGTGCACAAGATACCATAAATCGTTTCCGACCGAGACACGCACAATGCCGATTATTTGTAAAGTATAATTTTTGTGATAAATTATGAGTTTCGGAAAAGTTTACTACAAAAACTTACATAGGTAGTTGTTTTTGTTTTAGTTAGATTCAAAACGTTGAAACCGCATTCAAATTTGGTCTATAATATCTATATTTAAATGGGTAGAAATCGGATTTTGTCCAGATTAAGTTAGGTTAAGTTAGGTAATACTCTGGGTAAATACGCTTCGTCGGAAATCGATCACGTAGTAAGTACCTCCTACGACCTACACCTATAAAGAGTGACAAAAACCATGTTCGGTCCGATAGGAGGTGATTCTGGAGCGCGGATACAACAACTTATACCTATGGGACCAACATCGAAATCTTATAAAAAAACACGTCCATACAAACGATGTCAGCTAGCTGGCTATTTAGTATTCGCTATGTGCAAAGTGAGTGGTGGGGGCCATCAAATCGATCGCAGCACGCAATATGGCAGAAATGTGAAATTGGAAATATAGCAATTTGACACATGACAGTCCAGAGTGGACTGTCATGTGTCAAATTGCTATATTTCCATACAACTCCATACTAACGTATTGTAGAAATAATGGGAAAAACAGTTCGTGCATGTTTTATTCGTTTCCAACATCAAGATGGAAATTGGAGCAAACAAAAAAATTGTTAGCTGCTGTAAAAAAAAACTAGTTTGTAGGGAGTTAGTGTCAGAGATGTTTGTCATAATTATGATCACAGCTCATAATAAGTAGCTTTACCCGTTGGTTCTAAGCTTTCTAACAAGAGACGTTAGAAAGCTTAGAACCATGCTGTGATAGTTCAATTTTTTTCCTTTATGCACAGTTTGTGGTTAGAAAGTTATATCATGTTGTATCGATTCAAATCCCGTAGATACGTATTACAACATTCATATATTAGTTCCAATAAGAAAATCACTTATTAGATTTTGCACAAACTTTTTAGATATTTTCATCTAATTTTGAAGAAAAACAATACGAAAATCATTTTCAAACCATCCTTAATTTGAGAGATCTTAATACCGGTGACAGATGGCGGCGGACGCGGCTCCGGACTCGTCTTGACATTGTAAGGTCAAACGCTGCCATTGGTCGATCCTTTTGCTGGTGGAAGTTGACTGAAGGATAGACCAATGGCAGCGCTTGACCTCACAATCAAGACGAGTCCGCAGCCGCGTCCGCCTACATCTGTCACCGGCTCAAGTCCACAAAAATTATGGTCACTAGGGGCGCTGTCATCGCGCACGCAGCGAATATGGAAGTATTCATTTTTTTTGCAATTTAGATATTGGTTCAATAACCAATATCGAAAAAAAACTATTGAGTAAAAGCTGTTGTATTTGAGATCCAGAATCGCCTCTTTTTGGATCGAAAAGGTTTTTTTTTATACCTTCTACAAACAATCTTTTGTAGCAAACCATTGAAAAGGGGTGACCAGCGGCATGTCTATTTCTGTTGACTTTGCTTGTCCTTTTCCAACTTGTAGCCATTGTACAGAAAACCATTCAGTTTCCGGGCAGTTCAAAAGCAGGCCTGCTTTTAAATGGTTGTTGTAAGCCGTACCTTGATGAACGCTTTTTTTAAACGTCAAAATAGCAGGCCTGCGGCTGGCCTGCTAATAAGATGTCATAGTGCGAATAAGCAGGGCAGTTCAAAAGCAGGCGGGATAGATAGTCAAAGCCTGCTATAAGAGATCATGGTAAGGGCCAAGTTCAAAAGCAGACCTGTTTAAACAGCTGATGGTAAGGGCCTTGCCCTTGATAGCAAAAGTCGCTCGTGGATGCTAGCCGGCGCCTCTAGTCGCCGCGATCGGTGACAAAGTCACAATATCGCTGATAGCGGATGCTAAAATTTGCAGTGGGCATGGGCACAGACATACCCTATAGAGTAGAAATGTCATATGATTTGTTCGACGAAGTTTTCCGCCTTTTTTAATCTGTATCAGTACTTTTTATAATGAGCGAGAGTTGACAGGACTTGTCATTTCATACTAAATGTAAGAGTGAAAAATCACTTACTAGTTTCGGAGAAAGATGGTTCGTTTTGCTGCTCTATAGGGTATGTACTCGATGGGCTCGGACTACATGCACCCGGAATTTTTCAGACCTCCATAAAAATCGGACTGAATCCGGCCTTGTCCGGGGCCGTTTTGTATGGAGTTCTGAAAAACTCCGGATGCTTGTAGTCCGAGCCTAAAAAAAGTTTAACCAACATCGCCAAAATGGCCGTGCACCTTTTTTCAGTGCATAGAAATTAGAAGAAATTAGAAGCATAGAAATTAAAATACAGTTCTATGCTTGTGTGCGTATATGTCCTTTACAAGATAATATTGATAATTTATTAGGTAGTGGACGTCCTACCAAGCAAGGTTTGAAAAACGATCGGTTTTGCGCGCTTTGATTTTAAAGTTAATTTTGCCTTACTAATTTTTTTTACATTATAAAAATAATGTATTTAAGATTACCAGAAGACTATTGTGTAGTGTTTAAATCTGATAAGAATATAAAAATAAAGATATGTAAATGGAAATTTCTAAAATTTTATGTTATTCAGCATTTTTTTTCTGCTATATTATTTTGTATGAAATTTTTAAAAAGTATTCAGCCTATGTGCAAGTTCATAAAATCAAATTGTCAGGATAACTTGTAGTCTCTTGTAAGTCGATGTTTAAACGCAACTCGAACGTCATTTTTCTGAAATAAGGGTAGTTTTTTTGGTGATTTACCTTTGTTTTTGTAATGATATGAAAAATCCATTGGCGCTACATGCAAGAATAAGAACTAATATTCTAAAATCACGTGTTATTTTGTTCATTCACGTCTTTACAATCAGAGAACAAAATGTAAGGAAATACGACGTTTTCTAGGACAGCCTCTTAACCTATAGGCATGAATTTAATTTGACAGCAGCCGGTCCAGTTTGTTACAGGTCAGTGCATTTGTTTTTTTTTGTTTAATCTGTGATTGCGTTTTGCTCTTTGGTTGGTCTTTGTCTTTGTGACGTCACGCTATTGATTGTGAAAAAAGGAAGGAGATCGTCTTTTGGAGACGCCATCTTAAAATAAAGTGATATAAGTTTTTGGTAGCGTAGAATATAGTTAAAATCTAAAGTAATCTTCGTTAGGGTATTAGCATTCGAGCTTAGATAATTTATATATTGTAATACCGAGAATAACGGACCAAGGTAGATATCTATTTTGCTTTTGTTGTCGATCTATCCTCCAAAATTAGTTTGTTTTCACCGTTCTTCTACTTATCTTGTCAGTACCGTTACACTGTGTGTCCTAGATCTAAGTAACTTATGAATTCGAAATGAAAAGAATACATGGCAGTCATGAAATACAGAAGTCATCGATCCAGCGTACGGATGTAACACGTCAATAAAGCTCAGAGGGCAGGGCTCCAATTTGTCCCTGTTCTGTGAAAGTGATTTGTGATACAGTGATCGGTGCATACTTTGGCTGCAAGTGATGAATACAGTGAATCTAAAGCAGTAGTGACATTATATTTTGTGTACGTGACATTCTACTACATGTTTTCGATACGTGAACGTTTCAAGTGGAGTGTCATTATCCTGGTTGCAGTTGGTGCTTGGTGCGAGGGTGACCTCCTGATGGTGTGTACATCGCAGCATGTCTGCACTCTCGACGCCGGGCGGCGGAGGCACTACGGCGCAGACGAAGCCGACGTCCGGCAAGCAAAAATATCAAAAGTTGGATATCAATAGCTTGTACTGCGCGAATAGAGTAAGTAAATTCTTGCGACTATCCGGTTTCTAATCGTCCTACTCACTCTGCTAAAGCATGTCTCAGAGAAGTAGTATACAGCCACTCAGTGAGAAAGTATTGATTTCGTATTCAGGCATATTAAAAGTTGTTAGTAACATGTTTACAATTTTAATACATAATAATCCTAAACATTTTATATTATAAAACAACAATTTGCAACTGCATACAACAACATTAAATTACTGTTACAGTTGAATGGACTGACCTTCGAGTTCCTTGTGGCTGTATTCATGTAAAGTGGCCTTGCTCATATCTAAAGGAAGCAATAGTATAATAAACTTGCCTCTGACAAAGTTTACTACAGTGAAATTAATTATGAATTATTAACCAAATGCATAAATTACATAATGATTGGTCGGTCAATAGGCAGATTTAACAAAATAATATACATTTTACTTATTTATTGCCTCACATTAAGTTTTTACAGTAGGATCTTATAAAATAGGTTAGTAAACGTAATGGGCCCTGAAAGGGCATTGCAATATAAAATAGTGTACATTTAATTTGTAAATTGACTATTAAAATTAAATAACTATAAATTATTGTATTGGAGTACAAACATGAAATAAATTATTTACAGAATATGACTTTATAATTTTTATATTATGTCATTCTGGGAAAGAAAACAAAATGTTTTAATAATGTAGTTTAACTTGTTAACATCCAAGCAGTCTCATGAGACCACATAACAATAGAATTTCTATTGTGTCTCATTTATGTATGCTTGATCAGTTAAATTTTATTAAATGTGTAATATATGTATAGTATTATCAGATAACTGTCAAACACTTTAGAGGTAGCCTTAAATATGTATTCTATGATTTTTAAAGAAAGAAAGCATATTAATATTATCAGAAAGACAGACATTATCTATGTTGGAGGGTCAATGGCCAACTTTTCTGATGTCATTGTTGTCTCTGTGCCAGATGTTAAAACAATATAAGCATCCCTCATATTTACATACTATTTATAGGATGGAATTTCATTAAAGTAGTGGTTAAACCAACAAATACGGGCTTATAAGTTTTCATATGTATTTGTACTAATATCACTTTAAATATTATGTGCAGACAACAGTTCATCAACCTACCACAAAACATCAAATTTTCTCAATTGTCAATTGAAAAAATCAATTGATATTTTCTCTTCTTCTCAGACTTAAAGTTGAAAATCAGTTTAATGACCTTTAACTTTTTAGGTAGGTTGACCTGCCGTTGACTGCACTTGTTTTAAGTTTTTTTTTTCAATATTTTCAGAACGAGAACTCTGAACCTTCCTCAGTAAAATCTCAATTAAGTCGCAAACATGGAATGCAAAGCCTTGGAAAAGTACCTTCGGCTAGACGCCCACCAGCTAATTTGCCTTCTTTGAAAACTGAAACTGGTCAAGATCCCAACACTAAGTAAGTATTCTATAATCAATTTATATTATTATGGTAAAATCAATTAAAGGACAAAAGATAAATGCAATTAGTTTAACTCATACCTACTGGCAACTACTAGTGGTACACTATGGCCTTACTTATTATGCAATGAAGGGAACCGACTACATGACTACATGAGCACATACAAGCATAAGGCTTGCCGCACTTTAGATGCCTTTTCGTACGAATTTGATTCGTGCGTCAACATACGAACGGTCCGGATCCTCCAACCACTATGGGACCCCGCGCACTAGCTTCGTGTGCGTTTTTTTTATTTTTACCCACCGGTAAAAACGTAAAACGCGGCCGGCCTATTACGTTATACTGAATGCAGCTGTAATGCAGGCTTACATATAAACTACCCAGCTGCTGCGCCGCGTGTCTTTTTATTGTGGTTCAGTATAGTTATTTTTATTCCTACTTATTAATAAATAAAAAAATATGAAGAGGGTACGAAGTTCGCCGGGACTTCTAGTCTATATAATAATATATAAAAGAAAGTCGGGTAAGTTACACCATTTATAAGTCAAGAACGGCTCGGCAGAATTTTATGACTTATGTTTTTTTTGATTTGTCTCCGTTTCGAATAGCAGAATAACAATAAAACATCGAAAAATTCACGAAAAAAAAGACGAGGTGTTACGAAGTTCGTCGGGACAGCTAGATGCGACATAAATGCGACTGTATTACTTAATTCTTGAAAGTTTTGTTTGACTTCCTTTCTCTAAATATACTAAACTATTTTAATATTAAAATTCAACACTCTTTGTCCATATTTCAGCTCTATTTCTGCTGCTACTACAACTGTATCTACACCAGCAACATGCTCCTCTCAGACTATAGTAAGTACTATTTACAAAATAAAACAGCCTTAATTGTAATTATGTACATTAATTTATCATTATACTTTTTTGTATTTACATACTTTATAAAATTTTATAAAATTTGTATACTTTATAAAAGCCTCATTGAAACAGTTATCTTCAAAGACATTCATGGTTATGACTTCTGAAAAGTATAAGATACAAATATTGTTATTACTTGCAGACTACAACATCGAACAGCGGTGTTATTGCGGGCACGGGCCCCGGAGGATGGGTGGCACTACCGCCGCCCTCGTCACCACACTTTCGCACAGAGTTCCCCTCCCTGGAGGCTGCAGCTCAACCTTCACATCGCTCCTCAGAACACTCAGTACCTCAGCCACAACTCAGACCACAAAGTGAGAAAAAAAAAACATTATACTGCAATTTTTTTTTTTTGCTTAGATTATCATATTGATAAAATAGCGGAGCACAGGTAAAACTAATCTTCTATGGCGCCAGCGTGTTGCCTTGTCGACAACCAATAACGACTTAATAAGCAATGTTTTTTTTTTGTAGAAAATTTTGTTGTGCTCCTTAAATAATCCCAAAAAAAATGTATGCTAATAACTATAACCAGGTCTACCAACAATAACCGAAAATGCAGAATGGATTTTTAGGAGAAAAAAATATTATTGCACTATTGTGTTTGACGCAAGTGGCAGAACCACTGATTAAATAATCGCTACAGGTAGGGCCAGAAATAATGAGACACCTATCGGGATATGTGTGCAATATGCTTCTCCATTGGTAAAGTGTTTTGCAATGTATCATATGTATTTTATAGCGGAAGGCAGTTGGACGTGCGGTGGCACAGCCGGCGTTCGCCAAGAAACTACATCCTCACCCGCCGCCGCGCCCGCCTCGACGCCTGCCGCACAGCAAACACCCGCCTTCCGTGCAATACTGCCGTCCTTCGTACGTAGCTTTTTTCGTTATTCTCACAAGCCATTATAAAGAACTTTTCCAAAAAATTAAGTCATTATACAGGGTTATTTGTAAAACATCAACAACCCCATAAGGGCTGTTATATTTGAGCACCAGAACCAGCCCAACCAGATTTCGAAGAATGTTTTTTGGAATGTGAACTATGTTAATAATTGGTTTTATTATAGATTACAGTTGTATTTACATCATAACCGTGCTTTATACCCTGTAACAAAAACGGTCTAGTGTCTTATTAATGTTACTAAAAAACCTGAATTTTGCTGTCATTACATCAATATCGTGCCGAAGAATACACTTCCCCACCGCCTACAGGCGTGTCGTAAGAGGCGACTAATCCCTGTAGCGAGTATTAGCAATAATACTGGGGGAGGTCTTTGTTCAGTAGTGGACGTTTTTTGGCTAAAATGATGTAGAACATCAAATGTGACCATGGAATATTGTGACTTTCTCTTTATTTAATCATTCTCTCTCTCTCTCTGTTAGATGATGTATAACTTATTGTCAATCCTTGCTAGGGTAAAAAACAATTTTTTTTTTTTAAATTATTCAAACAAAATATTCGCTCTAGTGCCATCAAAGACCAAATTTCGTATCAGTTCTTACAGTATCAATGACATCTGTACTGAAATTTTACCTTACCAAAATGTAAATGTATGATGTCATACATAAATAAATATGGGTATTGAAAAATTTCTTTTACCTAAAAGGTATGACAGCATACCGGCATAAAGTCCCTAACTATACCAATATAGTATCATACATATGTATTACAAAGAACCTTTTTTTTTAAATAGCTGATGAAAGGTAGCAACGGTAGCGGGCTCGGGCTGGGAACGCTGAGCACGCTGCGCGACAGCAGAGGGGGCGGCGGTGGGTCCGGCGGGGGCGGGGGCGGGGCGGCGGCGGGGGCCGGCGCGCGCGGGGGCCCGCGCCCCCCGCCCGCCACGCCGCGCGCCGTCGAGGTGCTCACCGCGCGCCCCATCCTGCGAGACGAGCAGATCTCATCGCTCGACAATATGTCCCGCGACGCCGGGTGGGCTCAAAACGACGACATTGATTATGAGTGAGTTTTCGAGTGGACGTTAAATTTTAAACTTGTTAATGCGACTATCAAAAAAATGAATATTGACAGTGACTGTGGATTGATAGTAAATATTTTTTGCGGTGTGCTCATCACCATCGACCATGATAAAACAAAAACATTTTTGAATTTCAGTCAAAAGTTGGACTTCTCCGATGGAGAGTCGTCGGCACCGAGCAAGAGTTCTAATAAAAATAATAACCGGGCCAGTATTGAACCTGAACGCGTGGAAAGTAAGGGCCTCGAGCAGGGCGACGAGGACCAGATGTGGGCGGAGCGGCGACAGAAACAGAATAATGAGGTGGCTCAGATCGTGGCGCGCGCGCGCCAGCGAAAGGAGGAGGAGCAGCGGCGGCAGATGCGGGACTCGTCCGCGATGCAGCCGCAGAAGGATTCCCGCGACCGAATGGACAGAGGCGACAGGGATCGCAACGACAACAGGGACAGAGAACCCGATACGAGGGACAAGGAAAGACCAGATAACCGAGAAAGAGAACGCACCGAGAACAGAGACAGAGAGCGTATGGACATAAGAGACAAGGAGCGTAATGACGTCCGCGACAACAGGGACGCGCGAGACAAAGATGTGCGTTCTGATAACAGAGAACGAGACCGCATGGACAACAGGGACCGGTTCGATAACCGAGATCGCGATCGTGACGGAAGAGACCGGGAACGTGACCGCGACCGTGACAGGTTAGAAAATAGAGACAGAGGTCGCATGGATAATAGAGATCGTCAAGAGAGCGATAAAGATAGAATGGATAACCGCGACAGAGATCGTAACGATAATAGAGATCGTGGAGAAAGAATAGACCGTGATAGATTCGATAGAGACAGAGAGCGAGTAGATAGAGATCGTGATCGCGACCGTGATCGTGATCGTATGGATCGGGAGAGAAATGACCGCGACAGAGACCGCGATCGTGACTTTAGAGACAGGGACCGGGATTACGGCCGCGATCGCGATCAATCTAACCCGGCTTTTTCAAAAACTTTCCAAGCAAATATTCCGCCTCGATTTTTGAAACAGCAGCAAAACCGGCAACAAGAGGACCAGCACAACAAAGCTTGGGCGTTTTCATCTAAACCCGCACCCAGGCGGCAGGATCCGCCGCCTTATAATGCTCCTCGACACGCAGCACACAATGGTCGTCGCTCTTATTCCAGGTACATATTAACTTCAGCAATTTGTTATTACTTCATGTTAATTCTATTATGTGGATGACAACATAAACATGTTTCATTATTTTTACAGAGATTATTCTGATCGCGAGGACGACTTCCGAAGAGAAAAAGATGGGCCTGGACCTCAATGGCGATCAGAAATGCAAGATTATGACAGGTCTGGAAGAGAATTAGACAGATCTAATTCTAAAGACTCGTATAAAGACTATGGCGAATATAAGGACAGGCGAAACGAGTCAGACAGAAAGTCTGTTGATTCTGGTAGCACTATTGAAAATAGCAGTAGAACAGCTGCTGACAAGTTGACCGAAGTATTTGAACGAAAGAGTATTGGACTTACCGAGTCATTTGGATCTTCCGATTCGTCATCTCAAGCGCTAGTATCGGAAAGGCGCAGTCCGCCGCCCTCGAATTTATCTCGGCGTGAGTCATCGGAACGAGACTTCGGCAAAACTTCCTGGGCAGAAGTAACTCAAGATGAATCATCAAATAATTATACTGTTTTAAAGGTCGAAAAAGTTGCACCATCACAAGAAAACGATCAAAATATTAAGGAACCAGCACAACCTGAACCTGAAATTGATAATAAGGTCATGACTTCACAGCCCCAGCAACAGATCACACCCCTGGCCGTCAGTACTCCAGCTACCGTAATGCAACAAAACCAGCCACTCAAGTTCAATAATCATCCTTCTAGTGGACAAACCTTTACTCATTCAACACAAGTATCTCAAGTAGTTGCATTTGGAAGTAACCAGCCACAATCTATTCCTTCTATAATTCAATCTCAATCTTCTTTCCCTGAAAACACTCAATCTATTCCTAAACCCTTAAATCAAACACTTCATAAGCCTTCAAATGAAAATGTTGCACCTTCCCAACCTCAAAAGCAAATAGCTGATATAGCTCTGGCTGTCAACAAGCCAATGTTTTCTACACAAAAATCTGAGAAGGAACTTTCTGAGTCCGAATCTATAGCATCTAAGTCTAGCACTGATCCAACTGGATTAATAGGAGTAAAGGTAAATGAAACACTCTCAGTGGAATCTCTTCATGGTAGCATAGATTCTCAAAAGCGATCTGGTGATGATAAGAGGAATGAAAGATTTAGTAACGAGCAGCTGAATAAAGTACCTGTCAAAGAGCCGGTTGAGCGCAAGTCTAGTGGATCTGGATCTGAAAAGAAAGGAAGGGGATATGGTAGCGGAGGGTACGCCGTTTACAACAGGGGTTGGGGACCGCGAGAATCTCGCGGACGGCGATCCCATCGTAGCTCTCGGTCTAACAACAGAGCAAGTGAATCTGATGGCTCAACCGATGGTGCTCCAAACACAGAGCGGAAAGAGAGGCGTAGAGCGCCGCGAAGTCCTCGTGGTCCTAAAAAGAGTGATAGACCAGAGGATGGCAATCGTCCGCCTCAGTTGGATCATCCTCCTTCTATATCAGATGGGATGGAAAATAGAGAACCATTCGCGCCTCGAGGGCAGCCTTCGCGCCGTGGCCGAGGCGGATTCCAGGGAACAACGCGCCCCCCGGCACCTGCTAAAAGAGTCACTGGGTATGGACCACCTAATACTAAGAGCCCATTCAGTCAAGCTAATAGAGCTGTGAAGGATGAAGAAGGTATCAAGGACAATCTACATGTGGACGATAAAGGTAAATCTAAAAACAAACCACGTGCTGGTTCGTCCACTGGTCGCGGGCGTGACCGTAGACCCAAGGGAGCCGGGGGGCCCCTTAGTGGTGAAGACGAGAATTGGGAGACTACGTCAGAACATTCCGAAGGTGGTGGCAATGGTGGCCGTCGTCGATCTATTGGTGGAAGACAGTCGGGTCAATCGCAGAAGAATCAAGGTCGAAACCAGAATTCTGGAAATCGTCAAGCCAATACCCGGAACTCTCAAGGCAACAAGAAAGATGCTTTAGGTGATAACAAAAGTACTGATATTACAGAGGCTATGACTGATCTTAAGTTATCATCTAATGTCAAGAAAGACGATGAAGTTGTAGATGATGGTTTCCAGGAAGTGAGAAACAAGAAGAACTCGAAAGATGCAAGAGCCCCCCAGTCAAAGGAAGAAAATCAACAACCTGCAAAACAGCCAAGATCTCACTCTAATCAGGGCGGCGCTCGCAATGGGTCATCCACACGAAATTCTAGTGATAAATCCAATTCTCGCGGTTCAGCACCAACTCCCAGCAAAACTGGGTCACAGTACGACCGCTCTCGTCAGAATAATTTGGCGCCTCGGTTTGTCAAACAAAGGCAAAAGCAAATGGGTATTGTATCTGGATTTGGCCCAGACACAGGAGCGGCGCCTCCTCCTCCACCCGTTAATGCTTGGGATAAGCCAATATCGCAGACTTTGCGTGGCAATGTAGAGGAACAGCCTCCTGAAGTTGCTGAAAATAAATCTGGGCAGTCGAGTCAACGTAGCACTCCTGCCGAAGTACTGCCTGAAGTTAAACCAGTTCAGCCGACCACTTGTACTCTCGCCTCTGACAAAGCTGGCGTATTGGACGGGACCACGCCCCCAGTAGAAACTATAATATTCGAGAATACTAATTATAAGACTGCCCCACCTGCCGAGGCCTTAAAACAAAAATATCAACCCAGCGCAACTACTGCCAAACCGCAAGGGGAAGAGATTCCTGCAGAAATAGAAGCGCGACCTCTCTCCTTCAATGGAGACGTCCGACCACGACAAAGGTCGATTCAGGAGCTCATCGGTGATAATGCTCGTCCTGCAGCAGACGGAGATGGTGCACTAGGCATTCAGATGACATTCGATACGTCGCAAAAAGCGGAAGACTCCTCTGACATGAAGCTCGATTTCGCTTTTGATTCTGATCTCGGTCAACTAACCGAGGACAAGTCAGCCAAAAGTCTGGGCTTACCACGCGGTGTACACATGAGTACATCGAATACTATTTCCCCATTGGCGGCTGATCTCAATTTAAAAATCGCCAGCGTGAAGAAAGTTTGGGAAATGCCTGCTGTGGCCGAGGGTACTGAAGAGTTGCAGTTTGCTGGTTTCGAGGAGAACAACACAGAAACTGGTGCTCCCCCAAACGTTTGTAAGGTGAAGCCGACGCAGCAGCTGCAGTCGCCTCCACCGCAGCATTACAACCACGTGGGATACCAAGGCGGGTACGGCGGCCTGTCGGTCCCCTCGCCGCCAGCTGTATTGTTCAACTCGTCGCAGCAACTTCTGGGCTCGTCGCAGCAATTACAACAGCAAGGCGGCCTATATGGTGCTTTCCTGGATCAAAGTCGGGGACAGTTTGGAGGATTCCCTGGTGCCCCATACGGTGCCGGATCGGCTGCTCCATATAACTATCAGCCACCTCCAGACATGTTCCAAAGCCTTCCAAGCCAGTACAGAATGGTGAGACTGTGTTCTTGTTCTAATTGATTTGAGTATTTGTGTGTATAATATATCTAGTGTTGTTTGTAACACAATGTTTATTTTCCGCCATAGGCGGCAGCAGCGGGTGGAGGTGCGGCGTTCGGCCAATCCGGGCAGCTCGGCAACAGTCCCAGTACTGTTCTTATCTCAAGCACTTCCAACTCACTCATGTCCGCCACAGTTAAACCCTCTTCTCAACAAATTGGCGCTATCGGTGAGTAATCGGTTATGATTCCGTAATTAAGTGTCGCTGCTGTGTTTCAGCTGTGGATTACATGTTTCTATAAGGTTGTACATTTGATCGTGTTCGTGTAGTCAGAAATTTTAATAATGATATCCCTGTGTTTTATGTAACTAAGGATTATTCGAAAGTCGGTGTACAAGTTTCTGGAAGATCAGCAAAGCTTTACGTATCGTCACGTACGTCGTGGCGTGACTACAGATTACAATAACCACTTTCTATCATAGTGATTGTCATACTATTGCCTTCTTTCTTCTGTCTTTCACATTTCATAAACTAAACCTAGAATTTTCGTCACAAAGGAAGCAAAGGCGGCGGCGTCGGAGGCGTCGGCGGGGTGGGCGGCGTGAACACGTACCAGCAGCAGTACCTCGGCTACTCGGGCCCCGTGGGCGAGGCGCCGTACTCGCTGCCCGGGCTCATGCAGCGGCCCGCGCCGCCCGCCAGCTCGTACTACTCGCCGTACCAGCCGCCCGCCGCGCCCGCGCCCACCTACCCGCTGCAGTTCACGCAGCCGGCCCAGTCGGGGGCCTTCGGCTCGCAGTTCCTGTCCTCGCAGCTGCAGGTCGCGGCGGCCGTGCAGCAGATGCAGGTCTGTGGACTTCTTCCATGAAATACGCAGGCAGGCCACTTTCAACCGGCCGATCTGAAAGTCATTGGGGGAGGCCTATAATAATAAATAAATAATAATAAATTGTTTCCACAATCACACCAATTAGCTAGCCCCAAACTAAGCAAAGCTTGTACTTTGGCGACTAGATAATGGATAAACATACTTAAATATTTTTAAAAACATCCATGACTTATGTACAAATGCTCGTGTTCATCACACAAACATTTACCCTTGCGGGACACTTCACCAGATGGCCTATGTTCAGCAGTGGACGTCTTTTGGGTGAAATGATGATGACGAGATGACATAGGATATCCTAGCCGTAGCCTAAAACAAATTACTGTATATTAATTGCAAAATAAGTAATAATAAATAAATATTATGTAGACATAATTATGATGTGCGGCAATTGTTAGTAAAATAATTACATTTTAAAAAAACATAATAGTGGTATTTTGGTGGTGGTGGTGAAATGAGTATAATAAACAAATATTATTAATAGTAGATTGTATCATAAGGGAGCAAAATAATATTTTTACGGCAAGGGCGCTTTTTTGAATCCAGAACTAAGTGAGGGATTCTTGAGTAGATTACTCGTAAATGAGTAGATTCTTTAGTAGGATCCTGAACGTAGCGAGGGATTCAAAGTACGTCGTAAAAAATACGTACGTAAAAAATATTTTGCGCCCGAGCGGTTCACTAATGGCCTAATGGTCGACTGGTAGAGAATGCCTCATGGCATTAAGTCCACCTTTTGTATGATTTTTAATCTGTGCAATAAAGTCTAAATAAATAAATAAATATACTACTTTTCTTCACCTACTATGAGAAAATAAAAGGCAACTCATATTTTATTGTAATATTATTATTTAATAAAACATAGAGTAACAACTAAATTGAAATTAAATAGTAGTATAGTTGTAGTTCGCGCGTTTGATTTCTTTTTTTTATTCAGCCGGGCGCACAGTGGTCCGGATTTTTAAAATAGTGGACTTAGGATCAAAGTTGCAAATTTCAGCTATTAAAAAAATTTAATTGATAGTAAATTAAATGCTGATTAATATTGTTTGATACTAGTTTTCATGAAAATGACTCCTTCATACTTTAAAAAAATATTTACTATAAAAATGTATGGGAGAAAATTTTTTTTTTTTTCTTGGTAGGTTAGCAAAAGGTAGCAGTCAAACTTCATATGGTGGTGAGGGACTATTGACCTTGACCCAACAACACCAAAATTTAAGTTATTTATTTTCATACCTGTTCTTTCTCTACTTCTTTTACGCGTTTTCAATAAAAAATAATTTTGAATGTCTTATTTAACAAAACAAATCTTAATAAGTTCGCAATTAGACATATTGCTGGAGTATTTTGTACTAATAAAACGCATTTTTTTCGGATCAATAGTTTTATTAAAATTACGTCTTATAATGAATTATTAATAAAGTTAATAGTTGCAGTAAAATACAGAATAAATTTAAACAAGAATAAGATACAATACAATTTTTTTTTAAATAAAATTTTAATTCCTAATAACTAAAAGTAATTTAAGACATATTAAAAAACTTTTTATTTTATTTAAGCATGAAACCAAAATTAAAGCTCATAAATTAACATGGTATATATTAAGCACTAAACATACAATTAGTTGATTAGATCTACATTTATTTAAAATGCAATAGGAAATGAGATAAGGATTTATCTCATTTCCTATTACATTTTCCTATTACCCTATAACATTAAATACAATTTTCTTTATTTTTGACTGATAAAAAATAACACAAACTTCGTAAAATACTCAAAAGGATTTTTATAATAATGGGTCATTGTCAGGCTGCGATTCCTGTAGTTCGATGTTCTCAATATTTTCTGACGACTCGTCATTCAATTGCAAAAGTTCCACTGCTTCTGGAAAAAGGTCCAATCGCTTTGTTCTTTCGTACTTGGGTCGAATATGCGATAAATATGGGTCCGAACTTATCAAAAAGTTATGAAGTAAGTCTTCGTTGGTTTGCTTTCTGCAATTTTTTTTTGTGTTACATTCACGAACTCTTCGAAAATCTTTGTTTCTTGCTTCACCAGCTTCTTCAGAGAGAATTCCAATTGGAATAAGTCCAAATTGATAACAAATATCTGCACCATGCATAAGAAGTTTGTGTACACTTGCTGGCATATGAAACCATGGATAAAGATGAACGAAAAGTTCTGCTGTTTCACGGCAATAAATCCGAAATTGTTCAATGTTGATGGCACTTCCAGAAGAACTTGTTTGTAGTATAACTGCAAAACGTTTTAAAAGATGTTTGTCAATGTTGGTTATATCCGCAGATTTTTAATAATCTCTAAAAAATCTACTGGCCGTGTTTCCGTCGTTTGTAGTCCCAAATCCTTGTTAACGAAATCGACAAGTATACCCATTTTTTGCTTGAATTCTTCTTGTATCATTTGCTTCTTCGCCGCTTTCAGTTCTTTGTTAGTACCTTAAAGTCCAAGTTGTATGATATATGTAAAATATATTCCATGCACCGGATCCACATGTGAAGAGAAGAAATCCCGTATTTGTAAACATCTTCACGAACTGATCTTGAAAATATCTCTGGCAACTTATTCATCCCAGTTGGCTTCGCAAGACAAATTGTACAGGTTGATGCAGAGGGTGTATCCGTGATAATAGTGGCCACTTTCCCGTCAATCATTGTCATATGAAGATCATGAGCTATATCCAATCCGGCATACTTCGTTGAAGTGATGTTATCTATCTCCTCTTTTAATGCAGCCTCTTCTCGCTTGATGTATTCCACAGTCTCCTTGCAAAACTCAAACTTGATAGGCCTACAGAAAGTTGTAGAAGAAGGCTTCGGATTTTCCCATATTATAGTGCCCTGATTGGAAACGAGTTTGAGGGGGACAAGGCTTGCCACAAAAATTGATGAGTCATCGAAGTTTGCATCTTCACTTCTTTGCTTGTAGGTGCTTTGTGAAGAAGCTTCATCAAAGCCAAATTTGCTAATCAACTTTAATCCCTTAACTGATGAATTCACTAGAACACCAACAACTTGAAGAATTCTCTTGACTGTCAATGTCCAATAACGCTTGAAGTTTCACTTTAGCACCCCTTTTAGTTATTTCTAAGTCCCCTGGATAGCAGTTGTTCTTAGCTTCAAGTAGTTTATGATAATAGTACACCATAGTCAGCTAGCACAATTCTAAAACACAAGTACTTCCACTTAAGACAGATTTAATTATGTATAGAGGGCTAGAGCATGATCTTGATCAAGAGTTTTTTCCTTCTTGTTTCCGAACAATGCATTTTGAACAACTGCTACACTGTCTGGATTCTTCGTAACATGATCAATAATACGAGCTAAACGATTGTTTTCGTCGATTTTTAACTTTGTCACTAATGCAAAACTAAGTACTTCTGTTGGAATAGTCCAGAAGGGACTCTGAACGTCTTTTCTTCTGTTTGTTGCCTAGGTCTGCAAAAGGCTTCCTAATCTGGGTCTCGGTAGATGTGCCTACAGATATAGTACTTGATGTTCCTGGTGTTTCCATTGCCGCCATGTCGACGTCAACGGGGTATTGTCTTCTAACATATTCTCGGTAACTTCACCTATTCCTCGAAAAACCTCTGATAAATTTACACTGGAGCAATGTGGCCACTGAATATTTGACTCTAACCACTCAGAATGTCTTGATGAAGTCCGTCAGTCACCAGCAACACTTTGGCGCAAAAAACTAAGATGTTCCAATTTCAAAAAGTGCGCGGCAAAGATAATTGCGGCGCACTTATGAAGAGGATTAAAAACTCATTGCTACCCGCTAAAAGTTTCTTATGTAAGAGAAAACACCACCTTTGGCAAGTCGTCCTTTTTGAATAGATGGGATTGATTGAAACTTATTTACAGCAACAATACCGGACGCCGCTACAGCAGCAGTACGCGCCGCCGCAGCCGCGCCCGCCGCCGCAGCAGCAGCTCAAGAGCCCGCTGCACGAACACGCGAACGGGTGAGATTCATTACATTCTCTACAACTAGCGGCACCGATCTTGAGCGCTGGGCGAGAGATGCGCACAAAACCATTACGACTACGTGATTGGCCTGTCGCGTGACACACCCGCACCGCCGACCGGGATTGGTTGCTTGCTCCGCGTACTCGCGTCTCATACGATGATCGTCTCGTAAGATGTGCAAACTCTTTCCTCCAACGCTCAAGATTCGTACCGGGATTGTAAATAGCTGTTGTAATGTAAAGAAAGTAGGCGAACTAGCTGACGAGCCGCCAAATAAGTTAACTATGTGTGCGTCTCGTATAATTCTGACTTAGAAAAGTATAAAAAAATAAACCTGTAGATTCATTTTGTTGATTACGTGAAATGTCCACTCATGATAAATATTATTTTGTAACTTTTATAAGTTGCCCCAACAGTAGAAAATCTAGAGGATTATTTAGTGACTTACTATTATTGTTTACTAGCTGTCCCGGCGAACTTCGTACCGCCCTTTCATACATTTTTTCTTGTGAAATTTTCCGTGATTTTATAGTTATTCTGCTATTCGGAGCGAAGACAAATTCTACAAACCAAAGATCATAAAAATTGGTCCAGCAGTTCTTGACTTGTAAATGGTGTAACTAACCCGACTTTGTTTTATATATAGATAGATTTTACGTCACAAATTAGTGTGGGGATGATTCTACTGCTCTTAACATTCGACGAGTTACATATAACAACTTTTAGTATAGGCAGATAATACAATAATGTTGTACATTTAAAATGGCCACTCCTCTCCTCTCTGCAAATCGGAGCTTGCCTACCCTGTTGTTGATTCCGCGGCAAATAGAACACTAGGGGCGTGATTAAAGTTTTTTTATGTTTTCGGCCAAAATATACCATGTAAGAACATGGCTAGCCTAGCTAAATCAGACGTAATTAGTGTCCGTCTCCGAATTGTTTTAAGACCGTTTGGTATCAGCAGGTTTGCTCCTCTATGCGAGAGCGCGTCGCCGACGCCGAAGGGCGTGTCGAAGCCGCAGAAGCCGCCGCACTCGCCGCCGCAGCACAAGTATCACCACGCGGCGCATCCCGCGCACGCGCAGCACCCGCCGCCCGCGCACACGCCGCACCAGCACCAGCACCAGCACCACCAGCAGCACCAGCAACACCAGCAGCACCAGCAGCACCAACAGCACCAGCAGCAGGTACGCAACACCGCAACACGGTGCACACCACTCGGATGCGGCGATGCTAACTGATCAAGTGTCGAGTCACAACATGTCAGCCGATGCCCCAGTAGTGACATAGATACATAGGTGTTCTTAATTGCACACCATATAAAGTAAATTACACAATATAATTTTTGCGGAAAGATGTACAATTTAAGCGGTCTTATCGCTAATAACGATCTCTTGCTGACCACCTTGAGGAAAATAATCTCTCTCAGACAACTTTCAGGTAGAGGACAACCATAGAGAATTTATATCTAAAACTATTTTAATTAACCATAATTTAATGTATTAGTAGTGAAGTTTTTCTTATTATTTTGTAAAATGCCAAAAAAATCAAAAAAGCTAGTCAAAAAACTGATTTCGTTAAGGCACATCACTATACGTCTACGACGTATAGTGATGTGCCCTAACAAAATCTAATCGATTCTTTTTGAAAATCGAGAAAAATTATAAAGCAAGTTTACTCGATTCCTTTTTTTTTTAAATAAAAAAAAAAAGTTTATGGCAATGTATGCCGTATACAGTTTTTTGACTAGCTTTTTTGTTTTTTTTGGCATTTTACAAAATAATAAGAAAAACTAACAGTGAAGTGTCACAAAATCCTTCTTATCGTGAAAGAACTTTAATGTAATGCTAATGTTTCCAGCAAATGGTGTCCGGCAACAACGGCCGCTGCGGCGGCGGCATGGGCCGCGGGGGCATGGCGCCGCGCTACCCCGCGCCCATCCAGCGGCCGCACGCGCCCGCGCTGCCGCTGTACCGCGCGCCGCAGCCGCCGCGCGCGCACCACGCGCCGCACGCGCACGCGCACACGCACGCGCCGCACGCGCCCCACGCGTCGCACGCGTCCCACGCGTCTCACGCGCCCCACGCGCAGCGGCACAACCTCTACTACCACCACCAGCAGCGCAGTGAGTACCACATTACACATACCATATAGCCACCGGACAGATTACTAATAATATTTATAAACTAGCTGTCCCGGCGAACTTCGTACCGCCCGTATATTTTTTTTTAGTTATTTAGTTATCCTGCTATTCGGGGCGAGACAAATCCACTAAATCAACGATCATAAAAATCGGCCTAGCCGCTCTTGACTTATAAATGGTGTAACTAACCCGACTTTGTTTTATATATTATGTAAAAGTTTGTGAGTATGGATTTTTGTTACTCTTTCAAGCAAAAACTACTGAATGCATTTTGATGAAATTAAAAGCATACTAACAGACCATGGCATGTACAAATACATAGGATACTTTTTATCCGGGTAAGGTCAACCATAACAAAGGAATATGCGTATATTTTATTTGGTTTAAGATCAAAATTAAATATAACTTATTTTAATTAATTAAACAAAGAATTATCGAAAAATATAACCCACTGAAATCGCGTGCTAGACAAGGAGATCCGACATGTACCGTGACGTCACAGTACACGGCCGCCATACATTTTTCATTGTAAAAGTTGTTTTAGAAAGAAACAAGTATATCTCAATTTCTAATTATTTTATTCGGTAATTATTACGGTAGTTTTTCACCTAAAATCAATTTTGTTTATACTATTAGCACTATAATTTCTTATAAATGTAGTAAAAACAATATGTTATTTTCGTGCATATTCCCTATTAATACTACGCCGCCGGGAATGCATTACCGGAATAAAAAGCTGCGAAATAAGTTGATTGCGTATTATGTGTAAAGCGAAATAGGCAATTTAGTAAATAGGTCAATAACGATTTAGACAAGTAACCACATAGTATAGGAGAAACGCGATTTAGTCTTATTACGTTAGGTAAACAGAGCAAAGTCTCATACCGTCTAAAACCATTAAATTTTGCTATAATTATTGTAATAAAAATATTTTATTAATCTGCTATCGCAAATATCAGTTATTGGGGCAGGCCTTTATAACATCATAAAAAAGGGGGTTATTCAATTCGAGTGTATTTTTTTGTACGTATGTTACATTATCTCCTTAAATTTTGAATCTATTTTCAAAATTATTTTTCTAACGTATATGTCGCAACCAACTGGTTAAAATAGCCGTTTAATTGCACGGCTAGCCCTATTATTGAACAACGTCATTCAACCAAACACCTAGATGTCAAATAGCCGAATGGCTGAACATAACGTTCAACAACAGTACAAATTTATTGACACTTAACCAACCAGCTAGCTGAATGTCGTGTAGCCAACAAATGTATTGAACAAAGTCATTCAACCAAACACGTAGATGACAAATAGCCGAATGGCTGAACATAATGTTGTTGAACGTTATGTCGTTTGCTACACGACATTTAGCTAGCTGGTTAAATGTCAATAAATTTTAATTTACTTGAAAAGCTGGTAGGTAACAGCATTATTTCTACTTCTAAACAACATTGGAAACTTATTTTGGTTACTTATTTCACCACAAAACAACCCACAACGATCAAAAAACACCTGCTGTTGCCACCATCTTGTAAACAAAACAAAACAGCGCCGCGGTGGCGGAGAAACAAACTAGTCCTTTTTAGATGAGAAGATACATAAGACTCTTGGCAGTTGCCGTTTCACCCATACTATTTGCGAAACTTTTTTATAAAATATATTTTTAATCTTTAATTTATATAATTGCAAAAACACAATAATCTTAGCCTCTAAAAATCTAAGCAAAAATTGCAAACCGATAATATATCTTAATGATTTAACAAATAAATTAATAGGATTTCCTTCAAATACTTGATGCGTAAAATAGAACGTTTACTTATCCCTTGCATTGGCACGAATTCGCAAATAAAAATGGTAAGGTGTTATTTTATTGCGTCAACAGTTTTCACGCGTGTTGCATATCACTTACCTATAAAGGGTTATAGGGATTGACAATATATAATCGGAACTAAATCGATGAATCGGTTCGGTCGTCTTGTGAAAACCTATGCGTTGACGTCAGTAGTACGAGAGCGTCTGCCTTGTATGCAATTTGTGTTATCGTTATTTTTCGCATAGTTTCTATTTTGACTTTTGTTACTGTTTTTGTAAAGTTTTCGTTATTGTTTTGCTCTTATTTGGTAAAATGCCAAAAAAAAAAGGAAAAAAGAATTTTCAAAAAACTGAATACGGCTCTCTGTCAGTAGAACATTGCAGTAAATTAAATAAGTTCATTTGAATAAAAATCGATTAAACTTTCTTTATAAACTTTCTCGATTTTCAAAAAGAATCGGTTGGATTTCGTTAGGTTACATCACTATTTGTGTCAACAGGGAAGTCAAGTGATGTGGTGTAAGTTTCTTCTTATCTTGAAAAGGGTTATAATTCGACATTATATTAGTTAGCCGTGATGTTAAATGTTTGTAATGTCATAATGATTCAACTATAAAACTAGGCGTGTGGTTGAATGGCGTTGTTCAATGAGTTTGCTAGTCGTGCAATTAAAACGGCTATTTTAACCAGTTGGCTGCGACGTTTACACGATAAGCCAAAAGCGATCTTTTTGAATGGCAAACTAGGCGCGACTGAAAAATTCGCGCTCGTCAAAAGATTTGCAGCTTCGATGCGTGTTGTTTCAAACTGTACTCGTATATCATGCGAAAAAACCATGAATAAAAAAAGTTTACCTATTATGGCTTTTGTTCTAGAAGAAAATTGGGTATCGCTTTTGCTAAGATACAATTTAGTTTTTTTTTTTTAATAACGAGATTTAGAAAAAAGGAATACTTTGAGGATGCTAAAATGTAAAATAGTAATAAGTTTGAAATAGAAACTAGATAATTCAAATAATCATTTATGGTATTTTTAGGGTAAATTTGATATTTTAACAACTGTTTAATGATGTTGTTTGAATGTTTAGGTAAATAATTCCGATCACTGATAATGACGCAAATCGACGGGTGACGATGATATGATCAAAGGAACGCAAGTAGCAATAATGTATTCGTCTCCCTGCAGACGGCGGCGGCGGCGGCGGCGGCGCGGCCGACGCGGGCGAGGCGGCGGCGGCCGCGGACGAGCCCGCCGAGCCGGCGCCGGCGGCCGACGCGCCGCCCGCGCCCGAGGTGAAGGCCGAGTGAGCCGCGCGCCCGCCTCGGCCCCGCGAGCGCAGACTACGCCCGTGCCACGAAGAATCACGCGCCACTCGCGACTAGCTGTGCGACGGGAGGCATGAATGAGCGGCAGCGAACGTTTGACACGCGCCGACGACGACCGCGACTAGTAACACGTGCTCGTTTACGGCCGCGGACGTTCCGCCGGTCTTGCGGCTGGTCGCCCGCGTGATGTGGCAGTCTTTAGGTTTTCGGTATTTTAATTAAGTCGTAAATTATGGAAGTGATTTTAAGATTATTTAAGATGCGTACGAATCGACGCGCCGCCCGGGCTCCGCCTCGGGTCGGCCCCGGCGGCCTCGATGACGTGCGAGAGGCGCTCTGTTTGTATATAAATATATTGATCGGACGGACATCCGGCTGTCTATTTGACTGTTATGTTTAAGTAATATAAACGCGAACGGTCGGCGGCCTCGCTGCTCTCGACCGAAGTTATCGCGAGGACTATACGTCCGACTGACCGATGCTGCCTCGAGACCTCTCATTAGTGAATATGTAGCGACGGTTTTTGCAAAACGAATGTCGATGCAATATAAATGAATAATAAATGTAATTCGGAGTGAAGACGATTGCCCCCGATATTGGCCGGCAGGCGCGCGTTCGAGCTCCATGTATCATAATCAATATTATTATATGCGAATAAAATTATTATGACCGATTGAACTGTTTCATTTAATTCATTCATTTACTTGGTCAGGGCTTCCCTAACTTTGTTTTACTGTGACGCTCTTGAGAATTTGCTATTTTTTTGCGACGTTCTAGCTTAGTAAAAAGTTATCAGAAAAACCTAAAATAACTTTTATATTTCTTATTAGAAAAGAAGAACAAAAATTAAAAGTAATATTTATTTTACTTTGTAAATGGTAATAAGAAGATGTTCTCTTCTGATGTAATCTTCTCAAAACGTGGCCCAAGTTTGGAAATTGCCACTCATCTCTTTCTTTACATTTATTTTCGATCTGTACTTGTTCTTTATTACTGCACCTGCAGAAAAGCCCGTTTCGCACAAGTACGATGTCGCAAATGGTAGCAGAACCCTCAATGCTGCAGTGCTGATTAACGATATCAAGCAAGTCTTTGTCGACATGACAATTCTATCATTGTTCATTCACTGTTGAAAGTATTGATGGTGATGTTGACTGAAAAGGGTTTATAACCCAGTTATATTGCTCCATGTGAATCGCCTCACAACGCCCTTGAGATGATGCTGCGACGCACAGTTAGGGAAGCCCTGCAATAGGTAAAAACCCCTTAGTAGTTGGTACCTTCACACATCATTTATAAAAATATATTAGTTTTATCGCGGATTGTTGGTATGAGATTCGTGTATGTAGAATTGGAATGCACATGGTACATGCACAATGTAGTCTGGGAGCACTCTGACTGTGTCTAGATGTCGCGTGCATTTTCATCAGCGTATGGGTGGAAGTCTTTTGCTTGACTTAGGCTTCCTTGGTAGAACGGCCTGTAAGCTCTCTGACTCTCTGACTCTGTGCCGTTTGCATCCAGCTGATTTTCGCAACCTTGACTAGGTCGCCGGCCCTAATTGCTTCTTTAAAGATCGAGGTCGCCATTTGAGAACTTTTCTTCCCCAACTGATGTCAGTTCTGCAAACGATTTGGCCTGCCCATTGCCACTAGCTTTGCAATTGGAATAGCTATGTTAGTGACTTTGGTTCTTCTACGGATCTCCTTGTTTTGGATCTTACTTGTATCTCCAAAGAAAAGCCAAGCATTGCTCTCTCTATAGTACGTTGGGTGACTAAGCTTGTTCATGAGTCCAACAGTAAAGGACCACGTCTCGGTACCTTAGTCATCACGCATTGTTCAAATACTAGTCTTCAGGCGCTGGGGGATATCAGACGAGAAGATATTGTTTGTCCGAACGCTGCCCAGCCGGGTTGCATTTATCGTGCTACCTTTTTTTTAAAAGTTGGGCCTACCTAGACGAATTGCTGTCTTAAATAAAGTCCCCAGCTATAAAATGACTGGTGACCTCCTGGATAATACGTCTATGCTCATTTTAAGGCACATCTGTTAGGAGGAGTCACCAAGTATTGTACCAAGATTCTCTAGCGACTCGGCCTGTAGGTATGACAATGTTGTCGGCAAAATGAAGGTGAGTGATGTATTTGCCATTGATGTTGATGTCTAGTCCGTTCCATTCTTACAGCTTAGAGACTTTCATAGATTTGCCTAAAACTTTTGGAGAAACCCCACCCTGCAAAGGGATTAGCTTTGTGCTCTGGCCTCGTCTATGGACTGATATAATAATAATAATATCATTTATTTCAGGCATCTTAATGATTACAGATGTCATTATACTAACAGTGTGAGTCTTAACAATGAATATGAAAAGTTGTGGTTAATTTACAGAAGCAATTTTTACCACTAGACAGCTAATACGATGTAGAATAATTTAAAGTTATTTAAAAAGTGGGTTTTATTGAGAAATTTTAAAATTGTTAAAAATGTTCAAGTTTTTTACAAAATACATTTTTACTATCGATTGAGGCCAGTTTTTTCATGGATTTCAGTTTTAAGAGGACGCATGATCATTTCCAGTCAATAATAAGTTGGTTTCGTTATTCCAAGTTAATAAGTTTAAAAAATACAGGGTCTTGTTTACAGTATGGAACATTTTTTTTTTATTTATAAAAAAAAATTATATATATTTTTTTAAATAAGTTTTCCGTCGATAAAATTAAGCATAGAATACCGTATTTTAATATGTGCACTTTATGAAGACACTGTATATATAATTTATTTTTTGTTATGGTTTCGTACTCGGAGCCGTTCTGGTGGTGTCTTCCTTCCTCGGAAGTGACGATAAACCACTCCCTTCGGCCAGAATTCCTCCTTCAGGAAGATGTCTGCCTTGTATGTCGGGACTCGGGACTAACACAACGAAACCTTTGAAACTCGCGTTGTGTCTCAACTCAACTTCAAAGGAGGCAAAGGAGCAACTCTTAATTCAAGATGAGACTTGCCCTTAATGTGCTCCACGATGTCATGCGACTGGGTGGTATAGTGCAGGCGAGATAGGTACAGGGCCGTGACAGGTGTTGCAGCGCGTAACAAAAGTTGGGTCCCGTAGCTATAGTAAAATAGTGGCTTCGCTATACAATCACTTTGGTATACCTATAGTCGATCTGGCATTGCTGTAAGGATTGTATAGACTAGTACCTACGTACTGGAGACGTATTTTTGAAGCATTAGAAATGAATCTTGAATTCGAACACGAAAAAAATTCGTGTATGAAAATAGTTTCTATTGCTTCCGATTTTACGCATTTTTGAATCACTCGAAATAGGTGTCGCTATTAGATTGAAATCTTGTAACTATGTTAGAGAGTGCGCGCACGGGAGACTTTTGTCGCTGCGACGTTTTTGTCTCTCTTGTCAAGTCCTCTGTTATGTATGGAGGTGCGCGCACGTTGCGACGCGACAACTGGGAGACTTTTTTGTTCCCTGACCAGCACGGGTGACAAAATTGTGTCTTTGTTTTTTTTTAAATACTGGGTTTTACGGCTCTGGGTTCTAGACCTCACAAATAAAAATAATTAAACAACATGTAAATCCAAATACTCAGTGTCTTGTTTTGGTGCTTAAACACAACTTTTTCTAAGACCATCGAAATTTCGAAATAAAAACCAATGTTTTTTAGTTATACATGAAAAACATTGGACAAAATTGTGTCTTTCCGCCAGTGTTGCCAGATTCATTGGTTAAGAATTATCCTAGTTTTACTGCAAAATTATCGTGTTATCGCATCCCCAGTTAACAAAATTACTGTATTTGTAACTACCGAATCTAGATTTTACTAGTAAAAGAACAGAATATACGGCTCAAAAGTTTAAATCATGTTACTTGATTAATTTTTAAAATTACAAGTTTTTGTTAGCTAAATTACTGCAGTACTTACTGCACAAGCATCGAGCACATACCCTAAAGAGCAGCAAATACGAATCATCTTTCTCCGAAACTAGTAAGTGATTTTTCACTTACATTTAGTATGAAATGACAACTCCTATTAACTATCGCATAAATAAAAAAGTACAGATACAGATTAAAAAATTGCAGATATTTTTACGCTAATAGTCTATCTCTTTCGTAGTGCAGAGAAATTATATTTACTATCCTGCTGTCAGAGTCAAAGATAAAATGTATTCAAATACACAGATTGAAATTTCATAAAATTTTCTTTTACTTAACTGAGCAAAATGTCACGGATTTTCGTAGATTTATCGTGCGATACATTATTATTTTTTCTATTGCATTACATTACATTCCAAAATATTGTGAATCTAGCTTATTTATCCCACGTCTGGCAGCACTGCTCTCCATGTATTGAAAGGCTCCAGGCTTTAAAGGGCTGGAACCCAGAGCCGTAAAACACAATTATAAAATTTAAAAAAAATGTATTCTACATTACAAGCGAATGACGCTTCGAATTTTAAAAAAAAGTTTCGTCTCTGTCTCCTTCGTGCGCGCACCCCTCTTTGGAGACGCGACGCGACAGAGACAAAAACTTTTTTGTCCCAGCGACAAAAGTCTCCCGTGCGCGCACTCTCTTAGTTTCACGCAGAAAATATCATAAACCATAAAGCATAAACTCACTAACGAACGGAAATAAAAAGTTATTATGTCAAATTTCTGTCAAACATACGTTTACTTGTCAATGTAATTCTTCCGTACTTTCTACTAGTAGAAAACAAAAACGAGTGGTCGTTGCAGAAATCACGGAATGAATTTTCAAAAATAGTGATTTTACGAATTCGCCTTCGAATCTTGCGATTTCGTATTCGGATTGGAATTCGCATGATTCAAAAATACGTCTCCTGCTCAGGTTTTCACCGAATCAACGCTTTTTTCTAATCCACAAACGCCAGATAAAGTGGCCGATTATAATTTTAATTTTTAGTCTTACTTTTCTGTACAATCTGGCGGGGCGTGTCAATAATTATCAAGGGTGCTAAAATCTTTACAGAATCCGGCTTGTGCAGGTTGGGAGACTGGAAGTTATCAAACGTGCGTGCAAGACGATTCGTAATAGTAGTATTTACGGTATTAGTTCTTTGAAAGGCTACCTGCTTTCTTGGGTAAGAGCACCATCTAGCTCCTGTGCCAGCTTCAGGGATAGTGCCCTAAAGGATGACGGAATGAAACGGCATCAGGAGACGTATTTTTAAGCATTAGAAATTAATCTCAAATTCGAACACGAAAACAATTCGTGTATGAAATTCATTTTTGTTGCTCACGCATTTTTGAATCACTCGAAATAGGTGCTACTGTTAAATTGAAATATTGTAACTATTTTTGTTCACGCAGAAAATATTATAAACCATAAAGCAAAAACTCATTAACAAACGTAAAAAAAAAGTTATCGTCAAATTTCTGTCAAACATACGTTTACTTGTCAATGTAATTTTTCCGTACTTTCTACTAGTAGAAAACAAAAACGAGTTGTCGTTGCAAAATTCAAGGAATGAATTTTCTAAAATAATGATTTTAGGAATTCGCATGCGAATCATGCGATTTCGTATTCGGATTGGAATTTGCATGATTCAAAAATACGTCTTCTGCCTAGCTAGCAGGTGGTCAACTTTGGTGGTCAACCAAAACACGATATGATTTGATATGATATAGCGATATATCGACACCAACTGTAAAAATATGATAGATACAGCCGCCATTTTGAATTTTTATCTAAACAGCGATCATAATACGTGACGTCACCGGCACGGCGATTCAACATGGCGCCTACATCTATCATATTTTTACAGTTGGTGTCGATATATCGCTATATCAATCATATCATATCGTGTTTTGGTGCTTATGCTAGGGAGGCTGGTCTATAATACCTTTAAGCTTGGGTGAACTTTTACTTGTATACCTACAGGTTTGTATAGAATTCTCGGTACGCGAGTCAGACTCGCACTTGGCCGGTTTTTTTAAAATCTGCAGTAAATTTTTATATAAAAATACCACCCCGAGCTAAATGCAATAGATATATTTTTTTGGGAGATTAAAACTTTACTTTTGGAAAGAGTGGACGATGACACTTACCAAACTCTTCTATGACCTTTTCTCCATTGACTACTTTTTATAGGCATAGAATGGGCATCTGTCTTCCGAAAAAAAAAAACTGTAAATTAAACGTCCTCGCTGAATGAGGCAATAGTTTTACCTTCCATTTCTTAAGTTTTAGTTGCGATTGATGATGAGATTGGTGTTTGTTTGAAAATACGTAATAAAAATACGAGTTAATTAGAAAATATGGTTCAATGTTGTAGTTGTAAGTACTTAGCTCTTTAGAAAATCAAAAGTTATATTGATAAATATATCGATGACACAGTTGCAGGCGCTTTGGCTACAAGCCAAAACGCACCCCGATGTTTAATACGAAGTAGATGGGGAGCGGGAAACTAGGACGATTGGACGGCGCCACTACGTCTGTGTTGTAGATATTATAGAATTAATATTTAGAAAAAAAAGATTTTATTTGCAAAGGATACCCAGCAAATTTAAACTGACAAGGATTAGCATAGCTAAGTATGGTCAAAATAAAGCAATTAATTAGGTACCTACTACTTATTCTAATTTGGCAATGTTTAAAAGATAATGTTTTTGTTTATCTATTTCCTTACAAGACTTCGTTTTTTTAGTAACACTGTCGGTTGGTAAAGCATAGTAATGTTTTATGTATAAAACTACTCATCAATATTTTGGCAAAATCTCAAAGTGACCAAGTGATCTTTCAGAAATTACGTTAAGCAGTAGACGTCCTATGGCTAAATTGATGTAAATGAAATATACTTAATATATAAATAAATTATTTGTACAATCACACTAATTATCGAACCCCAAACTAAGCAAAGCTTGTGCTATGCTATGCAGATCGCTATGGCGACTAGATAACGAATAAACATAAACTTAATATTTATATAAACATGCATGACTTAGGTATAAATGCTCGTGCTCATCACACAAACATTTGCCCTCTGCGGGATGCGAACCCGCAACCGCTGGCTTTGTAGTCCGGAGCGCGAACCACTACACCAGACGGTCGTCAAACTTACTTTAATAGGTAATATGCTATTTTGATTTCAACAAAATTGAGCTCATCATAACTTATTAAATGATTAGGCTATGCACTGCCATCTCAAAATTCAGTCTGTATACTTTGCAGTGTATTGTGCAATACTTATTATTACACAATTATGAATCTGCTGTTTGATTACTCTGATGAATTATGCTTACCTACGCTACAAACGTGTACGCTTGTGAGTTAATGTTTTATGCTAGCTTAGGAAATAGGCTTGTAGGTCATATTATTGTTTCAGATAGGTAGGTAGGTAGCTTAAGTTGTAAACTTGTTGTCACTGTAATCCGATGCGTGGGGCCTGGTGACCTGTAATACAGGTATTTTTATACCTATGTCAGGCACCAGACTCTCACATTATAGGTATTATCTGTATACATACTAAGCTACGCACTGAATGTATTGTGTAAACCTATGCGAAGAGTAAATAAAATTTTAAATTAAATTAAATTAAACAAGTACCTACCCTACCTTTAGGTAGGTCTAAATAATTACTGGTATCTTCATCATTTTATTTATCATTATAAAGTGTTTGTACTTTGTAGACGAGTATTTCAAATAATAAATGTGCAATTAAGTACGATAAGCGTTTGTGGTGCTTATAGGTAGGAAAATAAATTATTGATTAACCTATTAATTTTATCTCTAAATTATCTTCTGTTTCATGTTCAACCTTAGTTAAAAAGTATGGTAGGTCATATACTTTATAACCAGGTTTGAGCAGTTGTTTTACAAGATTTGGGGGTGAGAGGAACAGGGTGTTAAGGTCCTCAATCCATCATTGAAAAGGGAGGATCCTCCGACCAGACGGGTGTTGTGTCTGGTGGGCTACTGCCCGACGGTTGTTGTCGGGTTCTTGTATATATGCTTCAATCGCTCCGATAACTTTAATATCGCGATGTAGGATACGTCAGTTTTATATGTAGCGAGATAGATGTCGCTACATCACTCCCCTCCGAGACCGGAGGTCGATAGCAGGTTGAGTCGTCCATTGTGATGCTTGCCGGGCCAGTGGAATGTTCCAGTGAGTCGGAACTAGATGCCGCATAGTTCACAGTGAGTCGGAACTGTCTGCGGTGATGCCCCAGTGAGTCGGGGTGATGCTGCAAAATGCTCCAGTGAGTCGGAGTGGTGCAGTGCTGCGTAGTGGCTGGCTGCTGCGTCGACCAGGAGAGAAGTGCGTCTCTGCTTGCTGACCGGCCGAAGTGCAGTGTGCTGTGCCAAGGTCGCTGAGAAGGCTGTGGGTGATGACCAGGAATGCGCGTCCGCTGCATGCTGGTGGTCAGGATACCCGAAGTAGCCGTGGATGCCGGCTGGCTGTAGGACTCGCTGCTCGAAAGCTTGAGGAAGTGATGATGACGTCACGATGACGTAGCTTTGCGAAGGCTGCGCTGACGTTCATGCTCGGGGACAGCAGTTTGGGGGGTAATGAGAGGTATAGGGTGTAAAGTTCCTCATCCCCCATTGAAAAGGGAGGATCCTCCGACCAGACGGGTGTTGTGTCTGGTGGGCTACTGCCCGACGGTTGTTGTCGGGTTCTTGTATATATGCTTCAATCGCTCCGATAACTTTAATATCGCGATGTAGGATACGTCAGTTTTATTTGTAGCGAGATAGATGTCGCTACAAAGATATAATGTTCATGGATAATATGTGTAAGTGGTCCTCCTCAGTCCTCGCTCCCACGTCCAGTCAACGTAGTGGTGTTAGTGGTTTTTGGAACATTTCGTAGCGGCACATGATATCGTATCGGCTCGTCTACGACGGTTTTAACGTTTAAGGGATCACAGGGTTTTTGGGTGTAGGTATGTACCTACTTATTATAACGTTTGGATGATAGTTAGTAGGATATGCTGTTGGCAGAGAGAACATATATTACGTAAAGATAAGAGTTATCTGTTCGGATAGCGCACTTTAAAAATAATAGTCCTCTGTGGCCTTTCTAAAAACATATTTGTCTTGGGCGTGCCCCTAATCTATTTCTATATCCTAATAATTCCTAGGTAGGTGCTACAATAATAATAATTGTACAGGCAAGATCTGTTTCGATAGTTTAAAAAACGCTGCTAACATCGCATCTGGGGGCAACGACACACTTGCTTTAATAAAATTTTATAATTAATTGTTTTTAGTGAAATAAACGCTATTTACGGAATCGGACAGTTTTAATTACTACATCCCGTGATGTGACGTAGTACAACTTACAAGGTACAATACAAATCAATTCAATGTGGAGGGTTACAATGAGAAATACCTATACTGTGTAGATTAGAGAGGCGCATACATTGACGTGACTTAGATTTTTTTTTAAATGTAAAAGAATATAAAATATTGGACATCACATACATCGCTCTGATCCTATCCCATCCTATGTCATAGAAATCAGACACAACGACTATACCACAACACCCAGACCCGAGACAATATAAAAAAGTTTGTTTTTACATTGATCTGATCTGGAGACGTATTTTTGAATCATGCGAATTCCAATCCGAATACGAAATCGCAAGATTCGCATGCGAATTCCTAAAATCACTATTTTTGAAAAGTTATTCCGTGAATTCTGCAACGACCACTCGTTTTTGTTTTCTACTAGTAGAAAGTACGGAAGAATTACATTGACAAGTAAACGTATGTTTGACAGAAATTTGACATAATAACTTTTAATTTACGTTCGTTAATGAGTTTTTGTTTTATGGTTTATAATATTTTCTGCGTGAAACAAAAATAGTTACAAGATTTCAATTTAATAGTAACACCTATTTCGAGTGAATCAAAAATGCGTAAAATCGTGAGCAATAGAAATGAATTTCATGCATGAATTGTTTTCGTGTTCGAATTTGAAATTCATTTCTAATGCTTCAAAAATACGTCTCCAGGAATCGAAGCCGGGACCTCAGAGATCGACGTCAAGTCCGGCGTGCTCGCCTCTCGGCTACGGACGAAGGTCATCTTGGTTCTGAAAGTGAATCAACTTTTTAAACCAATAAGTTACTTCTGCACATAGCGGATAAAACTGTAAACAGGAAATTATGAAACGTGAAGTAGGTAAATTAATTTTAATTGAGGTGTTTCGAGCCAACAAGGTAATAGCGCCGCCAGCCGCCACTTGTTAGCCTAAAGTCATGTGATTAGCAAAACCAATATGACTCCATTCCATCTATACATTTTGCATCGTCTAGCTAGACTAAGCGTACCTACTGAAATTGTGACTAATATATTGAAATGATTTCCAACAAGTTATCTGATGAATAAACAAATAGGACCTGAGCGGAACTACCATCATCAGTAGTAAACTTAGCGCAAATCTTGGAGCTTTGGAATAACATATTTTGTTGAACTAGCAAAACATGTTCATATCATAGCCCTACAGAACCTCAATCAATTGATTGAATAGGTTAACCTACTTAGTTCACAGCTAAATAGAAGGACTACCAAAATTTTGTAAAACTGTTTACTTCCAAGCTTAGTATAATATTACGATCACGAATGTTTTTAGGGTTTCGTTGTCCTGACAAGGAACCCTTATAGTTTCGTCATGTCCGTCTGTCTGTCCGTCCGAAGTTTTCTTAAGGCGACGGGTAAGGCAAAGTGACCTTGAGCATTTAGCGTCGACTAATGCGACTTCTATTACGTGCCTAAGATAATACAAATGCTTCTCGCAGACTAAACATCCATCCGTTGCGCTTCTGTGCAAATAGAATATCATTGCGAGCATTAATATCCGTTCATGGAAAAGTAGGCGCTTAGAGTTTAATCCATTAAAAATCCTTATAATTCTTAATTTGTTGACTATTTGAAAAAAAAACTTCATCCTAAAGGCACGAATGTTATAAATAACTAAAGCAACTTTAAAGCTAAACAAAAACGTCGTTTAAAATATAAATGTGTACTAGCTTGCGATATTCGCGGTACTATGAAATATCTTTTAGTGTTTTCAACTAGTATTTAGATACAACAGGAAAAACTTCAACATAAAAGTTACATGATATATTGGTTGCCACATCCTATATCCAGTATTTTCGCCAGAAAACTTGTCCAAAAACACCTCTTTTACTAGTATTCTCCTTACCCTGGGCCTTAAGAGACCGTTGGTACTAGAAAGCTGTAATTTTGTAGGTGTGTGTATACCAATTACGCCGACAAATGGTAGAATAAAATTTAAAAAATATATATTTTTTTAGACTATGTGAAGTCGGCATGTTTTTTTTTCGACGTCTACCATCGTGTGGGGGGTACCAGTGCAATGCATTTCATAAACTTGAATGGAAAATTATAGCGGTTAAGATAACTTTATTAATTTAGCAGTAATACGTAGGTCACAGTATAAGTTTTGCGTAACTTAAAAAAACAACATGTTATAACCAAAATAGTTTATTGCTTTTCAACTTACTCTCCTTTACATTTTAAACATTTTTTCATGCGATCGAACCATTTTTTAAAACAGGAGGACCACAGATCAGGAAGGCATGTTTTCTACGTGCTGATTGAACGCTATCACTGCCTCTTCGGAGTTGCTAAAAGTAAAACCTCTCATCAAATCTTTGATTTTGGGTAAAATACAGAAATCTCAGGGTGCTAGGTCGGGGCTATGCGCAGGATGGGTGACGAGTTGTACTTTTTCGGAAGCTATAGAAGACTTTGTTTTGGTGGCCGTGTGTGAAGAAGCGTTGTCATGATGTAGGACAACGCGGCTTTTGGGTCGTCTTTCGCGAACTTTTTCTAACACCCTGCTGGGTAAACAAATGGTAGAATAACATTAACAATCTTTTGATCTTCAAGTGGAATTGTACAGATGGGACTCGTAGCTGAGAAAAAAAACGCGATCATTTTTTTACCAACGTTTCTCGCCTGCCTCACTTTTGTTGGCCTGTTCTCATTTTCAAACACCCATTCACAAGATTGCTGTTTTTTTTTTCGGGCTCAAAATAAATCCACGTTTCATCTCCTGTGACAATGTCATAAACAGCATTGGAATGTCCGTGGTCGTACTTCAGTAGCATCTGTGAGCACCATTCCACGCGAGCCCGCTTCTGCTCCGCTGTCAGTTTATGAGGGATCCAACGACAGCAAAGTTTCCGAACTTTCAATTCTTCGTGTGAAATTTTCTGAATTTGGCTCATACCAATCCCCAATAGTCCTCAAATTGTCTCATAGGTAATCCGCGGGTTTTCTTCAATTAGCCGCTTAACAGTAGCCACATTATTTTCGTCGACGGCAGTTGAAGGCCGCCCTTCACGAAATTCGTCATGTAAAGACACTCGACCTCTCTCAAATTCAGCAAACCATCGCCTCACAGTGCTTAAACAAGGTGCTTCTCTCCCAAAAGCATTTTGAAGACGAGCGGCACAGTCTTGCGGAGAGAGAGAACTTTTAAAATCACAAAAAATCATCGCTCTAAAATCTTTTCGACTTAATTCCATTTTCGTTGCGTACGTAGAACTTTGATGTGTGATAAAAAACAATTAACAAATCATTTCCCGCCAATTGTTTTTTTTTATTACTAAGAAGGTTGCAACGTTTAAAAAATATAACACTCGAAATTCAAATAGTTCCGATCAGCTAGAAGTGCAAAACTTTTAGTGTGCCCCATGTAGTCGTTAAACTTGGGTGTTGTGTTTTTGTACCTACAACATTCACTGCTTTATACAAACTGATGTCCGCTGGTCGGCAGCTTAGATATACATATAAGTATCTCATTTGTTATTACCAAATATCAAATGTTTTAAAATAGCTTCATAGCTTAAATAAAATTATATTATGTTACTCCTACATATATATTAATGCTCCTGGCGGAATACCGTACTAAGTATGATTTATGATTCCATGATTTACCGACAACAAACTTAAACGAACAGAAATGTGTTACTTAGATGTACAAGTATTATTCTATGCGAAATTGAACGGAAATCTATCGCGGGTTCAGCCAACTTTAAATAGAAATGCAACGATAATTCGAAAGGCACTTGATTACTTTCAGTGAAGGTCAATAGCCAGACAGGAGTCGGGTGCTTTGTCCTCCTGGCAGCGCGGCTGGACGTTTACCCCGTAACATTTGCTATTCACTTTCCAGTTTTCCAACTCTACAAGTCGATATTAATTTTATTTTTTTAATGTTTAAGAACTAAAAGCGAACGTTTATAATATTGTGTTATGAAATCATGAAGCTGTGTAGGTTGATGAAGTATATGATTTCATAACACTTTACGTACCTGCTAAGATTGTTTGAAACCTGTGTGTGAATTTAAACAATGATACCTTAATATTACCAAAGATAATATAAATAAATTTTCTTTGATATTACACTTACCGTGTTTTTAGTTAACTAGAAATCCATGATACTTACATAGAAAGACATTTTTTTTTGGTTATCCTTAGGTACATCGTAACACAACGATGTTTAGTTTCTTACGACGAAACCAGAATAGTGTGACTTGTCTGTAAAATTTGCGGTTGCTCGCGACTTCACTCGCGTGGTTTATAGCTCTTAATGTACGCAACTCAGCAAAGTTTCATCGCCATCGTACAAATGGTTTAGGAACGAAGGACGGGAAAAACAAGATAAAATTAGAATTTTTAACATAACGTAGTACTTAACTATGTATTTTCTTGCTGCCGCGTGAGTCGCCGTGTTCGTGGCTACAAAACCTCTTTTTGGAAATAGTCGACTTCTGTGGTCGAGATAGATTTTGTATAAAAATTTACAACAAATTTCATGTCATTTCTGTTGTTCCTACAATAAACGTAGGTGTAAATCTGCAGCCGAATATAATATGTCCTTTTATGGTCACGAAGTTATAAAGATTTTTGCCCCTTCCTTCCTCCTATAATATGTAACGCGCGGTAACGTTTTTCTTAAGTACCCCCGTCCTTACGATTGTTAATTAAAAGTCCAAAATTAGGTTGCGCACAATTTAATAGTTCCCAGTAAAAATTACATACATTACTCCAGGGATTCCCCATAAAACATAAACGAAAAGGGTTTGAAAACTTGAGGATTTTAATTTCCTAGTTTTTTATTTAAATATAATTAAAATTCCCACCCTTGTAACGCATCATAACGTTTGACATGACCCCCACCCCCCCCAAATTGCGTTACGTAATACTTGAACGCCCCCTTACTTAATTATTATGATTTAAATACATATTTTAGTTCATGTATTAAACCTTGGTTAAACCAAAGATAACATAATCAAGGTTTTTTTAATTAACATGGTTCAGGGTTTGACAGTTTCTGAATAGCCCACATATTGCTGGACGTGGCCTCTCTCATTCAATGCACACCACTGAGCCAAAATCATCAGCTGCCAGCAGCTTTTCGTAGCGTAGGTATTCATCTGTATGATGTTGGAGGGCGCCCTACGCTGCGTTTGCCAAGTCGCGGTGTCCACTCTACTCACTACCGTATCGGTTATCAGTGCTACGGCAAACGTGACCAACCCACAGCCACTTTAGCTTGCTTATCCTTTGAGTTTCTAATAGCCATGACCTATTACTGGTGTATGACAAGTTCTGCTAATCTGCCACCGATAACCATACAAATTTATCAGTATTGTAACTAATTGCCCACTTACGAGCACATGTTGGTACCTACATGGCCGTGGACTTGTGGTATAGTTATATGAACTAGTACAGTCAACAGCTTAATCTACTACAAAATGTAAAATTTACAACTTGAAACTAAACTTATTTGTCTGTGGACTCTAGCCAAACGTACCAAATTGTTGTTAAAAATGATTGTTACTAACCAATTGGGCTTTGTTGTCATGAATAAAAATTGAATTTAACTCGTTTGATATCAATATAACAATTGATGCGATTTAAAGATTTTTTGTAAGTTGATGAGTTGTTGACTGTACATATCGGTTCGGTTATGGCAATAAGTAAAATGTCTTGTACCAACCAAATAAATGATTTACTATTCTATTCTATTCTATTCTTGCAGGGCTAAGACTCTGACCCCGATTTTTTTGGGAAATATATAGCTTAGCTTGACTTCCAGGGTGTACCTTACCTACGCAGGCCCGTCTTTCCCACTGGGCACTCTGGGCACGTGCCCAGGGCCCCGCGATCGATGGGGAGCCCCTCTAGGACATGCCAGATCACAAACCAATAACTGAGAAACTCATAGGGGCCCCATTATCCTAATATGCCCAGGGCCCCCAATAGGTTACCTATAGAAGGCCTTGTACCTACCTACGTACGCTATGTTTTTTTTGTTTTTGTTTTCGAAGAGTGAACAATTTTGTTTAACCATATTGCAGAGCTATTGAGCTACTCTGCGAATAATTTTGTTGGTTTATTATTGGATGCAAGATGTTATTTGTGTAGTGACGTTCATGTTTTATTAAAAAATGTAAGCGCTCCAACAATGTTTGCTAGGAGAGCGCAGAAAGTTTGTATCGAGCCTTCTTTCATTATTATATCGGTGAGGACAAAGGGTTCGATGTTGAGAATGTTAGAACTAATGGTATGATCTAGTCTTTTATTATGGAATCGAGGACATTGTTTCAGTAAATGATCTATTGTTTGTGTTAAGATTTTGTCGCATGGGCATTTATTATCCTCTACGATCTTAAAACGGTGTAGATATGCCTTATGGAAACCGTGGTTGGTCAAGATTTGAGTGACGACGAATCGAGGGGGGATAATTCTTGGAGGTCTTTATATATTGGCAAAAGAGTTTTTGTGTGCACGCAGGAGTCGGGTTTCATATATAGCTCCTCGGCTGCATGGCGACACTTAAGCTTATTTATTGTGCAGTTTTATATGGCTTATCGGTATAGCCAGATAGTCTGGCGTTTTCTTTAAATTAGCAGCGTCCTTTGCAGCTGCATCAGCTAGTTCATTGCCGCTGAGGACAACGTGAGCCTTGACCCACCCTTGATCATGAACCCAACGGAAAGCCCGGATGTTCGGGCTGAATGCAGGCATTGATGAATGTTGGCTGTAAAGGAATTGTGTGAGTTCGGATTTTTCAACTCAAGGAGTGACGATTTACTATCTGAGCATATGATAGTCCGGGGTAGTCGCTTGAGCACTATATACTCACAGGATTTTTGTATAGCAAGAATTTCGGCTTGGAAGACGGAGCAGCAGTCATGAAGTTTGAACTTCTTGACTACTGCTCGTCCTTCAGTGGATTCAAGTACCACGAAGGCAGCTCCGACTCTTTCATCGTGCCGACTGCCGTCGGTAAAGATTTTGTAGGAGCTACCTTCACAGACTTCATCAAGTTCAGAGGGGGAGGAAACCTCAGTAAACTCAATCTTTCTGCGCTCGGCAGGGTGAAGCAGCTCGTCTGGTGGAGTGAGTGTTTCCAAGGGAATATCGCTAGGCAGGAAAGATGATACGCCGAGCAGCTTAGAAGTCTCAACGTCACCAACCGCCGCCACCTTGGCAGGCAAAGGGGTGAGCTGAGCCAGTGAGATGGAAGCTGCTGTGCTCAATGTGCGAAAGCCTTGAACGATCCGGATCGCAAATAATCGTTGAAGTGATAGAAGTCGTTGAGTGACGTATGTATTGTACAGCGCTGGCCCAAATGCCAGCACCATAGCAGATTATTGGTTCTATTATAGATGTCCTGTGTATAGATGATACGCACGTTTTCCGGGTGTACTCCACATGTAGGTCGTATGAACAAGGTGAGCTTATCAAAAAGCTTTTTGGCTTTTTCAATAGTCGAATCGACATTCTGAATTTGGTTTACAAATGGGATTGGGTTGGTTTGTACCACTATCTTGCAGTGAGCGGCACGAGCCGTGAATGCAATAGCCTGCGTTTTTTTCGGGCCGAATTCCAGGTTTACTCCTTCTCCGCAACTGGTAATACGGTTCAGAGTTTGGGTCGAGTTGTGTGGTTGATTTAGCATGGGCTATCAGCAAGTGAAGAAAAAAAAGGTTTAAGTTTTAAAAATTACATAATAATACGTGTCTTTTTTGTAATCTTAGAATAATAATATAATATGTTTAAGTACAAGAGTAAGAATTTCTATATTTACGCATGTCGTGGCAGCTTGTAAGTAAGGCAACACTTCAGTATGTTTCGCTTATGTACCTCATCATCATTTGCCTGCCCTGTTCCCAGGTCATCTGGGGTCGGCGCAGTATGTCTTTCTCTTCCATGCAATCCGGTCACTCGTCATTGAGTCATTCACTCCCTTCTCAGTCATATCTCTCCTCACACAATCCATCCATCTCTTCTTAGGTCGTCCCCTACTTCACCACCCATCAATACTCATATCCATCACTCTTCTCGTTACGTGGTCCTCTTCCCTTCTCATCACATGTCCATACCAAGACAAACGGTGTTCTTTCATCTTTTCTGCTACAGGTGCCAGTTTCATACTTCCTCTAATATATTCATTCCTTATCTTGTCCATTCTCGTCACCCCACACATCCACCTTAACATTCTCATTTCTGCTGCATGCAATCGCTTTTCATCTACCTTCTTAATGGCCCAGCATTCAGAGCCATGTAGTAAAGCAGGTCTTATCGCAGGGCATCCGTGGGTCGCATGTTGTTGCTGTGATCTGTCGCTATTTCATCCAACCTGAGTTAATTCGTTGCTTAACGTCCCGGTCAATGTCACCGTCGCTCTGTACGAGAGACCCGAGGTACCGAAAGTCGGAACAGACCGGCAAAAGCATTCCGGCAAGTGTTATAGGCAAAGGGCTGGAGAGACCGCTGAAGTCACAGAACAGATATTCTGTTTTAGTTCTGCTGACCTTTAGGCCCACGCTCTCCAGTCGTTGCCGCCACTCCTCCAATCTGTTTTGGACCTCTAGGGCGTCTTCCGAAACCAGCACTATGTCGTCGGCGAACAGCATACACCAAGGGGCCTCCCTCTGTATGTCCGACGTCAGGGCATCCATTACCATAAGGAAGAGGTACGGGCTAAGTGCCGACCCTTGGTGCAATCCCACAGCGACACTGAAGCTAGTACTAGTGCAGACTATGGACCGGACTTGAGTACTGCACCTGCTATACATAGCTCGAATCAACTTCAGGTACTTTCCAGGCACACGTTTCTTCTTAAGGGCCCACCACAAAACCTCACGAGGTATCCGGTCGTATGCCTTTTCGAGGTCAACGAACACCATGTGCAAGTTTTTATGTGCCCTTCTAAACTTTTCGCACATTTGGCGAATGGCAAAAATGGCGTCTGCTGTTCCTCGACCAGGCATAAAACCGAACTGGTTTTGTGAAATTTCAGTCTCCTCTCTCATTCGCTGCTCAATTACTTTTTCCCAAACTTTCGTATTATTTATCTTTAAGGTGTATGCTTTGTTGGTTGTCCTTAAAATAAATAAATAAAATAAATAAAGACGTCGTCCGCGTATGCTTGGAGGTGACATCCATCTGCCATCGGCATCAGAAGTAGCTCGTCTAGGACGAGGTTCCATAACACAGGGCCGATGACAGAACCTTGGACGCACCTCCTGGAAGTGAACTTACTAACCTTTCGATCAGCAAAATTGATGATGACTTCCCTATCTTCGACGTAGTTGAGGAGAATCCGATACAGGTTGCTGGGGCAGCCGATGTTTCTAAGTCTCTTGAATATAGCCGGCCACCAAGCTCGGTAAAACGACTACCTGTTCGCCGTTAGTCTTGGCAGTGTTAACAATCTGTAACGCTGTATTTATGGCGAGGACCGCGGAACGTTGTGTTTTAAAAGCCGAACTGGTTGGGTGTGTTATGGCCAGATTTGTTATTATGATACGTAAGGCGGTTGGCTACTAGACGTTCTAGCAGTTTGCCGAAGACGTTTATTAGATAGTCCTATGAGACGAAAGCTGTTGAGCCGGCTGTAATCTAATCTGATCGGTTGGGAATTATTTTTGCTGTCGCTTTCCAACTTTTCGGAAATAATCGATGGCAGCAGTTTATGATTCCCGTCACTTTGTCCAAGAACCACAAGGCGACCCGAAAGCAAATGTCAGCTGTCAGATGATTCAGCCCGGGCGCGCGCTTGTGGTTCATTCCTTGAAGGCTGGTTATGATCTCTTCATAGGTGAACGGGGGTTTGTAGAAGTGACTGGCGGCCACAGAACTCACGGAAGTGCTGCGCAGAAGGCCGTGGAGTATACATGCTTAAGTCTGTCACGTTCCGAGATCAGGTCGCCTAATGGTGGGTTGCGGCGAACCGCATTGCTGAGCTGGTGATGGTTTCGAATGACTGCACGTTTCATTTCCTCCAATTCGTTGTTCCACCAAGGGCCTCGCCGAGGTGGGCCAGCGGATCAGCGGAAACGCTGTTGTATCTCATCCCACTTAACATGGGTGGTGTTAAAGCGATATGGGGACATCTTTAAGTTTTTTGTAGGGACAATGGGGCCAGGAGAGAGTTTGAAAGTTATAGCGTTATGGTCACTAGACGGGGAGATGGTAAGGTCGACCTTCCAATCAGTGACAGTAAGACGATCGGGATCGCTATTTAGTGTGAGGTCAATTCTGCATTTTCTAACGCGTCCATGGGTGACGGTTTCAAAAGTAGGCGTGTTCTCGACATTACAAATATGAAGATCATGAAGCGTTATTAAATCATATATGATATTTCCACGTCTATAGGTACTATTTACTTGACTTGGACTTGGTAATTTTGTATCGCTATCTCTGAGGTCCCGGGATCGATTCCCGGTCGGTCAATGTAGAAAAATAACTTTTCTAGATTGTCTCGGATCTAGGTGATGTGGTACCGCATTGTTTCTGATTTCTATAACACAAGTGCTTTGGCTACTTCTATGGTAAGTAGCCAAAGCACTTGTGTTATAGAGAAGATCACAGACAGAATATTTTAGAAAACGCACAGAAGATTCTACAAGAAGACAGAGAACACAGTATGTTGGTTTGCTGCATCAACCACCATGGCCGTACCGATATCTATCTAAAGGAATGCCCTTAATGTGCATTAAAATTTTAATAACCTCCCTGACGACATTAAATTTATTCAGGACAAAGAATTTAAGCCACGGTTGGTTAAATGGTAAAATGGCTGGAGAAATAGGATGTAGTCATTTCTAGTAAAATTGTATTTCTGTTGCTTCACTATTAATATTTGCATGCCAGTGGAAAACTGGTTCATGTGTCGTGTTCCTTTTATGTATATTAAGATCCTATATAAGTACAACATTTTAGCAAATAAATGATTATATTCTTTCGATATTGTTTGTCATCCATCCATAGTAAAGGTTGTTGTATTTATGCTTAAGTACACCCCTAAAAGAAAGTTAACTAATAAAATAGGACCCACCTACCTACCTATAAAATTTACAATAACTCGAAATTAATAAATGTCGACTTTTTTATTTACACAATATATACAAGTATATATCTTTATATTCTGTTATATTCTAGAAATGTAAGTGATGTTAATAATATTTAATAATAATACTTCAAATCATTTCAGTATTCCTTGTCCGGTACACGTCGTAACCGTAACATACGAAATTACGAATGGTAATTCGTTGCTTGGAGTGGAGCCTATTACAATTGGTGTAGTGTATGTATTCTGCTAGTGAGTGCCTATATGATGCATTCACTGTTAAACGTATATAATCTTGCACAAGCATGTACCTACCTAACCTGCCGCATCCGTGCTGGGAAAAACTCAACCAAATAGTATTATCTATCAGCGCCTAACGCTATCATCATACCAAATAATACATTGTACATTTGCCATAAATAAAATAAATACATTTATTTTGCATAATAATTCGTTGTTAAGATCCTTTCGGTGCATATTGTCCTAATTATTCTTCTGTATTTCTGGTGTTGCTGTAACAACAAATACTAAAAACAGAATAAAATAAATATTTAAGGGGGGCTCCGATAAAACAGACGTGATTTTTTGCCGTTTTTCGCTCTAAATTAATATCGGCAACAGGTAAACGCTTGAAATATTCACAGAATATTTAGTTGTATATTTGCTTTAAAAATAAATAGATAAAATAAATAAATATTTAAGGGGGGCTCTCACACAAACGTAATTTTTTGACGTTTTATGCTCGATATAAAGCTAATAACACAACTACTACAGGTGAAACTAAAAAAAAAGGTTATAATGTAGATAATGGTACGGAACCCTTCGTGCGCGAGTCCGACTCGCACTTGGCCGGTTTTTTTAAATATATATTCTTTCTTGTACCGTAGATATCGTTTGAGATCTGAATATTTAATTTTACACTTAAGCGACAGTTTATTTGTTAATTTGGACAATAAATGTACTAATTTTATAATGATAATCTGTGTATTGTTTTCGTGTTGACTGCTTGCTAGCTGTCTGATAAATTTTACAACGTGGAAAAACCTCAGTGGTGGGACTGGTGGGCGTGGTGGCAATATAATCAATCATGTAAGTAAACAAATGTCTGTTAATTGTGTAAAAAGGTACATGATAAATATAAGAAAACATATTAAATGTATTATACCTTGTTTAGGCAAAACCTAAATTACAAATTATTAAAAACATTATCTTACTTTGTACAGACTACAGAAGGGTAAAAACAATTATGTATCATAATTTTATTCATATATTTTTCTGTAATACAACTTATTCAGTCCAGATTGTCAGGTACTAATTATTTATGTAGGTAAGTAATATTATTTTAAGTGCCGTACGTATGCTATTATTAGAACGCCGAGACATATTTTTTCCCATATCCTTGAATGCATAGTCCAAAGACTTTAATTGAGCTTATTGTTCTATTAAAGATGAACCGATGTTCTCTGTAAGGATGGAACAAAGCAAATCTCATGTTATTGTCGGTGTCGGTCGAGAAGTGAGTCAGTCGCTAGTCAGTGGCTCGGTGCCCGGCAGGCGACACGCCAGCACGTCACTCAGAGACGCAGGCTACGCGATGCGGTCGCTCTACAACTTGACAAACTTTCACTTTCGGTTAAATATAAATAAACAAAAACTAAAATAACTCGAAATCGAAAAGATTATTTCTATTTCCTACGCTACACATGTGGCAGTGTTGGTAATGTGTCGTGTTTATTAAATAGTGGTAAAAAGTGCCTGTGTTGTTTTTCCCTACAATGCGTCTGGGTTAAAATTGTTACACTACGGTTTACAACATTCTACTGGTGATCGTACTCACGAGTGTCCCGACAAAAGGTTATTTACTATTCAAGTCGGTCCCATTTAATAGAAGTATCTTAAAATAGATATCGCTCTGTTGGCTGTTTATCTATTTTTCTAATATTATACTTACAAGAAAATTTATTTAACATGGGAAAAGACTTTGGTAAGTTTTTCTAATTTATATTTGTAATTCTTTTGCGTCCTCGATTTAATTATATCATTTACTAGCTACAGCAGCAACCCACCCGGCTTCGCTCGTGTTGTGACGGGTAGTAGCACAGAGATTTCAATGTAGTATGTAGTAATTTACAATAAACATGTTTACCTAAGTATTGGATAAGTGTTACCGTGCGTCAGTCAGTATACCTATCCTATGGTAAAAATAATGTATAATTTCATCCGCTTTAAAATATAAAATCAGTCAGGATTTTTATCCTTATGTCTGATTGTGCCTGGCGCCTGCCTGCCTAATTAATAATAGAATAGGTACCTAGGTAACTAAGGTACTTATTACTAATTGTTAGTCATCCTAATGTTAATAAAAGGAAAAGTTAGGATGTTGAGTACCTTCTTACATTTCTGGAACTAAGATTAAATATGTCTTCGACCAATTTAGAATCAATCAGAAATAGATGGGCTAAGTACCTAAGTAGGTAGGTACTCGTTTAATTTGGCCCGTTTAGAATCCCGTAGATAGAATTATTGTTGTTACACGAGCGATGCCGAGCTAGGTAAAAGCGCTAATATTTAATACGCTAATAAATACTCATGTATTGTTAATATTTATCGACTTAAGAGAGCCTTCCTTACGTAAGCATTTATGAGTTTTTTTTTTAAAAAACAAGAACAATTTGTGTTTTGTTGTAAATTTACAAATCAGTTTCAATTTTTATGTTAGAAATTACATTTGCAAGGAGGTATACATCTATATATATAAAACAAAGTCTGGTTAGTTACACCATTTATAAATCGAGAACGGCTGGAACGATTTTTATCTCCCGTTAGTCTCCGTCCCGAATAGCAGAATATTGGATTTGTTGTTGTTGAATTGTGTGTGTGTAAGTATGTAATCCTGAGCTATGTTGAAAAGTTGATGTATCATTTGACTCAACGTGAACAATAAGCTTTCTGTTTATTTTCCTCGTATTAACTTATAAATATATAGACTAACAAAGTAAGTCGTTTTACAAAATGTGTAATAAAATATATTTTTATTACTCATACTCGGAAAGTAGGTCTGAAGTTGCCTGAGGAGCTGGTTGAAAGTAATACTTTTCAGCCCCTAGGGAGAATCGTTTTCAACTGACAGCTGTCAATTTATTTTTAAAAAAAACTAGATCTCTTTTAACATTTTTTCACATCAACCCCGTCTCGGGACTAAATATGTTACTTTCACCCCTTGGGTAACATTGGTAATGTACTATTCAAATTATGTTCTGTTATTTTGTAATTAGGTAGATACTAGATACCTTACATGGCTAAATATGGAGACGTTATTACATAGATTACCCTGCGTTATTAATATCACTGCTACAAAATATATATAATAAAATAGTACAAGTACGTACCTACTGCGTGCGTGTGTAGGTAGATTAAGTGAACCTTATTATCTGCTATACAACAAGTTTTCGTTAAAAGACCTTGTAGGTAGGTAGGTACTACAGACAGATCGCTCAGTAACAACCCGCTTCCTGTTGGGGAAGTGACCTTCAGTAGTGCACTACCAATTCAAGAAATTAATTTTCTCTACACTGATCAAATAATAAAACCGACCAATAGGAAAGCACACGTAAAAGCTAATCTCAGATGGCGCCAGCGTGTTTGGTCCTTGTTAAACATTATCAACGGACTACAAACATCCATGTAAACGTCAATGTCTTAATTTTTTTTGTGTTTGTTAGATATAAACAGATTTGCTAATCGCTATAACTAGTCTATTAACAGGAAAAAAACTGTCTCAAAGTTAACTTGGTAACTGTGCATAGCTGAGATAGTTTTCCTTTTAACTTCATTATACATATACTTATAATACTATCGTGATTTTTTTCACATTAAAGAACATTCTTGAAGCCATAATTAGGTAGGTACTTTTAAACTTTCGCGTTGCATGATTAATACACACTAAAACGGGAATTAACGCGACCATTTAGTACATTTTTTACCTTTGAAGTACCTATCTTTTATTCTTGAAGCAACCATTAAAATTTGATTGATGCAACCATTGATAACAAAAAATGATTTTTCAAGATTAATATTACGCAAACAGATCTCTAAATCGAAATAATTATGGTGATGATCACACACCTACTATATTTTTAACCACCTATCCGACGACATAACACCCTACAGCATGGCATACCTAAACAAAAAAGTGTGCGTCCCCATCGAAATAGAGCGCCCAGAACGATAGTTTCCTACAAAGCGGACTGTCAAAAGTGAGGCAAGAATGACATCTTTAATGCGTAAGTACGCTAAGTAAGTTTACGCTCGACGAAACGCACACAAGTAAAAAATAATGTTGCCTTTATATTAAATTTTACCCAAAAGTAGGGAGTTGAAACGGGGCGCTATGGAGCACGCACGACAGAAAAAAAAACAATGATTTATAATGGAACATTGACATAGCCGAATTTCCGAAGTATATTAGTATGCAGCTGGGACGTAAAATAGACAAGTCAAAACTTGTCAAGGATCATCTGGGTTAGGTTAATTTAAAATCAGTTACCACATAAAGCACGAATCCAAGCGAGCGGAGCAAGCGTGCCGCGGCAGCGGCCGGCGATCGATTATAATTCTGGTTCTAAAATTTTGACAATATCCTCTTATAAAATCTGCAAATATCTCAGTAACGGTGCGTCGTTGAATGAAATTTTGACCCCCTTAGAAACCCCAGTCTGCACCTGGGGCCATAATATTTTGACCTCTAAAAATGGTCAAGTGCGAGTTGGTAAATTTTTTCTCAGTCAAAGTGTAGAACAATTACAAGTCTCAGCTCCATACAAAAAAGATCGAAAATTAGGTCATTTATATTCCTTATAAAATCTGTTAATTTTTGTTTAAGTGTCGCCATAGCGCCACGTTACCTATACTCTGACCGATCGGACCGAGAATCGAACCCGTGACCTAAATAATTCAAAAATGTCTTAATTATTTCGATTACAAAACAAAATTTATAAATTGAGACGTTTCTCTTTTAAAAACAACAAAATGTGGGATATTTTTCCCCATACAGTTAACATTTTCATAAAATGTCAAGACTAGTTTATTGTGATTAATAGTTTATTTTGATTAATGTTTTACGTAAAAATATAAGTTTTAACGCAATTCTTACACGTGAAATGTAACGTTAAAATCTTTATTGTGTTTTCCTGATGTACTGTGACATCCGTTCACTTTGCAAACTGTCATGTTTTTTTAATATTTCGGGAGCTGTTTGTCACGCGACACGATCTTGAGCACTAACGGGCCGAGTAATAAACTAAGCCATTATGGCTTAGTTTGTATTGGCTCACTTTACGGACGCGGACTTGGCTTCTGGGCGTTCTATTTCGATGTGTGTGGGGACGAAAAAGAAATAAATAAATTGACGGTGCCAATTTTTTTTATCAGTTTAAGTATTTCGTTAAAAATCAAATAAAAAAAATTAAATTATGTATGCGGACGACCAATGTTTCGATTCTAACTCTCCTCAAGAACTTCAGCTACTAATTATGAACCTCCATAAAGTCTGTTGTCGTTATGGTCTTACTCGTAAAATCAGTGTTTCTAAAACCGAAGTTATGGCAATGGACTTCACTGGTGATGCAGAACCATTAAAAATCAGCATTGACAACTGTGAGCTGAAACAAGTGGAGAAATTCAAGTACTTCGGCAGCACTATTACGTCCAAGTGCGACCTTGAAGGCGAATTTGGAAAACTTCGGTCTAAGGTGTTGCGTTCACATGATTTGAGGCTCTCTACTAAAATTTTCGTGTACTGTACTTCTCCAAAACGTTTTGTACTCATCAGAAACCTGGGTTTTATACCGGAAGCATATTCGCACGCTAGACAGGTTTCACCTCAAATGCTTGCGAGATTTTTGAACATTGAATGGTCAAATCGAGTGAGAAATACTCAGGTGCTTCGACGGGCAAATGTTTGCGGCATTGAGGCGTACTTGATGCAGCGGCAGCTTCGTTGGTCTCGCGGATGGCTAATGAGAGGGTCGCGAAACGCATTTTCTTTTCTGAACTCCTGGACGGCAAGCGGAAACCAGGCGGCCAGTTCTTACGTTTAAGGATGTTCAGAAAATACATATGAAGAGATGCAACATTGACCCGCTAAAGTGGGAAGAAACTGCTAGCCGTCGTCCGGAATGGAGACGCATATATAGTGCAAAAAAAGGTTTACGACTTCGAAGAGCAACAAAAATTTGATCTGGATTCGAAACATGATGCTCTAAAAGCCAGACCACCAGCGGCTATCTTTTATAATCTTGTCAACGGTGTCCTAACGTGTCGCCAATGTTCGCGCACGTTTTCAAACAAGATTGGCTACTGTAGTCACATTAGGGCACATAATAGGGCAGTCCAACGTAGCCCCCTTTTTACGGATTAAGGGGACTAGTTGTAGTCACCGTAGCCGAAATCGGCTTGGAAGTATTTAATTTTCATCCTAAACAGAATGTACGAATGGGCATTCCTAGCTGCTCATTATACAACAACTTTTACAATGGGAGCTACATCGGAATCGGTAACGTCTTTTAGATGCTTCATACAAACAAACTAAGGCGCCACCTCAATAATAATGTATGGAGCCACAAAAAATATTACCATTTCGATGTTGCTCTTATATTAAAAGTTGTTTTTATGAGCAGCTGATCATGAAGTTTCAGTGTACACCCTGTATATAATAAGATGATAACATTGATAACCAGTGAAAGGCCCGACTCACACTTGATCTTAGTGTTTTTTTTAGGATTTCGATGGGGTCAACCCCCATAGAAGTAAGTAGTTGCTATAGTATTTGAGCGGTGGTATCAGCTCCTAAGAAGTTTTGTTGCTTATATTTTGGAGTGACACGTTTAGTTGTAATAATGTTTGATGTATGAAAACCAAAAAACACAAAATTGACAGAATAACACGGGTCAAAGTTGGTTTCAAAGACGGTTGAAAAGCAAAACATCGCAAGTACCTATCTAATTATAAAGTGTGAAGATGTATATCGTAATAAAACATTCTGAGAAACGTTTCATTTACACCTAAGTGTAAACAAAGATAAATATAAGTAGGTAAGTAGTTGTTTTATTTGAAAACACTTAACAAAGATTCAAGCTAGTTATTACGTAGTATCTAGGTATTAAACGTAATTCAAACTAAATGTTTTGAAATGCAGAGAGTATCGGTATTGATATGAAACGATATGAAACATTTACTGAAAGCTTGCTTGCACTAAACAATTTAAGTTATAAATATGATTCCTAATAATACCACGTAAAACCCTAACATGAATGACTGGTCAATACAAAGGTAGATAAGTACTTGGTAGACAATGCAAGGTTTTACCGCCTGCATCACGCAAAGTAAGTAAGGCCGCGGCACACTGCTTGGTGCCTGGCTTTAAATTAGGTTCACCACTATTTTAGGGTTACTTCACTGTTCGTCTGTCTGTCAAGACCCTTTTTTTTATATAATATAAGTAGTTCATTTGACTAAAATATAGTAGGTACGATACTATTTTTACAGGGTTGTTTTTAAAATATCAACAACCCCATACCGGCTGATTCCGGTACTCAAATACAACAACTTTTTCTATGGAAACATCGAAAGCGCAAAAAAAAAACACTTCCCCATATAAAGCCGCCGACTAGCTGACGTCGGTTTGTATAAAGCAGTAAATATTATTTTTAGGTTACCATGTTGGTCCTATAGAAAACGTTGTTGTATTTGAGCACCAAATTCAGCACCTAGGGATTATTGATGTTTTAAAAAAACCCTGTATACTTAATAGGTAAAATACTGATAGTACAACTGTCAACCTTACTTCAAAAGTACCTACCTCAGAAACCAGGCAGGAGCCCAAATAAGTCGCATCACTAAGTGACGGCCGCAGGCATTTGGAATCGGCAGTGTAGCCGTGGCCTAAGAAGTGCGTGCCGGTTAACTTCGAGCTAGTACCCAACTAGCAAAACTGCTATATAAGCAATGATTTATAAGAGTATAATTCTTATACATGTTTTTTAACAGCATCCATTTTGCATCTTTCTTTATAAAAGCACACTATAAGTGTATTTTGCTAATATAGCATATCGGTCTTGTAACCTAATCTTACATACGTTTATAATGCCAAATTATTGTTCACTATAAAACAATATACTTATAGAAGCATATTATATGGCTTTATAGTCATGTAGTATTTAAGCCATGTAGTCGCTTTAGTCTTATACAATTTGAAACACTAATATGACCTTTAAAAAACCTATCTCCTTTTAATGGTTATTAAAATACAACTACAAAACTAATGCTAAAAAGCAAGTTACATAGCTTTAACAAGTAAATATAATCTTGGTAGATTTCCTATACGACTGTTACAAGAACAATATTCTCATATATGGATTTTGATTTGCCTTTATATAAATTTATCATCCGCCATTCAACCATTTTAGAATCTTACTGTTTTTCGGTGTTGTGAAAATAGATTTAAAAAACTGGAAACAATTCAAACGGAGTGGTGCTTATAGAAGAAAAGTGAAAAAAAGGTACAAGGCTATGATACCAACCAAATCCTCATTCTCAGTAGCGAGTTCATCAAGGGCAGATGTAAACAAAAACGACGTCGAGGGTTCCGCAGATTTATTATTTCAAAATTTTAACAATGACACATTTGATGAAGGTTTATAGGAAGATGACCAAAGTCAAAGCGGAATTGAATCATTTGATGAGAATGTGAGTGATAATAAGAGAGACATGGAAAAAGATGAGTTCAGAAATGATATTGCTACATGGGCTCTGTAGTTTAACATAACGCATTGTGCTATGATTCTTTATCTAGATACATATATGCTGTCGCCAGAAGACAAATGTTTTTGACAAATGATAATCAAATTATAGAAACAACTAATGATGATAATTTAGGTGAAAACGTTATACGGCTAAAAGTAAATTCGATTGAAAATGTAAATGATGCTTTCTAACAACCTATGAAATCCTCGTTGCTGAACATTTACAAATGCGATTTAATCAATATTAAGAAAGCCATGGAAATTGAGTTGTCGACAGCTGATATACGATGCAAGTTAGTTAGTGTTAAATACGAAACTGAACTATATTTTATACCATTATTGCATAGTGTTTAAATTATAGTTATGTGTAAGGCTAACACAAATAAAACATAACTTTAGTAAAAAGCTTTTATTTAAATAGTACTAAGGGAGCTTAATACAAAATTACTATTTCTCTTAGCTATATCTTATCTTATCTTTGTCTTATCATCTTACAAACAAGAACTATGAGAGTTGCACCTACTTTTAATAGCACAATAATACACACAACAACATGGTCTAGGGATATATAAAACTTTTTTAAATAACTTAAAAAGTACTGGCCTTACAAAAAAACTATTCCCGGTTAAAAGCTACCTGTCTGCCAAATTTCATAAAAATCCAGTCAGTATTTTTTGCGTGAAAGAGGAACAAACATCCATCCTCACAAACTTTCACATTTATACTATTAGTAGGATAGGATATAGGCACCCAAATAAAACACAAACACTTTGTCGCTGACGGATAAGCATGAAAATACGTGTTCGGCACCTGAAACATATTAATTTGAGTTAAAATACATAGTAACTTAAGTTTGAGGAAATTATTATATTCTAAATGACTCAAAAACTCAGCTTAAACGCACAATAACGCGGTACTGGGGTCTGGGGCGCAACTAACGAGCGCACGGCTTCGTGGCCTTACGTGAACTGAGCCGTACGTACGTACGACGCGATGACCCTGTCGTCACTCGCCGCACGCGCGAAGGAACGAGCAGAGGGCCGCGCTCGCGCACAAAACAGATTTTAACAGATTAAGTTTATGTATCTACCCACATGTGTCACAACTAATCGTCGTTGTCAAACCAAAATCTTTTTTGAGATTTATACTTTTTGATCTTTGCGTATATTTTACTACCCCATCTATTGTTTAAGTAAAATAACTTCAAAGTACATAAAAATGCTAAGTGCAGCAGCTACAATAAAAACTGTTATAAGTAGGTATCTCAAAAGTATACTTTTTGCACATAGCAGATTGTGATTACAATGACGTAATGCTATTTTTGTTAACATTATATACCATAATGTGTATATACAAAAAATCGATACTTACGATGAATGATATATAGTAACAATTAGTCAAATATGTCCACAGGCACGATCATAATAAATTTCTTGATGCTGTAAAGTAAAACATGGGTTCAAAATAAGAAATTTTGTAGACTGAACCCTAAAATCCTCCAATATGGCTAAATTTACTCTTACTAGCTAGCTACTATAAGATTGCATTACTTATAAATGATTTATAAAAGCATTTCATTTGCTGATTCTTCTTATAAAAGAAAATTAACACTGCTCTCAAATTAAAAGTGTTCTTTTTACTGATAAAAACTTAGAATTAACGAGGCGCATTGTAAAAATATCATAAAACTCACCCACTATTCTCACAAAACTGCTTTCCCACATAAACCTCCACTATTATAAATAAAAATGTATGTAGGTATTATATTGTTAGGTCTCTTGCAGCAAAATCAATATGGAAGCATAATTACGCGTAAAACAATAAATCTGCTGAATACTGAATGCAGATTCTCAAATCGTAATTAACGATTGCTACTATAGGAGAAATTGCCCTTATAGCCGAATTTTGATAGCAGTTATAAGGGTGATTTGTTACGTAAAGGTTAATTTCTTGCCGGTTTACAGCTAATCAGCTTTCTGTATGCTTTTACATGACAAGATACAGAGGAATTAGCGTATTATATGGTAACTATATAACGTCTACAAGGTTTTAGCTCTTATAATTTGCGCCCATTTCGCGTTGTATAAACGCTTATGTGGCCTTTATAAAACAAAAAATAAAAGTTTTTAAAGCGTTTATTTTTTGTTAGTTGGGTAGAGTTTGTCTAAAAACTAAAAACCTCATACCTTAACTTTATCAGCGATACTGTGTTGTATTCATGCAAATAAATTATTTGATGTGATTTGAAACAAAAAACAGACAAGTGCGAGTAGGACTCGCCCACCAATGGATCCTTACTTTGTTTGTTTGTTCAATATTATGTATTAATAGGTCAAAATTCGAGCCTCGCAGTTTAATTACAAATTAATTACAAAATTAAATACAAATGTACCTATAGTTTTAAGATTTGATCCTGCACTTGTAGTATAAGACGATAATACTTGCCGAATTTCATACCTAGTTCTAGGTCAACAAAAAGTACCCTATACATTTTGATTACCTTGAGTGTCGAAATAAAAGTTTTTTGCGGCATAACCGGCCGTATCTTATTTTTACGTTAACTTAGAAGTTTGATTTCAAACAGCATCAAGAGACATACAACTCGATACCTTCACGTGTTCCCGTGATAAAAGGTCTTGCTTGACAGACATACGGTCAGACAGACTAACGGACAACAAAGTGATCCTACAAGGGATTCGTTTTTTCCTTTTGAGGTATGGAAACTGTTGGCCCACGTCTCGCTTCCATAGGTCAGCATTGCACAGGTCAGCATTGCACAGGTCTTATGACAGACCTGTAAATAAGTCCCTTATATAATTTTATGGGTGTCCTACGACAGCAAGTAAGGCCGGTGAGCTCACGCCAATTGAGCCAGGCAGCCGCGATGCGAAATTTTGCTTCCAGGCTGCCGGAGTTGTCTATCATACTACTTAAGTATTAGTACTCAGTGCACTGTTGGACTACTTGTCCATCTACCACTAGTGGTTAAGTGCAGGGGATGACTACATTACATTCCATAAATTGGGTTATTAGCTACATTTAGCTTTAATCCTCCCTTTATTCTTTATTATTAATCTAGGACATAAACACTAAAGATTGACAATATATTTTTAATACCTTTTGTTCGTTATTATTATTACTCCAACAAAATCCAAGGCAAAACTGCAAATACATAGGTATTAAAAGTAATTATCCAGCGACAAAAAACAAATCTCGCACGGTAATCGACACTCCCAAAGGTAGAGCATGGCGAAAGTGATACGGGTGTAGGCCTTGTTTTTTGACGATTCTCCATTCGTATAACAGGCCCCATTGTTACGAATACGAAGCCTTTTTCTACTGTTTTCTACAAGCTGCCACAAGTTCTAACAATGTTTTGAGATTCTTTTGGTGAATTGTCAAGAATAAGAAATTTATATAAAACAAAGTCGAGTTAGTTACACCTTTTATAAATCAAAACGGCTGGATCGATTTATTTGATTTGAAAGGAGGACACTAAAGTAAATGAACAAAAATTATCAACAACTTAATATCGGAAAACATCATCATAATTGATCTGAGGTAGGTACGCGATACCCGTCAGTTTCCGTATTGAAATGTAACGTTAATTGATAGTTTAATCTAGCTCGCAACGGTGTTTGTATTTCGACTCAACTGTTGCATCACTCGGTCACACTATTCTGAGTTCTGACATTGTGAGTTCACTTAAGCGTTTCCATTACCTTCGTGTGGGACTCACTGGACTATATTACTCGTATTATGTTTACTTCTGCTATTTAGCATTCTGGTTATAGTGAGATATCGTATATCGTCTACCTGTGCTGCTACACTGACCGTAATATCAATATTGAGAATGAATTGGATTTATTAAAAACAAAAATAATTTTAAAAAAACTGTTTTCAATAGTGACTGGACGAAAAAATAAAAATGACGAGTCCTGTAACAGGACCATCACAGGACTCCTGTTACTAACTAAACACAGTAAGGAGTGCAAAAATGCTACTTCCAGAATATCTGCATTATTGTAGTATGTCTTTTCTAATTTATTCTTCACCTCTTTTTTTTGTTAATGTAGATTTTAGTTAGGAACCGTCGTCCCCAATTTAATTTTTTTTAAATTGTTTGTAAAACTTATTAAAAGTACGAATTTTAAAGATTTAAGACCTTTAAGATCACTTACTTTGCACAATCCTATACATAAAATTGGTAGTAAAGTATCTTTAGTAACAGTAAATGTAACCTTCAGGGCTTTAGGGAAAAATATTAACAGAGGCGTAACACACGACAAAAGTAGATTTTTTTTCTTAAAATGTTATTTACCTCTATGCTACGTCGTCCGTGAATTATCTAATCACAATAACATTGCTGTAAAATATTGATTTGCATTTAAATGAGGAACAAAAACACTTATAATGCGCGAATTGCGCCTGACCGAAAACTGTAAGTAGTTCGTATAATGGATGGAAGAAAGCAAAAATTTTAATCTTGACTTCGCGTCTGTTGGTATTCGGACGAATAAGAAAAATATGGCTAGAATATTGCGAATAATTGTTATTATTACATAAAACTTAATTTGTTGCAAACTGCTGGTTTATTAAACTATAATATTAGTAAATACAGGCTAAAATGTGTTATGGAGTAGGAGCACCTGGTTCGACGATCGGCTGTTGTTAGCAACTATAAAATGTATTGATAGTAAGTATATTCTAGTATTCGGTCATAAAAGTACCGCGTATAATCATCATTTATTTGCGGACGCGTCCACTGCTGTACATCGGCGCGGACGCAAATAATGCTACCGTCATCACTCCACTTTCGCTATTGATATAAAGACTTGTTCACAGTTTACAGATAACATTTTATGCTATGCTGGAAATATTCGAACACTTTATTACTAATTTAAGATAAATAAAGCTATACATACAAACAAGAACGTTCCTTTTGCGTAGATAACTTGATAGAATAATTCATCAGGAATAAATTATCACATTTGTTAATAACTGCATAACATAGGTACTTATACACATAGGGTGGAAACTTGTGATCTTACCTAAGTAATCGAAAACTATATAAATAAACTGTAAAACCAATCATTAAATTGGCAGTAATTAGAAAACTCAACAAAAAAAAAGAAAAGGGTTTTAATTTTTTTTCTACTATTTCAGATTTACTATTGCATAAGTCTCATTGAGATTTTTATCAGCTTGGGTTCACATGCACAATGCACATAGAGGAATACAAGCATAGTCCAGTACAAAAGTAATTCATTTAAAAGTATAACTTTTGGAGTAATTGTAATGAATATTAGTAGGTATATTTCGGTTCCCAGGGTGATATTTAATCCTACTATCCATTAAACATAAAGAATGATAATTAATCAATAAAATATATTGGTGTGTTGTCTATCTGGCGCATATTTAGTAAATAGGTTGTTACTTAAGCAAGTAAGTTTTTTTGACGAAGTCATATTAATTCAAACAAAATCCTTGGAATCCCAAAACAGTTAGTGACCAAATAGAACCTAAAGAAAGGTAATTTTTTAACATCCAAAGTTCCAAACTTTTTGGTAAGTATGAATTAACATTACATAACGATGTAATGTTTTTTTAAAGCTTAAACTTGTTGATGTTGTCGGTATGACCGTGTAGATTACTTATATGTAGTCATGCAACGACTGTAACAGGAGAAGGATAATTAAAATGTTATGTACTTAATTTTCCCTTACATTGAATCGTTTAATACTCAATATCAAATGTTTGGTTGCACGAGGTGCAGGAATTGGGCTTGTTTTTGTGTTATTTGTATAATTATTTTAGTGGTAAAATTATATAAGTAAAAAAAATATGGGAAAAAGTAAGTTTTTGGTTTCAATTATATTCAAACATTAATTATACTTTTAAACTGTTAACTATTTTCAAGAGACGGTAATAGTACTAAGAACTAAACTCGCACGAAGGATATTGTTCGGAAAACACAGAAAGTCATTTTATCTTGGGGCAATGTGACTCATCCTTTACAAGGTACATCTATCTCGCATGGTGTCGGTGCCACACCGAAGTTCGCGAGGTAAGACAGTATGGTTGGTGACGCTACAGCGCGCGAGCGACACGGTGCGCGTTTGGAGTCATTAATTCACTATAGAGATATTTCATAATCTCCGGCCCACGAAATAGTGTAACAGCGTGAGCCGCGTTGTGTTAAACAAACTTCGATAATTATTTGTGAACAAACTTGGACACCGGTGGGAATGGTGGGATCAAGGCTTTAGTGATAATAACTTACGTCAGACCGACTTTTAAACAAAAAGTTAACTGAACTCTTTGCAGAGGCTTAAGATATTAGCAGATACTAGATACTATACTACAGTAAAAAACTATGTACATCGTGTAATTAATACCTACCTCTCATAACCTAACGTACCTTCCTACAATTTCAAGAAATTTGAACGCAATCGCAAATGTTATTCTTACTTTAAAATTTTATTTATTTGGGCAATTCTTATGTAGTTTTATGTAACCAAAATAAATTAAAGTGATGGTATTTCAATAAAATATGTATGCATAGATGTATTGTTATTATAATGGTAAGGCATAAGTGACTAAGATAGTTAATTATTATCGCATTTTTTAAATGACTTAAGTTTTTCAAATTCTGTTAATTATGGTATTTTTATGTTATGAGGAAAAGGTTAGTAGTTGGCCTTGATACGTTTTGCGTTAGCCGATATGCACAAGAGTTATCAACTATATTAATATAACTGGAAGTCATACATTAAATTATGTGCGTTAAGTAAGTAAAATAATTGATTTTATAGTTTAAAAAACTATAAAACACACTTATATAAATACTAAAACCAAAAAAAAAGTCTATTGCAAATAACATTTATTATTTTTACAGTGTGTTAGTTTAATACATAAATATAAAAAAATATATATATAAAAAGCTTATTCGAAGTGGTCTTCATTGGCTGCATTACAGTCCTTTAAACGTTGAGACCAGTTATCAATAGAAGCACGCACTTTTTACATGGGAAAATTCTTTACTGCCAATCGTACGGATTGTTTAACCCTTTGAACGCTTAACTTAAAAAACTATTTCAATCCCCGTACGCCGGACACTATTTTAGAGAAAAGAATAGACGAAAAACCAGTGTTGTTCTATACTTATCGATAATCTGTAATGTATGTATACAAATATGGTAAGTTTACCTTGGAAAAAATTAAAGGAATGACATTAAATATAAACTCTATTTATTTAAAAAAAAACACTATCTTTGCACGTATTTATCACGATAAACATAATGAGTGTTCAATGTCATCTTTTTAATAATTGATTACCATCCCTAATAGTGAAATAATCCGTCAACGGCGTGTGCTGATGGGAATTCTTCATATATATATTTTTAATATTCGGTGTAATGTGGATGTATGAAGTTACATATAAGTATACATAAGTAGTAATAAAATGAGAAATTTGAACAAACTTATAATTTTATTATAGTTTATGTCAGTGGGTGCTCAAAAACTAAAAAAAAAGACTTGTGAAATCCCTAAATAACATATTTGGCAACCGCTAAATTTACAATCACGGTTAAAGTTAAATGGTGGAGAGATTTATATCAATGTTATGGCGATTGTCAAATCGCAATCGCAAAGTATTTGTTCCAAATCACTGTCATCAAATCCTTCTAAGTTTCGTATTAATTCTTCATTTTCCATTTTCTGTTCAAAACACATGCAATACACTAATTGAAATGACCAAGCAAATAACAAAACGAAGTAAAGTACTCCATATTAATTCATAATTGAGTATAGGGAGAAATATTTGATCGATACATTTTTTCTCCTACCCTCCGTACTAAATTTTAAATTGGACGGAATAATCCGTCATTGGCGTTAGGATGGCACATCTTTTAAGTAAAATAAGAGATGTCGGTAAGTACATTCTTCATAATAATTATTATACACTTTTTTACTTTATTTTGCGCTTAAAATAGAACATTTCAAACGAAGTGGCTAATTTGTAGTTTTTTAAAAGTTTAACCATAGAAAAGTATGTCTTCAATATATGTAAGTAGATTTTAAAATCCGTGAAGATCTTGTAAGTTTTGGTTGAAACTGATGAGGTGGCATAACATTGTGTATGAAGTGATAATATTTAATAATTTGTTGCAAACCAATTTTAAAATTCAATGAGCACCTAGTTGTATTAATAAATGTATTTATCCAACAGAATAATCTTTTTTAACCGACTTCAAAAAAAGGAGGAGGTTCTCAATTCGGTTGTATGTTTTTTTTAAATGTTTGTTACCTCAGAACTCCGCCTTTAATGAACCAATTTAAAAAATTCTTTTTTTTTTTCAAAATTCAATTCTGATGATGGGATCCATGAGGAATTGAAACTCCTAAAATATTATAGGTATACATATAGCGATTTTAGTATATTTAACAACAAATCAAGCATTTGCATTCAGAAAGTATCATTTGCTGAGGTGGAACTGATGATGGAGACCATAGTTGGCCACAATAGTTTTCCACGAGTAAGGTACGCACGCCCCACACACGTAATAAGATATTTTCATTAAGACAGTTAAGCCTTGCCATAGTCGATAAATCAAATTTTAATAAATGATTCTGGTGAGAATGATACCATCAAACTGATCTGATGAAGAAGGCGGAAGGTAAGCACTGGAACTCTGTGATAAAACAATGTATCATAGCCGTGTTTGGACTTATTTGAATCGTCATGAGAAGCAATTTAGCTATAATTGCATCACAAATCGCCATTTAGAATGTAAAAAAAACACTAAGAAACAAACAAATAAAAATGGTTTTTATAAAAAAAAAAATATTAAAAAATTTTTTTTCAAGTATAGTTTTTTACTTTTAGGCTAGAATTTTCACGAAAAAAAGTAAACACAGTCATCCCTATTTGACGGATTAAATCGTCACTGGCATCGCGGTGGCTATAAAAGTATGGTATTTTTAAGTTAACTAATAAAACTATTTCTATTGACTGAAAACGTAATAACTTTTTTTTTTAAAAAAACACAATTGATAATTAATAAAGATACTATATACATATATAATTAATTAACAATAATAGTGTATGGTTCAATGCTAAATTATCTGTTTATTCAAAAGACGGAAATATACGTCGCCGGCGTCAAAATGTCTACCCGCGTTCGGGGATATATCCGTTAACGGCGTTCAAAGGGTTAAGGGACTCCAAATTATCATGGCGTTTAGAGCAAGAAGTAAAACTCTCTGAAACTGACCATAAATCATAATCCAGCGGATTAAGATCGGGACTAGACGACGGCCAGTCTTCAGCTCTGATGAAGTCCGAAACGTTCGCTTCCAACCAAGACTGCGTAGACCGAGCTTTATGACCCGGCGCCGAGTCTTGCTGGAAGGACTATTCTTGGTTATTGAACATAGTGTTGTTAAGGGGCTTCACTACCTTCTCAAGAATGGTATCTTGATACACTTGTGCCGATGTTTTGATACCTTTTTTTACAAAAGTATGGCTCAGTCACTCCTTTATGCTAATACCCCACCAAACCATCACTGAATTCGGATAGTGCATACGTTGCACTCTGTCGACTAATTGGGAAGCTTCCTTAGAGCTTTGAGCATAAATACGGTCATTTTGTTTGTTAAATTATAGCTCAATTGAAAAAAAATACACCTACCTAGCCATGTTTTACAACAAAAATGTTTAAAAATACGCCAGCCTGCATAATATTAAAAGCTAAATTGACCCCTTATAACAGTGCTTATTATTACATAGGCGACAAACATTTAATAATAAATAACGTGATAATAAAAATGAATAAATAGCAATAAAAATGATGCAAGTCGTTTATATTCATCATCATTAAAGTCATTGTTTACATTGGATTTAGAACAGACTGTTTTTACAGTTAATATTTTTAAAAAAAGTGTAAATAATTCGACTTATACAAACTAAAAGTCTTAATTTGTAAAGAAAACATTGTTGTATCAGAAGAAGAGAATAAAGATTGTGTTTTAAATTTACGAATGTTATACGGGTCTATAAATACATTTCAAGACTATCTACAGAACTTGGTACTCATTTAGATCTCAATTCTTTTGTCGGTAAAGTCGAAAACCACACCTTATCATAATTAGGTATGAACTTGGCTACCATTTTCACATTAATGTTTTTGGTAGGATTTTAAAATATCGCGAACTAGGTACGTAAGAGTATTGTAATAAACTACTACGATTGAATTAGAATGATTACGAAAACAATTAATATAAAATGCCTACATGTTTTCAAGTAGGCACCGCTTTTATAAAACCAAATGCGATACGTTTTCATTTTTGTATGTAAACTGCGTTATCAATAATCAAACTGATAACGTCCAAGCAAATTCTAGTGTCTGACACAGTACGAATACATACGATACGTAGGTGTGGTAATCGAAAAGTTATATTGGATAGCCCGAGGCATAATAACAGTGCGAAACTACCAAGATACAAAGTATGTGAACTGAATTTTGTCGAGGAATTATTATGGGGTGTTGTGGAGACTGCTGCGTGCCACCCAAGGAATCCAGTAAGTTGAAGTGTACAGTTACAGCAGAAATCTCGATACCTACCTATATTCTTTAATAACTCCTTCAAGAAACCATTAGACAAACATAACAAAATGTGCAGCGCACAGATTAATATATGGTGCAGCGACCAAATAGTGTATTTTTGCAGATATTACTCATTTATTGTATCAAGTCAACTCATTCATTAACTACCAATTAAAAAATCCTAAATCCTCTTGAATTTTAGCTTGAAAATTAGTGGAAAAAGTTGTCACTGTAGGTTACTCACTTTCCTGTCTCCGAGAAGACAAAAGAACCGTGGAAGGGGGTGAGATGATCAATTTTGAAATTGATATGCATTTTACTTCTCAAATTTAACAGCAAAAAATATGAAAAAAAAAAAAAATAATATCGGCTTTCTTTATACTATCCAATTAGACAATTAAATATGTTTTATTATTATTATATTTGTAGAAAAAAAAAGTGAGTGATTAAAGTTAAACGATGGTCGAGGGTTACTTTGATTCCCCTTGTTTTTTTAACGGAAATCGAATGTAAGGAATACAACGAAAAATGGGTTAAGGATTTATTAAGGTTTTTATATATTTGGGGTGACTGACACAGAGAAACTAGGGTCTTCTTCTTCATCTACACGGTCAATCCCGGTTGCGTCCAAAGCCATTGCTTCGGACCCCAGGGTCAGCTTTCCAAGGGACCCTAGGCTCCACAGAAAAACTAGGGTACATATTTTATGTAATAATCGACTTTATTTAAAAACTATAAAAAATATACTAAAGGTTGCGTTCAGAAACCGTACAATTTGAGTTTTACTACGAAATTAAATTAATGTTACCCCAAACAAATCAACAAATAACATTGCGTACCGTTATAGAGGTACACAGCGTTGAAAATAAAAATGCAAGACCCAAGCAAGAAATTAAATTGAGAAGAAATAAATTGTCTTTGTTCCAGGGGACCCGATAAAATACGATCCGGATTTCAAAGGCCCTATCCACAACAGGTCTTGCACCGACATCTTCTGGCTCATACTTTACATACTCTTTCTTGGAGTATGGGGATTTGTTGGTTACTACAGTAAGTATGAATCATAATGATGTATTTAATAGTATCACTATTACCGAAAGATCTTTGTTAACAGAATATCGTAAATATTACCAATTTAACAATTATTTTCATTAAAGTAACAAAAAAAAAAACTTTTTTAAATAGGCATAAAAAACGGCGATGTACAAAAGTTGCTAGCTCCAATCGACTCCAAAGGTCGCCGGTGTGGCATGGACTCAGGCCTGGTAGATAAGAAAAATTTGGTATTCTTTAACATAGCACGATGCTTGCAGCCAGGGACCCCCATCACGGGATGTCCTACTCAGCAGGCAAGTAAACATAAATCAATAACAATATAGCGTACCTTTAATTAATTAACCTTAGATTAGACGAATTTCCAGCTACGTAGAACAGCTGGAAGTGATAGTAAATGGTGGTTCAAACAGCCAGAAAATTCGAGCTGAACCATCAAGTTTTACGCGAATAACTTATACGCGGGTGTGTCACGAAGGTTCAAATCTGGTCGAAAGCTGTCACACATCGCGTCACAAGACTTTTATATATAAAGATCGGTCCAAAATGTGATAGTTCGTTTAATATCGAGAAAAATAAAATGGTTCAGCTAGCCTGATTTATGGCTGGCTGGACACACGTTTTTCAAGATTTCTCGAAGTATGTTGCAACATAATAGATGAAATCACTTTAGATGCCGTCACGCATCGCGTCACCATCCTTTTGTTAAGAAACGGGGCCCTAAAACCCTTTAGACGCTGAAATCGAAAGTGTCGGACAAGGCCAAATTCTGGCTGGCTGAACCAACATTTTATCACTTTCAAAGAAAGCATTGCGTCACAAACGACGAAACCTTGGTAGATTGCCGTCACTTACGATTTGTTATCCACCTAGATATGCGAGATCTCTGTAGGACAGGTGTCTCAGACAGCCAGAACTACATCTCAAAGATGATGATAGAGCCTACAGTAGCCGGAGACAAAACAGACACGTCTAAACGACCCAATTTATAACACTTGTTAAGGTTTTTCGTCTTGTATTTTATTACAGGTCTGCGTTGAGAACTGTCCGTCTAAAACAGTAATCTTCGAGACTGAGCTTACTCCAGCGACGTTTTCTACTCTGAAACAGTACATGGTCTGCACTGATGAAGTAAACATGAATGATTTGACCTTTAGACAAGCAATGGATTACATAAGAGACGAAAAATGTGCCAGTTACGTTTTGAAAAGCACTCCAGGTGAGAGATTAATAACATTTTAACAACCTCTGTGTTTATTGGTTAAAATTGTTTAGAAGGATGTCCATCCACTTATCTTATTGTACAAAACTGTTAAAGCCACTATGGTGGGGGAGCTAGCTATTAAGGCTTAAATCACATGACAACCAGGGTTAAAACAAGTTGTTATTAAATCTAATTTGCTTTTAATTTAGATGTTTAGAGCAGGTCTGCTAACGTTAATTCTGCAAGCCACATGCATTTGTGATAAATGGTATGATGTCCCCTAAATAGACATAGATCACAGTATTGACACAGAAATATATAAGTGTTGGTAGGGTTTCGATTTAAGAGATATAGGTGTCAATATGTGGCAACCCAGGAATCGAGTGCCAGAAAGTTCCTGGATATGCTAGAAGGATTATGTATAATCTGCAATGTTATCTACATTCATAAATTTAAGTTCATAGGTACAAATATTTTTAGTAATAATGCGGCTTACCGCATCCACCCACTTTTACGTCCTGGTTTATCACATGATTCAAACCCACACCGCTCCCTTACCACAGTGATGCTCATTAGAATTTTGTGACTGTGTTTTTTTTGTGTGGCATGGCTATATATAATAACTGAGTATACTGTTCGTTGTTTACCCTGAGTGTATCCGATAAGACATCAGTCATATAACTGCAGTTTTGTCCCGTTGCATCGGCGACCTATCGACTATGCCTCAATGTAAGAGCACGACGAGAAGTACCACACTTGCCCCTAGGGCTCAGAGTGAGACAGGCGGCCAGACGTGCGTAAGGAATCCGAAGGCAGCCCAGGAGTCGTTACTTAACAGCGCGACTGCTCTTGACTCTTACGTAGGCTGGATCGCCGCCAGCTGGGTGACCTACTTCACCAGGAACGAACGTGACACCCATGTTGTACGTTTCGCACGTTTTCTTCGCAAGTGTAACCGCATAGTGCATCGTTTTGCTTACATTAACACTTGTCTCTCATGACCTGCAGAATGAGTCATATAACATTGACAAAAGTATAACAAAACGCATTACGCTTCATTGTGCTAGCGCCTGAAGCACTTTATGTATATGTCAAGATAATTGTGGCGATTCGGTTGTATGTTACCACAGCTCTAAATAAAGCTTCCTAGTGAAAGAAAAGCGTCCAACTATCAAATTTATCTTTGAAACTATCAAATTTCAATTCGATCTGTGAATACTTAGTTTGACTATTCTGAGCTCTCTTTTAATTTGATTTCGGGCAAGATATAAGAACACCAGCGTATAAGCAATGTTTCATGACCCCCCTATTGGGTTTCTCGCCAGACCCGCGTTTTTTTACATATCTCATCATGGGTTGCTCAGTAGTTGATAGGAAGGAAGATACAAATAGCTAAACAAACTTTTAATTTAGTTTAGAAAGTGATACAACAGCGAATTGCCACCAATATCAAACTTATCCTGCTGTTCATTCTTTAATTCTCAGTAAGCGAGGTTTAGACTAGCAAGTCAAGTTTTGAAAGAACGCAGCAAGTCCAGTGTAACTGCCTTACCGCGATTACTATTATTTTGCTGGAAACTAACTTCACCTTATCGCATTGCTGGTCTGAACTTCGTTTGCGTTAAACATGTACACATACCATTTACTAATGATGCCGTATGGATATGCATTTCTGATGCACGGAGCAGTCGTGGGAAGGTGTATGGTCATGAATATCACCGGGGCCATTGCGGTGGTGGACACAATACGGAATGCAACGGATGCTCTAGGACTCAGTATACAAGAGGTGGAAAATCAAATCAACGGTCTAGTAAATTACGAACAGGTAGAGTATGTTGCGTAGGTAGTTATGTATTAAATAGAGTATATGCATGTGGTTCAAATATATCTCTTTATTTGTAATCTATAATCCCACAGAATTACTTCTGTTATTATTAGTGTTACTTATGAATAGCCCGCATTCTACTGTTGTAAAAAGGACTTGAGTAATTTACATAGATCTTATTCGATAGTTAGAAACTATAAATATTAAAGTCAGAATAGAATGCGTTTATAGATAATAGATAAACATGCCGTATTTTTTAAAATTAGGTAATACAGTAGTCATCAAAAATTAGGTTTTACGAATTTTAATTTTGATGCATCTAAGATACATATATAATTTTTTAATATCCCTTTACACAAAGTCATCGAGCACATACCTTAGAGAGCAGCAATACGAACCATCTTTCTCCGAAACTAGTTAGTGATTTTTACTTACATTTAGTATGAAATGACAACTCCTGTCAACGCTCGACATACAAAAACAGTACAGATACAGATTAAGAAATGGCGGAACATTTTTTCGAACAAATCATATGACATTTCTACTCTATAGGGTATGTGCTCCATGCACAAAGTAGACTTGATTTAGTACCAATAGGACTTATGTTGTCTCAAACTATAATTTTAAAAAATTTACCATATCAAAGTTGGAAGCAGCATTGATTGTAAATGCGAGTTGTGAATAGAGCTGTCCTGTCCCCTGATTCAGAACCCTTCGATAAAAAATTGACAATCGGAAAACCACGTGACACTATAGGATTTAACATTAGGGTCACGTGATTTACCGGTTGAAAATTCGGTATCGAAGTGTACCGGTCGGTCTGAATCGGGGGCCTGATCCCTTATTTGAGCACTCATCGTAACCTGTATTCCGAGATAAGCAAGCACTTTACTTACTGTATTCTAATACGCACAACCACAATTCGTATTGCGATGTACATTGCATAAATCATCAACTACTAACCCACAATCACCAATGTTGCACAAAAATTACAATAACCCTAGTTGATATCCTTTTAATATTATATGATTAATGATGCACCTTACCTTAACATATACCTATACCCGTGATCACAAACATTTATTCATAATTCCGAATTAAGGCATTTCTCATAGTACTGATATGTGGTTGATTAATTTTATAAATCAATAATACGTAATGTAATGAATAAAGTTTATCGCTGGGGCGCCACAAGGTAAGGCGCTGCACAGACGATGGGGCGGGCGGTCTTTTTGACCGCGAATCAAACTCATAGCACACGACGAAAGGGAGTTGGCCACCTGGGGATAAAGTACTTTTAGCATAGATTATTACCCCCAATAGATTCCGCATGAAGGGCAATCACCGCGCACCACACACACATTTTAGTAGCGTCCCGATATTAGAGCTGCACATATCTCGTATTTTTTTAGGTAAAAAAATATTAAAATATATTTTAGCAATTAACGTGAATCAAAATGACCACTTGTGCCGCAAAACGGTGTAGGATGTCGACAAGAATATCAAATTATAAAAATGATAGCATAACATTCCAATGTTAAGTAAATACATTTACATTGACCAGACAAGAACAGCTCAAGTTATAATGGCTATAATGCATTATCCCAACAAGCACGCGTCTCTTTCTTCGGTAATGCTAGTAGTTCATAAATATATGTCGATAATTTTATTATTTCGCTTACAATTTTAAGCCTTTAAAATATATTTTAGATTTATATTGAGAGGTAGAATGCACGGAGAGATGTAAAAGACTACACAGACTAGAGCAAAGCGCTCAAATAGGATGGATGGATTTTAGATGTAATCGATAACAAAAATCAGACGAACAGTAATTGCCCCTTGCGGGATTCAAACCCGCAACCACCATGCTTTGTAGTCCGGAGCGCGGATCACTACACCAGAACGGTCGTCACTCGTCATAGATTAAAGGTCTTATTTACTGTACCCATAAATCCTTCCCTATAGTTCTAACTTTCTTTGCACAAAATTTCAGTAATTTTGCCGTTCGACGTGACTTATAATATTAGATGTCAGATACAGGAAAGAAAATAGACAGTCATTTTCGCATTAAATTATAATATTATTACCTGAGATAAATTATTTTACTTGATATCAGAATAATGATGTTATTAGACTAGTTAGTATAACCCTCTAATGACCCGATGTCGAGTCACACAACGATAGTTTTCTATTTCGTCAGTCCGGAGTTTGCTGAATACTGGACGAGTTAAAAGAAGTGAAAGATTGAGGCGATATATTAATACGTGTTTTTAATGTTGTTGCAATAACCTAATTCATATTTTAAAAACATATTTATTTTTTCTCATTTTTTAAACATCTATTTTTTACATCATGAAATTATACTGTAAGTACAAACTACAAACATAATTGACACTAACCTAAAAATAAATATTTTGTCACCAATTTATCGACAATCAGTGGTCGAAATCACATGCGATGCCCCAACACTATTTGCAATTGTGGGAAGGGTTAATGCAAGTTTGTCCTTGAAATAGCCAATCAAAGCACCGTTGACACGCTCTCCGCAACCCGCATTTTCCTCAAACTTTGGTGACTTTTAATCCTTACAAAAATTTTTAACATGCGGGATCTATCGGGGATAATCTATGACTTTTAGATGCTCATTCCTAAAAATTTTAAATATTGCAGCAAAAATAAATGTTGCTTTGAGTTTTATTTTAAGAAAATTAATACTTATTTATAACTGCTTTTGAACCTGGCCTGATTATAGATAGACTGATAGATAATAGTATAATTATTAATTCTATAAAATAATTATATTATTTTTTAAAATATATTTTTTTTTATTGGGTACTTGATAGAAATAAATGTCTGATTTAATGTTATTTCCTTCCTCATAATTATGTAAGTAGGTAGGTACTTCGTTACCCGAATATAAATAAATAATGACTATGATCTTAAATCATAGCTAGGTACCCTAGCTTAAGTCTTGTCGAAACGAATATCATTAGAAGCCACAACAATTTGCCTAGGCATTTGTGTAATGACGAATCATAGAATATGCCGACGACATATATAAATTGGTTTGTGCGATTCATTGCGGGCAGTTCCTCTCGCCTCTCGCCGCCCCGTGCCGCCGCGTACACAGTGGGCACTGGCGACGCGGTCTTTTTTACCGCCGTGTGCGTTGGCTTGGCAGTATACGATTCCTTTTGCGTTTATCGTTCGGCGATATTGTCCGGCCCGCTCCGCCCTGTCGTCTGCGCAGGGCCTAAGTGTATGAGCATACGATATTTTTTTTATCAATATCAAAATCATGATGCATTTGCCAGCAACCTATTGTCAGTATGTGGTAATAAAAACCCTTCATGCATTTAAAATGTGTAGCACGTTTGCTATGTGCACGCACGTTTAATTACTATGGTAGGGTGACTTTTTTCTCCCCAGTTATACAAGTGGTCACAGGTACGTTATAAGTTATCAGGATCTTTACGCACCTTGAGGGAATAACACGACTTACAGGTTGATCCCTATTCCAAAGTGATTTATATACTACAAAAATTTAAAAAAAGGTTATTAACGGTGTGCATGTTGCGTGTGCAGCTGTCATCGCAGATAGTGCAGGACTTGGTGCAGTCGCGGTGGTACATGGCAGGCGCGTTGGTGGCCGTGGTCGTCATCTGTTTCGTGTACATCCTGCTGTTGCGGTGGGTAGTCACCCCCGTGGTCTGGGCCTCCATAGCCTGCCTTCTTGGGGCACTGGGTTTTTGTGAGTAATCAACTTTATTTTAATTTTCTGTGTAGCATCTGACTCTGCAGCTGAAGGAGTGCTTTATTGACTTATTATTACTTTCATTCACAGCGGTATATTTATGTTACAAAAACTATGCATACTACCGTGCAAACCCCGTGAGCCTTCATCAGACTACCAACTTGAAAGGCTACGCAGAGTCTTTGTTGACCAAGCAGGAAACTTGGATGGTACTTCTAGTAATCATCGCAGTTGTGCTCGTCATACTGTTACTTTTGGTAATTTTTTTAAGGAAGCGAATCACGATAGCCATAGCACTTATACGCGAAGGGAGCAAGTTTGTATATGCAAAATATTATGTAAAATAGTAATATAATTATTGTTAAAATTGCACTGGCTAAAATATCTTAATATCAATTAATCCACTTTTTCAGGGCCATAATATCTGTCAAGACAACAGTATTTTTTCCAATAGTGCCTTGCATACTACAATGTGCTGTCATTGCTTACGGTGTCCTCGTGCTTATGTATGTGATGTCTATGGGAGACTCTGCATTTCGCATTGTCAACTTAAAAAACGATACTGATTGCAATTGCAACGAAGTGTACAAGGAAGTTAGTATCTTTGGATGAATCATTAATTTATCATTTCGATTTTATTATTTTACAGCATTTTTATTATTAACGTTTTTACAGGATTACGTTAAATGCAATCCACTGGAGTTCACCACACACTGCCACAACGTAATTAACAATCACGCGTGCAGTCTCGCCACCTGCCACTTCACCGGTCTGGACAGTCCTACAAGCGCAGTTTATTTGCATCGTAAGTAAACTATTTATTGCAGTAACAAATTTTATGACCCCCATGAGTATGCATCACGAATAAAATATGAGCATATTATGCATGATAGCGTATTTTTTTTGTTTTGTCCGTTACAATGGAATCAAATTGACCCTGAATAATTTTATTATTAATTTAAATCTAGCGACATCGATTTCACGTTAAGCACGGCTTTAATAATTGTTTCACAGTTGCGAATTTATTGGGATTCTTCTGGACGATGTTTTTCATAAGCGGTGTTTCGGACATGATGCTTGCAAGCACGTTCTCGACGTGGTACTGGACGTTCCATAAGAGGGACCTGCCATTCTTCACTCTTACTGCTGGCATGTACAGGACATTGCGGTTTGTTTTAATTGGTTGTGATACTTCGAACTTGTAAAGCACATATCACGTCTATTTTTATTCAGTATATTTAAACTTTATTTTGTTTACAGCTACCACTTGGGCACAGTCGCTTTTGGTGCCCTAATCATTGCAATAGTACGCATCATTCGCGTCATGCTGGAGTACATCGACCATAAACTAAAGAAATTCGACAACCCATTTACTCGCTGCATTCTATGCTGCTGTAAATGCTTTTTTTGGTGCTTGGAAAATTTTCTCAAGTTTATAAACAAGAATGCATACATCATGTGTGCTGTTCATGGAAAAAACTTTTGCAAGAGTGCAAGAGATGCATTCTCTTTACTCATGAGGAATATCATAAGAGTTATTGTCCTGGACAAGGTAATAGCTGACTCTAAAACAAACGTTTGGCCAATTCCGTATTTCTTATTTATTTCAATGAATAGTATAGTTTATCTATAGAAGGTTACTTATATTATTTTTTGTCTGTCTCTTAGGTAGTAGACTTCATATTTTTCCTTTCTAAACTTCTGATCTCAATCGGCGTTGGCTTCGCCGTGTACTACCTCTTGCAGTGGAACCTCGTGTACGAAGTGACACAGGGCGACAGGCTCCACTACAATTACATTCCAGCCATAATACTGAGCATAGCTACCTACCTCATCAGTACTATATTCTTCAGTGTATACTCTATGGCAGTAGATACGTTGTTCCTTTGCTTCCGTAAGTTTACGCACAAACATAATATTACATTTTATTATTGTATGGAGGGTAAAGGTAAGGAGTACTATCTTCGTTGTAAAGAAGGGTCCGTCACACTGTGTTAAATTAGGTGGCGGTGCGTTAATTAAACAATATTGATATTAAGGGTAGATGCCAAAAAGGTTCCTGCTGTAGTGTAGAGATATGTTGCACAGTACGCATTTATTTATTAGCAACTGAGTAACATTCGCGCGATAACTTGTTGTTGTTTGTTAACTCCGACGTTAAAATAGTATGTTGTTTTCATTTGTTATGGTTTGTAAGCCACAAAAATAATTGTATTGTTAAAAAGATTTAATTCTAATACTTTCGTGATATAAGTTTTAAAACCAATTATTGTCTGCTAAAATACAAACCATGTGAATTAAACGTACCTATGGTTTTTTGAAAAGTACTAATAAAATGCTGATAAGAAATATTACTGACTATGCTGAATACGTCAAAACATAATAGGCTGGCATGATAAAAGTTTCGCAGGTGAATTCCTCCTAAAATAATAATAATTTGAAATAAGGTACTAATACACCGCTAAAGAGGACCGTATACCATCAGTCTAAAGACCTTCAAACGGCGGAGGGTTCTGCTAAAAAATAATTTATGATTTTGGTGTAGTAACTAAGGTACTATTCCTTTATTTATACGATTTGGAAGGTATTGAATACTACGGACGTAACTGTAGCTGTAGATCGATTTAAACGCAGAGTCCTGTTGCGTATACAAACATACGAACGTCCGCCCCGTTTTGGCGAACTTTTCATTAAAAAAAACATAAATAAAATGAGGGAATTGTCGAAATGTTTTATAAAAGTCACTAAAATGTTCTAACTCGGCATTACTCGGCTTACTTCAAGTCAACATCAACTTTCCGCCCATAAGAGATAGTACTTCTTACTTCTACCTACCCTTTTATTGGTTCGCTCTCCTAACTGAACTAGAAAACCAAGCAGTCGGTCCCGCGACCGCGAATGACTGCTTAGTTTTCTAGTTCAGAGAGCGAACTATTCGTCGATTTAGAGATAGCCAAAGACCGATTCTGCAATGTGTAGTGTTGCCCAAAATCAGTCTTGGTCTTGTTCTTGCATTTTTGCAAGACCAAGACCGCCTAATTTTAGCAAGACCAAGACCAAGACTGACTGTGCAAGATTTAAGCAAGAACAAGACCAAGCCTGCGAGACTCGTGCGTCTTGCAATTAGGACTTTAAAAAAAATATACTTGGTATAAAAATATGTTTTTAAAAGCAATCATATTTTTTTTAAAACAATCACGTTTTTCACAGTAGACCTCTTCGAGTGTCGGTTTGTCGGAGTAAGCCCCCCACACTAACGCGCGCCGCACCAACGAACGATACCTACATGTTTTATTAAAATTAAGCGTTTTTTATTGTTTTAATGACACAAAGTAGTACTGGTACTGTAACTTAAACACGATTTAAGCCTTAAGTCGGGAATCGAACCCGTAACTTTTTGTATCATGATCTAGGCTCGGCTTTGGCCTGCCTGACCGTTTGAAAACTAAAAGTCATTTCAACTAACTTCGGGCGATCTATCGGGAATCGAACCTTGAACTTTCGTGTTGATTAACCTTTTCAACATTAAATTAAAGTAGATTATTAAATGATGTCAGTCTGAAGTATTTTTGGCGTTTTGAAATTAATAACTTATCGACTTATCTTAATAACTAGTTCTTTGTACACTTATTTACACTAACCTCAATAAACGGATGTATAAAAAACCCTGTCCGATCCATTAAGGTGTTATTAGGTATCGAGATAAGGTTCTATTTGTGTAATCATTTTCATAAAATGTTAGAAAAGATTACCCCATGAAAAAAAATTACAAAATGCACTACAATAAAATTATTAAATGTTAACGTTTATTAAGAAATAGACTGACCCCCGCGCGACACAGTTGATAGCTCAGTTGGTTAGTTAGTTAGTTAGAGCATCGGCACTGACCGCTTAGGTCGTGGGTTCAAACCCCAACCGGTGTCAGTTGTTTTTTTTAATTTCTCATGAAATGTTTAGACATTTATTAATTTATAGTTGGTCTTTACCATGGCAATGTTAATTCGAGCTCAAAATGTACCTACTCTGTTGCGTTGTTCTAATATCTAAAGTAACGTTTAATAAATAGCGACAAGCTAATAGGTAATTGCAAGACTTGCGAGACTCTTGCTGCAAGACCAAGACCAAGACCAAGACCAAGACCAAGACTGGGAGTGCAATACCAAGACCAAGACCAAGACCAGGTGTATTGATGCAAGACCAAGACCAAGACTGGCCAAGTCTCGTCTTGTTCTTGCATTTGGGCAACACTAGCAATGTGATGTGTGATGAGCACGACTACTTATTTGTACCTGCTGAGCCATGGGTGGTATATAATGTATTCAAGATAGCCTATATGTTATTAGTCGCCATGTCGCGAACTCAGTATAGTTTGAGCCAAGATAATTGATGTGATTGCTGGAAGAATTTATATGTCAACTTAATGCTGAGTTTAGGTATCATCTACTGCACGCCTTTTTATACGGTCTTATGCCGACTGCGTCTGTCCCATTATATAAATATTGATTAGGATTTAGGACTTTATCAAGTTTTTTTTTCAGTGGAAGACTGCGAAAGAAATGATGGGTCTCCAGAGAAGCCATACTTTATGTCCAAAAATCTAATGAGGATACTTGGAAAGAGGAACAAAATAGAATAGATCCACAAGTGCCAATTAATACAATAAAAATGCAGGTGACATAAGTCTCATTTAAATACACAAATAAGATTAAAATATTATTTGTATCTAAAAAATTTTATACAAAGGAATTTATTATTAGCCTGATAAACAATTTCTCTTTCTTATGAGTCTCTTAAGATTTATAATGATAGTTTTTTCCCTATTGTGTCTACCCATGCACAGGAAACTGGTTCCTTAATTTGTATCATCTATACATATAATAATACCCAATAACCTTTTAAAACTATTATTTATATTTTTATTGGTGATTTGTAAACTGTTTAATTTAGGCTATTGTAATTAAATAACCTTTGAAACAAAGATAAACCACCTTACATTATTAAAGAAATATAATTTTAGATACTTATACAGTATTTTATAATAATTCAGTTATAAATAATTACATTTATAGAATAGTTTAGATTTTATATAACTTCTTTGCCAAAAATATAAATTTATTATTAGAATTAACTACATAAGTATACTTACAATATTAATGAATTTTGAGCAATGTACTTTTGTGATAAATAATTTGTCATTGTTTTTTTTAAAGTGTATTTTGAGATAGTACCTAGAGATTTGTACTTTTTAAATGACATACATTTTTGTGTTCTGAAATATTACCTACTTTTGTTATATTAAAAATAATATCTTATTTTTTTTTATTAATAAATCTTACCTTGCATAATGTTGAGTTGGGGATATTGATAACTTAAACAAAATGATTACTCCTCCATGACATTGTTTATTCTATGTTGTGTTAAAAAGGCAACATCTAACATGGCTTCAGGATCAAGTAGATCTTTAACAGAGTCATATTTTAAGCTTTCTTCATAAGCAAACATTATACTAGTATCATCTAGCATCATTTTAGAAGCTACAAGAGCTACAATGCAGTTTTTCACTCTAGCCATTGTTTCTCTATCTGTTCGATTCACTGGCTGAAAGTAAAGAATTCTGAATAAGAATCATTATGCCGACTTGTGGTATCTTACATGATTATTATTAAAAAAAGATTTAATAACTTTGATAGAGGATTTACCTGTAAATTATAATCTCCAATTTCCTCATTATTTCCTTCCAACATAATATCTTGTTTCTGTGGGCTGATCCAAATAAAACCATTATTACCAATAATAACTGAGACACCACACGATAAATTATGAAAATGATTTTTTCTCCTCTTTACCAATGACGGAAACACTTTCATTAGTGTACCTTGGGGTAGCTGAAATATTAACAACAGGTAGTGAATCAATTCCCATCTGAATAATTTTGATTAGTTTTAGAGCTGAGCTTTAATTTAAACTCTGAACATTCATGATTGTTTAAAAAATACATTTAAAACACCCCTTAGGCTGCAATTAGATGACATGAAAACTTTCATGTAGTCAATTTCACCAAGTTTAAACTCTATTTACATGTCAGCAACATTCTTCACACTCATTTTACTCACTTAAAAACGAGTTTGGTTGGCACAAACAAATAATCCGGGTCATATAACTGCTGCCTTATTCTAATCATTACTGTGTTATAGTTATTACAACTCCAGAAATGGTAGGAAGATTAAGAAGAAAAAAATATAATACCTTTCCATACTTTAGACTTCTTGTATGTAATGACAGAGACCCATCAGAAAACACACTCTGTACCTCTGCACTGATAAGGTCACCTTCTTGCAAGTGTTTCCTCATCATTTGCTCATCTTCAGCTGACCTCCGGCGCTAGAAACATTATTACCAAATATTTTTACCAACCAGCACTTTAATTACAGAATTATTTTTAAAAAATCAGAGGTACATCATTTTAGTAATAGTAAGTATCTATTATGCTACCTATTGACATTGTTGATCAATAAATATAATTGAATCGAGAAAATATATAAGAAATAGTGTCAATAAATAATGTTATTTACTCAGTACAATTCAGAAATAGTACAAGGCTATGATTTAGACAAGGACCGACAATTTTCAGGGTGATAGGTGGTGCAGTTCTATATAAATATAAATTTAAGTTAGGTTAAGTTGGTTATTTATGGTTTTGCAAAATAAAAACATTATTACCCCAAAAACTAAGCATTTTCAAGATGATGGAATGGTACAGATAAGCCCCCTTCTACACATTCCCTTGCTCTGCAAATGGTGGGTACTTGAACTAAATCCCTTCCCAAGTTAACATACCAATTCGCCACCAGGTAGATTGACTGCTGATAATTGAAGAACAGAGTCAAGCCTGGAGTTAGTTTCAACCTTCCAACGTCGTTGCTGCACTTCAAGAACCCTGCCCACCACTACATCTCCAATCTCACCAACATACCGACTTTTCAAGGGACGAATGCATATCAACTTGTTTACTTTTTGCATCACACCAGCTACAGAAGACTTAAGAGAGTCGTCTTCAGCGTATGTTCCATGACCACTAAAATGTAAACGTAATTTAATGACAAAACTTAGAGCAGTATGTGGAACGATATAAACCTACCGTTGAGTATTTGTGTCAAGTTTTTAGTTCTAATGATCCATTTGTAGTGGTGACGCCAAAGCGGTTCACGTAGAAAGCTTTGAGAGCTAAGAAATAACGCTATAGAGCCAACGAAAATCAATAAAAAATGTAACTTTGAGTCCTTACCGCATAAAGTCTTGCATGCCAGTTATAACCTCTCCAGGTGTATAGAATCTAGGCAATTCATTGCTAGACGCAACACAATGATTAACTCTTTCAGATGCTAGTCGAATAGAAACATGTCCAGTCATTTTGATACAAAAAGCAATCTTAAATTGGTCAAAAACAAAGCACAGCCAAGAAATAAACAGCTATAATTCAAATTTAATCGCAATTCTTCACACAACAACAAAAGAACTTATTGAATTTACTCTTTGACATTGATTGAATATCCAACATTTGTGTCACAGAGCAATTAGAGTGTGAATTTTTGTGACTTTAGTTTTTTTTATTGTGATGACAGATCATCCTTTGACCTCACTGATCAAGTAAAACTATATTCATCTGTTTTTTTACCAAGGAATTTTTACGTACCTATCTTGTTACTTATAAATTCCTTGGTTTTTACCTAGACTGGCTGCTGTCAGAATAAATTCATGCCTATTTGATTAGCGACTTAAATAGGCTGCTTTGAGTATTTATCCTAAGGAGATGGCAAGCCGTCAAATCACCGAACCAAATTGTTCGCCACTTTTTGCGGGGGACGAGGAAGACACGTATAGCATACTACGAAAATTTGACGTGTTCACACAGGCACATACCTCTCTATTGTTTCACTCACTCCTGACTCACTCTTGGAAAAAGTGAACACAAACAAAGAAAACTAACACACATTTGCAACTGTCATGTAACAACGAGTTTTCATACGACAACGAATGCCATTATTATGTTAGTGATGTGACCTAGTTAAAGAATGAATGAGAGAACATGGTATATGTTCAATAATGAGTGAACGTAATAGTGTTAGATTTTGAGCCATAATTTATTTATTTTACTAAATACATTTTGACTTACTCAGTTTGATACACATCGTCATCATCATTTGGGCCATAGAACGTCTTCTGATGAACATAGGTCTCTACAATGACTTCCAGATTAGCTGGTTTGAAGCGGCCTGCATCAAGTGGCTTCCTCCAACCTTAGTTATAGTTTATGTTACAGTTATGGAGCTCCCTAGCAAACTTGTTCAAATGTAATCAATCTTCATAGATATGCATGGCAGCCCACAAGGCGTGCCGAGTGACTTTTTGTCACCCACAAAAAGGCATGCCGAGTAAATTTCAAATAGGACACATATCCGTAGAAAGGAAAAAATTTACGACATTGTATAGGGAAGATCAATTTATTTATCAATAAGAATTTAACCTAATAATACTTAATATAACATATCATTCACTTACAATATCTCTGCACTATGGCTTGTACTATGTAAAATCTTACCCGTACCATGTTATTTTTCTATCATTTATTTGTCCGACTTACTTTCGATATTACAAAAAATACGAAATCATGAAATCATTTTAACACATACATCAGCCTTCCTAGCATGAGCACCAAAACTTGATTTGGTGCTTTGGTGATTTGAAAAGGTATGCTAGGGAGCTCCATAATTGTAACGGAAACTATAACTAAGGTTGCAGGAAGCCGCTTGATGCAGGCCTGTTAGTAACCACACCAGTTGGTGGTTGTGATTACTTTACTGAATGTTAGTTTAATTAAATAAAGAGAATAAATATGAGCAAAATCAAGTTTATTGATTTAACACACGTTGTTGATATGACATAAGAATTTTCTACATGTTCTTAATATAAACCTAATACTTGATAGTTTATGTGTAGATAGCAAGGAGTCCTTCTTACTCCAACACTCCTCCTTACACATAAGCTCTCTATCCCTCTTACTATCGTACTACCTCTACTACCTCATACACACACTCATACACTTAACCCCATACTTTTTACACACCACTCAAATTCACCTCTCAATAATCCTTTCGTGAGTACATCAGCAACCATGGAGGTTTCCTTATATTCTAGAAGAATCTCACCATTTTCTACTGCTTCGCGAATGAATAGGTATCGCACATGTATGTGTTTGGTGCGCTGATGATGTATCGGATTTAGTGCGATAGCCATTGCTGACTGACTATCTGTATATAGAGTTATCGCATCGCAGGTTTTTCTTGTAATTTCAGCCATGAACCGTCGCAGAAATACAGCCTCCTTAGCTGCCTCTGATAATGATACATACTCAGCCTCTGCCGTAGAAAGTGCAATTGTTTTCTGCTTCTGACTGTTCCAAGAAACAGCTCCTCCTTGACATAAAAATACGGATCCTGAGTATGACCTGCGATCTCGATCACCAGCGTGGTGAGCATCTGCATAACCCACAATAAGCTCACTTTGTTCTGCTAATCTCAAGTATTTCAACTTAAACGATTTGGTCCCCTTTAGATACCGGAGTACTCTCTTTGTCGCTATCCAATGGTTGTTATCATAACACCCGTTAAATTGACTCAGACTGTTCACTGTGTGTGCTATATGCATGCATGTCATCAACGTACACAGCTAGAATAATAATCTTAAGCTTGTCACCTCTGAAATAAACACATGATTTATTTTTGGACCTAAGAAAACCAAGTTTTTCCAATGTAATATTGAGTTTCTTATTCCACGCTCTCGGTGCTTGTTTAAGGCCATAAAGAGACCTATTTAGACGACAGATGTAACCTTCCTTTCCTTTTTCCTCAAAACCGTTAGGTTGTTTCATATATACTTCTTCTTCAAGTAATCCATTTAAAAAAGCTGTCTTGACGTCCATTTGGTCAATGTGTAGCCCTAATTTTGCTGCAATGCTAATAAGCAATCTTAAAGAACTATGCCTTACTACGGGAGCAAATGTCTCAAAATAATCAATGCCTAGTCTTTGGCTAAATCCTCTGGCCACTAGTCGAGCTTTGTATCTCTTTCCTCCCGCCTCTTCTTTGATTCTAAATAACCATTTAGAATCAACTATATTGCATATCTTTTCAGGTCGCATCACCAATGTCCACGTATTGTTCTTTTTCAATGCCACCAACTCCTCCTGAATTGCAGCTCACCACATGTGACTATCTTCTCTAGATAGGGCTTCTGCTACTGTTAAAGGGTCTTCACTCCCTTTAATAGCGTGGTATGTAACAAAATCTGGAAATTCTTTGGGAACTCTATTTCGCAAAGGATATCTCCTTTCTCCTTCTGATCTTGTCTCAACAGGATCTTGATTTTGTACATTAATTTCTTGTTCCATATCAGATGTGGAAACAAAACTCTCGTTAGCATTTTCAGCCTCCAATTCAGCTACTTCTGGATTTATCTCAATTTCTCCGGTCTCAATTAAATCAATATTCTCACTGACTTCTGTATTACCCAGAGTTTCTTCAGTACCTTCAGGTGTTACACTCTCGAAGTGAATTACATTAATATCTTCTCGTATATCTACGTGGTTACTGCTGCTGCCATATTTCTCTAATTCGAAGAATACAACATCTCTGGCTTTATGTAGCTTTCCTGTTTTAGGATCTATCAGCCTGTATGCTTTCGAACTATCGCAATAACCCATGTGAATCAGTTCTTCACTTTTGGAGTCCCACTTTTTGCGTAACTTCGCTCTTCTTTCTGAGAAAATATACAAACGTTTTGCGTGTCTTATCATCTATAAAGGTTAGATAGTACCTATATCCACTGAGTGACTCGAACCTCATTGGACCACACACATCTGTGTGTACCAAACCTAATATCTAATCAGCTCTACTGGCAGAGTTTTTCTTAAATGGTCTCTTAGTTTGTTTTCCTGATAAGCAAGCTACACACTCTAGTTTTGCAGACTTACCAGAAAAACTTATCCCTGTTGCTAGTTTATCGCGTAACAATGTAAGGTTTTGAAGCCCTAGGTGTGCCATCCTCCGATGCCATAACTCAATATCTGCACACATAGTCGATGCTAAGGCTTGTTTCTGAAATGTGGATTTAAATTTAAAAACACCATTCTCTAAGACGCCTGTATGGAAACGCTTTCACAACCTGACAATCATCTCTTGTAAACACCACAACATACCCTCTCTTCACCATCGTACTTACACTCAGCAAGTTACACTGAAGATCAGGCACAAACATGACATTCTTCACACTTAGGCCTTCACTTACCACATCTCCATATCCTTCACCGTACACCCTATCTCCATTTGCACATGCAATCACCGTTCGCACATTACTACGCTTATATCCCTCTAGCCACTCTTTTTGGCTTGTCATATGACATGATGCTCCGGAATCCAAGACCCAATCTTCTAAACAGCTCTGAGTGCTTCACAATCCTAAGTGCTGAGCAACAGCAGCATCGTTTTTAGCTTTTGGATTCTGAGGACACTGTCGCGCCTTGTGTGGACCGTCGCAAATGAAACACTTCAGCTTCTTATTTTCAGATTTGTTTGCCCTTTTTTTTGTCTTGGTTTTTTGCATACCAGTGCGCTAGTGCTTGGAGAATCTTTTTGGACGTAGTCCTCTTCCATTTGAAATAGTTTGGATTTAACGTAATCTGTGGTAAGAACTATGTTTGAATTTTCAATTGCCATTCTTAATTGTTGAAATTTTTCAGTAGACCTTGTAATATTAAAGCTGCGAGCAACTCATCGTCTATTTCTTTATCAAGATCACGCAGTTGTTGCGCTACCGTCATAATCGTCGTAACATATTCTCTTAGTGACTGAAAATTCTCTAATTTATTGCTCACCAACTTTGACAGCATTCTGCATCTGTTATTTAGACCCGTATCCTCAAATGCATTCTTTAGAGCATCCCAGGCCTCTTTTGCATTTTTTGCCTGTCTGACGTGTATTAGACAATGTGGTTTGATCATTAAACAGATTTTCGCTCGCGCCTTCTGGTCTCTTTTGAAACCTTGAATATCAGTTGCGCTTGGTGTTACAGTTGTATATTCCCATAAATATTCATGAATTAGATGGAGTTCCATTTGAAATTTCCATGTGTTATAATCACTACTCCCATCTAATTTTTCTATCGCTGGAAAACTCGAACTCGAATGGGTGCTATACCTCTCTGAATGGTTTCCTGTACTTACATGATCTCCATTTTTAGTGTCCGTCATTATTTATCCTCTCGCTGGTAGCCCAATAACCTGTTAGTAACCACACCAGTTGGTGGTTGTGATTACTTTACTGAATGTTAGTTTAATTAAATAAAGAGAATAAATATGGGCAAAATCAAGTTTAATGATTTAACACACGTTGTTGATCTGACATAAGAATTTTCTACATGTTCTTAATATAAACCTAATACTTGATAGTTTATGTGTAGATAGCAAGGAGTCCTTCTTACTCCAACAAGGCCGCTTCCAACCAGCTAATCTGGAAGGCATTGGGGAGGCCTATGTTCATCAGAAGACGTTCTATAGCTGAAACGATGATGCTGATGTATACCAAACTGAGTAAGTCAAAATAAATGTCGGATGTGTAGAATGGAACGCAAGTTACGTAAAAGAATGGAAGACGGAGTGAGCGAGAGGAGAGACGAATGCGGATTTGAATGTGATGACGGACGTTTGTCGATTGTTTTACGAAAGTTGAGAATTCAGTGATATGTTCTTGGTGCGTGCTTCTGTAAACTCGAATAAACCAAGTATCGTTTCAGCATTTCCTTTATCCCTACATGTATTTAGTAAAATAAATAAATATTCGCTCAAAATCTAACAATATTACATTCACTCATTATTGAACATATTATACCATATTTTCTCATTCATTCTTTGTTATCTCTAACATATTGCATTCGTTGTCGTATGAAAACTCGTTGTTACAAAACAGTTGCAAATGTGTGTGTTTTCTTTGTTTGTGTTCATTTTTTCCAAGAGTGAGTCTATAACAATCACGGATTTCACACTTTCTAAAAGGATTGAGTACTTCTAAAATGTTGCTAAAAGAACTTGCACTTTAGTTCTCAGCAATAAAGTTAATTTTCTTTGATGTAACCAAATTGAGGGACTGTGTTGAGTGAGACCCAAAAGGGGAGGAGTGTGTCCCGCTTGCACAGTTACCATTATGAAATAATATTACTAAATGGTAGTATACAAATCTGTTGATCGATCTCTTTGAATCAATACAATAACGTGACTTGATGAAATTTTGATAGAGAATTAATGGTTTTAATGCGTTTTGTTTTTTTTATATAAAAAAACTACAATCGATCTATTATCAAATTTGTCAACGGTGTTGATAAATGATTAATTATAACGTATTATTTTGAACTTGACACAGTAGAAAATATGGTGTCATGTCATGGTTGTCTGTTCATTTTAATATAAAAAAGTGCAAAATACCATTTTAACAAAAAGTGCAAAGTTTATTGTTTAAAGGGTTGCAAAATTGAAAGTTATCCCAACTGTAGGATATCCTTTTTTATATACGTCTTTGAACCCGTTTAATTCTGGTAAAAATAAGATATTAAAATAGAATATTTCACATGATGTAAGGTGACCATAATTTCGAACTTTAATAACCCAAGATATAAAAAACCGGCCAAGTGTGAGTCGGACTCGCGCTCTAAGGTTTCCGTACCATTGTCTATGCAACACTAGACAATTATAAACTAACGGCAAAAATTTCTGTCGTCTTAGCGACCCGTTTCCTATACTCTGACCAACACGTTTATTGTATGGGAGCCCCCTTAAATATTTATTTTATTTTATTTTATTTATTTATTTTTAAGGTGAATAAATAATTAAATATACTGTGAACATTTCAAGCGTCTGCCTGTTGCCGTTATTAATATCGAGCAAAAAACGGTAAAATAATCACGTTTAATGTCTGGGAGCCCGCCTTAAATATTTATTTTAATCTGTTTTTAGTATTTGTTGTTGTAGCGGCAATGGAAAATCATCATCTGTGAAAATTTTAACTGTGTAGCTATTACGGTTCATAAGATACATCTTACATATAATTTAAAATTTATGTAAAAGGTTTAACTAAGCTTTGGTTTATCGTATTCCTTTTTATATTACTAAAAAATGAAAGTGTGAAGTGGTTGGGCGGCAGTATTTTGAAAAATCCGATAGTTTGCAGCCGACATTTAAAAAAAAGAGGATCTTAAACCTACAATCATGCCTAGGTTAACAGGTGTGGTACATTATGTAATAAAAAATATCCAACACACAATATCTAAAGTCTGTTTTTTAGATTATGAAATCATAAATAAGTACATTTAATTTTTTTACCCTATTGCCACTAGACCCATATTTTTGATTATTTTCTTTTAGACATATAATTATATTTATTACACATGATTCGATGTTAGTATTCTAGCTCGAACCTTTAAGAAAGAGGTAATGTTTTTCTCTAACACATATACATTATTATACAAAGCTCCCTAAGGTTTATTTTACAAAATAATTGCATTTACCCTAAAATTACCTTATACTTAACATTAAAGTAATTTGACGTCTGTCTACGTATCTCGAGATATACGCTATAGAATAGAAATATCATATGATTTTTTTGACAAAATTTTCCGCCATATTTTAATCTGTATCTGTACTGTTTTTGTATAATAAATAATAATAAAAAAGACGGTTCGTATAGCTGCTTTATAAGGTATGTGCTCGATGAACTACACATTCTAAGAAATTCAATGTCTATACATTATTTCACTTAAGTAACAAAAATTCAGTAAAATGGAGCCCTTGATACCTAACTACCTACCTTTATAAAATAATTTTTACATACTTCCCCTATTTTGAATAGTTTTAACATATAAGACCTTTTCAGTTAACGATCTTTAGGCTCGGACTACATGCATCCCGAATTTTTCGGAGTCCCATACAAAAAGGACTGAATCCGAGCTTGTTCGGACATATTTTGTATGGAGTTCTGAAAAATTCCGGATGCATGTATTCCGAGCCTTAAAATTACTTATTTCAATCTCGCTGACTTACACTTTGGTCAGAAATTTAGAAAGGGAAATTTAGAACACCTATTTAGAAAGGGCCACAATCCACCAGTTGGTTGTCTCTGTCGGCACGTTTTTTTCGCACACTGCTCAATCCGGTTAGAAAGAGTGTTATATCTATGATAACATAAAGCCGGTGACAGATGGCGGCGGACGCGGCTTCGGACTCGTCTTGACATTGTTAGGTCAAACGCTGCCATTGGTTGATCCTTTCGTCAACTTTGCCAGCCCTTCAGCAAGACTCCGCCCCTTCCTGTTCCGAAACTGGCGTCCGACTGCCGTGTGTCACCGGTATAAAGCTGGTGATAAACTGCAACGGACGCGGCTCCGGACTCGTCTTGACATTGTGAGGTCAAGCGCTGCCATTGGTCTATCCTTCAGACAACTTCCGCCAGCCCAATGGCAGCGTTTGACCTTACAATGTCCAGACGAGTCCGGAGCTACGTCTGCCGCCATCTGTCACCGGATTAATACTGGTGATACACGGCAGCCGGACGCCAGTTTCGGAACAGGAAAGGGCGGAGTCTTGCTGAAGGGCTGGCGAAGTTGACGAAAGGATCGACCAATGGCAGCGTTTGACCTTACAATGTCAAGACGAGTCCGAAGCCGCGTTCGCCACCATCTGTCACCGGCTTAAATTTCAGAACGCACTCAAACTTTCAATTACAAAAAAAAACAAACATAATTTCGACTTTCGACCACAGATTCTCGACTCTACATGAAAATATAAAAATACTCAAGATTTGGCTGTATGGCTCTGTACCATTGCCTTTCCCTTTGTGGATAAATATTACTACTACTACTACAACGTAGTATTACTTGTTCAGTGACTACTACTTTTGTTGTTTGTGTCTTAGATTATGTATCCTGTAGATTTGACACATAATTATTATTATCAAGGTAGAACGTGATGGTTGTATATAATAGTCATCAAGAGTGAGGGAGACGCACATATTGTGTTTTGTCCTTATCACCGTTCACGGGTAATTTCTGTTTGCCACAAACTAGTTTGTGGCAGACAATTGACGTGTGTGCAAAACAAATGAGAATCTGAGTTCATCAAAAAGACATTTTCTGAAAGTGAAGTGTTTTATGAATTGCTGAGTAACTGTTATAATTATTAAAAATGGTAAATTGTTGTGTGATTGGCTGTAAAAGCCGTACTGAACGTAAATGTGAAAACATAACATTTCACACGTAAGTAAGACTCATTTATATTGTTCCTTTAAGGTTTACCTTCATTTAAGTGTATGAATCTTAAATCCTATAAAACAACTTAAGATTAGTGAAAAAAAGAAGTGTTTTCTCAATCGAATTGTAAAATATTTTTGTACTATAACATGACCAAATATAAAAGGTCATCTATAGCTCAATTCGGGGAGCTATGGCGTTAAAAGCAGCCATTTTGTGAGTATTTTAAATTTTGCTGGATTATCATTACCTTTAGGGATACCATAATACAAAGGGTAAAAGTCCTCGATTTAAAGGGTAATTTAAATTCGACGTTTAAGAAATCGTTTTAAGTATTTTAATTGCCAGATGGACATTTTATGGTTTGGAGTGATCATTATTATTTCAATTAAATATGATTCATGACATTTTTATAGATTCCCAAAAGACGAGACTTGAGAAATGTTTGGATTGCAGCGACTGGACGGCAAAATTGGCAGCCCACTAAGTACACTCGCATGTGTTCTATCCATTTTAAAGCCGAATGCTTTCAGAAAAAGCAACAAGATTTATTTGGCAAAATATTCAATACCAACATTAAGCATTGAAGTAAGTTAAAAGTTCGGAAAGCTGCAATTCCATATGTAAATCTTAGATCATACTTATTTATTTAAAAACAGTACTGTACATAATAAATAAAACTCTCAATATATTTTTTAAAATCATATAATTGTCAATGTTTCAGGCTGCAAATTCTGGTGAATTCCATCTTTATGTCTCTGAAGAAGATCCTTCCATTTTAAAATATGCTTATAAATCATCTTTGGAGTACCAGGTGAGAACTACAATGAATTATGTCCAAAATGTAATCTATTCTATTTTTTTTATAACAACATATAACCATACGAAATAGTTGTTTGAAAATCATTTAAATTATTGAAATCATGATTTGAACGTAAATTACTACATTTTCGTTTCTTTTTTAGAATGGAACCCTCAACAATAAAATCTATGCACAGCAAACACATGGACTGCCAAATTGAAGCAGTTAGTACCTTTCAACCTTTAGTTTGTCCTGAATTTTTATTAACCATTTATTTATTATACAAGCTATAAAATTAAATAAAACTCAATAATAAATAACACTTAAAATTTACCATTCTCACAGCATTGGATCATCTTAAATGACCTCGAGTATACTTACTATTTTTGTTATCTTTAATTTAAAACTGTTGTGTTCTTCAATACTGCGTTATTATAGTTTTAGAGTTGTTAAATATTAATGATAATAGAGATTTCTTGAGCTGCTAAGAGACGAGTTGCCTCAATACCTGTATGATATACCAATGGAATTAAGAAGGAATATGTATCTGCAGATGGACGGCTGCCCAGCACATTACTCACGCATTGTCAGGGAATATTTAAATGAGGCATATCCTGATCATTGGATCGGCCGCCAAGGACTAGTAGCGTGGCCTCCTCGCTCACCAGACATGATCCCTCTGGACTACTACCTATGGGGTGATATGAAGCAAAAAATTTACAGCCAACCCATCAACACCCAGGCAGAACTACAGGCCCGAATCATAAACTGCGCTGCTGGACTGGACCCAGATGTGATAAGAGAGCTACATCTCAAATTACATATCGTGCCCAGTTGTGTCTGCAGCAACACGGTAATCATTTTGAGAATTTGATGCATTAAATTTTGTTGTAATTTAAATAATTGTGTTTTTATTTAAAAGCACTCGCTCGACAACTCCATTTAAAATATTCATAAAAAAAACTGTTTAACTCATAGCATTTATTTTGGCACTGCTAGAAAGCTAATTAAATGCTCTTTCATTTTAATTAGTATAAACACACAGATTATAGGACTTTATCTTGCAAAAAAAAATAGTTTCTGAAATAAATAGCTTAAAAATTCCCTTTTTTTCTACTTTAACCTCAGTTTTCTAAGACTTAATATATATATATATATATTTTAATTCGAATGATATTTGATAGACTAATTAATTACCTTTGATTTGACGTAAGTTTTATTGAAATCTATCACATACTTCAAAAGTTATAGGCTTCTATCGTAAGTATGGTCGCGTTGAACATAAAAAAAATTCAAATTTACTCAAAGTTTTTTTTTTCATTTTTTCCGTAGCTAGAATAAGTTCTTTTATAAGAAAATTTTTTTTGTGCACCAACGAAAGACACACTGTATTGTAAATTGATTAATATTAACAGTTTTCAGTGAAAATTGTATTGTACGTGTTTCGTTTACAATAAAAGATATTTGTACACAGAATACATAGTGATATTAAGTCGGTTAAACAGTATAATGTAGGGAGTAAATTTTTATGAATATGGCCACCCCAAAATACGAAAGTACTCTATGTCTGTCTCATAGGGGTGAACGCGGCTGTCAAGTCTATATATTCTTTGTCTAAGGTTTGTGTAGCCAGTAGGTATCTACTCAGAGATCTTTAAACGTACTCCTTGGACATACTCTGTCTAATCTGTGGACGTACTGACGTACTCTGTCTAATCTGACTCTGTGCTTTTGTTTGACTTTGACAGCAGAATCCGATTCTACAAATTTTTTTGAAAAATAATTTGAGTGAAATAAATGTAAGTCTTCAGTAAATTAAAAGAATGTCAGCAGCTAACGCAGCTCCCATTACTGCTACAGATAGCTTATCGCAGGCGTTAAAGGCCAATATCATTCCCAATCAAGAGTATTTACTTCAGGTAAAATGTTTACTGTTTGCTAAAATTAATTTAACAAATTGTTTGATAAAATTATTATCTTTTATCTTTACTATTAATACAGGGTTCCGTACTAGACTCGGCTGTTGAAGTATTACTTCATCGTCTTCGAGGTCTTTGTGATAATGTCGATGCTGGCCCAGAGACGTTTGACGACCAAGAAGTCTGTTTTAGTCTTCGGGATCCTAATGGACAGGTATACTATCATTAATATAAATAAATATGCGCCAGACAAAACACCAATTGACATGGTCTCGTACAAACAATTAAACGGGAAAACCCATTTCTGTACATTGATTAAAAAAAATAAGTTTACAGCCCTTCTCTAAGATAAGTAGTGTCCAAAAATGATGTTTTTGTAATTTTATGTCTGTTTTTTTGTATGTATGTTACCCATAAGCTCAGAAACTACTTGGCCGATTTTAATTTGGGTTACACTTTGTAAGTATAAATACTTTTTGTAAGAATAAAGTCTAACTGAAAATCTAGGGTATATCCAATTGTCATTTTATAAGGCTTGTTAACAATAAAATAGTAAATCAATTTTAGTTTTTATTCTTATGGAATTGCAATTATAATAAGGTTATGTTATTTTATTTACAGGCAGCCCCACTGATGTTACGTGTTCGTAAAGCTCTTGATGCTCGTGACATGCCTTACCAGCTTAGATACATTGGGCAGCCTGATCTTGGTGACAAAAACAGACCTACAGTTGTACGTTCAAGCCTGGATATTGCTTGCAGTGGAATGTTAATAGAATTTTTAAATGAGCTGGGTTGTAGGATAGAATTTGAGTACAGTGTTAAAGGTAGTTCATTTTAAATCACATATGTAGAATATCTAAATTAAATTGTTTTATTTACTTAGTAGCATATCTACTAAACATGTTCATGCTCCTATTCGGCACAGTCGAAACTTAATAGTATGTTGATCTGTGAAATACCTAATTGGAATTTTTTCCTGTTTTCAGGCTACATGTTTCGAAAAGGGCGTATGAAGATAACTGTTGCAAAAGTTTTTAAAATATCACAAAGCTCAATGCCTCCTGAACCCATATCGCAAAGCTATTTAGTAGAGCTATCTGTAAGTATCAGAATTTTGGCTTTTCAGTCACATATAAAGAGTGTAATAATTTCTTGAAATTATGTTTAATTGGCTGTTGAGTTTTGCTCAAAAAGGCATTGCTACATTCTTTAAACACAAAGTTGTTTTTACAAAACAACTATAATCTTTAGGTGTTGGCTCCACAAGGTCAAGATGCTATTGGTGAAGATATGCGTGCATTTGCTGATCAACTCCGCCCGCTGGTGCTGCTGGACAAGATCGATTATAAGCGGCTTGGACACATGGCAGTCACATAGCCAATGTATCTTACTTAGACTGTCTTCACATCACAAAGATCAATGTGTGCGATGAAGACAACCTCAGTATGACACAGATTAAAGTAAGTACTGTAGTATTTTATAAGGATATCTAGGAATATCTAATAAACAAGTATCATATATTTTGTACCTAATCCATCAAACAAAAAGTAAGTCAAATTATAAACTAACATAAAATGCTGCAATAGTTTCAAATATAAAATAGGTTTAGTAGTAGTAGTTAGTAGTAGTTTTTTTAAATCAATTTTGGTAAAGAGTAATTTATACTGACTTCTGCAGTATGCTGTTACAGCATCATATGTTTTATCTTGGTGCAATTTCTATTATTAATAATTAAGATTACAAGCATGACAAAAAATAAATTGTTAATTCACTTGCTAATTCATAAAAGTTTTTAATAGACTTTTAGTTCGATAAAGTTTAATATAGAAAAGAGTCGAGTTTTTTCTTACTAATTTTTAAAGAAAAGTAGCAACTGATGGCGTTACTATCGCCTACTAATAAATGCGACCTATGACCACATTAGTAAAGAAAAGAGCGTTTAAAATTGATACCTATTTTGGTAGGGTTGTCACTGTAAGGTAAACTTATTTTTATGACCTTTTTCTAATGACATTATAATGAAGGTTTCTTAAACTTATGTATCTTAAAAAAAATAATGTGAAAAAATTATATTGACAATTTTTTCACATTTAATTTTAATTTTAAATATGTACTTACAGCAAAAAGCAAAAAATCTCACAAGTAATACATATTATATTAAATTAGATTGTTTCGTGCGATTGCCAAGTCAATATATTTATTTAAAACATAAAAGATTTTTTATATTGATATGGTCACTTTATGATGTTGTTAGGTTAGCTAATTCCGTAATAATTTAAGACAGAAGGACCCTTAAGTAGGGAATGAATACATTAACCGACGGTATTACATGGATCTCAAAACTTTTTACGTTTACCGTAACGAGTTCCGAGACTTGTTTTTTTTTACAAGTTATGTTTTTGATGGCATTATTATTTACCTATTTTTATATCATTTACGACATTTTGTCAAAGAGTATTTGTTGTTTGTAATTATTTCATCTTTCGATTAACGTATGTTTCAGAGGTGTACACCAAAATAACGTTATTTTAGGTTACTTGCAACTAGGCATGCCAGACTCCATACAAAAAAGTTTGAAGTCTTTTTACCTCAATCTGAAGTGAGTGATTAAAAATTAAATTACTTATATTTTACTTTAAAGTTTGTAATAAAAATGTTATTATTGTTTTCATAACTTTCTATATTATCATAATTTTTTTAAATTCATAAATGCTAATTAAAACGATAAATGCATCGCGTAACCCTCAGTTGGTGCACTGGCCAAGCCGGCGCAAACCGGTTATCAGACATCGCGGCGCATACGCAACGGGCGGCCAGTGTTCACGCACCGCGCGCTTGCGGTGTAATAATCGCGATGGTATCAAGCTTTGTCTTTCTTTAGTCATATGACTACGAAATATTAGACTGTTTACAAATTATTGAAAATTATATTATTTTTGTGATCTGTCTAATACGAATCCTTTTTTTTTATTTGTTGTAAATATTACCATAGCAAGCAGCACACGATATTATAACATTTACAAAAAATCACTAGCTGTCGTTATGACGAAACATAACTACTTACTCACTCGCATGATATATTAAATTTTGTCCGAAATGGGAATTATGAAAGTAGCAGTGATTTAATAATCAACTGGTGGTAATAAAAGCGCCATCTGGAAAACACAACAAAAAATTACCCACAATTGCAGTCTATTAAATATTGCTGTGAGTTTGTAAATTAATATGAAAAGTTCCTATCTGGAAAATTAAAATTTAACCAAATAAAGAGGTTTGTATTTGTGTATACTGTTACACTTTATGTTAAAATAGAATATGGTTTGTAGGGTTATTCCCTGAGTACCCCGATCTCCGAGGGCCCCGTCACGGAGGCACCCGATTTATTTTTATTTCAATAGACTCAATCGATACTATGTTTAGCTTAAAAGTACCGTCAGCAGAAGAAGTCGTCAATCTATTTTAATATTATTGTAATATTGAAATAATAAAAGTCTGCTATAGCAATCACAAGTTGATTATTATCACAATTATTTCGGGAACATAAATCTAATTACAAAAATACTGATTACCAGTCTTTCTTTTAGCATTTTTTAATAATGTAACATAATAAACAGTTAACTTCAAAATAATCATTAAACATGAAAACTTTTCGCTTTCAGATTTCTAAAACTTATAAAAACTATGGTAATTAACTTATACATGTCTAAATACATGCAACATTTATATATAATTATCAAATTTAGTCTTTTCTAAACATGTAAAATTAACAATATTTTAAAAATGCCTTTTAAAATATGCAAATAACAGTAATTTTCAAATAAAAACTATAATTCTATAAATTTTAACACTAATTATTGTTATTGCCTCGGGGATCAGGGTATTCAAGGAATAATCCGGTTTGTAGTCATTGAACTTGTTATTTACCTAACCTAACCTAAATCATATATAATTATGTCCAATTGAAATAATAAATTAGTTACTTTCTCATTTTAATGGTTGACCTTTCCAACTCCAAATACTTAAGCTAAACAAATGTAACAACCTTGGATACAAAATAAGAATCTGTTAACCAAAGTTAATAAAAGTATAATTTGATGTAATAATTTGATAGTTTATTATTTAATCCTAGTTTGCTTCTACTTTTACAATATAGCACTAGGCCATTGTTATTATTATTGAACGAATTAACTATAAACGAAGAGGACATTTTTCTATTGGAAAGTTTTTAATTAAACGTCAGAAGTAAAAAATTAAATTGACTTGCCATTATAGCTACGCAGCTGAATTCTGCGCCATTTCAGTGAGTGAGTCCAAAACCAGGTAAAACAGAAAGGGACTCAGTACTGAGCCTTGATGAACGCCTTCTGTGACCGCTATTGGTTTGGTCCCACCTACCACTGTCCGTACCATTGACCTTGCATCTCCGTACATGTCGCCAATGATGATAATATATTGTTCGGGGACGTTCTTCTTACGAAGGCTCCACCAGATCGTAACTCTCGGGACCCGATCAAAAGCCTTCTCCATGTCCAGGAATGCAACAAACAATGGTCGGTTTTTGGCTCGATACTCTTCAGCAATCGTTTTATATTTTATTTATCGATATATATATATAACGTTAATAAATGATTTAGAGTAACGACAAACGTTATTCATTTATGTTTTTAAAATATCTAAAAGCTGCTTGCGTTTTATTTTCCTGTTGAGCTAATCTTACTTGAGCCTTCTCCTCCTTCTTCATCTATACGGCCCCGGATCCCGGTTGCGCCCAAAACCTTATTTGAGCCTTCTGTAACGTGGTATGTCTGAAGTAGGTTTTCATTTCATTTTTTAAATTGTGATTTAAGTAAAAAACGGCTTAAAGACATAAAATTTTTGGGTAACATACGAAATAAAAAAACGGAACCCTCATAGTATCACTTGTGTGTCACAGAACTCACAGACAATATTTTTCTTTAAATCTAAAAATTTGGTACACATGAATTTCTGTAACCTTTTTCACAATCACACCAATTATCTAGCCCCAAACTAAGCAAAGCTTGTACTATGGCGACTAGATAACGGATCATTATCATCATTTCATTCAGCCATAAGACGTCCACTGCTAAACATAGGCCTCCCCCAGTGACTTCCAGATAGCCGGTGTGAAGTGGCCCGCACCCAGCAGCTTCCTGCAACCTTTACCAGGTCGTCTGTCCACCTTGTAGGTGAACGTCCTACGCTGCGCTTGCTGGTACGTGGCCCCCATTCCAGAACCTTTCTGCTTCATCGGCCGTCAGTTCTACGTGCTATGTGCCCCGCCCACTGCCACTTCAGCTTGCTAATCCGCTGGGCTATGTCAGCTTTACTTTACTTTTATTCGTTTACGAATCTCCTCATTCTTGATTCGATCTCGCAAAAAACACCGAGCATAGCCCTTTCAATAGCACGCTGTGCAACCTTGAGCTTTCTTATGAGGTCCATAGTGAGAGGCCACGTTTCAGTTCCGTATGTCATCACTGGTAACACACACTGGTTGTAGACTTTCTTCTTTAGGCACTGAGGTATTTTGGACGAGAAGAAGTTGTGTAATTTCCCGAACGCTGCCCAGCCGAGTTGAATTCGACGATTGACCTGAAAACTGGATCACTTGTCCCAGGTAGACATATTTGTCAACAATTTCGAGAGTAGAGCTCCCAACTGATAGAGGATAGGGCGCAACATGGGCATTCAAAATGATGACCTTTGTTTTGTCACGGCCTCTTATCGGGAGGAAAGTGAGAATTGTCCTAAAATTTTATACAAAATGGCGTTATAGGTATCGAATTCTTATTGATATTTATGTAAAATTAAATTAAACAAAGAACTGATCCTAAAAAAATATAATATAAACCAAAATAAAAAGCAAAATACGGAAAATGGGGTTATACCTTAAATTTCCACATCTTATAAAAATATCAATGCTTTTCTCACACTCCTACTGGCAATGATTTGTACCAAGCCTTAGACCGCCTGGTTTAGTAGATAAACTTACAATAGATGGCGCTATTTATGTCATAAAAATAATTTTGTGGCTTTCCGAAAATAATCTGAATGTTTTGTGAATTTACGACGTCTGAACCGTCTAACAAGTTGCAACCAATCAAGAATTTGGTTCTGTATCGCCAAGCACGGATAGCCGATTGGATATCGTACTAAAATGTGTTCCGTGATTTTCGAGTTCCAACCTTCCAACCTATCTTTCAACATCTCAGTTTTTTTTTTCAGATTTTTTATAAATATTCCTACCAAAATTAAATACATTTTCGTGAATTTTGGAATCAATTATACAATTTATAATTTTGAATAGTTTATTGATAATTACACTGATTTTTTTTTCCGATTAATCGTTAGTTCTTATCATAATATAATAAGAATAAAATTAAAATACAGCGAAAGAACTAAATAATTATTTAACTTTCTTCCAATCTAAACTTGTTTCCAATTTACTAGATTTTATTATTTATTAACTGACCAACTTTTTATTATTATTTCGAATATTTTATTAAATATTGAAACCTGAATTCACGAACCTCGAAAACCTCGAAACCACGAGAATCATAGGCCGACCGCCCGATCCAATCATTTCATCAATGCTGCAATATAAAAAATAATGTAGATAGCTGTTCTTAAAATAAATTGACCGTAATGTGGTTATTGTGAATTTGTGCCATCTGATCTGTCTGCGTCGCTACAAGTACCTTTTAGAAATTTCATGTCTAACAGAAATATTACATAGGCCGAATGGGCGGACAGACTTGAATGAAATCTAAGGATTGACAGATTAACCCCGGATTTAATATTAAAAATTGTTTCTGTTTTTTTCCAGATTTGCATTTTTAAATATTTTTATCATAATAAAAAATATCCTTGTTAATTCAAAAATCAAGTAAGTGGTAAGTGAAGTGAAAATAAGAAGCAGAAAAAGTTAAAGTAACGAAATAAAAAAGTAAATATGTAACACATAATAAATAACAAATAAAACAAACCTAGAAGAATACTCAAAATACGATGTCAGTCAGGTTTAAACTCGCAACCCCGGGATCAAAACCCGATCGCTAAACTAACTAGCTATCTGTACTCACAGGAGACGGCCGAAATTTGTGATTACTACTTAAATGTGGTTTATTAAAATCACATCGCAGTAAAGTAAAGCATTGTAATAAGTAGCCAGTTAGTGTTCTTACATCTCGAGTTGCTCGAGTGTCGACTTGTTTGTCTGGCCTGCGCATGCGACCTCTGGCGCCTACGCGGCTAAAACTAAATAGCCCGAATTAGGCGGTCACGATGTTTTGTTTGAGATGGAGCATCTGTATAATACCAAATCAGTGGTTTTGTCCTTGTTCATCCGAAGGCCTACTTATTGGGAAACTCGACTAAGACCATCGAGCATTGTGCCGAGGTCTTCACGCGATTCTGCTATGACCACGATATTGTCGGCAAACCGAAAGTGAGTGAAGTACTAACTTGAAGGCGTCTTCCAATGCAGCGGTGAACAGTTTCGGAGATTATATTATTAAGAATCGCCTTCGTGCTCTTGCTCCTGTACTCGGACCGACATGATGGCGTCTTTGTATAAACACTTCAGCACCTCCATGTACCGATAGTCTATACGGCACCGCTGGAGAGACTAGCACTGCCCAGGTCTCGATCGAATCAAAGGCCTTCTCATAATCCACGAACGCCAAGCATAGTGGCAAGTTATACTCCTCGGTCTTCTGGCATAATTTGCCGCGGATTAAGATAAAGTTAAGATAATGGATAAATATAAGTACTTAAATACTTTTATAAACATCCATGACTTAGGTTTGTACAAATGCTCGTGCTCATCACATAAACATTTGCCCCTTGCGAGATTTGAACCCGCAACATCTGGCTTTATAGTCCGGAGCGCGAACCACTACACCAAACGGTCGTCAATTAGACCCACCTAGTCGGTAACCGATTACTTGTCCGTAATTTACTTGACAGAATTTCAGTTGGTCGCAAATTATAGACCGACATTTCTTTTGCTATACGTAGGTCACACTATAAGTTTTGCGTAACTAAAAAAAACCACATGTTATAACCAAAATATTATGTTTATTGCTTTTCAAAATACTCTCCTTTACATTTTAAACATCTTTTCATGCGATCGAACCATTTTTTTAAAACAGGAGGACCACAGATCTGAAGGCATGTTTTCTACGTGCTGATTGAACGCTATAACTGCCTCTTCGGAGTTGGTAAAAGTAAAACCTCTCATCAAATCTTTGATTTTGGGGAAAATACAGAAATCACAGGGTGCTAGGTCGGGGCTATGCGCAGGATGGGTGACGCGTTGTACTTTTTCGGAAGCTAAAAATGACTTTGTTTTGTTGGCCGTGTGTGAAGTGAAGAAGCGTTGTCATGATATAGGAGAACGCGGCTTTTGGGTCGTCTTTCGCGAACTTTTTCTAACACCCGATCATTTTTTTACCAACGTTTCTCGCCTGCCTCACTTTTGTTGGCCTGTTCTCATTTTCAAACACCCATTCACAAGATTGCTGTTTTTTTTCGGGTTCAAAACAATAAATCCACGTTTCGTCTCCTGTGACAATGTCATAAACAGCATTAGAATGACCGTAGTCGTACTTCAGTAGCATCTGTGAGCACCATTCCTCGCGAGCCCGCTTCTGCTCCGCTGTCAGTTCATGAGGGATCCAACGACAGCAAAGTTTCCGAACTTTCAATTCTTCGTGTAAAATTTTCTGAATTTGGCTCATACCAATCTCCAATAGTCCTCGAATTGTCTCATAGGTAATCCGCGGGTTTTCTTCAATTAGCTGCTTAACAGTAGCCACATTATTTTCGTTGACAGCAGTTGAAGGCCGCCCTTCACGAAATTCGTCATGTAAAGAAACTCGACCTCTCTCAAATTCAGCAAACCATCGCCTCACGGTGCTCAAACAAGGTGCTTCTCTTCCAAAAGCATTTTGAAGACGAGCGGCACAGTCTTGCGGAGAGAGAGAACTTTTAAATCATAAAAAATCATCGCTCTGAAAACTTTTTGACTTAATTCCATTTTCGTTGCGTACGTAGAACTTTGATGTCTGATAAAAAACAATTGACAAATCATTTCACGCCAATTGTTTTTTTTTATTACTAAGAAGGTTGCAACGTTTAAAAAAATATAACATTCAAAATTCAAATAGTTCCGATTAGCAAGAAGTGCAAAACTTTTAGTGTGCCCCTTGTATGTATCATTTGACATATTTTTAGTCCATCGAAATATCTCTTGACAATAAGCATTTTTTTAAAATTATGTTTCATCGCTTTTCAGAATAACTCTGTACTGTTGGCCGAAGTCTCTTTTGAACCTTTTTCATTTACTAGAATACTGCATTTATAATAAGACTAAATTGGTTAGGTTAGTTTAGAACAGTGACCACACACAGCGCGAAGGCGAGCGAACGGAGTGCTATATACAAACTTAGTCCGCGTGAATCCCTGAGAGATTTCTTTAAAGAAATTAACATACTCACTGTGGCCTCTCAATACATATTTGATAATATCATGTACGTACGCAAAAATTTTGATCTTTTTATAAAGAAAAGTGATATTCATTCATATAACACCAGAAACAAAAACAAACTTGTAGTCCCAAACTTTAGATTGGCCAAAACAAGTAATTCATTCTTGGGAAATTGTATTAAATTTTTCAATAATATACCTCACAATGTTACCAAACTTCCTATTAATAAATTTAAGTCACATGTCAAAACTACACTGATGTCTAAGGGGTATTATAAAATTCAAGACTATCTTGATGACAAGAATGTATGGTCAGTCCAGCCTGCACTAAACTGATGTACCTACCTGTTTATTTTGATTTATATTTTTTGTGTGGCAGCTAGTGGTGACTGAGTTTGTTCCGGCGTTTCTTCTCAGCACTTGCCAGATTGTCTGTGTCTTGTCTCGAAGCGCTAGTAGGGCCCAAAAAATAAAGAGACATGTTCTGGCCCCCTAGGGGCCTATAATGTTGTTATTGACGTTCATAAGTGGCAATTTTGTCCTGAATTGAATAAATGATTTTTGACTTTTGACTTTGACTTTGGAGCGAGCGCAGCGAGCGTAGTGAGCGTGTCGTGGCAGCGGCCGCCAAACGCTTAAAAAGTAAGGATAAATCCTAAGGATAAGGATGAAGGATTAATTATTATAATATTGAAAGCATTTTTCTGGAAACTAAATCATCCAACATAAATAGTTTTGGCAAATGTTGTATGTAACATAATAAAATACTTAATACATACTTGAAACATAATACTTCGAACAAATGTTATTTCGGCTAAGCCAAGTTCGGTAATAAGGTTTTCGAACAAATGAAACATCGGGGTAACAATAAAAAACGAATTGATAATAAGTCAACTGATACAGAGGCAAAAGTCATTTCTATGAAATAAAAAAAGGCGAAACGAAATTAGCCGTAAAGTTTTCGGTGAAGCAGTATTATGTAACCGATTGTAACCGTACAAATCTATTAATTGTAACCGTGAAGAGCGAGTCTTCCTAACACAAGTTATACTTATACTCAAAAGGAGCGTCTCATTATATTGTAATTAGTGTGTAAGAAAGTTACTAAATAATCATTTTTTAATTTTTTTTCATTTTCAAGATAGGTAACCTACCTATTTTTGCCATAGATACTGAAACAAAGAAAAAAAAATTATATTGCAAAGAAAATTTATTACTTTTACAGTGTGTTAGTTTAATACATAAATATAAAACAATTTTTAATATAAAAAGCTTAATCGAAATGGTCTCCATTGGCTGCAATACAGTCCTTTCAACGTTGAGGCCAGTTATCAATAGAAACACGCACTCTTTCCATGGCAAAATTTTTACTGCCAATCCTACGGTTTGTTTTAGGGACTCCAATTTATCATGGCGTCTAGAGCACGGCTTACTCTCTAAAACTGACCATAAATCATAATCCAGCGGATTAAGATCGGGACTAGACGACGGCCAGTCTTCAGCTCTGATGAAGTCCGAAACGTTCGTTTCCAACCAAGACTGCGTAGACCGAGCGTTTATGACCCGGCGCCGAGTCTTGCTGGAAGGGACCATTCTTGGTTATTGAACATGGTGTTGTTAAGAGGCTTCACTACCTTCTCAAGAATGAATGGTATCTTGATACACTTGAGCCGATGTTTTGATACCGTTTTCACAAAAGAATGGCCCAGTCACTCCTTTATAGCTAATACCACACCAAACATCACTGAATTCGGATAGTGCCCACGTTGCACTCTGTCGACTAATTGGGAAGCTTCCTTAGAGCTTTGAGCATAAACACGGTGCTATCTTCATCTCCTGAGATTAAATCTTTTGCTTTCGGACAGGATTTCTTAGAATTCTTTCCCTTACTGCTTTGACCACCTTTTTCGTACGAACACTACGTGGACGGCCAGATCTTTTTTTGTCACAAACAGAGGAGGTCTCATTGTACCTATTAATAGCCCGGAACACAAACATTTTACTAACTAATACCAAGCGTATGGAGAGTTTTAAAAATTGCATTTGGCTCCATACCTACTTTGAGTAATGCAATCGCAGCGATTAGGTTCTCTTATTATTATTATCACCCCACTCCTTTTTTATATCGCAAAATATTGTACAATGTATTGGCGCCAAAATGAGAAATGAATGAACAATCATATAAAAATGACAGATTCCAAATCCAAATGTAATAATATTTTGTTTATTTTTAATTGTAACAGTATTTATGGCCAGACTTAGTATAAATACGCGAGTTCAAATTGCACTTGTCTGGGTTTTTTTTGTTAGTGGTATCTGTTACTAAGACATTGTTGGCAATTATATTGGTTTATTATTTATGCATGCCTAGGAATAATAAAGAACTGTGTATACTACCCTGTGGTATACCAAGGATATTATGTCGCAGTTTTGATCTGTCTGATTTGTGTTATTTCCGTCAACCTCAACGCGTTGCAGTCTTTTTACTAGACATCAAGAACACCCAACGCCAACTTAGCGTAGGGCCTCACTTCTATTCTCCTTATTAACTTAACTAGTGCTTACCTATTTTCATCAGTATATCTTAGAAAAGATGTTAACACGATAAGTTCATAGTTATTTTATCAATAATAATTAACGACAATAAGTAACTGAAATAACAAATTATTCAAGCAAAGTTTATAAAAATAAAATTGACATGTAGCTAATATAACGATAGCTACTACTGTATTTGTAACAGCTATCTGACGAAGTCTGGATTCTTCTTTGTGTCTTTCACTATTATGTGATCTTCTCCGTAGTCGACGTCTTCATACTTATAACCGTGGACGTATGCAAAGTTGCCGAAGTATAAGCAATGTTCATACTTTAGAGGAAAATATTCTAAAAAATAAAATGGATATTAGATTTGTACAAAATCCTTTGCTACCAAATGTTATTTCCGTCACTATAGTGCAAGAATACGTCGTGAATCATACCAGTCCCTTCGATGCAGTTGTACAGATCCATAATGCAGTGGTTATCAAAAATAAACGTTGCATTAGTCCCATAATTAAAAGCGCAGATTTTCTGGAAGTACGTTGGACAAACGCCACATCTATGAAATATTAAATAAGTTTTTTATAAATCCACTAGCATCCGCCCGCGACTGCGCCCGCGTAGAGTTCGATCTCTCACCGACCCATGTGTCTTCTCAGACAATCAGCAATCAGCTCAATATTATAGTAAACCATACCAATGCCTCGCTTTAAAAGTAAAAGAAAAAGCGACGCTAGCACCAATGCATTATTTTATAACAAATTTGATTACTATGAAAAAGGTTTATAGTGAGCCAACCCGAAAATATATATGCTAACACCATGGCTGTCACAGACTTTTTTTAGATCTTTTTAAAGGGAACAAACCCATCAGACATGATTTTTGCGTAACTTTAACCGTTTACTCTTAAAAGGAATATTATTTCCCGTTTTTGCAACATTTTTCATTAATATTCATCTCCTATTGATCGTAGCGTAATGTTATATAGCCTTAAACCTTCCTCCATAAATGGACTATTCAACACAAAAAGAATTGGTCAATTCGAACCAGTAGTTCCTAAGATTAGAGCGTTCAACCAAACAATCAAACTCCTCAACTTCATAATATTAATTTAGATTTTATTTAATTAACAAATTGTTATACAATACCTACAACATCTATGTGGATTTTTAAGATGGCAGTCAGAGCACCAGTATAGTTGTTGCTTTTCTAAAACGTTTTTACGAGACTGTCCTCATATTTAAAGAATTCAGCAAGGAAATGAGCAATTACATGAAATCTAAGTATTGTTAATAACAATCCTATTCTTCTAAGGTTCTTAAGTAAGGCTATCGGACCGACTGAAGCAAGAGTTCTTATACATTCCTAAAAACTAACATTTCTTGTGGAGCCTGTGACTTCGAAACCATAAATATTATTCTTATTAGTAAAAGTAAGGGCCGGTATTTCAATGTTACCTTAACTTATTGCTTAAGTTAAGACCTGCATTTAAGCTAAGTCTCACTTTTGAAAGACAAAAGGATTTCGAAGGAAAATACCGAACCACTATGAGATCACTTACCTACACCCTACACATAGTAGTCGTCATCGTCTTCAACTATTTATCGTTTTGATCTAAATATTAACAATATTCCTTCAATAAATATACCTACTGATAATAAAGATGCGTTTTCACCAGAGCTAGCTAGACCACTGAAGCGGTGCGCGAGAAACCATATCCACCCTAATTTAAGATTACCAAGTCGACTAGTTCGGCAAATGGTCGACTTGGTCGACTGCTATTTGTATTCCTTTCTATTTAGTATACTAGGTATACCATCTGTTATTCGGAAAGAGTCAGTTCCACATCAAGGGTTAAATTTAAAGCTTATTGTATCAACCCAATAAAAATGTGCTCAACATGTGCATTTATATTTACAACTTACTACCTATCCGATGACCTAAAATTGCTCGAAGGTTCAAAAACAAATTAGGTGACTGGATCTTTTGTAACTGCTTCTTTAATTTAAAGAGTTTATTGACGTATTTAAATAATGAAACAGTTGACATTGAAAGATGTTTATCTTTAAATTTGACAAATTTCTACGTCAATAAATTACACTCGTTGGGGGAACTATCTCAAGCACTATTGATTGAGATATTAATTGTATCTACAACTTATTTGGTTTGCGCGTACGGAGGTGAGTATGCTAGGCGTAGAAGCTCCTTCTAGCGTACTCTCCGGAATATGGCTATAGTTTCGTAAATATAAGGGCATTATTTCTGTCCTTTGGGCATTATTTATACACTATTTTTCGATGTATGAATTATATCAACAGCATATATAATTTCCCACACGAGAGGATAGTACGCTGGGTAAAACCTCCTCCTAGCGTTTACTCACCTTACTATGGCTATAATTTAGGAATGACATAATGGCATTCATGAAATACCGCTACGGTGTGGTGAGTACGCTAGTCGAGACACGAATTCCTAAGGTGTGGTGTGGTGTTGCCGTGGTGGCGACAGCGCTTAGGCATTGATTACCAAAGTTAAGCAACTTACGCCGCGGTTGTGAGTGGATGAGTGACCATTCCTGTGACATTTATCGCTAGCATCTTGCTTCGGAAGGCACGTTATAGTTGATCCAGGTTAATATCGCTACTTGATACTAGCTAAGGCCTAGTCAGAGGCTTTATGGCGGCTTGAGTACATCTGATAGTAAGGTTTAGTCACTGGCCTTACAAAATTCCTCCACCAATCCGCACTAAACTTGCGTGGTGTAGAATGGCCCGAATATTTAAGGTGAGGCCTGTGCTCTGCAGTAGGACGTATTAAGGCAATACTTTATTTTATACTTTAGTAAATCCAGTGAACAATGTTGCTCACCTGTGCCCATCAGGTGCTGGGTTCCTTTTATATTCAGTTTTTGAGCCTTCGGTGTAATCCGCAGCAATAGTTGGACCTGATAGTAAACAAACAATAGGGATAGTTAAGTAAACCGAATTGTAAAGACAAGTCTATCGAGGTTAGTTAGTGATGAAAAAAATAACAATGACTATTAAAAAAATATACAAATCATAAAAGTTTCTGTAACTTACTGAAAACATTGAAAAAAATCCATGCAGCTAGTGCATAGGCATGCATGTTTTTGTCAAAATGAATTACGCACATCACCGACTTTCTTATCGTTTAATTAAATAACATACTGAATCTACCTTGCTTCTACTTAGGTTTTAAATTTTATGATGGAATTGGAAAGTAATGGCAGTTGCAGTTAAATAATAAGTCAGTCAGTGGCCGTTGATGATAATAAAAAAAATAAAGAAACTCGACTCGATAGGATAAGTTTCACATCATCACTGGCTCTTCCATAGACTTAGAATCCTCTACGGGCTCTTCACATTTGGTTGGCGTTATGTGAAGCTACTGCTACTGATAAAAATAACGTGTATAAAGTTAATTGAAAATTTAAGAACCTTTGTGCACCGTGTTTCTTGTAATTAAATAAGTATATCTGAATCTAAAAAAACCTTGAAAATGACTCCATGAAGATTTTTTATTATTTTAAACAACAGAGACTTCCACTGCACTACTGCAGGGTAATTAATTAGTATGATTTGCTCTACTATAATGTATTGTTCAGTTCGAGTTGTAAAAGTTTGAAATCTAAATGATGTACAGTAGAATCCGTTTATTATGACTCCGCCTATAGTGACCAACCGCTTATTGTGAAGTCATTAAACAGCGAAGTTTGGTTTTCATATAAAATTCTTTATAACAAAGTCGGCTATAATGACTTCGCTTATAGTGACATGTTGGTTATTGTGACCCATTTTAAAAATGGTGTCCGGTTATAGTGTCCGACCGACATGATTGTGACTAACAGCAGTGTGTCGGCAAAGCAAAAGCAAACAAGCAATACTGATTTCTATGTTAAAAAATTACATATGTATGTGTTACCTTTTGCGTACAATTTTTATTTATCTCTATTTTGTTTCTCCCTAATTGAAAAATACATAGTAACAAAAACAGGTGATTGTTTATTTTCAACCGACTTCAAAAAAGGCGGAGGTTCTCAATTCGACTGTATGTTTTTTTTTTTTTTTTGTATGTTTGTTACGCGATTACTCCGCCAATTATGAATCGATTTTAATGATTCTTTTTTTGTTTGGTAGATCATACTTCAGAGGTGGTCCCATATAAATTTTATCGAAATTGATTTAGAACTTTTTGAGAAAATCAACAAATATATACCCAGATAGTATTTTGGTTGTGGTTCTTGTTACCTATCTTCGACAAATATGAGCCGATTTTGATGATTTTTGTTTTATTGAATAGCTTATACTTTAAAGATAATATGCTCAAAGTTTACAAAATAAAAATCACCCCTAAGGGTAGGAAAATAGGGGATGAAATCGGTGTTCAGCAGTTAGATTAGTATTTATCACTAAAAATAGATGAAATAAGTAAATTTTATTAAAAAAAATAAAACCGACTTCAAAACACTAAAATGCTAAAAATAATCCTAACACTTAAGTACCTAATCAGTTACTTTTGGAGTCGGTGCAAACAAAAACATTGAATCTCTCATCGGCTGGCGCCGACTCCAAAAGTAACTGATTAGGTACTTAAGTGTTAGGATTATTTTTAGCATTTTAGTGTTTTGAAGTCGGTTTTATTTTTTTTAATATCTAGAAAATGCTTTGTATGAGACGTCATACAAAGCATTTTCTAGATATAAAAAAAAATGGAAATGATGAAAAAAGGGAAATGACAAACACGTCATTCTAAGCGGACGCGCTTAGAATGACGTGTTTGTCATTTCCCTTCGATGTCAATATAAACGGATTCAACTGTAGGTAAATAAAACACATCGCCACTCAGGCCGATAGCGGCGAGTGGCGACAAACGTGACGTGACCTGTATCACGAAGCGCAGGCACAGGTGACTCACTGACGGCCGCCGTATCCGCGATGTGCAGGATAATTACCGTAATGAGATGCACATAGCGGCTAGGTCTACCTATCATACCATCATTTGTTAGAAAAACTCACCGTAAATGGCTTTTAATGGAACGCCATTATAGGTAGATGCTCGTTTCAAATAGACAACATAGTAGTACCTGCGTGTATAAAATAGCAAATTCCTTTGCTTTGAAGTAATTGTCCGTCGTTATTACCTATCTACACAGTAGAACAAAGGAACCTTATAGGTAGGTCTTAGGTCCATGTCTACGGGAACTGCGTACCTTTTTTACCTCAAAAATATTGGAAATGGCGATGGCGATATTCGGAGAGTAGCTTGACTTTGTCAATAATAATCGAACAAACCTTATCCTGTCCCGACGACCATTGTAAAAAGGGGTGTAATTTATCGGAGACTAGGTAGCTCAGATATATGAAATGATGTGCAATTTGAAGCGTAAACGTGCAGAAGAATGATTCAAAAATCCATTCAAAATGAGAAATAAGTGTATTTTGCAATCTAACATAGAACATCAAATGAACGTTTTGTTTACGAACCGATGTAGTGGCGCAGTAATTCGCCTTGAACGCAAAGAGTTCCGCGTTCGATTCCCGGTTTTGATCTATTCAGAAAACGATCTTTTCTAAATTCAAGGCCGGCCAAAGACGCCCTTGGCAAAATTCATTGTCTTGTCTGGTACGTCGTAATACAAGGATGTTAATTCTTTACTTTGAGACCATGATAATTAGTAGGTAAGTTGTCTGGCGCATATTTGTTTCCTAGCTCTGCCCGCGACTTCGTGCGCGTGGACTACAGGATGTTTAGTATATCTCATATTAAGCAACTCACTCTTATCAAAAAATGAACTTTTTACTTTGGATTTGAAACTCTCAGGTTGTATTTATCAGAAGACAGTAACTTAGGCAGAGAGTTCCTTCGCAGTTCGCATAGTAGGTATCTAAATGTTGTAGCAATATTTTATCGAATTTCGTCTGTAAAACAGTGTCTTTTTGACAAGGCTCTCCTGGTTTGGTGGTGGAACGAAGATCTATTAGATAGTACAGTTCCCAAAACGTATTCGGTAAAAAACCGATAACTTGAAAACCTTTTTGCAACCAAATGTCAATAAAGAGTTATCTAATAAGAAAGCGTATGCTAAGCTGAAAGGCTGTCATACCCATAAAATTTAAGCCTAGGTAGCGTATTCTAAGTCTATGGTCATACCCACCTTCACCACTCCTGTCCCGCTGGGTAGTACTTACCTAAGTTAAGAATAGGAATAGGATTGTCAATAGAGTGCGTATAACTTTAGTGAATGGATGCTACTTACATTGTAAAAACAATTGTAAAATCGTTTAGCTATATCTGACTTCTTTGGAGTGGTCTGACTCTGACAATAGACCTATCCATCCAAGCCTTTATGAAACTAAGATAACTACTCTAAGGAAACAGAGCCTACATAAATACTTACAGGTCAACAATAGTATATTTGTATCATTGTTCTAAAAACTAAAAACTAAAGTCTTGACATAAGTATCTTCTTTAAAGGTAAATAAAAATGCTTGGAGGATGACGCTCGAGATTATGAGCAAAATTGAAGACGATACGCAAACAAAGTCGCAGGCAGCTGCAGCTAGTCTACATATAAAACAACAAAAAGTGTGATACTGTTCCGTTTGTGCACAAGTGCAATACATTAAGTACCTAAATTGTCTAAGTAAAGTGATATTATAACCCTATTTTTACACCCCGATTCGGTACCGTACAGTACTGATAACCCCCGCTAAGTCCTTTAATAGCTATTTCGGTTGCTGACTGCCGCTTGCGATAGGCAGAGGTCGAGCGACCGGCCACGTTGCGTGATTATTGCAATAATCTGTGGAGTAATCGTTCTAAGTATTTTACATAAAGTAAAAAGTAGTACTCGTATGTGACGATTTTTTTACTTTAAAAAATCCGTAGACTGTAAACAATCAAGCAAGTGTTTAGTTTGTCAATACAGATATACATTAAACATGCTTAGCAAAATGTGTGTATTAAAATAACCTACCACCTAACCTATCCAAGAAAGGATCTATCTCTTGTACCTACCACCTACCTTAAAATATTGCCCAAATCCATATACATAGTTCGTTAGTTTTAAGCGTCTATTAACAAGAAATCCTATTATTATTATTAGTTATTAATTACTATTCTATTTCTAATTATGAAGTACGATACGAATACTTACAATCGCTATGCTATGCTCATCTGCGTGAAACTCTGTTATTATTAATATCGCCGTTTTTATTTTTACTTGCTGATGGTGGGTTTTGTCCAGGTAAATAGGTACTCGAAATAGATAAATATTTAAGCTGGTCAATTTTCCTCTAGTTTATTCTTACGAAATATATTCAAAACAGCAGGCAATTAAACAAGTGTTTGTTGTAAGGAACATTACCTACATAATTTGATTGTAGTTTTGGAAAATTCTCGCTTGTTTTAATACTGATGTATAATTGTATGGCTGGATTGGCTGGTAGTGCTATACCTTTCTACTTTACGTAGGACTAGTTGTGCGATAAGTTCTGAAGGTGAAATAAATGTGTAGGCAGGCTCTCGTATGGATCACGATATTCACTATTAATCATTATGTATGTATCATGCGTAGACACATGATTGTGAACGAAGCTTGGCCGCGCGCGTAGGACGATTAGTTGCGTGGGCAGTGTCAGGGGACTTATGTGTGAACCATTCGGAAAATTGTTGAGTGACATGGCCATTCGATTAAAATTATGTAGCATTACTGTAGGTAAATTCTCGGCCTATTTTATGAAGAAATGGCTTATTAACATCTAATTTTTATTGCCATATACATATTTTTGTCCGAAATATAGTTTTACCTATACAGTTTACAACACACCGAATACTCACATAACATAACCTTGTTAGTTTATAAAAACCGACTCGCCGTGGTCTTTCGCCGTGGTACTAGTCTGCCCTATACTAGAATGTAATTTAAAAGCCAAAGGTGTGGAGGGAGAACAATCCTCGCTCGCTGTAACAAATCTCAGGCGGAAGGCGACTAGCAAGCCGAAGCTACGCAGGCGATTTGTACGCAAGGGCGAAAGACCAAATCCTATTGCATGCATGCTTGCATTATGTTCGCATGCTAGAATGCTCACATACATGCTTGCATGCGTGCTTCATGTTCACCTGCATGCTAGAATCCATCATGCTTGCTTGCATTAATGGCAAGCATGCAAGCTCGCTCGCATGCATTCTTGCATACTTGCTTGCATGCTCGCTGGCATGTTTAAAACTATTATGGAAATGATTTAAGGGGCTTCGATAATTATAGATGTGATTTGCAGACCTGAGTAAGTATTTGATTGATGATAATTTCAACTTGATATCTTTTCTGGTATAAAAGGTCCTGATTGACAGACAGATAGACAAACGTAAACAAAAACAATATTGACAATGAAGTTGAAGAATTTGAGGTACGGAACCCTAAAATAAGTTTCTGGGGGCAGGAGAGGAAGAACAATTTTTCGAGAACTAGAAGCTTTAGTTTGCAAAAACATTTAAACTTACAAAAATCATTATTTCAGCTAAGTACCTATAGGACGTCCACTGCTGAATGCAGACCTCCCCCAATAACTTTCATTACCATATCAATCTTACAATTATTATTATCATAGTCTCTAAACAGACTGATCGTCCGTCATCCATCGTTGATAGTATATAGGTATACTATCGGGTCACTTTCTTCTATTACTACTTACTATCAATAATATTTCTATGCTATCTCCGTAGATAACAATATTTAATACTAATGATCGAAACTTATTAATTATTTTTATGACGAGTTATTATTATGAGGTAACATGGTATACAAAATGTTTTCGGCTTCTTGTTAATGGGACTTAAAAAGTTATGTGTAAAAATGCGCACTCTCTATTGCGCGTGATAGTGCGACCGGCGAGTGATTCAGGCGTGGGGCACATCGTGGTATGTCGTGGTAGAGGCGCGGGTAGAGGGGGGCGACACAGCAGACTTGGTGGCGCTGCGTCGTGCCCGTTCACCTTGACGTTCACCCAGCGGCCCAGCGCGGGAGCCCTTATCCCTACAAACCGTGCATAGTGCGCATAGCTACGCAGTGATGCAACGTATCAATCGCCTTTTGAGCTGAGAAAACAATGCGGTACATAATTTAATGTTTTAATTGCATATTTTATTTCTTAAGTATCATTTTGTTCACAATTACCTATTTTACACATTTACCTACTACATACACTTACACAATACTAACATTAGACAAATTTTTTTTTTTTTTTTTTTGAGTCTCCTATATTTCGACACAGTAGTGTACGCCAGCCGTGAAATCTTTTCGAGGTAGAGCCGATTGTGAAGTTCATAAAACCCCTTTTTTTCATCAAATATTAAAAATAAGTTTACTATAAAATGTATGATTAATGTAATTCCTTCTATAACGTAACCATGTTTATGTTTATTTTTATTGAAGTGTGGCAGTGTAACTTGAGCTCCAACCTTCAACGGTTCGCTGGCTGCGTGTCTCTGAACTTAGTAGGCCTTCAAGAATGCCCTTACAGTAATCACTGCCCTTAATACGTACAGGCAGATATTGGCTAATGTTTATACGAGTATTGGTATTCTTTGAAATTTAATAACAAGGTAAGTACCTACCTAACTATGTACATTGGATAGTAAAAAAATCTATGAGTAAAAAATAAAAACAACACAACTAGAAATACCTGTATGTTCCTTATAAAATATACTTAGTCATGATGCAGTTGAAAAGTGATTTATTTGTAGGAAGGACTAAGACGTTGCACGTAATTCATCATTACTATATCTAGTACTAAAATGTAGAGCCAATAAATCAACAAATGCAAAAATGCATAAGTACCTAGATGTTACGTTCCAGGTGACACGTGATACATATTTCTTAGTAACAAAAAATCTACATTTTTTTTTTTACACTTTCATCCAAGAGCGTAGCGTAGTTTTATAAATTTTATAATAAGGAACCCTACAAAAAACTTTTAAATATCCTACCGTAATACTTTTGCATGTTTATAACTTCATTAAAATATGTTCATTGTTCATAATTCATGGCCAGTTGCGCACATAATGCGCAAAATAGGCGCCATGTTGCAGTATGACGAGCCGCTGCGCAGGCGCCACTTTCTTTGTGATGCTTACTGCATAGAGCCTGGCCACGGACGCTACACATTCAAATGATACTGGTTTACTTTACAACACACTACTACACTGAATTCGTCATGTTTGTGAGGTGGCCTTAAGTAAGTAGGTATTCTTCTTTTATTAAAATAGCTATCCGTACTTACAAATAATTATATTTATTTCAAAATGATAGTTTAATTTGTATGCCTAGGTCTTATTCGAATAGGTACTACCGTACTAAGTACATTTGCTAAAACAATCGTTATCCGTACCCACCCATATTAAGTCGTCCATGTTATGTGAGTACAATTATATAAGTACCTATTAGGCAGATATTTGTTTAGTAGGGTTATTTAATATGGGTGCCGTAGATTTCACATTCAAACTGCATTGCATTAGCTGCACTGCACACCATAAGTACTAGAAAGCGTCTCTACCCTAGGTATTGCGGACATTGCGCTAATTCTTTATACGTCCATTAGTCATTCAGGAGAAACCTAGGTCCAGTGGTAATTTATTCAGTGGATTAGACAACTCTCCATATAAAGTGCGACCCACCTCACCAGCCGAGTCGCAACGGCCAAGCGGCGCTCGCCGATAAATTATCTACGCACACCGACAAAAAGTTGTAACTACCTACCTTATCGACATGTATTTATTGGGCATGTGTGCGAGCACACACTCAGATGTGATGTGATGTATCTACGGACACTACGCCGCGAGCCAACAGAACAGGCGCTCATTTCCCTTGTGTTGATCATTACCCACACCATGCAAACGTATCAGTCCGATTCAATCACGGACGCGAGGATGCCAGCGACGTGAGTAAAATGTATCTCGACTCCGACCGAAGAACCTGCCTTTACTGCCCTTCAACACAATCACATATTTGACAGTTTGTTTCACCTTGCCGCAAGTTGTAACTTTTTTACCTATATTGAGTGTCAAACCAAAAATACTACTAAAATTATACCTACGTTTTATACTGATCTAAATAGATTTAGGAGTAATTAAGTGCGTAGTTCTTGTTGACATCATAAAATTGTTCCTACCAGCATGTTCCTATCCAAATATAGTTAAGTAAATACTTAGGAACTTTGGTTTTACATAAAACCGACGACTCTACCTATGAAGATACCTAGTATCTCCTTAAAAAATAGGTGTTAATGTTTAAACTTTTTCAATGCTTATCATTTCATGTTTTCTTAATCAATCAGTCATGTATGCATTATTTTTTAATTTCAATTAGAATAAATTTATAATAAAGTAAATAGTGGTCTTTAGTTTATTCATAATACAATGTGCATGTAATACCTATACATATAAACCTTCCTCTTAAATCATTCTGCCTTGTTAAAAACCGCATTAAAATCCGTTGCGTGGTAGATCTAAGCGTACAGGAACAGGACGGAGGAAGCGACTTTGTTTTATACCTACTATGTTAGATTCTTAGGTATGTTTTAGGAGGCACTATAACTACCTACTTTATTTACCTAATCATAACTCCGAAGCTATCTAATCATTAGTGGAAGTAGGTAAGTACCATTTTATATAATCATCTCTCACCAGTTTCTCGTTTCGAGTTATCTCTAAAGTTGTATTGTACATAATACATTAAATTCTTCTGTCGAAGATAGTGGCATCATTATTTCTGCGGTGCGTGTGTGTGGCTGCTCTTTGTGTGTGCGTGTGCGCGTTAAAATATCGGCGGTATCGTTTTCTGAGAAACGGTGGCGCGGGCGCAGCACTGAACGCGGGGCCAGGCGTGTGAGGGAGGGGGGAGCCGGCGTCAAGTCCGTAATAATCCGGCCGGGGCGGGGGGCCTGGCGCGGCGCCTGCCCTGCCAGACAACTTGTCGCTGAGCCCCCGGCTTCAAACCTCGCTTGTTCGTTGTTTGCCTGACTCCCTTACACTACTAGGCAATAATAATAATTGAGATGGCGCTTCTAATTATATTTGACAGGTACCACTAGGTCCCTTAGGCAATTAATTAGCAGGTAATTTTAACCGTATACATGGGGCACACTAAAAGTTTTGCACTTCTAGCTAATCGGAACTATTTGAATTTCGAATGTTATATTTTTTTAAACGTTGCAACCTTCTTAGTAATAAAAAAAAACAATTGGCGGGAAATGATTTGTCAATTGTTTTTTTATTACACATCAAAGTTCTACGTACGCAACGAAATGCTTTTGGAAGAGAAGCACCTTGTTTGAGCACCGTGAGGCGATGGATTGCTGAATTTGAGAGAGGTCGAGTTCCTTTACATGACGAATTTCGTGAAGGGGGCTTCAACCGCCGCGGATTACCTATGAGACAATTCGAGGACTAAGGACGAGGGATTAGTATGATCCAAATTCAGAAAATTTTACACGAAGAATTGAAAGTTCGGAAACTTTGCTGTCGTTGGATCCCTCATGAACTGACAGCGGAGCAGAAGCGGGCACGCGTGAATGGTGCTCACAGATGCTACTGAAGTACGACCACGGACATTCAATGCTGTTTATGACATTGTCACAGGTGACGAAACGTGGATTTATTGTTTTGAACCCGAAAAAAAACAGCAATCTTGTGAATGGGTGTTTGAAAATGACAACAGGCCAACAAAAGTGAGGCAGGCGAGAAACGTTGGTAAAAAAATGATCGTGTTTTTTTTTCTTAGCTACGGGTCCCATCTGTACAATTCCACTTGAAGATCAAAAGAGTGTTAATGCCGAGTGGTATTCTACCATTTGTTTACCCAGGGTGTTAGAAAAAGTTCGCGAAAGACGACCCAAAAGCCGCGTTCTCCTACATCATGACAACGCTTATTCACACACGGCCAACAAAACAAAGACATTATTAGTTTCCGAAAAAGTACAACTCGTCACCGATCCTACGCATAGCCCCGACCTAGCACCCTGTGATTTCTGTATTTTCCCCAAAATCAAAGATTTGATAAGAGGTTTTACTTTTACCATCTCCGAAGAGGCAGTGATAGCGTTCAATCAGCACGTAGAAATCATGCCTTCAGATCTGTGGTCCTCCTGTTTTGAAAAATGGTTCGATCGCATGAAAAAATGTTTAAAATGTAAAGGAGAGTATTTTGAAAGCAATCAACATAATATTTTGGTTATAACATGTTGCTTTTGTAAGTTACGCAAAACTTATAGTGTAACCTACGTATTATTGACAACAGAGGCAATACTTAAAACTTCATCTTCCTACATTATAAATAATAATACACGGTACCTACTATAAATTAAACATGTTGGAACCTTTTAAGAAATTGTTGGTAAGAAGGTAGGTATGCGTTAATGCGATGCGTCATGCGATACTCGTACTTACATAACATAAAAATATTAAAGTCGAAATAGATTTACAAAAATTTTGGGTTCTTGAAAATTACGGGCAAATAATCTAACTAACGATTCTTACTCAAACCTGGTAAAGAGAAGAGTAATATTTAATCTAACCATGGTATCAAATTAATGTCCGACTCAAATAGCATAGCAATGCAATGTACCGATAAAAAATCATAAAAAATTACATTAATTACGTACGTCACAATCAAAAAACACAGATACCAAATACATAGACTTAGTACCTACTTACATAATTTATCGTTGAATACTTCAGTAAGCCATACCTACATATACAGATAGAACTACGACTGAGTCAAATGCATGAACCAGTTCAATTGCGCTGCAATATCCAGCATTTATCTAACCAATTGTGGACTTAGTCGTGCATATTTCCACAATGACAAAATGTACTGACTCATTCTTTGTTTCAAAAACTGAGTCATCTACTCCATATGGACTTGCAAGTTTTGATAAGAAATACCTTTACAATATATTCTGTATTTAGCTTAAACATTCAGAGAACCTTTTTATTAAAGAATAGCTTATTAACTTTTAAAAAATCGCTAACAAGAGAGCAGTCGTTACCTAAAAACATGTCAAACTAAGCTCTATCCCATGTAAAAGATTAATCTAGTCAAACAAATTGCTGTCACGGAAGGCATCAGGAAAATCTTTTGTCTTATCAGTTATCACAGCTTAACCAGGATTTTTTTATCTGTGATGATCCCTCTGCGCACATAATATTTATGACATTGATTATGATATACGTACTTACTTACACACACACACTCTTCCCGGGTGGTCTTGTACCTACACATAACAATTTATAAAATTACTAGCTGTTGCCCGCGACTTCGTTCGCGTGGTCTTCAGTTTTCTGCGCAATTTTTTAAATGTTTTCTTTTAAAAGAACCTTCTCCTGACTAAATTAAAACAACAAAAAAAGAATTAGTGAAATTGTTCCATCTGTTCACGCGTGATGCGATGACCAAGGGAAATAGAGATTCATTTTTATATATAAGAGATATATATATATATACTAGCTGTCCCGGCGAACTTCGTACCGCGCCCCTTCATATCTTTTTTTCGTAATTTTTTCCGTGTGTTTTTAGTTATTTTACTATTCGGGGCGGAGACAAATTCAACAAACTTTTATATATACATATATCGATATATATCTACTGCCAACCAGCAAAAATCATACGACCATTCAAATTCTTTTAACACTTAGCACTGTATCGGAATTATAATTAGGCATTGTCACATATTGTTACAGATATTTTTATCTTGGCACCACTACGTTTAGTACTGAGAATCATTGTTCGACAAACAAGTTGCGAAGAGAATCGCGGAGAGTGATTTCATTACCCTGATAATAGATTGCCTTTAGATTTTAGGCATAGTAAAACGCGATTGAATTCATGCTTCATAATGACATTAGAATAAACTGCAAAAATATAACTTCATTGTATGTACTACTTAACCTAAATTATATATGTACATACAAAGTATATGGCACAAAACAAGTTTTAGTTGTTGTGTATAATAGTTGTACAGATCTGCTTCTAATTTTGAAGAAACTTGCCGAAATTAAAATATTTAAAGCTAAATAATTATGCAAACTTACTCAGACTCTACATTTTTGTAATCTGTCATATTTTAAAACACGTTTGTTTGTTCGTTTTAAACTTGCTTTTATTATAATGTACCTATGTATTTAAAGAAATAATAACTAGTACTTAAAGAAAGTATCCGTCATGGCCGGTCCTTGTTCTTGAAAAAGATTTAAAAACCGTCTACTGTCACAACGTTGACCCCTGTCGCGATGGTGGAACGCCGCCAAACCTCAATCACGCCCAGAGTTATTTCTTTTACACCTAAAACAACGATAAAAAGTTAAAACAGTCACCGCTTTACTGTAATTGTAAAAAGGAGTGACACATTATTATGTAGAGTCAACCGGAAATGCTAACATTGAACATGCCTCAACTCAAGTCTGTTTATTGTTTCAAGTTTCACTTTTTATTCGTTATCAAAAGCGCCAGAAATATTTAGTAATATTAAATAGTTTTACTTAATAATTGGTATTTAATTGTAACTGTAGGTATAGCTAAGGGGATCAAGCGCCAAGTTAATTCATACAAAGTTAAAAAAAAACCTCAACTACGATTAAATAAGTAACCCATCTATGAAGTAATTCGGATTTAGTTAAGTAATACAAAATTAACATAATGATTTCTGCTGTATTTCACGAAGTTAGCAATGCTATCGCAGCGAAGCTATTGTAAATACGTACCGTGATATCAGGCCCTGGCCGGTGTCAGGGGGCGCGCGATTGCGTTACCTAGTTCGCCGCACTTGTGTTTACATTTTACATAAAGGCCGTTTCAACCACACCGACACCTCTCTGATCTCGCCGAACTGAGGCTATCAATTAACATGAATAGCCGATAGCTCTACAGCGAAATGAACAGTGCCACGCTAAGTAAGAATGATTTAACATTAATCGACATTGAAAATACATGTTTTGCTATCATCTTACCTCTGAATCGGCTCATTTATCTTAGATGACAAGCTGAATTTCAGTGATAAGTGGTAGCATTCAGACCTCAAGATCACTTATTTTCAACCGTATTTGCATGTAAATAACAGTGAACGGAGTGAGCGATGTGGGCTTGCAGCATATTATAATTAGTCGAAGCTGATGTGAGTAATGGTGTCGGAAATAACACGCGAACGACGTTGGCGCCAAGCGGTGCGCGCGCGCTGCCGTCGCTCGAGTCCGCGCACGCACACACGCGCACGAGTTGGACAGGCCGGTGTGCCGCGCCGCCTCGTCTGTCTTGTGACTCCAGCTATTTATGTGGGCTGCAGTGACGCCGAGCTGATTTATTTAGGAGTTCGCCACTTGAGTCCTAAAGGTTGCTCTATTATTGCAAACAGTACCACGTACACTACAGCTACACGGCAATACCTATCTACTGAAAAATTATGAGATAAATTCAAGTTTGGCATGTAAACTCATGTCAATTTCTTGTCTGCGTCTGTTTTACTGAATTTATACATTTATATTTTTTTATTTTGGAATTTTAATATGAATTCCAATTCCACTCAATTATGCATAAAGATAGGTATCTTCTGGGCACGCTTTAGAGCACGAATATGAAATCGTGTTTTCTTTTCTAATACACAAAATTAACTGTTGATATACAACAACTTTGACTTACCTATGTTAGGAACATAAAATCACAAAAAAATAAAACATTTGCCTTTACATACGAAATAATCATTTAAGTACTTAGTTACTTTGACAGTAAATGAAAGGAACAACATTTTATTTTGCGCGATTAATGATGATGGCCTCTTGATAATAAATTAAGTTTTTTTTGTATTAGCAGCTAATACAGAAGTACTTTTAAAAATTTACATGATTTCCTAACTTTATAATTATAACAATTATAATAATCATAACCATCATCATTATCATTGATACCACATTCAGCAGCAGGCGCAATCCAGGAGCTTAAATTGACGGACTTTCCGTCAATACATTTTATTGCATAATTTATCGTCTTATTAGGCACACTACGCGGATTTTCCGTCGCCGTTCTTTCATTCGTTCACTAACGTTGCGCGTAGCGTATTGTATACCTACTGCACTAGCATACTAACTTACAATAAGTAAATATGTGTAACGACAAACAATAGAATAGAGGTATAGGTAAGGTAGGTACTAATCGCAGCTGTAAGTGTTACCGTATTCTATATGCAACAATATGCAGGTGCGGCGCATAAACCGTTGGTCGGTATGGCTTCCTGAAGTGACGAACTAAGATACTAATTGCCTTGCGTCAACGTTGCATCGCCACGTTAAATAGGATTTGTGAGTACTCGTATAGTACATCTTCATCGTTATGAACCCATTTTATTATGAACTTCTTAACGTACCGTACCTACCGGAAGGTGCCTGTTTTCATGATGCGATCTTTGGAAACTGACATCAAAGCAAACGATTCCCGAACTCGGGCGGTGAGACTACAAACGCCCTGTGTTAAAAGAATTTCTGGAAGATGCAAACAAAGGCACCGCGGTTAATTATTTTCTGTTTGCACCGAGGAAACAAACTCGTTTAGAGGACCCCCATCCAGCTTAATACCCTTTTGTCCCAACAGGTAAGTAAATAATACAGCTTTCAAGAAGTGTTGACTTTATGACAGTCATTTGTTCTGGAGTTATTGTATCAATGTTTGTAATTTGATAAGTCCAAGTTCCTAAACTTCTTATTCATTATGTTGTTTGCAATCTTAATTATACCTACACCTAATTTAAGCTGCTGACAGATAATTACGGACTTGTTATTTCATTGTCATTAAGTAACCGACAGTAAGTAAATAACTACTTACCTAAATAAATTTGTTTGATATCAACATTATAAAACCTACCTACTGGTACTGGTACGGCTGCAAAATCCATCAGTATCATTTTAAATTTGATGAAAAAACAAAGTAAAATATAAAACAAGTAGGACCTATTTAAAATGTTATTGATAATAAAGCCTAATAAACTTTTAAACAAATACTATTAACTAAATCCTAAACAATGACTTAGCCAACCATGACTTAAAAGTGTTCCCCATGTGGTACAGTGTTCAAGCCATTTGAAAAAAAAATTTTGGTAAGTACTTTTTATAAACAGCTGCGAATTTCTCCTGTTAGAAAATAAAAAGGATTGTGTTTATTTGTCCACAACATAAGACATAAAGGAGAAATTCCTGTGCCAAGAATACTCCCGATATCATAAGCAGTTATGCTTTTACTTGGGCTTTATGAGGCATTTCAGTCTCGGACAACCCATGCCGTAGTCGTAAATATCATATAACAGCCATCTGCTTGCATATGCACGGTGCACCCAAATGCAGACAGCAAAAGTTTGCGCCAGAACACGCGGAGTGGGCCGCGAGGCGTGCGAAATTGTGATAAAAATATGCAACCTAACTATACGTCAAACGCACGTCAGACCTAGCCCGGCCAAGCAATACCGAAATACTTACAGGCCCTAAATTAAAAGCAAAATATTTCTGTCCTGCAAGGTAGATAGTGGAAAAGTACTCATAGTACTCGTACATATTACACACGTACCTACCGGCCTTTGCCGCATCGCTAGCTATGAAATGTAGAATCACAAATTCAATGCAATTATACTGATAGCTACACATACAATGATATTACTGTATTATTATTAAATAATACAGTAATATCATTGTGTGTGTATTATTACTGTATATGTTATTTAATAATAATACACTAATATCGTTGTATGTGTTTAATCAATATTATTAAGTATGTTAAACTGTAACCGTACAAACGTAATTATTTCGGATTTAACTTGGTAATTACATATCCAGCCAGAGTCACAGGCAATAATTACTTATTATATGTATAGACTATTATGTAGACTGTAAAAGATTATTAAAACACTACAAGTATAGTAACTAAACTGCGCTTAACAAATACTTTAAAAAGTAAAACGTAAAAACTCTCAAAAAGCTACTTTTATCAAATTCTTTAAATAAGTATATTTCTAAACTTAGTTGTCGCTAATTTACAAAATCTTGTTAAGTATGTGATAATAATTATGTACTTAACAAAAATTTTAAAAAGCCGGCCAAGTGCGAGTCGGACTCGCGCACGGAGGGTTCCGTACCATTATCTAATAATATTCTGTGAATATTTCAAACGTCTACCTGTTGCCGTTATTAATATCGAGCAAAAAACGGCAAAAAAATCACGTTTGTTGTATGGGAGCCTTAAACATATATTTTATTCTGTTTTTAGTATTTGTTGTTATAGCGGCAACAGAAATACATCATCTGTGAAAATTTCAATTTTCTAGCTATCACGGTTCATGAGATACAGCCTGGTGACAGACAGACAGACAGACGGACAGTGAAGTCATAGTAACCTATCTCAGTCTCACTGACTCATAACGGCCATGTTGCAAGCGAACACGTGACGTGGTGACTCCGCACAGCCACGGGCGCTGCCTGTAGACTCGGCGTCGCCGCCTGCATGCAGGGGAGCTGCAGACTGCTTGACGCCGGTCCCTGCTCTACTCTACTGCCTTTTTCACGGATATTCAATCTTTCACCATGACTTATAATAATAACATAAACAGACAAAGATCATACTTATAGAAAATAAAAACTTCTGAGTGTATTCGAGACAAAAATATAATTCATTAGAAAATATTGTAAACTGTTATTAATATTTAATATTAATTACAATTATATTTTACTTCACAAGTTTTTACAGGCGTTCTAGAAATAGGTATTGATTGATTTCGATGCTCACTTGCCCATAAAATCCTTCCAAAAAGTGACAGAAAATTAAATAGTTTGGTACATACTGGCAGACGATAATTTAAGACATAGACACACATGTAACTTCCAAGTACTTACCTATTTTATTGCTTCTACTATAAGTACGTCAAATTATAGATACTACCAATTTAACATGACCAAGCGACAGTGACAGTGAAACCCCGCGTGACAAACCATTTTGTCTCGTTTTGCTGAGGGTTAAGAGGGTTGAAGTAAAATGTGGCGATTTAGTATGATGATCTACTAAATAATAATAATATTATAAATGCGAAAGTTTGGGTGGATGGATGTTTGTTACTTAATCACGTCTAACAGCGGAACGGATCTAGATGAACTTTGGCACAGAAATAGATTATAGCCTGGAATAGTAGATAGGGTCATTTTTTATCGCCGAAAAATGCATGTTTCCTGTGAGATAGCGAAACAATTGTATCAAGGGAAGGACATACGCTACTATTCTTTATTTATCACCTAAGGAAGTGTGACAAACCGTATTACACGCGGGCGAAGCTGCGGGCACAGCTAGTTATAAATAAATGCCCGTAAGTTATGTTTATATTGAAATAATAGTATGTTGAGTCCAATTGGACACAATTTAATCCAATTCAATTAAATTATACATTGATTTATTGGAGCCTTTTGGAACTTTTTATGGCAATATACCCTATCTTAAAGACTAATGCGCAGATATTCTTTCAATGACGTTTATGTGTTTGTAGGAAGTATAAAGTAATTGAAAATTCTGAAACTCTTACGGTACTTATCGTTATTTGTAACAGCCCTTCACTGTTGACCTTTGATTGACCAAAATATAACAATAAGTCAATAACATTAATAAATTATATAGAATATGATTTCGTGGAAATGTCTGTGTTTCCGTTATTATCTAATTTGCTGGTGGTTAATAATACTTAATTAGACGGTGCACTACGCAGATACTAATGTCATAAGTCGTTAAAAAGTTATTTTTGACAACTACGTAATGACAGTACTATTGAGTTTGTTAGCAAACATAATGACACCAAAGAAGTAAACAATATTGATTACATCATGACTAAGCTTGTTTTTCACTATGGGATATAATGGGTTTGTGATATGTATTTGTAATAGGTCTATCTCAGTAAAAACACTTCCATTTAAAACTACGGTAAGCAATAATAATGTAAGTATATCTCAAGATGTATACATTTCATAGAGAAAAACCAGCTGTATAAAATATTCTCAGACTATAATAACAATAAGAAAAGCTTTATTTGGCACATGATTAAATGTTAATAATTAAATAACTAAAGAAAACAATAACAAAATTTACAAATGATCTAAAAATTAAATATTTGTGCCAAAAAGCTGCTCAGTGTAGTCACGACAGCTTATAACATGCTATGACACTGGTATTCTGCGGGGGCCATAAATAATGTGCACAGTAAACTTACTGGTGCTTCTAAACATAAAACAAAAAAACAATTTCAATAATTCATTTAATCATTTGATAATTCATTCATTCATTCGTTCATTTATTGCATTAGATAAATTTAAAAGAATAATAATAATTAAATTAGAAAATAATATATATTATAATATCCCATAGTGAAAAATCAGCTTTATACTTTTTAAACTACTTACTTAATCTAAATGTAGAGTTCTTTGTGGATAAAAACAAATAGAAATGTATATTTAGTAGGTTTTCCTACGTTTTTTTAATTAGTTTTTTTTAATACTAAGTATGGCCTGTGTGTTAAAAAGCTGTATCCCATTTCTGGTAAAAAAACAAAACTAGTTATATTTTTAAGTAATGTACGAGTAAAGTGTTTTATGTTTTGTAAATAAGTAGAGCAAAAACTATTTGAATGAATTTTACAATTCATGGAAATAGGGATTACATTTGGGATTATAACAGGTAGAAAATGAAGGGGAATGGAATGGCGCCGGCGCTACCTGTCTCACAGGGGCCGTATTTTTTAAATGAAAAAAATACATTTAGTAAACAACTCTCTTTATTTTAATATAATAATAATAATAATCATTATAATAGTCAATCTTCGTAAATGTGGGTACGCTTCATAAAACCCACTTATAAAAATACATTTTTATAATCTTATACACAAAAATAAGCGATCATCTCAAAATGACAGCATAATGCACTATGGCGGCGTGTACGTTAAGGCACGTTGATAGAGGGCTACGCCCCGGGCGGCGCCAGGCGGGCGTCAGCGACTAGATCACAGAAGTTGCGGGGCTCAGCCCCAGCGGCATCCTCTCATCTGAGCGGAGCCGGGAAGGAGGGCATGGCGGCGCACCAGCGTGGCGCGGGGCACGCGGCTAGCGCGCAGCCGGCCGCGCTCTGCACAGGCACGAACGCGGACACGTGCACGCCGCTGGACACCGGAAGAGACGCTACGGCAGGCCTCTTCTCCTCATCTTCCAGAAGATATGGCCTGAATAGCTTGAACGGTTTGCGCGGAGGTTCCGGCGCAGAAGGCACAGTTTGGGTGTTGGTGGCATTTAGCGTGGGCGGCGGCGAAGAGCGACGCACGGATAAGTCAATAGGCTCGGCGGCGGTAGGTATCGGCACAGAAATCGCAGGTGGCATGGATGCCGGCAGTGGAGTGGGCACCTGTATCGGTGTGGGAATCACAGCAGGCGGCGGCGTAGGCAGTCTTGCACTTTCAGGTGACCCGGCAGCATATGGTGGAGGAGAGGGCGCTGGCTGAGGAGCTCGTCTTAAAAGCGCTGCGCGTAAAGTAGGTTCAGCTTGAAGCCACTTTTGGATCTGACGACGATGTATGCCAAACTTTCTGGCAGTAGCTCGTTGGTTGCCGCGACATTGAGCGTCGCGCCTATACGCTTCGAGAACTTGTAGCTTGAATTGTGGTGGGAAGATACGACGGGAACCAGCACGGCCCTCAGGACGGCGGTCGGAGGGCGCGGGGGCCGGGTGTGTGTGGGCAGCGGCCATTTTACAAAGAGAACGTGTGCGCGTGGCGGCTGTCGGCGCCGAACTGACTGCTCGCTCGGTGCGGCGAGGATGTTGGCGGCGCACCGCTGCCCACCCGACATGAGTGTGCGACGCGAGACTCGTATACCAGTAAGCGGTTGTTCACAATGCTCTCCGTTTTCAAGATAAACTTGAATTATATTAGTACTTTTACCCAGCCCGTGACAGTTAACTAAAAGTTATTTAGGACTTACGTCAAAAATTACATTGTATAGATTTATGTACAGACAACAGCTCGCAACCTGCCACAAAACGTCAAATTTTCTCAGTTGGTATTGATCTCTACGTGTCAAACCTTAAGTTAAAAATCAGTTAAATGACCCTTAGGCTTTAACTTTCTGGATACCTGCCATTAGGGGTATACAGGTTGACCTGCCGTTGACTGCCGTTGACTGACTTACATTAAAATGTACTTAATATTTGTACTAAATTTCGAATTGTTTCTTATTTTGGATTAACTATCCGGACAAATTATTCAACAAAAAGAAAGAAAAAACTGTTTCTAGTTGAAAATATAATGGAATAAGTACTAAGATATCCGACCTTTATTGGGCTGTTAAGGACAGCATGTAGGTAATATCCACATCCGCACTATGCTAACTAACTTTGTTATGTAAGTAAATAAAATAAATCCTGTGAGATATCCAAGTGAATTGATCTTTTAAAAAAGATCCGTCATCATAAAAGGCTACTTAACTTACTACGAGTAATTTTTATACATAATATTTTATAAGAAAATAAAACCGACTTTAAAAAACTAAAGTACCTACCTAATCAGTTACTTTTGGAGTCGGTGCAAACAAAAATATTGAATCTCTCATCGGCTGGCACTGACTCAAAAAAAAAGTGATTAGGTAAGTGTTAAGATTATTTTTAGTTTTTTAAAGTCGGTTTTTTTTATAAAATTTACTTTTTTCATCAATTTTAACTGATAAATCCTAATCAAAACAGATCTTAAGTGTGCAAACAAAATTTTACTGCTGAACACTGATTTCATTTCCTATTATTCCACTCTTAGGGGTGAATTTTTTTCAGCAAATTTTTACTATAGTATCTTTGAAGTATAAGCTATTCAATAAAAAAAAAACATCGAAATCGGTTCACATTTGTCAAAGATATTATTGGGTAACACAGATACAAATATCAGTTGGCGTAGTATGGAGTTCATGCAATGTTTGATGATTTTCTTATAGATGCCATCATCAGAATTTGACCAAATTTATATGGGATCATTTTGAAATGATTACCTTTCGAACAAAACAAGAATTATCAAAATCGGTTAAAGTAGTAACGAATGATCGCTGAACATACATAAAAAAAAAAAGATTCCGACGAATTGATAACGTCCTCTTTTTTTAAAGTCGGTTAAAAATTAACGTACTGAAAACCTACGGAATACTTCCGTTAACCTACAAAATGAATCTATATTTCCCTTGGTCATCGCATCAAGCGTGAACGAATGGAACAATTTCGCTAAATAATCATATATGAATAAACTAAAGACCACGCGTACGAAGTCGCGGGCAACAGCTAGCAATTTATACAATTTGGCTCAAATAGAGGCTTTGTGTGTCAAAGTAAGAGTGACATCACCGTTAAATTCGAATTGAGAAACCTGACAAAAAACATGAACAATTTAAATAATACGCAATGGTGAACGCAGCCTATGTCAGTAATCTCGCCTCATTCTCGGCGTGAAAAAATGCCGCAAGTGGGAGCCGATAGCTCGTAGCGCCACCATTGCTATCTTCCTCATGCTCGTAAAACGCTGAATGCTAAAGCGAGACAGTATTATTGCTGCCTAGGTCGCTGCCACATCCGTTTACGAAACAAGTTTGCATGCGATGTTGCCGTTCAGTGCGCGCGGGTGGTTCATGGGTTTGGAGGGGGGCGCGGGCGGACAAGAATGTGAACAGAGCGACAACGTTGCCGACCGCGGCAGACAGGGTGTCGCCGGCTCGCCGCCGTAGACAGGCCGTCGCTCGGCGGCGCTAGCCCCCTTCGGCACCCGCTCACACCCGCGCTGCCCGCAACGTACATCAACAAGTTATTTCGGCTCAGCACAACGTGTGACTAAAAGATCGCAAGTAGCATGTTAAGTTTGGGCAGTTACTGCGTTATTTTTCTGAGCCGCCGACTTAGCGCCATCGCCGTTTCAAGGAAAGTTGTTTTTTTGTAGAGCGCGCGGCCTGCCGCGCCTGCCTTGCGTCCGGCGACCGTGAAAACAGCAATCCAACGCACCCTATAAAATCATTTTATACAATTTGTAATATAGAAATCCTCCTTACTTTAATTTATTACGGCTATTAAATACCTACCCATGCGAAAATAATAACTGTTCATCAAAATAGAATTATCGTTTACATTAATTTACAGATTACTAAGTTTTTTACATACTCACTGTTTAATTTCGTGTCAGCTATAATTTTTGTTCCAAGTTTTCTTCGCTAATTTACCAAGGAAAAATTAGAATTAAAATAAGTTACCTGATTATAATTTTTAAAACTACAAATTTCAGGTTAGTCGGCAAGACTTAAAATGAATAATTGCAGTTACTAACTAATTCCTCTCGAAGATTTATTTAGGTGTTATACTATATTTGTTTTTTTTTAAATAGCACATTGTTACCTTATGGGTGAAAGTAACTTATTTAGTCCCGAGACGGGGTTCGTCGAGGGACTTAATAAGTCTTTAATTCGAGGGAAACATTGTGCTATTCATTACGAATAAAAGAAAAATAAAAATAAAAACATGAATAAGCTAAAGAAAACATGCGTGAATTTTAACAAAAATCTACCAAAGAGTATGTACATGTGTAATTACTACATTCTACAACTCGAAACAACAAATGAAGATCAGATTGCCGCTTTCCCGTCTTTTTTTTTTCTGTGGCCGGCCAGCTATTCAGCCATATTTTTTTATTTTCATTATTGTTTTTTTTTTTAATATTTTGCCCAAATCAATGTCATTTTAAAGAAATAGTTGAAATAAAAAGACAAGTCCTGACTCACTCATTCATTCACTGACTGACTCATCAACGCCCAGCCCAAACCCTTGGATCTAGAATGATGAAACTTTGCACAGAGGTTCCTATAATAACATAGACAAGGAATAAGAACAATTTTTGAAAATTTAACCTCTAAGAGGTTGAAAATGACGATTACACTTTGTATGAAAGTTCGTCATTTCTGAAGTTAGAAAGATTTAAATTCGTATTCAAGCTACTCTTTGTAAATAAAAAATACTGTTGTCAGAGTTTTTGGGAAAATCCGTCCTTAAGCGGGTGAATATGAGTGAGAAAATTTGTATGGGGATTTTTTTTTTGTAATCTATGGACTTCCAGGTCAAATGGCTTAGTTCAGAGATTTAAAATTTAGTCACTAGCTGTAATTTATGACATATTAGCTTACCAAAACCATTGTAATTCGGGTTGAATTAGACCAACAGGTTAAAATAGAGGGAAGATTTATGTATAAAAGTCCGTTATTCTATAAAATAGATAGTAAAAGATACTGTTTATTGCACACCATACAAAGAAGTTACAGTTTATGTTTTCAGAAAGATGTACAATTTACTCGTTCAAATATCTAAAAGCGGTCTCTTCCAGACAACCTTAGGGTAGAGGATAACTATAGGATAGGATAACTATAGGAAAGTGGTTGAAGTTAGAAACATAACATTAGAATTCATATTTAGGGTACTGTTTTGAAACAATATTTGTATGTGTGTCATAAAGGCTTACTCCAAAAAATGGATGTTGTTGAGATCCTACCCCCAAAAGGGTAAAATAGAGAGGACATTTTTGTTTGAAAGTCCATCATTCTTGAAGATAGTACTCATTATTGCACACCATACAAAGAAGTTATAGTTGATGGTTACAGATAAATGTAAAACTTTAAAGCTCTTATCGCTAAAAGCAAACTCTTTCAGACAACCTTCTGGTAGAGAATAATTATAGAAAAAAAGAAAGTGGTTGTACTTAAAACAAAGAAATTAATAATTAGGCTTTTAATTTCTAAGTACTATAAATTAGCTTACTTTTGTTCCGAATAAGAGGGTTAGAAAGGGACGGTATTTACTTAGTAAGGGTGATCCAGACTTTATCATCACTGGTCGTCTTAAAACCTTAATCACAACTAAAGAAAACCTAAATGTAAAGGTTCGGTGTAGGTATATATTTTGTAACTCATTTACTAATCTTGCGTAGATTCCATATAAATAATACAGTCTGGCACCTAGATAGAATATACAACTGTTTATAGCATAAAAACTACTTGTTTTTTATTCCGAAAAAAATACTGACATCACTAAGTCACGAATTTCTGTGACAAACTAAATTACACGCGTGTGAAGCCGCAGGAAACAGCTAGTTACTTATATTAAGGTCATTTAAAAATATATTTTTAATTAATACCAACATATCTTTATGTTAATTCAATTTTACATCACGCTGTTATTGAGTGGCTGTATAAAAAGTTGGAACATTGTTCAATAAAAATGAAAAAATAGAACTATTTTTGACAGCTGTCATTTTATTTTTAAAAAAACTAGTCTATTGAACCATGTTCCAACTTTTTATACAGCCACTAAATAACAGCGCGATGTAAAATTTTATTAGTTTTTTATGTAACAAAGATAAGTTTAAATAAATATTTTTAAAATAACATAGATTTAACCAAAATATTTACCTTTTTTTCAATGATGAAAATGAAAAAAATGGCTGAATAGCTGGCCAGTCACAGAAAAAAATTTGGCGGGAAAGCGGCAATCCCATCTTCATTTGTTTTTTCGAATTGTAGAACGTAGTGATTACATACTCTTTGGTAGAGTTTTGTTAAAATTCACTCAGTTTTTATTTAGCTAATTCATGTTTTTATTTTTACTTTTATTGGATTCCTTTCCTTGTAAGGAAAGTTCCTTGTATTCATAATGAAAAGCACAGTGTTTACCTCGTGTTAAAGACTCTCAAAGTCTCTCAAACTATTGGCGCTTACTTTCACCCCTAGAGTAACATAACAATGAACTATTACCTACGTATATAAGTAGGTACCCACAGGTACCAATGCGCAGGTACCTACTCTATTGCATTGTGTCCTTAAGATATTTGGGAGTTTAAATAAATAAGAACGGAATGTCTGGAATGAATATACTTTATTGATATCCTAAAGAATATTGAAAGAATAATTAAAACCTGGTGTGTTTCATGTCTGAGGTGGTTGGCGCCGTGGATCGTGGTATTCCTGTTGATGTCATTTACACAGATTTTAGCAAGGCTTTTGACAGGGTGGACCACCAGATCCTAGTTAATAAGCTGCTGAGCTGGTGTGCGTCTTACCTTGTTGAAAGATCCTCAAAAGTTGTTATTAATGGACACACTTCTGATACACTTATGGCGTCATCAGAGGTTCCACAAGGCTCTCATTTAGGTCCACTATTTTTTTACATTTTCATAAATGACGTTAATACATGCTTCCTGAACTCGCAAATATACTTATGCGTCGATGAGTTTAAATTCTTACAATGCGGCTGGAAGAAGAGCGCGACTCGCGGCTACTACAAGACGATCTAGATCGTTTTTCGAGTTGGTGCGAGATAACAAAATTAAACTGAATGTTGATAAGTGCAACTTAGTACACTTTTCTCGAAAAAAGACTCATTATTTCAACTCTTATAAAATAAACAATCATATGATACGGGAAGTTTATGTGATTCGCGACCTTGGTGTTTACATTGATAACAAGCTTCGCTTTCATATTCACGTAGACAAAATAGCTACAAAAGGCTTTAAACTACTGGGTTTTATTGTTCGTAATTGTCGGGACTTTAAACATTCTTCTAGTAAAGTAGCTGTTTTCAATTAATTAGTACGCTCAGGCTTGGAATATTGTTGTGTTGTCTGGACTCCGTTATATGAGGTACATAGGCACCGGCTGGAATTTATTCAAAAGCGTTCCTATGGCATCTGTCATATCAAAGCAGGTTAGCTAAACGACTTCCTACTTACAACACACGTTTAGATCACTTTAAATTGACTACCCTGGAAAATCGTAGGAAACTGCTGGATAGCATGTTCTTGTACAAAATAATTAACGGTCATATTGACTGTTCCGATCTTCATGCACTAATAAATTACAATGTTCCCTATAAACTGGATCGGCTGTCCAGGTATTTGCCGTTTAAGGCAAATGGTTTTAGGACTAAGTTAGGCCATTTTTCCGATATAAACAGGATTCAGTCTCAATTTAGTAAATTGTCACGCTCAACTAGCACCGATATTGACATGCCATATTCATTGCGCAAATTTAAACGAACTGTTTCTAAATTGCATAAGTAATCCCGGAAAGTAAAATAATTATCAGCACATTATTTGTTTTTAGAAACGTATTAAATTGTTATTTAAATTTTTCAAAAAGTAACAGTTTTTTAAAAATTTCAATTTCTTCGTTAGTCATAGTTTGTTTTCAACATAAATTTTTCTGTGCATGTCGTGGCAGCCTTTAATTAAGGCAACACTATAACCTGTTGTTTAATATTGTATATTGTTAAATGTAAGGTGTATGCTTTGTTGGTTGTCCTGAAATAAATAAATAAATAAAATTTCAGAAAAACCTTTGTGTGATCTATATAGCTTATGGTGCATATTTTATTTTATCATCGCTTTTCAGCAAAATTTAGAGATCTGTTTAAACTCTTTATGTAAGTTCTTAAAACGTTTTGCTGGGTGAAAAGTCAACACAGAGGAATAGGTAATATCCAAACTGTTAATTTTGAGCAGTAAGTTTTCTGAAATAAAAGTCGGAAACTACATTTAAGATAATGGAAATCAATTCTGTTAAAATTAATTATTATTAAAGGCACATTTAAAAAAATAAATAAAAAAACACATTTTAATGGTAGCATGCAAAATTTCCAAGTATCGTCATACAAGCCTATACAAGCATAGAATGATCTAGTTAACAAAGAGTAAATTAAGTATCGAAAATGAGAACGCCTTTTAAAAAAAAAAGAAAATGAAAATTCTCTTTACTTTATTTTTCTATATTATAAGAGGCCCTCTTTACAAATTATCGATAATATAAGTGCAGTTAATAATGTAACAATTGTTTAAGACAAACAATTCTACGTTCGGGTGTGTGTGTGTGTGTATGTGGGTTTGTGCGTGTATTGTGTGTGTGTTGGAGTGATATCAGTTCTAATTTACTAGCGTATTGTGTATATCAGTAGTCCGTAAGGTACCGTATAATCCGTATGATATAATGGCTAAAGTAGTTAGTATTTTGTGTTTTTCAACCTGTGGGTCGCTAAGCCTCTTTAGGGGGATCGCAAGAAGTAGAGAGAACTACCTCAAAAAATCAATAAAGTTTAAAAATAAATATGTGTTACTAAAATGTTAATAAAAGAATAAATTCCCGCAATATCCGAATCCTAATTATGCAAACCGATATTTTTTTAACTACCTTAACTTAATCTTTTTCTTCTTGAGGTGCCATCTCCTACCGGAGGTCGGCTATCATTAGTGCTATCCTTATCTTTGATACAGCAGCCCGGAACAGGGATCTTGTGCTAAGGTTCAACCATGTCCGGAGATTCTTTAGCCACGAAGTACGCCTTCTTCCGGGTGGTCGTCTTCCCTGGATTTTCCCCTGCATGATGAGTTGGAGCAGGTCGTATTTATCATTACGCATTATGTGACCAAAGTACTGAAGCTTGCGTTTCTTGACAGTTTTCAAGATTTCCACCTTTTTGTTCACCATCTGCAAAATTCTTTTATTTGACACTATCCGTCCACGATACGACTATCTTCAGTATCCTTCTGTACACCCACATTTCAAAGGCCTCCAAGCGGTTGCTCATATTTTGGGTTAAGGTCCATGATTCCACACCGTACAAAAGAATCGAAACCACATAGCAACGTGCCATACGCACTCTGGTCGATATCTTCAGCGATCGATTGCAGAGGAGATGACTTAGCTTCGGGAAAACGTTACGCGCATACTCTATCCGGCATTTGATTTCAACGCTGTGATCACACTGGCCGTTTACGATGCATCCAAGGTATTTGTAAGAGTGGACTCTTTGAACTACCTTACAATCAGATCAGTCGTTGTAAGGTGTTGAGATTTACCAACGATCATGACTTTTGTCTTTTTCAAGTTTATGTTAAGACCATAACTTGCACTAATGCTGTCTACGCGTTGAAGCAAACTTTGTAAATCGTCGAAATTGGACGCGAATAATATAAAAACAAAGATTCGGGGGGGGCACGAAAAAATTGTTTAATACTATGGGGGCCGTGTCATGAAAAAGGTTGAAAAACACTGTACATAACGTAGGTACTTGTAAATCTTTCATTCTACAACTACTTTCTCTTTTAGCCTCCCATGTGTAATATGTATGGGGTCCATTTTGTCAAAATCTTTGTAAAACGATATGAATGATAAAGATTAAGATATATTTATTTACAAAAACATCTATGCAAAATATAATCATGGCATAAGATGAAAATATATATTCTTGATGTTAGTATTATTAGTAGGTATCAACATGTTTTACCGATATTTGGCGTGCAAATATTCAAAATGTTCAATAGTTAGAATGAAAATGTAATGCGGTTAAATATATATTAAACAATTATAACAATAAAATAAAATTTAAAAAAGTCGAAATCTATCATTTTGAAAAATCTGTAATAATTAAATAACATAAAGTCATTTACGCTATAGTAACATTTGTCAATTAATAGTTTTTTAAATTTTGTTTTAAAAAGATTATTGCTTAGCGACATATAAGCCTCAGGAATTGTATTATATATTTTGGGAGCCATGCATATTACCTACACTTTTTCTTAACAGAGCCGTTTTTGCTGGTTGCAAGCACAATTTGCTCTCATCACGGCGGTTTCGAACAACTATATCAGATAACTTTGAAAATAGTTGAGAGTTGCTTCTTACAAAGAGAGCTAGTGTTAGAATTCTGTGCTTATTGAAATATGGCATACCTACAACTGTCGGTTGTTTTGAGGCTAAACATAGCTCGGATACATTGTTTTTGACTTTTAAATACAATGTCCTTGTTAGTATAGTTGCCCCAGAAAATAATTCCGTATCTTAGAATAGATTCGACCAGTCCATAGTAATGCTGTATGTAACTTTGATGTAACGCAGTTACTAACTCTCGCTCTCTCGCATACATTGCGACTTTGCGACAGAGCGAGAGCAGCTAGTAAGTGATTTTAATATAAAAATGCTTATGTACCTTTTAACCCAAAATGTACCTTTTGGGAACTTGTGGCTGTAGCACTGCAGAGGAACCAGAACATTTTGGAACAAGCTTTAACATAATATATCTAGTATTATCTGAATGTGCACGTTTCTGTAGTTATTAATCCTTCATCAAACAATAATTACCAAGTCTATAATACTAGAGTTCCAAGTAAAAAGCAAATTATCTGACATCTTAAGAATTAACGCGCTCACGTCATATAGGGAAATTTTATAGATTTTTCCTCATACAATGGGTGCGACATGCACGTTTAATACATAAACCTATATTACATAAGGTATATCAAGTGGTAGAGTAGAGCAGTACCCACCTACTATAAATCAAACTGCCAGCTGCCTTCATCATTTTTTTTTCTTGGGTGGCCGGCTGGTTTTAGTTGACCCGCCGTACGAATGAACTCGAACACGTAGGTACTGATAAAAAGTTAAGTGTTAAATTTGTAATCCCTATTCCTAGTAAATAAACAATAATACATTGTTAAATCACTTAAAAACTACTGGAAGTCTACACACCAAAGTATGACTTAGTTACTTTAATCCACTGGGATAGATAATACATGTTAACATATAAATCAGTGCTTTAATCCTACATGATCAGTCCAAAAAAGTTTCGAAATATTTGTTGGTTTGGCAATTTAAAAGAAAGTAATAATAATTTAAACTAAAACATCTACTATCACCATGCATTATAAAGAAAATAAGCTGACACATTTATTAAACAAACTTAATAATCTACTATTTACTTTAATTTAATTAATAAAATTAATTAAGTAATTGTTTTCACAATCACACCAATTATCTGGCCCTAAACTAAGCAAAGCTTGTATTATGGCGACTAAATAACGGATAAACATACTTAAATACTTTTATAAACATTGTAGGGTCCTGAAATAAAGTAAAGATTTACAGACCCTAATACGTTGATGTCTTTTTTTGGAAATTAGCGATGAATTACGTAACGCCATGTGCTACGAAGGTCAGCGCCGGAGCAGGCATACTTAAGACTTAAACGAATGCTAAATTAATTCATTTTTAAATTACATAAAAAGTTTTTTTTAATAAGAGTAGGTTGCCTGGACCCTTTACATGGTTCTATAAATTTTAGGCGCTACCAGAGTGCTTCGAGATAAATACAACAATTTAGCAAGTTGTCAATTACTGGCTTAATAATCTACTACAAATATCAACTTTCTCGATTTTTAAAGCAAGCAAAGGAATAGAGTTCAACATTCATTAGGGAATTTTAACGTTTCTTAGTAAGTGTAAGTACTGTGCAATGTACATGGTACATGTCAAATGCTGACTTAACAAATCAGTTTTAGTAAAATTACGGATAGGTCCGGTGCCAATAGTAACACGTATAAACCATTTTACAAAGAGTACAATATGTCAAACAACTCGTTTATGTATGTATCTTATGTTATGTAAGATACTTTGACGACTCCGTAGCCAAGAGGCGAGCATGCCAGACTTGGTGTCACTATCTCTGAGATCCCGGGTTTGATCGGTCAATGTAAAAAAATAACTATTCTATTTGTATTGGGTCTGGGTGCTGTAGTACCGTCGTTGTTTCTGATTTCTGTAAAACAAAAGCTTTGGCTACCTACCATAGGATCATAACAATGTGACGTTGTCTAATATTTAAGGATAGTTTGAGCAGTTACCACTAATACTAAACATTACAAACAAAACAAAAATTGCATACGAGGGTAGCAGAATTTGCAGATTACTATTTGTTGTGTGTGAGTGTATAGGTGTATATAGTGTGGAGCGTATTATATGTGTAAGCGTGCCTTTAAGTGCGTAAAAATTGTTGACCAAGACACCAAGTCCATTTAAGCGGGAGATACCACATAAATGTCACTAAATTTTAATGTGGTTGGAATATATGCTCACCTATGCACTATACTTAACTTTGATATTCACTTACCGAAGAGCTTGCTGGCCGCACCATATTACGAGTAATAAGATACATACATAATATTACGTTATTATATAGTTTTATGTTATTGAATTATAATATTTATAATGTTACGTTTATCGTTAAGAACTAGTTGGTAGTAGTACCCGCAAAATGACAAGCAAGGTCATAGTACCCAGTAATTTAATCCACCATGACATCATGGCGTTCGCGAAATATTCCATAGTGGTGGCCAGTTTTTGCAGTGGCCTGCGTAGGTAGGTAGGTACCTCTTGCGACTTGTTTTGCGGATCATGTTTTGCTGTTCACAACAGTTTTTCTATAAATTTTTATCAGTGCAACATGATCACACGCATCAAGGTTAGTAGAATCACGTAGAATTTACTGTTTAAGACAGAATTTGAATGTAAGTGGGTAATATAATAAAACCGTTTTCCTATAGGATAAAAATAAAGTAATATGTCACCTCTGGCACCTGTCTTAGGGTAATGAAATGTTTTCTTCCGTCTCTAATTAGGTTAGTTAGAAATTCCTATTAGATCAAAATCATATTTTCCCCACGACGGAATGGAGAAAATATATGCGTAGAGAGATTGTTTGTTTGAGAATACTAGAAGCACTGGAATGCTGCTATTTTTTATCTCTATCACGGTTCCGCCAATTCATACGCGGTTTTCTGTAGAAGGTTTGTTACGATGGTTCTTAGATAGGTGTTTTGAAATGTAAAATTTTTAAAAATCCCACTGTAAAAATGTTTAGAAAAATAATTAAATACCAAAGAAAATCCGTCAGGGGCTGCCATTCGCTACCTTGAACTAAGAATAGGTTAAAAAATACCAATATACTACTTCAATTACGTACTTAAATACGCACGTAATTAAATACGTATCCAACGTAACATTCTGTAAAACTTTATTCATTTCAGATTTTCTTTGGTTACTCACCTTCTTTTAAACTTAATATTTGATGCAGGTAGTCCTTTTTATATTTTAATTTTTATATCCAGAGTGGCGTCTTTCAATATTTTTAATTATTTATTTCGATGCCCTATCTACTTACTTATAAATTATCACTATAACGGTCACCCTGTGTATACTTAGTACTAGTCGGCAGGTCTGACTTTATGGAGTTACAGTTACAATAAATATTTGGATAAGAGCTACATAAAAGCTTACAAAATCTATAATTTGGCTTACAAAACAAGCTGATTTTGTAGTTTTTAGGCTCTTACTAAGAAGTCATAGTTGGATTTAAATATTTGGTTATCTCATTTCAACGTTAGTTATACGATATTGTTTAAGTAAGTAATACGTTGTTTCTGGTGGCCTTTTGATCCAGCAAACAATATCTTTGTGTGTAGGTAACAGATGAGCGGCCGCCGCTCATAAAGCCAGTAATAGGATCTACAGACACATCGACGCCGATGCCTGTTTGACATACCAATGATTCAATCTAAAACACAGAACGTCTTACAGACAAAGTAGATGCAGTTATAATATACCTTATGCGCAAGATGTAAGTTTCTATCTGCCACAGTTATTCACGAAAGCTATAAAACACTTTAGTGTATCACATATCGGTAGCGTCTTATGTCACACTACTAACGGTTTAAATTTGATTTATATTGCAAGCTGAATAAGGTTAAATTTCCATGATAGAGTGGCGTTGAGAGGCGATAAAATCTGAAGTGTTAGGCACACGTGCGTATCAAGAGTCACCCAAACGAGGACCAGTCCGTCCGGACTCTACATATCTCCAGAGATCGAAACTTTGATAATATTACAATAATACTGGCCTCGAACTGATCTTAATGGACTTAAGCTGCTTCGTTGAGGGCTTATGTATGGACCTCTTAGTTATATTTACAAACAATTTCTTAAACTGTACTAAAACTATAGTCAAAACTCCTATTACTATAGTTTCAGTTCAGTTTAAAAAATTGCATCCCCTTTAAAACGAATTACAAATACAAATTATTACACATCAAATTATTACATATCTATCCCACTGCAGTTTTATTTATAATAACTACAACCTCAGTGAATTCAGATTTTCTACAATCTTCAATACATAACTATTGTTTTAGGATAGGACTATGATACCACCTAATATGTATGAAGTGATGGCTATGATAGTGACGTGTCTATAACATTTGGAAACAAAACATGGGCGTTCACTAAAGACGCCCTGTCTAGATTTAATATTAACGCAAAGAGCGAGGAAGCGTTCATGGTAAGTATCCAAATTACTGAACCCGCCGGTAGACAAACGTTACGGACGTCACCAAATAGATTACGGCACTACAGGGGCAGTGGACGGGACTAAACGTATATGATGGCAGGTGCAGCAAGTCCTTGATAACCATTACCATTGATTGGATAGAAGAGGTCAAGCGGGACCCCTTGACCTGGTAAGAAGCCGATCGACATCTCAAAAATAGCAGGATACATGAACTGTTAAGGATAAATAGGTACACAAGTACAGGATTGGCACAGGGCCACCGGACCATAATACATGCAGCAGTCAGAGCGGTGGTTTGTACAGGGGATCAAATTAATTTAATATGATGATGATTTTACTTTATAATATAAGTTAGCTGACGTAACTATAAGATAACTTTAATTTGGCACCTAAAACCTTACACGAGAATCGTAAAACAGGTTTCTACGACACTTAAGTATTTTAGATTATTGCTTTTGCTTGTTTTTACTGTGTTCTTCAAGTTTATTGGCGCATAAAATTATACTTTTAATATAAAGCAAAGTTGAAACGGAGGCAAATATACGAGGTGGTGAGACGTCCGTCCGGTCGCTGGTAACCGGTTTCTGGTGAACTGGTCATCGGCGGTCCGCTGCGCCTTTGCGTGGCGAGATTTATCTCGCGCCCGCTCGCCTCATTCACGACCACATTAGCTTTCTACGATGGAAGAGACATACATTACATAAATTTAACGCGACACACCTTACCCTGCCTACTTCCTAACATGAAACTTATTTGGATATATAGGCACCTTTTCTACCGGTCATAATTCATATCAAATTAAAATTTTCATAAAATATAGAAATATCTCTACATACAATTATACATGTCTGTGTGTGTTTCTTAATAATTACGAAGAAAAAAGATCGAATAAGTTGTTAAGTTGAGTTGGGAACATTTTAGGCAACATGTGGCGGTACCAACGCCACTCACCGTGTCGCCGTGCGTAAGCAAAACAATGTTTGCGTATCTATAATTTTGCAGTCATTCACCGACAGTCTCTTAAAGCAAGCGAGCGATTACATCACTTGCAAATATAGCGCGAGTATACACAACACAATAATCAGCAATCACACTTATTACTATAGTCGAGTCGAGCATCTATCATTGTTGTCAAACGGAATCGAAGAAGAAGGTACCTAACCGTAATTAAGCAACTACTTCTACCTAAACACATTATAACCCCTTACCACAGAATACCTAATAGTACTACCGCCCTTACAAAGTAAGTAGGGTATAGAAATAACGTGTTTAGGTAGAAGTGGTGTGATGTATATTACCTACCTTCTTAATTACTTTAAGTGTTGATTGGAAAACCTTTTTACTTTTTGGGCTCTGGCTTGATAGGTTCGATTTTGGTAAGTTACTCTCTTAATATTGTAATTAGACATCAAGTATTTTAGTTATTTTATTATTTCTTCCTATTCCAAGTAAATGACAAAAGACTATAATAAAAACAGATTTTTCGAGATTAAGCATAAAACTGCTAGGCATGTTAAGAAATAAAAAACAGTTAAGCACGAGTCGGACTCGCGCACCGAGAGTTCCGTAAAAACTTGAAGGTTGTAGGTAACACTCACAAGATTCGAATAAAGATTCTCGAATATTTTTCAGCTTTTTCCGAGTTTGTTTTAAGTTTCTAAAATCAGTCCCCAAAAATTATAAATTACAATATTAGTGTCTCAATATCGACCGACACAGGTCGCGGTCAGTTTACCACTTGCAAATATTTGAAAGTAGTAAGTATCGGATCGGCTATCGGATTTTTCTCTTAAACTTGTGATTTAGAACATTGCTTCTTGACAAATATCATATCGGGAAGTACCCTACAGTATTCGATTCCCTTGCTAGTGACAAAATATGCGTAAAAGGCCGTATTTTTTAAAGCATTTTTAGCAAAAAAATGCATCGTGCAAACATCAGCAGATGATGTTTACATTAATTTATCCAAATCATTCCAATAGAAACCAAGTCTAATTAAACAAGTAGCAATCTTTTCTTGAGTTTCCGTTATTCTCTAACGGTGTTGGCTACCCATACGAATTACCTACAAAGTAGAGAAAAATGTGTTAACTAGTGTTAGTATTACCACAGAATATATAATAGTACAAGTAGTATTACCACTGTTAGATTTAAGGTAAATAAATTAGATATCAGCACATTATTTGTTTTTAGAAACGTAGTAAATTGTTATTTAAATTTTAAAAAATGTGTTAGGTTAGTCATAGTTTGTTCTCAACATACATTTTTCTGTGCAGGCAGCCTTTAATTAAGGCATCACTATAACCTGTTGTTTGATATTGTATATTGTTGAATGTAAGGTGTATGCTTTGTTGGTTGTCCTGAAATAAATAAATAAATAAATATTGTAAAATTCCTGAAAACTGCTTCAAATATTATTTTTTTTATTTCTAGAGTTTGAGTAATATAGAAAACGAACTAGTAAAATTATAAATAAAAGTAGTTGGACTTAGTATGGAACAGCTATATTCTTACTCGATTTGACCAATAGAATAAAAATTGAAGCTTTTTTACCTCTTCCGCGGTAAGAACAACTAAAAGACGTAGCACCTCCTTAACCTAACACCCTGTATATTTGACGTTATAATAAAAATTATCGTAAAAATTAATCTATACCTAGGAAAATATCTAAGTGAGTATGAAAGATAATTAATATGATTTCGTTCTCACTCCATGTAACGCGGCGCCTACGTGCGCCACCACGCGTTTGCTAAACTCAAAGCAAATAAGCAAATTACCAATTGCATTAATATTGTCAACTACCTACTCTTATCTATGTAGATAATATCTATAATGATACCTTTACTCATCACACACTTGTGCAATTTTATAATTACAATCTTATGTTGATTTATAAATTAAGTAGTACTTTCTTTAATAGGTTTGTATACAGTAAATAACATTACACACATGACTTTTTTTTTGTCATGAATACCTAAAACCTTTATAAAATATGTATTAGTATATTATAGTACTTATTTAGGTACTGGAGGAAATAAAATAACATTTACATTTATTGCGCTTGCGCGTCATATCTACTTAACGACGTTAAAATAGGAAAACATTGATGAGGTGATGTTAACAAATGATTTATAAAAACTCCAGATGTTAATCGAGTTATATCAGTCACGCGCTCTAGCCATGCAGGGCTGGAATCGCATCGCATGCACCAATGCGCGTAACATGACTTATAAAACACCAACATCATTCTTTTTGTTTTTGCTTTGTTCTCTACACGAAGTATGACAGAGATGGTGTATAGAGCTCTACATAAAAAGTGAGATAATATGTTTTCAAGGTTTTAAACACGACCCGTTAAAGATTGCGTGGATCGAACGATGCGAAGAGCCGGCGCGTCATCGACCGCACGAAGCACGCGATACCTGCTTGGCGCCGCACCGGACGTATGTAGTAGGTACGTACTCATTGCAACAGTAAAAACAAATGAAAATGAGCTACCGAATGAATAATATTAAAATCGAATAATAATAATACAAATTTCCGTCATTTAAGAAAATATGCAATCATTGAAACAGAACTAACTGCTATTTATAAAATTAAATTTCCACCAGGTAGGATAAGTTATGAGGATTTCATATTTCCGTTACTTATTTGTTTACTTAGGTACCCATATGCTAGCACTGAATGCTTGTGTGGGTCGTAATCCTACGTTTAATAGATAGGATAGGTTGGTAATTTTACCGACCTTAAATAAAAAATTTCACATTAGCGATACGCTTTCGCAGAGCGGATCGAAGCATTTTGTAAGTAGGTATAAAATGGCGATCGAAATAGAAACAATATGGCTGCTGATAGGTTAGCGCCACATTTATATGCCCACGCAACGTTGTGCAAGAGATAGGCGCGTGAGTGTGGCGCCTAGCCAGCCGCGGCTTCACGGCCGCACTTCACTCGTAAAATTACAGTCTAATACTACCCGTCTTCGCTTTTGCACTGTCTCTCGAACTGCATTGAATCATGCAACTGGATAGTCTCCCAAAATATTTATGAAAATCTCGTTTTTTATTTTAATTATTCTTACCACTCTTAGTCAATGATTAATATGTGCCAAGTCACCAATTGTCATGGTCTCGAAGTAAGGAATTAACGTCTTTGTGTCACAAGTATTCATACTATTCATACCAGTTTTCTTGCCGGGGGCGTCTCCGAGTCCCAGCACACCCATACGAGAACCAATTTAGAAAGTTTGTTTCTCAAACAAACCCCTGCCTTTGGGACCCTTGATCTGTAGGAAAACCTGCGCCAATCTAACTTTCTAGTCGTAAAAAATACATCCTATTATTAAATATAATCATTTCGAAGAAGGAATTTATATCAACAAAGAGTTTTCATCGAAATTACTTTTAATCCAGAATGATCCTATGTGACTCGGTTTTCCGCATATTTCGCATGTTCTTCTCCAGCAGATGCTTGTTGATTGGTTAAGCTGGGGATAATGACACACCGACATGAAATTGACGTCCTTTTTATGAGCTGTCAAAACGCGATGCAATATCCGAATAGATTTTGAATGGGTATACTTAGTTGTGACGTCACTTCTATGTAGCCCAAAACGATGTCAAATGGCTAAGATTAAAAATCGATCTTGCAAACCTAATGAGAATTACGAATATATGAAATAATGACCTAAAGACATTTCTTAGAATTATTTGTGAATGGTGTCAACATCCCATAGGGATCATTAAATTTCATTGTTCAACGTGCGTAGTTAAGCAATCGAAAAATAATTTTCTAATTTTATCATCATAACATTCATACATAGTGTCATTGTGGGAGTCAACGTCTACCACAACACTTCGAACGTCCTTCACGTCAATACTATCTAATCTAATCAATAAACCTTTAAGAATTCTACAGAGATATTACCTATAACTTTATTTACGCAAAATGTTTTGCAGGCGTTGCAGTGCAAGAAAGCACGTACGCTCGCGATAAATACGTAGGTACTATACATTGCGCTTGCGTCACTGCCATCAATCAGGAGTATGAGGACCCCACATGCGGATGTAGATAACATTTCGCTTCGTTCACATTGTACGAATAAAGTTGGAACGGATACTGATGAAGCTACGTCACTTTGAATATAAGTACTTACCAAGTAACGTGGGAAAATTCCACACTCGCCAATGATTCATTATAATAGGTACGGTCAGGTACCTAAGTCGGCAAACCTTCCTTCAGTTAAAGGTACTTAGTAAGATAAGTAATGTAGTACACACTTTACCTACATTCCTAATTATAGGTACTTACCTATGTTATTGCTTTAGAGAAGTCAAATACTGAGTAAAATGCAACCATGTCTTTGAAAGGTTTACACTACAGTCACAGAATATTAGGTCCTTATTTATGAAATTGCCGATACTCAATACTGGCAACTTTAACATCAAATATCTTGCGTTTGATTAGGAATTCCAAATTCAAATTTATTTCGAAATAAAGCCAGAAAAATATTGTTTTAAAATTCGTATTTCATTTGTTTTCACATCATTTAGTTGAGCTTCAACATTGCTATAACAACAACTATGGACAAATTGAAAATTCGGGGTATTTACGAATACGAGTTCCACCGTAGCACTAGTGGTGCAGAAACGACTCGAAGAATTTTATGACGTGTATAGTAGATTCTTAGTTTCGATTTTAATTTTCGGGTATTTACATTGCCAGTTGTTGCCCTTACACTCAGTTTAGTTCTAGAGCCTATAATGCATTACAACCATTTGTTTCAGGTAAATTATAAAAAAATAGGTAAGGAGTACATTAAGCACTTATAATTTACACTTAACGGACTGGGGCCTGTACATATGAATAAGCTGACGAGGAACTCAGGCTGAGCTAGCTGAAAGGGTTCTTCGTCACAACACAAACCAAAGACCAAGACCAAAACAAAATTTAAAATCATATTCCTCTAATTATCTATCCTTCAGATTTAATTTCTAACTTTTATTGCTCTAGCCTAAACTAACTATCGGATTTTCCATCTATTTAATGTTAGTCATATTCCATATTCCTGAGGTTTAAATACAGAATGTATTTAGTCATATTCCATATTCCTGAGGTTTAAATACAGAATGTATTTTAACTTCAGGAATATGGAATATGACTAACATTGCCTTAATCCAGAAATCTTTTTGGGTTCAAAATTACAATGTTTTTTCAGTTTACCCGCTTCACCTTCTTAGCGATGTAATTTAAAAAATATTCTTTGTGAAGAACCTCTAGGGTAGGTTGGCGGTACTCAAAGAATATTCTATCCAAATTGAAATATCTAGGTCCGCCGTGCCGCGGCTAAAGCAATGCGCGTTGTCTGTAAGTCAGATGTTTTTATAGGTAGGATATACCTATCCTACCAGAGCCAGAGATAGAATCGAGTAAAAATTAAATGATTATAGTTTAGTAACTCTCCAAGAAGCCATGATCAACTTTTTAAACGGCACATTCATTACCATAGAATCGCTTCGTCGAATAACCGGCTAGTTAGGCGTTTCACACGCGCACCCATGGCGGTGGTGTAAGTGGTCGGTGTAGTAGGCGCTGGTGGCCGGTGAGAGGAAACCAGTTTGATAGGAGCGCCGCGCTTGTAGGCGTCTGCCACACCTTGCTGGCGGAACTACCTACGCGCCTGGCAATAGATTAGGACTAACCAAATCTAGCCACTAAGCATGTTTCCGTTAAAATAAAAAATACATGATACATACTTCAAAAATAGGGTGTAGATTTTCATTATTCTGTCCTTCATTACTAGATCAAAAAATTCATAGGTCTAGGACTCGGAAGTCCTGAAGACATAAGTACCTACTTCAGGATTCCGACTGTACTATGTAAATATGTAATCTACTCTCTCCCTCAAAAGAAAATGCATTCTAAACATAAGACATTTAGAAAAAGTTAATATATAATTACTTACCTACATTAAATATTAATGTAGGTAGGTATCCTACCCCCATTATGTAAGAACAAAAAACACAGTAGGTACCTACTCTCTAGCCGCTCTATACCTACAAAAAAAACTAATTGGGACACACAAAACTTTGCCGATCGGAACAGGTTGTGATTTTGTTCAGAACGTAGGTAGGTCCATTTAAAGGTGCTACAAAAAATAAGGTGCCAATAAAGGGACGGAAACCCATTGTTTGAGTGTCAATCTGGTAGAAGGAATTTTGAGGAAAAAAATATTAAGCTAAGGGGCCTATAGAATTGGGCGTAGGGGAATACAATGAATCCTTTGTGAACACAGGCGCCGAACGGTCTGGCGGCGCAGGCGCAGTCGGTCGACTCCGCGCCGCTCCGTCTGGCCCGCGCCCGCGCCGCACTTCTCTACTGTCACGCAAACACACACAAGTAAGAACTGGCTTTGACACGCATGTCCACCTTCTTAATATGGTAATGGGATATGCAGTACCCAGGCATACGCTGTTTTATCGGCATAAAATGCAATAGGCAAGGCAGGCTCGACAACACGTGTCCCCCGGACTCTCATGATATGAGGTATCATTCTTATCTACTTTTGTTTCACATTAACAATCAGCCTATTATAATAACATCTATTACTTACAATAAAAATGAAACATTTTAAATTCTGTACATTGAAGACATTTTGTAAATTTTGTTTGAAGGGCACTTAATAAATACTTAGTCGATCGATACTGAAACCAATTGTATTTTTTTTCATTGTTGTCTGATTGTCTGTATCTTGGTTCCGCAGCGCATCACTCCGAAACCACTGAATGGATTTAAATGAACCTTGGCATAATAATTGAAGTCCATACTAGAATATTAGTATAAAGATATAGGATATTAGTATAAAAGCTTTTATCCCGAAATTCAGCATGGCATTCTATGCGAGAAGGGATGAAAGGCAAAATATGTATGTATTAGGTATGTAGCAAAAGTCAAAAGTCAATAGTCAAAAATCATTTATTCAGTTTAGGACAGACAACTGCCACTTAAGAACGTCAATAATAACATTATTGGGCCATATGGGGCTGAAAGAAAGAAAGAAAGAAAATTATTTATTTGGTTCATATTATCACAATTAAGTACTTAATTACTTACAATAAATAATAATGGCAAAAAGGTAATGTGATATGAAACAAAAAGGGTTGCCACTCAGCTATTTTGCCATGGCAAAGACGCCATGACGCTGGTTTTCTGTGGCAACCATTGAGGTAAAGAGAACATGTCTCCTTATTTTTGGGCCCTACTAGCGCTTCGAGACAAGACACAGACAATCTGGCAAGTGCTAAGAAGAAACGCCGGAACCAACTCAGTCACCACACAAAAAAAAGGAAAAGAAAATAATGTATACCTGTGCGAGCAGGGCAGTATTTAATCCAGACATTTTTGTTATTTAAATAGTCATTAACAGTATAATAACCCTTTTTCATTAAAATAATCCTAACATGCGATTTAAACTCAAACATGGGTAGTTCAACAATAGACTGGTAATTTGTTAAAAAAGCGAATACATTTACCCATAAACGAATTACTCCTTTAAGTAGTCTGAAATTTGAAACAGCAAGTTTATCTATTAAAATTATGTATGTCACTTTTCTTAGGAAATAGATGCAGGTTTTTGCGAATGTACATAATATTTTTATAAATGATTTGACAGGCCACTGTAAGTATATTAATTTCCTTAAACAGTTCTTTTAACGAGTCTCGGGGTCGAAGGTTGTAAATTGCCCGTACAGCTCTCTTTTGTAGTACAAAGATAGATTTAATATCTGCTGCTGAGCCCCATAACAATATTCCGTATGACATTATACTATGAAAGTAGCTAAAATACACTAATCTTGCCGTTCCAACATCAGTCAATTGTCTTATCTTCTCACAGCATAAGCAGCTGAACTAAGTCTTCCTGACAGAGTCTCAATATGAGCACCCCATTGCAGACGAGAATCTAAAGTTATTCCCAAAAAGGTAGTGGAATTACTAGTATCCAGTCTTTCATCTTTTACAATGAAATGTGTTGAGACCTTCCTCACATTTGGCATTGTAAATTTTATGAATTTCGTTTTGTTTGCATTGAGCAAAAGATTGTTGGTACTAAACCAATGCAGAACCCGCGAGAGTGCATTATTTACATCGTCAAAAGATTCTTGACCTCTTTTAATTTTAAAGATCAGTGATGTATCATCTGCAAATAATACCACATAGATCGTTTGCAAAGTAAGAAAGGTCATTGATATAAATTAGAAATAGCAGGGTCCTAATATTGATCCCTGCGGTACCCATGGTAAGAGGTGACCCTGAAGATTCAGTTCCATTTATACATACTTTTTGAGTTCTGCCTGTGAGATAAGAGTTTAATAAATCTAAGGACTCTTTTGAAACCCCATAATGTCTCAACTTTTTAGTAAAGTTTGATGATCTACACAATCGAAGGCCTTAGAAAGATCACAGAAGATACCTAAAGCATCTTGCTTACTCTCCCAAGCATCGAACACATGTTTTAGGAGTGCAACTCCAGCATCAGTAGTATTTCTACCTTTTGTGAAACCGTATTGTTTATTATGTAGTAACTTATTTAGGACAAAGTGAGATAAAAATTAAAAACATTATTTTTTCAAAAATTTTACTAAGTACGGATAAGATAGATATTGGTCGGAAATTGGAGGGATCAGTTATCTTATCCGATTTAAATAAAGGAATAATTTTGCTAAATTTTATTAAAGTTGGGAATTCTCTATCATCAATACATTTGATAATATAATTGTAAGGTGAGGGGCTATTGCATTTATTATTGTATTAATGATATTGACAGAGATTCCCCATAGATCCTTAGTTTTTTTCATATTTAATTCCCTAAATATTTTTAGTATTTCCTCCATTGATTTAAATAAGTAGTAAGTCAATGATTTCCTCAGCGTTTATATGTCTAAAATTTAATAGAGATTGACACTCATTAACACCTGACTTTAAAAGAGACTCAGCTAGTTGAGCAGAAGATGCAAGTTCTTTAGTTGTAGAGGTAGCTATGTTTGAGAAGAATTTCTCAAAAGTACCTATTTGCAACTTCTGTGTTTGATTTAATTAGCTTATCTCCAACTTTGAGAGAGTGTGTGATCCCTTGGTTTTTGTCTACAAATTTCCTGATTTATAATATTCCACGTAACCTTCGCTTTATTAGTAGAACCCGTAATTATGCTACGTAGATGGTTTGACTTTGCTTTGGCACATACTTGTTTAAATATTTTAGAATACTTTTTAACATACTCTATGATCTGTGGGTTCTGAGAATCTGCTTTTCACAGTACAAGTCATATAATGTATTTCTACTTTTATAAATACCAGGTGTAGCCCAATCATTGATAGGTTATTTATTTTTATCTTTCTTTCCGTAAAAATCTGATCAAATTAATTTTTAATTAAGCCAAAAAGATTCTCGTGTAACTCATCTCGTGGTCAGTTGTAGGTTTTATTAAATGAACACCATCATTAATTTTTTCCTTGAATTTGTCAATTCTATTGATGGTAACTGGCCTACAAATCATCTACATCTACAATGTTCGAGATATGATGGTGCTCAAATGATGCCTTTTGTCCACTATGGTCCGGATCTTAGACAATTTAAAATAGATTTATCAATTATATACATCGCTATTACAAAAAATATTGTCTAAGCAAGTAGCCGATGTGGGAGTCACCCTTGTAAGTAGGTTCATTAAAAATATTTATTAAATTATTCCATATTCCAAAAAAATATTGAGATAGAGTTGCTAGTGTAATCAACTCTATCTCAATATTTTTTTGGAATATCTTAAATCGATGGTTTCTAGTGTTGATTTATGTCTGAAAATAATATTTTTTGAAATCCATTAATTTAATGTATCAATAGCTAGAAGCATTCAGTTTTGGTGGGCAAGATTAAGTTTTGGTGGCGTGATTTTTGAAATTTTAAGATTTGGTGGCTTATTTTCAGTTTTGGTGGGAACTCAAAACTGAGAAACTATGATAACAAATAAAAGTCTGTAAATCTAATAAGACAATAGTTGTATGTGGAGATTTTAACATTGATTTATTGGTAAACACGCAGACATCAATCCGTTTTCTTAATCTTTCTTTAGTCTTAGCTGATAATTAGCTTAGTCTTTTGTTAGTCTTAGCTGATAATTGTATCTAAGTAAGTTAAATTTATAGGGATTATATTCCAAAAGAAAATACGACGTAACATAATAAAAAGTGGACTAACTATTTTTTGAAGCTGATTAGAACGAAAATACTCATTTTCAATTTGTGAAAAAAATGAATATCTCAAAAACTAAGACAACAGGTTGCATATAGTAGGGTATATTTGGATACCCCGGGACATAACAAATCCAAAAAAACATTTTGGACGTCACCTTTTGGACCACCCTGTATACTAATTTATCTAGGGGCACAGTAGCACCCCCGCCAAGACGAGCCAAGCAAAGCGCTTCTGCCAAAGCTTACCGACCCTGAACTCTGACCCTCAACATCATGCCAGAACGACGTTCAATGGCACTGCAGAGATATGGAAGTCCTTACGACGGGATATCATGTCCTAAGGACTAGGATGGCCCACAAATAGCTTAGGAACAACAAGGCGCCGGGTGATGACGGAATCACATCAGAGCTTCTAAATCAAAAGTCCTTCAAAGACTCTTCAAATCCGTCTTGCTCGAGGGAATAACGCCGGAGGCATGGAACTGAAGTGTAGTGGTGCTCTTCTTCAACACCTTATTGAAGAATTACAGACCCATCTCACTTTTGGTTCATGTCTACAAGCTGTTTTAGAGAGTCATCACAAATCGTCTCGCGCGTAGGTTCGATGACTTCCAGCCTCCCGAACAAGCCGGTTTCCGAAAAGGCTTTAGTACCATAGACCACATTCATACGCTGCGGCAAATTATACAGAAGACCGAGGAGTATAACTTGCTACTATGCTTGGCGTTCGTGGACTATGAGATGGCCTTTGATTCAATCGAGACCAAGGCAGTGCTACAGTCTCTCCAGTGGTACCATGTTAACTATCAGTACATCGAGGTGTTGAAGTGTTTATACATAACGTCACTATGTCGGTCCCAGTACAGGAGCAGAGCATAAAGGCGAGCTCTCTGCAGCGAGGCGTAAGGCAGGGTGATGTTACATCTTTAAAACTGTTCACCGCTGCATTGGAAGACGCTTTCCTAGAATGGTAAGGATTTGGCATCAACATCAACGGCAAGTACATCACTCACCTTTGGTTTGCCGACGATATTGTGGTCTTGGCAGTATCGTTTAAAGACCTCAGCATAATGCTCGATGGCCTTAGTCGAGTTTCCCAGCAACCTACTTGTTGATCGGATGAACATAGACAAAACCCAAAATACCCATGCGCCCAACACAATATCCGTTAGGAACTCTACTCTGAAAAACTCTACTTGTAGTAAAATACATGGGACAAGTTAGGTAGACCCAATTTTGAGAATGAGGTCAATCGTCGAATCCAACTTGGCTGGGCAACGTTCGGGAAACTACACGTCTTCTCGTCCAATATAACCTCAGTGCCTTAAGACGAAAGTCTACAACCAGTGTGTGTTACCAGTGATGACATAATGGAACTGAAACGTGGCCTCTAACTACGGGCCACATAAGAAGGCTCAACGTCGCACAGCGTGCTATGGAAAGGGTTATACTTGGTGTTTCCTTTCGAGATCCAATCAGAAATGAGGAGATCCATAAACGGAACAAAAGTCGCTGACATAGCCCAACGGATTAGCAACAGGCACATAGCACGTAGAACTGATGGCCGATGGGGCAGAAATGTTCTAGAACAGAGGCCACGTACCGGTAAGCGCAGCGTAGGACATCCACCTACAAGGTGGACAGACAACCTGGTAAAGGTCGCAGGAAGACGCTGGATGCAGGCCACTTCCAACCGGCCAATCTGGAAGTCAATGGGGAAGGCCTTTGTTCAACAGTGGACGACCTATGGCAGAAATGAATGACGATAAGTTAAAAAGTTACGGTTAGCATGACAAATCAATGAAAAGATTGTAGTAATAGTGTCAGTCAAGATGCAAGAGATAGATTATAGAAAACATGATCAATTAATTCTGTAGTTTATTTTTTAACCCAAATAACTGGAAAACAAATAATTGATCTAGTATTTTATTTAAAATCTTCTGATCATATTCTGATCTTTTTCAGCTTTTGCAGATACTTTTGTAGCATTTGGCTTATAAAATAATACCTACGACGAGCACAAAAAGACCAAATTAGGATTTAGTGGCAATTCGTAAGATTTGGTGGTGCATTTTTTGTCACCTAAGCCACCAAAATTGATCCACCAAATCCTGAAAAATCATTTTAAAAAATCATCAAAATTACATTAGCTTGTATATTGTTCCAATGCAATGACATTGTAGAGTACAAACCAAAGCACTTTTATCAATAAATAGTTATGGTACACAAATTGTATAACAAAGTCAGAAATCGAGCCACCGCATCTTAAAAACTGTTGAACAAAACGCGACCAGGCAGTTTACTTACGTTTTGGAGGGATAACGAAGATTACTGCCACACCCCTGTTGCTTGCAATCACTATCGTATCACTGAGGGGTACGGGGTATAGCAAGGCCATGCATCTCGTGAGACTCAAAAAGGAGTTACGACAAGTTCAATTTTCACCACCTAATCTTACTACCGTGTGTGGACAAACTTTGATCTAGGGTTACGTGAATCCCAGGAGCTAAAATGACAAGTAACACTTACGTATAGAAGCCGTAAGTGGTTAAATAATTTATGATGATACTTTTTTGTTGGATATTCTAAGAACAAAGTAAATGCAAAAGTTTGTCCGTCCAGAAACAGGTTGAGGACACGCCACCAGATACTTAAAACGGTCCTATTCTTATTTTTATTTAATTATACAATGATATTTAGCGTATTAAAACATCGCGCAAAATGACTTGGTAGTTATAGAATACTGGGAAATTTTTTTAAGAAAATATGAATATTACACAGCGATTCACACCCCGGACAGTCAAAAAATGCGTTTGGGATATTCACCCATAGGCAACCGTCATTGTGGTAATGTTAGTCAGTTTGAGAGAGCAAAGAGCTCATTCACATCGTTTTGTATGTTGAGCGAGTACATTCTAGAATTGTTTACATTATTAAGAAGCTAATTGGCTCGAGCCTAGCCTGGTTGTACCTACCTCTGTATAAGGCAAGTTGCCGAGAATCTAATCTTGAGAGAAGACCAGCCGGCCACTCCAAAGAGCCGCTTAACCGCTTTCATTGCATTGCGCGCTTAGCTATAGCTGGTTTTCGTCGAACCATAGACGTAGTCACTATATATTTTACTTAAATAAAATAAGTAAAATAGTAAGTTTAATAGCATTAATACCAAAGCTCCCGTGTAAGTGATTGATTGTTATCTATTTTCAAAAACTTACATTAATTAAATTTCGCTAGTTCTAAATAAACGATATAAAATAAAACATGGCTGCTCATGAAGTAGGTACCTACTCATAGATCACAAAAAATAATATAAACGGTTGTTTGTCTTCAAAAAAGACCGCCTAAATTGTGCAATTATAATTGTTTTTTTTTTCTGTACTTCGTTTTTTGTATAGTGTCTGTGTGTAAAGAGTCTCCTTTAATTATCTCCTTATCCGCCGATATTACAATGTGTAGGAGAAAGAACAGGAAAGCGGACCTTGTGATAAGCAATGTTTCTTTGTGTTGATGTTTCGTAATATAATATAATTTAATTTAGTTTATTTATTGTAATAAGGCTTAGGCTATACATTTCGAAACAACCGTTTCACTACAAAAACATTCTGACACACACACAAAAACAACATCAGTAGGTACTTATTTGCCTCATATAAAATAGTTTCCACAGAAATCTTGCAGTCGAAACAAAAATAATTTTGCCCTACTTTTGAAGCATCCATCAAGTATTTTTTGTTCGTCTTTGCATGCTTGATCGTGTTAGTTGGCCGCACCAATCTAAGAATGCAAGGGCGGATCGGGATTCAGGAACTATGGAATGCATACAAGTTTTTTGTCTACATATTCATTTCTCATTACGATTTATTTATTTTATTTTATATTACGTTTTAATAAAAGATACCTCTAACAGCATCCAAACCATTGAAAGTGATATTACTGTAAAATCCGAAAAAGATGGATGTTAAGATGTACCAGTGCATCGGTGTGTGCCGACTATCGCCACTTTAGATGATAGCTACTATATTTATTATGTCCGAAATGGTTAGAAAAATTGGTCATTAGTAAATGTCAGCATTTGAAAAAAACCTTGCATAGGTTACCTTACTCTCTATTCGGTAACCGATATTTAATTAGGTAGGTACAATAATTAACAAAAATAGAGTTGGAAAATAATTTTCAAATGTAGTTCATTTGACATTTATAATTTTTCACGATTATCGTGTACCTAGTACCTACCTACAAAAACATTTAGTCACATTGTACGAAACTTTTTTTTAAGCCGACGGGTATGGCAAGTGACCTTGAGCATTAAGCGTCGACTAATGCGACTTCCATTACGTTACGTGCCTAAGATATTATACAAATGCTTCTCGCAGACTAAACATCCATCCGTTGTGCTCCTGTGCAAATAGATATCATTGCGAGCAAAATATCCGCTCATGGAAAAGTAGGCGCTAAGAGTAAAATCCATTAAAAATCCATAATTATGAATTTGTTGACTTCTTCTTTTGCATTGATTTGTCTTTTTCTTCTTGAAAAAAAACAACTTCATAAATCAACTGAAGCTAAACAAAAACGTCGTTTTTAGTGTTTATAAGAAATAATATGTAGTATTTAGATACAACAGGAAAAACTTCAACATATAAGTTACATGATATATTGATTTCCTATATTGAAAAATTTTTTTAGGGCTAATGAAGCCAAAACTTCTTGTTTTTTTATTTTTGTCTGACTGTCTGTACCTTGGCCGCGCAACACTTTAAACTACTAAATCGATCCAAATGAAACTTGGCATGATTTGAGTTCATACTACAAGGTAAGTAGAACAAGAGTACTTTTTATCCCGAAATTCAGCTCGGTTCCCTTGTGATCTCTCGGATCCTCTCGGATGAAACTTTAAAGTCAAAATAATGTGTTACTTAGAGTTACTTATCTTATGTTCGAAAAAGTGTTTACCGAATTTTATTTCACTGAAAACTTTTCGACTAATTTCATTTCGCCTTTTTTCATTTTATCGAAATGACCTTTGCCACTGTATCAATTGACCTATTTTCAATTCGTTTTTTATTGTTACCCCGACGTTTCATTTGTTCGAAAAATTTATTACCGAACTTGGCTTGGCCGAAATAACATTTGTTTGAAGTATTATGTGTATTAAGTATTTTATTATGTTACATACAACATTTGCCAAAGCTATTAATGTTAGATGATTAAGTTTCCAGAAAAATGCCTCCAATATTATAATAATTAATCCTTCATCCTTAACCTTAGCTTTTAAGCGCTCGGCGGCTGCTGCCGCGGCACGCTCGCTACGCCCGCTGCACTCGCTCCGTTCGCTCGCCTTCGCGCTGTGTGTGGTCACTGTTCTAACCTAACCTAACCAATTTAGTCTTATTAAATACGCAGTATTCTGGTAAATGAAAAAGGTTTAAAAGAGACTTCGGCCAACAGTAAAAAGTTATTCTGATAATCGATGTTTCATCGTAGTTCGATAAAATGATACTTATGTCAAGAGATATTTCAATGGACTAATAATATGACAAATGAAACTTATAGAAAAATAATTGTCGGTCTATAATTTTCGGCCAACTGAAAGTAAATTACGGACACGTTACTTAGATTCTGACAAGTAAATTACGGACACGTTACTTAGTTGTTATTCATTAGCACGTAGTCCAATTTCATTATTTTTTTTGTTTTTTGTTAAAAATAAGGTAACGATAAAGCACGGCCTATAACAATTTAAAAAAAAAAATTCAAAAGATTTCCAAGCTTAGTTCGTTCTTTAGTATAAAAATAGAATAAAGCTCCATCTGCTGTCGAATAGGTCAAGCTTCGTATAGATGTCAACTTACCAAATGCCATAATTCGCTATGTGCAAAGTCACAGAACAGGAGACGTATTTTTGAATCATGCTAATTCCAATCCGAATTCGAAATCGCAAGATTCGCATGCGAATTCCTAAAATTACTATTTTTGAAAATTCATTCCGTGAATTCTACTACGAGTGGTCCTACCCACTCGTTTTTTGATTTCTACTAGTAGAAAGTACAGAAGAATGACATTGACAAGTAAACATATGATTGACAGAGATTTGACATAATACTTTTTATTTACGTTCCGTTTTTCCGCGATTCACTACCGGTTTTTAAAATCAATGAGTTTTGCATTCCGTTTCATAATATTTTCTGCGTAAAACGAAAATAATGACAACATTTCAAGATAATAACAACACTTAGGTCGAGTGATTCAAAAATGCGTAAAATAGTGAGCAATAGAAATGAATTTCATACACGAATTGTTTTCGTGTTCGAATTCGAGATTCATTTCTAATGCTTCAAAAATACGTCTCCAGGAGACGTATTTTTGAATCATGCGATTTCCAATCCGAATACGAAATTGCAAGATTCGCATGCGAAAACCTAAAATCACTATTTTTGAAAATTCATTCCGTGAATTCTGCAACGAGCACTCGTTTTTGTTTTCTACTAGTAGAAAGTACGGAAGAATTACATTGACAAGTAAACGTATGTTTGACAGAAATTTGACATAAAAACTTTTTATTTATGTTCGTTAATGAGTTTTTGCTTTATGGTTTACAATATTTTCTGCGTGAAACAAAAATAGTTACAAGATTTCAATTTAATAGTAACACCTATTTCGAGTGAATCAAAAATGCGTGAAATCGTGAGCAATAGAAATGAATTTCATGCACGAATTGTTTTCGTGTTCGAATTTGAAATTCATTTCTAATGCTTCAAAAATACGTCTCCTGAGATGACACGCTATGCTCCGCTTGGGTGGTGGCACAGAACAGGAGACGTATTTTTGAAGCATTAGAAATGAATCTCAAATTCGTACACGAAAATAATTCGTGTATGAAATTCATTTCTATTGCTCACGATTTTACGCATTTTTGAATCACTCGAAATAGGTGCTACTATTAAATTGAAATCTTGTAACAATTTTTGTTTCACGCAGAAAATATCATAAACCATAAAGCAAAAACTCACTAACGAACGTAAATAAAAAGTTATTATGTCAAATTTCTGTCAAACATACGTTTACTTGTCAACGTAATTCTTCCGTACTTTCTAAGATTCGAAGGCGAATTCCTAAAATCACTATTTTTGAAAATTCATTCCGTGAATTCTGCAACGACCACTCGTTTTTGTTTTCTACTAGTAGAAAGTACGGAAGAATTACATTGACAAGTAAACGTATGTTTGACAGAAATTTGACATAATAACTTTTTATTTACGTTCGTTAGTGAGTTTATGCTTTATGGTTTATGATATTTTCTGCGTGAAACTAACATAGTTACAAGATTTCAATCTAATAGCGACACCTATTTCGAGTGATTCAAAAATGCGTAAAATCGGAAGCAATAGAAACTATTTTCATACACGAATTTTTTTCGTGTTCGAATTCAAGATTCATTTCTAATGCTTCAAAAATACGTCTCCAGGAATGAGATGCGATGTGGCAGAATAGTGAAATAACTCAGGAGACGTATTTTTGAAGCATTAGAAATTAATCTTGAATTCGAAAACGAAAACAATTCGTGTATGAAAATGGTTTCTATTGCTTCCCATTTTACGCATTTTTGAATCACTCGAAATAAGCGTCACTATTAAATTGAAATCTTGTAACAATTCTTGTTTCACGCAGAAAATATTATAAACAATAAAGCAAAAACTCATAAACGAACGTAAATAAAAAGTTGTTATGTCAAATCTCTGACAATCATATGTGTACTTGTCAATGTCATTCTTCCGTACTTTCTACTAGTAGAAATCGAAAAACGAGTGGGTAGGACCACTCGTAGCAGAATTCACGGAATGAACTTTCAAAAATAGTGATTTTGGGAATTCGCATGCGAATCTTGCGATTTCGTATTCGGATTGGAATTCGCATGATTCAAAAATACGTCTCCTCCTGGGACAAGTGATCCAGTTGGGTAGGTCAAATTTTGAGAAGGAGGTCAATCGTCGAATCCAACTCGGCTGGGCAGCGTTCGGAAAACTACGTAACGTCTTCTCGTCCAAAATACCTCAGTGCCTAAAGACGAAAGTCTACAACCAGTGTGTGTTACCAGTGATGACATATGGAACTGAAACGTGGCCTCTCACTATGGGCCTCATAAGAAAGCTCAAGGTTGCACAGCGTGCTATGGAAAGGGCTATGCTCGGCGTTTCTTTGCGAGATCGAATCAGGAATGAGGAGATTCGTAAACGAACAAAGGTTGCTGACATAGCCCTACGGATAAGCAAGCTGAAGTGGCAGTGGGCGGGGCACATAGCACGTAGAACTGACGGCCGATGGGGCAGAAAGGTTCTGGAATGGAGGCCACGTACCGGCAAGCGCAGCGTAGGACGTCCACCTACAAGGTGGACAGACGACCTGGTAAAGGTTGCAGGAAGCCGCTGGATGCGGGCCGCTTTCAACCGGCCAATTTGGAAGTCAATGGGGGAGGCCTATGTTCAGCAGTGACGTCCTATGGCTGAAATGATGATGATGAAGTATGGGGAGATATCGAGCTATACAGTGTGACACAAATATGTCTATACATATTTATCAACAATTCCGAGAGTAGAGCTCCTAACGGATACTGCCTATTATAGACTACGGTGATGTGTGTTACATGTGTTTAGACATTAGATCTAATGTCTCCCAAGATCTACTGAATAAGTTGGACCGCCTTCTCAACAACTGCATTCGCTTTATTTTCGGCTTACGCAAGTTTGATCACATATCCACGTTTCGCTCCCAGCTTGGCTGGCTCCCTATAAGGCATCGCAGGAATGTACGGACACTCTGCGTCCTTTACTCTATACTCTTCGAACCCAAATCTCCATCTTATCTCAAAGATAAATTTTCATTCCTTAGTACTTCTCACGATAGAAATCTCCGTTCAAGTGATACTCTTCAATTGTATACACCACGTCATACTTCCGGTTTTATGACCAGCTCATTCACCCTGACGGCTGTTCGACTCTGGAACGGACTTCCCTTAAAAATAAAAAAATCCACGTCAAAATTCTCCTTTAAGAAGGCTCTGCGCAAGCATTTTTGGATTAACTCTTTTCTCTTTTCCATGATTCTCGCTGGCATGAGATCTGTGTATAGGTAATTATATTATGTATAAGTATGTATGTATATATTTTATGTATGTATATATACCGTATATAGCTATCTATGTATGTATCTAGTATGTACAACTGTATATATTCATCTAGTTTGTTTTAGTTTTGTATGGTTTAATTTAACACAATTTGTTTTTTTGTTGCACCGCCTATACCATCTCTGTATGGCCCCATGGTTGACTGGTAGAGAATGCTTTTGGCATTAAGTCCGCCATTTGTACAACTTTTTTTTAATGTCTGTGCAATAAATAAATAAATACTGGGTAGGGCGCAACATGGGCATTCGACATGAGCTTAGTTTTGTCCATGTTCATCCGCAGGCCTTATTGTTGGGAAACTCGACTAAGGCCATCGAACATTGTGCTGAGGTCTTCAAGTGATTCTGCCATGACCACAATATCGTCGGCATACTTACTTTTTAGAAACCTATTCACCACCTACCTAACTACTTAATTAATTATAGTTACTTATTGTCAATATAGTTTGGTTATCTTACTTAGGTATATTAAAGAATATTATAGAGCAAAAATCAGTTTTCTCCTAGTTAAATAACGTAAGTGCGAAAAGTTATTTTAATTACCTACTTACAATAAATTCACGAACTTTGTTTTCAGAATTTTTTTTTTTTGTTGTTTTTACTGATTTCTACTATAAACCAATACGAGCAATGCAAAACATCAGGGGTGGCCAACCGGTCTATCGCGATCAAATGTGATCTATCCCGACTATTAGTCCAGTAGATCGTCGCAAGGCAAAAAATATAATATATAATATCAAGTAGTATGTATGTTTATTGTATGTATTTATTTTATTTTATTTTTATTTATTTATTACTGTATGTTTACGTTTATGCCATAAATTTATGCAATTCTATTTGTATCAGGTAAGAATTTTAAGAACTCTGCAACACCTTCCCCTTTCTTTAATGGTTGTCCTCTACCTAAAGGTTGTCTGGAAGAGATCGCTATTAGCGATAAGACCGCCTAAATTGTACATCTTTCTGTAAAAATCATGTGTATTTTACTTGTATGGTGTGCAATAAAGAGTATCTATCTATCTATCTATCTATATAAATACGTAACAGACTGCGTCTGCTGCACGCATCATTTTGTATCATTATGGTTTCGTAGCCAAATGGCAAAAAACAGAACCGTTACGGATTCGTCATGTCTGTCTGCCTGTCTGTCCGTCCGTATGTCACAGCCACTTTTTCCGAAACTATAAGAATTACTATACATAACATTTCCATATGACATTATACTGTGAAAATAGCTAAAGTACACCAATCTTGCCGTTCCAACATCAGTCAATTGTCTTATCTTTCTCACGGCATAAGCAGCTGAACTAAGTCTTCCTGAAGAGTCTCAATATGAGCACCCCATTGCAAACGGGAATGTAAAGTGATTCCTAAAAAGGTAGTGGAACTAGATGTATCTAGCAGTTCATCTTTTACAGTTATATGTGTTGGGAGTGTTGGGACCAGTCTTACGTTCGGCATTGTGAATTTAATACATTTTGTTTTATTTGCATTAAGCATAAGATTATTGGTAGTGAACCAGTGCAATACTTGTTTCGTAGCCAAATGGCAAAAAACAGAACCGTTACGGATTCGTCATGTCTGTCTGTCTGTCTGCCTGTCTGTCCGTCCGTATGTCACAGCCACTTTTTCCGAAACTATAAGAATTACTATACTGTTGAAACTTGGTATGTATTCTGTGAACCGCATTAAGATTTTCACACAAAAATAGAACAAAAAGAATACATTTTGGGGGTTCTCCATACTTTTGAAACTCAATTTTTTTTTTAGCAAACCCGTAACGTTTAGGTTATCTATGTATAGGTCTTAAAAAATATATTGAGGTTTCTAATATCATTTTTTTCTAAACTAGTACCAAATCAGTGTCTAAACTAAATAGTTTGCGCGAGAGACACATCCAAAGTGGTAAAATGTGTGTCCCCCCCCCCCCCCCCCCCCCCCTGTAACTTCTAAAATAAGAGAATGATAAAACTAAAATAATATATGATGTACATTACCATGTAAACTTTCACCGAAAATTGGTTAATTGGTTTGAACGAGATCTAGTAAGTTTTTTTTCATTACGACCATTGATTTAAATTTATTTGAAAAGTAAAGATACGGCTTACAGAACAAATCACTCTACACGTTTACGATACATGACACACTAACGCCATCTATTAGAACTACCCTGAACTGTGTCGTAAACGATTAAACAACACACACCACGCGTTGCTTTCTATTATGCCAAACGTTAAGGAAACAAAATTTCTAAAATAATGTAAATATGTTTCTTATTTAACATATTTTCGACTTACCTGACATATTAAATATCATACTTTTTATTAGTTGTGCTTTTGTTGTAGTGAACACCACAAATCTTATAATTTTTCTAATTTTAACGTAGGGTAAACAGACAGTCATTGGACACTGAATAGTTATTGGACAGTCCCTTTTGATTTGCTAAAAATAAGATAACAACAGATAAAAAGCGACATCTATATCTATTACTTAAATCTATAAGTTCCTAACATTGTTATAGTTCATATATTTTGTAACAGATGGCAGTAGTAAACTGTCAAAAAAAATATTTCCCGGCGGCTGTCACGGAAACGTATACGTGTCTTGAAAAATAATTATTTTTATAAGGTTGAGTCGAGTTTTGTTACGATTTTGGCATAGTGGTGATTGATATTGTTTTGGCACTTCGGAGATTGGTAAGATATCATACAATTTACATGATAAATGGACTTTTATCTCATAAATGTTATATTTTGAGGTTATTTTCACCTGTCCAGTAATTGAATGGTACAATTTGAAAAAATCTATTATTGGACAGTGTCCAATAACTATTTTTTTTCAGAGCTTTGAGTTTCTATGATGTTTTTTGCGTTCATTTTAAACATTTAAATTCCTTATGACGTACTTTCAATTTCAAGTATCACAGACTATTCTGTCAGTTATTGGACACTGTCCAATAATTGTCACTTATTGTGTCCAATAATTGTTTGCTTGCAGGTTGAAGTTTCAAAAATGCCTAAGGGAAAAAAGAAAAATTATGACTAATAATATGCTTTTAGCACTCAGGGAATTACAGGAAACAGAAAACTCAAAGATAAGAGAAATTGCCCGAAAATATGACATTCCAAAGTCCACACTGCATTTTAAATTAAAAAATCCTGATCATAGGACTTCCTTCGGACCGCAACCAGTTTTAACAAATGATGAAGAGTCTATCTTAGAACTTTGGATTATAAGGTTAATGAAGAAGGGTTTTCCTTTAAAAATTGAAAATTTGAAACGTAGTGTATCCAAATTTCTTGAAGAAAATCCACGGCCAAATCCTTTTAAGGATAATTATCCTGGGGATGGGTGGGTAAAAGCATTTTTAAAAAGACACCCTAACATTGTCCAACGGACTAGTGAAGGAGTTACTCAGTCTAGTGCAAATGTCTCAGAACAAGATATTCGGAAATGGTTTGCTGAGATACACCAGTATTTAGAAGAAATTGGTCTTTTGCAATTGTTGGATGACCCTACTCGAGTATTCAATGGGGATGAAAGTGGTTTTCAGTTGTGCCCAAAAACAGGGAAAGTACAAGCTGTCAAAGGAACTAAAAATGTATACAGCATAGACACTAATAATTCCAAAGAGTCAATTACGGTCATGTTTACGTTCTCAGCTTCTGGAGAAGCTTGTCCACCCATGGTTGTCTACAACTACCAGCGAATTCCACAAAAAAATTCTGATGGGATTCCAAAAGACTGGGGTGTAGGACGAAGTGATAATGGGTGGATGACTTCAGAACTGTTTTTTGAATATATAGGAAATGTTTTCTACCCATATTTACTACAAAAAGGCGTAGCACTGCCAGTCATATATTTTCTAGATGGACACAAAACCCATCTCACCTACAGTGTAAGTAAATTATGTAAAGAATTGGGCATTGAGCTTATAGCGTTGTACCCAAATGCAACACGCATTCTACAGCCGGCTGACGTAGCTGTTTTTCGGCCGGTTAAGGCGGCATGGAAAGATACAGCAAGGACCTGGCTTATGAATAGTCCAGGTGAGTCAATAACAAAAGTTAATTTCGCTGGTATCCTTGATGAAGCTCTTGAAAAATCTATAAAGCCTAAAACTTTGATCAACGGATTCAAAGCTTGTGGATTGGTGCCTTTTAATCCTGATGCGATTGATTACAAGAAATGTTTGGGCAGCAATAAACATAATCAGACTCAGAACCCCCAACATCAAGAACTTGTTTTATCGTTTTCTCAATTCAGCCAAATAGTTGGATCAACGAAACTGGCGCAGTTGGAAACTTACAAAAACTTAGACAGTACTAATGAAGATTTCCAAATTTTACATAGTATTTACGATGCATTTACATCATCATCTTCAAATTCAGAAAGACGTCGTTCACCAATACCTGAAACTTCAATTATAGCACAGGATACTACTCACCAAGCGCTTGAAACTGTTTCAGAGGTCCAAGAGCGAATACCACAAGACGATTTGATACAAATTTCAGATCTACTTGATTTAAACTTATCTCCCATAGAATCCAATGCTAATACTAACAAGGACTTTCAAGATATTCCTTCAGAACTAACTATGGCTACCGAGAACTATGAATGTCAGGAAATGAGATTTGATAATCCAGAGCACCCAAAATTTATTCTTTGCAATAATAATTCGGCTACAGAACAACTTTCACAAGATTTTCAACCAAGTATACCAATGGTTAGTACACCAGTCAAGGAAAATGCTACAAATACTCCTGTGTTGCAAGAACAAGAAAAAAAAATTATCTGATGATGTGAGTTTAGTTGAAAAAAGTCCTACGTTTAAAATTATATCTAACAGTCAATTTGCACCATTTTTGACAATGCCTAAAACACCAGAAAGAAAAGGTAAAAGAAATACAGTGAGGTTTTCATACGCAATAACATCAGACAAGTACAGAAGTATGTTTAAAGAACAAAAAGAGAAAAAAGAATCAGCATTGAAAATAAAAGTAGAAAGAAAGAGAGTAAGAGAAGAAAACAAAATAAAAAAACAAAATTAAAAAAACAATAATGTAAAGTCAGGAAAAAAGAAAATAAAGGAAAGTACAAACACCTGCAAAATATGTTTAAAACCAACAAAAATCAGCAATCGTTTGTATTGTGATATGTGCTCTTCGATATTTCACGTAAAATGTGTTCCTCACAAACACCAAGAACATGTACCAGAAGACATAACAATAGATCTTTTTGTGTGCCATGTTTGCTATAGTACAGTGAACAATAATGATGATGAGGATGAGATAAGCTTGGAAGAACATTCTAACGATGAAGCTAATAATACCAACGAAGACTTAGAGGCAAAAATCCTATTCGATATGTACCAAAACAAGAAGTTCTGAACTTGTTATTTTTCTTGCAATTTTCCTATTTTATTAATTTATTTTGTGACCAATAAGTTCCAAATAATAATTTTAAGTTGTTACTCTTCTTAAGTTTTTCATAAACTTTATTTTTCAGATTTTATTTCTTTAAATATTTATGATCTCTAACGTTTGAGACTGATTAGAGTTTAGTAATGAATAATTTACATATGACTTAGTTTTCAGAGGTGTTTATATATTTTTTGAATTAAAAAAGCTATTTTTGTTCTAATAATATTATACATAATGTTCTTATAGTGTTTTATTACGTGTTTAACTATAATTTCACTATATAAATTGACTGTCCAATAATTGTTTCCGACCGTCCAATAATTATAATTTTTGTCCAATAACTGTGTTTTTTGTTCATTTTTTTAAATATAATAATATTTTTCAACTGTTCACAAGAAGTAAGGTTTTTAATTAATTGTTATGATAGTTCATTTTATCTAGTTTCCAAATATCTCTACAGTTTATGAGATACTGAAATAGTCGAAGGAAAAAAAATCTTCAAACTATTTTATTCGCTTAATTGTCCAATGACTGTCTGTTTACCCTACCTTCGCTCTCGACGATAGCCGACAGCCGACTACGTCACTTCGGTCTAAAGAGGATCACTTTAGGGCCACGTTAGTGGCAACAGTATAACATGCGGTCCGCCCTGTCCTTACGAAGTAGTTTATAAGTCAATGATTACGACATAAATCTTATACCGAAATTTAAGTACCTTTCATTCAATCAACTCGAATAATATAAAAAATTTACGTTTTGTGTTGTTGTACCTACCTACAAATTTGTACAAAACCTTCAGTGGGCGAGTCCGACTCGCACTTGTCCGGTTTTTTTTCAATCGCCGTCACGTAATTTATTTATCCTCTATTCTATGCAGTATAGCTCTCTTTTGTAAAATAAGTAGTTACTAAGAATATTTTTGAGTTTTATATTTTCCCTAAAATAAAAAATTACTACATAATTGTGTACTGAACCGTGCTGACGCATGCTGTTTCATTTAAGATTTCAAGAAGTACCTACCTGTATAAGTAATTGGTAGATCGCACAGGGTGTCGTCAGTGAACGAACAGTAGATCTTGGGGTCTTCTAACCAAGTTGGCCATTCTGCTTTACATTAATATCTAGGAAATGGCACTTGAAAAACTTAATACTGTTTTATGTCAATCCTAGTTTACCCCTTAAACAATCACAAAGACATTTCATTAAGTAAAAAAAAGATTGTATTTTTTTAAAATAACTCGTCTTTAAAAGTTGGCAGCCTCTGGATTGCGGCAAAGTGCGCCTTATGAACAGTCAGTATCACATCCAACTCGACAGGTTTGAGCTTATTTTATTTATCTTTGTAAATTAGGAGGAAAATAAAACAAGATTAATTTAAACTGTATACTAACATTTGTTTGTCTAAAAACACTCCTAATCATAAAGATTTATGCAGATTACAATAATACGATTATATGAAAGTGTGGAAACACTCATCTCTGTTGACCAAAAGATGTAGTTCTGGCTGTCTGAGACACCTGTCCTACAGAGATCTCGTATATCTAGGTGGATAACAAATCGTAAGTGACGACAATCTACCAAGGTTTCGTCGTTTGAGACGCAATACTATCTTTGAAAAATGATAAAATGTTGGTTCAGCCAGCCAGAATTTATGTAGTTCTGGCTGTCTGAGACACCTGTCCTACAGAGATCTCGCATATCTAGGTGGATAACAGATCGTAAGTAACGGCAACCTACCAAGGTTTCGTCGTTTGTGACGCAATACTTTCTTTGAAAATTGATAAATGTTGGTTCAGCCTGCCAGAATTTGAATTTTTTCCGACACTTTCGATTTCAGCTTCTAAAGGGTTTTAGGGCCCCGTTTCTTAACAAAGAGATGGTGACGCGATACGTGACGGCATCTAAAGTGATTTTATCCATTATGATGCAAATACTTCGAGTAATCTTGAAAAACGTGTGTCCAGCCAGCCATAAATTAGGCTGGCTGAACCATTTTATTTTTCTCGATATTAAACGAAATATCACATTTTGGACCGATCTTTATATATAAAAGTCATGTGACGATGACGACGATGATTTGAACCTCCGTGACGCACGCATGTAGGAGTTATTCTAAAAACACTTGATTCAAATTCAAATCATTTATTTCAAGCGACACATGGCTCATAATAACAATCCAGACAAAACAAAACAAGAAGCAATAATGAAATAAATTAAATCAAATATCAAATAAATTAAATTAAAATCAAAATCAAATCAAATAAAATTAATATAAAAATCATGTAGATTAAAATAAAATAAATTACAAGTTCAGATGCAGGCAACACACACAGACAATTAAAAGCTCCTCACAAACGGCACCGCTGGAATATGTCTATTACAGCAATGCCGCAAGTAAGGGCAGTCAAGTCTATTCGCAATCATCGCCAGGACTGCGTTAGGGCTGGCCCGAACCCTGCACACCAGAAAAGCGCTCCGCCTGCGCATTGTAGTGTGGAAACAGACGACACGCGCATCTGCGAACATGCCCGAGGCGCTGCAGAAACGGGGCAGCCCCACCACAATCTTAAACGCGTTATTATAGAGAACGCGGAGGTCGCTATAGCTCTTCTGTGTATATCGAGCCTACAGACTGCAGGTGTAGAGCGAGGTGCAATAGGCTCTGAATAGTGCAATTTTTACCTCCTTAAAGCATCTAGCAAATCTGCGGGCTATCATATTGTCTCGTATCGACAACGATCTCCGCTCTCTCTCAATGTCCTCATGGTCTCGTAGGTCAGGCGTTAGAATATGTCCTAAATACTTACACCTATTTACTTTTTCCAGGCAAGTCCCATCCAGTATGACAGGTGGTACGTTTCGAGGACTTTCTGCGCTCGCCCCAAATACCATGTATTGGCTCTTAGAAACGTTATACTTCAATCCATGATCACGGGCGTACTCCTCACATATATTTAGCAGCATCCTCAGACCACAAACTGACGCACTCAGCAGCACCATGTCATCAGCATAACTGATATTATTGACGGGCACTCCATCAATGTGACAGCCGACATGGTGACTGCTGAGCTTAATGATCAGGTCGTTTATGTAAAGATTGAAAAGCGTTGGAGATGACAACCCGCCCTGTCTTACCCCACATTCAAGCCAATATTGGTCTGAAATCGCCCCCGCCCATCTCACGTGGTTCCATTGATGTCCATACCAGAACCGAAATATACTGGTGATCTCATTCGGAACTTTAAGGTTTCTTAGTTTACAGGACATCATAGGAAACTAAATCGAACGCTTTGGAAAGGTCCAAGAAACAGGCATATACCGGCGTATTCCTTTTCGTGTAGTAATTAACGGTGTGCTTAAGGCACAGTATCGCGCTCTCAGTTGATAGTTTTGGACGAAACCCGAATTGGTTGTCATGAAGAGTTACGTACTTGTTCAACTGTGCGTTAAGCAGACCATCAAAGACTTTCGCTGCTGTAGTAGCGAGAGAAATAGGCCTGTAGTTGCCCGAATCGGTTAAGTCACCAGTCTTGTTTTTGACTACCGGAATTACTACGGTTTTCATAAAATCATCCGGCAAATACAATACACAGCGCGTCACAAGACTTTTATATATAAAGATCGGTCCAAAATGTGATATTTCGTTTAATATCGAGAAAAATAAAATGGTTCAGCCAGCCTGATTTATGGCTGGCTGGACACACGTTTTTCAAGATTTCTCAAAGTGTGTTGCATCATAATGGATGAAATCACTTTAGATGCCGGCACGTATCGCGTCACCATACTTTTGTTAAGAAACGGGGCCCTAAAACCCTTTAGAAACTGAAATCTAAAGTGTCGGAAAAGGTCAAATGCTGGCTGGCTGAACCTACATTTTATCACTTTTAAAAGAAAGTATTGCGTCACAAACGACGAAACCTTGGTAGATTGCCGTCACTTACGATTTGTTATCCACCTAGATATGCGAGATCTCTCTGACAGGTGTCTGAGACAGCCAGAACTACATACCAAGAGGGTAAAAATAGGCTCGTTCTTGAGTACACGTGATCAGGGTCATCTCAGGCCACTAGTAACTAGGACTGTTTTAGTTTGATGTAGGTGGGTATCTGTTAGTCATTTGCTTAATCTGTGGTCATTTGTCATTTCTGATAGTCCTGAGACCAGGAACATCTGATAATATTTAACTTCTCGAGAAGATTCACGTTTTCGTTTCGATTAACAGCGCCTCTGGTGGTAGAATATAGAACTAGTTACTACAAATTTGCCGCGAGGGCGGTATTCGTGAACTATTACAAACTGGAGAGGTATTTTACAAAACAGGAGCATTTGCAAACGGACAACGCCACTAATATAATAATGACGAATCATACAAAAAGCTGAGGATATCTACAATTGTGCACGCCAGGTCTGAATGGGCTAAATAAAAGCTTTTTTATTTTATTTTATTTATCTTATACTACACTCCATACTTCTTCAAACGCTGAACACAATTTAGCACATGTCAATGCAGCAGACAATGGATAGTTGCTAACTGATATAATATCTTCCGAATAATCGACTTCCACTTTACCATGCGCCATAGCACCTACAATAAGTACTATTGGTTCATCCTTTGGAACCAGATCTCTGCAGCTTTGAACCATTTTGGAACTAAATGACATGGTAATTTTCCGTACCCCCACTGGAAGATGAGATGTGACTGGGTTTTTTATAACTTTCAAGAGTTTCATGGGTCCATCTGATGCTCTTATAGCAAGTTTGTGTAGCAGTTGAACTGAAAATAGTAAAAATGGTTATAGTTAAGTAATTTAAAAAAATAATCATACTAATTTGGAAATGTAATACATATAATGTTAATTTGTTTGTTGCACCAAAGTAATTTTTTTGTGTACCTAAAACATTAATCAGCTTGTAATGAAAATTTTTGGAGTTGTGTCCTCCTAGCCCTATTAGTACATGGGTAACGGATGTACAGTTTTTCTGCAGTTAGTTACCTACCTATTAAACCAGCAAATCGCTTGAATGTTCTTGGTATTCTAGTCTGTGGGTTGATTTCAATGAGCACATTCTTTTCAGTGTGTATGTACACTTGGAGCAGTCCGGCCCGGTTTAATGGAGAGTCCATCAACATAAGTAGCGACTGGTGTGTAATATCTGGACGGCAGGAACCTGGATCACGGTCATTTTTCCTTAATATGTGGGCATGGTCATCACAATTCAATAATTCAAAACTGTTTCCAGCCTGAAAGTAATAAAATGTAATATAAATATAAAAAGCATGACTAAATCAAATATGAATGGAATTATACATACAGACAAAACTGTAAAGGTAAAACTGTACATTAGCGGTCCACCAATTTAAGGGTTTAAAGGGGCTGGGGGGTGAGGGGGGGCTACCTGCTTTCTCCCAAACCCTTCCTTTCTCACAGCAAACCCATAATTTTGGAGATATTCAAAATAGAAGTCTAATTTACTACATAAAAGTGTTTAGTTCGGCTTCGTGCTTTATGTGGTCACTGTTCTAACCTAACCTAGATGCGGTTTTTGACAAATTATGAATTTAATAAAATACAAGAGTGGTCTTCCCTCATCCTCATAACCCCGCAAAAGTGCATAAAATGAGACTGTTTTCATAGTTAACCTCAACCTTCTATCTTAAATATTTCCAAAACTAATAACTATATGTTTGCTTTGAGAGGAAGGGGTCAGCCACCCATCTCTCCTTCAGCTCTCAAAACCCTTAAATTCGTGGACCGTTAATGTACAGTTTAGCCAATTTTTATATCCTGCGCACCCTTTCCTACACTCCAACCGATATCTACACCTTACCTTCACAGTCTCAAGTTGTGCATTTTCCAAAATAACAATTAACCGTTTTTCTTGTTTCTTAATATGGGAGGTCACTAGATGTTTTGGTACAGGATCATACTCGAAGTCATCGTCTTTTGCGTTATGTTTTCTTTTCTTCCCCATTGTTAAACGCTAACAGTAAAGCAATCAACAGTACAATTATGTGTGTAACTTTCGTACGTACACTTCAAGTAATGTTGAGTATGCAATGTCTTATTTTCTTCTTTTCTAAAAAACCTTCTGATTTACGAGAAAAATAGCACGTGCTTTTGTTGCGAACTTACGACATTTGACACGATTTGACAGTAAATAAATTGACACAATTGACAACTATCAATTATGAACGTACGAAGGCACAGATCACGTAAAACTACGAAATATTACTTGTTCAGTGATTTTTTTTTTTTTTTTTGGTTCCATTCTTTCCTTCCTCGATGGTTGGAAAAGGCAAAGGCTTTCGCCATACAGCCAGGTCTTATGTTAAAATGTATCTTCAATGTATTTGTTCAGTGAGAGGAATTAGTTAACAAAAGACAGCAGTACTTTTTTTTTTCGTTCCACTGACATAACATAAACATAAGACTGGCTGCCTTCAAATTATATTTAAGCTGGTGACAAGCGGCAACATTAATTGGTCGATCCTTTCGTCAACTTTGCCAGTCCATCGGCAAGCAAGACCGCCCCTTCCTGTTCCGAAACTGGCATCCGGGAGCCGGGACGTAGTATCAGAACATAGAACTAAATTAGTAATGTCCCCATTAGGCTATTTTACCGATTTTCGATATTTGCCTTAAATGTTGGTAATGATTTAATGAGTCCCAAGAAATTTTATTTTAATTTTTGAAGCCGGTGACAGTTGGCGATGGACGCAGCTGCGGACTCGTTTTGACATTGTGAGGTCAAGCGCTGCCATTGGTCTATCCTTCAGTGAACTTTCGCCAGCCCAAGGATCGACCAATGGCAGAGTGTGACCTTACAATGTCAGGACGAGTCCGGAGCCGCGTCCGCCGCCATCTGTCACCGGTATTAGCTTTAGTGATTGCATTGAGTGTTGGCAGATCTGTAAAGTGGCAGTTGATATCATTAAGATTCGTAGAAATAGGAAGATCATCAGATTTAGTTCTACCAACACCCAGTGACTTATGAAATTTCCAGACATTCGAAGCAGAAGAGTTATGAATTTCATGGTGGATATGATGACGTTTGGCTGTTCGTATCATCTGGTTGCACCGATTACGCGCTGATTTATACGAGGCCCAATTTTCATTAGCTTGCTCTTTTTAAAACGACGGAAAGCCCTATTTCGTCTAGACATAGCTGTGCGAATTGTTTCGGTTAACCATGGCGCCGGCGGTCGCCTTATGCGAACTGTGTGGATGGGTGCATGTTTATCAAAAACGTCCTAGAATATTTTTGGTAAACAGCTCAACTTTAAGGTCGACCGTGTCAGCAGCCACTAGGGGTTCCCAGTTGATCAACATCGCATCTCGCTGTAGGTTTTCAAAGTTGATACGTCCGTAACTCCAAAACTGGACTATTCGCGGCTTGCATTTTGAGGGACGCAATTTATAGGATAGAAAAATCAGATCGTGCCTAACAAAACCAGTAGTCAACATTGACATGGTTTGGTACAGACTGAACAGAAGAGATCAATGCAATTCAATGCATGATCTATCCATGTATCGCAAGAGCAAGAGATGGTAAGTTGGTTGAAATGGAAGATGGAGAAAACCAGTTGACTTAAGCAGAGTAAGAAATTGAGTAGAAAGGATCGAGCGGAATCCTTGGATAAATCAGTGTTGAAATCGCCCATTATGATGTGGTGGGAAAAATCATCGCTTAGCGACTCCAAGACGAGTTCCAGATGCGAGAAGTAATCGACAGCGGGAGGGCAGAACACGACTCCCAGTACAGCCTTAGCCCCACCCAGTTAAATCTCGATGATCAAATATTCCGCTGAACCCGAATAGTTGGAGGGAGAAGAACAAATGACTTTGTATGGAATATCTGATTTCCAGTGCGATCATTTCTGATGAGAATAAAACCACGCAAGCTATACGCAATTGAAAGGCTCCGCCCACTTGTTCTGAGAAAAAACGGACCGGGTGGCCGGAGGAGTCCGGAGGCTAACGGGTGGAAATCTGAATGGGATAGCACCGGACCGTACGTAATCGATTGAAGAAAAATTTGTACGTTTGCTTGTGCGACGGATTGAATCCGGGCTTATCCGGGGCGATTTTTTAGCAGGTCAAAATAATTTCGGATGTTTGTAGTCCGAGCCTTAAATTGGATACAAGCGGGGATGGACGCGTCTCTGGACGTGTTTTGACATTGTAAGGTCAAACGCTGCCATTGGTCGATTCTTCGGCTGGCGGAAGTTGACTGAAGGATAGATCAATGGCAGCATTTGACCTCACAAAGTCAAGAGAGACGCGTCCGTCTCCGTTTATATCCAGTTTAAGGCTCGGACTACATACATCCAGAATTTTTCAGAACTCCATACAAAACTGCTCCGGACAAGCCCGGGTTCAATCCGTTTTATAAGGAGTTCTGAAAAATTCCGGGTGTATGTAGTCCATGGAGTACATACCCTATATAGTAATATCATATGATTTGTTTGACGAAATTTTCCGCCATTTTTAAAACTGTATTTGTACTTTATTGAATGGGCGAGGATTGACAGGACTTGTCATTTCATACTAAATGTAAGTAAAAAATCACTTACTAGTTTCGGATAATGATGGTTCGTATTGCTGCTGTATAGGGTTTGTACTCGACGATGTAGTTTTAGCCTAAGACTGGTGACAAACGGGGGACGGTTCTTGTTCTTGTTCTTGTTCTTGTTCCGGATTAAGCATAAATCGATTTTATAGGGTGGCCACACGGCTGATTTCATTCGCTCAATTTGTCAAGGTCGAATTGACCAATTTTATTGGCAATAACTTTTTACTTTTATTTTGTAGCAGATCGTAACACGTAGTTTTACCTGATCAGTGATCGTAACATTCAAAGACATGTTGAACAATACAGCCAAATTTGATATCTTTTTACACCAATCATAGACAATAAGGGTGTTAAGTAAAGCGGAACGTTGTTATTATATACTTTTTCAAAGAAGGTATAAGTAAAATTCAATCCTATTGGAAATTATTTGGTCATTCCCTTGGCTTGGCTAAACTTTACCGCAGAGTTTTATGGATCTTCTTAACATTCTTAAAATCCAAATCTCAAACTCAGAAAACATAATAAACTATAACACCAAAACTTTTATATTGTAAATAATCCTACTTCCTACTAATATTACAAAATGCGAAAGTTTATGAGGATGTATAGATCTTTGTTACTCTTTCATGCAAAAACTACTGAATGGCATACTGATAGACCATGGATTAACATATCGGATACTTTTTATCCGGGTAAGGTCAAAGCAGACAAAGTCGCGGGCAAAAAGTCGTTGTCTTTGAAATTGGTCAATTCGATGAAATTGGCCATTGGTTAAATCTTTATTGAATTTGACAGCAGCCAGTCTATGTTCATTTTATGTCTATGGGTCAGTGTTTTTGAAGTTTTACTTGATCAGTGGTTTTCGAAACAGCTGATTGTCATTGTCACAACAAAATCTTTGATAATTTTGATTTTGTTTGTATCAAATTGTATATTGATTAAATGGGATAAAAACTTTTTATTGCTTGATAAAATTGAATGTTTTTGGATTGTTTGTGTATGGAACAGATTGAGAGACTGTTTAAATACAAATACAATCATGGCAAACGATAGAGAAGTTTTACGAGAAATATGGGATGGTAAACTACCCATTTGCTTTCAATTAGCTCAAGAAGAAATAATGGAAATTCAACAGCCGGATCCCTTTTATGTAATGGTACCAAGGCTGAGTTATTTTCCTTTAGTAACAGATAAGGTAAAGTATCACATTGACTATATAAAATTATAATCATTGTCTCAATAAAATATACTAGGTAAAGTTTAATGGGCAAAATATTTGCAGATGAAGAGACACTTTCTTCGTTTTATATCACAAGAGAATGCTGATAACGAAATGTGGTTAGACTATAATGGCCAGCCCTTAAAATGGCACTATCCTATTGGATTTCTATACGATCTCTATTGTGGCATCGACCCACAGCTACCATGGACTCTCACTGTCCACTTCACCAAGTTCCCTGAAGATGTTTTATTGCACTGTCCAAACAAGTATGTATATAATATATTAATTAATATAATTAGTAATATTATTGTACATACAAAAATTATAGTTAATAATATCATAACAATATGTTTCCAATTCATACCTATAGTCAAGTTCATAGGAATAATATTGACGGCGGAAAAAAGATAAAAACGCCGAACCACCACTTTGGCCACTTTACAGGTGAAAGGTTTTATTTTTTTTTTGAAAAAATTACAACAGTTTTACATTGGCAGAAAATTTAATTCTTACTTTATAATTTTTGAAATCTAAAATTTTGTGGCACCTTTATTTCCTGAGAAAGGTGGCGCTTCAGAGAAAAGTGGCTCGGATGCTCCGAATTATTGGAGATATATACGCAAGATATCAAACTTAATATGCTAAATGATGCAAATTATAATTCAAAATGCAAAATAAAACACTCAATAATTACTTTTTAAAGAATCAGAGAAACTTTAATGTTGAAAGGGATAAAAAAATACTAACAAAATTTAGTGCCTAAAATACACCTTGCTTCTTGCAACTTGCTTCCCAGTGGGGAAGGAGCCTACAGGAGGTTTGTCGTAAGAGGCGTCTAATTCCTGTAGCACGAGACGGGCAGCAGCGTCTGCGCTTATTATAAAAAAACTGCGCTCGCCAACCTGTTGCCAAGCATGGCGAAAATTGGCAATCCCCCATCCCCTCGAATGATAAATAAAGAAAGGACCAGGTCCCCAGTCTCCGGTCCATCTTTTAGATTTCAATGTTGGTCCCATAGAAAAAGTTGTATTGTATGTTGTATTTGACCACCAGAATCGGCACCTAGGAGGTTGTTGATATTTTACAAATAAGCCTGTATGTATATTTTTTCGTGTGCCAGTAGACTGGAAAATAGGTATGTCTAAAAAAAAAATTTGCGACATGCAAGCGGATAAATAACTATTCATAAATCTGTAAGTACATACATTGCTCATAAAATTTAATGGCATTCAACTATGGGGGAGCTCATATAACTCCAGCATAAACATCATGGCAACAGAATGGATTACTCCAAAATATTGCCAATGGTTCATAACTACCACAGACATCCATAAGGCTCCAAAAGTCAACTTAGTTAACTAGATTGGATAAGTAGCAAAAAAATACAAATCTCTTCTTACAACACATCAAAACAAACTAGCTAATGCTATGTAGTTCAGGCTGTCTGAGACTTTTGTCCTACAGAGATCTCGCATATCTAGGTGGATAACAAATTGTAAGTGACAGCGATCTACCAAGGTTTTGTCGTTTGTGATGCAATACTTTCTTAGAAAAAAAAAAAACTTGGTTCAGCCAGCCAGAATTTCACCTTTTCGGACACTTTCGATTTCAGCTTCTAAAGGGGTTTTAGGGCCCCGTTTCTTACGGCCGCTCACGTTTTTCAAGATTTCTCGAAGTGTGTTGCATTATAATGGATGAAATCAATTTAGATGCCGTCACATATCGCGTCACCATCCTTTTGTTATAGTACTGACACACATGCTCATTAATTGCCAAAAAGCATACCACTAGTAGCCGTTCATAAGTGGCAATTTTCTGTCCTAAATTGAATAAATGATTTTTGTCTTTGACTAGTGGCATGTGTGAACACGCCTTGCCAGTAATAAGCATGCTCATAAAACAACTGTGGTATGATTTTTGAGCAAGCCACCTGTTGCGCAGGTGGAAGGAGGCGTGCTTTGAGCACGTCTGTTAAACACCTTTGCTTTTGAGCATGCTTATTTCAATTGACAACATTCCATTTTTGGGTTAGGATTAGGAGCAAACTTGAAAACCATTTCGAGTCTCTCGGATACCTAACACGTTAAGTATTTTCTTGGATTTTAATTGATAACGGTGATTACGGTGTACCGCAGTTTTTTGGAATTATCTATAAAGATACCGACCCGAACGGTTGTTACTTTGTAAGTGCGTCGCTCTAACGTAGGTACTTACTGCGTTTCTCGACCAAGTGATCCGAACCCATCCGTTTAATCGTTAGTTATTTTCTGTTAATTCGTTTGCTATATTGAAAATAGACGTTTGCAATAATTAGCTGGACTATCATTTTAAGTTTTCCGCAATGTTAGACCCACCTGATAACGTATCCTCCTAACCACCGTCTTCATATATATATATTCAATTGCGTTGCAAGCAATAACCTGTTTTATTACGTCTGTACGGTTAGAACTATTATAGTAACTCTTCTTTTATCTTATATCTTAGTTACTTTATCTTAGTACTTTATTGTACAGAACCACTGATTTTATTATATTTTTATGCATAGCTTCCATTTTGTCCGATAGCTTGCGATTTAATGGCACGTGTAAACAGTTGTTTGCTTTGAGCATGCTCTTTTATGAGCATGTCTGTCAGTACCTTTAAGAAACGAGGCCCTAAAACCCTTTAGAGGCTGAGATCGAAAATGTCCGAAGAGGTGAAATTCTGGCTGGCTGAACCAAGTTTTTTTATTTTACCAAAAAAAGTACTGCGTTACAAACGATGAAACCTTGGTAGATTGCCGTCACTTACGATTTTTAATCCACCTATATATGTGAGATCACTGTAGGACAAGTGTCTCAGACCTAAACTACATCTAGTGCTAGATTCCTAAATGAGTGGACGCTCCTGATGGGGAGTTCTTACGAGTCATAACACGCCACATACACACACCACAGTGACCAGACCTGCTTATAGTCAAGAAAACTGATTGCAGATAAAAAATATCCTCTGAGACTTAGGGGTTGCTTTCTGCTTAGAATAAATAATAAATATATTTCATTGTTTAAAACTTTACAATACAAACTATGAGTCTATGAATTAATTCATGAATTATGGGTTATTTTAAGATATTTTCAATCATAGTAGCTGTTGGTTCCTATTCACTTATAGCCATATGTATTTATTAATTTAATTCTTGCAGAGATGTAGTAGAGGCACACTACATGTCAACAGTCAAAGAAGCAGATGTATTAAAGCACCGTGGTCAAGTCATGTCAACCATGCAAAAGAAGGATCATAATCAACTATGGCTTGGATTACAAAATGGTAACCAAATTTTTTAAAATAGGTACCTTATTAATTTTTATTTGAATTCGCTTTCTACTTATTTCTTCTGACGGTCTTAAGCATGTAGTTCTGGCTGTCTGAGACACCTGTCCTACAGAGATCTCGCATATCTAGGTAGATAACAAATCGTAAGTGACGGCAATCTACCAAGGTTCCGTCGTTTGTGACGCAATACTTTATTTGAAAAGTGATAAAATGTTGGTTCAGCCAGCCAGAATTTCACCTTTTTGGACACTTTCGATTTTAGCTTCTAAAGGGTTTTAGTGCCCCGTTTCTTAACAAAAGGATGGTGACGCGATACGTGACGGCATCTAAAGTGATTTCATCCATTATGATGCAGTCCAGCCAGCCATATATCGGGCTGGCTGAACCATTTTAGTTTTCTCGATATTAAACGAAATATCACATTTTGGACCGATCTTTATATATAAGTCTTGTGACGTGACATATGACGGCTCTCGACCAGATTTGAACCTTCGTGAAGCACGCGTGTAGGAGTTATTCTAAAAAAAACTTGATGGTTCAGCTGGAATTTTCTGGCTGTCTGAACCACCATTTACTATCACTTCCAGCTGTTATACGTAGCTGGAAACTCGTCTAATCTTAGGTGACGGGGATGGAGAATACGATTTGTCGTTCGTGACGGCTCTAAGTGCCAGCAAACCAAAGTTATAAGCATTTTCTTTTTATAAAAGAAATTTAAAAAAAAAACATACAAAAAACGTGTCACAGTGGCGCGGTATTAAGTAAAGGTGCGGCGGCGCGGTAATAACAAGTGACAATTGAATGAATGATTTATGCCATCACAAAAAAAATTACTCGAATAACTTTAACATCTCTTATGTTCGAAGCCGCCCCCCCTCTCCCCTATATACGATATAATATGAAGGTGTATATGTCGCAGTCGGACTGTATAAATAAATCACCGTATTTACATTTCGGCTAGCCGTTTTCAAAAACAGGGCCGTTTTGTATTGCGGCGGGTCAACGATTAGACAGATTGTCATTGCAAGACGTTCTACAATATGGCGGCTCACGTTTAGCCTCATTGTACTTATTCCACAATGTAGGGTGACCATGTACTAACAAAATGAAACATTGTCTAAATGAAAATCAATTTTAATGTTTAAAAAAGGTAAGTAAATACCAACTTTGTACATAGTCCTTTTGTAGATGCATAATTAAGAATATGCCATCATAAACATAACTTGTAAAAAAAACAAGTCCCGCAACTCAGTTCTTATACCGTAAAAAGTTGTGAGATCCAAGTAATACCAAGTCGGTTAAAAACTTATTCAGTCCCTACTTAAGGGTCCTTCTGTCTTAAGTTATTATGTAATTAGCTGTTTTGTGCGATTATACCAATAATATTGTGTAGGATTCCGCCGAATACCAGAACCCATGGTCACTTTACCAGTTTTAATATGCATAATAACCTCCAAAACTCGTTCTTTTGTGTCATGGCTTCTTCACTGTTCCACACTGAGATCCTTTAGTTGCACGTAAAATTTGTCCTTATAGTCACTGCCACACATCTATTTAACAAGTTTTTTTTGTTTAAATAACAATTTTTTTCACATTCTAGTGACGCATTTTCTGTATTCGACGCCATTGTTTTTGTCATGTCAAGCAGTGTCGCGGTCGCGCGTGTTAAAATTAGGAACTATAATCTGTCAAAGAGGCGGATAATAACCAGCTCTATTACATTACAGCTAGCTATGAATAACATATATCGCCGAACACTTTCTGGCGGACTTTGACTCAGCCGTATTCAATCCGGCTAATCGTTCACACGCCGCAATACGAAACGGCCCTGTTTTTAGAAACGGTAATGTAAAACGGCGATTTATACAATCTGACTGCGACACACAGACACCGTCGTGACTTTTTTTTACCCGAGAAAATTGAATAACATTTCATTAACGTCATACTTGCTAAAGAAGAAAAAAATTATATTACGGTGCTAAAAACTTCGACCAAGTAAGGTGAGGGGGGTGAAGTGCGCCATACTTTTACGTGTACTGTGACGTCACGGTACATTTCGGATGTCCTTGTCTCGCACGCGACAATATTTTTTAGAAAATTCTTTAAGTTTTATTAATTATAATTAGGTACTATTTATTTTAAGAAGCCGTGCACCTTTTTCAGTGCAAAATTGAAATACAGATCTATTCTATGTATCACATCTTTAAAAAGTGGCAAGCGTCCAGATCTCCTGAAGACCACGAAGCGTACAAGGATGCAAAACGCGCTGCTAAGCTGTAGCCAGAGCCGGGCGAGACCACTTTCATACGCGCTATGACAAGTTGGAATCGTCTGAGGGGCAGAAGCTAATTTATGAGTTGGCGCGCTTCAGGGTCAAAGCGGCACAGGATATTTCTCAGTGTCGCTATGTTAAAGACCCCGGGGGCCTGGGACCTGTTATGCAGGGACCTCGCGGTGAAGGACAGATGACGCTCTTATTTCCATGAGCTGCTGAATAAGCAGCACAAAGAGGTGCAGCCACCGGACCGTCCTCCGAATCAAGGACTGGTACCACCGGTAACGCCTGAAGAAGTCCAGTTCGCTCTACGCATGAAGAATCGTAAAGTTGTCGGAGCCGATGGAGTCCCAATCGAAGCCTGGAAGGCGATGGGCCCTCTTGGAGTGGACATCTTAACCTACCTTTACAACCGCATACTCTTAAGCGGGCTCCAATGGAGAATGAGTATTATTACTCCGGTCTTCAAAGGCAAGGGATCGGTGCAAGAGTGCGGCAACTACCGCGGTATAAAAAAAGGTCATGTCTCACACCATGAAGCTTCTTGAGCGGATTGTGGGCTCCCGGATCTGACAGGAGTGTGATGTCTCGGAGTGTCAACATGGGTTTTGTCCTGGCAACGGGACTATGGACCCTGTTTTCGCCCTAAGGACCATCATGGAGAGATACAGGACAAAAAACACGCCTCTGCACTTGCTCTTTCTTATTAGCGAGCTATTACTATGCTATTAGCAAGTATCTACCTTTAAAATTTAAGATTAATAAGCTACTAGTAGTGGCGAGTATTGGCAATCCCCCCCGAAGATGGAAATCACTGGGGGAGGCCTACCTACTTATGTTCAGCAGTGGACGTCCGACGGCTGAAATGATCATTATGATTATGAAGCTAGAAACGTCGTCTCTATCGCACAGATTTATCTTAATCTTTAGCTCGATGTGCATGTCGTGGCCAGATCGTAATATAACAATAGACCATTAACACCACCATAACATAATAGACCATTTTATGATGTGACCGATTATTTCATAAGATGGTGGTATTTCTTGAAATGGCTAACTAAAACGGACCATATCCTTAAAACGTCAATATTTGATGATATGTCAATCAACGTTTGGCCATATCATTAAAATTATATACGTTTACAAGTTGTAATAAACGAATTTGTTATAATATTAGTCATCTTGGTCAATAGATAAAAAAAAAACATTTTAATAGTTTTGAAAGAAAACTTACTAACCTTGCCAATTACGTTCCGAACTCCTTGATTTTTTGACGTTGCGCTCGTTTTTTTAAGTGTCTTTCATAAAAATCGCCTAGCTTCGTGTCGTAACGATATTTTACTGCACTTTAATTTTAAATTTACGCATTTTTATTAACTTTTCAAAATAGAATGTCTGCCGCCATGATTCATCATAAAAATAAAGCAACATCAGAGCCTCAGGCGCCTCTACCGGTGGGTAATATAACGAATTTATGATATGATCACAGAATACCTAATAGTACTACCGTACAGAAGATTCACTCCCTAACAAAAGTCAGGTTTAGGTATAAAAATATACCTAGACTCACCGGACCTGCAAGCAAAATTGAAACTTATAACCGCGCGCGATCCGTGAATTTTCTTTGCGCGCCCCAGTTTATGACCGAGCTGCGAACGTCGGCACGGGGTTGTTACTTGAGAAGTTTTTGTACCTAGTTGATTTATTAGTTTTAAGATAAAAATAAATATATTAAGCATTACAAACGTTGATTCTGTAAACATAAAAATTCCATCTGAATGTCGTGTGTTCGATTCCTACGGGTGTAGGTATTCCTTTATAAACATTATCCTATCCTATTCTTAATATTGTTTCTGGGCAACTAATAAAGGATTTTTGTTTTAACTATTACTAATTATTATGGACATGGAATTAAAGAAGAATAAATATTTCAATATCGTATGAAATTTAAAAAAAATGATAGTTCTGATTTACTATTCGTGTTATTCAGACATCCGTAAACACAGCAATATCTTTTATACGGATTATTACTGACGTTTAGGCTTAAAAGACATTGCGGGTCAATTTGCAAAAGAATAAAAATATACTTTCAAGTATGCAAAAGCAAGACGTGACCGCGACTGTCGTGCAAGCTGAGCGACAGTCCACGACAGCCCACTGCCATACGCCGCTTCGGGCTGCCCGAATATACCTAAACTGCGGTGTGAAACCCCCCTGATATGATTACAAATGTTTGACCTGAAGTAGTCGTGCGTTTAGCTGATCATATCGTCAAACGCTGAGTATTCATTTGGCGGGTTTGTCTATCATGAAACGAAATGAAATGAAACGGACTATCTTAGGCTGAACAACGGTTTCGTGATAGTGGTAGCTTTTGGTGACACTGGCAGACCTTGCAATTCATTACGGCTTGAAGAGGACGTGCTAAATTTATTTGAGCAATAACCGACCGCCAGTATGAATGCTGCAGCCGTCTTCGATACGAGTCATGTGTACGTGTGGAAAGTAATGAAGAGAGAACTAAGACACCCGAGAGTGCAGAAGCTGATGCCGCAGGACTATGTTATGTAGCCAACATTTTTTAGACGGACTAGAGTGGGCCATGTTCAACATCCACAATGCACACTAGTCAGAGGCGAACCAAAATTAGGCGCGTCCAGATCAGTGATATTTTCAATAGATTATTTATTATCCTTTACGTCGACTTAAGTTTCTTTATTTTTAGTTACATAAATAATTGTAGGTACGTAACTACTAGTTATTTTTAAGTGTCACAATCACAGTTGTTTTTTACTTTTTATAAATAAAATTAGCGGTAATATTTTTTATACTTTCAATTATTCTTAGTTGTATATTGATAGATAGGTAAATAGGTCTTTATTTTACACCACACAAAAGAAACAAATGACAGGAAAAAGTACACTTAGAATAGCACAATTTAGGCGGTCTTATCGCTAGAAGCAATTTCTTCAAGAAAAACCTTAGGCGGGAATCAAACCCAGATACGTCTTCCGCTATCCGTACTGTTACCTATCACAATTCGTGTAAGCTTTTAATAATAATAAAAACGCATAAACGCCAATATAATGTAAAATATGTAATAAGTCTGTAAAAGCCCTTAATTTCCGATGTATTGGAAATTGAATAATCTACGTAAGAGAAGATATTTATGAGTACTCTGGATGCTTAGATACCAATGAACGTGACGAAGCGAACAAAATATAAAAGATCCTTGTAATCGTGTATGTGTTATTGGAGACCGATCTGAATAAATTTTATTTAAAAAAATAAATCCGACAACACTAACAAGCTAAAAATAATATTAACACGTAAGTACCTAATCAGTTACTTTTGGAGTCGGTGCAACGAAAACATTCAAACTCTGACTGATCAGCTTGCACCGACTCTAAAAGTAACTGATTAGGTACTTACGTGTTAATACGTAGGTCACACTATAAGTTTTGCTTAACTTAAAAAAACAACATGTTATAACCAAAATATTATGTTTATTGCTTTTCAAAATACTCTCCTTTACATTTTAAAAATTTTTCATGCGATCGAACCATTTTTTAAAACAGGAGGACCACAGATCTGAAGGCATGTTTTCTACGTGCTGATTGACCGCTATCACTGCCTCTTCGGAGTTGGTAAAAGTAAAACCTTTCATCAAATCTTTGATTTTGGGGAAAATACAGAAATCACAGGGTGCTAGGTCGGGGCTATGCGCAGGATGGGTGACGAGTTGTACTTTTTCGGAAGCTAAAAATTACTTTGTTTTGTTGGCCGTGTATGAAGAAGCGTTGTCATGATGTAGGAGAACGCGGCTTTTGGGTCGTCTTTCGCAAACTTTTTCTAACACCCTGGGTAAACAAATGGTAGAAGACCATTTGTTTACCCAGGGTGTTTACATTTCCTAAAATGACCACTCAATTTTACATTTCCTAAAATGTCTCTTCTGAACGTCTTACGTAGGAACTGGCAAGCTCAGAATAGAAAATACGCTTGGGTTTTCTCTCTTCGGACATCAGAGACAGGTGCCCGCACCAACGCAGCTAACGCCGCATCAGATATGCCTTTATGCCGCATACATTAGCAAATAATTATGATTTTAATCGACGTCTGATTATTATTATGTTGTCAATCGTCTCTGGTAATTAAAAAGTCATAGTGTATCATCTTGTTGTCTTATTTTAGATAAATTTGATCAATTTTGGGCAATAAATAGAAGATTAATGGAATCTCATGGAGATAATGAAGGATTCAAACATATACCCATCAGAATTTATTTTGATGATGGGTCTTGTTATCAGCGTCTAGTCAGTCCTAAGAATGTAGATGGCAGTAGAAAAGTTTTGCAACAAATGATTGCAGAATTGTATCCAGAAAAAAACAATGGTAAGAACAGTTTAATTATATTAATTTTATATTTAAATTATAATTTTAATAACTTAAATAAAAAACTCCTTTTTCAGTAAAACTAAGAACACATGGGATAACACTTCCTTTGGATACCCCACTGCAATGGCTCTCAGAACATATGAGTTATCCTGATAATTTCCTTCATCTTTGCGTGTGTTAAACAATGTGTAAATACTTGTATACTTAAATTAAACTGTATTTAAAATGCTTAACTTACAATAAATTGATTTAATTATTAATACACTTGAGTTAAAAAACTAAATTTCAGTCTCAGTTTCAGCTAAAAACGAAATCAAATTTATTACATATTTTAATGTTGTTCTTTTGTAATTTTTTAAAATGTTATGTTGTTTTTAATGTTAGAAAAAATACTTACAAAACATGACACTTTCAATATTAATATATGCAAATAAAGAGTCTAAAAACAATATTAATGTTTTATTATTATTAAATGCACTGTACACGGTCAATTATAATCGCAATCAAGTCAAGATCTAATAAAAAAAAAGCAGAGGGAAGAAACTATGCCCAAAAAACAGGGTTATTAGTATTACATTGCAAGGTAGTGGCAAATTTTAAAAATATTATTAAGATCTTGAGAATAATATAATGGTGCGTCTTCATCGTTTTTTTTTTCTCTGATTTTAATAAAATTAACTTTAAAATATCCGGGAAAAACGACAACCTGCTCGATCATTCATAATAACAGGCGTACGCCGCGGCGCCTACGCCGAGTCATCAACGACCCTATGTGCACAGCATAAGGTCCTTGTTTGCAATTCCATCGACGCGAACCCTACGACGTAAAGGCACAGAATAAATAATATAGGCAGAAACGACACTTTAAGACATTTGCTAAAATAGATTATCTACTCTCAATGTGCGGCAACAAAGAGCAAATTAGCTTGCACCGGGCAATGTACTCTCATTTTATAATAGCCTACAAAGCGTTACTGAAAGCGATAATCCACCAGAACGCCACAAGTGAGAGCTCTTTTTACTTTGTCCTGTCAGCTACCGCTCTCTCGCAAGGGCTGCGACTTGTGTTTGTGAATTTGGTCGATATTTACCTACGCATGAAATAGCGTTTAGATAATTAGTAATCATTTCAATGAAAATATTACTTTCCATTTCGGTATATCGATACAATTAATTTATGAAAACACCCTGATCGTAATTATTAGTGTTAACCCAGATGTTACTGAAACTATTTTTGTCGCGTATCACCGTAATTTTTTGATATTGTTACCTTGATCGATATAATGAACATGAAAATAAAATTTTTTTTTTGGTCTTTATAACGATCGGTCGCTGTAAAAGGGTTAAAGAGCCCTGTAGAAAAATGTCGTAACGTAGTAAGTACCTACCTAATGAGGACTTAAAATATTATAGAAGTGGTTAATGGACTTATTATAATATTGTGGTAGGTCTGCTGGAAATCGAGACGTTAGTATTTTCAATCACAACGGAGCGGTCATCGCTGCTACTAATGCTACCGAGCGACCCGGTGGCAAAATATATAACCCAAATGCTGCGCAATATTTTCAATTTCATTTAATTTTCTTATTCACAGTGAATAAACTCTGAATAAAGTCGGAAGTGTAAAGCGTACAAAAAACTAATTTTAATAATAAGAACGTGTAACAGCGCGCGCGCGTGACACTTAACTGATTTTAGCCTCTTCGAAGGTGCGCGTCGCGTAGGTATTTATCTCGACCGAGACGCGGAGTGTCGTAGGCCTGGTAAAGGCTAAGGTTTCTTTCCGCGCGCCATTGTGACTATTAATGCATTGAACTTTGCAGTTCTAGGTTGCATAGAGATAGTGCATGCGTATTTTTTATAAATGAGACCAGAATATCCACGCGTACTATCTTTTAACAGCGGATAGTAAATATGAAGAAAAAAAAGTTTGTTTTCTACGTAGATCGATTTAGTTATCGATTCTGAGTGGTCACTAAAAAATTGGCACTACCTTGAAATGTAACCCTGTATTTATGGATTGCAGTTAAATAAATCTGTATACCTTTAATCGGGATCATAATTTACTATTTATAGGCCAAAAACACATCGGTTGATACTAACAGTAGGTTTAATACTTATAGATAATTATAAAGTAGATCCCGTGAGAATCGAAGCAAAGCGCTAGGATAAAGAGAAACGGGTATAAAATATGTTAAATTAAAAAATGTGTTCATTATAAATATTGTAACAGTTACAGGGGTAAAGAAAAATCCTAAATTAAAGCAAACTTTCTGGCAACATCAAGATTCATAATCTGCAAGCTCTTCCGAGCCTAAAACAATATAGGTACAGAACGCGGTCCTCACATATTGCATACTCAACTGCTTATGGCATGGCGCCTGTACTATTGTGAACAAGTGCGTCTTACGGGGTCGCATGACATAACATATGTAAAAAAGCATACCGAAACTTGGGTTTTATACTACGCAGAGCTCATGGTTTTACGAATATCAAAGCAATAATATTATTATTTAATGCTCTTGTTAGGAGTCATCTCGAATGTAACGCATTTGTCTGGGCACCGCACGAAAAGAAATAAAGCCTCATGCTTGAGAAAATACAAAATAAATTTATAAGGTATATATAAGGTGCTTCATAAATATCTGCAACGGCTGAAATGGGAAAAGTATTGCTTATATAGATTAAGATAGTAAGGGAATTACGTGCCCCGGATCGGTAATTAATTATTTGCGAAAAGACAGTAAATAAATGGTTACTTGCTTCAATTTGCATAACACACTTCGTCATCCGCCCTTGACACTGCGCGGGAGCGGTATAATGTGAAACGTCAGCATTTTTGGACAGATGTGGACGGTTTGAGGCAGAATATTATATTTATTTAGAAAAAGATGTTTTAAAATAAAGTTATAATTTTGTCGTTTTTTTTGCTTGCTATGCTTGAAGATATATTGTCCGGGGATAAGTGTAGTAATCAAACTTTAAGACGACTGCTTTACTTTCTTTACACACTGTTCTGGAGTCGATATTTGGCAGGACAAATTTCTCGTAACGCTTTTTAACAAAAATGTTCCATCCATAATTTTTTGTGTATTTTTATGATTTTCAATGGGTAATCTAGACTAGGCCATAAGGCTAGTATGCAAAGATTTCTATATGCTAAGTATATGAAGCCGGCCTTGAATTTAGTAGAAAGTGAGTCATGATTTTGATTAATCGTTACTCCTGAATTCCTGATAAATCTCTGAATTTAAAACCTTTAACTTTTTTGTCTGCACAGCCGTGTCAAAGTCTATTCCAAAAGCTAATATCTGACATTTTAATTCAATGGGACTTGACAGATTAGAATAATAAATAAGTTGTTTGAGTGCCTTAAATTAACCTTTGTAAGGTATTGTGAATTTTTATGCAACTTTACAATAAATCCCTTTGCGAAATTATGGCTTTCTATTACTAACATTCTCTAAGCCCCGCGAGCAGACAGACAGACGGTAGGAGGTTAAAAAACCATACGAGTTCCGTTTTGACTACGGAACCGTAAAAACAACCTTTCATTATGGAACTTATTCTCCTGCAAAGAAAAACGAAATAATTTTTGCTCCTATAATTTTGAAAAGTGCTAAGTACTATCTAATAAAATCTATTGATAGGGTTTTTTTTTGAGAGAGAGACGACGGTCATGACGAAACTATAAGAATTAATGGTATTTAGATGAAATGTGTCATTTTATAGTCACCGTTGTGGCAGAACTAAATTTTTTGGCCTAATAGACTTTTTGCGCGTTTTTTTATAGTAGCAGGTGAGCTCTATTTTTGTCTTTTTCTCGTTACGATACGTATAATATTAGCAGAGATATTTGCATTTTTTTTGCCAATTGACGAGGCCAAAATTAATAAGTAACTTTATTTAGTTTGTCCACAACTCAAATTTTGCATTGTTTTAGGTAAAAAGTAACCGTAATACAGTAATTAGAAATTAAGGTATACCTATCTCTTTCTAAAACAACTTTTACTATGTAAAATGTATGGCGGTCGTGTAATGTGATGTCACGGTACATATCGGATCTCCTTGTCTAACACACGACTTTCATGGGCTGTAAGTCAGTCAGTATTTATCAATATTTTTTGAAAATTCTTTAAGTTTTATTAATTATAATTAAGTAGATACTATTCATTTTAAAGCAAATAAAAAAAACATGCATATTCCCCATTGAATAGGTCACTTTAAAATAACTACATTAGTATTTTTTCTGTATAAGTCTCTATAAAGAGCTACATAATGATGTTATCTAGTAACTTTTTTGTTGGTTTTAGTAGTTAAATACACACTGAGCTTTTTGTCCGGTATTTCAGTTTCCATACTACGCACAAACTTTTAAAATGATCGTAGATGAGATGACTCGTGGGCTCTACTTTGTTTCCTGGTGTATTTCATAGATGAGGTCCAGCATGAGGAACACCTGCGCCCGAGGATAGGATTCAGTGCAGTCATTGGCCTTTTTCTTACGCAAATAATGCCCATTTCATGTCAGTGTACGAGCCTGAACTTCTGGGTATCTGAAAGCCGTAAAATTCTTGCCACGTGCTTATAGCCTGAACTTATCTATACTAAGTATGTACTGACCATAAACAAATTCGTTACGCCTTCCATAGAAAATGAAACGGTTTGCGGAGGCAGTAAAGAGTAGATAGACTCCTGAACTTCCTATTATAAACAGGATAATCCTGTTTATAATAGAAATCTGACATATTTCTGACAAAGACAGCGTAGTGGCCAACACCTTGTCCCGAATTGCAATACTCTTCTGAAGACCTTACTATCATGGTCAGTCTCCAACACTGAACTATACAACCACCCAACGGAGACATTACCCTTGTGCCCGATTAAATTACTAGTTCCTGGGAGCTGTATTTCTGTTCTGTGAAGAAAGTTATCAGCATCACACTACATTTTATATCACACAAGTTTTGAACAAGCATCTGGCATGATAGTCGCCGAACAATTTGTTTGACCAAATATGCGAAAGGAATAGATATTATGCACATGGTTGCTTCGTACGTCAAAGACGCAGGATACTATCGATAGTATCGATAGTTCATTAGTTGGCTGCGATCGAAACTATCGATACTATCGATAGTATTGCTGTTTACCGATAGTTTTAGTATTGCAGTAAAAGAGATATCGATACTATCGATCGTATAGATGAATTTAGCGTTCAACTATCGATTGCATTTTTTATTTTTCGGCAACACTAGACTACCGAGCGGCCATCGCCATCGCGGCGAAATTTATAGTAGTTTTATTTCATTCATAACAAAAAACTCTATCGATTTATAAAAATACAATTATTAAAACAGTTTATGCAAATGTTGAAAATTATTGTGGCATATAAATTACGTTAAAATGATGTAGAACTTCGGATATCTTTTGACTTGTTTCGACGCATTTTCATTAGAAAATTAGAATAGGTTTGGACTTTTTTTCTTTACATGAAAAGCCTTAAACGAAAATGTGTTCTATCATTATTGAAGTATAGCATATTGTGTTATTTATAGTATTGTTTTCGATGGTTTATATCTAACAGAATCTCCTAATTAAAACTTCCAAATCAGGTCTCGATGAGCTTTTGCCTAAACATGCTTCGGGAGAATAGGTTTTACTAAGTTTAGAAAAAAGCTATCCAAAAACCGTTCTATCATTATTGTAGAAGAGAATACAAACTAGTAATTGTTATTTATGGCGACCAACGGAAGATATACAATTTGAGCTAAGAAAACCTTGATCTGCGCGTTTGTTTGAAATAGGCCTCTTAAATAACATAAACTGACTGTTACCCATTTCTGTACCCGTGGATATTTACCCAGTGGTGGATAAATAAAGGATGATTTTTATAATTGTAAAATACATAAGGGTTGTTTATACTCATGAATCATGATAATAACAAACAACTTTGCCCAAGAAACTACTTACCTATATCAACTTAATTTTTTTAGTGTAGAAAACTATTTCTTAACAAACACGCACAAGCAACACATTAAATATTTTTTCTAATCATCATAATAGAAATAATCATCAAACAATAATAAACGTTACTCGTAACGTAGTCGGAACAAGCATAAAAGGCCTGTTCGCCAGCATTCACAGGTTGTTCGTCGCAGCTTGTGTTGCCGCTCGATAGGTCAATATCGATTGTCTATCGATAGCCTATCGATAGTTGAAGAAAAAAACGATAAAATCGATAGTCTATCGATAGTATCGATATCTCTTTTACTGCAATACTATCGGTAAACAGCAATACTATCGCTACTATTGATAGTATTGCTCTTCAATATCGAATAGACTATCGATAGTATCGATACTATCGACACTATCGACACTATCAATAGTTTCATACTACAGATAGTGATATTTATTTCAATAGTATTGCACTCAGTATGCAGGCATAATGAGTGGTAGAACACTTAATGTGGTATATTCAACAAATCAAAAAATTAAATGTGTATTGACTTTATTTAAACGTACGTATAGTTTTTTTTTAAATAAAGTTGGCAATTTTTTTAATTCTTAGGTGGCAATACTATTGAACTAAACTTACTTTCGATAGTACAAAACTATCGATACTATCGATAGTCTTCTCGATATTGAAGACCAATTCTATCGATAGTATCAATGTATATAGTTCATTAGTTGGCAGCGATCGTAACTATCGATAGTATTGTTGTTTACCGATAGTATTGCACTAACAGAGACGTCGATACTATTGATAAAATCGATAGAATCGATACTATCGATTTTCCTATCGATCTTATAAATGATTTTAGCGTTCAGCTATCGATTGCAAAACTATCGATTTTTCGGCAACACTAGTTGCAGCGCTGCCGAGGCGATAACATCTCTCTTGAAGATGCCACGTGGAGTGGCGAAACGCGTCGAGGTTTTTATGTCGGTGTTGGGTACTACTATGTAACTTTTGCATTCATCTGTCTCGCATGCAATTTGAGGGAGGGCGGGTGGTGCTCTTTGCATTTTGCTTGTGTTTGTTCGCGGAGTGTGGGTGCAGGTGGTGTGGTTTGGGTGCCTATGCCGGCGTAACTGAGCGGAAATTGTAAGCAAAATAATTACATTTTCATAAATATTTAGTTATGGATTTCCGCAAAGTAACGCCTAATTCTATTAATTTTATCAACCTTTAAGTATTTATACATCTTTTTATCTATTTTGCGCATCTAATAAATTGTTTTTTCCTTTTACTATTTAGGAATGCAATTAGACTAAACTACTTATTGTATCGAAAAAAACTGCAATATCAGAAGGTACATTAAAAATGCTTTAATTTGGAATGCCACATACACTTACAAACTTTACACCTATAAACTTTTAGGATAAAAACGACCCCGCTGGATAGGCAAAACTTTCAGACATGATTTTCGGCTATAATATCTAGGGTCCCAGAGAATTAATGCAAATATCGTTTGATATATGTTTTAGATGTTTTGGCCTTATAACGGCAGAGGACTCCGCTGGAGGAGGAGGAGGAGAGTACTTTGGATCTCATCATTATATTCAGTAGGTACAGACAACTGCACGTCAACCTACCACAAAACGACAAACTTTCTTATTTGATATTGATCTAAGTGTTGGGCATAAATTTAAAAAACAATTCAATGACCTTTAACTTTTTAGGTAAGTTGACCTGCCGTTGTCTGGACATTGAACAGGCAAACCATTCTCATCACGTCCATCGCTCTATCACCTGGGAGCCCGCTAGATAGAAACAGACCTAATCTTTGTGGTAGAGCATGGGCTTTATAATGAGTAGTTATAACTTATAACTAATTACAAAATTTTGTCTAGGTTTTAAGTTTCACAAACAATAAAACTAGTATCACTTACTGTCCTTGAAGGATAGTGTATGTTATAATAATATGTGATTTATAACATCAGGTACAACTTATAAACTTTAAAAATTGCTGAAACATCTCATGTTTACTTAAAGCTACCGTCTTGCATGTATGCATTCCTTGTTCTTCATTTAGGACTCTAAATATTAAAGTAAGTACTTCATATTAAAGTTCAGTTTTATGCTTACTTTTTTGTGAATATTTTTGTATAACATAAGGGATCCGCCGAGTTAATCTTTTGCAACCGTTGTTGGCGAAAATTGGTTGATCTTCTGTTGGGCCGTAGGTTATTACTGAGAGAGCATCCCTGTAAATAAACACAATATTATTTGGGATAATCGTCCGACGATTGTGTTAGTGGTCCGCGCTCCGGACTACAAAACCTGCGGTTGTGGGTTCGAATCCCGCAAGGGGTAGTTGTTTGTAATTATCACGAGCATTTCTATATAAGTTATGGATGTTAATAGTTGTATTTAAGTATGTTTATTAGTAAGGTGCTTGTAGCTTAGTGGCGGCAGCGCTTTGGTAGTGATTGATTACCAAAGTTAAGCCACCTACGCTGCGGTTGTAATTGGATGGTTGATTATTCCAACCATATTAAAATATGACATTGTCACAGGCATCTCCGTGCTTCAGAAGGCGAGTTAAAAGGTCCCGGCTAATATCGCTTGATACTAGTCATGCGTGAAGCCTAGTCATGTACCTTAGGGCAGCTTAAATTCTAACAAAAAGTAACATCTGAAAGTAGGCCTTACAGCACCCCTCCATCAATCCGCACCGGGCCCGCGTGGTGGAGTATGGCCCAAAACACCTTATAGTTGAGGCCTGTGCCCTGCAGTGGGAAGTATATATATATAGGCATAGGTATTTTACTATGTTTATCCGTTATTAACACTCAATAGTACAAGCGTTGCTTAGCTTAGTTTGAAACTAGATAATTGGTGTGATTCTTCTTCTTCTTCATCTGTACGGTCAATCCCGGTTACGTCCAAAGCCATTGGACGCCTTTGGAGTCCAGGGTCCGCTTTCTTTGATTTACTCCTTCACTTCGCACGGTCTTGAGCGTATCTAGTTGTGAGATCATTGGCACGCATGTCAGCCCTTACGACGTCAAGCCAGTATTTCTTGGTTCTACCCCTTTTGCTTCGCTGATGGCTAGACATTTGTTTCCTACGTAGTTTGCTGGTTTTCGCAAAACACGGCCGTACCAGCGTAGGCGACTCTCCTGCAGTTTGTCTGCAATATCACGGACACGAAGGCTACCGCGGATGCGCGAGTTCCTCACGCGGTCCTGCCGCGTGACTCCGCACATCCATCTCCGTGACACGCAGCTCCTGCTTGTGTCGCTCAAGTAGCGGCCACGCTTCGCTGCCATATAAAAGGACAGGCCTAATGATGGACTTATAGATCTGTCCTTTCAGCTTAATCGGCAATCTGGGGTCACAAATGACACCAGTCACCTCTCGCCATTTAGCCCACGCAGCAGCAATGCGTGCTTTGACGTCGCAATCGATGTCTCCCGACACGTTAAGTACAGATCCAAGGTATTTAAACTGGTCCGTGCGCTCGACCTTGTCGCCGCCTATGCGGATGGACGTTGGATCTATAGAGTTACAGGCCAGGTACTCGGTCTTCGCCACATTGAGTATCAGACCACCGCTCTCAAGCGACTGCTTCCACTCGTTCACCCATCTCACCAGCCTGCCCCTGTCTGCGTCTACCAGTGCGATATCGTCAGCATACATCAGCAGCCATGGTGGCTGCTTATGTGAGTCTCTGATGCTGTCTGACACAACGTCTAATATCACACTGTACAGAAACGGACTGAGGACGGAACCCTGGTGTACTCCGACGGTAACGGGGAACGGTTTGGTGTCGCCAACAGCGGTCCAAACCATAGAATCGGAGCTGCGGTACATGTCTCGAACCAGATCACCACTCGAGGGACACAGTCGATGGCCTTCTGCAGATCAAGAAAGAGCAAGTGCAGAGGCGTGTTCTTCGTCCTGTAATCTCTCCATGATGGCCCTTAGGGCGAAAACTGGGTCCATAGTCCCGTCGCCAGGACGAAACCCATATTGACACTCTGAGACATCACACTGCTGTCGAATCCGGGAGTCCACAGTCCACTCAAAGAGCTTTATGGTGTGGGACATGACCTTTATACCGCGGTAGTTGCCGCACTCTTGCACCGATCCCTTGCCTTTGAAGACCGGAGTAATACGTAGGTCACACTATAAGTTTTGCGTAACTTAAAAAAACAACATGTTATAACCAAAATATATTATGATTATTGCTTTTCAAAATACTCTCCTTTACATTTTAAACATTTTTTCATGCGATCGAACCATTTTTTAAAACAGGAGGACCACAGATCTGACGGCATGTTTTCTACGTGCTGATTGAACGCTATCACTGCCTCTTCGGAGTTGGTAAAAGTAAAACCTCTCATCAAATCTTTGATTTTGGGGAAAATACAGAAATTACAGGGTGCTAGGTCGGGGCTATGCGCAGGATGGGTGACGAGTTGTACTTTTTCGGAAGCAAAAAATGACTTTGTTTTGTTGGCCGTGTGTGAAGAAGCGTTGTCATGATGTAGGAGAACGCGGCTTTTGGGTCGTTCATCGCGAACTTTTTCTAACACTCTGGGTAAACAAATGGTAGAACAAATGGTAGAAGATGGCATTAACATTTTTTTGATCTTCAAGTGGAATTGTACAGATGGGACCCGTAGCTGAGAAAAAAAACGCGATCATTTTTTTACCAACGTTTCTCGCCTGCCTCACTTTTGTTGGCCTGTTCTCATTTTCAAACACCCATTCACAAGATCGTTGTTTTTTTTGGTTTCCAAACAATAAATCCACATTTCGTTTCCTGTGACAATGTCATAAACAGCATTAGAATGTCCGTGGTCGTACTTCAGTAGCATCTGTGAGCACCATTCCACGCGAGCCGGCTTCTGCTCCGCTGTCAGTTCATGAGGGATCCAACGACAGCAAAGTTTCCGAACTTTCAATTCTTCGTGTAAAATTTTCTGAATTTGGCTCATACCAATCCCCAATAGTCCTCGAATTGTCTCATACGTAATCCGCGGGTTTTCTTCAATTAGCCGCTTAACAGTAGCCACATTATTTTCGTTGACGGCAGTTGAAGGCCGCCCTTCACGAAATTCGTCATTTAAAGAAACTCGACCTCTCTCAAATTCAGCAAACTATCGCCTCACGGTGCTCAAACAAGGTGCTTCTCGCCCAAAAGCATTTTGAAGACGAGCGGCACAGTCTTGCGGAGAGAGAGAGAGAGAGAGAACTTTTAAAATCATAAAAAATCATCGCTCTAAAATCTTTTCGACAATTCCATTTTCGTTGCGTACGTAGAACTTTTATGTGTGATAAAAAACAATTGACAAAATATTTCCCGCCAATTGCTTTTTTTTTTATTACTAAGAAGGTTGCAACGTTTAAAAAAATATAACATTTGAAATTCAAATAGTTCCGATTAGCTAGAAGTGCAAAACTTTTAGTGTGCCCTCATTCTCAGCTCGGGATTGTTGAAATATAGTTTGTTTTAGTTTTATATGATTTAATTTAACACAATTAGTTTTTTGTTGCATCGCCTATATAATCTCTGTATGGCCCTATGGTTGACTGATAGATAATGCTTTTGGCATTAAATCCGCCATTTGTACAACTTTTTAAAAAATGTTTAAATAAAATAATAAAAGTTTAAATAAAATAAATAAATAAAATTGGTGTGATTGTTGGGTAAATTTATTTATCACCTATTTAGTCTAGGCCTTTTTTAAATAATACTTACGCCATCATTTCTTCACTCGGGTGATAAACACCATGAGATCTAAACTCGGCCAGTGCACACATCTCTACATGGTGTTGTTCTAGTGGCAGGAATGGAATGTAATGATCTATCAAATGATGAGCTATTGCTGCTGCTTTTTCGAAGCCTCCTGATAACAACAAACATGGAATTTTTTAAGCAACTTTTTGGAAAACATCAAAAATATTGAGAATATATTACCTTGGTGATAAGCAGTTCTCCGTATGATGGGCTCGAAATTATGAAACTCTACGTCATTTCTTTTAACTCCTTGCTCATAAAGTTCTAACAAACTACTAGAAATTTCATGGCCTCCAATATTTGATATAAATATGAAAATACTATCTCTGAAACAAAATACATTTTGAATTGATATTAACTGGCTGAAAAACCTGCAAGGTTTATTAAAGTATTATTTACTTGTTTAATATCATCATCACCATCATCAATATAGTATCCAAACTTGAGGTTGCTTAACTACGGTCACCCACCCATTTTGTAACCAAACTTGGGGCTGCTTAACCACGGTCACTCATCCATTTTGGGAACAAGCCTGAGGCTGCTTAATAACGGTCACCCATCGATATAGTGACTAAACTTGAGGTTGGTTATTCACCGTCACCTATCTATTTAGTGACCTAACTTAAGAGTGCTTTACCACAGAATACCTAATAGTACTAGCTTTACCTCGGTCCATTTTAGGACTAACCTTGAGGCTACTTAATCACGGTCACCCATCCATTTTAGGACCAAACTTGAGGCTGCTTAACCACGGTCACCCATCATCCAATCCAAATAGATGGAACCGTGGTTTAGCAACTTCAAGTTTGGTCACTAATTGAATAGGTGACACTGGTAAAGAACCTCTAGTTTAGTAACAAAAAGGGTGATCGTGGTTAAGAAGCTTTATATTATGAGTATTGACAATAGAACGATCCCGAGCGGCGCCTTCGAACCGCTCCAAAACCGCCGCCAAGCCGCTCCGCGCACGACCCGTTCTATGTGTGAAGACTAAGAGACGCGCAACTTACGTCCCAGAAACGACCCGTTCCGCTCACGTCTTCTGTGTGTTGTCGCGCTTTAGTATGTGCATGACTGTACCGCATTTATTTTAAGTATGTATTTAGATGTTTACCGTTAAAACTTACAACTATCTTCGCCAATAATCAAGCAAAAATTACACTCATTCATATTAATATATATTTATAGAGATATATTATATAACTAGCTATCCCGGCGAACTTCATCTCGCTTCTTTTTTTTGTGAATTTTTTCAATGTTTTGATAGTTATTCTGCTATTCGAGACGGAGAAAAACCTCATCAAATCAAAGATCACAAAAATCAGTGCAGCCGTTCGTCTTTTCAACATCTTTAACAAATTACTATTCACCTGTAGTCAACTCCATCAACAGCATGGTGATGATCCAACATAGGTTTAATTGCATCTAGTACATAAGGGCACATATCATGTATCTCATCAAATATAATGAGGGATCTGGGACATTTCTTCACCACTTCATTTACTTTTGTGATTAAATCTTTCTGTAAGCAAAGATCATAATAAATATTATTAGGTAGGTACATGAATACATGCTTCTCTTACCCTTAACCGAATTTCTAGAGGTTGAATTACTATATTTTAATGTTATTGAGTAATAAGTAATAAAAATACTATTAATGTACTTTATTTATACAATACAGCAATTACAAACAAAGTTTATAATAAAAAATACAATTAGGCCTTCCCCACACTAGCGTCTTTCAAGCGTCGTTGATACGCCAACGCTATGCTGCTGCCGAACGCCGGATTACACAGCGCTGGCGTCGCGTTAGCGTTGCGCCTGTCGGGAACGACGCGCTGATGGCCGAAGGGGCGAGGGGGTTGCGTTGTACATTGTACTTGTCCGAAAAAAACGTTGCATTGGCGCCGCGCGGCGTAATCCGGCGTTCGGCAGCCGACTACGCTCGAAAGACGCTAGTGTGGGGGGTGCCACAATGATAGTCTACTTAATATAATTCCACAAGCATGTACACAATAGCATGTAAGATCGAGATTTACTGGTAGTCTACAGATTACTATTATCTATACTATATAGCGGATAAAACACAAAACCAAAAACTAATGACAAAGAAAATATAATGTAATTAATTACTATAAGAATTGTTGTCAATTATAAAAGCTCTTAGCTTGCTGGTTTTTGAGTAAGAACGCTTTTTTGGTATTTGAAAGCTGATGTGATAAAGAAAAATAATATGTTACAAAATTCCCCGGTTTAATAATAAAATATCATTAAGAAATATATATTTTTGGCAATAAATAGGATGAAATTGTTATTTAAAAAAATATAATCTTATTCATCATTATTAACTGAAGATTTTTATTATTATTATTTGTATCTCTCCTACGGGAAATCACTGCACAAAGGCCGATCCTTTTGGAAGGCGTTCGTGGGGATACAGATCCAACTCGAAGAGGCCCCTTTACGATAGGATTGTACCGACTAGTCGCCGACTATTCGGGAAAGCCGACTAGTCGGCCCGTTTTTTACTCGTATTAATATACATACTTAAAAATTTAAAATAGGGTGGTTATTGAAATGAAATTGAAATCTTTACTGTTATTATTTTTTATTACAGAATTTTTAAATACATAATTAACAACATCATTTAATCATTAAAAAAAATCAATTTTACAGTGTACAATAATTCAAGTACACTACTTTCAGTGCAATCTAGAACAAGATAGGAAATTAGGAACCACTCGTTCGATACATTAACTTTATATCTTCATCAAGTCCACTGTACAACAAAGCTTTCTTTAATATTCTGCTGGTATTGTTGACATAAACTGACTTCTGAAGAACCTGGTGTAAATAACGTTGGAGTTGGAGGTAGATGTTCCGATTGTGACTGGGGCGTACTCGGGGACGAATTATCTTCTATCAGAACAGCTAGCAGAACCTAGTTGAGGCATCAGTTGTGGATGTTTGTATTTAATATGATTGCTCATGCTCGTAGTATTTGCCTTTTTTCCCTGACCACCACGAGAAATAACTGCTTGGCACTGATTGCACTTCACTTTACCACCTTCTCCCTCCAATTCGTCAACTAAAGTCCGAATTCGTCATGACGCAAACAATTTCAATAGTCACTACCAATAAAATAATATAAACTGTGTTAATTACGTAATTCAACATAGTTTTGTTTTTACTAATTAAAAACAAAAAGGAACGCCGTCTCGCGTACCGTGCGACAACGCGTCGCGTAAACAATGATAGAAAAATGCAATGCAAACAAAAACATGTTCCGACAAGTCCGCCTGACCGCCGCTGGGCGCCGGCACCTACCAGCCGAAAGCGTAGTCACGAACATTGCCGATGTCATCCAAACTCAACCGAAAGCAATAATCGGCTTGGCCGACTAGTCGGCCATTTTGTAGCCGACTAGTCGGCCAAAGTCATAGTCGACCCATCTCTACTTTACGATAATGAGTTGGGTTATGTACACCTAGCGGATACTATCACTACCTATTAGTACTATTGAGAAGATACAGCACCCGCTAGGTGTAAGGACTATTGCAGATAAGATGGAAACTATACCGGGTCTATGGAAAGGAACTTGATGGACTGGTTGCCGGGATATTAATGAGACAACGGAATGTCTGCCATATCAAATGTCTCATCTCGATAATCAGGGCAGTGTCCCACGTCCTGTACCCGCCAAGTCTTGTACTAGCTGTACGCTTTAACAAAAAAATGCGTACCATTCAATATTTTCATAAAAAATGCGTTCACAATTGGCGCGTACAGGGCAAGCTCGTTCTGCACGTGGTATAAGATATTATGGAGAGATTGTTTAGATTACAATCTAAATCCGCTGTACCAAGCATGTACCTCACTAAAACTACAACATATTGTTCATATTTATTCATTTACTGAATAAAATATGCTTATGTTGTTGACGCGTACAGAACGAGAATTGGCTACACAATAAATCACACTGCCGTAGAGATCAACCGAAGTTGTAGCTGTAGGTACCCTGCGTGTACTCTAGAACCAGAGTTTGTTTTAATCGATTGATCAATTAATACGCATAAAAAATGCTTTAAACACTTATGGTTATGAATGATACATACAGCGTTAAAAAAGTTATAGAAGTGGATACCTCGAAAGTCTCAAGTCTTTAGACTCGTGTGAAATTACAGAATGAGTTAGAGATATGAGATTCAAATTCAAATAATTTATATGTGGTCCATAGGTAGGTCCAGAGTTGGTGGCTTGCACATAATTGGACATGGTTACGCAAACTAGAACCAACCCACATCATGTTAGTTTTGAGATATTTAAGTTTTTAACTTAAATGGATGCAAAAACAACTGCACAATTTATTTTAAAATAAAAACTTTACAGTGTTGTAAAGAGAATTAAGGCCAATTTATAGAATCTATACAAGTATATTTTTTTTTAGTTTTAGTACATTTAAAGTTGAAATTACGCGTGGTTCCTTATTGCAAAAATACCATAATTGTGGGTTGGTTCCCGATTGCAATTTGTATTTAGTTGTCTAGTTTAGCACATTGATGAAAGAATTTCATTATTTTCATCGAAAAAATTTGTTGAAACAGCGTGTTTATGAAATAAAGTTGCTTCTTGTTTCTTTCAGCTGTCCATTAGTGAAGGAAATATTCTTAATAAAATAAAATTGATGGAATTTATTTTAATCATTCTGCATTCATGTTCTTGCCGTCTACCTCAAAATGTACTTTTCTAGAAAACCCATAGATGTCATCCACTACGTTTTCATATTATTATTTTGTAAAAGCCATCAGCATCTTTTATCGAAGTCATCCGCTATGTTTTCACTACTGATATTTTTTTAGAAAGCTTTGATCATCTTTCATCGATGTCATCCACTACGTTTTCACTACCTTTTATTTTTTGTAAAAGCTTTGAGCATCTTCCAGTATGAGATGCAATACACTTTTGAGGTAGTTAAATTTTGCTTAAGTTAAAGGTTTTTTAACTTTTTCTTGTATCGATGGCAATTCTGACAAATTTTTGGTGACCAGTATTTCGCCACACGAACCGCACTGTCGGTGGTGCGTAACAGGTCTTGGCATCTGCAGCTGACCAGACACGTGGGTCATAGCAGAAGGTGGCCCGGGGTTTGTGGGAAAGCACCGCAAACATACTTGCTGATGGCGTCCATGTAGCTCCACTTTATTGGTTTTTCTTTACTAGTGTTCGCAGTCTGTACAAGAATTTCCAGATTGGCCACGGGAGGTCTTTGCCTGGTTGGGTACTCACTGACGGTGGGAGCAACAGTGCGGATTTTCCATTCATCTTGTGACCCTACATTGGGGAGCATTCTTGGTGATACAGCAAGTGTTTGCCATGAAGCTCCGACGCTCTTAAGTCTTGGTGGCACTAAGTAATACCAGATCATTGAGTGGTGGGAACCATATTTTGCCTAGGTTATTTCCACGGAGCTAGCTAATTCTCTACGGACATCTGGGTGGTGCTTTTCCAGACAGAGAATACTGCATGCTTACCAGTCGGATTCAAGCAGCCCATAGTTATCAGGCAAGTATTGAGAAGTGCTGCCGCCTGTTTTACGTGTGCTGAGCAGCTCCACACAATGCAGGCATACTCCCCGACCAGGGAGCAGAAGAAGATTTGTATTCGACTTTCGACGTAATTTGGACAGTGACTATGTAGAAGTAAATTTTAAAAAACATGCGAAGCAACACTGCGTGTTTATTAACCATGAAATTAATGTACTCTTTTTGGAATTATTTTATTTGCAAATTTTAATTGTAAATACGAACAGAGTAACTCTGCAATGGATCAAAGGATGGAAAGAAAAGAAAAGAGCAAAGGAGAAGGGACGAATTGGCTAAAAGAGGATCGAAGGCATTAGTTCACAGATCGGAACCACAACTGCCCGTACCTCAGGCCCAAATAAAATCATGGTTGCGCCAAAGAACTAAAGAAACTCATCTAACAACATGGATAAACAGTGTGGTATGCAGGCAAATAAAAAATGCAATTCGGGTGGCATCAAATATGCTTGTCCACAACCTCATCAGACTAACAAGGGGCAAAATCTGCAAGGTTATAGATGTTATAACCAGCCATTTTCATCTGAACAATCACTTGCTTAACATAGATATGACAAACAGCCCCATGCATACATGCAAAGGATGAATGGAGCACAGCACGTGCTTAAGGAATAAATAAAAATAAAATACATTTATTTTAGACAGTGTCCATACAAATTTAAAAAGTAACAGTTTTACAAAGATATAGTCAGTTCAAATTAAAATTCATAATTCATGCAGAATGCAGGAACATGGCATGGATCAACAGGCACGGATTTTCCAATCACCAGGATTGTTCCCGTAAGCCTGCAGGAGTCTGAAAAGGCTGCTGACCTACTGGGATGACCTGTGTTGGTTGGAGTAAGAAATAACTGGTGACACGCAATCAAGAGGCTAAGTGCAGAAACAGCAATAACTATTATGGAGTGAAAACGTAATGGATGACATCGATGGGTTTTTTGGTGAAATAGATTTTGAGATGGATGTAGAAGGCGAGAACATGAATGCAGAATGATTAAAAATAAGAAAATAAATATTTCAATTTTATTGTTTTAACAATAGTTCCTACATTAATGGATAAGTAGCTAAAATAAACAAGAAGCAATTTTATTTCTTAAACACGCTGTTTTAATAAAATTTAAAATAATGCAATCGTATCATTATTGCGATAAATGGGAAATCTAAATTCAAATTGCTATGAAGAACCAACGAAACAATAATAACCACGCGTAAATTCAACTAAAAATGTACCTACTTAAACTACGAAAAATCTAACATTCTTCTGTATTTAGTTTCTTCTACACACAACACTGCTAAGTTTTTATTTTAAAATAATTATCCAGACATTTTTTGTTTACTTTGAGAGTTGTTATCGTTATTGTTTAACTACTCACTTCTTGTTCAAGTACTATGTTGGTAAAATATGAGTAACTAACAAGAACATCTTGGGTTCCTAGAATTAATAGTTGTTACTTGATATGCAAATTAGAACCAAACAACATAGTTCCTTCCAAAAATAAAAAGAGTACCCTTTGCCTATTTTTCTTGTGATAACAAGAACCAAGCGGGATGGTTCTCGTTTGCGTAAAACAAATACTAAAGATTTAAAAGAACCATGCGTTATGGTTCCATTTTACGTATCGAAACTGCAGTAAATCTGGAACTTAGCAGCATGGTTCTTGTTTGTTTTTATTAATTGGAGTCATTGTGGGTTGGTACCCAAGGTGACATGTTTTTTTTTATTACTTGGTGTTGGTGTAGGTCTATGATATTTTTTGAGCACATAAAAAAAAATTGAGGATATCGACTGTGTACGTAACTCATTTTCGACCAAGGTGTGGGTTGGTTCTGGTTTGCGTAACTACGTCCAATTATTATAGTTCCATATCCCGCCCTCAGGCATACAAATATTTTAATAAATTTAAATTCTAGGTAATAATAAAAATTCATTTTTGTCAAGTACCTAGTACATTAAGTTTCATTGTATTAAATCGTTAAAATCATTTAAAATTATACACAACACGAATCTATTAATTGAAAATTGGAAACTCTTAATGTAGGTATGACAAATCTTAATAGTAACACAAGTCATGTCTAGGATTCTTTGAAAAAATCAGCACTCCTCTGCGTTAAGGCTGTTCGAGCTAGTAGTGTGTATAGCATTATTTTAACGACAAGAGTGCATGGACTTAACTTGCATAGCTCTCACTTACTAACGTCTTCTAACTGTATTTTCTGTAAAAAAAAGCTGACATAGGTGACTGAGTTTGTTGCGCCGTTTCTTTTCATCACCAGCCGATATGTAGTCTCGAAGCGGTGGTAGGGCAAAGCTATATTTTAAATCGTGTATAAGTGCCCGGAAATAAATAAATAAATGAGTATTATTATTATTATTGAGCTTACTTTTATTTTTAACTCACATGCAAATTTATAGAATTGGGGGTTTGATTTAGTGAAAACAGCCAATTCATACAATTAAAGTCATGAAAGTGACAGTATCTTGATCAACGCATATTAGTGAGTTGCAGTCCACGAAGTGCTCTGATCCACCGTTTTTGGGACTTAAAAACGGTTTTGTTAAAAAATATCTAATAACATGGGTAAACAACATGTAGCATTATAGATAACAAATACTTTGCGAGTCTTCTTAAAGTGCACATATTAAAATAAAGGATGATATGATATAAATTTTATCGACTTTATTACTTTGCTTAATAAAGTATATCGACTACTAAGTGTCATAGATTTTGATATTCCCGCAAGTGCTTTTGGTATCGGTCACTATAGAGCTTTTTGTCAGCTTACCGCAAAATAGGAATGTTACGGGGCGATGTTGCCAAAAGGTGTACCCAGTAGTTTTTTTAATGTCCCACATGTTTGACTTTAATTGAAAAACACATTTTACAGTTAAAATTTAAAAAATATTTATTTTTGGATACTATGTAGTTGAATTAAAAGGATTGCGCCAAAAACAACGCAATTATTACTTAATATTTTTAATTAATAATAATATTTTAATTATAATTTTGCTAAAAAGTACCGTAGTTTTTAACATGTCCTACGCCAACCTGGCTTGACATTAATGTCGATAAAAATAAATTGGAATACCTTTCCCTAAGAATTTAAGTTTGGTTTTATAACAAAAGATATAGTTTTCTGATTTATATCCTTTTTTACACAAATTTACAAGTTATTTCAACAATAATCGAGTTTCAAATAAACATCAAAATGTTGGATATAGTGGAATTCCACTATCATTATGATTAATGAAACCCGTGACTATGATTTTCACAAAAATATCAAAACTACCATCAAATACTTTATTTATTTACGCTGGTATCACTATTCTACGTAACTCAAACCACCATTTTGTTTTACTGTCAGTTGGGTGGCAAGCATTCGCTGTGCAAAGTTGTGTCTTCGGATAGCCTTTTTTGTGTTCCTACAACCGTGACCGCCGATTATTAAGGTAAATATAAAATTATTTGTATTTAGAACACTGTATTGTATCGTTTAAGTATTTACAAACTCTGTGTGCATGATTTGTTTATTTAATGATGAGAAAACTAAACAACATTTAGATTTTAATGTCAACTTTAGAGGATCCGTTACTTCCGTTCCGAAACTATGCTTGTAGTAACGTATTAGGTGGAAAGCAAAAGTAGCGGATTGGAACTGAGTACTTAAGTTGTGATACACTGACGACAGTAAATTAGGTTTGTATTAATTAGGTATTTATTTTTTATCCGATTATTAAACGCGTCTTATTCAACTTAATAGCACTCGACCGATAATATTAAGTTTGCTTAATTAAAATGATAATATTAATAGCTCGGCATGCGTCTTGTGGCTCATTGCTTGCATAGGGTTACTGGGTAAATCTACTGTTGGTTTGTTTGTAATTTTGTTTAAACTCATTTACTAGTAACTTTGGACGTATTCATTTATAATTACTTTTAGATCTACGTACTTTTAGTCCTAGTCTAACTATACGATCGTTTTTGTAAAGTCATAAATGAGAAAAATAAAAATAATCAAAAAAAAAACCTAAGTAGGCACAGCTAATACTATTAACATTGTGGCATACTCGTAGATGTAAAACATCTGAAACATAAATTAGTTAAATAACAAACATTCGATACTAAAGTATAAATAAGTTAATTAAGCAATGTTGATAAATAAATAAATAGCTTAATACTTAGATATAAATAATGTTCTAATTTAGATAGTAGATAGAACATTACAGGTAAGTACAGACAACAGCACGTCGACCTACCACAAAACGTCAAATTTTCTCAATTGATTTCTAGGTGTTGGACATAAAGTTGAAAATCAATTCAATGACCTTAACTTTTTGGGTAGGTTGACCTGCCGTTGTCTGTACAAACTTACCTCAATACTGCAACACGTAAATTCTTGATAAATCCTGTTAAGTCGTTAGAACAACAGATAACCGTAAGCTGACGGCCTTCCGCTCCAGCCACCTCAGTCGTCCGCTAAACGATAAATGATGAACGTCGGTCTGCCGCTCTCGCTCTCCTAATTTTTTATATCGGCTTGTTACTTACCTGCACGCCTATCCTTTCATCTACAATAACTTTATATGCACTACTAGGTATCTTTGCTGGGTAATTTGCTGTGATATTGATGTTTTTTTATACAGATGCCTCTTACCCCAGCTGAAAAATGCGAAGATATCGAGAGAAGCTGAAAAAGGACTCAGAAAAATATGAAGAGTATAAGAAGAAAGATTTAAAAAGACCTAAACCGAAGGTCAAAAAAGTGTCAGAAATGTCTGAAAGGAAAAGAAGAAACAAGAAGTAGCTCAGAGTCAGGTTTTGCCAACAAAATCGCAAAACAAGAAAACATCGCACCAAAAAACTATAAAAAACTTAAAAAGAAAAATGAACTTAGCTCATCAACGAATAAACAGCTTAGAAAAAGCCTGCTCGAATTTAAGAAAAATGAGTTATCGTAATAAGCAGTCATATCAGAAGAAAATATCAGAATTGGAAGAAACAATTACGAAGATGAAAATTAGAGAGGAAGTTTTGGAGGCTACTGTGACTAATACATATAAAAATTGTAAAACAATTAAAGAGAAAAATGTTTTTAAAAAAATGGCTACTAACGAGCTCACTAAAATTAGTAAATCTAAAACATATGTCTCAAAATTATTAGGGTTGCGCGGGATTGTCCGACACAAAAAAGGTCAGTTAACTATCCATTTAAGTCTCAAATTGAACAAGAAATACAAGCATTTTTTCTCCGTGATGATATTAGCCGTATTACTGCAGGAAAAAGAGTGCCGTACGTTAAAAAAAATAAAACAACAGAAAAGGTATTTGGGCGGTTTCGTCAAAAGGTGTACCAGTGAAAAAAAAAGATGAATATTTGTTTCAATATAATTTTAAGAAACTTTTGCGATTTATGGAATCAATAGACTATTTTCTTTGCAAAATATTTAGTCGCCTACTAAATACCCAAGAAAACTAATTTTATAGGACTTTTTCTATAAAGTAGAGTACTAAGAAAAAAAATTCAATAAAAAAAAAATTTTTTTATTGAATTTTTTTCAACAAAACTAAAATTACATTGTACCACATGGTCATTTTCCGAGAGTGGTCACGGCAAAGGAGTAGCCGATGGCATTGGAGGAGCCGTGAAGCGAGCCCTTGATCAACAAATTGCTTATAACAAAGACGTCACCAATGCTGCCGAAGCATTCGAGCTTTTAACATCTACCATGAAAAGTGTCCAATGCATTTATATCTCAGAAAATGATATTAGCAATATATCCAAATTAGTACCAGCTAATTTAAAGCCAATAATTGGCACCATGAAAATCCATCAGGTCATTTCAAAATCAGAAAATGAAATTTTTCACAGGGAGCTTACTTGTTTTTGCACGCCAGGATACCTTTGCAATTGTTATTTAACAACCAAACATTACTTTAAAACATCACCGAAACTCATACAAGGAACAACCTCTAAATGTGACGACGTAGTCACATTATTCGAAACACTTGAACATGATATTCAAATCCACAACGCCAATGAAACCTCTAAAAGTCGTTTAGAAGAATCTGCTGTCACAATGATCACTTTAGACCATCAATCCCCATTAAACCAAGTTACTGAAACTAAATATCATTCACATTTAAAAGATAATGATCCTGTTATCACTTTCAATCATAAAGTACAAGTACATCATATTGATGAAACTAAGAGCATTTTCGAAAGTGACGTCGTCGTGCCCAATAATATTGATTTAAAGGATGAGTCTTGCAGTTCAGTTACAAATGTTTTTCTGGAAATGTTTGACAGTGATGGTGTTCAAGTATGTAACCCTAGTAAATCTGCACAAAGTTTAGATATTGTATCCAAAATACCTACAGTTACAAGCTATGATTATAATGGCACATCTCAACGGGCTGATAAAGAATCTCATCTAGAGTATAATTTTAACATATTTAACGAGCTTCCAATTTTTTCGAATAATGTACCCCGGAAGAGAAATACAACATATATGGATGATACAAATGATCGTGCAAAAATATCACGATCTGGTAAGGGCGTAGAAAATAGTTTAAATGGTAACCGCTTTCAACGTAAGACCATGAAAACAATCGTGTCACGATCGGTTCAGTGCAGTTTGTGTGACCTACGCTTTCCACTATCTTCATATGCAAAAAGCATGGCTACATGTATGTCATGCAAAAAAAAATTTTGTTCCAAATGTTGTCATGGTCAAATTATAATAGACTATCTTTGCGGTGAGTGCTTAGGTGAGGAATAATCCGTCCAAAAAGAAAAAAACCTCAATCAGTTACGTACCTCCTACATGCGTGACCGAGTACACTAGCAGTGACGTGAATCGTAAACTATAGTTGAAACGTTCACCACCTCGCAGCGATTTGTTATGTAAGAATAAAATAATTGATTGTATATTTTCCTAAGAATATTGTATGTTCCCATAAAATGAAAGTTAATTTAAAGCCATTCTCAAAGATTTTTAATAATTATTAAAGTGATATTATATATATTTAAAAGATATATATATATATATATATACAGGGTTATAAAAAAAGGCTTAGCTATTTTCGTTCCTATAAATCAATATCAGTAACAGAACACATCCGTGAAGAAAAATAAATAAATTTTTGGTTTTATAAAAAGTTATGACGTATCAAACTTTTCCACAAAATCCCGAAAATTGTCGCCGCCCGCGCTCGGTCAATGACCGCGCAGTTACTATTATTCCTACTCGGGCGGGCGCAAGCGGCGCAGTGCAGTGGTGCGCAGGCAAACACTTTGTACGCGCGCGCCGACAGCCATGCAATTATCGTTTTTATTTGTATGTTATAAGGTTCAATTTTCATCCATACTTTTACAAGATTAGGGACGTCTTAAGATAAAATTAACTTTAGCATTCAAAAATCGCGATGAGCTTTATGTGCAACCACTAAATTAGTAGAAAATTAAAAATTCAATTATTACCTTAGTTAACAGTACTTCAGCAACTGCTCGAAGTGAAGATCGTTTCTTTGAAGGCACAGTGCGTTTGAAAACATTTCAGCGTAACACACACAGAGAGCGTGCGCGGGACGGCGACGGGTCACGACGGCAGTACGACGGGTCTATTAACATAGGTTTGAATGGGCGCCAACAGACAGCGAGCGTGCGCGGAACGGCAGCGGGTCGTGCGCGGAACGGGCCCCGCGCGGCCCTTCCGCCGTCACAGATAGGCGGCGGGCGGACGGGTGGTGCGCGGGTGCGGCGTTCGTTACATTCGTCGTGATACACGCATTCAGACCAAAGCGCTCACACAGAGAGCGTGCGCGGGTCGTGCGCGGAACGGGTGCCGCGCGTATACTACGACTGTTGTGTTATTTTACAAAACATTATCATTTTTCGCTATGGATTTGAATGAAAAAAGTAATTAAATATGTGAGGAAATAAAATGTTTGTACGAACTAGGTAATAATCTACTAAACTCAAGGTTGCTGTACTACGGTCACCCATCCATTTGTGTCCACACTTGAGGTTGCTGTACTACGGTCACCCATCCATTTGTGGCCAAACTTGAGGTTGATTAACCACAGTCATCCATCCATTTATTGACCAAACTTGACGTTGCTTATCCACGGTCACCCATCCATTTAGTGTTCAAATTTGAGGTTACGTAAACCTCGGTCACCCATCCATTTTGGGACCAAACTTGAGGTTGCTTAACCACGGTCACCCATCCATTTTGGGACCAAACTTGAGGTTGCTTAACCACGGTCACCCATCCATTTTGGGACCAAACTTGAGGTTGCTTAACCACGGTAACCCATCCATTTTGTGTCCAAACTTATGGTTGCTTAACTACGGTCACCCATCCATTTAGTGTCCAAGCTTGAGGTTGCTTAACTACGGTCACCCATCCATTTTGGGGCTATACCTGAGGCTGTTTAGCCACGGTCACCCATCCATTTAGTCCAAGGTTGAGGTTGCTTAACCACGGTCACCCATCCATTTAAAGGCCAAACTTGAGGTTGCTTAACCACGGTCACCCATCCATTTGGTGGCCAAACTTGAGGTTGCTTAACCAGGGTCACCCAGCCATTTATTGAACAAACTTGAGGTTGCTTATTCACGGTCACCCATCCATTTAGTGTCCAAATTTGAGGTTGCTTAACAATCGTCACCCAAAATATCAATGACATAAAAGTGGACCGTGGTTAAAGAACCTTAAGTATGGATACTAGGATGGGAGTGATGGGACTGTGGTTTTGACCTGACCATTGAATGGGTGACCGTGGCAAATCAACATTTAGTGACTAAATGTAAAAGTTATCGTGTTAAAGAAGCTTCATATTTTATATGCGTTATTGACCATAGCACAAACCCGAGCCGCGCCTTCGAATCGCTCCAAAACCGCCGCCGAACCGCTCCGCGCACGACCCGTTCTCTGTGTGAAGACGACGAACCGCGCAACTCACGTCGGAGAAACGACCCGTTCCGCTCACGCCTTCTGTGTGTGTTACGCTTTCTTCTCAGTCGTTGTAGCACTGCACTGTCACTTTTCACAATGTCAAATGCACTTATTATTTTACCTTTTAATTCGTCTAGATTATGAATTTCGTCTCGATATACGAGACGTTTTGCTTCACCCCACAAATAAAAGTCACAGGGCGTGAGGTCCGGTGACCTTGCAGGCCAAGCCACGGGCCCACCACGGCCTATCCATTGGCTCCCGTATTCACTGTTTAGGTACTCTCGAACAACGCGAACGTAGTTGGGTGGTGCACCGTCTTGTTGGAAGTAGAAGTCGCGCAGATATGCAATAGGCACGTCTTCTACGAAGTCGGATATTACGCCCCGCAACATCTCGAGGTACGTACCTCCAGTTAGGTGGCCTTCGATGAAATACGGCCCGAGTATTTTGTCACCAATAATACCTGCCCACACATTGACACTAAATCGCACTTGATTGTGATCTTCCCTAATCACATGAGGGTTACGAAAAGACCACCAATGTTCGTTGTGGTGGTTGTACAATCCAATGCGTGTAAATAGCGCCTCGTCCGTCCACAGGATATTGACGTGTGGGTTCGCAATTATCCACTCACAGAATACACGTCGTGGAAGCGCGTCGGCATCGTTCAACTGCTGGACCCTTTGATAGTGATAAGGATGAAGGCCAGACCTATTCAACACTTTCCACACAGTTGGTTGACTTAAATCGAAACAGCGTGCTGCAAGTGCGTGCTTCAGTGCGTGCTGAAAGTCCAGAATTTCCTCTTCCAAATCGATCGCCATTTGCGGGCGGCCAGAGCCATGCGCGTGTGTCGGCGTGGTGAACTGGCCATAATCCAGAAGCCGCTGGTTTGCTGCTAGGATCGTGTTCCGGTGTGGCACTGTGGTATTTACGAGTCCCTGAGCTCGTAGCCGGGGGACACTCTCAGCTTCGTACAGTCTTCGCGCTTCGTAGAGACTCTCACCACTTTGAAAGTACACTCTCACCATCTCATAGTACTCGCGGTTGCTGTACATCGTTTTTTTTTTTTTTTTCAAAATCGTGAGCGCGGTTCGCAAAACAAGCCAAAAGCGCGTACGCACGTGCGTCGTAAGTTACCGGCGGCAGCGACTGCCGACTGTTTACATTTTTTCATGCGGCATGCGCTCCCCTCCCGCCGCGCACCGCCTGCTTTACCCCGCCGCCGCCGTTTTTATCCTAGTGCACTCGCCGCCGCGCCACGCGTAGAGTACTAACCAAAGGTCATTGGCTTTTTTTACGTTATACGCGTTTGGAAATTTTCGGACAATTAATGTGATAAAAATTTAGAAAAAAAAAAATTTTTTTTCTTCATAGATGTGTTGTCTTACCGATACCGAGTCTTAGGAATAAATATAGCTAAGGGTTTTTTTATAACCCTGTATATATAAGGTGTTAAAAAATCAGTGTCAAATATTTTAAGGGTAATGAGTTTACGTTGTGACTAACAATTTTTGTATGAATTTTTTTTTAATTTAAGCCTTAGTTTTCGAGAAAAACACGATCGAAAGTTTGATAATAAACTCAAATATCAACATCCTATAACACCTGATCACTACTACGGACAAACTACTCCGTACAGCAAGAAACGCTCGCTTGTGTGCGTGCTACTATGATTTATTGCCAAAATCTGCCGAAGGACGAACGACTTTCATTCAATTATAAACTCTAAATCGATGTAAATCGATTTAAATTTCAAAATTTTAGTGTAAAGGCGGCATTTGTCCAAATGCGAGTCAAAGATACCGCTTTAAAAACAGTCGATATTCAATTTTAGATTCTAATTCGTTATCATAAGGTTGATTTTATTTTTTAAGTTTCTGAGGGCGGCGGAACACACACGATTTAGGAAATGCCGAAAGACCGAGAAAGTACTGTTAACAAAAACAGTTTCTTATTTTACATTTCTTATGAATTAAAAAAGGATTGATGGCTAAGTGCTTTTAGGGTAAGGTTAAGGTCTTGGATCCGATCCCCGGCAAACTAGTTATGTTTCGGAGTACTCTTACTGACCTTGATCTAAGGTTAAGGACGAGTACGCTTATCTAAAATAAATAACAATTAATTTGAACCTGCTTTTTAAATGATTTTTTATGCTTTGTGTTGTGCGTTGGTTTATTTACTAAGAACTAAAAGTAAAGTCAATGAGCCAGACGTTGCGTAGGTACGCAATATTTATAGGTATCAATAAGGTTAAACTGGGGTATACCCTGTACAACGAAACTGTTATTCGTCTCCCAAACACTCAAACGGGGCATAATTTAACACATTTTTCTGAATCCCGTCTGGAAGTTGACTGCGACTACTTCACCACATGTAGATACATAGTAAATTTACATGATAAATGCATTTTAGTGATTAGACAGATACATTTTTGATTGCTGTTTATTCAACGTAAAGGATAAAATGTTGAATACTTGTACTTACAGTATCCGGCGGTAGGGAATGCACGCACATGGAGCTAAAGAGGGAGGGAGGGAGGGTACAACTGGCTAGTACCTTCAAAACTTAAGATTGCTAAGCTACTAGTTAATACCAATTATAACAAGTTAAATAATTAGTAGGTACAATACGCGGCGCTAGAATGAACATCAAGCTAACGAGTAAGATAATCGGTTAGTTTCGGCTTTCATAGAACGTCGTTTCTGTCGCACGGATTATCTCTCTTTTTAGCTCGATGTGCATACTGCATACTACCGCCGCGTACTGTACCTATTATTTGATTTGGTATCACTGGTAAGAACTAGTAGCAATCTTAATTTGTAGTTTAGCATGGTAATACAAGATTCGAATTGATAAGTAAAAAATAATTACACCAAATAATTGAGTGATTTTTTTAGCTAACGCTACACTTACACGTGCCATAGGTATGCGCTTTTTATTTATTATTACTCCTGCAAATTGCAAAACAGTCACAACAATCAATCAATCGGCGCTAGACCTTCTCTTGTGTTTGACGTTAATTGCGAAGTCTCACCATGCCATACAGGTATTCGGACTCTGATTACCTCAACATGGTTATGTGCTACCATGAGGCAAACTACAGTTTAGTGGAAGCAGTAAGGCTGTTCCACGAACGGCACGGTGTGCGCGTGTGTCCACGCACAATCTTAGGGGCTGAACAACGGTTTCGTGAAAGTGGTAGGTTCATGCCTTCTGGTGACGCTGGCAGACCTCGCACTTCAGTACAGCTTGAAGAGGACGTGCTGAATTTCTTCGAGCTCCACCCGACCGCCAGTACGAGGGATGCTGCTGCCGTTTTCAACACTAACCATGTGTATGTGTGGAAAGTGCTGAAGAGGGAGCGAAGACACCCCTACCACTTCACGAGAGTGCAGGAGCTGATGCCGCAGGACTACGCGCCACGCGTGGAGTTCTGTCAGTGGATCCGGCGTAACAGCCTAGCCAACATATTGTGGACGGATGAGTGCACCTTCACCAGAGTGGGCATGTTCAATATCCACAATGCTCACTACTGGTCTGAGGAGAACCCACATCTGGCGCGTCCAGATCATTTTCAGACGCGGTTCAGCGTGAATGTTTGGGCTGGGCTACTAGGACATCAGCTGATAGGACCAGTATTTTTTAATCGGCTGAATGGCGCCGTTTACTTGGAATTCCTTGAAAGAGAGTTGGAGGAGTTGTTAGAAGATGTGCCGCTAAATCTTATGCAGCAGATGCACTACCAACACGACGGCGCGCCCGCGCATTACGACCGCCATGTCCGCGAGTACCTGACGGCACGTTTTCAGGATCGGTGGATCGGACGCGGTGGGCCTATTGCTTGGCCAGCACGCTCGCCAGACCTGACGCCGCTGGACTTCCACGTCTGGGGCCGTGCTAAGGATCTCGTGTATGGTCAAGATGGCCACACCATCACCAGTGCCGAGCAATTAAAAGCACGAATCATTAGTGCTTTTGAAACAATGCGCGGCGACAGTGAAAGTTTAGTGCGTGAGCATAGGCATATTTTAAAAAGGGCTGCGCTTTGCATTCAGGAGAATGGGGGGCACTTCCAACAACTATTGTAAATAATTTTGTAAATAAGTGACTGTGATTTTGTACATAATAATGAACTACCTTTAAACACGCCAAGTAAGAGTAAGTAAACCTTGTTATCTGCATTGACTGATAGAAATAGCCTAGTAGTACCTATCTCCATAGAATTATGTTGCATTAAATCAGGTGATGAGTAATAAATTATTTTACGCTTACTTGCCAGTCCAAAGCCTGGAAAAGTGTGATGGGAGGTGGAAATTCTTTATTTGTTTTGTGTTCTTAAAATAAAAGTGATATTTTTAGTAATAAGTGTATTTATTAATTGTCAACATGTGTAATTTAATTAAAAATGTTTTTTTCAATTTAACTGTATTTTTATTTTACCGTAAGAACTGATAGAAGTAATTAACATTAAAATTACAACATAAAGTGACAAACTGTCAGTTGCTGAAGAATGTATTATCTTTAAAGACAGCATTAACACTTATTTTTCTATTTTGTGTACGAACGTTATGTTACAGACCTGCATTATAGCTATAAGTCGTCTTTAAAGATAATAAGGCCCAGTTTCAATACTTGCTGATAAGTTCTGGATAACCTATCTGGCACTTGTTTTGACAGATAACCCATACAATTAGCTTTCTTAAGCCTTTCTGCAACTCGCGGCAATTATCTAAAAGGAGTAGGTACATCACACATGCACACACAGACACACACACACAGACAACAATGACATGAAACGAGTGAGACAGAAATGTTAACAGTGTTTCTATCTCAAAGAAAATTCATTCATACACACACACCCAATGTCTAGCATGAGCTTGTGTGTCGTATGATTTTATGTGCGCATGAATGAGATCCTAGGGATTATGAATGGGTTTTGACTAGTATTAGCATCGTGCGAGAGTGTTTGTTTGCGTTTGTGGGAGTTTGCGATCATGTACAGGATGATATAAATTATTTACATCAATAAACATTTTCTTTTTTCGATTTATTCAAATCCGTTCTATAGTTTTAAATTTCTCTTAAATATGATCCATGTGGTAGTCTCAGTTACCCCTTAAAATATTTGACATTGATTTTTTAACACCTTATATATAATAAGAATAATAAAATAAATATGCATATTTGTTTTTTAATTTAAATTAATGTAAATATATTTTTATTTAATAATAACTTTAAATATATTTAAAAGGAGAAAGTAGAAAAATATTTATTTGTGAAGGTTAAATTAAACATTTAAAATATTGCAATAAATTTATTAATAATAAAGAAATCTATACAAATAATAGCATGATTGACTATCATTTATGCTATTCTTTGTATAAATTTTTATTACAAAACTAAAAAGTCGCTTGAATTTTTATTAACTGTCCGTGAGAAAGATTTAAATCAAAATAGAAGACTGGATAATATAAAAACTTGAATGATTTTAATGAAACATTACTCAAGTTAATAGAGTTAGGTACAAGAAAAAGTTTGTATATGTTTAAATGAACAAAATGTGATTTGTTATTTTGGTATGCTACTTAGGCTCATTGTGTCCAATGCCTTATATTCCATTCGGTTACTGCTAGCTTCCGTAACCGAAAATGTCCTATAAATCTGCAACTACAACGTATTTTGTTGTTTAATATTTAATGAAGAAGTAAGATATGTTTTATTTTAGTATTCTTTAGAATATGTTAATTGTGTTATTAAAATTATTAGAACATAGCCTGATTAGAATCTTATGACACCAAAGAGTTAAGAAGATTGTAAAATGTCCTTTAAGTAACGGAATTGAAGTAGATGATGTTATAAGTATAATTTTTATTGTAGACTGTTACTATTTATGTGACTTAGTTGATTGTTAGAGACTATATGCTAAGAATTAAACATATTTTATAGTTAAAATTTGCTTTCATTTGCTTTTATAGACATTTGTCCTTGGTCACGGATTGGAAAATCTTAGTAATCTACTTTATAGAAAAAGTCCTATAAAATTAGTTTTCTTGGGTATTTTAGTAGGTGACTAAATATTTTGCAAAGAAAATAGTCTATTAATTCCATAAATCGCAAAAGTTTCTTAAAATTATATTGAAACAAATATTCATCTATTTTTTTCACTGGTACACCTTTTGACGAAACCGGCCTACGACGACATGGCCCCCAACAAAGTGTCATTAAGGAAGAAAACTGAGATTACGCATTTATTAATTACTGTAATATGTTATTGAAACAATTGTAGGTATATTAAGTTTTTGCGATAAGCTCATAAAATACAAATATTTATCTATTTTTAAATAAACTATTAGTATTATCAAGGCTCTTTTTTTTTCATTTGACGATCTCCCTAGCCGAGAGGCGAGCATACCGGACTTGGTGTCGCTATCTCTTAGGTTCCGGGTTCAATTCCCGGTTGGTCAATGTAAAATAAAATAACTTTTCTATATTGTCTCGGGTCTGGGTGTTGTGGTACCGTCGTTGTTTCTGATTTCTGACTTATCGTAGGATCTGAGCAATGTATGTGATGTTGTCCAATATTTATTTATTTATTTATTTTAAGGTCCTTTGTCCTTTCAAATATTTTTCGCTAACTCACCTGTATAGTTACGCAATGACGTTTTTTTTGAAGGAAGTGAGATTTTGAGATATCCACTTCTATGACTTTCTTAACGCTGTATGTATCCTTTATAAGTGTCTTTAGCATTTTTAATGCGTATTAATTGATCAATCGATTAAAACAAACTCTGATTCTAAAGTACACGCAGAGTACCTACAGCTACAACTTCGGTTGATCTCTTCTGCAGCATGGTTTATTGTGTAGCCTCGCTCTGTACACGCCAATAACAAAAGCATATTTTATTAAGTAAATGAATAAATATCAACAAAATGTGGTAGTTTTAGTGAGGTACATGCTTGGTACAGTAGATTTAGATTGTAATCTAAACAATCTCTTCATAAGATCTTAAACCACGTGCAGAACCAGCTGGCCCTGTACGCGCTAAATGATTTTTATGAGAATATTGAATGGTATGCATTTTTTTGTTAAAGCGTAAAGCTAGTACATACTAGAATTTCAATATCATGTTTCTCAAAGTACAAGACTTGGCGGGTACAGGACACTCAGGGCAGACAGTGACTCGCCACTCACTAAATGGGCCGCCCTATTAAAGCCATCAGAGGGTAGCAAGGGTATTATTATTTTGATATAAAATTTGGTCTACTTTCACCCTGTTGTATAGTTACTAAACAACCCGTATGTATACTTACTTTACTTTTCTCCAAATCACTGCAATCAAAATCTTTCTTGCCCATAAACAGTTTTACAAATTTGCTATGCATGCCATTTTTATAGAGAGCTTCTGCTATCATTGTAGATGCATAGTTTTTGCCTACCCCTGACCAGCCATGTAAGCTTATCACCAAGGCTTTCTGGTTTTGTTTGCTATTATCATACACAGCTTCTTTATGTGCAGCAAGTATATTTACTAACTCTCCAACAAGCGGTTGTCCAAACATTTTTTGAGATAAGGACATTTGTAATTCTGAAAATATAATTAAAAAAAAAACAGTGTTAGGACACTTAGAAAAAAAACTCGCACTTGACCGATTTTATAGGTCATAATATTATGGGCCTGGGTACCGGTTGGAGTCCATAAGGGGGACCCCTTATGGACTTGAAAATTTCATAATTTTTTTTAGATCTGACGCACCGTTTCTGAGATATTTGCAGATTTTATAAGGGTTTTAAAATTTTAGAACCAGAATCTAGCGTGCTTTCTATCTAGCTTTATGTGGTCACTGTTTTAACATTAGCTAACCCAAATGATTCTTGACAAATTTAAACTCTAGTCGTGCCCCCTTTGCGACACAAGGGCAAGGAAAAAATCCCAGCTTCATACTAATAGACTTCAGAAATGGCTATGTCAATATTCCATTAAAAATCAGTGAATTTTTTTAAAAGTGTCGTGCCCTATAGCGCCCCGTTTCCTATACTCCAACCCAGTAATATTTTAAAAATTAATACACAAACTCCAAAAAAGAAAGAGGTTTTAAAAAAATATGTTTAAGTTACTTCTATTCAATAACCCACTATTTTCTTTAAAAAAGGTAGAATTAAATTGGAACATGCAAAATTGTTTATTATAATTATATCAGTTATGATTACTGTATCTTCGAAAAAATACTAAGATATTGGGTAAGTATGTAAAATCTTAAAGAATGGGTACAAGAAATTAACAAATATATAACAACGTACTGGACAAGTCGTATGGCACATCTTTATCATTACAACACTCCGTAAAATGACAGACAGTGTGATCCTTGACAAAATCCCACTTGATCCATCCTCCTGCTGCTAATAATGCAGAACCTGCTATCGAGATTGTAATAATTTCACATGATGTGAAATGGATTACATAAAAAGTTATTAAAACTACATGACTGCTATATTTTAACATTGCAACTGAATTTCTGACGTAACACAATTTGTTTCAGTTAATACAACAAAAATACTTATCAGCAACACTTTTATCTTCATTTCAATAAATTTTTCAACCACAGATTAATATTGAAAGTGTTTTTTTTTTAAACAGTGCAGCTGCGGACTGTCAGAATGGCTACTATGATTATGGGCTGGCCACATGGCCAATTTCATCGAATTGACAAATTTCATTGACAATGACTTTTTTACTTCTATTTTGTAGCAGATCGTAACATTCAAAGACATCTCTATCTATAAAACCAAATTTAACATCTTTTTACAAAAACCATAGACAATTAGGGCATGTTATGTGAAGCGGAACGTTATTATTATATACTTTTCCGAAGAAGGTATAAGTCAAATTAAAACCCTATAATGATTGCTTGGCCAAATCCTTGGCTAGACCTTGATGCTTAAACGGGTGACACACGGCTCCCGGACTCCAATTTCGTAAAAGGAAGGAGCGGAGTTTTGCCGACGGGCTGGCGAAGTTGACGATAGGATCGACCAAATGACAGCGTTTGACCTCAAAATGTCAAGACGCGTCCAGGGACGCGTCGGTCGCCGTTTGACAGGGTCTTTAGTTCTATGTAAAAAACGTAGCAAGCAAGCTAAGCTAATCGTCAGTTGGTATCGATATATCGCTGTATTATATTGTGTTTTGGTGGCCATGCTATGGGGGCTGAGTAGGTAGAACTTAACAATAATCATGAATTTAAGCAGGCACATACTCGAAGACGATTATGGGTGTAGTGTAAAACCTCTGCTACATGGAGGAGACACGTCTTGACATTGAGTGTTTTCAAACTTATTGTAAGGAGTCATCATCATCATCATCATTTCAGCCATGGGAGGTCCACTGCTAAACAAAAGCCAATAACTGATCATTGGGGGGGGGGGGGGGGATTGCCAATACTCGCTACGCTTGGCAGGCGGGTTAGCGAGCGCGGTTTTTAAATTGCGAGCTAAAATTTCGAACGAAGACGCTGCTACCCGTCTCCTGCTACAGGAATTAGTTGACTCTTACGACTCACCTCCTGTTGGCGGTGGGGAAGTGTATTCTTTACGGCCGTCCCTATTTAATTTAACCGAATAAATGCCCCTCGGGTGGAATAATTGAGAATATTCCTGAGTATTTTCCCGGATAGAATCCCATTCCTAGTTGACAGTACACGATTCCCTTTATTCTATTATTCGAGGTAAAATTATCCAGCCCTCCCCACCCCTTCGTCTGCGCAACGCCTTATCACCAAAATATGAGAGGTTTTATAAAAGAGTATCTAACGAATATTACATACTCTTTTGTAAAATGGTACATACTCGTTTGTATTATATTTCCAAAGGTATTTGAAATTATTTGTTACATTGACGTCTAAGCTGTGTCAAGCGTCAAGTCAATAAATTTAATAAATGTCTAAACAAAGTTTATATCTTGTAACGAAGTTCTGTATTCATAAATTTGACCATATAAAACCACTGTTGTTTTATTGTACAGAGATTAAATTTTCAGAAACCATTTAAGAATTTCCATTTTTTGACAGATCACTGTTAATCGATTATTTTTAGCATCGATTAACTATCATCGATGAAAAAATTAATCGATAATATGATATGACCGAAATATCTCTGATCTTAGTCTGTGACAAATTTTACGGTCATCATCAGACATCATATCACTTTATTAACTCACAAAGAAAAAAAAAAAAGTCAAAATTTAAAGTTTCAAACTCAATTCAACTCAATTGATGTGAAAAAGCGCGGGAACTTCGAAGAGTAAAGGCGGGCTCCTTAAATTTTTTAACTTCAATAATAAAAAAAGTTGTTAAATTAAGAGTTTTAACCGCAATTGAGACGATGGGGAGGCGAGCAGGGAAAAAAAGAAAAAAAGATGATGTTCCTGATCAGGATTCGGGGGGTCTCAACCGAGACTCTACCAGCACAACATCGGAGTCGGAGGACGAGGGAGAGCAGGAGAGTAACCATGCCCCATATTATGTTACCGACTATACTCGAATGTATCCAGAGGATTCAAATGCAACAGAGTTTGTCGTCTTTGTACAAGCAGTAGGCAGTGAGACACCAATAGGCAGCAGAGATCTTCTTTCCATTTCAAACTGCATAAGAAGATATAATAAGGGTATTAAGTACTTAAGGGCTCTCAATAAATACAAAATCGGCGTATATTTTGAAAAACCAGGATTGGCCAATGCATTTTTAATAAATAAAACATTTCTAAAAGAAAATAACTTTGCAGCCACAATACCAGCAACATCAACAGAAACAACTGGCATTATTCGTAATGTCCCAGTAAAGTACACAAATAAGAAAATATACACTCTTCTAAGCAGCACTAAGAAAATTATAAGCATCCGTCGTTTTTTCAGAAAAGTTGCTACAGCAAATGGTTTCGTCCGTCAGCCAACTCCAACAGTTGCCATCACATTCGCAGCAACCTCCCTGCCGGATTTTGTGGACCTCGAGGGATGGAGACATAACATCATGCAATATATACCACCGGTAAAGCAGTGTTATCGCTGCTTGAGGTATGGACACATTTCTAAATACTGCAAAAATGATGAGAGATGTTCAATCTGCAACAATAACCACAATTATAAAGACTGCACAATCACCAAAGAGAATGCTGTTTGCGCTCATTGTAATGGTAATCACATTAGTATTTCTGGTCAATGCCCCATCAAACAAAAGAAAATTCAAGAGAACAGAATTAAACACAAAACACCCACTTATGCAAATCTGTTTGATAAGAAAAATTTCCCAGAACTAAAGACCACTGTTAAAGATTACAAAAAACCTCAAACCAACTTACTTGACATACTAAATACTGATGCATCAGCAATGAATCTTTTAATAGAAACTATAATTAAAATAATTACTTTGAACAAAACAAATGAGACAATAATTTCATCAAAAAATATTTTAGGTATTCTATCAGAAACTCTCAGTAAGAAAGAAAGGTTACTAAGTTCACAGAACAATATTTAAATATAATGCAATGGAATGCTCAGAGCATACTGAGCAGTCGCAATTTATTTCAAAAATATATTTATGATAACTACATAGATATAGCTTTAATATCAGAAACATGGCTCAAGCCTCACCAAAAATTTAAAATTAAAGGTTATCACATAGAACGAAATGACTGTGGAAATGAGCATAATGGGGTTGCTATTATAATTCATAAAAGCATTCAGTATGTCAGGCTCCCAACTTTTTTTGATAATTCTTTACAAAATCTAGCAATCCAGGTAACAATTAATAATAAGAAATACACAATAGTTTCAGTCTACTGTCCAAACAACAGCTCACCAAGATTTCACATTAAGAAGTTCAAAGATCTAATAGATAGTTTACCAAAACCTATTTTTGTAGCTGGAGATTTCAATGCTCATCACACAATTTGGGGATGCAACTCCATAGACCCTCGAGGTAGAAATATATTTGATAATTTAGATGACTGTGACTTAGTACTGTTAAATGACCAACAAGTAACAACTGTAGGTTCACACAGTTGGAGACCGAATGGCTTGGATTTAACTATGGTGAGCTCTTGTTTGGCATTAAATTGTGACTGGAAAGTCTATGATGATCCTTTAGGTAGTTATCATTTACCCACCTTAACTTCAATGCAACTATTTGCTGTATGTACACCATTGCAAACATTTGTTGCTTCAGGAACTGATATTCCTGATCATCCCAACCTTCGATTAGTAAACTGGGAACACTATTCAGACACAGTCAATGAAATGTTAAATGATTTTCCGACTTTTAATTACAACAATCGTCCTCTTGAAGCATACAATTTTTTTTGTGACACAATCAAATCTGCTGTAAATATGTCAATGCCAAATTACAACAAAAATAATACCAATCGTTCCGTTTCACAAACGTCTCGTAGTAACTTTAAACATCTTTCGGTTCCTTGGTGGAATGAACGTTGCGCTAGCGCTGTACAAAACTCTAAAGAAGCTTTTATAAAGTTTAAAACTGACCCTTCGCCTGAAAATTATGTTAATTTTAAAAAATTACAGGCTTTAAAAAAACGCATAATTAACACTGAAAAAAGTGAGAACTGGAAAGAGTTCTGCTCAAATATTAATAGACTGACTCCAGTATCTCGAATTTGGAATACCCTGAGAAAGTTTAATAAAAGTAGCGATTCTAGGTTTCTACAGAATAATGAATGTCCACCTTGGGTTAATGAATTTTTAAGGAAATATACCCCAGATCATGTAGAAGCTCCACCTCCTAATAACTATAATACTTCAAGCAATAATACCTCAGCTAACAGTTACTTAACAGACGTTTTTAGCTTATCTGAACTAGTCTCAGCTGTTAAGTCGCGAAAGGACACTACTTGCGGTTTAGATTATATTTCTTACAAGATGTTTAAAAAACTTACTAAAGATAATTTATCAAAATTGCTTTCTATTATTAACGGGTTATGGAAGAGTAATACAATCCCTGAAGAGTGGAAGGTGGACTGTTTAGTTCCAGTTTTAAAGCCAAGTAAAAATAAAGATAGTTCCGATTCATATCGTCCGATTGCACTCACGTCATGCGTAGGTAAAGTATTTGAGCAGTTATTAAAGCAACGTCTAGAGTTTTTCATTGAAAGCAATCACTTACTTCCTAACAATCAATTTGGTTTTAGACGTGGTCGTTCGGCTCGTGAGAGTTTGGGATGTTTATTTACAGATATACAAAAAGCTTTGACTGAAAATAAATATTTAGTATGTGTATTTTTCGATATTATAGGTGCCTTTAATAATGTAAATCTTTCAGTTTTATCAACTACGCTACTTTCTTTAGGAATTCCCAATAAAATTGTGACATGGTTGTACCAATTCCTAAATAAACGTAAGGTTTTTGTGAAGATAAACAATAAATTGTATGGACCTAGGCTGTCTTACAAAGGAGTCTGCCAAGGGGGTATTTTGAGCCCCTTGTTGTATATTTTATATATTTATAGATTAAATGAAATTTTAGGACCTGATCCTGACATAACAAATTTGCAATTTGCAGATGATTTAGCTATTTATACACAAGGTTCAAATCTTACAAATCTTATAGACAAATTGAATAGCGTGCTTGTTAAACTTCACTCGTATTTAACTTATTTGAACTTAGATGTAAATGCAAGCAAAAGCAAAGTTGTAGTTTTTAAGAAACGTAACATTCAATTGCCTATTTCTAACATAAAATATAATAATGAAGAGTTGCCAACAGAAATGTGTGCAAGATTTTTAGGTGTTATTTTCCAACAAAACTTCTCCTGGAAAATGTATGTCGACTGTCTCATAGAACGATCCCTCAGAGCTACTAATATTCTTAAATCTCTAACTGGTACTCAATGGGGCGCTGACCCTAAAATACTGCTGGTATTATACAAATCTCTGGTGAGAAGCCATTTCGAATACGCTTTCTTTTGTTTTGCATCAGACAAAAAGCTCGTCGAGAAACTTAATAAAGTCCAAAATAAAAATTTACGCATTATCTTAGGTGCTATGAACACCTCACCGATTAATTCAATGCAAATTGAATGCAATTTGCCTCCATTAGATATACGGTTTGATTATCTCCGGAAAATATTTTTGATGAAATTATTGGTTGTAAATAATAGTATATTATTAAGAAAGTTATTTAATGCTAATTTCACTTCCTATTTAAATATAGCATTAAGAGATGTTAAAAAGTTAAAAGACGAAAACAATGTTCATACAAGTGATGAATTACCATGTTATAGTGGTCTTTATCAAAGTAAATTTTTTGAAATGAAGATTATTATTAATAAAAAACTGTTTTGTAAATATGTTGTACATAATGAACTTAATGATTGGGAAGGATACAGGCAGATTTATACGGATGGTGCAAAAACGGTAGAAAATGTTTCTATGGCATTTTATGATCCATGCTTAAAGACTGGTCATGGAATAAAATTACCTACCGTTACAAGTATATACACGGCCGAGGCATGTGCCTTATTAGCTGCCTTACAGTACATAGAAAAATTTGACAGTCAAAAGTGGATTATTATATCAGATAGTATGAGCGTTTTAGAAGCACTGTCTAATCCATGCCACAATGCTAAAACCAATTACCTAATTATAAAAATCAAAGAAAAGTATGTCGAGCTAATTAATGAGGGTAAAGATATTATATTTTTTTGGACTCCTTCGCATATAGGTGTGGCTGGCAATGAGCAAGCAGATTATTTTGCTAAACTTATAACAAATACTTCGGATCTAGTTCCTGCAAAGAATATTAAATTACCACATTCAGATTGCACTACTCTTTTAAAAGAATCGTCACGGAGAGAATGGACAGAGCATTGGCAGGAAACTCTTCAAGCAAAAGGAACCTGGTATAGAGAAATAAATAATGATATAAGAGTGCCCTGGTTCTTTAAAGGAACTTTCAAGAACAGAAAATTTTACTCATTAATCTCTCGGTTACGAATTGGGCATGGTCGTTTTAACGAACATCTGCATAGAATGAACATGATTACCTCCCCGTCATGCACATTTTGTAATGAACCAATTCAGTCTCTCCATCACATTTTCTTTGAGTGTTCTGAATTCTCACTTCAAAGACTTATCTTGATTGAAGATTTATTAGAAGTCTATAAAAGGCCTGAAGACATCCCGCGCCGTCTACAGGAACTTCTCAAGAATGAAGAAAACTATAAAGCCCTATATAATTTCATAATTTCAACTGTAGAAGAGCTTTAAACATTATTTGTGAAACGGTTGATGAACGTCTCTAAATTAAAAAAATACATTGAAGATACATTTTAACATAAGACCTGGCTGTATGGCGAAAGCCTTTGCCTTTTCCAACCATCGAGGAAGGAAAGAATGGAACCAAAAAAAAAAAAAAAAAAAATCAATTGATGTTAGTGACGTTTCTAAGTCCGCTATCCTAAAACGTAGTTTTACCTGATCAGTGGTTACAACAACCGTAGTAATTATTATAGTTACCTACAATTTTTTATTGATTTTTGAATTATTGAATAAAAATGTATAACACATAGATGTAGGTTACCTCGCATGGTGAAGAAATATCCTACACAGACAACACTAACATAATGGCTACATCATCATTTAAAGTTGAATCAGGCATTCAGTTACTTGCAAGATTGACAAAAAAGCCAACCAATTTTTTTTTTTACCCGCAACTATTCCAATCTGGACTCAAGCCAGGAGAAGTTATTGAGTTAATACACAGTAAGGATATCCCAGGATGCCTTCTGACTGATATAATAAGTACATCCTTACTACCTAAAGAATTTGGTGGTGCAGAATTGGAAATTTTAATATTTAATTGCAGTGGAAATTTAAATTATGAAACACTTTTGAACAGCATGGGCAAAAAAATTAAATCTTACAATAAAACATTAAGTGCAAAGGAAGTTTATAATATCGTAGAAAAACAGTTTGTAAATTTATGTGTTGTAGAGATTCATGATGCTACTCAATATTATACCACAATCTATAACCTTGAAAATGTGTTTTTAGAACATCCAAACATAACAATGGTTATATTTGATACTATCTCAGCATTTTATTGGTCTGAACAATATTTTAAAATTATGAAAATGGACACATATCTTAAGAAATTGCTATCAAAAATTCTAAATGTAACTAAAGAACACAATGTCATTGTTATTTACTCAAAACCAGATTACTTTATTTCAAGTAAGGATGTGAATGACCGTCTGGAAGCTAGCAATGAATTTTTGGAAGGGGTAAACTATAGAATAAGTGTCTCATATGATAGAGAGAACAGTACATATCTTGCTAATATAAGGTCGTGTAATATGCAACAAGAAAAGCGATTTTGCATAACAAATAATCAAATTACATGGATCAAAGAGTAACAGTTTTAGTTCTAGACCATATTGCATGTAAGAGAAAACATACTGCACATACCCCAATGACCTGGCGCCTGCCTTGTTCAGGCGAATGATGAAAAAGTAACAATTTTATAATTCTATTCAAAATTAATTGTTCATAATTAACCCGGTAACATCCAAACTGTCTCATGACATGAGACCGCATAACAAGTCTCGTTTACATATGCTTGATCAGTTAGGTGAATATTCCCCTCTGCCTTGTTTGTTTATTATTTTCACATTATTGTTCTGTCGTTCATTTCAAAATCATCTAAACTTTATTGATCAAAATAATATTGGTAAACAAACAAATCTTCTTTTATTTAATGGCCAAATCTTGGGTCATCCACCTCCACCACCTCACCTCCTTGAATTCCACCAATGCATAATTCTCCAAATGAGGTAATATGTAACTGACTAAGCACAGTGTCAAAGTCTACTAGTCTACAATATTTCTGTAGATTTAAGTTCAGTTACTTACCTTACTCTTCAAAGAATATCCTGCCTTTAGCCTGCACTGGGGATTAGTTAAAGATATTATAAGGTAAGGAACTATAGTGTCATAACATAACGCAGTTTGACAAACACTTTCACAATGGAGATAGTACTCCTACCTCTATCAATAAGTGGACGAAAGAATCGTCCAATGGCAGCGTTATGCAAGGGCTCAAACAGTGGCTTAACCTCTGAGTACTCAGAGGGCTTAACCTATAAGACTGTAATTAATACAGTAACTATACCTGTCTCTTTCTAAACCAACTATGTATTACAATAAAAAATGTATGGCAGACGTGTACCGTGACGTCACGGGTACATGTCGGATCTCCCTGTCTAGCACGCGACTTTAATGGATATTGGATTGTAAGTCAGGCATTTATCAATATTTTCGACGTCGCAAGTTATGATCCCTGTTTTCGATAAAAATTCATCATGGAGGCTATATCTTAAGTAAAATAAAGACAGTTAGTTCGATAAATCGCTATACTTATCATGTTTTGGTGGTCATGCTAGAGGGGCAGGTTTTGTGATCCAACTATGTTTTTAAACATCCATGACTTAGGTAAAAATGCTCGTGCTCATCTCACAAAAATTTTCCTCTTGCGGAATTTTAACCGATATATAAACAAACTAAAATGAATTACATATTTATTTCTGAAAAAATACTGTTATTTTTTTAAACATGCTAATTAATGGCTGATAACGATTTGCAGCTTTTCTTTTTAAAAATAGGTACAGAATGAGATCACAGAAATTCTAAATGGTTTAGTTTAATTTTTATATCTTTTTACATTAAAAAAAAAATCTATAATAAGAGGACACACCAGCAACAACAAGCACACAAACATACAAAATTGACAGTTAGAATTATAAAAATCTTTTTTAAATTCTACCATTACTCTTCAGGAAACTCAACATCCTTTATGGTCCTAGCTTTAGAATATTATAAATATTATATCTGATTTTTCACACAAACTTACAATCACTCTGTACCTCTACAAGGGACAGCTATCCATAAAATAATAAGACTCATTAAACTCAAACAAATTTTTAGCATTGAAAAATATCACTATTTATCAGTCACATTTACTCAATATTACATCATTATATAAATTATATACATAAAAAATACAAATCCATGACTAAAATAATTGAGATTCTCCCATTTGCTGATTGTATGATAATATGAGTATCCAGATTCTTGCACTGAAAATGATGCTTCAAACATAACACCAAGATAAGCTAGATGTATAATAGTAATAAATGAGAAGAGTGCATTGGTACATACAGCAAGTAAGCTGTTTTTTTTGTTTTTGTGATCACACTGCTTTGCACAAGGATTTGCTAAACAACACACTTCTAATGCTGATGCTACTTTATAACGAAAATGGTATTCTACATATGAAAAAGTCCCTATACTGAGAAGTACTGCAGAAAACTGAAAGTTGAGACCATGGAGTAATGATGAGACAGCATAGGTTATAAATATAGCTGCAAATTGGCCATAAGCTTGACATGTTTTGAACACATAATTTTTTAACCATTGATGCATAGGTATATTCCAGTAAATTACAACTTGTACAAGAGATCTTGGTAGCTCAATGAATAATGGTTTGGTTACTTGAAGTTCTGAGTGACAATCATTTGTAAGCCCAAAGCCAGCACTAACCATAGAAACAATAGACATACTAGAAACAAAATAATGAGACATTCTAAATGCTTGGGCATCTCGGTAAGCAACCAACCACTTGGTTATTTCATCATCAATATACCAAGGCACAATACAATTTGATAAAACTAAAAAAAACAATGCCAATAATAAATTAAAAAATATAATCTTAAACCATCTTCTAGTTAAAAATTTTATATCTAAATAATTATTATAAGTATGGAATGATATCCAAGGCCCCAAAATACAATTAGCTGGGCACATTACGTAACCTCCAAATTCTACAGGATTCAACATGCGCTTAAATAAATTTCTATCTAATTCAATCGCAACTGAAATGATTTTCATTGCAGCCACCATTTGTATCCCTCTGATTTGTTGCCACATTTTAGGGTTTACAATGTGCATTTCACATATTAGAAGAAAAGAGATTACTGATAAGGCGATTACTACTCCCCTCCACCGTTTTGTAATAAACGTTAGCAGAATAATTAATATATATGACCCACTGGCAAGTCCAACAGTCCAGAAAAACGCCGGGCCGATGTTATAGTACAGCAGGAAACTTCCGATCACTAAGCAAATACTATGTCGAACATTGTGAGGCAAAGAAACAGTCTGGATTATGAAACGTAAAATTAAATTTGCAAGTACTAGATCTTTGGCGAACCTGAGTCCTTCATACAACGTTGGTTCAGCACACAATGAAATGTAGGTCCATGTGTTTTCGGTATAATCATCTTCCATTTTGTAGGATAAATCCAAGAGATTTTACCTAGTCCAACGAAACTGTAGTGCCACAAATATTCTGATTTTAACTTTAATATCAGTTTTATTCATTATTTTTAATATATAATCCGTAGTTGTTTAAAAATTATTAAAAATCATGCGACTCCAAAATAAATGAATTACATTTACACAGACACAAATTGTGTGTGTCAATCACAAAGTCAAAACAGTCAAGTCAACTCCACTGACGTGACGTACGCACTAACCATGGACATAGAAATAAAGATGGACTGGCTACCTATCTCATACAATGACAGCTTTTTTAAGACCATTTGAAATGTGCATCTGGATTGAGCGATCTTTTTTTTTCTTGACAAAACTCGCACGTAAATTGGGGTGCGCGCACGAAGGAGACAGAGATGAAACTTTTTTTTAAAATTCGAAGCGACATTCGCTTGTATGTAGAATACATGGAGAGCAGTGCTGCCAGACGTGGGATAAATAAGCTAGATTCACGATATTTTTTAATGTAATGCAATAGAAAAAATAATAATGTATCGCTCGATAAATCTACAAAAATCCGTGACATTTTGCTCAGTTAAGTAAAAGATAATTTTATAAAATTTTAATCTGTGTATTTGAATACATTTTACCTTTATTTGGACAACTTTGACTCTGACAGCAGGATAGTAAATATAATTTCTTTGCACTACGAAAGACATGTCCTTTTAGCATAACAAATTCTGCCATTTTAAAATCTGTATCTATACTTTTTTATTTATGCGAGAGTTAATAGGAGTTGTCATTTCATACTAATGTATTAAGGAACTCAGTTGTGGCAGCACTGTTGCGTAATTTCCCGAACAATGCCCAGGCGTGTTGGATTTCGACGATCGACCTCCTCCTCAAAATTGGACCTACCCAACTGGATCACTTGGTCCAGGTAGACTAATACTAGGTACAAGTTCAGATACTAAGGTCTACAGCGCCAAAGCCCAAAATGACAAAAATCAAATAGACACGAATGTAATTTGAAAGCAGCCAGTCTATATTTATTTTTATGTCTATGGGGCTTAGGTCTAGCTTGACTTTTAGTTGTTTTCTTACGTCAAAAAAATTAATGGCTTGGGTACCATTCCAGTGGTGATTAATCAGATTTTGTGTTATGTTAGAGAATTGAGTTTACAATATTCTAATTCATTTCATTAGAGCACAGTTAATTTAAGGCGAAGTCTATAAAATCTTTGATTGAAATAGATCTTGTGTGATTTGTGATGCTATAAAAAAATTGTTTCGGAAAGATGGCCAGTCCGTCGCCTCAAAGTAGTCCTATGCCTCCACCGCAGGCTCCTAGTCCTATGGGGCCACCCACGCAAAGTCCAGCACCTCCACAATCGCCACACAGCCCATACAACCAACAACACGTAAATGGTCCACCGTCGTCTCATCCACCCGGTCCCGGACAACCGCCCTTGCCAAATCATATGTCTCCTTCTGGTCCGCCTTCCCATCCAATTGCCCCAAATTCTAATGGTCCTCCGGGTGCACCTCAACAACATCCTGGTATGCCTCCTAGTGGACATCAAATGCCACCGCATATGGTGGGTCCTCATATGTCAGGGCCTCCAGGCCATCCAATGCCAGCTGGAGCTCACCCATCTGGGCCCAATGGTCATCCCAATATGCCTGGAAATACGCCCCACCCTAATATGTCAGGACAAGGGCCACCGCATGGTTACATGCAACATCAGATTGGACACATGCCTCCAGGCCAGGTAAGACCCTGCATCCTTCATATATCTACATTAAAATACGGTTAAGAAAACAGCAGCAGTGACATTAAATTAGATATTTTTCTTTTAATTTTTTTTCTTTATTTGTTTAAAGTTTCGTCATTTTTATTTTATTGGTACATAATTTGAATGTAATTAATGATAATTACTCCTGTTAGAACACATGCTATAGAATTTTTGGCAAGCTTCTCCTGATGATTGAACAATGGGCCATAGATCTCTCTACTTATCATGAGAATTTCATTTATTATTGTAATAAGTTCCTGACTTAAGGGTTCTATATGTGCTGAGTCAGGTAAACTTTCTTCTTTAAATTTCATGTGTATTGTAGCAACAACCGGGATGTTAAAATGTTTTTTGACCCAATCTGCACTGTTACCAGTAAGGTTGTCTGAAACATTTGTTTCAAATGTAAAAATAATAATGTTAGCAATCGAATATAATGTTGACAGTGGACTTCGCATTTTATCATTTCCATTAGGGTGATCAACACCATTGTTTCTTCAGTAATAAGTATAACTGAAATGCTAATTAATACTTACAAAAAAATCGGGCTGTGGTGCCATGGTGGTATGTTGAATTAAATTTTTGGTATACCTTTTCACAGGCAGACGTAACTATTTCCATCTGAATAAAATAAAGTAATGTTAGTTTATTACTTTTCAAGTGTCTCAGATAAAAGTCAGTCTCCTGTAAAATTTATCTCATAACTACTACTTGTATTAAAATCTTACAACAACTCCATGATTATTAGAATGCATAGTTATGTCACTATAAGGAAGAGTTATAAGTCTCCCACCAAAACCTTTGATATTAAAATATGCCATTATATTTATAGCATGAATATTCAGAAAGTCAGCTAGAGCTTTCGGTTCTTCCTCAAATAACGGTTTTTGGCCAAGGTACACTGAGCTGCACTCTGTACCATCTCCAACTGGAACAAAAAATGTTTTAGGAAAATAACTTGTCATATACTGGTTTTAATAAATGTGACTTTGAACATATTGCTTTCATTTATGTTATATAATATGTTATTGCATTTATGTTAGAATACAATTTTATTGCAAGCAGTCATTAAAAAATACATGACATTTAAATTGAACAAAAAATATTTAGCAAGTAGCTTGATAACAGAATGGCCATCAAGCAGACAAATATTACTTACAACCCAAAGATCTTCCAAAATACCAATTCCTGTCAACATTAACTCCAACAGCAATGTTATTTAAACCACCTGGATGGTAACACATCTTCTTTGGGAAAAATGCCTTTCTGTTCTTGTCCCAGAACCTATTCTAAATATTATATTTCTTGTAATAATTAGAATTTGAGATTGCGTTAAACATATACAGTTTTACTTTGCATGATAGTGCCAAACTTTAAAATAAGGTCTATAGAACAAAATAAAAATACTTATTTATCGTAATTAATTTCAGTCGTATTTCTAGATTAAAATATACTTAAAAATGTCGAAAAAAAAGAAAACGCAAGATGCACCGTCATTCATCAGAGATCACAGGCGTACGCCGACGCTGCTCCAACAAGGACCTCATGCAGTGCACATATGGTGCAATTTAATCGAGTTTTAATTTATTGCAGTTTTCTACGTATTCTATTCTTCAAATGCAGAAAAGAAGAATTAAAAATGAAAAAAAAAGTTCATTTACATAGATTCAGTTACCGATTCTGAGTCACTGCTCAAAATTTGACACTATGTTGTAAAGTAACCCTGTATATAAAAAACACTTACCTCTAGCATGCTATAGACATAGCCATCAGGATTAAAAACAGGGAGAAAATAAAAACTATAATAGTCCAATAAAGAAGCAAAGTATTTTTTCATCAAAATATTTAAAAGATTGAAAATAATTGCTGGTGTTATCCAATCTTTTCCTTTTTCCCCACCAACAATTACTATTGCTGGATTTTCTTTCCACTTAGCTATGGATAATATAAACAAATCTCTTTTCTCATATGTTTTAGCAATTAAAATTTTCTGTAGTAAAGGATTTTGTTTTTGCTGTCTTTCTATCCACTTGCTTATATTTTCCCATTGAAAAAATCCACTAGCCTTATCAAAATTTATTTCACTGTGGCCTTTGTCTCTGTTCAATCAGTAAACCATATATATTATCTTATAAACTAAAATCTAATAATAATATTATAATTGCTACATTTTCTTGGTGTTACTGAACTTATCTGTACTCCAGACTGACTTTTGTTAATGCAAGTGTATTATAAATAAAATGAATAAAAAATAAATGTGTTTTTAAAATTTTATCTGTGCATAAGGTATATTTTAGCTGTAGGTTGTTGAATACGGGGCATACAACTAGCAGCACGGATCTTGAGCGCTAGGCGAAAGATGCGCAGAATACCATTACGATTACGTCAAGCCAATCACGTAATCGTAATGGTATTCGCGTATGGTAGTCGCGCGACACGCCCTAACAGGCGCCGGCCAGGTTGCACGCTCCTCGCACACGCGTCTCTGATCGTCTCGTAAGATGCGCAAAGCGATGCCCACTGTTTCCTCCAGCGCTCAAGATCCGTGCCGGGGATTGTACTTACATCGTAGAAAGATCATCATGTATTATGTATTCTATACCCTCCTCTTGAAGTTTTTTTTCTATCAGTTGGACACAACACTTCTTTACAATGATTTGCATTGGCATGGCAGCCTCATTTGTAACACCATTTAAGAATATAACAGACTCATTAGCTATCTGAAGATTATAAAGTATTGATCGCTCGTGATCATTAAATGCAGTGACTTCAAATAATTGATCATATCCTGTAATATTATTTTCTGAAGATTTTGATATTAATAAATATAATGTAGCCAATTTAATTATTATTGTCATATTAAAAAGAAGTTGAATTTAAAATTACCTGCTCTACATTCAGTAAGGCCATGATTTAACTTTAGTTTAAGTCACTTTATTACCAATGGTCAACTCGCGCATGCAAGATAGCATTTTAAAAACAAGTTTTGATAACTGACAATCTTACAATGTATAAATCATCCTCTTTACAAAATTTGAGTAAATTTGAGTTATTTAAATAAAACGAGAATTGGTTTCAAGTAAGACCAATCGGAATTTAATTATCTGTAGTAAAGCTAATGGCACAGTTTTGGAAGGCAGACTAGCATTGTAAATATTAACATTTTAGTATTCAAAAATATCAGTTACCTTTTGTTTTAAAATATATTAGCTTTTCTCCCTGCTTTATATTTCGTCGTATGGCTCGGTTCTATAAAAATACTTACTTAGTTTATCGATTTTACAGTCTCCACTTTCTATGGGAGGTGGACCGCCTCCACCTGGCAATGGCCCTCAAGGCCCGCCTGGTGGACCGTTGCCACTATCAGGACTCCCGCCACATGGCGTGCATCCTCAAGGTTTGCCGCCGACAGCACCTGGTCATCTTCCTCCACACCACGCGATGATGCCGGGTCAAGGTCCGCCGCCGCACGCGCCTGGCCCTGCCTACGGGCACGCCCTGCCTGCCTCTGGAGCGCCGGCGCTACCCGCGGGTCAGCCGGCACCGGGGCAACCGCAGCCCGGGGCTCCACAGCATCCGCCCTCGGCCCAGACTCCGCCCCATGGCCAAGCTGCACCGCCTTCCACATCTGCGAACGGTGCGCCGCCTGCTTCGTCGCCTATGCAAGGATCTTTGGCGGCTCCAGGTCAAGATAATTTAAATGCCATCCAACGCACTATAGACTCTATGGAAGAGAAAGGATTACAAGAGGATCCGAGATACTCGCAACTACTCGCATTGCGCGCGAGAACTAATAATGCACAGGATCCTAATAAGGGTCTCTTTTCAAATAATCAGCTCTGTCAACTTAAGTGAGTTAATATTTATTCATTCATGTATATTTTTATATCGATAAATAGAAAGAGAGAGAGAGTAACAATGTAATTGTTTTTATAGGGCACAAATATCAGCATACCGAAACCTCGCGCGCAATCAGCCTATATCCCAGCAAGTCGCGATGATGGCATCTGGCAAACGGACAGGCGAGGCTCCCCCGGAGTGCCCGACCCCGCCCGCGCAGCCTCCGTACGGCGAGGGCCAGGGCGCGCCGGCTAGCTCGAGCGCGGGCCTTGGCAAAGCGGGCGGGGGCGCCGCGGGCGACGCGGCGAGGGGCGGCGGGGGCGCTCCGCCGACGCCTCTACCCATGACGGGCCAAATGGCTCCTCCCACTCAACCTACACCACCGCTCGTCAATCCGGTAATTGTAATGTCTAATTAATACCACTGTTATACTATCTTCGAATTAATTAATTTTCATGTTTTCGACAATAAAACTTCATTTCCTTTCAAAAATTCCAACTATATCTGTACATTTTCTGTCTGATAGCCGATGGGCGGAGCACCACCGTTACGCGGCCCTGCTCCATTGAGGCCGCCCGGCCCAGGAGCACCTGGTTTGCCCAATCAACAACAGGTACATTTTCATGAACATGTTTCATTACGTATTATAATTTTCAACCTCATTATAGATATATAAGGTGTTAAAAAATCAATGTCAAATATTTTAAGGGGTAACTGAGACTACCACATGGATCATATTTAAGAGAAATTTAAAACTATAGAACGGATTTGAATAAATCGAAAAAAGAAAATGTTTATTGATATAAATAATTTATATCATCCTGTACATGATCGCAAACTCCCACAAACGCAAACAAACACTCTCGCACGATGCTAATACTAGTCAAAACCCATTCATAATCCCTAGGATCTCATTCATGCGCACATAAAATCATACGACACACAAGCTCATGCTAGACATTGGGTGTGTGTGTATGAATGAATTTTCTTTGAGATAGAAACACTGTTATCATTTCTGTCTCACTCGTTTCATGTCATTGTGTGTGTGTGTGTGTGTGTGTGCATGTGCGACGTACCTACTCCTTTTAGATAATTGCCGCGAGTTGCAGAAAGGCTTTAGAAAGCTAATTGTATGGGTTATCTGTCAAAACAAGTGCCAGATAGGTTATCCAGAACTTATCAGCAAGTATTGAAACTGGGCCTTATTATCTTTAAAGACGACTTATAGCTATAATGCAGGTCTGTAACATAACGTTCGTACACAAAATAGAAAAATAAGTGTTAATGCTGTCTTTAAAGATAATACATTCTTCAGCAACTGACAGTTTGTCACTTTATGTTGTAATTTTAATGTTAATTACTTCTATCAGTTCTTACGGTAAAATAAAAATACAGTTAAATTGAAAAAAACATTTTTAATTAAATTACACATGTTGACAATTAATAAATACACTTATTACTAAAAATATCACTTTTATTTTAAGAACACAAAACAAATAAAGAATTTCCACCTCCCATCACACTTTTCCAGGCTTTGGACTGGCAAGTAAGCGTAAAATAATTTATTACTCATCACCTGATTTAATGCAACATAATTCTATGGAGATAGGTACTACTAGGCTATTTCTATCAGTCAATGCAGATAACAAGGTTTACTTACTCTTACTTGGCGTGTTTAAAGGTAGTTCATTATTATGTACAAAATCACAGTCACTTATTTACAAAATTATTTACAATAGTTGTTGGAAGTGCCCCCCATTCTCCTGAATGCAAAGCGCAGCCCTTTTTAAAATATGCCTATGCACACGCACTAAACTTTCACTGTCGCCGCGCATTGTTTCAAAAGCACTAATGATTCGTGCTTTTAATTGCTCGGCACTGGTGATGGTGAGGCCATCTTGACCATACACGAGATCCTTAGCACGGCCCCAGACGTGGAAGTCCAGCGGCGTCAGGTCTGGCGAGCGTGCTGGCCAAGCAATAGGCCCACCGCGTCCGATCCACCGATCCTGAAAACGTGCCGTCAGGTACTCGCGGACATGGCGGTCGTAATGCGCGGGCGCGCCGTCGTTTTGGTAGTGCATCTGCTGCATAAGATTTAGCGGCACATCTTCTAACAACTCCTCCAACTCTCTTTCAAGGAATTCCAAGTAAACGGCGCCATTCAGCCGATTAAAAAATACTGGTCCTATCAGCTGATGTCCTAGTAGCCCAGCCCAAACATTCACGCTGAACCGCGTCTGAAAATGATCTGGACGCGCCAGATGTGGGTTCTCCTCAGACCAGTAGTGAGCATTGTGGATATTGAACATGCCCACTCTGGTGAAGGTGCACTCATCCGTCCACAATATGTTGGCTAGGCTGTTACGCCGGATCCACTGACAGAACTCCACGCGTGGCGCGTAGTCCTGCGGCATCAGCTCCTGCACTCTCGTGAAGTGGTAGGGGTGTCTTCGCTCCCTCTTCAGCACTTTCCACACGTACACATGGTTAGTGTTGAAAACGGCAGCAGCATCCCTCGTACTGGCGGTCGGGTGGAGCTCGAAGAAATTCAGCACGTCCTCTTCAAGCTGTACTGAAGTGCGAGGTCTGCCAGCGTCACCAGAAGGCATGAACCTACCACTTTCACGAAACCGTTGTTCAGCCCCTAAGATTGTGCGTGGACACACGCGCACACCGTGCCGTTCGTGGAACAGCCTTACTCCTTCCACTAAACTGTAGTTTGCCTCATGGTAGCACATAACCATGTTGAGGTAATCAGAGTCCGAATACCTGTATGGCATGGTGAGACTTCGCAATTAACGTCAAACACAAGAGAAGGTCTAGCGCCGATTGATTGATTGTTGTGACTGTTTTGCAATTTGCAGGAGTAATAATAAATAAAAAGCGCATACCTATGGCACGTGTAAGTGTAGCGTTAGCAAAAAAAAATCACTCAATTATTTGGTGTTATTGTTTTTTTGGTGTAATTATTTTTTACTTATCAATTCGAATCTTGTATTACCATGCTAAACTACAAATTAAGATTGCTACTAGTTCTTACCAGTGATACCAAATCAAATAATAGGTACAGTACGCGGCGGTAGTATGCAGTATGCATATCGAGCTAAAAAGAGAGATAATCCGTGCGACAGAAACGACGTTCTATGAAAGCCGAAACTAACCGATTATCTTACTCGTTAGCTTGATGTTCATTCTAGCGCCGCGTATTGTACCTACTAATTATTTAACTTGTTATAATTGGTATTAACTAGTAGCTTAGCAATCTTAAGTTTTGAAGGTACTAGCCAGTTGTACCCTCCCTCCCTCCCTCTTTAGCTCCATGTGCGTGCATTCCCTACCGCCGGATACTGTAAGTACAAGTATTCAACATTTTATCCTTTACGTTGAATAAACAGCAATCAAAAATGTATCTGTCTAATCACTAAAATGCATTTATCATGTAAATTTACTATGTATCTACATGTGGTGAAGTAGTCGCAGTCAACTTCCAGACGGGATTCAGAAAAATGTGTTAAATTATGCCCCGTTTGAGTGTTTGGGAGACGAATAACAGTTTCGTTGTACAGGGTATACCCCAGTTTAACCTTATTGATACCTATAAATTATTGCGTACCTACGCAACGTCTGGCTCATTGACTTTACTTTTAGTCCTTAGTAAATAAACCAACGCACAACACAAAGCATAAAAAATCATCTAAAAAGCAGGTTCAAATTAATTGTTATTTATTTTAGATAAGCGTACTCGTCCTTAACCTTAGATCAAGGTCAGTAAGAGTACTCCGAAACATAACTAGTTTGCCGGGGATCGGATCCAAGACCTTAACCTTACCCTAAAAGCACTTTGCCATCAATCCTTTTTTAATTCATAAGAAATGTAAAATAAGAAACTGTTTTTGTTAACAGTACTTTCTCGGTCTTTCGGCATTTCCTAAATCGTGTGTGTTCCGCCGCCCTCAGAAACTTAAAAAATAAAATCAACCTTATGATAACGAATTAGAATCTAAAATTGAATATCGACTATTTTTAAAGCGGTATCTTTGACTCGCATTTGGACAAATGCCGCCTTTACACTAAAATTTTGAAATTTAAATCGATTTACATCGATTTAGAGTTTATAATTGAATAAAAGTCGTTCGTCCTTCGGCAGATTTTGGCAATAAATCATAGTAGCACGCACACAAGCGAGCGTTTCTTGCTGTACGGAGTAGTTTGTCCGTAGTAGTGATCAGGTGTTATAGGATGTTGATATTTGAGTTTATTATCAAACTTTCGATCGTGTTTTTCTCGAAAACTAAGGCTTAAATTAAAAAAAAATTCATACAAAAATTGTTAGTCACAACGTAAACTCATTACCCTTAAAATATTTGACACTGATTTTTTAACACCTTATATATACCCGACGTCTTTTTTTGTAAACTTAATCTGGTCTGCTTTAACCTTACAGCCTGGAGGACCCATGCCTGGAGCTAAACAAAATCGTATAACTAGCATTCCTAAACCGGTTGGCCTTGATCCTCTCCAAATCTTAAACGAACGAGAAAACAGGTAAACAAAAATTATTATTTCAAAGCTGAAGAGTTTGTTTGATTGGTTGGTTTAACGCACTAATCTCGGGAACAACTCGTTCGAATTGAAAAAAATATTTTTGTGTTGGATAGTCCATTTATCAAAGTTATAGGCTATATATACACAAGGTACGACCAATAGGAGCGGAGCATCAAAATGTTGCAAAAACGGGAAAAAAATCCTTTTGACAGCGTCCGTTGCGTGCGGTGAAGCGGTTAAAGTTAGGCACAAATTCGAAGTATCTAGGGCACAAATCATACAGAATTGTTCCTCTTTTTTTAGTTAAAAAAAAGCTTGACAGCATAATAATATGTCTATCTTTTAAGGTTAACTCACTATACTTAATCTCTTTTATGGTAATCAAATTATAATGCATTATTTATTTGGTTGTTGTTAAAGACATTAAGTGACGGACCGAACTCCACGCGGGAGAAGCCGCGGGCGGAAGTTATAAAAAAAAAAAATTGTCATATAAATTACAACAATAACATAACACTTGAAATAAGTAACGCCATCTATCGACAATTCAATGAACTGCGTGGTCGTCGCGACTTATTGATCAATAAATAGACGGCTGCCCAATTTCAAAACCTAGTAAGTGTGTTTGACACAACTTTACAGGAGAGCGCAAAACGTGTTTCATGCTAGCCTTCCAAAAGTATAAAGAATTTGATAACATGTTTGTATTTAAAAAATAGAGAAAAAAATTAGCTTTTTTTTAAAGTGTATATTACATATTTACTTTTAATAGTACAAGTTTCATAAGACTTAATGACTTTGAAATTGACTATCTTAAAAAAAGAAGAGCGAAAATACCATTTCAAAACCTAGTAACTCTGCTAGAAAGGACTTACTGGGTTTTGATATGGTTAAATTGATCATTTAGGTACTAATTTATCCAGACCAAAACCTAGTAAGAGCTCTAGAGATGAGAAAATATTTATGAAATATACCCGCAGGCATGTGGGTAATAGAGAAATAAGTAAAGTTGGAATTAGAAAAATAAGTTAAATCAAAGTTGTGAACAATAACAACATTTTTCTTCCACTTTTTTCAATTCTTTTTTTTTCCGTAACGTTCTTTTTTAACGAATATGCACGTTCTTATTTATAATTTCTAGTAACCACACATACAATAATATAAAATAATTTGGAAAAATAATACCACAACAGGTAAATAATAATTAATAATCGGTGTAAAAGTTATAAATCTTAAAGTGGTTAGTTAGACAGAAATGTCTGATATAGACTTGGCATTATTATTTTGTTTACGACTTTCATAGAGACAATCAGAGATTACTTTTTAAACGGTGTGTATCTGAGCAAATATTTGGGCAATTTTAATTTGTTTTCATTATTGTTTTCATTTTAATACAAGTACCTTACGATCAAATACTTAGGTAATCGATATTTATCTCATGCATATTAGCTATTGTATTGAATTGATGAGGGAAGCGGATGCACTTAAACTTTTAAATACTTTATAATAATAATACAATAAAATTTTATTATAGAAAAACATACAATTCTTTGGAAAAAAGTGTCCGGGTTTGTAGTTTACAATTGATCGGACGCTACTATTTTATTACTTACTACTACTACTACTAATTGATTTCAGAAAAATATAAAATAATCGTGTATTCGTCAAGAAGTATTCAGTAGTTTGTTTGCTTCGGTTTGACAATTAATAGACAAACACGTTCACAATAAAATTATTATTATTAAAAAATTGACATTATTATAAAATAATTATTAGATATAGGTCGATATTTCTCGCTTTTAATGCAAATAATATTTCAATGAAATAAAAGAAGTATTACTATGCAGATATTACATCCATCACTAGTAGGTTTAAGGTAGAAATAATAAAAAATCAGCATAAAAATAGCAAAAATAGCGACATCATATAAGCACAAGTTAGATAAGCTATAAAATCTGTCAATTTCATACCTCGATTAATTCATTTCTTGTAGATTTAAAATAGAAATCTCTTCCTTAAAGTCGGTAAGTTCTAGGTATATGTTTGCAACAAAGCTTTTGCCCATACGAGTATACGCAAACAAAAAGTTTTTATGAAATAAACAATAAAAACGAGGTATTATTATTTAACTATTCAGAACATCACTAGTATTAGGTAAAAGGAAAAAAATCCCTAAATCCCTAAAAACTAAATAAGTATGTATTTTACTTTACAAAAGATAAATCTGTTCCTAAAGTCAGTTTAAGGCATTTATTAGGCAAATATTTAACACTTAAAAGAACACAAAAAGTTTTCAGATGCGCGCGCTTTATATTTTTAAACTACGAAATACTCATATAAAAAACCAAGTAACTAGCGTTATATTTCTAGTTACTAGACTTAAAAATCATTAAAAACCTGTAGTAACTACTCCTAAACCTAGTATGTCAAATGACCATTTCAAAATATAGCAAGTGAACTGCACTTGCTAGGCTTTTGAAATGGTTTTGTGACTTGCTATGTTTTGAAATGGTCAAGTCGGCTCAAATCGAAAAGGTACATCCACTTACTAGACCGTAACTTTTTATCTATTTGAGCTATCGATGTGGGTGTTTTTGCATAAATTAGGGGCTTACTAAAAAATGGTATTTAGCCAAAAATATCAAAATCGCATCCTGGAGACTTACTAGGTTTTGAAATGGGGCAGCCGTTAAGACCGTCGTTTTTTTTTTCTAAAATCAATTTTAAAATACACAATGTAAATTTAAGTTTTTAAAATACAATATTTAGGAACTTGTTGGCAGCGCGTGTGTAAGCCTAATACATATTTGCATGCAGCTCCATGTGTTTTAGCGAAACCCCTGAATAAGCAGGTTTTCTCTTAACGTTTCCTTCTTCTGAGCAGGAGGAATAAATGAGCACATGTTACTGAAAAATCCAGAGGTAAATTCATGCGTTGAGATTCGAACTCACGGGGTAAGACTTCGACTCCGACTATACCACTAAAACCAGTTTAATCAGACCCCCAATTCCAGTAATTTAACTGTAATAGCAATCGCAATGCAGTATCAATTGGGTCCCAGTAACTATAGTTACTATTAAAAACGGTATTCCCGTGACGTAAAAAACAAAAAGCATAAACATTTATATAATTGTGAAAAACAAATAACCGTGACTGACTGTCTACGGAGGCGTACTTTCAGCGTGTTTGCATCTTTATACAAAACTACGAAATTCTGTCCACTTAGCGTCAGAGTATTATCGTACAGATAGGCGTAAAGTGTATACAAATATTATTGTACCGCATTGATATATTGACATGTATTAATAGTGTAAACTGTTTGTTGTCCCTGTAAAATAGAATAAAAATAAAATAGTTTTTGTATATCAGTAATATCGATTTAGTAACGTCTTCATCATTGGAAAACTTTGAAGAATGAGAAAAATTTTACGCTCGCAATATGTCATTCATGGCAATCTTTAAGCACTTAAAAGGAGGACGGACTCCTATTGACATTGTGGGGATAAACGCTGCCATTGGACGATTCTTCCGTCCACTTACGTCCGCCCGCCTGCCTGACCCCGCCCCGTTTCTGATCCGAAACTGGCCATAATCGATATTAGTGTTTTCAACTTGGCCCGAGTTTATATACGCCTACACCACTCGAGTTTCAGTAAGCTAAAATCGATTTATGCCCCATCCGGAACAAGAAACGAAGAATCGACGGTCAAAGCAATGTCAAGAGGAGGCCAGACTCCATTTGTCAGACTCATTAGTATGCCAGGCTGCAATAAAAGCCCGGCGTATCTTAAAGCCTTTGTGGGTAACTGTAAGTTTCCTTTATTAATACTATTTTCTTTTATCATATAGGATTGCAGCTCGTATTGCTCATCGCATCGAAGTACTTTCTAACTTACCTGCAAGCATGTCGGATGATCTAAGGCTACAAGCTCAAATTGAATTGCGAGCACTGCGCGTATTAAATTTCCAAAAGCAGTTGCGGGCTGAGATTTTGGGTCAAGTCCGCCGAGATACAACCTTAGAGACAGCCGTAAATATCAAAGCGTATAAACGAACTAAGCGGCAAGGCTTACGTGAAGCCCGTGCAACTGAGAAGTTGGAAAAGCAACAAAAGCTGGAGGCCGAGAGGAAACGCCGGCAGAAACATCAAGAATTCCTTCAAACTGTCTTGCAACATGGTAACAAAACGCAATATGAAAGTATTTATTTGTGTTGTGTTAATCAAGGTTTATATTTTTTTAAATAAACAACTGTTTTTTAGCCAAGGACTTCAAGGAATATCACCGAAATAACATGGCGAAGCTGTCGCGGATGAACAAGTCTATAATGAATTACCACGCCAATGCCGAGCGTGAACAGAAGAAGGAACAGGAGCGCATAGAAAAAGAGCGTATGCGTCGGTGAGTAAAAATGAACACATTTAAATATTCAGTAACAAAAACAGAATCTAAATAACGTCTTTAACTAATGTTATGTACTTTCGAATCTTCTGCATATTATGTATATGCTATAGTCAGAATCATAATCAATCGTTCCCCGTCTAGAAATAGGACAAATACCGTACTTAATTTCGTTGGTTCTTGCAATTACAAGAATGCTTTACAGTAATTTGAAAACTTGAATGAATTTGGCATTATCTGTCTCACCTTTTAGCTTGATGGCAGAGGACGAAGAAGGATACAGAAAACTTATCGATCAGAAGAAAGACAAACGTTTGGCATTCCTGCTGTCACAGACAGACGAATACATCGCCAGCCTCACGGAGATGGTCAAACAGCACAAGCAGGAGCAACGCAAGAAGCAAGTCGAGGAAGAGCGAAGGAAAAGGGTTTGATAGCATTCTTCTTTATAGCTTCTTTAATTTATAAGTGGTTGATTATATCATGTTATATTCATGTCGCATATTCATTTGTTTAGAAGTCAAGGAAGAAGAAGCTATTGGAAGGCGGCGAGATCGACGCCTTGGACGATAGCTCTCAAACATCTGACTCTCGCGTTAGCGTCATGGATCCGAAAACAGGCGAGGTAATATTTGTTGAAAAACCGTAATCATAATTCTTAGTATATCCGGTGACTAGCGCAGCGGGGTAGGCAAAAATCTGTCGACAGCGCAATTGAGTACGTCACCTGACACGCGGTCGTCTCGGGTTTACATGAACAACGATTGTTAAGCGGTTGTAAGAAGAATTCGGTAATTTGCGGATTCAGGTCCATACATTTTTTTACGCTACCATTTCAGATTCTGAAAGGTGAAGAAGCGCCTTTGTTGTCTCAACTTAAAGATTGGATGGAATCGCATCCTGGTTGGGAAGTACTTTCAGACTCCGAAGACTCTGGCGACGACAGTCAAGATGATGACGGTAAATATTTCAGCGGTTTTGTGGCATGAATCATAGAAAACTTCTTCATATTATATTGTTTTATAATTTTACTATATTAACATTGGAGTTTCATTCTGCATGCATAAACATCGTAAAAATCCTTTATTATTAGTATTACACACTACTAAACATGTGATATTGCAGAAAGGAGAGATAGAAGGGAAAGAAGAGATGAAAAGTCCGATCGAGAAAAGACCGAAGAGGAGAAGGCGCGGGACATGATAAAAAAAGCCAAGGTGGAGGATGATGAGTACAAAACAGAAGAACAAACTTATTACAGGTAAAAAAATTACATATTTTCTCATTCGATAATCTATATTAATTATTATGATTATAATCTATAACATGTTTAACTTGTTATTCCTATTCCAGCATTGCTCATACAGTTCACGAGTCTGTTACGGAACAAGCCAGTATCTTGGTGAATGGTAAACTGAAAGAGTATCAAATCAAGGTAGTTACCCATTTTATTTTATTTAGATACTCTATCTTAAACTGTTTAAGCTTTATTAAATGTTCAATGAAAACATGTTATTTGTTTTACTCTGTTACTGTTACTTAATAATTATTTTTTATGATAACGTTTTCAGGGCCTTGAATGGCTGGTGTCACTATTCAACAATAATCTAAATGGTATCTTAGCAGACGAAATGGGTCTCGGGAAAACCATACAGACAATTGCATTGGTCACCTATCTCATGGAGAAAAAGAAAGTAAATGGACCATTCCTCATTATTGTACCTTTAAGGTAAGTGTAATATTACAAAATGAAAGTAGTGCTGCTTATAATTTCCAAGTTTCAAGCAAATTGATGTGGTGATAAGTTCATGAATTTTAGTTATAATAGAGCAAGCCTTTAAACGACCCATTGTTGGGCGCAAACCTCAGCTTAACTAAAAGGTGATTTGGGGTATGATATTAAACCAAGCGGGCCCAGAGTGGTGCGGTGGAGGGGTGTGTTGGTGTATGGCAAGCAGGACTAGGAATACCGGTATTATCAAATACCTGTATCAGTGGGTTCAACAACGTACCGGTAATATACCTCGTGTGTTTATAAGTTTTAAGACAAACCTCTACACGCGATTTAAAAATAAAATAATACTGTCAGTCTGCTTTTAACGTTCAAAATTTTAACATTGGATGTCACAAATCAGAAAAAGTGTAATTTTGAATCAGTTTTTTATTCTTCTTGAAAATGGCGCGAACTAAAAACTTGCGTGCGACTGTTATCTCACTTTTTGAATCTGGGAAAAAACCTATGGAAACTTTTAAGGAAATCCGAAGCTTAGGATGTAGCCAAAACTTTATTTATTACACTATAAAAAGGTATAAGGAGACTAGATCTTTAGAAAACCGTGTAAGATGTGGCCGCCCGCGGTCCGTAAGAACGCCGGCCAACATCAATATGATCAGAGAGCGAATTCCCCAAAATCCGTGTCAAAAGAAATTGGCTCTGCAGACTAACATTTCACGGATATCAGTAAACAGGATACTTAAATATGATCCACAATTAAATGCCTACAGCCGAAAAAAAGTGCAATAATTGAACGATCGCCTTTGTAAATTGCGGATCCGCCGATGTCGGACCCTTTTGAAGAGACATGATCCAAAAATATCCTTTTTACCGAAGATCTTTACGGTGGAAGAAAATTTTACCGGCAGAACAATAAAGTTTACGCGAGGAGTTCGAAGGACGTCCAGCCTTCTGCGCACAATGTTCAGCGTACTCATCATCCGGCAAGTGTTATGGTTTGGTGGGGGTTTCATACGAGGGTGCCACTTCGCTTTATTTTTGTCAGCAAGGGGTCAAGGTCAAGGCATAAAATTACCAGAATGACATATTGGAAGCGGTGGTCAAGCCGTTGAGTGACACTATTCGACGGCAAAAACTGGGTCTTCCAACAGGGCTCTGCACCGTCTCACAAGGCTAAGTCTACTTAAAACTGGCTGGAGACCAATTTGCCAGGCTTCATTCGAAGTCAAGATTGGCCATGTCAAGTCCCGATTACATCAATATGTGTTGTATGTTGAAAACAAAGGAGACCACTTTGAATGAACTGCCTTTGTTTATAACTTTTATTGTCATACGTTATAATTTTTATAAATAATTATCAATATTTTCTATTTCTTAAAAAATATTTGAGTTTTACTTTGTCTCAAAACTTATGAATACACGAGGTAGTTTATACCAGTAATGATAATACAGTTATTATTTCTTGTATACCGTTATAGTAAAGGGTTTATACCTTTATAAATACCGGTATTTTGCTAATATAATACAGGTATTGATACCGGTACCAGCCAAGACAAACAATGTCAAATATGCGAGTGAGAGAAATAGAAGTTTATCTTCACTCAGCGTAGTGTCGTGTGCTTGACAAAACGGCAAAATCGCATTTCGCTTGAGTCAAGCGCGTTCGGCCGGTGTGCGCGTTTCTGACAATTTAATTTAATTCAATTTATTTATTTTTTACTCTCAACACAGATAAATTATGAAAAATTACAATACATGTACAGAAAAAACTCTGTGTGAGACTGATGCCTGAGCTAGGTAATTTAATACCTGTTTCAGGTCATCAGGCCCCCACCTCCTAGGATATCGATTTTTAAACATAAAAAACAAACATAAAATAGAAAAAAGGATTACATAATTATAACGGCCCTAAATGAGTAATAAATTATATCAAAAGTTATTATTAAAATTAAATTAGGTAAGTTAAACATTTGTATTAATGTAATTGTACTGGCAACGTCGTAAGAATTACTGGTATTATCTAAGTATAAATACCTGTATTATTGTAATACCTGTAATACGGGAACCGAAATTGAAAATACCGGTATAACCCTTATTTACCTGTATTTACAATACCGGTTCCGAGCTCTGATGGCAAGTGAACATCCACACTGCCAGATGTAAACAAGCTGCCATATAGCCTCTGATTAGCCTCTTAACTAATAGCTAGCGATATTAAGCAAGACCAACTTTTAATGTGCCTTCCGAAGCACGGAGAGGTCTCTAAATATGTTCGAAATGGCCACTTATTGACTCACAACAGTGCAATACGCTTTAAGCAACGTAATGTTACTGTGATTTTGATATTTCGGTGGGTCACTGACCGATCATTAGCAGCATCCAATACTTTTTTATTTACATCATTAATTTTAAAACGTGACAGCTAAATCTGCGACTGTTCTATAAAAAACCGAAGTATACAATTATTAAATCAAACCACCAATCAATGAGTAGCGGGATATTAGATTTACATTACAATTTTTTGTAAATACGCTTTACCATCCAAATCCATATCTATACTAATATTATTAATGCGAAAGTAACTCTGTCTTTCTATCTGTCTGTTACGCTTTCACGGCAAAACCACTGCACTAATTTAAATAATTTTAATAAAGTTTGTTTCAAAAAATCCACCAGTACGCTATCGAACTGGGTGCTGGAGTTCGAGAAGTGGGCGCCGACTGTGGTGGTAGTGTCGTACAAGGGGTCGCCGGGCTCGCGCCGCCTCGTGCAGGCGCAGATGCGCTCCACCAAGTTCAACGTGCTGCTCACCACCTACGAGTACGTCATCAAGGATAAGGCGGTGCTGGCTAAGGTAAGCTATCCGTATGTGGTAGCAGAGTCAGCCACACTCGAGGGCAGGGTCTAACAACTAGGGTCCAGAGGGTGGTAATGGTGTACAAGGGGTCGCCGGGCTCGCGCCGCCTCGTGCAGGTGCAAATGCGCTACACCAAGTTTAACGTGCTGCTCATCACCTACGAGTACGTTATCAACAGTGATTGGAATTGGGTGACTTGATTTACCTATACTTTGAAACATAACATAGAGTTGTTACAACCACTAAATCTCCGGGTTACCCGAAAATTACCGAAAATCTAATTTCTATTAACCCGGGCCTAGTATTAGTTTTAAAAATAATCGATAAAAAAGTAAACGTTTATTTGTAAGGAAATTATTGTTTGAGAGCATCCGCTCTCATGTTCATGCAAGGCTCTTAAAATAGTAATATTTTTTGTGTAAATTGACATTTTTACTGTTGATTAAAAGTTTATAGGTAAACTTAAAAAACAAAACCTTATTATCTAAATACAACATTTTATCCAAATCGTTAAAGCTGTTTCCGAGACAGGCTAAATAACTTTGAAGTAATTAGATTCTTATCTGATATGGTATGTTGACCTTAGAGTGAACGAGCCTGAAATCTTTAAATGCTTTAGGTTCATTGGAAGTACATGATAATCGACGAGGGTCACCGCATGAAGAACCACCACTGCAAGCTGACGCAGGTGCTGAACACGCACTACATCGCGCCGCACCGCCTGCTGCTGACGGGAACACCTCTCCAGAACAAGCTGCCCGAGCTCTGGGCGTTGCTCAACTTCCTGCTGCCTTCCATCTTCAAGAGTTGTTCTACCTTTGAGCAGTGGTTCAACGCGCCGTTCGCTACTACTGGCGAGAAGGTATGTGTCTATTTAGACTTTAGTTTTACGATTTCATTCATGAGCTTGGGTTTGGGGTTCCGCCCCATGTATAATCTTAATTTCCGCGTTGTTTCTTGTTCTTACAACAATTCCTTGTTATAGATGATAATGGAGTCGCAAAAGTTTTACTATTAGCACTGCTTTATCCCATCTGGCCACGAAAACGATTGGGAATATTAATATTACGCGGCCACATGTGGATAGTTTGAGCTTGAAAGAATAACCGTAGTTTCCAACCCAGTTAAAACTGTCAAGGAACTATCTATCGAGTAAGATCTGTAATCTGAAGGACCCTAAAAACGCGTGACGAAACCTTCCTATTCTGACCAAGATAGTATTTGTGGCTAACTGGCGATGGCCGCACCCTTGTCCTTATTCTCCAGTTCTGAGACAGGGCATGTCTCTCCCCTCTTGTTCAGTTTTAGTCGATGCCGGCAAGCTCGTATTAATGCACTCATTACTGAAGGGCTGTTCGTAAATTGGGATGTTTACACCCCGATAATCGTTACGTACGCACGTACGCCCAGAGCGCTTCGCGTTCGTCGTCGCGCGGCGTAGTTTTTGCAAAATTATTTCAAGGCTCAGGTGGCGAACTTGGTATACTTTTTGGAATAATATAAATACTTATTATTTTTATGGATAAGCTGTTGCGCTTGTATTATGCACAAAACAACCCCTTTAGGTGGAATTGAACGAAGAAGAAACGATCCTGATCATCCGTCGCCTGCACAAAGTGCTGCGGCCGTTCCTGCTCCGGCGGCTCAAGAAGGAGGTGGAGAGCCAGCTGCCCGACAAAGTGGAGTACATCATCAAGTGCGACATGAGCGGCCTGCAGCGCGTGCTATACAAGTATAATATTTTTTATTCAGCCATTTCTGTCTTACAGCTGGGCAAAGGCCTTCCCCAAATTCCTTCACTTATCACCGTCCGTGGTTAGGGCTTGCCAATCTTTGAGTTGAGAATAGTCGAAACAAGTATTTTATAATTAATCAAATTTAATTATTATTCCAATGAAATCATTTTAGAATTCTTGGCTTCTCGCCTTTGTGTTTCTAAACATAATAGAATCTGAAGGTAAAGCGATAAATTGTTTTTTTTTTTTCGAGTTGCGTTAATATCCTAAGTAAAACCTGATAAAACTGTCAAAAAATATAACTACTGTGTCCATAGTAGATTTTTAAAAATCGAGCCAAATGCTACAGGCACATCGCAGGTCTTTTACCACCGTATTATCTTTCATAGTGTTTAGGGATCCTCAGCTTGTCACGAAGTAACGCCTGGTTTTATGTAGGTCAACGGGGAGTACCCTAGTTTCCTTTACTAGTATCAAAAATACGGCATAAATAGCCGTAGCTTTATAAGTTTGATATGGTATAACTGCAAGGGATCGCAGACCTGAGTATTTAATATTGATTTCAACTTCATACGTCCTGATGACTATTCCTGATGAAAAGGGTCTTGATAGACAGACAGACAAGCAGACAACGAAGTTCCGAAGGGTTCCTTTTTACCTTTTGCGACCCAGCACCCCAAAAATGGCAAAAAATGGTCACACTTAGCAACGGCAAGCACGCGAGCGCGATAGGCCTTCCAAATGTAATTCTCCTCAGGCACATGCAGTCGAAGGGCGTGCTTCTGACGGACGGCTCGGAGAAGGGCAACAAGGGCAAGGGCGGCGCGAAGGCGCTCATGAACACCATCGTGCAGCTGCGCAAGCTGTGCAACCACCCCTTCATGTTCCACCACATCGAGGAGAAGTTCTGCGACCACGTTGGTACGGGCGGCGGGGTGGTCCAAGGGTAACTTTTTATTAAACTCTGGTCAAGATGGCAAATCATTTTATGTAAACAAAGCATAAGTCAATTGACTTATTTTAATTGTATAGGTTTGTGTCCTTTACTCAATTATTTATAATGGAAAATGAGTTTTATTTAAAATTTTATAATAAATAAATAAGCATCCTGATGTAGCACAAACACTATCAAAATCTTAGTAATATCTATTCAAATAAAGATGAATGACAGCGCATTGTTTACATAAATTCTTTGTTCATTTTGACTCAACTATATTATAACGCATACTTTAATGGTAGTTATAAGTTTGGATTGAAATAAATAATTTAGGCTTCACTCACATTATGCACTATCATTAATATGTCGTCCATTTGTGCCCATTAACTATAAAATAATTCAATTGTTCCAACATTCACACTATTAATATAAGTAGATTAGATTAGATAACAGATATACATACTGAACACTATATGACATCCATGACTCAGGGACAAAATAACACAAACATTGCTTCTTGTGGGATTCTAACCCGCAATCATGGGCTTTTTACAAGCTTTATATTAGCTTGCAATGTTTGTATGTAACAATTTTAGAAATTAGCAACTTAAATTTGACCCACTTCCCGGTGCTTGATTGAGCTGAAATTTGGCACACGTATGTAAAGTCGGTGACAAACAATGCAATAATTTGGTACCATCGAGCTGATCTGATGATGGAACCGGAAGGTGCCATAGTAACTCAATACTAAAACAATGCAATAACATCGAGTTTGGGCTCGTTGGATTTGCCTTAAAGAATATTCTGATCGGAGATGGTATCCAGGGTCTGATAATGGAGTCAGAAGGTGGCTATAGGAACTTTATTACAAAACAACGTAACCGCATCAAGATTGGGGCTCGTTGTTTTTTTCGTGACAAGTGATCTATTATTACTTTAAATCCAGGGTATGATGATGAAGCTGAAAGGTGGCCACAGAAACTCTGTAATAAAATAAAGCAACTACATCGAGTTTGGGCTCGTTTGATTTGTCTTGACAAGTTCTCTATTACTAGATGATATCCAGTGTATGATGATAAAGCCAGAAGGTGGCCAAAGGAACTCTGTAATAAAACAACGTAACCCCATTGAGCTTGGGCTCGTTTGATTTGACTTGACAAGTACTCTATTAGTAGACGATGTTCAGGGTATGATGATGAAGCCAAAAGGTGGACAAAAAAGGAACTCTATAATAAAACAACGTAACCACTTCGAGTTAAGGCATGTTTGATTTTCTTGACAAGAACTAATAGAAGGTGATATCCAGGGTATGGTGATGAAGCTAAAAGGTCGCTAAAGGGATTTCAATCAAATAACGCAACCCTATCGATTAAGGGCTCGTTTGATATGTCTACTGATCGTTTGATATCTCTTTGGTAGTGATTACCAAAGTTAAGACACCTACGCCGTGGTTGTGAGAGGATGGGTGACCATTCCAACTATATTTAGTGACATTTATCACAAGCATCTCCGTGCTTCAGAAGGCACATTAAAAGTTGGTCCCGACTAACATCGCTTGATACTGTGAAGCCTAGTCAGAGTCCTTAGGGCGGCTTAATAACATCCGACATTAAGGTTAAGTCACTGCCCTTACAACACCCCTCGTGGTGGAGTATGGGCCAAACCACCTCATAGTTAAAATGAGACCTGTGCCCTGCAGTGGGACGTTTATAGGCATACTTTACTTTTACCTTTAGATGATGTCTAGGGTATGATGATGAAGGTAGAAGGTGGCCAAAGGAACTCTGTAATAACAAGTAAACCTCAACAAGTTTGGGCTCGTTTAATATGTCTTGACAAGTACTCTATTAGAAGATGATGTCCAGGGATCATACCCTGGAGAAAAAAAAGAGTAGGACGCGAAAATAATTTCTGTAATATGAAAAAGGGTACAACTGTAAAATTTGGGCACTGCGTTTGATTTGTCTTGACAACTGTACTAATTGTAGATGTGTCTGATGATGGAGCAGGAAGGTGGACATAGAAACTATGACGTATTGACGCAACCCCATCGAGTTTGGGATCGTTTGATATGTCGCGAAAAGTGCTCTACATCATGCAATAAAAGTATGTAAAGTACATGATGTTCAAGTTCTGATGATAAAGCCGGACACAGGACATTTTATACAATGTAATCTCAATGAGTTGACGCTTGTTAGTTCTTTATTTGTAAACAATGGCTAGAGTCAGATAATGAAACCAGACGGTGGTCATATGAACTCTAATAACACAACGCAACCTTATCGATTTTGGGTTTGCTTTATTTATCCATAAAGGTACTCTGATAGTATAACTATGATATTACTTTATAGTTCTGACAATGAACCCGAAAGATAGCCACTGGAACTCTCTCATCGAAAATGCTAAGGCTCGTTTGATTGGTCCGCACTTGCGCGAAGCGGAGCGAAGCGTGTCATACCTGTTCTGTGGTCTTGAGTATCATATATTACACATGATGAAGAGCTTCTAAAGATAAAGGATGGAGCCGAAAGATTGCCACTGAACCTGCCAAATGGAAAGTGCTAAGATAGTCTATTTTGAGTTTAAACATTGAAGATAATGATAAAAAACCCTTAAGACTAAAAAGTTATAAATAAATTAAAAGTAAAAAAACTTTTTAAAGACAAGCTTTTATTGAGTAAAAAGTGAACTAAAATGAATAAAATAAATTTAAGTGACATCAGTCATACACGTAGATAGGTAAGTTCTATACGTCTTTTCAAAATGAAATAATTCACTTTTTACTCAATAAAAGCTTGTCTTTAAAAAGTTTTTTCTACTTTTAATTTATTTGTAGACGGTATATCTGTGATCCGACTACGGGGACTTAATTAAATTACTAGAGTCAAAAAATAGCAGCAGTAGATCGCATTATAGTTAACGTTACTAATAAGTTAAACACACTTTTATTTATTACTAGCGGCCGCCCGCGACGTCGTACGCGTGGAGTTAATTATTTGCACATAATTTTTAAAAGCTAAATACCTAATAAAAGGAAAAAATAAAAGAAAGAACAATAATTACTACCCGTTCGGGTCAGTATATCTGGCGATGAGCACTCCCCACCTCACTGGGCCGGCCACCGCGCCGCGGCGCGCCGCCGCCCCACCGCCGCATGGCGTAGAGCGACGCGACTCGGTCCGCACGGTCCACGCTAAAATACTTTTTGTTGTTATCATAAAACATCCCTCTATATAATAGGCTAGTTTCCTAAAAAAATCGAATTAGTCCGTCAGTTGGATTAACAGAAAATATTGGACACGTATTTTTTATTTTCTAAATCAAACAGAAAATTATGAAGATATAGCCCGTTAAAGTTCCGCGTAACGTCATGCCCTGGAATACTTTTTTATCAAGGCGTGACGTCACTTCTAAACTTTGATGCACTAACTTCGTCATTTTTTGTTTGATTGACAAAAATATGGGTCCAATATTTTTTGATACTTAATCTAACTGACGGACTAAATAGAATAATATTTTTTTCACCCAGAAAACTAGCCTATTGTAAGTAGATGTTTTTAATAATTCTTATACTTAAATACCATTTAAAATCCATAAAAGCATAGCATGTTTTATTCAACCAATGGTCCACTGATGCTTGTTAATGTTTCGCATTTTCAGTTATTATTATTAAATTATTACTTTAATGACTGGGTTAATTGGCCCAAAACAAATATTTGTATGCTTCCTGTAAGCGAAACATGCTTGTTCTTTTACTGTGTAACACCTGTGTATACCGTGTTTTAAGCAAATAAATTTATTCTATTAATCCTTCTGCCATACTTACTTTAACTTCAATAACATTGGACTTTCATACATACTACCACCCCTGTTTCAACCCCAAAAGGGGTTTATTTCTTAAGATAATTTTTTAGTACACCTCCACACCATCTATACAGGGTTAGGTTATTGGAGCGGCGTCGGCGTATGCCTGTGATCCCTCATGAATGACGGCGGATCTTGCGTTTTCTTTTTTTTTCGGAAATTTTAAAGTATATTTTACTCCAGAAATACGACGACTGAAATTAATTACGATAAATTAGTTTTTTTATATTGTTCTAAATACCTTATTTTTAAAATTTGGCACTACCTTCAAATGTAACCCTGTATAGATAAACTTATTGACTCTATTTTTATTATTATTTTATTAAATTTTAGATTTTTTGACTTTTGAAATACATTTATTTACAATTTCCATCGTCGATAATCACGCACACTGTATGTGCGTTCATATCATCATATCATGTGCCACACACATATCCACGTATTACATTATATACAATAATTAATATTTTAGATTTCACTTCCTTTGATGTCTAAAAAGAGGGAAAAAAAACCAAGGGCAGTAAATTTAATCTACTCTTTCGTTTTCAGACCGGATTTATACAGAGTATCTGGGAAATTTGAACTACTGGACCGCATATTACCTAAACTGAAGAGGACAGGACACAGGGTATTGGTGTTCTGTCAGATGACACAGTGCATGACCATCATGGAGGACTATCTCTCCTGGAGAGGTTTCCAGTACTTGAGGTAGGTATTTATAATCTTAAAGAAACAACTAGTCGCGTTTCTCGTGTGTAGAGATAGTTTTACTGATTGCGGTCGTGTGGCATTCCTGTACAATAAAATGAATTTGAAAGAAATCTTGCATTCATTTATTTTCTAGTTTTTACCGCAAAAAATATCTTTAAAAATGTCAATTTCACATTTGGCTTACGTTTTTTTTGTGCAGAAGCAAAATCATTGTAAGCCCAATGACGACATCAACTGTGAGACGACACGACTGCCGTTAGCGCGCTTACATTCTATCGCAAATCGAAACGAACTTTGCATGCAGGCGCCATAGTAAAATAAGATCTTATTTAAGTAATAATAGTAGAAACAATCAAAACCATTTATTTGATGTATCTAACATCTTGACAGGCTCGTGCGGAGTCAAGATACTTTTTCACAACAGTCACAATCTTGTTAGGAGCAACCTTTTTTATATATAGTGTGATGTATAATCGAACAGACTGGACGGCATGACCAAGGCGGAGGACCGCGGTGAGCTGCTGAAGAAGTTCAACTGCGTGGACTCGGACTACTTCATGTTCCTGCTGTCCACGCGCGCCGGCGGGCTCGGCCTCAACCTGCAGAGCGCAGACACCGTCATCATATTCGACTCCGACTGGAACCCGCATCAGGTAATCCAATCGACCTTTTTTAGCCCTTGTATAAAAAAAAAATACATTGGTTTTCAATCTCAATCTCAAATCATTTAACTCTTATAACTGTGACAACCTGTTTTACCATATTTTATTCAATAAATAATATTTTTATTACTATTTATTCGCATTAGGATTCAAACTAAGGACCTCTGAGTGATGATGAGCTAGCATTATTACCATTGAACTAAGCTGGTAATACCATAAAGTACAAAATAATATGGTGGCAACTATTAGGCCATCACTGACTAAAAGGCAAGCAGACAGTTCATTCCGTTTTACGCTCGGTTTTTTCTGTCTGCTCTTTTCTATTATTTAAGTGGTAGTTATATTAAATAGGTTTTGGTTTACGGTAAAATGAGTGTTGCATTTTTTAAGTTAAGGTCAAATGATACATTTCACAATAGGCATCGTCGTCGTCAAAGTCATTTTGTAGTAACTTACAATCTAAGGGAGATTTCATATTTTTAATTTTTTTATGTCATCAGCATAAATGAGAATATCAGTACATACATATGTCTAAAAATCAAATTCATTTCATTAATTCTTAAATTAACTAGAAGAAGACCGAGGTAAGAGCCCTAAAGAACGCTTAACGACACCGCTACAAAAGATGAACAAAACCCACTGATTGTAATTGCCTGACTTCGTTCGTCTGTTAATACCACAGTCTCACAGAGGTCTTTCGTAAAATATGAAAGGTTGATTATTTAATTTAGAAACAGCCTTTAAATTTAGGGATCCCTGCGGCACACAGAGGCGACCCAGTAGACTCAGTTCCATTAATAAAACTTTTTGTGTTCTGCCTGTTAGATAAGAGTTTACTAAATCTAAGGCATCATTAGAAACCTCATAGTGCTTGAGTTTTTTCACTAAAGTTTGACGTTAAACTAGGCTTTAAGTTTAGTAAATTAAAAACTAATTTATTATATCTTCAGTTCAGGTGGACAAAGAACCTACTTTTTTACTTTACAAAACGCGGCTTGCTTTATGATGCTATGCGCTGTAGGTGCTAAAATGCAAAAAATGCGTTGAGAATTGGTTTATTGATAATAGATTACCTCAATAAATATGGCGGGGATTAAAATCAACACCGTGTACTACAGTTGTGAATTTTTTCACATTTCTTGAAGCAACCATTTGGCTGGCAGACCAACAAAAAATTGCACTTTAAAGCTTAACAAACTGATCACTGAATCGAAAAAAGATGTTTGCAAACCCCACATTTTTTTTAAGAACTCAGACTACGAATAATATGTATTGCCTTGACTTCGTTTCGACCACGGAACGAGAAGAGACAGAGATGCCGGTCACTATAGTAAATACACCAAGCTATAGGTAGAGTAGAATACGTTATAATCAAACAATCAGCAGATGTTTTTTTTTTCTTTATCATCATCATTTCAGCCGTAGGAAGTCCACTGCTGAACATAGGCCTCCTCTAATGACCCATCATTATCTTTTTCTTAAAAAGATTAAACATTAATTTATAAAACTTACACTAGGCTCCCAGTAATCGATCTTCAACATCGAGATTTTAGAGCGTCGCGTAGACTCATTTCGAAATACGTCTCTGGTTTGTCAGTCTGACGTAATACGGATAATATTGACGAAGCTGAAGTAGCTATTATTTTTGTGTAATGTGTCTGTGTGTGTGTATCTATGTTTAATGAACCTAGCTATAATACCTATCTATAGTTAAAAGTTTGGATAACAAGTGTTGTTTGTTCAGGACTTGCAAGCGCAGGACCGCGCGCATCGCATCGGGCAGCGTAACGAGGTACGCGTCTTGAGACTGATGACCGTTAACTCGGTCGAAGAGAGGATTCTAGCTGCTGCCAGGTTAGTATCTCTCAGTTAGATTATTTGCAATATAAAAACGCTTAATGTTTTAGTGCCCGGAAGAGGATATACATTTAATAAATAGCGACGTTTTACCTAAAAATAAAAAGGTTAATTAAACATACTTTCCTTATTTAAAGCCTAATACATGAGAGTAGCTTTCGGTTCGAGTACAAGACATGACTACCGGTATGCCCGCGTGACCCGCAGTTCCGCATCCCCGCTACCGCAGCTATGATTGAAAGTAACTTACTCCTTGTTAAGATGTTTATATTTTTAATGTTTTACCACTTTCTTTTCGGAATTGTTTAGTTAAATTCACAAATAAGTGCTGTCTAGATTTGGGAAAAATAAAATAAAAAGGTATTTTATAATTTTAAAAAGATCAGTACAGATGTAGTATACACAATAAGCATTATTATACTTATTGTTAAAATGACACATTCTAATAACAGCTTTTAATCATCAACATTTAAAAAAAATACATTTTTCATTCATTTATTATTAATGCTTGTGATATTTTGAGCGAAATGACAACACACGTTATCGGCAGCACGATCAAAACACTGGAGGTCCTATCCCGGTGACTACCGTACATAGTTACATTTGTTAATTGTTTTACAAGTTACTACGCTACATTTCTCCTACTTAAATAACAGTTAGTAAATAGTAAATATAAATTAGCGACTCGGCGCGTGTTAGTATGAATATTGCACGAAAACTCATTAAAAATACGGTTCATAACAGCGCGCAATAAAACGTGGCTGTTACGACAATCGCTGTCACTCGTCTTATAGTGAAAATTGGGGAAAATAATACTTTTTGCATGGACGCAATTGTTCGATTAAAAAACCCTATGCTGTTTGTAGCCATCAAGCTGGCCTATCAATCGACGTGTAAATGAAATAAATAGTAGTTTAAAAAGAGAAGGAGAATTAGCATCTTTTCTCCTGAAGTATAGGTACTATAGTCCTTTCAAGATAAGAAGATACTTATGACACTTGTCATTTACCGTTTCACCCATACTATTTACGATAATATTTAATAAAATTTATTTTTAACTAGCTGTCCCGGCGAACTTTGTACCGCCTCGGTTTTTTTTTTTCGTAAATTTTTCGATGTTTTCGTAGTTATTCTGCTATTCGGGACGGAGACAAATCTATAATCATAAAAATCATAAATCATAAAAAATAGGCCCAGCCATTCTTGACTTATAAATGGTGTAACTAACCCGTCTTTGTTTTATATTAGATTTTTAATTTATATCATTGCAAAAACATCTTTGCCTCTAAAAATCTAAGCAAAAATTGCAAACCAATAATAACTATATCCTAATGATTTAACAAATAAATTAATAGGATTTCCGTCATTAATACTTGATGCGTAAAACGGAAAGTTTACTTATAGGGATTGACAATACATAATTGGAACTAAATCGATGAATCGGTTCGGTCGTCTTGTGAAAAGCTATGCGTTGTCGTCAGTAGTACAAGAGCGTCTACCTTGTATGCGATTTGTGTTATCGTTATTTTTCGCATAGTTCCGATTTTGACTTTTGTTACTGTTTTTGTAAAGTTTTCGTTATTGTTTTGCTTTTATTTGGTAAACTGCCAAAAAAAGTAAAAAAGACTTGTCAAAAAGCTGTATGCTGCACTCTGGCAGTAGAACATTGCAGTATATCTGTTATTTTAAATTCATTTGTTGTTAAGTTCATTTGAATTAAAATCGATTAAACTTTCTCGATTTTCAAAAAGAATCGGCTAGATTTCGTTAGGGCACATCACTATTTGTGTCAACAGGGAAGTCACGTGATGTGTCATAAGTTTCTTCTTATCTTGAAAAGGTTATAGAAACAAATGCTATGCTGAAAATGTTGTGTAGATTTTGACAATTCTGGACAATTTATAACCAAAGATTTTTGACGCTGTGTCTATTGACACTAGATACCCAATACGCACGCAAAATTTGAAGCAACTAAATTTGAGCCGCAGCAGGCTCCAAACGCCTGACAACTCCGTAGTATTAAATGTCAATCCGCTCGGAACGCGTCTCTTGGAAAAAAAATATATTGACGAGATGTGCTATTAAATGGTGTCAATACACATTAGATAAATCTAAAAACTGTGATAACTTCACTTTTCACTTGCAAGCTATCAATATTATTTAGTATTTCGACCATAAAAGCTAATAAAATTAATCGCTATATTTTACATTTTGTAAAAGGTTAGTGTTGCCAGTCAAGGAAATTATTTTCCTATTTTATTTTTCCATTATTGTCCCTATTGATTAATTTTAAAAGTACTAACTGATATTTTTGTCTGTGATAAGTAGGTGTAGTGTAATTTAAATATTATACATACTTGAAAGTATATTAGTTTAAAGTTGAAAAGCTAAAAAGGTGGACATCACTTGTTAAAATCAAAACACTTAATTTTTTTTGTTTTAAGGATTCCACAACAGTAAAGTAGTTTATAAAAATTACGTCGTGCACATGACAATCTAGATGTAGGCATTGTTTTTATTAAATTTTCCCCAAGTTTGGGGAGAACTACAATTATGAACAACCCTCATTTATAGTTTAATTTTAATCCATAGAGGCAATGCTTTTGGGCACCATCCCTACTGGCAGCGCTGAGGCTGAAATCTTTAACATTTTATAGTATTTTATATTTTCTATATTAATGTTTATTATTATTTTCTACTAGCTGTTGCCCGTGACTTCGTTCGCGTGGTCTTTTATTTTAAAAAAATGCACAACTTTTTTAAATTTTTCTTTCATACGAACCTTCTTCTGACAATAATTAACACAATAAAAAAAGAATTAGCGAAATTGTTCCAACCATTCACGCGTGATGCGATGACCAAGGAAAATGAGCATTCATTTTTATATTATAGATTTAAAGTATTTGTTTAAGTTTAGGTTAATTGTTTATATTATTTTGTAAATATCTTAGGTATAATATTGTAATCCTTGCTTTATCATTGTTACTTGATTAAATAAATACACTAAAGTAGGTATACAAAAAAAAAGTAATTAAGTATTACAAACATAAAATTATTGTATACAGATACAAATTGAACATGGACGAAAAAGTAATTCAAGCTGGTATGTTCGATCAAAAGTCTACGGGCTCTGAGCGGCAGCAGTTCCTACAAAGTATCCTTCACCAAGATGGCGACGACGAAGAGGTATGAACAGAGTTTTTATATCGTCTGTTCGTTGAGCAGCAACCTGCAGAGGGAGGCCAGCCTGCCTCCCTCTGGTTTATCGGTGTATCAAAAGTGGCGCTATTATTATTATTTAGATACTAGACCAGGACCTCGATTCAGAACCTTATAGACCGGGAGATAATGACACAAAATTTCCGGTCATTTGTACCAAGTATGGCGTATATACCCTTCAGTGGTCTAATTACGTAATGACGAAAAGGAAAATGATGGTCATAGCGCTGGTACCGGCGAACCGATCGTGTGGGCGTTAATTAAACGTGTCGGATAAAGTACGAGTGTCGAACGATATGTAACACTAAAATTTTTGTATTTTCTGATAGTCGATGAAAAAAAAGGAGCGGTAGCGTAATGTCATACTTCTCCGGTGTGACTTACAGCCCTCCATACCGTCGAGGAAAACATTAATTCAAAGATAAATTCGACCCTTTACTACCAGGCTAAGTTTTGCACAGCTAATTATCTTCGAGTAGATTCACGAAAATCACCATGCCATCCTTTTTCGACGGTTCCAAGTGGCTACCGTACGCCACGAAGAAGTTTTTTTTTTTTGCAAAACATTAACTTTCTTGTTAAAGTTAAATATTCTCTCGTTTTTTTGACCGCCGTGCTATTATGTGCGGACCTTAAATAAACTGCATAATTAATAACCTTTCGTCCGTTTTGCAAAATGTTTTATTACAAATTTGACCGTGACAGCCATAATATTGTTAAAAGAAGGGACCCCTAATGAAACTTATTAGTGATCCTTGCTTTACAATGATATTGTAGTACAATAAAGCTTTGAGTATTGTTTACAGGAGGAGAATGAACTACCTGATGATGATTTGATCAATGAGATGATTGCGCGTTCTGAAGAAGAGTTAGAGATCTTCAAGAAGATAGATATCGAACGCAAAAAGACGGAGACGCAATCTCGACTCATCGAAGAGTCGGAGTTGCCAGACTGGCTAGTGAAGAACGACGATGAAGTCGTCTGCAACAAGGTAGATAATATATCTCTATTTATGATAACCATTCAGCTATTAAGATAATACAAATACATATTGTATGCGTTCTTTGTGGAGTGTATGTTCTACAGTACTTTGCGACTTTTGTAAGCAACAGGGCACTGGCCGCCCCACATTTAAGCATTTGCTCCACCTATGCCATCTCCATTTATAAATAATCAACTGCCTCGTATACCGTAACGTCACCAGCCAGTAATATTAAAGTTAATTTTGCTGGTCGAACATTTTAAACAATCTTGGCATGTCTTTTTACAAAAATAATTAAAAGTATCAGTATATTAAATTGACGAACTGTTTTAATAATTAGGTTTTTGTGTTAGTTAGGTTAGTAGGTTATTATTTTTGTCTTTCTTTTTTTTTTCAATGAATAATTTCATTAAAGGAATGCAAGATTGTTCACACAATTTGACAAGCTAAGAAAAACGGACTATAAGGATTCACACAAATTCATTAATTGCTTGCTATTTGCCCGACTACTATTAAGAGGCAAAGAAAAGCTGTGAAAATAGGCCGCTGGCGCTGCGCCAAAAAATCGTGCATCTCAGTTTTAATTCTACCGCGCACTGCGTGGCGTTTTTTTTTACCGCATAATCTGTGAAGGATGTTATGTCATTGAAGACATTGCCATAAAAACGCATACGGTTTATTCAGTGTCGTATCGCATAGACTGCATTTTTCCTGCGGTGAAAGCGCGAATGTTTAGATAACGAACTTTTTACCAACGGAATCAGACCAGAAAGAATGAAATGTTTATGTTGAATCTAGGTAGACATGCTACGGGGGGGGGGGGGGATTGGACCAATTATATTAAAGACAAATGTGGGATAAAGTGTTTTGATATTATTATTGGATATTAGAGCGGCTTCCATAATTTGACAATTTCGAAGATCGAGTTCGTCGAGAATCGTGTTAAAATTAATTTATTTTTTGTTAGGGGCAAGGTTGGAACTACCTTGACGAAGACGAGACGCTAGGCCGCGGGTCGCGGCAGCGCAAGGAGGTGGACTACACGGACTCGCTGACTGAGAAGGAGTGGCTGAAGGCGATTGACGACGAGTTCGACGACGAGGAGGAGGACGACGATGACGACGAGGAAGTTCTCGACAAAAAACGCAAAAAAGGACGCAAACGACGGTAAACTTCCATTTTGATCTACTCTTTAAAAATACGCTAAACAAATAGTACAGATACATTAATTTATAAAGTTGCTACTTTGTGTTATAAAAAGAACTAAAACAGTATGCTATTTGCTCTTTTTTCAGCCGTAACCAAGAGGATTCTGATGACGATGAGACACCTTGTTCATCTAAAAAGAAGAGCAAAACGGAGCTTAATCAGTTGAAGAAACGTTTGAAAAATATTATGAAGAAAGTTATTGATTATACAGATGAGTAAGTATTGATTGAATAAATTAATTCAGATTGTAATTTTACGAAAACTTAATTTACTATATTTAGTTCTAACGTTAATTTTATTTTAGAGGGGGGCGAGTACTTTCGGAACCATTTATGAAGCTACCATCAAGGCGTGAGCTTCCAGATTATTATGATGTTATCAAAAAACCATTGGATATCAAAAAGATCATGAATAGAATTGAAGAGGGCAAAGTGAGTTCTATTATAATTAAAATGCTTGTCAAAACCTAATGATTTCCTTGGATACATTTTTTTTTTCTTTACAGTACAACGATATCACGGATTTAGAACGTGACTTTTTTACGCTGTGTGCAAATGCCCAGACATACAATGAAGAGGCCTCTTTGATTTACGAAGATTCGGTGCGTCTGCGCAACGTGTTCATTGAAGTGCGGCGGCGTTATGAAGCTGGCCAGAACTCAGATGACTCTGATGACAATGATAAAGGTTTATATTGTTTACAGTACATGTTGTAAATATACTTATAATTTGTGAAAAAAAAATGTGAATAATGCATGTGTTTTTTTTTTCAGAGGAAGAAGAATCAGATGGCGAATCAAATCGGTCTGTCAAAATGAAAATAAAATTAAAGGGGAAAAGTAAGGGCACCCCTGGACGGAAACGCAAACAGCGCAAGTATATTTCAGATGATGAAGACTATGAAGAGGATTAAACTCATTTAATTCCCTGGGTCTGCTAGTTAGGCTATCTAAACTACTGAAGATATAAATCATAGCATATTTAGTAGGTATATTATACCAATAGGTACATCATTTAGTAATAAATTAATCTCTTTTATTTTATCTTGTGGACATAAGTTGTAATTTTGCGAACCATTATTTTATTATATCTCTCGACATATTTATTTCCATGAATACTTTGATTATGCACAAGTCTATGCAATAAAAAAAATATTATTGTATTCAACAGAAAAGTTTTTGTGACATTATTTAATTACTTCTAGACATGAACATGATTGAAGTATGTGCTATGAACTTTCGACAACATATTATTTAACTATAATATTGTAGTTTTTTATCAATAAGAGGAATTAAATGTAGGTAGGAATAGAGCGTAACTCTAATATAAATGGGTATATAGGACTTCTTTTTTATAATTAATAATATTAAAATGTTCGTAGTTTAACCTGTGTATTTTCAGCTATCAATAAATGTATGGTCTCCGACTTGTGTAAGATTTTAAAACATTTTAATAAATAAAATAAGTTAAAGAAACACTGCTCTATTTCTAAATAAATTTCATTTTACAAAGCAATTTATATATTGATATGGTAAAAATAAAAATGTATACAACTAAATATTTTAAATATAAACTGATTTTCTCATGTCATAGTAGCTGTATTGTGTTTTGGCATTTAATTAAACAATTATATTACGCATCATTGTTTGGTTTTGTAATCTCAGATTTAATAACAGATTTTAACTTTCGTGCCTCTAGGTACTTGAAGTCACCCCACTTGTAGTGTACACCGTGCAATGTCAGCATGTGTTTATTTAAACTTGTGCTATATGTAAACCGCTGGGTACATGTTGGGCATCCAAAAGGCTTTTCACGTGTATGTACACGATGGTGACGTTTCACTTCACCTCTAGTATAGAATGTCAGGTCACAAAATTCACACTTGAATTGTTTGTCACCCATATGCCTGAAATCAAATTCATCCTGCTTAAAACGCACGGCATGGAATTTAAAAAAACAAGACTGGTGTTGAAGATGTGACACTAATGGGCTCACTCCAACAACTACAATAGAGAAGCTTAACTATAATTTCTTGCCACTGTAAAAAAGTTGCAGCAGAGCATGTAGTTGCAGACAATCTGGATTAAAACTGCTCATATTATGGACTCTATAGTGGTCAGTTGTGCAAAAATGCGTTAAGAGATTCAGATAGATAAAGAAAATTATGACAAAATTTCATCTTTGAAAACCCACATTTATAGAAAAACGGACAATATCAGAAAAGCTCAAGCTCTTCTAGCAAGGAAGTGGGCAACAATATACTACCTAGCTAGTGGCCCTGCCATCAAAAAGGATTAAAAAAATGATTTACATACAGTTATTATTTGAAATTTTAATTAAATGAAGTTTTTATTAATATATATTTTTCCCTACTAGTAAAACCTTCTACTTTGGGTTCATTGGGGTTGTTTTGACAAGGCCTTACTATAAATATTACTTTATTGTACACCATACAAAGAAGTTACAATTTGTGTTTACAGAAAAATGCACAATTTAGGCGGTCTTATCGCTAAAAGCGATCTTTTCCAGACAACCTTCAGGTAGAGGACAGATAAGATCAAGGGGAAATATACATATTTTGATAACGAGGGTCTAACAGAGACAGGAGGTGGGTGGATAAGTAATATGTAGACCTTGAAACCATGATGCGCGCGATAACTGCTGACCAATCAGCGCGGCGCGGTCTGCGCGGTGATGATAATGAGTTGTTAACAATTTTTAAAGTTACTTAACTGATCAAGCATATGTAAACCAGAGACAATAGAAATTATATTATTATGCGGTCTCATTAGACCGCTTGGATGTTAACGGGTTAAAAGATAATCCTTTGAATTGTTAACTTTGTTATCTAACTGATTAACGAGTTAACACCCAGCTATGTGTGTAGTATACATACCTTTTTAGGTGTGAAATTAAACTTTTCTTTGTGTGGGTTTTATAGCCACAAAAATAACATTCAACTCTTTTATCCAAATTATGTTTCTTCTTATGACTAATCAGTTCTGATGATGTTACAAATGTATCACCACAATCCTCACAGTTATAATTGCGAATATTATAATGTCGATACATATGATCCTGCAAAGACTGCTTAGACTTTAATATTTTTTTACATATATTGCAGGCTAATTTACCATTTTCATGGACATGTGAATGTTTCTTTAAAGTGTATGCATGTTTGAATTGTTTGCCACATATAGTACATGTAAAATATGTGGTATTACTGTGTGTCTTTTGATGAGCTGATAAGCTGGAAGACTGTGTGAAAGCCTTTCCACACTGGCAATGATATGGACGCTCGCCATCATGCCTTCTTATGTGGTTTACCAATGTCTGGCTATGAGGAGTTGAGTATGAACAACTTGTACAGTGATAGCGACGTTTAGAACCAAATCCTGACACTTCACCAATGTGTTTTCTTTTTTGATGCATTGAAGCAATATGTTTGATTATTGATGATTTAGTTTTAAGAACTTTGTTACACATATTACAGACAAAATTCTTGGAAGTGCTTTTTTTATACTCTATATTATTTTTTTCACCAGTGTTATGTGTGTCCTCATTAAAAGTAATATCTGTTTCAGGTAAATAAACTGATTCATTAGTAGTTGCCTTTGTCTTTGGCACATTCTTCTTAACAAAGTTTTCTTCTTTATCTGAACAGGTAATAGCAGCAAATTTTTCATCAAATGATACATATTTTTGTCTGAAATTGTTAGCTGCATTTAATTCGTCAATACAATTGCTACACAATATGTGTGGTAAACGTTTTTCAGCATGTATGATGATTTGGAAACATAAATAAATCATATCCAAAATATATTTCGCCTCTAGAGTACCATCAAACAAATTCACAGATTTCTTTGCAGTTTGTAAACAAATACGACAAACATTCTGTAAGTGACCTTCCGAGGTTGTTGTATTCATTATGAATGAAATCAATATTAATGACATAGATAACCCGTGCTTACAAAAACAAACCCCATACCTACTTTTAACAAAACGTACTTATCTTATTCAGTGTTGCCGCAACTGAGTTCCCAAAAGGTACATAGCCAGCGCTAAAAACGTACATTTTCGGGTAAAAAGGTATAAAACAGGGCCTTCGAGTTCCTTCGAGCCTTCGAGTCTGGTCCGGGGGGGGGGGGGGGGGGTATCGCATAATTAGGACGTTAAGTAATCAAAGGGAATCCGTTCGCATTCTCTGCCCGCTGAATGAAAAATACGAAAATTAAACTAAAACACTTATTATTTACCTACGTGACCTATCGTACTTGGACTCAGTCAGTAGATTGCAATCAGCGCGAGCGCACCGAGCGCAAAGTTTTTTGGCGCTTTTAAAATGTTAAAGAGAACTATTAGTGGTGAAATGTACTATTTTAATGTAAGTAGGTAACTGTAAAAAGCTGCGAGCGAAGCGAGCGCGAAATATTTTCGAGATATTAGGCCATTTTTACACTAGAGGGCACACCAACGGTGACGGTATTGGCGACTGCGACTGCAAAGAGGATTCTTGGGTGGGCGTCGGCGTCGCAACGCCGATTTACATACATCATCATCGCCCAATTCGCCCATAATATCGTTTTACACAGATATTGAGTAGGTTCAAGTGGTACGTAAATGGACAAAATTATACATTACACATGAGAGGCTAAAAAGGTACGTCAAATGTGTAAAATGTACGCTTAAGGCAACGCTGAACGATATATCGGAAACCGATAAATATCAATATATCGACCTCTAAAAATATCGATGGTCGATATACCTCTAAAAATATCGATATTTATCGATATCGACGATGCGCCAATATCGATATATCAATATCGAAAAACTCAATATATATCGTACCGAAATTTTGTGAAACCCGCCCAAATTAAAATATCTACAAAATCGGGTACAATATTATTACTTGCAACACTGACTGTATAAATAAAATTTACTCTAATCTGCGGTAGGTGAGTAGGTACTGTGATTTTTGATCCGTGTGGTCTGTTCTGTTCTGTGACTGACACTGAACAAGTAACTACGTTTGTGACTGATATCTGAGTATCACGTCATACTCAGATATCAGTCACACGGTGTTGGTTGTTGATATTATCTGTTTACACGCAAACAAAAAAAAAGAACTGACGGTTTCGATCACAGATTAGACAGAGTATGTCCGAGGATGGTTACGATGAGCGTACTTTAAAAATCTTTCTGCTCTTGTAAATGGCAAAAGATGCAAGGTGTAATTCCAATCTTTTTATCGTGGCAATGAGTCATCTACTATTTTGGCAACAAGTTTAGTGTTCCTTCTGAACGTTTTTTTTACACTTTAGTTCAAAGCAGAAACCAGCTACAAGGAAGCAGACTGTAAAAAAATATTATTTTTAAGTTCGGTAGATAGAACAAAATACTGATCTAATTTTTTAAATTTTATATAAAGAAAAATATACAAAATTTGTGATCATTCACTTAAGTAAGAAAAAAAAAATTATACATACATAATCGATATAGGTAACTAAAACTACATTGGCTCTAAATGAGCTTTTAAAAAAGAAGAAATATCGATATATCGGCCTACTACATCGATATATCGATATATTAATATTGACAGTATATGTCAATATCGATATATCGATATTTTTTAAACTGCATCCCTAAAAACAATACACATTAGGAGAGTGCGCGCACGGGAGACTTTTGTCCCTGCGACGTTTTTGTCTCTCATATCAAGTCCTCTGTTAAGTATGGAGGTGCGCGCACGTTGCGACGCGACAACTGGGAGACTTTTTTGTTCACTGACCAGGACGGGTGACAAAATTGTGTCTTTGTTTTTTTTTAAATACTAGGTTTTACGGCTCTGGGTTTTAGACCTCACAAATAAAAATAATTAAACAACATGTAAATCCAAATACTCAGTGTCTTGTTTTGGTGCTCAAACACAACTTTTTCTAAGACCATCGAAATTTCGAAATAAAAACCAATGTTTTTAGTTAAATGAAAATTTGAAAAACATTGGACAAAATTGTGTCTCTCCGCCAGTGTTGCCAGATTCATAGGTTAAGAAATGTCCTAGTTTTACGGCAAAATTATCGTGTTATCGCATAATACTTAAACATAATTACTGTATTTGTAACTACCGAATCTAGATTTTACTAGTAAAAGTACAGAATATACGGCTCAAAAGTTTAAATCATGTTACTTGATTACTTTTTAATATTACAAGTTTTTGTTAACTAAATTACTGCAGTACTTACTGCACAGGCATCGAGCACATACCATCTTATATAACCATCTTTCTCCGAAACTAGTAAGTAATTTTTCACTTACATTTAGTATTAAATGACAACTCCTATTAACTATCGCCTAAATAAAAAAGTACAGATACAGATTAAAAAATGGCAGATATTTTTACGCTAAAAGTCTATCTCTTTCGTAGTGCAAAGAAATTATATTTACTATCCTGCTGTCAGAGTCAAAGTTGTCCAAATAAAGGTAAAATGTATTCAAATACACAGATTGAAATTTCATAAAATTTTCTTTTACTTAACTGAGCAAAATGTCACGGATTTTTGTAGATTTATCGTGCGATACATTTTTTTTTTCTAGCTTATTTATCCCACGTCTGGCAGCACTGCTCTCCATGTATTTTACATATGGCTTAAAGGGCTGGAACCCAGAGCCGTAAAACACAATTTTAAAATTTTAAAAAAATGTATTCTACATACAAGCGAATGACGCTTCGAATTTTAAAAAAAAGTTTCGTCTTTGTCTCCTTCGTGCGCGCACCCCTCTTTGGAGACGCGACGCGACAGAGACAAAAACTTTTTTGTCCCAGCGACAAAAGTCTCCCGTGCGCGCACTCTCTAAGAGAGTGCGCGCACGGGAGACTTTTGTCGCTGCGACGTTTTTGTCTCTCATATCAAGTCCTCTGTTAAGTATGGAGGTGCGCGCACGTTGCGACGCGACAACTGGGAGACATTTTTGTTCGCCGACCACCTCACAAATAAAAATAATTAAACAACATGTAAATCCAAATACTGAGTGTCTTGTTTTGGTGCTCAAACACAACTTTTTCTAAGACCATCGAAATTTCGAAATAAAAACCAATGTTTTTTAGTTAAATAAAAAACATTGGAAAAAATTGTGTCTCTCCGCCAGTGTTGCCAGATTCATAGGTTAAGAATTATCCTAGTTTTACTGCAAAATTATCGTGTTATCGCATCCCCAGTTAACAAAATTACTGTATTTGTAACTACCGAATCTAGATTTTACTAGTAAAAGACAGAATATACTGTCTCATCCTGTTATACATCCGTGTACATATGCTACTCACTCGACGTTGGCTCAGTGTATATGTCGTGGCCAAATCGTAAAATTGATCATTTCATGATGTGACCGATCATTTTATAAAATGGTGGTATTTCATGATATAGAACAGCACACGCTGCCTACATCATGATGTGGTTTAACCAGATCAATGAATACTCAGCGTTTGACCATATAAACTGCTAAACGAATACTTCATGAAATGGTTAAACATTAGTGATCATACTCGTATCGTAAAATCGTTACATTACCCACCGGTAGAGGCGCTAATGTTGCTTTGTTTGTGTGATGAGTAATGGCGGCGGACAAATATTTTATTCTAAAAGTGAATAATAATGTGTAAATTGTAGGTGAAATATCGTTACGACACCAAGCAAGGCGATTTTTATGAAAATCACTCAAAAAACGAGCGCATCGTCAAAAATTCAAGGAGATCGAAACGTAATTTGAGAGGTTAGTTAGGTTATTTAGCTATTGAAGAAAATGAAAATGAAAATGAAAAATATTTATTTCTTTTCATGTAGTGTCTGACAATAACAACTATTCTGTTTTTATTTATTAGTTTTTTTTTTAAATAATAATTATTTAAAATGTTTCATTTATCTATCAAACAAAATTACAAATAATAAACAAATTCACGTAACTTGAAAACATTATTTTATTTTAATGATATGGCTAAACGTGGATTGACATTTCATTGAATGTTGACGTTTGAACGATATGGTCAGTTTTAGTTGACAAATACCACCATTTTATGAAATGATCGGTCACATCATGAATTAGCCAATTTTACGATCTGGCTACGACATATACACTGCGGTGAAACACACGTTTATCGCCATTAAAAAAGAAGAAGAAGAAGAAGACGCTCCGATTTGGTTGGAACCAACCAGCCGACTACAGCCAAATTTGAACGTGTGTACGGCGGTTGGCCCAATATAATTTTTATTAAACTGGGCGGACGTGGTCGGCTTCCGATTTGGTTGGCTCCAACCAAATTGAAACGTGTGGAAGTTTTGTTTCGACCAAATGCTCCTCAGTCGCATTCGCAACGCCGCACAGTGGGACGGATTTCGGATTTGCGAACATAGGTCTTTTTTGTTACATATAACTATTTTCTTTATGCGAATCGATAGCTTTAATTACGGCGATCAGATCATTTTTAGGGTAATTTTTTGTAAATATTATGTTGAACGAGATAATTTGAATGTTTAAAAAAAATGTATTAGAAGAAATCTTACATGCTCTATAAGTTCCAAGTCTTGGCGGATCTCAGCTTGATATTTTGTAGGGTTAACCTATGGGTGTTTATATAATATAGCGCCACATACATAGCATTGTCCCGGACTGCCCCATTCTTCTGATATATGAAGATAAACTTAGATACTTTTTCAAATGTTTCTTAGGGATTATTTTGACTACTTAACTCCAAATAGTTATAAAAAAAAACGAAACAACATGAATATTATGAAGTAAACATATGATTACTCAATACATTTAAAATGTATGATTATTTTTATCAAATTCATGCCGATTGAGCTATTAGTTTTACTATAATGTTTCGTTTGTGATTTCGTTTAAACCGAATTGTTACGTACATCTAGATAACGTGTTATCTAGCTGTAACGTCTTATCCGTATAGTACGTGTCATCATACTTTAAAAGAAATTAGTATTATACAGTTTGTAACCAACCTGCAAGCTGACAGCATATTTTGTGTACCTTAAATAGTTGATATCGTTTAATATTTTATTGAATCAAGTTTAGGATCCTGATATGGCATTTTTGAATAATCTTGAGTGTTTAATAACAGTGCTAACTATCTTTCTTTGTAATTCTCAAATATTTCCAGTCGATATAAAGCATTTTGTGAATAATATCGATTTATTTGTGCTTTTAAAAGAGAATCTGAAAACCTTTTTGATAGTACAAAATTTTGACTATCTTTATTAAAAAGAATGAAAAGTGGTTAGAAAGTCCCATATGGCCCAGTTTTTTCGCTGCTGGCGGAGAACAAGGTAATGTTATTAACATTGCGCCATCTGAAAATATAGAAAATCTACTTCCTAGTATCCATGAAGCATCCACTTCCTTTACTTCGAGGAAACCGTTTGAAGATTTGAGCTCAAGACAAAAAAGAAGACGTATTCAAACTTTAAGTGATTCTTTGTCTCCAGAAGAACTAACAAAGTCTTAGTCTCACAGTAAGAACTTTGAAGGATAATGGTGATAAAGACTTAAACAGAATTTTGGATCATCTTTATAAAAGTCCTGAAGACATCCATAGGGTTCAATCCAGCTTAAGCGAAAACAAGGCGTATTCAGCTGAAAAGGCACTGGGTCTGTTAGTGTCACTTAAACTTTCAAAGTGTCAGTACATGAGTCTGAGAGAGTCAACCAATGAATTGCATTATGGACTGTTTCCTTCATATTTCAAAGTCAGACAAGAAAAACTGGATTGTTATCCCTCAAAAGAACATATAATAGTAACTGAAGAAGGAGCGCAGATAAAATTGCAAGCCTTGCAATTTTATCTGCAAATTTAAGTTCCCTTTAAACATTTTTTTTTTGATACATCAAACATGTGCATGCACCAAGTTTGGTCGGTAATTTTGGACTTGCGACTAAATTTTAAGCAAGTTCCGCAATATCCAGACAGATTGTAGTTTTTAGGGTGGTACTTGTAAGTATTGTTATTAATTATCACTGAAAAAACGAACACCGACTACTCGCCAGAATAAGTAAAAAAATAAAAACCAATAGTAGGTGAAAATTAAGGAAAAGAACAAAAATAATTCTATCTCCCAAACTAAGCAAAATCGTAGAACATACATGGGGGTGATTTGGATACACCTTAATATAAGGCACCTAAATTTCAGCTTTGAACATCAACTCCCCGGCCACCCTGTATACTCAAAGGGTTGGATGGAATGTTGGCCCGATTTGGTCGGCTCCAACCAAATCGGAGCGTCTGTTACGGGTATTAGATCTGGCAACACTGCATCTAGCTATCTATCTTTCGGAAAAAAAAGTTCTTTTCCGGTGGTTCTGTGAGTGAAGTGTTGGTTGCTGCGGTCTATCGTATTATTTTATTGAAAGATGGTTAGTATTATAGTTGAAATAAATGCTTTACATAAAAATGTGCTGTGCTATTACCATAATAGCGCAATTCGAGCGGCTTTAATGATGTTGATTATAAAAGTTTTATTGGATTTAAAATAAGGTTTGTTAGAGGTGCCATGTCAAGTTTAGGTTAGGTTCTCAATTTCTCATGACCGTATTAATTGTGTTTTGTGAGTATGTATATTTAATTTGAGTAAAATTCCAACTTTTTTGTAACTTAAATACATGATGAAATGCCGACACATGCGCGTCATCTGATGGTGCAGAAGGAACTTTATCGACTTGCTGTACCATGTTTTATGGCTACTGCTAAGTTTGATTTCGTTTTCAACTGTACCATTCATGATTTAGAGGTGTCTCTGAATAGACTGCTACAGCTCTTGTTGTTGAGTTGCTACATTAGATGGTATTTAAAATTTTAATTTGTATTCAGGGTTTCGTCAAAGTTGTAAAGAACAAGCAATACTTCAAGAGATATCAAGTCAAGTTCAAGAGGCGTCGTGAGGGAAAAACCGACTACTATGCACGAAAGCGTCTTATTGTGCAGGTATATAATAATATCGAAACATCGTTTGTGAAATTAGTGAACATTGATGGTAATGGTAACTCTTAATTAAGTAAGTATTCTTTTTCTTCAAGGACAAGAACAAGTACAATACCCCCAAGTATCGGTTGATTGTACGACTATCAAACAAGGATGTGACATGCCAGGTCGCCTACTCTCGTATTGAAGGCGACCACATCGTCTGTGCTGCTTACTCACATGAACTGCCAAACTATGGTATCAAGGTATTTATATTATTTATCCATTAAATTAAATTTCAATTGGAACATCAAATGATGACTTTGAACGGGCGGTCTGAAGGCGATGTACAAACGCTTTACACATGTTGTCATATGTTCAATACTGAGTGCATGTACACTTAACTTAACACAAACATAAATTAGTTCTATTCAAACTAAACCAATGATTTTAGGTTGGACTTACCAATTATGCTGCTGCATATTGCACTGGTCTGTTGCTGGCACGAAGACTACTACAAAGACTTGGCCTTGACTCTCTTTATGCTGGAGCCACAGAAGTAACTGGTGACGAATTTAATGTTGAACCTGTAGATAATGGCCCTGGTGCTTTCAGGTAATTGCGATTTTTATAATCTTTCGAGCATTGTTTTCTGAATGATCTTTAAAAGAAATTCTGAAAAAGAATACATTCTTGTTTTATTGAAGATAAATTTGCAATAAGCATAAGGATAAATTATTGAAATTATGCTACATAATTCAGTAAAAAAAGGAAAAGATAAATTATATCCTATTGATAAACCTGGATCTGTGAACAGTCATCATGATTATATCCAATAATTATACCCAATAATTATACTTAGCATAATATTCATAATAATAAAAAGCCTTTATACAGACATTTTTTGTGTAAAATTTGCACCTCAGTAACCCAGTGTGTCTCTCAAGGCAAGCAAGGCCTCTTCAGGCAGGCAGATGGGTTGATGAGATACGAGCTCTAGCAGGTAGCCTATCGACAAGAGTAGCTTGTGATAAAGACATATGGTCAAAGTTGGAAAGGCCTTTATCTACTTCTGTAGTGCTTGTTAGTTAACTCGCTTTTAGAAGAACATGACACAATATTGATGTATTATATTTAACTTACTTATTTGCAGATGTTACCTTGATGTTGGTCTGGCAAGAACTACCACTGGTGCACGTGTATTTGGAGCTATGAAAGGAGCCGTAGATGGAGGTCTCAATGTTCCCCATTCCATCAAAAGGTTTCCAGGATATGATGCTGAATCAAAGAAATTCAACGCTGAAGTGCACAGGTACACAATATTATTATGACACATATTTTAGCTCCATTCATCCTCTAAGAAATAGTTGTTCTATTTTTTGGACAGCCCTATTGGAGCTACAACATGCTAGCCGGGCATATTGGTTGTGATAAAAAAAATCTAGTAATTTTTTTTAAACCGGCCAGGTATACATTATTTACTATTTTACCAGTCTATTAGTCAATTATTTTAAAGCATCTTCATGGAATCACAAATATTTATCATAGTTAAAAATTGCAGATCACACATCTTTGGATTACATGTTGCCGAATATATGCGGAACTTAGAACAAGAAGATGAGGACTCATTCAAGAGGCAATTTGGAAAATACATAAAAGTTGGTGTGAATGCTGATGCTGTAAGTATTTTATTTAATCTGTGTATTTAATACGTCCAAACAAATTACTGTTGTTTAATAATAAAAATGACAGTGTCGAAGTCGGACTATATTAAATGCAATATAAAATAGCTTTAAATTCAATACTAATTTATAAGCCATCAAAATATTGCTATAAAATAGGTAAAAATAATTTGCAACTTGTTAAAATTACCTTAAACTTCTTTTTACCCAATAATAACATAGAGACGCCAACTGCTAAAATTTGTTGTGGTGTTTTATTGTTTTTCTACAAAACATTATAAGAGCTTATTACGATTGTGTAAAAAAGTATGTTAATAGGTAGACAATATGAGACTAAAGGGAAAATTGGTAGTTAGTGCCATTATGCTAGAACCATGACAAAATACTTGTGGTCAGCCAACCAGACGTCAGAATAGCTGACATGAGGTCCTTACATATGAAATTGCCATTCAGTATCAAAAAAGTGTTTTTTTTATTTTTATTAAATTATTATTTAATCAATTGAAGTATGCGCCGTTGTTATCGATACACTTCCGCCATTTTTTAGGCAGATCATTGATCCTTTTGGAAAAAAAATCCTTGGAGCGAGAGTCTATGAACTGTTTAAAGGCGGTTATGACTGCTTCATCAGATTTGAATTTATTTCCTTGTAAATAGTTATCTAAATTTTGAAAAAAGTGGTAATCGGTTGGGGCAAGATCTGGAGAGTATGGTGGGTGTCGCAAAGGTTCCAGTCGCAGCTCCATTTACTTGGCGACCGTTTAATGTGCAGTGTGTGGTCTAGCGTTATCCTGAAGGAGCAGTGGGCTAGAGCAATTCACCAGTCTCCGTTGTTTAATGGCGAGCTTTTCCATCATTGTTTGCAATTGTTGGCAATACATGTCTGCAGTAATCGTCTGGCCTGATCTCAAAAAGCTGTAGTGGATAACACCAGCACTGGTCGACCAAACACTAACCAGTATCTTCTTTTTGTTCAGTTTTCGATTAGGGCAAGGTTTTGCCGGTTCTCCAGGGTTAAGCCATTGTGATGATCGCTTCAGATTGTCGTACAGGATCCATTTCTCATCACAAGTCACGATACAGTTTAAATTCCTCTCATTATTGTGACGATTGAGCAAAGAAACGCACCAAGCGACGCGTGTTTGTTGGTTTGCTTCAGTCAGTCAGAAGGCTGCTGCTAATTCAGAAATGGTTTGAGATGGATCCGCTTCCACTATAGCCTTCAATTCTTTGTTATTCACTTGAGTATCAAGTCGTCCACAAGGCTCATTGTCTAAATCGAAATTTCTAGAACGGAAACGTTAAAACCAAAAACGCACCGTTCGTTCGTTAGCTGTGCCTGGTCCGTACACGTCGTTAATTCTTAGTCGTTTCTGCAGCACTTGTGCCACGGTGAAAATCGTATTCCATAAATACCGCGAATTTTCAGTGTCCATAGTTGTTGTTATAATATTGTAATAATGTAAAATATTGTTAAAACAATATTTTACTGGCTTTATTTAAAAGTAAATTTGAATTTAGAATTCCTAATCAAACGCAAGATATTTTATGTTAAAGTTGCCAGTATTGAGTATCGGCAATTTCATATGTAAGAACCTAATATTTCTTTTATTATTGCAAGAGTGTGATGTGTTGCAATGGTACCAAATGTTTTAAACTTATAATAGTGGTAGCAAATATTGGGGTGTAAAGGGCCCAACCAAGACCTGTGCCCAAGCTAACCTGACCTGCCAGTCGGTGCATATGCTGAACAACAGACGAGGCTCTGGCGAGCAGGCTTTCCCATTCGGGGTTGGGTGCTCGGACGGCAGTCGCTCCTATAAAAGCCAACCCTGCCACACAACTAAGGTGCGGAAAGCGTTCCCTGGGTTCCAAAGCAATGGCTTTGTACGCAACCGGGATTGACCATATAGATGAAGAAATATAGTGGTAGCAAATAGATAGGTACAAATGCCCCAGCCTCCTAGTACGACTACCAAAACACGATACGATAAAGCGAATTCATATAGGTATATTTTTTTAATTACTGATACTATGTTTTTAACAGGTTGAAACTCTTTACAAGAAGGCACATGAATCAATTCGAGCTGACCCATCACACAAGAAAAAGGGTGATAAGAAAGACCCGGCCAAGCAAAAACGCTGGAACAAACGCAAACTAACCCTGGCCGAGAGAAAGAACAGAATCAAGCAGAAGAAGGAATCTTTTATCAAGAAGTTGCAAGTGCAGGCTGAAGCTTAATCAGACATCAGTCTTGAATAAAATTTTGTGACAAAAAATTTTTTTTTTATTTACCAAAAAAATTTTAAGGCTTGCATAACTATACACATGTGACGCATGCGCACTGCACGCGTGTAGCTGCTAGAGTTGCCTATCGATAGTTGACGTCATATCAATAGTGTTGATCATTGTCAACTGCAGTGCACCTCATTTCGTCTAATCTAATTTGATGATGCTTCTGATCGTGTTCGATTCATTAAGTTAGATAGATAGATAGATACTCTATTGCACACCATACAAGTAAAATACACATGATTTTTACAGAAAGATGTACAATTTAGGTAAATCTAAAGTTGCAGGAAGCCGCTGGATGCGAGCCGCTTTTTTTTTATTTTTTATGGCAAAAACTAGCTAGACGCTAGATATTTTTTCCGCTAACTCTTCCGATATTTGTGAAATAGTTATAGTACGAGAGCCCACGACCAAAACCATGTCTCATAGCAATACGGCAAAAACCCTATAAAATCGTTAGATTGTATGATTCTGAACCCGACTAGGTGTGTAGTAACGGTCAAAAGTGTAGCAACTGCGTGTGAGGCCATTTCTGCTGTGTCAAAAAAAAAAGACAGTCGGTATTATAGCAATACGTCTGATAGTGAAAATGTACATAGATTTTATAATTGTATTACGAAAAAGTTTGTTTTCAGACATTTTGCGCGTAGCATATAGCCTGAGCGCATTTTTGAAAATGTCAACAAATTTAGCCGACCTGTATCATAGCAATACGGATAAAAAAAAATTTCAACTTTTCGTATTGCTGCCATGATTACCAAAAACCTGTTTTCAGACACTAAGTGTAGCATATACTCCCAAAAACGAAAATAACGTTTCGGAGTCGCCTGGCCGGCGCCTCTGTTAAATGTTTTTTTAAATTTACAGCCTTCATAGATATTCAAGAATCTCCCTTGACAGATGACAGTATGACAGATGTCATTACTTATTTCTTTTGTAAAAGTTACTCAAGTGTGCTATAAATAAAACCAAAACTATCAAATCAATCAGTATTTAATTTAAACAGCCTCAGCGTATTCATTGGTTTGTAACAGAAAATTCAAGATGCCTCAATACGATTTTTAAATGATATCTGAGTATCGAAAAGTTGTCTGATAGAGAAGGTGCTACACTTAATTTGTCTGATATAAATTTTTTGCACATGTGGACAACTTATTTTATCATGTCCAACAATTTTCAGACATAATTCTATGATACCGATCGGTAAAATTTGTTAACATTTTCAAAACGGTCTCAAAATTTAATGCGTTCACATTTCCGTCTGAAAATTGTTTTGTTCGCATCAAATAACCAAAATTTACTAATAAAAAAGACAGACGTATTGCTATGAGACATTTTTTTTGTCTCATTTTTAATTTTTTTAAGTGATTTTACGGGTTTGCGCTACACCACTAACGTCTGAAAAATATGTTTCCGGTATCTCAGAACTATCATTCAACTACAGTCTGCAAATCAGACATATTGCTATGATGCAGTTCGGTAAAATTCTTTGACAATTTTGAAAATTCGGTCAGATCAAACGCTACGCGCACAACACCGTCTACTTGTCATGGATCTCCGCGTAAAGCCCAAGATCAAGCGTATCGAGCGCTGCCGACGCCAAATCAGATGGTGGAAGCTTGATAAAGACACGTCCCAGAAGTTCGCCTCAACTATCGGCGACAAGTGCGACGGTAGTGATGGCGAACCAGTCCAAAAATACTGGGATAGGATTCAGGCAACCGTCACTGATGCAGCGAAAGCGGTGCTTGGCTTATCTCAGGGCGGTCGCAAATGTGACAAGGAGACTTGGTGGTGGAACGACTCAGTCCAAGAGGAGATTAGGGTGAAGAAAGCCCTCTTTAAAAAGTGGCAAGCGTCCAGATCTCCTGAAGACCACGACGCGTACAAGGGTGCAAAACGCGCTGCTAAGAGAGCTGTAGCCAGAGCCAGGCGAGACCACTTTCATACGCTCTATGACAAGTTGGAATCGTCTGAGGGGCAAAAGCTAATCTATAAGTTAGCGCGTTCCAGGGTCAAAGCGGCACAGGATATTTCCCAGTGTCGCTGTGTTAAAGACCCTGGGGGCAACCTTCTATGCGAGGACCTCGCGGTGAAGGAGAGATGGCGCTCTTATTTCCACGAGTTGCTGAATAAGCAGCACAAAGAGGTGCAGCCACCGGACCTCCCTCCGAATCAGGGACTAGTACCACCGGTAACGCCTGAAGAAGTCCAGTTTGCTCTTCGCCGCATGAAGAATCGTAAAGCTGTCGGAGCCGATGGAGTCCCAATCGAAGCCTGGAAGGCGATGGGCCCTCTTGGTGTGGACATCCTAACCTACCTTTACAACTGCATACTCTTAAGCGGGCTGATCCCGAGCCAATGGAGAATGAGTATTATTACTCCGGTCTTCAAAGGCAAGGGATCAGTGCAAGAGTGCAGCAACTACCGCGGTATAAAGGTCATGTCCCACACCATGAAGCTCCTTGAGCGGATTGTGGACTCCCGGATCCGACAGGAGTGTGATGTCTCGGGGTGTCAATATGGGTTTCGTCCTGGCAACAGTACTATGGACCCTGTCTTCGCCCTAAGGACCGTCATGGAGAGATACAGGGCGAAGAACACGCCTCTGCACTTGCTCTTTCTTGATCTGCAGAAGGCCTTCGACTGTATCCCTCGAGTGGTGATCTGGTGGGCACTGAGATCCAAAGGGGTCCCCGAGGCATATATTGACATTATTCGGGACATATACCGCAGCTCCGATTCTATGGTTCGGACCGCTGTTGGCGACACCAAACCGTTCCCCATCACCGTCGGAGTACACCAGGGTTCCGTCCTCAGTCCGTTTTTGTTCAGTGTGATATTAGACGTTGTGTCAGACAGCATCAGAGACTCACATGAGCAGCCACCATGGCTGCTGATGTATGCTGACGATATCGCACTGGTGGACGCGGACAGGGGCAGGCTGGTGAGACGGGTGAACGAGTGGAAGCAGTCGCTTGAGAGCGGTGGTCTGAAACTCAATGTGGCGAAGACCGAGTACCTGGCCTGTAACTCTACAGATCCAACACCCGTTCGCATAGGCGGAGACAAGGTCGAGCGCAAGGACCAGTTCAAATACCTTGGATCTGGAGACGTATTTTTGAATCATGCGAATTCCAATCCGAACACGAAATCGCAAGATTCGCATGCGAATTCCTAAAATCACTATTTTTGAAAATTCATTCTGTGAATTCTGCAACGACCACTCGTTTTTGTTTTCTACTAGTAGAAAGTACGGAAGAATTACATTGACAAGTAAACGTATGTTTGACAGAAATTTGACATAATAACTTTTTATTTACGTTCGTTAGTGAGTTTTTGCTTTATGGTTTATGATATTTTCTGCGTGAAACAAAAATTGTTACAAGATTTCAATTTAATAGTAGCACCTATTTCGAGTGATTCAAAAATGCGTAAAATCGTGAGCAATAGAAATGAATTTCATACACGAATTATTTTCGTGTACGAATTTGAGATTCATTTCTATTGCTTCAAAAATACGTCTCCTGGAGACGTATTTTTGAATCATGCGAATTCCAATCCGAATACGAAATCGCAAGATTCGAATGCGAATTCCTAAAATCACTATTTTTGAAAATTCATTCCGTGAATTCTGCAACGACCACTCGTTTTTGTTTTCTACTAGTAGAAAGTACGGAAGAATTACATTGACAAGTAAACGTATGTTTGACAGAAATTTGACATAATAACTTTTTATTTACGTTTGTTAGTGAGTTTTTGCTTTATGGTCTATGATATTTTCTGCGTGAAACTAAAATAGTTACAAAATTTCAATCTAATAGCGACACCTATTTCGAGTGATTCAAAAATGCGTAAAATCGGAGGCAATAGAAACTATTTTCATACACGAATTTTTTTCGTGTTCGAATTCAAGATTCATTTCTAATGCTTCAAAAATACGTCTCCTGTACTTCACGCGTCCGGAGACATCGATTGCGACGTCAAAGCACGCATTGCTGCTGCGTGGGCCAAATGGCGAGAGGTGACTGGTGTCATTTGTGACCCCAGAATGCCGGTTAAGCTTAAAGGACAGATCTATAAGTCCATCATTAGGCCTGTTCTTTTATATGGCAGCGAAGCATGGCCGCTACTTGAGCGACACAAGCAGGAGCTGCGTGTCACGGAGATGAATATGCTGCGGTGGATGTGCGGAGTCACGCGTAAGGACCGCGTGAGGAACTCGCGCATCCGCGGTAGCCATCGTGTCCGTGATATTGCAGACAAACTGCAGGAGAGTCGCCTACGCTGGTACGGCCATGTTTTGCGGAAACCGGCAAGCTACGTAGGAAACAAATGTCTGGCCATGCCGCCACCGCCAGGTCCTGGCAAAAGGGGTAGACCCAAGAAATGCTGGCTTGACGTTGTGAGGGCTGACATGCGTGCCAATGATCTCACAACTAGAGACGCTCAAGACCGCGCGAAGTGGAGAAGCAAATCAAGGAAAGCGGACCCTGGGCTCCAAAGCAACGGCTTTGGACGCAACCGGGATTGACCGTATAGATGATGATGATCAAACGCTACGCGGAAAATGTCTGATATTGGTATTTTCGAGTTCAGGATAATCGTATCTATCGATTTGATGCGGTTTTGGCCGTATTGCTATGAGACAAAAATTTTAGTCGTGGGCTCTCGTACTATTAGTGATATCTAGCGATGTTTGTGGAGACGAAGTTTTGGGGTTTGGGAGACTTGCGTTGGGTTATTCCATTTATAGTTTGGGGTATTTTTGAGTTTAAGCTGGTCCTGATCGTAAGTAGTTCCTTTTAAATTTTTTTATAATACAATTACAGTAGTTACGGTACCTTTTGTTTGTTATTTTCAAAGTGTCATTATGTAGGTCAACTTTGAGGTTTCTTTGCATATGGTTTCTGTTTCTGATGCAGCGCAGCATTCGAGTGATCCATGGTTTTAGAATCCTATTCGCTGAGATGAGTAATAGTAGTATTGTCTTTTATACTTTGTTGTTAGGTACCTACATGTAACAAAATGTTATTACATTAGAATGGGCTAGTTTCCTAAACAAATCTAAATAGTCCGTCAGTTTGATTAACAGAAAATATTGGACACGTATTTTTTCTTATCTCAATCAAACAAAAAATTATGAAGATATAGCCCGTTAAAGTTCCGCGTCACGTCACGCCTTGCGACACTTTTTAGCAAGGCGTGACGTCACGTGCTCACTTCGATGCGCTTTATCTTCTTATTTTTTTGTTTGATTGACAAAGTATGGGTCTAATATTTTTTGATAATCTAACTGACGGACTAAAGAAAATAATCTTTTTTTGATCCAGGAAACTAGCCTATTGATAAATATAAAATATTAACAGTTATTAGCCTTTATAGAGAAGTATATTATTTTGATTTTAATATTGGTCCCATAGAAGAAGTTGTACTTGAGGACCAGAATCAGCCCCTAGGAGGTAGTTGATGTTTTACAAATAACCCTTGCAGAGCCAGTACTTCAAATTGCCGCGGCATTTTGTAAACGGCGCGACGGCATTGCATTTCTTTCTACAACAGCCGTTCACCAGCATTCACATTTGTTTTGTATAATATGTATGCGGCATACCTAAAGTGTATTCTTTGCGGCCGTCCCCACACGGCACTTCCCCACCGCCAACAGGAGGCGTGTCGTAAAAGGTGACTAATTCCTGTAGTACGAGACGGGCAGCAGCGCCATCGTGCGAAATCTTATAAAAAACTGCGCTCGCCAACCCGCCTGCTAAGCGTGGCAAGTATCGGCAATCCCCCATAATGGAGGCCTATGTTCAGCAGTGGACGTCCTATGGCTGAAATCAATGATGATACCTAAAGTAGAAGTTATTGTTACGAACATACATTTCTTTTTTGTTGACAATGTCAATGCCATCTGTAAGTGTTCATAAGAAACACCTACAACAGTTGAATAAATCGACTACAATCCTTGTAAAACCTAGTATTGCTACTCGACGCTGGATGGCGCTTGTTCAATGAACTCTGGAATTTGGTAGCACTTACTAGACCAGGGTAGAATGTTACCGTACAAGTGGGGGCAGGTGTGGGCAGTTGCCCCCCCTAGAGATCAAATGTAGCAAGCCGCAAAGCGACCAAAGTGCGAGCAATTGACTTCCTTACCTAGTAATAAATTCCGCATCGCATGACAAAACAAAACGTAAATAAAATATAAATTCACAAGGTTTAATGTATATTGAAATATTCAAAATAACATTAAGATTTTGACATCCGTTTTTAAAATCGCCGCCATTTTCATCACGACTATATACTATTTGCCAAAACACAAGGCCATTAAAAAGTGTAAAAATATGTAGGTATGTATGGTGTGTGTTAATTACAGGCGCCCAAAAGGTGCATTTTGAAAATATTGTACGTAGTTCCCACCAAATCCAAATTCATTTAAGCCGGTGACAGATGGCGGCGGACGCGGCTTCGGACTCGTCTTGACATTGTAAGGTCAAACGCTGCCATTGGTCGATCCTTTTGTCAACTTCGCCAGCCCTTCATCAAGACTCCGAACCTTCCTGTTCCGCAATTGCATCCGGCTGCCGTGTGTCACCGGTATTAGAAACATATTGGGATCATTTACTTTAAGGCCCTTTTGTAAGTTCAAAGATATTCACGAGCAGTGCAAAAACCACATTGAAGAAACCCACTTCCTTATGAAGGCGTTGAAAGCTGCTAAATCTTTTCTCGAAGGTGTGCCTGTTGATTTGCAACTGAACAAATATTCCCAGGAAATTATTGAAGAAAATTGCAAAATTATAAAATCTATTATTTCCTGCATTACGTTTTGCGGGTCACACGACTTAGCACTGAGAGGTAAACATTATGGTGAAGGTATTCTCGAGGATTGATACAGGCTGCGAATTGACGCGGGAGATTTGATTTTAAAGAAACACATTGAGCTAGGGAAAAAGAATGCAAGCTACCGTTCAGTGGATATTCAAAATGAAATTATTGGTATTTGTGGAAGCGTTATTAAGGCTGATATTATGAAAAAAAGTAAAAGAAGCAGCAGCATATAGTGTGCTAGCAGACGAAACAGCTGATATTTCTGATATTTGATGAAGAAACACATGAAGTCCAAGAAATATTTGTCGGATTCATTGAGCTAAAAGATTTGGACGCGAAATCGATTGCACATAGCATAGATGAATTTTTGACAAAAGAAGATCTGAATATAAATAAATGCGTTGGTTTTGGTTTTGATGGTTGTTCAACGATGTCAGGACAAGACGGTAGGGTACAAGCGATCTTACGCAACAAGTAACTACACCAAAGCCCTCTACTTTCATTGTTCGTCCTACAAACTGAATCTAGTCAGCAATGATCTAAATCCACTTCCTGAAATTAGAAATGCCATGGGTACCACCAAAGACACTATAAACTTTTTTCGGGAATCAGTTTTTAGGAGGAAGTTAATATCTAATATTTCCAGACGGTGCAAGACAAAATGGAGTAAGAAACACAAAACCATCAGAGTTTTTAAAGAAAATCTGGAAGCCTTACAAACATTATCTCAGGAAGGAAATAGTGCAGGAAATAGTCGGAAAATTGCCTTCCAACTGCATGCGGCTACTTCCAGAATTTATTTCATTCTCGGTATTATGTTGGTAGCCAAATACTCGGCTTTGATGGAACCCGTTGTCAACGTACTCCAATCTGTAGCTTTGGACGTGGTCAAAGCCTCGGAACACGTTAAAAGGATTTTACTTTTAATTAAAAACCACCGTGAAAATCTGGAAAAAGTGACAGACGAAATTTTATAGGAATAAGCGCTACTGCTGTTGCGGAGAAAGTCGGACTGGAGGAGGACAATACATCATTGCCGCGTATTACGTGGAAACAACGTCATAGAAGCAGAAATCATCCAGCAGAAAGCCCTTCAGAATACTAAAGGAGGTCTTTAGTAATCCATACTTGGATTCAATTATCACCTCCCTTGAAGTACGTTTTGCTGAAGAAAACACGCCATTATTCGCACTGTCTAAGTTACACCCAGCGCAGATGCAAAAGATGACAACTGAAAATCTGAAAGAAACTAGTGAATCTATTGCCCAGTTTTATGATTTACCGAACATAAAGAATGAAATCGAACTTTGGCAGCAATTGTGGCACGATAGGCTTAATCTTTGTTAGACGGAAGGATCGACCAATGGCAGCGTTTGACCTTACAATGTCAAGACGAGTCCGCAGCCGCGTCCGTCGCCATCTGTCACCGGTATAAGGCAGTGCAACATTTTGTTTAGCTTTGACTACGATAAATCTTTGGATAATTACTCAAAGGGTAAAGCTCGGACTACATGCATCTGGAATTTTTCAGAACTCCATACAAAACGGCTCCGGATCTGATTTTTATGGGATTCTGAAAAGTTCCGGATGCTTGTAGTCCGAGCCTAATAGCTTTGACTATCAGGATAAAGCTGGTGACAAACGGTGACGGACGCATCTTAAAATTGTGAGGTCAAAAACTGCCATTGGTCGATCCTTCCGTCAACTTCCGAAACTGGCTGTAATTGACATTAGTGTTTTCAAACTTGGTCCGATTTAATATTCAACCTACAGTACTCGAGTTTCAGTACGCTAAAATTGATGTTTGCTCAATCCGGAACAAGAAGCGTGTTGAGCTAACATCGATTTTACCTCTAATTTAATACCGGTGACAGATGGCGGTAGACGCGGCTCCGGATTCGTCTTGACATTGTAAGGTCAAACGCTGCCATTGGTCGATCCTTCAGACAATTTCCGCTAGCCCAAGGATCGACCAATGGCAGCGCTTGACCTTACAATGTCAAGACGAGTCCGTAGCCGCGTCCGCCGCCATCTGTCACCGGTATAAAATACAAAGATCTTCCAATGACAGCGGGCGTTTGACGTCAAGGAAAGCAAAGTCGAGCAATGACAAAAGGAGTCGGTCCTCCGCTTAGTACTTACTTTTGTACTATTCTATTTTCATTACTAACAATATCATCATTAAGTCTTACAACATTTTATGGGCTCAGTTGCCTGAAATAAATGTATTTTATTTTATTTTATTTTTTGTTTTAGCAAGCGCTTTATATCTAGTCCAGGTACTAATGCAGGTCTGTGAGTTCGCTTTCATATAAAAAAGTAAAACGTCATATTTTTGGTGTAATATTACCTGTGATTGTTTAATCTTTAATCCGCTATGGCTTCCTTGTACTATTCATATCCGGAATTAGTTTTGGCGGGTTTTATATTCACACTGCCTTTTTTATATGAAAAAAGCAACTTATTTAGATATTATTTGAAGTTTTTCCTGTATTATACATATGTGCTAATAACTTGCACTGTATTGTTGCCTGTAGTGCTTTTATATCCACGAGATGTAACGAACCTAGTGTAAGTATTGATTATTTTATAAAGCAAACTATTTTTGTCCTTCATAACATTTACATTATTCTTAACAGAGTTGCCTCCAAATTTTGCCGCTATGCATCTCATATAGTAGGAATTGAATGGGAGCTTAGAGGTTTGGAAAATTGGGATAATGAACAGTGCTATATCGTGATATCGAATCACCAGAGCTCGTTAGATATATTAGGTAATGTATCCGTTAAAATATGAATATGTACATCTGGATTGAGGGCCCATTTTTTAAATCCTTCCGAATCGAAATAAGACTTATAGGGAAATTAGTTAAAAATAGTAAAAATTTAAAGCAAAGGTCCATAAATTTCTTAAACGTGAATTAAAACTGTTATGATCAAAAAACTTGGGCCCTCAATCCAGACACGAGCACAAAAGGCATAGTCTAAATCTCAAAAAGTACTACGTCTGTGTTAATAATTTTTATTAAAGAATTTCTTAAATATTTTAAGAATTTCCTAAATTTGTAATATGTGACATTACCGATTTATGGCGGTTTAACTTGGGCCCTCAATTCATTAATGTGTTTACTGAGGAATCTGCAAAACATGAATTTATCTGCAGAAATACATAAATGCGACTTTAATATATGTTACTTAGATACTTATGTGAATTAGTTAAAAAGAAATAATGACACAAAAGTTAATTGTTAAAAAAAACACAACCGAATTGAGAACCATCTCCTTTTTTTGAAGTCGGTTAAAAAAGTAAATGAAAATCGAATTTGACTAAAACGTCTGAACTGAGAGCCCAATACTTTTGGCTTTATTGACTAGGTTTAACCTCATAGATTAACGCTAATTAGAATAAGTTTTTTTACTAATTGTTAATTACAATATAACATATCATCTGTTCTTCTAAATGCCATACTTTAAGAGAAAATTAAGTTTACACTTTTTATAGGAGAACATTTTGTAGGGTGACATTATGGTCACCCTACAAAATGTTCTCTTAAGTTCATCGTAAGTATACATTTTGTAATGAGCAGGCAGAGGGAAATTCATATGTTAGCAGCTAAAATTATTATACAGTATTTTAACTCTCGAAAGGCGTTCCCGCTAACACATAATATTCCCATTTAGAATAAAATGTTTCTTTTTTAAATTAAAAAAAAAGAATACCATGTCATGTAATCATCATGTCAGACCATTTATACTTTGGTAAAGTTTTATATGCTTGAAGTGAACCGTCTTTTCTATTCCTGTACGCAATTAAAGGTGTATTTTTTTTAGAATATATACATCTATGTCAAATGAAAATATTTTACTCTGACCACTTGATTTAACGTTTTCATTGTAAGAAACAGTAATAGTTGGAGTCGAAGTTACTGACCTAAAAGCTGTTGAATTTTTGCAATATTTTTTTAATGACATATACAAAGCTATTGGTGTTATTTTGGTACCCAGTTCTTCAACCATAAGCGTAAAGATGGAATATATTTTTTAAATAATTCATTTTGTGCTTTCCTATCTACTTGCGGTTTTCTACCTCTCTTTTTCATATTTTCGCTTTCTGTAAAGAAGTAAAAAAATGAAAATGACTGTCATAAACTGCAATCTGATATTGATTCGCTCTCTAGATATTGTAACCAAAATCAACTTTTTCTTAATATTGATAAATGTTCTGTTATAAGAAGCTAGTTCAAGGATAAGAACAAACTCACTACAATTTCTACATCAGAGCCTACTAACTGGCCTAGCGATCCAAACAGACTGCCGGATGTCATAGACTTTTTCATCATGAAAGGTCTATCGAGATTATTTTATCATGTGCAAACATGCTTAGATGCTGAGTCCAACCATGACCCAGTAATATTGACAATCGGCACTACTGTTCTCAACACCGAGAAAAACCCCAAACTTTACAATAAACGCACGGACGGGGACTTGTTTCGTGAACAAGTAAGTGAAAAGCTTGAACTCAAAGTTGCCTTAAAGACCGAGTCGGATATTGACACTGCTACCAATATTTTGACCACAACGATTCAGGAATGTTGTTGGAGATCCACGCCAGAAACTACCGTACGGCCACCATATCGCAAAGTTTATTCAGAGGCAATACGCCTAAAAATATCAGAAAAGCGAAAACTTCGACGGGTGTGGCATACCAGCCGGCATCCAAGCGATAAAACAGTGCTAAACAGAGTGACCAAAGAACTAAAATCTCTAATATCTGAAGCCAATGAGGCTGCTTTAGAGACTTATCTAGAAGGCCTCTCGGATACAAAAACAACTAATTACTCGCTTTGGAAAGCATGCAAAAACCTTGACCGACCACTCCATCACAAGCCGCCTCTTAGGAAGCAGGATGGGAACTGGGCTAAAACTGGAAAGGAAAAGGCCGAGGCGTTTGCAGCGCATCTTAGTCAAGTTTTTAAACCTAACAGTGCAAGACCAAATGCAGATGAATCGGACATTGATCTTGCTCTAAATCAGGACTTCCAACTTGAACTACCTTTGAAAATAGTGACACCTGGGGAGATATATCAAAACATTAAATCAATGAATAACAAAAAGGCACCAAGATTCGACCTAATCGACAAAAAGGTCCTGGAAGAGTTGCCGCGCAAAGCCATTGTGTATCTGACCGCTTTGTTCAATGCTATCCTGAGGGTTGGATATTTTTCAGATCTGTGGAAAGTATCCCAAGTCGTAATGATACATAAGCCTGGTAAACCCGCCCACCAAATCACCTCATATAGGCCGATTAGTCTGCTGCCAGTAGTGTCAAAACTCTTTGAAAAGTCCTTACTGCACAGAATTACATCTGTTCTAAAAGAAAGGTCTATAATTCCCGACCACCAGTTTGGATTTCGGCAAGAACACGCCACCATTGAACAGGTTCATAGAGTTTGCAGGACGATCAGAAGATCATTTGAACAAAAGGAGTACTGTTCATCAGCCTTTCTCGACATTCAGCAAGCTTTCGATAGGGTGTGGCACAAGGGACTGCTCTATACAATGAAAACCCTTCTACCACATATATTTTATCCGATTCTTGAGTCTTACATATCTCATAGACTATTTCAAGTAAGAGAAGGCGACTGCACATCGGGATTCCACGAAATATCCGCAGGAGTGCCACAGGGCTCTGTGCTTGGTCCAGTGTTGTACACACTATTCACATCTGACTTACCACAGTGTCCAAATGTTACAGTTGCGACCTTCGCTGATGACACAGCCCTTCTTGCCTCGAACAAGTGTCCAATAAAAGCTTCCAAAATATTACAGGATGGTCTAAACATAATGGAAGAATGGTTGACCAAATGGAGAATAGCTGCCAGTGTTTCCAAATCGGTGCACATAACCTTTACCCTTCGCAAAGATAACTGCACACCAGTCTCCCTAAATTGCACTCAACTCCCACACCAAGACTGTGTGAAATACCTGGGAATGCATTTGGACCGCAGACTTACCTGGCGAAAACATGTACAAATGAAAAGGGATGAAATTAATGCAAGGTACAAGGGTCTCTATTGGCTTCTTGGTAGAAACTCAAAACTGTGGATTGATAGCAAGCTTCTCATCTACAAAACAATACTCAAGCCAATTTGGACATATGGAATACAACTGTGGGGTTCTGCGAGTAATTCTCTATAATATAATGATTATGCAAAGGGTGCAAAACAACATCCTGAAACAAATATCAAATGCACCATGGTTTATCAGAACATCCGAGGTCCATGAAATCTTTGACATGCCAATGGTCAAAGAGGAGATAAATACACATGGCTCTAAATACAAATTGCGTCTACAAAAGCACCCAAACCAGCTCGCACCATAACTTACGATCCCTGAAGTCATGCGTCGTTTGGAAAAGCGACGCGATATCTTCTACTATTAATGGTTAGCACAGACTGACTACTCAAAAGAAAGGGCTGGCTGGGAGTGGCACCCTAACCTGACACGACCCTACATCACATCTGCTTATAGTCTACCTGATGACTGATCGCATGATATACCCAAAAAAAAAAAAGTTCTGTTATATCCTATACTCGTAAACGACCACCCATTATATTTAATTATACTTTAAGCAACTGTTATCTCAAGCGCGTCAAATCTGTCCATGATCTTGGGATCATAATGGATTGCCAAGTCAACTTTGAGTCACACATAGATACTATGATTAGTCGAGCGTTTAGGAGTCTGGGTTTCATTAGTAGAGTAAGTAAGCCTTTCAAAAACACATTTACCTTAAAAAATATTTATTATATAGAATAGAAAAGGTCCAGAAGATATTAATCAAATTACTAAATTACCGTACTGCTCGTAAAAAAAGAATCATATGAGGCTTCCATTTATTATCACCGTCTTTTATCCTTAAATGACCGCCGTAAACAGTTTGATTTAGTTTTTCTGCACAAATTGCTCAACAACAAAATAGACTCATCTTGTCATTTGTCTAAAATTAATTTCCTTGCAAAGGTTCGCCTTCCTCTTCGTTCTTTGCGTACTGTAGACACATTTGTGCCACCCCGCCCTAAAAAGAAATACACCCAGAACTCTTTTTTTACCGTTGTTTAAGAATGTACAACAATGAATTTGCGCAGCTTGATTTGTTTATTGTTGGGTCCTCCAGTCCTTTAGGAGCATTCAAACGTATGCTTATAATGAATCTACATGAAAGTTTATAAATTGTGTACTTAACTTTTCTTAACATAAAATCATAGCCCATTTTTTGCATTATTATAATTTTTTAAAATTTATTGTAGGGATAATTGTGATTTTACATTAACCCCTCAATCTATAGTCATCTCTATAACTATTCTTACAATTTAATTCTGTAACTAACCTGTTTTATTTTCTGTTACAATACTTACTTCCTTGAAGGATACCTATGCAATAATTGGTATCGTATATATGTATTTCTAAAAAAAAACCTAAAACATTAATTATTATTTCTTGAATAGATAATCTTTACTAAAAGATTCATCAACTTTACTCAACTACCCAATTTGTCAATAGACTGTAGTCTGAATATTTTAATTAGTCAATCGATTTATAATCTAACAAACGTTTGTTATCAAAAAGTTCTAGTTTAATTTATGTACTGCTTACTTAAGTTTCGGCACTGCCTTGTCTTTCTGTATAATTACTGTTAATAAATACACTGTTTATTTAATGACTGTGCCAAAATAAATGAAAAAAAATATATTAACAAAGTCAAAAGTTAGTTTACATTTTTGTGCAGAAAACTCACCAATTTCGTACTTATTTATAATCGCTATTGGTCGACGTTTAAAAACCAATACCTTCTATAAAATAATTTACCTATTTTTTTTTCTTTGTTTATTCATTGTTATAGACGAACATAACCATCATCATTGTTATTTTAAAAAACTAAAAACCAAATTCCCCGTATCCATAGAAATAAACAACTTCACTATTGGGTTCTTTTTGAAATCGCGAGTTTTATATAGGTACTACAATTAATTTAAACTTTTTTTTTTACTTCACAATAATGCTAGTTTATTATATCAAGGATAATATTTTTCTCTATAAACGTAAATAATTACCAATATCAAAGGTAATATTTTCTTTTTAAAAACTTTTTCAACTGCCTCTGGTGGGATTCGAACCCTCAGTTGGAAGAGCAGTCGCCCAGGTTGAAAGGTTGAAAAAAAAATTTAAGTGACAATATTAAACTTGAGATACGTAATTATTTATGTTTAAAGGTATAATAAAATATGCTTAAATTAATACCCAGTAATCAGCAATTCCCAACATTAACAGAAAAAATACATGACATAATTCTTCAAATAAAATAGGCAATATTAAAGTGATACTTACTTCGATATCACAAAACGGAAACACTAATAATAATAATATTTACTGCACTACTTATATAATTATTGCACCACACAAAACACAATCACTTCTAAGTTCAAGCAAGAAACATTTACTTAGTTGCTTAAATATAGATCAATCCATAAAAGTAACAAATTGATTGATATTCAGTATCAAACCCAAAATTTTGGGTTCTCCTATAAAAAGTTAGAACTTAATTTTCTCTTAAAGTATGGCATTTAGAAGAACAGACGATATGTTATGTATATTTTAATTAAAAATTAGTAAAAAAAACTTATTCTAATTTGCGTTAATCTATGAGGTTGAACCTAGTCAACAAAGCCGAAAGTATTGGGCTCTCAGTTCAGACGTTTTAGCCAAATTCGATTTTCATTTACTTTTTTAACCGACTTCAAAAAAAGGAGATGGTTCTCAATTCGGTTGTGTTTTTTTTAACAATTAACTTTTGTGTCATTATTTCTTTTTAACTAATTCACATAAGTATCTAAGTAACATATATTAAAGTCGCATTTATGTATTTCTGCAGATAAATTCATGTTTTGCAGATTCCTCAGTAAACACATTAATGAATTGAGGGCCCAAGTTAAACCGCCATAAATCGGTAATGTCACATATTACAAATTTAGGAAATTCTTAAAATATTTAAGAAATTCTTTAATAAAAATTATTAACACAGACGTAGTACTTTTTGAGATTTAGACTATGCCTTTTGTGCTCGTGTCTGGATTGAGGGCCCAAGTTTTTTGATCATAACAGTTTTAATTCACGTTTAAGGAGTTTATGGCCCTTTGCTGTAAGTTTTTACTATTTTAACTAATTTCCCTATAAGTCTTATTTCGATTCGGAAGGATTTTAAAAATGGGCCCTCAATCCAGATGCACATAGTATGAATGTATTAAAATATGTAGCTGCTACATTGAGACTTCTTAAAACTTATTTTGATACAGGCATGTTTGAGATGTGGCCTCGTATGAAACGGTGTACTGTAGTTGCCAAAAGACCATTGATGTTTGCTGGTGCCTTTGGATTTGGAGCTTGGTTGTCTGGTCTTGTGTTTATTGATCGTTTAAAAACTGAACGAGCTCGTCACCTAATGATGGAAGCCACTGAAAGAGTTATCAAGGAGAAGGTAGGTACTAGCTACATCATAGCCTTATATAAATCATTAAAAAAAATCTTGAAGCTCAGTAATACTTACTAAAAAAGTATAAAATCTTAATTTGCAGACAAAACTGTGGGTATTTCCAGAAGGAGCACGATACAATAAGGGCATTATTCAACCATTTAAAAAAGGAGCATTCTATTTAGCTATTGATGCCCAAATTCCTATTATGCCTGTAGTATTCAGTCAGTATTATTTTCTTGATAGTGAAACAAAAACATTTGAACCAGGTTTGTATCATAATTAAAAGTAAAACCTAGTAAACGCAAAGACAATAAAATAACTTTAATGGACATAAGATGAAGTCGAGGACATGTCCTAGGATCAATATTGTGGAAAACTTTTCTTGCCCTTAGACTATTGTAGAAAAGTAATTTTACAAGTTTTTTTGCAGTAAATGGTATGTAGTACTGGACTTGTATAATTTTATTTCAGGAAAGGTGGTCATTACCACATTGCCTCCTATACCCACCAAAGGTATGACCCGTGATGATTTGGACACACTGTCTGAAATGGCCCGCCAACAAATTATCAATGTTTTCAATGATAGTTCTAGAGACTTAGTAATGCAAAAGAAAATTGTTATTTAAGTATTGTGTTAAAATTTTGACATTGTTTATTAAGAGGATTTAATTTTGTTGATCTCAGTAACCCATTTTATGAACTAAGTAATTATTAATGAAATAGATCACAAAGATAACTTAACTAGTCAATTGTACCTTTTAGTTGATACCATTTTTAAACATGTTATTGTATCTATTATTTTAAGTCACAATAAGTTATTAAGTGAGTGAGTATGAAGAAATTACGGAGTGCCTAGTGTGTTTTTACTCGATAGTTTTTGATAAGAACAAAACGTGGACTTGTAAGAAAAACAATAGTGAGCTCCGTTGTGGTACCGCCAGCGCCACACCGAAATCCATGAAAATTCACGTTTACCTCTGTTTACCTCTTTGTGTCTCTGGGGGGGGGTAAAAGTATTACATATGTAACGCAGTTTTTGACCCTTCCTTTCCCCTATGTAACGCGCGGTAACGTTTTTCGGTACACCCCCCCCCCCCGTCCTTAAACGTTACGTAACACGCAGATGACCATTTTAACTTATAAGTCAAAATTATGTTGCGCAAAATACCTAGTTCCTAGTAAAAATTACGTACAATACAATCCAAAAACGAATGGGTTGCCAACTTCAGCATTCTAATTCCCAAATTTTTTTTTATTAAAAAAATTTTACGTAAAGTGTTGTTTCAACCCCTCTCCCGCCCTTGTAACGCATCGTAACGTTCTAAAAGACCCCCCTCACCCCAAAATGCGTTACGTAATACTTGGTGTCTCTTCGCCTAGCGTACTGACCACACCGTAGCGGTATTTCATGAATGCCAATAATTGATTCCTAAATAGTTCTAAATAGTGCCCAAAGGAACTAAAATACTTAATAATAAAAATAATTAATATAAATAGACTTACAAAATTATAGTTATAGTTTGGTGAGTACGCTAGGAGGAGGTTTCGCCAAGCGTACTCACCTCTCGTGTGGGAAAACTATACTAGCTATGATTATAATTCATACATAAAAAATAGTGTATAAATAATGCCCAAAGGACAGAAATAATACCCTTATAATTACGAAATTATAGCTATTAGCCGGTGAGTACGCTAGAAGGAGCTTCTTCGTTCTTCGCTCCTTCTTCTTCCTAGCGTTGGTACTCACCTCCGTGCGCGCAAACCGAATAAGCTGTAGATACAATGTTATATCTCAATAAATAGTGCTTGAAATAGTTCCTCCAAAAAGTGTTACTTTTGTTTGATTATTGGCACAGAAGGTTGTCAAATTTAACGGTAAACATCTACATACATTTCTTCTTAGTACAGTCGAGTGACAATTAATTAACTCAGGATACGTACTAACGGAATTTATGTAGTTTTTTCGTTCCTAGACTAGAATATCAATAATGATGATAGGTATTCTAGTCTAGGAACCTTACCTTCCTAAACTATCATAAACTAAGTATAAAAACAACGTAATTTGACTCTTCTGCCTTTTCCCAATGTTTTTTCGTTTTCTCGTGCTTAATAAAAAAATAATGGCAACGCAAACAAAACTCGTAAGAAAAATCCGTAGGATAATACACCTGAACTACCGACATACAAACTGACCTGTATTGCATAGAAAATACAGATCAGTATTGTTTAATAAAACAAACCAATTCGGCCTAGTTAAGATAGATGGCGCTTCTTCTCGACGGATCGATGCGATCTTTAAGAAATTGACCTATATAGCGAAAGAAATACAGATCAGTATCGTGTGACAGCAAGCAGTCGGTATGTCTGTCTGCACACCCGTGTCCGGTCGGTAAAACGACTTGCTTCAATTGCCAGAAGATTGTGATTGTTTGTTTACTTTGTTTGCTCGTTCGTACTGGCTTCAACACTCAAAAAAGATTTTTGGTGATGAGTAATAATTACTCTTTTGGTGATGTGAGTGATGCTACTTATTTGTTTATGTGACCATCTTTAAACAACCAAGTAAGTGTATTTTCAGCTTTCTATCTTTTTAAAAATGTAGATGTAAGTAATGATCTGAATGCGGATGAGAAAAAATTACCATTTAGGTACTGTGCTTTTAACATAGTTCACACGGCGGCTAGTCTATCTTTGTATTTCCATTACAAGCTGAACTTTCGTTATAAAGAGAGTCTCTTTACTTAGAGTTTAGTTAAAAAATTAAAAAAAGACACCTGAATCCATTTAACCATTTTTCTATTCTATTCTATGGATCACCATGCGGGACTTTAAAAAAATCTCACAATATTTTACATTTCAATATTATTTAAATATTTTATTTATTATATGCACGACTGTACCGCATTCATCTTAAGTATGTAGATGTTTACCATTAAATTTGACAACCTTCTACGCCATTAATCAAACGAAAATTACACTTTTTGGGGAAACTATTTCAAGCACTATTTATTGAGATATAAATCGTATCTACAGGTTATTCGGTTTGCGCGCACGGAGGTGAGTACGCTAGGCATAGAAGCTCCTAGCGTACTCACCGGAGTATAGCTATAATTTCGTAATTATAAATAAGGGCATTATTTCTGTCCTTTGCGTAATGCCCAATTTGGCATTATTTACACACTGTTTTTTGATGTATGGATTATAATCATAGCTTCTATAGTTTTCCTACACGAGAGGTGAGTACACCGGGCGATACCTCCTTACCTACCCCTATAATTTTGTAAGTTTAAGGGAACTATTTATTTCCTTTGGGCACTATTTAGAACTATTTAGGAATCAATTATTGTCATTCATGAAATACCGCTACGGTGTGGTGAGTACGCTAGGCGAAGAGACACAATACTTGAACGCCCCCTCTACGAGTAGCATAGTCACCACACCATATTTTTTAAAGACTAACTGTCACTGAACTGTACTAAGTGGAAATGTATGTAGATCTTGAAATTTGAATCTTGATCTTGAATCTTGAAATTTGACAAACTTCTACATTAATAATCAAGCAAAAATCTCTCCTCGGGGCAACTATTTCAAGCACTCTTTATTGAGGTTTTGCGCGCACAGAGGTGAGTATGCTAGGCGTAGAAGCTCCTAGCGTACTCACCGGACTGTGACTATATCTTCGTAAAAATAAGGGCATTATTGAAAAAACAACATTGCAGCTTGTATAGTTTTCCCACACGAAGGGTGAGTAACTGAGTACGCTGGGCGAAACCACTTAGCGTACTCACCAAACTATGGCTAAAATTTCGTAAGTTTAAGGGAACTATTATTTCTTTTGGGCACTGTTTGTTTAGAACTGTTAAATTATTCAATTATTGGCATTATCGCTTTTGGCATTGAAATACGGTTACGGTGTGGTGAGTATGCTAGTCGAGGAGAGACACTACTTTTCGATCGTTTTATGCGTTAAAAAACTTACACTAGGGCCTAGGCGCTCTGTCTAGTCAAATTTTAATTTATTAAATTGTTAAATACCAAAGAACAGACACAAAAAAATCGACAGTGGAAAGGAATAAGTACCTACTTATATGGCTAACCTACATAAGGTTTCAAGTAAATCTGAGCACTTATATGGCGCTTATGTATGGTGGCTTAAATACTGAGATGGTAACAACAAACACCTATGAACTTTTTCCTTCTAACATACCTTTACTTAAGCAAACTAGCTAGAAGACAATAAAGAATAAATTGTTATGCAAGTACCTATACTATGCACAAATCGGAATAAAAAAAAATTATATAAAGGAAAAGTAGGTACCTACTCTAGACAGCAAATTGTACCTAAGTATTTAGTGTAAACATAAGAAGATATAATTAGGTAGGTATTTATAAATAACTGCATTTACCGATTTTCGGAAAATTGATTTCCGCTGGTAAATCGAACCCACTAAAATCCGAAAACATACGATATTTATGACGCTGATCTATCGATCAACCCCATGCCCTGCCTTAGCTGCAATTGTGATCACCATTGGGGTTGGGAGCACACTTATGAATGGACAATAAAGTTGGAAAATACTGATTATTGGAGGAAGATGGTAACTAATTTGAGGAACATGTTCCTCTAATAAAAATAAATAAATAAGTAAATAATCTATTTCTTTTTATGCATTAATTTATTATTTTAAATCATAATACAGAAGAAATGTTCATTTAAGCAAATTTTGTTATCTTTAATATTTTGGGTGTGTACTTAATAATATTTTTTTAAATGTATTTTCCGATGTTTTAATATTAAAATAATTATGTTATTCGGTGCGAATTCAAATACAAAAAACAAAGATCATTAATATTGGTCCAGGTCTTTATACTATACTAACACTAGCTGTCCTGGCGAACTTCGTACCGCCACTTCATACGTTTTTTTTTTTTCGTAAATTTGTCCAAAATTTTAATAGTTATTCTGCTATTCGGGACAGAGACAAATCCAAAAAATCATAAATCATAATCTGACTTTTAAATGGTGTAACTAACCCGACTTTGTTTATATATATATAGATTATATAACTACTTTATTTATAGTAAGATAATAATCTGAATCTTATACTTAAAGGTTACTGGCCTACGAGCGCTCTATCGCTTTAAGCACTTTCTTCCTTCCTGTACGAAGACTTTGCTTGTGCAGTCTCTGGTCCTACCTATTATAGACTACGGTGATGTGTGTTACTCTAATGTCTCCCAAGATCTTCTGAATAAGTTGGACCGCCTTCTCAACAACTGCATTCGCTTTATTTTCGGCTTACGCAAGTTTGATCACATATCCACGTTTCGCTCCCAGCTTGGCTGGCTCCCTATATGGCATTGCAGGAATGTACGGACACTCTGCGTCCTTTACTCTTTACTCTTCGAACCCAAAACTCCATCTTATCTCAAAGATAAATTTTCATTTCTTAGTACTTCTCACGATAGAAATCTCCTTTTAAGTGATACTCTTTAATTGTATACACCACGTCACACTTCCGATTTTATGACCAGCTCATTCACCCTGACGGCTGTACGACCCTGGAACGGACTTCCCTTGAAAATCAAAAAATCCACGTCAAAATTCTCCTTTAAAAAGGCTCTGCGCAAGCATTTTTTGGATTAACTCTTTTCCATGATTCTCGCTGGCATGAGATCTGTGTATGATTATATTATGTAGAAGTATGTATGTATACCATAGCTATCTATGTATGTATCTTGTATGTACAACTGTATATATTCATCTAGTTTGTTTTAGTTTTGTATGATTTAATTTAACACAATTTGTTTTTTTGTTGCACCGCCTATACTATCTCTGTATGGCCCCATGGTTGACTGATAGAGAATGCTTTTGGCATTAAGTCCGCCATTTGTACAACTTTTTTTAAATGTCTGTGCAAAAAAGTTTAAATAAAAAAAAAATGATTTCCCAAAAATGTCATGTAATTATTAGCAATTTTACCTTTCCACTGCCGAAATATCTACAGACAAGTGCTCGTCAACCTACCAGAAAACGTCAAATTTTCTCTCAATTGATATTGATCTCTACGTTGTGGTTGTGCGTTAACATAAAGTTGAAAATCGGTTCAGTGACCTTTAATTTTTTGGGTAGGTTGACCTGCCGTTGATTTTACAAATAAATGTTTTATTATTCTTCGCTTTCATTAATTAAGATTGATTATCTTACCGTCGTATTTATTTTACCAGTTCAGATTTCAGCCCATTAATCTGGTAAGATTGGCGCTAAATTGGTTGTGTACGTTACGTACGTACGTATTGGTTGTGTTGGCTGTGTATGCCACGTGACTAAGTTCTGATTTAAACAGACTGCCAGTGATATTTTACTTTTTGGGGGAACAAAACCACGCAGATATCGCGCGACGCGGCGGCTGCAAGAACTTTTTCGCGTAGTCTATCTGCAGCTTAATGGTGCGTTTATATGACACGTTTTTTTTTTTGCGCCAATCAGAATTGGCCGCCACACGTGCATTCCGCGTTGGTTGATATAGCAAAATACATTATTTATAAACTACGCGTGGATGCCGTTCGGTTACTTACATACATACATGGGTCGTTCTCTTATTTCGTCCGGATTTCGAATATTCCAAGGCCAAATTCGGTATGTAACGTGTTTTTTTTAAATCGAATAAATGCAAAAGATTTCGTCATAAAATACCTAAATCGCGCAAGGTTTAATTATGGTTTAAATTCGTCTTATAAAAAAAAACTGGCTCAAAAGTCATTTCCCTCCGACTCCAAAGAGCTAGTAGATACCCAGTATGTACTGACTAGGGAATAACGAGGGACGCAAAAGGAACAAAAGCGTGGTGGTACTCTTCTTTAAGAAAGGGGATAACACCATACTAAAGAATTACAGACCCATTTCGCTTCAGAGCGAATATCCACAAGCAGTATTCGAGGGTCATCACAAATCGTCTTGCGCGAATATTTCCAGCTTTTCGAACAAGCGGGTTTCTGAAAAGGCTTAGTACCATAGACCACATTCATACGCTGCAGCAAGTTTACAGAAGACCGAGGAATATAGATAGGCACTATGTTTGGCGTTCGTGGACTATGAGAAGGCCTTTGATTTGATCGAGACCTAGGCTGTGCTGCAGTCTTTCCAGCGGTTTGGTTGCGGTTGATTATCGGTAGGGTACATCTAGTTACTGCAGTGTTTATACTAAAACGCCACTATGTCGGTCAGGTACAGGAGCAGTGCACGAAGGCGAATCCTCTGCAGCGAGGCGTAAGGGATACATTATCTCTCTGAAAGTGATCAACGATGCAATGAAAAACGCTTTCAACTTCCTGGAATTGAAAGGACAACGGCATCAACATTAACGTACATTGTACGTAATCACCTTCGGTTTGTCGACGATATTCTGCAGTGCAGCAGAATGTTCGAAGGCCTGAGTTGAGTTTCCCAAGTATATTTGGATAAATACACTCTACAAACGTCTCACGTCCGTAGAGCTGCTCTAATTCTATGGTTTGCACCGCTGTTGGCGACCCCAAACCATTCCCTATCACCGTCGGAGTACACCAGTGTTCCGTCCTCAGTCCGTTTCTATTTAGTGTTGTGTATTAGAAGTTGTGTCAAACAGCATCATGTATGCTGACGATATCGCACTGGTAGACGCAGACAGGGGCAGGCTGGTGAGACGGGTGAACGAGTGGAAGCAGTCGCTTTAGAGCCGTGGTCTGAAACTCAATTTGGCGAAGACCAAGTACCTGGCCTGAAACTCTACAGATCCAACGTCCTTCCGCATAGGCGGAGATAAGGTCGAGCGCACGAACCAGTTTAAATACCTGAGATCTGTACTTCACGCGTCGGACATCGATAGCGACGTCAAGCCACGACGCATTGCTGCTGCCTGAGAAAATGGCGAAATGTGACTGGTGTAATTTGTGACCCCAGAATGCCGGTTAAGCTAAAAGGACAGATCTATAAGTCCATCATTTGGCCTGTCCTTTTATATGGCAGTGAAGCGAGGCCCGACTTGAATGACACAAGCAGGATTTGCGTGTCACGGAGATGAATATGCTGCGGTAGATGTGCGGAGTCACGCGGAAAGACTGCGTAAGGAACTCGCGCATCCACGGTAGCCTTCGTGTCCGTGATATTGCAGATAAACTGCAGGAGAATCGCCTACGCTGATACGGCCATGTTTTGCGGAAACCAGCAAGCTACGAGAGAAACAAATGTCTGGCCAACCGCCTGTTCTGGCAAAAGGGGAAGACCCAAGAAGTGCTGGCTTGACGTCATGAAGGCTGACATGCATGCCAATGATGTCACAACCAGGGACGCCCAAGTCCGTGCAAAGTGGAGGAGTAAATCAAGGAAAGCGGACCCTGGGCTCCGAAGCCATAGCTTTGGACGCAACCGGGACTGACCGTATAGATGATGATGATGTTAATCTTGAATGCTGATGTCGGGACCTACCCAGTATCAGTTAGAAGCTTTAACTTCGATATTGTTGATAAATATGTCTACCTAGGACAAATAATCTAGTTAGGTAGATTTAATTTTATAAGAGGTCAATAATCGTCGAATTCAACTCGGCTGGGCAGCGTTCTAGTAACTAGACGTCTTCTCAGCCAAAATACCTTGTTATCTAAAGATAAAATTCTAAAACAGTGTGTGTTACCACTGTTACCAGTGATGATAAGTATTAGTTGGTGAGCCGACCGCAAAATTTCGTACCTACTTGATATCGCGATGAAATGCACAATGGTTTCCCATAAAAGTGATGCTAAGTCCGAATTTGATAGTCTGCTACGGCGGAACTTGCCGAATGTAAAAAAGAAAGCAATTTCTGGTGCAAAAAAGGGGGCATTACCAACCCATCTGATACCGAAATAATAGTTATAGCATCAGTTAGAAATTTACTGGTAGACACAGAAAAGCGAAATCTGTCAGTTTTTTTTGCCGGAAGTGCTTGGCAGACGCTCTCAAAGGTGACCATCGGGACCCCTAAATATACCCATCTGATACCAGCATTCAACCAATAGCAGTCGGTAGGTATGAACCCTCATTTCAAGAATATAAGTCTGCCAGAACTTTTTCTGCCGAAACACCTTGACAGACGAGATTATGTAAGCAACATCCGTGGAACTCGTATTTTCGAATTGTACAGATTACGGAAATTTTAATTACTGTAGACTTATTGCATTTCATGTCATCATCATCATCTATACGGTCAATCCCGGTTGCGTCCAAAGCCATCGCTTTGGAGCCCAGGGTCCGCTTTCCTAGATTTACTCCTCCACTTCGCACATTCTTGAGCGTCTCTAGTTGTGAGATCATTGGCATGCATGTTAGCCCTCACGATTCCAAGACAGCATTTCTTGAGTCTACCCCTTTTGCCAGGACTTGGCGGTGGTGGCATGGCCAGACATTTGTTTCCTACGTAACTTGTCGGTTTCAAAATATGGCCGTACCATCGCAAGCGACTCTCCTGCAGTTTGTCTTCAATATCACGGACACGAAGGTTACCGCGGATGCGCGAGTTCCTCACATGATCCTTCCGCATGACACCGCACATCCACTGCAGCATATTCATCTCCGTGGCACGCAGCTCCTGCTTGTGTCGCTCAGGTAGCGGCCACGCTTTGCTGCCATATAAAAGGACAGGCCTAATGATGGACTTATAGATCTGTCCTTTCTGCTTAACCGGCATTCTGGGGTCACAAATGACACCAGTAACCTCTTGCCATATGGCCCAGGAAGCAGCAATTCGTGGCTTGACGTCACAATCGATGTCTCCCGATGCGTAAAGTACAGATCCAAGGTATTTAAACTGGTCCGTGCGCTCGACCTTGTCTCCGTCTATGCGGAAGGACGTTGGATCTGTAGAGTTTCAGGTCAGGTACTTGGTTTTCGCCAAATTGAGTTTCAGACCACGGCTCTCAAGCGACTGCTTCCACTCGTTCACCCGTCTCACCAGCCTGCCCCTGTCTGCGTCTACCAGTGCGATATCGTCAGCATACATGATGCTGTCTGACACAACTTCTAATACACAACACTAAATAGAAACGGACTGAGGACGGAACACTGGTGTACTCCGACGGTGATAGGGAATGGTTTGGGGTCGCCAACAGCGGTGCAAACCATAGAATTAGAGCAGCTCTACATGCCTTGGATAATGTCAATATATGCCTCGGGGACCCCTTTGGATAGTGCCCACCAGATCACCACTCGAGGAACACAGTCGAAGGCCTTCTGCAGATCAAGAAAGAGCAAGTGCAGAGGCGTGTTCTTCGTCCTGTATCTCTCCATGACGGTCCTTAGGGCGAAAACAGGGTCCATAATCCCGTTGCCATGACGAAACCCATATTGACACTCCGCGACATCACACTCCTGTCGGATCCGGGAGTCCACCAATCCGCTCAAAGAGCTTCATGGTGTGGGACATGACCTTTATATCGCGGTAGTTGCCGCACTATTGCACCTTGCCATTGAAGCTCGGAATAATAACTAATACTTATTCTCCATTAGCTTGGGATTAGCCCGGTTAAGAGTATGCAGTTGTAAAAGTAGGTTAAGATGTCTACCCCACGAGGGCTCATCGCCTTCCAGGCTTCGATTCCATCGGCTCCGACAGTTTACGATTCTTCATGCGGCAGTGACAGCTGCCTGAATCATTTCCCGGTATTTTTGGACTAGTTCGCCATCACTACCGTCGCACTTGTGGACGATAGTTAAGGCGAACTTCTGAGACGTCTTCATAAGCTTCCACCATCTGATTTGGCGTCGGCAGCGCTCGATACGCTTGATTTTGGGCTTTACACGGACGTTCACGACAAGTAGACGGTGTTGTGCAGCGAGACTCACAGGGTATGACCTTGCAGCTAGCCACTTTACTGATGTGGTGTCTCGATTCATCATCATCATTTCAGCGATAGGACGTCCACTACTAAACATAGGCATAACTTAATGACTTTTAGACAGGTCAGTTTAGTAAAAAAAAGTGTTCGTTTTAGGTACGACTTTTGATTCACACATATCTCATGGCTGGCGAAGCTAGGTGTTTTTTGCCCACTTTGATTCATTTTACATTTTTATTAATATAAGTGATTGTTTTACTTTTTAGGATTAAATAGACTGAAAACAATCTTGATATGCACGTATTTATTAAAAAATATGTTAACATTTTTGATAGTATGCTGTTTTTTTTATTTTGCAGCATGATTGAGCAATCATTGCATATTTAGAATGTATTTTGCTGTAAGTACAACAAATAGCCTATGAAATTATTTTACCTTACGGAGGGTAACGTCACGTTTTTAAAGTAATATATAATTTTTTAATTACATAAAAAACACTTAAGATCGAAATAAATATATTTTTTAATATATAATGTTATTTATGGAGCTAGTAGATTTTGTGCAATTTGTATTAGCAATAAAGTTTGATTTTATTAGGAAATATTATCATGACCAGAAAATATCTAAAACAAGGAAGTAGGTGTAATCACTTTGATCTTATTCTATTAACCACCGGTGATACTTATTAACTTTAAAAGACATCTTATCTGCTTGGTTTTGAAGGCTAGTGATGTGATGCTATGTCCAGTTATTTCTTATTTTATTAAGTGGGTATATACTATAGGTACATATCGGGTGTAAAAAAAGGCTTAACGAAGCCGAATACCACATATTCTACGTATTATTACGATCATTTTTCTCTTTTACACTATGCCTGGGAAATGATGGGTTACCGAGTTATTGACAGTCAAAGTTAAAAATGTTTTTCATAGATTTTTACAAAATTGACTTCTGTTTGATAAAAATAAACTTTTTTCCAAAGAAACATGATTAAAGTTTTCAGTACTTCTTTCATAAAAGTCCTTTAAAGGGCACAGCCTAGCCGGCAATGAATCGTGCGCACGCACACAACTACGCCGTCTTTCAAATGTGCATGCGCGCTCGCTGTATAGCGCTCACTTGTGTGCGCGCGATCAGCTGTGAGCAGTTATCGAGTTCAATGACGCCTTGCCTTGTACTGACTCGCTCATAGTCTTAGATCGATTGGTTTAATCCATCTTATGAAATTGGTCGAAATAAGGAATTTTGTGACTGGCAATTCATTATCCGTTAATTAATTAATAATTTTTAATTATTTATTTATTGAATAACAACAAATCAAATCAACATATCATTTTACGTACATAAACAATTTGAGAAGAAAAAACAAGTTTAAAAGATTATGCCTGTGCAGGTGCATACAACACTTTTACATTAGTACTCGTACGAGATCGACTAAGAAAAAAAACTTTGTAATTAACTTTTACACAATACAAATTATTTCAACAATCCAAATTTGTGGTAGGTTGATGAGCTGTTGTCTGTACATCGAAAGGTCTTACATTTGAGACGTAGTCCGCTTCTCCTTATCGTGTGGGCTGCAGAAACTGATGTTAGAATTTAAGCCTCCGTAGGAGTCTGACATGACTTCTGTAACGACTGCTCCCAGAAGAAGCAATAGCCAGGATCCACGCCGAAGCACGAAATCTTGTCTTATCTATCAGATAATCAGGTTTATTTAGGCCTGTATTCAATTCTAACCAAATTTTATTAGTGTGCCCACTTGGAAATCAAACGCAGGACCTCCGGATTACGAGCCAACACTCTAACCATTAGAAAACTGAGGCGCGCAGTTTACTACAAACTCCTCAACACAAGTTATTTGTTTTATTTTCGAATAGCAATTAAACGTACCGAAAACAAGCCAGTCAGATAATCGAATCTAATATTCAGGCCTGTAATCAATATTCTAACCAAACTGGGAACCACCTGACCCTGAAAAAGTATTTATTTCTAACTTGTGTGCCTACCTAAGAATCGAACGCAGGACCTCCGGATCCAGAGCTACCACTCTAATCATTAGAAGATTTAGAAGACAGAGGAGTGCAGTCTACTACAAATTCCTAATCACAAGTTGCTTGTTTTATTATCGAATATTAATTAAACGTACAACAATTTATTGTTTTAATTGTTGAATACGGCATTAGCTATTTTACGATAAGTACCTAAGTTAAAATCTAACTGGCAAAGGAATAAACGTTCCAAGTTCTGTTGATAAAAACCCCTACGAAAAAAAATAGCAATTCTTTATAACGGATAAATCAAACTAATTTCTTTTAGTTAGGCTCGTACTTTCACATATCGAGCTATAATCAAGAAATAAAATAAAGCTTCATGGCATTTCCTGTTGGAATAATAATAATTTTAAATTTACTCATCATAACTTACTTTAAAACATTTAATTTTTTGAGCACGATTTAAAATAAACGTACCTTTATTTGCCCATAAATTATGAAAAAAGAAGCGCCTTATAAAATCTTCACAAAGTTTTTTGTAAGGTCCCCGTTGTTTAGTTATTCAATGGTTGAACTCCCAGACCCGGAGGTTCTGAATTCGACTCCCAGGCGCTCGCACACAAAAGCATTAAATGTATTGTCTTCTTCTTCTCTTTAAGCAACTCTAGTGCCATAGGCGTCTGACATGACTCATCTAACGACTACTAACGACCGATGCCAGAGGCTGGTACTGCCTACTGTAGCCAGGACCGACAGCTTGTCATGCCCTTTGAAGCATGGAATCATCTCATATCGGACAATCTGATTGATGGATTCAAGCCTGTAATTTCTAAATTATGACTAACCAATTTATTGGAAACTTACTAACTTTGCGTTCCCACTTTAGAATTGAACCCACGATCTTCCGAAAATCTAACCACTAAACCACTAAGGCGTAATTTGGTCGCGGACCTTAAATAAAACATTTCAGAAAGAATTTGGGTCGTCTGATTTACAAAGAGCAAAGCTAAATTGGCTAAGAGCTAAGCCGATATCATTGTTTTCAAAAAATCGTTACGTTGACTTAAAAATTGTGGCAATACCTACAGAAAGTTTTACACCGAGACCAGTGAGGCTTGCTCGCCCCCGTGGCCGTGCGTGATGGGCGCGGGGCGCGGGGCGCGGGGTACGGGGCGCGGTGTGCGAAGGAGTTTGCGCAAGCGGCGGCGGCGAAATCAAAGCCGAAGAATAATAATGCAATTTGTGAAATTTAGTTCGGTTTCTAACTTCATCGAATGCGCTTATTACTTGTGATTTATACTGTTTCCTCTTACAGTTTGTGTTGTGGCAAGTAGTTGAGATTACTGTGATAGTGGAGTGTTTGTGAAGATGCCTTGGCATCAGTTTAGTGCTCGCGAGTATGTAAACATGGTTTCCTGCTACGGTATGGCCCATGGCAATGCTTCCGAAGCATTGCGTATTTACGCAGCTGAATATCCTGACGCGCATCACCCTCGTGATCCGCAAGTGATCACTCGGGCTGTTCAGCGTTTGCTGGACAATCAGCCGATTGTACCCGTTTCGGAGACAGGGCGCGGGTCAATACGTTCTACCACGGAACAAGCCATTTTAGACGTCATGCGGGAAAACCCACGTTTAGGCGTGCGAAAAGCTCCTAAAGTGCTGCGGAGAAGGCGAGGTTAGCTTAATTAACGGCTATGTAACGAATACTTTACAAGACATGCCACTAGTCCAGCTGCGAGAGACGTGGTACCAGCATGATGGAGCGCCGCCTCACATTGTGAGACCGGTTCGAGAGCGGCTTACGGAGTTATTTGGTGACCACTGGATCGGGAGGTATGGGCCTCACGCGTGGCCTGACCTAACTCACCTTGACTTTTTTTTGTGAGGTTTCGTCAAAGACAGGGTTTTTGACCGTCCTTGTGAAAATAGTGCGTGAAGGGATTTTGGAGCGAGTGCATCAAAACACGCTATACCGAGCGCGTGTTTGTTTGGAAATGGGAGGTCGTCAGTTCGAACCACAACTGATTCGTATGGAGAGGCCTGAATTGAGAGGTAAGTAGCTAAAAAGAGGTACCTAATTTAATTGAAACATGTGATATTCGTTGTTGTGTTTTTTAAGTAAATTTACTCATTTGGCGCGCGCGCTGTAATCGGGCGCAGTGCTCTCGCGCCGCCCGCTCGCCTGCCGGCCACTTACACACACAGGCATAGACTGTGGCGTGCGCGCTATACATTGCGGGTTAGAAATAAGTTATTTTTTTTTATACCCAAAAATAAAAGTCATTTCCCAGCAATTTTATTTTTTGCATTCTACTTGTTTTTATGTATAGAATTCGTGGTTTTGGGCTTCGTTAAGCCTTTTTTTACACTGTGTATATGTCGTAGCCAGATCGTAAAATTGACCACTTAATCATGTGACCGATCATTTCATAAAATGGTGGTATTTCATGATATGGCCTACTAAAACCGACTATATCGTTTAAACGTCAACATTTGATGAAATGTCAATCCACGTTAGGCCACATCATAAAAATAAAAATACGTTTTCAAGTTACGTGAATTTGTTTAATAATTGTAATCTTGGTCGATAGATAAATTACAAATTTTAAATACTTTTATTTTGAAACAACGCTTTTTTACTAATTATTTTAAAAACAAATCGAATAAATAAAAAGACTTGAAGAACTAAATAACCAAACTAACCTTTCAAATTACATTCCGAACTCCTTGATTTTTTTGACGTTGCGCTCGTTTTTTATGTGATTTTCATAAAAATCGCCTAGCTTGGTGTCGTAACGATATATCACTGAACTTTCACCTTCAATTTACACATTATTATTCACTTTTAGAATAAAATATTTGTCCGCCGCCATTATTAATCAGAAAAACAAAGCAACATTAGCGCCTCTAGCGGTGGGTAATGTAACGATTTTACGATATGATCACTACGGCTGCCCAATTTCAAAACCTAGTAAGTGTGTTTGACACAACTTTACAGGAGAGCGCAAAACGTGTTTCAAGCTAGCCTTCCAAAAGTATAAAGAATTTAATAACATGTTTGTATATAAAAAATAGAGAAAAATTTTAGCTTTTTTTTGAAGTGTATATTACATATTTACTTTGAATAGTACAAGTTTTATAAGACTTATTGACTTTGAAATTGACTATCTTAAAAAAAGAAGAGCCAAAATACCATTTCAAAACCTAGTAACTCTGCTAGAAAGGACTTACTGGGTTTTGATATGGTTATATTGATCATTTAGGTACTCATTTATCCAGACCAAAACCTAGTAAGAGCTCTAGAGATGAGAAAATATTTATGAAATATACCCGCAGGCATGTGGGTAATAGAAAAATAAGTAAAGTTGGAATTAGAAAAATTAAGTTTAATTAAAGTTGTAAACAATAACAATATTTTTTTCCACTTTTTTCAATTGTTTTGTTTCCGTAACTTTTTTTTAACGAATATGCACGTTCTTATTTATAATTTCTAGTAACACACATACAATAATATAAAATAATTTGAAAAAATAATACCACAACAGGTAAATAATAATTAATAATCGGTCTAAAAGTTATAAATCTTAAAGTGGTTAGTTAGACAGAAATGTCTGATATAGACTTGACATTATTATGTATTTTGTTTACGACTTTCATAGAGACAATCAGAGATTACTTTTTAAACGGTGTGTATCTCAGCAAATATTTGGGCAATTTTAATTTGTTTTCACTATTGTCTTCTTTTTAATACAAGTACCTTACGATCAAATACGGTGATCGATATTTATGTTACGCATATTCCCTATTGTATTGAATTGATGAGGGAAGCGGATGCACTTCAACTTTAAAATACATTATAATAATAATACAATAAAATGTTCTATAGAAAAACATACAATTCTTTGGAAAAACGTGTCCGGGTTTGTGGTTTACAATTGACCGGACGCTACTATTTTATTACTTACTACTACTACTACTAATTGATTTCAGAACAAAATATAATAATCGTGTATTCGTCAAAAAGTATTCAGTAGTTTGTTTGCTTCGGTTTGACAATTAATAGACAAACACGTTCACAATAAAATAATTATTAATTACAAAAAAAAAATAGATTTAGGTAGATATTTCTCGCTTTTAATGCGAGCAATATTTCAATGAAATAAAAGAAGTATTACTATGCAGCTATACATGCCATCACTAGTAGGTTTAAGGTAGAAATAATAAAAAAACAGCATAAAAATAGCAAAAATAGCGACATCGTATAAGCACAAGTTAGATAAGCAATAAAATCTGTCAATTTCATACCTCGATTAATTAATTTCTTGTAGATTCAAAATAGAAATCTCTCCCTTAAAGTCGGTAAGTTCTAGGTATATGTTTGCAACAAATCTTTTGCACATATACGCAAACAAAAAGTTTTTATGAAATAAACAATAAAAACAAGGTATTATTATTTAACTATTCAGAACATCACTAGTATTAGGTAAAAGGAAAAAAAACCCTAAATCATTAAAAACTAAATAAGTACGTATTTTACTTTACAAAGATAAATCTGTTCCTAAAGTAAGTTTAGGGCATTTATTAGGCAAATATTGAACACTTAACAAAAAGTTTTCAGATTCGCGCGCTTTAAACTTTTAAACTACGAAATACTCATATAAAAAACCAAGTAACTAGCATTATATTTCCAGTTACTAGACTTAAAAATCATTAAAAACCTGTAGTAACTACTCCAAAACCTAGTATGTCAAATGACCATTTCAAAATATAGCAAGTGAACTGCACTTGCTAGGCTTTTGAAATGGTTTTGTGACTTGCTATGTTTTGAAATGGTCAAGTCGGCTCAATTCGAAAAGGTACATCCACTTACTAGACCGTAACTTTTTATCTATTTGAGCTATCGATGTGGGTGTTTTTGCATAAATTAGAGGCTTACTAGAAAATGGTATTTAGCCAAAAATATCAAAATCGCATCCTGGAGACTTACTAGGTTTTGAAATGGGGCAGCCGACTAATGTTTGACCATTTCATGGAGTAGGTACTCGTGCGTTTAGCAGTTTATATCGTCAAACTCTGAGTATTCATTGATCTGGCTAGACCACATCAGGATGTAGGCAGCGGGTTCAGTTCTATATCATGAAATACCACCATTATATGATATGATCGGTCTTCTCATGAAATGAACAATTTTACGATAATTGTAATATATGTCATCTTTATTTTTTTGTAAATTGTAGTAGGTTTTTTGTTTATGCTCTTTTTTATTTATTTTTTGTATCGTTGTGTGTCTAATAAAATGTTTTCTCTCTTTCTATCTCTTTATTTGAAGTCTTAGTGCATTCTAATTAGAAAAATCGATTTAAACTAATAATAAACCACTAAATGTGGTTTTAAAACATATTTTGCATCTATAGTCCCGACGCGAACAAACTGTCCCCTTTTGTCGTCAGTCAAGATGGATAGGCTGACCTGGTCAATTGAATACTGATCGCGTTTCCTCTCTATTATATTTGCAACAAGTTCTTAGTACAACATAAAAATCACTTTGTTTCGATATCAATGAGTAAATTCTTTAATAATATAATCTTATGCGTTTCCCATAGAGAAAATGTTTCTCGTGATTTCTTATCGCACCTCTAAAGGGCCCTCAATTAAATTATGGAGGGTAGAGGTAAGGAGTAAAATCTCTTACGGCCGGAAAGTTGAAAAAGAGTACAGCTAAAGCAGTCAATAACAGTTTTAAAATACTCCAAGCATAGGCAAAAGGGTATGATATGAACACAGAATACCTACCTAGTACCTACTACCGTACAGAAGATTCACTCCTTAACAAAAGTCAGGTTTAGGTATAAAAATATACCTAGACTCGGCAGAGCTACCCGCCTGCATGCAAAATTGAAACTAATAACGGCGCGCGAACCGTGAATATCCTTTGCGCGCCCCAATTTTATGACAGAGTTGCGAACATCGGCACGGGGTTGTCACTTGAGAAGTTTTTGTACCTAGTTGATTTATTAGTTTTAAGATAAATAAGTAGACTTTAATCTTTGATTCTGTAAACATACAAATTCCATCTGAATGTCGTGTGTTCGATTCCCACGGATGTAGGTATTCTTTTGTAAACATTATCCTATCCTGTTCCTAATATTGTTTCTGGAAAACTAATTAAGGAATTTTATTTTAACTATTACTAATTAAGTTACTTAAAGACTTATGGAATTAAAGAAGAACGATCAGCTGCCGCCACCTTACCTTGATGACGCGCTATACCGTAGTCTGAGAGCTGGCAGCTTATTTATGTTGAGTGTAGTTTATTATGCGCACAGATGGGCGATTAACTGGGTATTTCTAACAAAATAAAATACCAATAAGTAAAGAAATTAAATGTGTTTTTTACGAAATTATCTTTATTATCTAACTCTTAATCTAACTTTTAAGTATTGTTTGATTGTATTTCTTTCAGATTTAATATTTCGATGATTAAATCTCAGAGTCGAAAATATACGTAGTGTCTCGAATAACCATAACATATAGTCCACAGGGAAACACGAACATGGCAATGTAGGTAATTCAGTTTTTATAGTAATTATATTCTCAAGTATGCGCAAGCGCGACATGACCGCGACTGTCGTGCGAGCCGAGCGACAGCCCACTGCCGAATATACCTAAACTGCAGAGTGACACCCCCTTGTATGAATGTAGAGAGAGACTTTTATAAAACTTTTAAATCATTTCAACAATTCCCTCATTTTATTTATGTATTTATTCTTTAAATATAAAAAACTATCAGGCGTTAGGAAATGATAAGCAATTGATTATGTTAGATTCTTATTATGAAAAGTGCGGCATAACGGAGCCGGTAGTTTACCCTGTTATACAAGGTCTAACAAAATCAACTGCGTTCCTTTAAAGGGGGGTACATCATACTGAATGCGATGACAAAAAATAAGGTATTGTTTTATAGTCATTTTTAAAAGTTATGTTTTCTAACAAAATAAATAAATTAAAACGCAGTCAAAAATGAAACACTCTGTATCTTTTCTTACTCATGCAAACTGTAGTTCACAGATGGTGTGTACGTACACAGCGCACACCAGCATTTTATTACCAAAGATCGTTGTGTGCATCACCCTTGTCAAACCAGCTGATCTGCGATTGGTCGAGTGGCACAGCTAGGCTTTTTCGACCAATCACAGATCAATTGCAACGAAGAATAGCTTCATACACACATGTTAGTACACTAGTGTGTGTAGAATGCACTTTCATGATAATAATGTTTTCGATAACAAACAAAACAATGTCAACCTAATTAATAACCAACATCGTTTTTTTGTTACTTCAAGGCTCTAAGGAAAGATAATTTCTGTTTTATGAGTTAGATTAAATCTTAGTTGTAGGAACTAGGTAGGTATTTACTTACTTTCTTGTAATTGTTGTTGTACGTAATTCGTTATTTACCTCTCGAAGCTCTTTAGAATCACTCCTAGCAGAATGGCAAGGTGGATAGAAATAAAGGAAAATAAAGCGGTTTTAAAACATTTATTAATTTAATTCTGACTCTGACTGACTCTATCACACTTTCACAGGCTTTGGACTAACAAGTAGGTTAGCGTAGTAAATAATTTATCTGCCGGGTAAATAATTTATCTGACTAACAAAAAAATTAAACAAACAAATCAATCAAGTAGGTACCACTTACTCTCAATCTACGCTTACTTGGCGTGTTTAAGTTCATTAAGAGGTTTACAATCTTTACAACAAATTACATTGATCATAATCACATTACAAAAAAACATTGCACAGCAATGCGGCGTGCACTTTTACGCGAAATAACAGTCTGTCACTTTTTATGTTTTAAAGCGTTCACACGGTTTGCAATAAAATTCGCTGTCGTAGTTGTGTCGCACTTTCAATGTTATAATCACCTTCACAAATACACTAAGTCCTACACTCAGTCCCACACATGGAAGCCCAAATGTTCAGGCTACTGCTACATCTAGTCTGAAAATGATCGGGCCGAACTAGGTGGGGGTTCTGTTCAGCCCAATAGTAGGCGCCGCGGCGTAGAGGTTAAACATCCAACCACTGGTGAAGCTTCTCTCGTCCGCCCAGAGAATGTTGCAGCTTCTGCGACTTCTGCAAAACTGGACTCGTAGTGTGAAGTCATGCGGCTTCAGCTCTTGAACTAGTGTAAAATGATACAGGCGCCTGCCCCTCGTCTTGCGTCTCGCCGCAGAATTCGCAATAATGACGCCTGCGCCCATGAGCGTTTGGCGAAGACGGACGCTGCATCAGTCGCGCTTGCGATTGGGTTGCCGATCAAAAATCTGCATCACACTGTCTTCTTATTGAACAGGCTGGCGTGGCCTTCCCTGGTCCCCGACGGACATAAACAATCTCACTCCAGTCCCTGAACCGCTCACGAAAACGCCCTTAATATCAGCGTAAAGACGCGCTTTAGCACAAATTAAAGTTGCGATCCTGGTAGCACATAACCCTGGACTGACACCGTTGCGGCGTCGCACACGCACGCCGCACGGAAGCGAATAAGAGACTGCGCGGCGCGGGCCGGGCGCCCGGGCGGTCGTCCTGCAAAAGCCGAAAAGGCTCAAGCTAGGGATGCGCCTAAGATGGGATCATAATTTAAAGGATACTAAAAACTAAAACATACCGGATAACTGATCGTGAATTGGGAACTGACACCTCGCATTTAATTAAGTATTATGGCGAGGTAACCTACTATTTAAACGAAATCGTGAGTGCGACACAAGTTTTTTTGTACCTTAGCTTTCAACTCGCCAATCTAGTTAAGTGTAACTCTTGTTTTTAGAGTAAAATTATTTTGTCCAAACCGGTAATAAATGTTCTAAAGTGTCAGTTTAAGACAGACAAAGACTGATAAAACATACAACGACTGAATTTAAAAAGTCACTAAGAATTATTTTTAACGAACTAACTAGGCCATTTAAACTCGGACATATCGTACTTTATCTAGCAGTTATTTCTTAACTGACAGTCGCAAAATTACCAAAATGTATTTTTAAAATGCTTATTCACATAACTACTTACTTGAGTTTCTGTAAGTGGCAAAAAGGAAACAACTTCGAGAGAAATCAAAACACTAATAACATGTTTTACTTACTTAATATGAAATATGCGCTGATAAGACTATTTTTCGAAACTCATAAAACATTGTTATCGTCTCAATAACTTAGTTAAAATCAAATAAAATCAAATTTTAGTTTAAACAAAAATAAAATCTTAATTAGTAATGTAATGAATGAATGATCTGATCTCGTAAAAAACTATGAGCCTAGAAATCAGAACAAATGTGGCACATCCCTATCTATCCGCATGCACACTTTGATTTACCCCGACACGTGCCCGACACCGGCCTTTCGGCTCGAGCGGCATAGTCTGCAGTTTGCGAGTACGGTAGGGCTTCCACGTTAAATTAATATCTAGGACTAGGATTACGATTTTACACGAATGTTTGAGTAGGTTTATTAAAACAATCCATATCATTTTTTATTTAATTATTTTTAGCAAAACAATTATAATCGTGTTTAATTGAACCAAATATCACATTTTAATACTTTTCTCATTGTAATATTGCGACCGGTTAAGAGTTAAATTCTAGGTAACTTTTAAAGCATTTTTTGAAATGAGTTTGTCCCGTGGTTTGTCAAGTTAATATCAACTTTTACGGTGTCGATTTCATTATCTAGACGACTAGTCAAGAATTGTGTGTACTATTTGCTATTACGTATAAGTATAAACGAACCGCTGGATGTAGGCCGCTTCCAACCGGTCAATCTGGAGGTCACTGGGGGAGGCCTATGTTCAGCAGTGGACGTCCTATGGCTGAAATGTGATGATGTGTACTATTTACAATGTATGCTATCAGCTAGATAAAATTATTAGAGAAAATAAAATCAATTTATTATTATTATTATTTGAGCAACTACCCATGACTAATGGTCATTTGGTCATTCATTCATTACCAATGAAAAACCATTAAATCTCGATCGAAAGGTACATCGATACTAAAGATCGATACATAGAAAATTTTTGGATTTGCATAGAAAATTAGTTTCGATAGTGTGCCACCAGAGGCCCAATTCCCGTAATTCGACAGTAGCCGCAATCCGGTGTCCGCTCCCAGTAACACGATCACAAACGGTATTCTCGTAAACTTTTAATTTAACGTAAAATTATCAAAACTATCCCAATACGACTGAAAATAGGGCAAAAAAAAAGTTCCGGGCGCCTTAAACTGAAGCCCAATTCCCGTAATTTCGCAATCCGGTGTCGATCCGCTCCTAGTAACATTACGATCATAAACGGTATTCTCGTAAACCCAAAAAGTGCAATTATAGTTCGTAATGCGACTGAAAATGGAAGAAATCAAAATCTGTTTTTTTTTTATATAGTTTTAGTCATATTGTGATATTTTTGATAATTTTACGTAAAATAAAAATTTTACGAGAATACCGTTTGTGATCGTAATGTTACTGGGAGCGGATCGACACCGGATTACGACTCTTGTCAAATTACGGGAATTGGGCCTCTGGTAATACACGGGGGCCGGACGAGTCTTGAGTCACTTCTTTGTCAGTCGACTCGTCGCTTCTTGTTTCAGATTGAGCATACGTCGATTTTAGCTTACTGAAACTCGAGTGGTGTAAGTATATAAATATAAAATCGGACCAAGATTGAAAATACTATTATCAATTATAGCCAATTTCGGAACAGGAAGGGGCAGAGTTTCGCTGGCGGGCTCGCGGAAGTTGACGGAAGGATGGTGGTCCATTGACCATGGAGATTACTTTTTTAAAATAAAACAGTACAGAGACGGTCCCTTTAAAGTATCCTAATATTTCATAAATATATCAAACAAAATTATTTGCATACAATTTGTATTATTTTTCAAATAAATTACAGAAAGTTTTATTTAGCTCATTCGTTCCAGTTATCATCCCATCCTTCATCGCCCAGCTCTTCCGTGGGGACAAAGTTTAACTTACTACTAAAAGTTTCCTGTTCTTCTGTCTGTGAAATATTTATTATAGTAGGTTTTTCTATAACTGGTGTCATATCTGCAAAGAAGTCGAATTCATCGTTCTTTTTAGTTTGGTCAATCTTCTGATTTTTTATGTCTAACTCTGATATATCCACAATGTTTCTTTTTGCTTCAAGTGCGGCCTTTTGCAGCAATGATCGAGATACAGGGTTAACTTTCGTTTCTAAGACGGGCAACTCATTAATCAAATCCATATTTTCAATTTGGGTTTGTAAGGTATTTTCTTTTTTTAACTCTGCAGTCTTTACCATTGTAAGCTGACGATTGCTATTATCCCAATCACTCCAATCATCTTCACTTTCAGGTCTTGATAGATGTTTATTTTTTATAAGGGGCTCATCGTCTATTGATTCACCACCTACTGGCGAAGGTCTCTCGTTTAATGTCATTACATTGTCATCATTATGAAATATTTCTTCAGAACATGATAAATCTTGCAGTGATTTCGTTGTGATAACGTTTCCTTGCGATTTTTCAACAGAATATTTAGAATTTGGTCTCCCATCAGTAAATAACTTCGATCGTTTGCCACCAACAACAGTGTCTGCCCCTAGTATAGGCACTAATTCACTTAAACATATCAACGTAGAAGCAACTAAGTTATCATCCGTATCCTTTATTCCAATTAGCAACTGAAAAAATATTATAAACCTTTAGTTCTTGATGATTACATTACGTTTATTTTTATAATAATAGGACTACCAATAATACGAACATTATTGTTTATTTATAGTAGAAATATCAAACTTAAAAAGCTCAGTGTAATCTTACTTAATAGGTCGAGGGGAAAGTATTTTCGCATATAGTATGTAGTAAGTACCTACATTATGAATTTGTATTTTTTCTATGACATTATTTTTAAAAAAAATAAAAATTGTGTGATTCACCTCACCCTATTATACAGAGTGTCCCCGACTGAAAGTATGGATCAAATCGAACAGGCGTATAGTGGGGGTAATCCTACTAATATTATAAATGCGAATGTTTGTGAGTATGAATGGATGTTTGTTTGTTACTCTTTCACACAAAAACTACTGAATGGATTTTAATGAAACTTGGCGTACAGATAGACCAAGGCCTGGATTAACACATAGGATAACTTTTATCCGGGGAAGGTCAACGCAGGCAAAGTTGCGGGCTAAAAGGTTATATTTACATGGTTAAAAAGTTATGAGTTATTTTTAGTTTTTTCATAATATCGCATAGAGCCCACGCAAATAAAACATACAAAAAGTAACTATTTACAGTTTCATTTTTTTTACAACAAAGTAGGCAGGTTTGCCTTTCCGTGGGCAGTTCTTTTTATCAACTAGCAAACCTGTGTATGTAGGTACATTAGGAGGAAAAAAATAGCACAAAAAATAACACATTTTGCTCTTACAAACATTTTAGTTTATTTTCGTAAGAAAAAAATTTACTACTGAAAGCTGTTCATTTATTGAAAAAAGTTTCCGATCTCATACAGATTTTTTTCAAAATATGAATCATAATGCTTCTAAATATACTTTTCACTTTATGAATAACTAAATAAAATAACCAACGGTCGACTTATAACATCTTTCATTTCTACTCCCTGGTCCCAACATTGCATGGCGACCCTGCCAGTGCTGCCTCTGGGCAGTGCTGTGCACTAAGTATTTCAAAAAATAAAGTGGAGTTTAAAAATTAAACTAAATTATATTGGACATTTTTAAACTAAGAAGTTTGTGTGAAGCTGTAAAGACTAATAAAAGACGATGCAAATAAAAAAAGAAAACGTTTGACAGATTGAAGAATTTATCCTGGCTGCCGAGTGTTGCCACAGAATGATGAGTGTCATTTTGCTGGGCGCCGGGAGTTGTTGGCGTCTAAGGAGGATGGTGAAATAATTTTTGCCATGCACTGGGAGTTATAGTCGTGAGGATGTGATGAAGAAATGTGTTGGCGCCGGGAGTGTCAAGCGTGTCAGTCAATGAAAGGACGAAGACGCGGTGGTTGAAAAATAGGATCGTTTTTTTATTTTTCACACATTTTTTTTGGTGATATTTTTTTTTTAACGTGGCCACATATATCAGTTTTATGTAAGTAGAACTAAAAAGTAAATGTAAGTAGACAGGTCAATTCAAATTTTAATAACTAATTCATTAAAAGTATTTTGTTTTGAAATTTAATATATTTTATAATTTTCTATACAGTTTTATAATACAGATCTATTTACACTATCCGTAGCAATGTACGAATTGCCACAAATATTGTTAACTAGCTGTGCCCGCGGCTTCGCTCGCGTGGAATATGGTTCAAAAAATATCAAAATTTGCTATTCCAGACCACACGTGCTATTCCAGGAATACGTTAGTAGTTTAAAGTAATGATTTTCAATAAACCACATCAGTACCTCGGGATCCCTCCGTTTGGCCAAATTATTTTTCGTCAAATTTCACATGCAAAAAACTTATCGCCTAAGTTTAATTTCGCAAATGAACTTTTAGCAACTGTACGTTTCGCACATAATTCATTTGGTAAAATTATCATTTGGCAAACTTTTACTTAGTCAAGTTTTATTAGGAAAAATGTTAATATAGCAAATGTTTTATGTTGGAAAATATTTTTAAAAAAATTTGCTCGAATTATCACTTTGCATACTTAGGTAAGTACTCAAATCAAAGAGTATGCATATGTTTTCTTTTGCTAATACAGGAATTTCAAATATAAGTAAAACAAACACATCGGGCTTGAATTTTCCTGAAACAAAAAGTATATCCAGTTATATCATCTGGGTTAGGTTAGGTTAGAACAGTGACCATCAACGCGCGAAGGCGAGCGAACGGAGCGAGCGAAGTGAGCGTGCCGCGGCAGCGGCCGCCGAGCGCTATATCGCCTCTATTGTTAATGAATCATTTGGAAATTTCGATAAAAGAATTAAACATGAAAAGTAAAGAAATCTAATACACATACTTTTGGTGAAATGATCAAGTTATGCTCCTGTCCTCCTCCTCCTGTAATCTTAAGCTAGTTTGTATTCTATGCACCACTTACATTGTTTTGTAAATCATATGCCTTGCAATATTTTGGGAAGAGTAAGTTTTGCTAAATGAAACATTGCCAAACAATAATTTGTAAAACAAAAGTATGCCAAAAAAAAGATTTGCTAACAAAAAATGTGCAATACGTTGTTTTGACAAAAGTTTTTATGCCAAATGAAAATTTGCGTAAAATAGTTTGCGATGTGATATTTTGGGAAACGTTTTTTGGCCAAACATTAGTAAACCCAGTACCTCGTTCTAAAAGTAAAAGAAAAAGCGAGGCTATTGCCGTTGCATTACTTTAGATCCAATTTGATTACCATAAATAGGTTATACGAGTAGTATGTCAAACCTAAAAGATAGACATGCTGTCACGGACTTTTTTTAGAACTTTTAAATTATCACAAGCATATTCGATTTTCGTGTAACTTTAACCGTTTACCCAGCGCACGCGACGAAAGCTCTCAAAAGTAATATTTTTGCCCGTTTTTTATTGATACTCCGCTCCTATTAGTTGTAACGTGATGCAACATAACCTAAAACCTTCCTCGAAAAATGGACTATCACAGGGCGTAATGCACACCCCGTATTGGTTGATTTCAAACAGCTCAGCTCAGCAAAGCACAGCCCAGATTTCGAAAATCGCAGAGAAGTCGCGTAAGCGCAGCCACCATAGTGACTGCGCTTACGCGACTTCTCTGCGATTGAGATTGATAGAGGGACCAGCAAAAATCCGAATCGAAACACTATGTAGCATCGTGGGCTGTGGCCAGTGTAGTTAGGCTCTAATTTTGAGGAAAATGATTGTCTAGCTTCAACTTTGATAATTCTAGGTAAAGGGACACACAACGTGACATTTGACTTACTTCTGGAAGAACATGTTGGGATAATTCTTCATGTGTAAACACATGCACGAATTTTGAAAAGTGAGTTATAAGTAACATTCTTATTTGACTGTCTCTCACTCCAAATAACTGCATCAATCTTGGCTTCACATGTTCTTTAAAAGTAGTTAAGGTAAAAAAGCCTGCCTGTTCTCCATTTTGTAATCTTTCTGAAAAAGAATGGTTAATATTATAACTGTGTGAGAGAGAGAGAGACAGAAAAAAAATCATAGAACATTAAATATTGTTTCAAAAGTAGGTTAAATTATTTATTACCATTTTTGGGCTTAAAAATGAAAGGTATTACATCCTTCCTTGCGGTGTTATCCAGCATAGTGAGCCGGGATAGTAATAAGCCACTAAGTTGTTTTGCTACAGTTTCCTCGTCGTAACATTTCAAAGTATCTAAAATGTTTGAGAAAAACTGGCTTTTTTCTTCTTCTGTTTTGAGAGGTAAGAAGTTTAGAAATTTATAAATTGATATAAATTCATGACTAAAGAAGTCGTGTTTTAATACTTCTGATAATTTGGGCCTACTTTCAGAGTCTTGATGTTGAAGTTTACTTGAACAATACTTTTTGAATTCTCTCAAATGAGGAACTTCATCTGAAAATAATAAACTTTTATTAAGTATTAACAAATAAAATAAATATATAAGTACTTATTATTTATTAATTTTATTAAATAAATAAAAAATACCATCTTTATGCCCTTTAAAAACATCTTCAACTAGGACTGCAAAGGCATATTGGTCTACTTTTGTAGTTATTTCATAGGAATCTTCATTTGGGTCTATTGCTTTATCATACCTGTAATTTGTTTTTAACATTTAAAGTTTTCCTCTAATTCTTTTTCATCTTACAAATGAGAACTGCTATAACATCTTAGCACCCTTTGTTTTAAAAATTTCTTTAGATTTTTAATTTTATAAATTATCATTAGATGTATTTACCTATGTATCCTTGCATGTTTTAAGTAAGTCGAGGTGAGTTCACTAAAAGGACATAGATACTGCAGGCCACCAAGTTTCCACTGTCCATCTCCAGATACATAAATAGCAGACAAACTGACATTATTGTGTGACATGCCTGCCTGAAATTAATGTCATGTAATGATAACATAGTTTCTAAAAGTATGTTGTGTATTTAAAGGATGGAGAGTTTAAGTTTGATTGAAATGGATATGAAATAGTCCTGGAAAGAGAGGATATACTCGTATTAGGTCCTTACATATGAAATTGCCGATACTCAATAATGGCAACTTTAACATCAAATATCTTGCGTTTGAGGAATTCCAAATTCAAATATATTTCGAAATAAAGCCAGAAAAATATTGTTTTAAAATTCGTATTTCATTTGTTTTCACATCATTTGTTTAAGCTTCAACAATGCTATAACAACAACTAAGGACAAATTGAAAATTCGCGGTATTTACGAATACGAGTTCCACCGTGGCACCAGTGCTGCAGAAACGACTCGAAGAATTCAAACCACTTCTAAATTAGCAGCAACCTTCAGCGTAAGTGACAAAACGATACTTATCCATTTGCGCCAAATCAGAAAAGTAAAAAAACTCGAAAAGTGGGTGCCGCACGAATTGACTGTAGCAAACCAACAAACACGCGTCGTTTGCTGCGTTTCTTTGCTCAATCGTCACAGTAATGAGAGGATATTGAACCGTATCGTGACTTGTGATGAGAAATGGATCCTGTACGACAATCTGAAGCGATATCACAATGGCTTAACCCTAGAGCACCGGCAAAACCTTGCCCTAAGCGAAAAATGACCAAAGATTCTGGTTAGTGTTTGGTGGACCAGTGCTGGTGTTATCCACTACAGCTTCTTGAGATCAGGCCAGACGATTACTGCAAAAGCTCGCCATTAAACAACCGAGACTGTTGAATTGCTCTAGCCCAGTTCTCCTTCAGGATAACGCTAGACCACACACTGCACATCAAACGGTCGCCAAGTTAGGGGAGCTGCGACTGGAACCTTTGCGTCACCCACCATACCTTCTATCTCCAGATATTGCCCCAACCGATTACCACTTTTTTCAAAATTTAGATAACTTTTTACAAGGAAAAAAATTTAAATCTGATGAGGCAGTCAAAACCGCTTTTTTTTATTAATGATCTGCCTATAAAATAGCGGAAGTGTATCGATAACAACGACGCATACTTCGATTGATTAAATAATATTTTCATTAAAAAAAGTTGATTCACTTTTTTAATACTGAACGGCAATTTCATATGTAAGGACCTAATATTTTGGCCACTTGATACGACACGATTAGCTTGTTAAAGAGATACCATAGAGGAGAAGACAATATTAAAAGGATAGCAGGAATGCTATGGGCTAGCTTTAGCTTTATGTAAGCTTTTAGAGGAGGCCTTTCCCATGGGACAAGCCAAGGTATGTAATGATTTTTTATGAAATTTCTTAATTATGTTTAATGAATTCGAAAACTACCATGTTTGCAAAAAAATTGTGAAATAATAAATAATATAAGATTTAAATAGAGACAAGAATAGCATTTTATGGAATAGATCGAGGTGATGGTAAAAGATCGCATCAGGAGGTGAAAGAAGCGGTGGAATCAAAAAAAAAAAGTGTTTGCCACCGAAAGGCACAGCTCTTGAATTCAGTCATAAAAGTAAACAATAAAAATGGTGAAATCAAAAAAAGATAAGTTATTACAACCGATAAAGCCACAGCTCTTGAATTCAGTCATAAAAGTAAACAAAATATGAATATTTTAATAGTTCGAACTCTTTAGATTAGATTAGTGTTGCGCAGAGGTTGGAGAGGGGGAGACAAATCCCCCCGATTTGTATTCCATATCTATCCCTCCTCTGCAAAAATGTATAAATACTTACTTACTTATGTAAATTTTCTTTTAAACAAACAGATTTTTTTCCACTGTATTGTAATAAACTAGGATTTGACGTTATTTACAACAATTCAACATTACAGTTAAAACAAACAATTGTATCTGGCACTGAAACTAATTATTTCACTTTCAAATTTGAAATGAAAACTATTATCTAAGAAATTTAGATTAAACCTAGAATCAAAGCCTTAAAGGCAATGTCATTTCTGTAATGTAAGACTGTGTTCTTCTAGAGATAAAACGTACAAGCTCTAAGAATAGGAAGCGGTCTGCAAAAAAATTCGCATTGTTAGTGGGCACATATACATCACGCACAAAAAATGGGGTGTTATTCATGAGAGGCTCATAAGAGGTGGAAAATTAATGCCGACTTGAATCCTAAAACCTCACAAACATTCGTGCTACCCGAATGTCCCGATTCAAATGCCTACCCAAAGCATTGTTACATACCTGTTCATGTAAGAAAACTAAAGCCCGTAATATGTTGTTCAGTCCTATACACATCTGAAGTGGAGTTTGTAACCTCAGAACTTGTGATAGAGGTTGTACATATTCTGTTGCTAAGTGTAGTGTAGAGCGTTGCTGCCACGCTGATATATACCGGACAATGCAGGGATGGCGATACTTGAGAAGATTCTGTAACATAAATGTCTAATGTATCAATTTTTTTACCTTTAGGCAGGCCTACGACACTGCGCGTTTCGATCGTTATAAATACCTCTTCGAAGATGCTAAAATCAGTCGAGTGTCACGCACGCGCGCTGTTACACGGTCTTACTAATAAAGGGGGCAGCTGCTCCCCCCCCCCCCGAAGATTGTATGCTTTACAAATTTATTATGCCCCCCCCCCCCCCCTGGGCCACAAGCTGGGTACGCCCTTGCACTTCCGACTTTATTCACTATGAATAATAAAAATAAAAGACACCGAAAATATTGCGCAGCATTTGGATGTACGAATAGTACCAGAAAAGATGCAAAATTGACACTTTTTACACTCCCTAAGGATCTTGAAAGGTAATATTTTTAATTTATTTGTTTAGGAAGTTATGAACATTATGTGTAAAAAAACCTTTAAAGGTATAAAATATCTATTTAAAACGAATTTAAATAGTCTGTTTAAAAAGCAAAGGGGTGGTTAATCACATAAACAAGTATAATTTAAAAAACAGGAAAACAATAATACCTATTATTTTACATGTTAAATTAACAAATGTTTATTCTAAATCTATCATTTTAGCAACTTAACTTTTAAATCAAATTCGTCATTTTCAGATCATTCTGGGATATGGACATTCTAGGAATTAGTCATTTTGGGATATGGACGTTTTGCACCCTGTGGCCATTTTGGGACTTGGACATTCTGAACCTAAAGTTCTGGACTACGGGCTTGGTAAAGATTTAGAAATAAGTCACAATTTTAGGGAGTTGCGAGAGTCAAAAAAAATAAAAGGTAAAGTACTACATTAAAGAGCCACGAATTTAAGGGTTTTGAGGGGAGCGTTCGAGGCGGCTGTGGCCCCTTTCCATGCGGGGACCGACATAGACCGAGGTCTATGTCAACCACGGTACACTTAACCACTTACAAATGGTCTACCTAAATGATTTTGATTTTCAACTATCATTTGTGTATTTTTATTTTACCAATGCACGGGCAGCCTTAGACAGTGCGAGGCGGTAAATACAGGGTGGCCAGAAAAGTGACGTACAGTGTTGTCGTGTTGAGTGGTGTCTGAATCACCCCTATGTATGTTCTACGATTTTTCGTGGTTTTCGAGTTACGATTTTTTTTATGAATTTTTGCAGCTAAATCTCTATGAACTGTGCATTTAATGCATAAAATAAACAGCCTCATAACTTTAATTTAAGTTACTACAAAATTGACAAGTTGAGTGAGTTATCATTTAAATTTTCAACTTAAAATTAAAAAACTAAACTGATAATTTCTTAGTTTCTAAGTAGCTTCAGAGAATGCGCTAGACTCTAAGCTTTCATAATAATAATAAAAAAATAGTACTTCATAGGCAATTTTTATTATAAACGAATTTACCGGTTTTCTATGTTAACATTTTTCGTCAATCATTGTGGATCTCTTAAAACTGGGGCTGCAATTTGGCTAGGTGAATGAGCTTGGCGAGGAACCGCTTTGACCGACATAACTACGTACGCTACATACGAGTAGCTTTCAGAACTGACATCTAATAGGGAAGAAAGGTTCTCAAGTGGCGACCACATACTAGAAGACTGAGACTGACAACTAGGTCAAGGTTGCGGGAAGCCGCCTAATGCAAACGGCCAAGAGCCGTTCGCTGTGGCGTTCTATAGGGGTAGCTTAGCTCGTGTCCACCAGCAGTCAGGTGCGACTTTCCCACTGGGCACTCTGGGCACTGGCCCCGCGATCGACGAGGGCCCTCTAGGGCATGCCAGATCTCCAACCAATAACTGACAAAGTCATAGGGGCCCCATTATCCTATTGTGCCCAGGGCCCCCAATAGGTTAAAGAAGGCCCTGCCAGCAGTGGACTTCCAAAAGCTGATGATGTTAAAACCTAGATCGCTCAACAACCACATTGTGCAGATATAAATTACAATTGATATTATCATTATTATAGCAGTTTGGTACAAATTAATTTATTTCAATTTACATATTTAAAATTATATTAAATCACTTTTAAGTTATTCTTAGTAATTTTTTTGTCAATGCTTTTTAGATTCTTAGTCAGTATATAGTACATTATTACAAGTCAGTTTTATATAGGTTAATATAGGTTATTGCACCGGGTCCGTATTGTGTCTCTTCGCCTAGTGTACTCACCACACCATAGCGGTATTTTATGAATGCCAATAATTGATTCTTAAATAGTTCTAAGTAGTGCCCATAGGAAATAAATTGTTCCCTTAAACTTACGAAATTATACCCATAGTTAGGTGGGTACGCTAAGAGGTGTTTTCGCCTAACGTACTCCGGCTTCGTGTGGGAAAATTACACTATTTTTTGATGTATGAATTATATTCATAGCTTGTATTTTGATCTTCTTCTTCATCTATACGGTCAATCCCGGTTGCGTCCAAAGACATTGCTTTGGAGCCCAGGGTCCGCTTTCCTTGATTTACTCCTCCACTTCGCGCGGTCTTGAGCGTCTCTAGTTGTGAGATCATTAGCACGCATGTCAGCCCTCACAACGTCAAGCCAGCATTTCTTGGGTCTACCCCTTTTGCCAGGACCTGGCGGTGGCGGCATGGCCAGACATTTGTTTCCTACTTAGCTTGCCGGTTTCCGCAAAACATGGCCGTACCAGCGTAGGCGACTCTCCTGCAGTTTGTCTGCAATATCACGGACACGAAGGCTACCGCGGATGCGCGAGTTCCTCACGCGGTCCCTACGCGTGACTCCGCACATCCACCGCAGCATATTCATTTCCGTGACACGCAGCTCCTGCTTGTGTCGCTCAAGTAGCCGCCATGCTTCGCTGCCATATAAAAGGACAGGCCTAATGATGGACTTATAGATCTGTCCTTTAAGCTTAACCGGCATTCTGGGGTCACAAATGACACCAGTCACCTCTCGCCATTTGGCCCACGCAGCAGCAATGCTTGCTTTGACGTCGCAATCGATGTCTCCCGACGCGTGAAGTACAGATCCAAGGTATTTAAACTGGCCCTTGCGCTCGACCTTGTCTCCGCCTATGCGAACGGGTGTTGGATCTGTAGAGTTAAAGGCCAGGTACTCGGTCTTCGCCACATTGAGTTATAGACCACCGCTCTTAAGCGACTGCTTCCACTCGTTCACCCGTCTCACCAGCCTGCCCCTGTCCACCAGTGCGATATCGTCAGCATACATTAGCAGCCATGGTGGCTGCTCATGTGAGTCTTTGATGCTGTCTGACACAACGTCTAATATCACACTGAACAGAAACGGACTGAGGACGGAACCCTGGTGTACTCCGACGGTGATGGGGAACGGTTTGGTGTCGCCTACAGCGGTCCGAACGATAGAATCGGAGCTGCGGTACATGTCTCGAATAATATCAATATATGCCTCGGGGATCCCTTTGGATCTCAGTGCCCACCAGATCACCACTCGAGGGACACAGTCGAATGCCTTCTGCAGATCAAGAAAGAGCAAGTGCAGAGGCGTGTTCTTCGCCCTGTATCTCTCCATGACGGTCCTTAGGGCGAAGACAGAGTCCATAGTACCGTTGCCAGGACGAAACCCATATTGACACTCCGAGACATCACACTCCTGTCGGATCCGGGAGTCCACAATCCGCTCAAGGAGCTTCATGGTGTGGGACATGACCTTTATACCGCGGTAGTTGCCGCACTCTTGCACTGATCCCTTGCCTTTGAAGACCGGAGTAATAATATTCATTCTCCATTGGCGCGGGTCAGCCCGCTTAAGAGTATGCGGTTGTAAAGGTAGGTTAGGATGTCCACACCAAGAGGGCCCATCGCCTTCCAGGCTTCGATTGGGACTCCATCGGCTCCGACAGCTTTTCGATTCTTCATGCGGCGAAGAGCGAACTGGACTTCTTCAGGCGTTGCCGGTGGTACTAGTCCCTGATTCGGAGGGAGGTCCGGTGGCTGCACCTCTTTGTGCTGCTTATTCAGCAGCTCATGGAAATAAGAGCGCCATCTCTCCTTCACCGCGAGGTCCTCGCATAGCAGGTTGCCCCCAGGGTCTTTAACACAGCGACACTGGGAAATATCCTGTGCCGCTTTGACCCTGGAGCGCGCTAACTTATAGATTAGCTTCTGCCCCTTAGACGATTCCAACTTGTCATAGAGCGTATGAAAGTGGTCTCGCCTGGCTCTGGCTACAGCTCTTTTAGCAGCACATTTTGCACCCTTGTACGCGTCGTGGTCTTCAGGAGATCTGGACGCTTGCCCCTTTTTTAAGAGGGCTTTCTTCACCCTAATCTCCCCTTGGACTGAGTCGTTCCACCACCAAGTCTCCTTGTCACATTTACGACCGCCCTGAGATAAGCCAAGCATCGCTTTCGCTGCACCAGTGACGGCTGCCTGAATCCTATCCCAGTATTTTTGGACTGGTTCGCCATCACTACAGTCGCACTTGTCGCAGTTGTCGCCGATAGTTAAGGCGAACTTCTGGGACGTGTCTTTATCAAGCTTCCACCTTCTGATTTGGCGTCGGCAGTGCTCGATACGCTTGATCTTGGGCTTTACGCGGAGATCCATGACAAGTAGACGGTGTTGTGCAGCGAGACTCTCACCGGGTATGACTTTGCAGTTGGCTACTTTACTGATGTGGTGTCTCCTGGTGAGTGGGAAGTCGATCTGATTGGCGTGCCTCCCGCTCCTATAGGTGATAAGGTGCTCGGTTTTCTTTTTGAAATACGTGTTCACAATGGCAAGGTCAGCAGCCGCACACGTCCTGAGGATATCCCCTCCTTCTGCATTACGACCACCATACCCAAAACCACCATAAACACGCAAACTCCTTACACCGTTCACCCACATTTGATGTATCATCATTTCAGCCATAGGACGTCCACTGCTGAACATAGGCCTCCCCCAGTGACTTCCAGATTGGCCGGTTGAAAGCGGCTTCCCGCAACCCTTACCAGGTCGTTTGTCTACCTTGTAGGTGGACGTCCTACGCTGCGCTTGCCGGTACGTGGCCTCCATTCCAGAACCTTTCTGCCCCATCGGCCGTCAGTTTTACGTGCTATGTGCCCCGCCCACTGCCACTTCAGCTTGCTTATCCGTTGGGCTATGTCAGCAACTTTTTTTCGTTTACGATATTCCTCATTCCTGATTCGATCTCGCAAAGAAACGCCGAGCATAGCCCTTTCCATAGCACGCTGTGCAACCTTGAGCTTTCTTATGAGGCCCATAGTGAGAGGCCACGTTTCAGTTCCATATGTCATCACTGGTAACACACACTGGTTGTAGACTTAGGCACTGAGGTATTTTGGACGAGAAGACGTTACGTAGTTTTCCAAACGCTGCCCAGCCGAGTTGGATTCGACGATTGACCTCCTTCTCAAAATTTGACCTACCCAGCTGGATCACTTGTCCCAGGTAGACATATTTGTTAACAATTTCGAGAGTAGAGCTCCCAACTGATACTGGGTAGGGCGCAACATGGGCATTGGACATGATCTTTCTTTTGTCCATGTTCACCCGAAGGCCTACTTGTTGGGAAACTCGACTAAGGCCATCGAGCATTGTGCCAAGGTCTTCAAGCGATTCTGCCATGACCACGATATCGTCGGCAAACCGAAGGTGAGTGATGTACTCGCCGTTAATGTTGATGCCGAATCCTTTCCATTCCAGGAGCTTGAAGGCGTCTTCCAATGCAACGGTGAACAGTTTCGGAGATATAACATCTCCCTGCCTTACGCCGCGCTGCAGAGGAATCGCCTTCGTGCTCTGCTCCTGTACTCGGACCGACATGGTGGCGTTTTTGTATAAACACTTCAGCACCTCGATGTACCGATAGTCAATATGGCACCGCTGGAAAGACTGTAGCACTGCCCAGGTCTCGATCGAATCAAAGGCCTTCTCATAGTCCACAAACGCCAAGCATAGTGGCAAGTTATACTCCTCGGTCTTCTGTATAATTTGCCGCAGCGTATGGAAGTGGTCTATGGTACTATAGCCTTTTCGGACGCCGGCTTGTTCGGGAGGCTGGAAGTCATCGAACCGACGCGCGAGACGATTCGTGATGACCCTCGAACGATTCGTGATGACCCTCGAAAACAACTTGTAGACATGGCTCAAAAGCGAGATAAGTCTGTAATTCTTCAATAAGGCGTTATCCCCTTTCTTGAAGAAGAGCACCACCACACTTCTGTTCCATGCCTCCGGCGTTATTCCCTCGGAGCAAGACGGAGTTAAAGAGCTTCTGAAGGACTTTCAGTATCGGTGTTCCACCCGCATTCAGAAGCTCTGATGTGATTCCGTCATCACCCTGTGCCTTGTTGTTTCTGAGTTGTTTGACGGCCATCCTAATCTCGTATAGGCTGATGTCCGGGATGTCTTCGGTATAGTGTCGGGTCAGCTTAGCTCTTGGGTCTTCGGCTGAGCTACTTACTAACAGGTTTGGTAACCGAGGTATATAACTGCCCATAGAACTTCTCGATCTCCCTCAAAACTTCGGCTTTCGTCGACGTTATACTGCCGTCCTCTGTCTTCAGCTTCGTCAGCTGGCTTTGCCCAATAGACATGTCTCTTGCGAAAACTTTGGAGCCTTGGTTCCGCTCTATCGCCTCTCTAATACTGTTTGTATTAAAGGATTAGCAACAGGTTCGTAGAAACTGTCCAAGCGGTCGGGCCGAAATTTTTTAGACCCCGTCGTAAAGACAAGCCGCAAAAGCTTACCGACCATACCCTCAATCTCATGGCAGAACGACGTTCAATGGCACTGCAGACCTCCGTTGATGCTGAGGCATATCGGCAGCTCAATAGACGGAAATGGAAGTCCTTGCGACATTTGATGTATGAATTATATTAATAGCAAAGGCCTTTCCCAACACTTTCCAAGTTCCCCTCTCTCTAGCTCTTCAAGTCCATAGTTTTCCAGCAGTTCTCATTATTTCAACAGCCCATCTCCTGTGTTGACCGCCTCTGCTTCTTGTACCATACCAGTAGGTGTGATAGTCTTGCTCTACTTGTATGGGCCTCTTGTCAGGTGGCCTGACCAGTTCCACTTTCGTTTCTTTATTTTTTCCAGCACATCCTGTACTTTTTATATCTGTCATACTCCTTTCCACAGTGCGTTGGCATGATCTCAGCATTCATGTAGAACCTAAACTTTCACACTAAGCGACACATGGTCCACAGTTCTTTAAACTTTAATTGCATAGAAAGCATATTTTGCCCAATGGAAAACCAACACCAGAACAATACTTCAAACAAATTGTGAAATCTACTTAACAACACCTCTATGGGAAATAGCCAACTCAGAACTAAATAAAATAAAAAATAAAAATAAATTTATCAGAAAAATACAAATAATTTGAAAGCTAACTCATTAGAATGACTAAAGTAAAAACAGATAGAGCCAAGGCTAGCAAGCTAAGCCAAAAACAGTAGATCTCAGTATTGAACAAAGAAGGCAGCTAATCTCTGGTACAAAAAGCAAAGAATCCCAAAATAAAATTCATAACCTCAGCTAACAATTAAGGGAAAGTATGAGGAAAAGGAAAGACAAAAAACTTATAAGAATCCAAACTCTAGAGGATCACATTGAAAGAACAGGAGGAACCAAAAAAGCACTGAATGCATTAAGAGAAAAGGGAAAAGAGTGAATACCCAAATTAACTAGTATTTAAAACACAAAAAAGAAATGCTAAGATATACATAGAATAGCGACAGAGTATTAGTTGGTTAGTTTGTCTAGGCCGTTTCCGCACTTAGCCTCATCATTGGGCCATTGTGCATGCTGTTCTTTATTACTCCTATGAAGAAATAGTATTATGTACTAAACTCTTTATTCTAAAACCCAAAAAGAAAGAACCTAGTGAAACATGGTCTAGAACAAGTGAATTAACAGAAGGTAAGGAAATTGTACCAAAAGTTGTTTTGGCAGAAGTAGAGAATTTAAAAAAATGCAGGGTCTGGAAATGAATCTACAAAAAAACAAAGTTATGATGACTAACTCAAAAGAAGTCGACATAAAAATAGAAGGACCAATTTCGAATATGAATCCCCTAACTCGGACATAATATGTGATTAGGCGCTTCATGTGAAACACGATAGTTACTTACATTGGAAAACTTTTCCAGGGGTGTGGATATAGCCCATAGAGGGCCTAACGCTGCTTCTCCTTTAAACACTGATACGGAACCATCGCTTTTTAAGCTGAAATAACTGCAGCTATCGTTTATTGTAGCCTGATAATGGGACCAAAAGTCTGTTACTTCGACAGCCTTTTCGTCTATTTCTAAACCACTTAACTGCGAATGTTCGTTGCCCATCATAAGTTTTAATATGGATTAAGCATTTATTACCGCATTCCTAGTCAAAACTTTAAAAATCTTTAATTCAACTTTATTCAGCGTGATACCCGGATCCACACAATGGGTAGGTAGTAATCTTTTTTTTTGACATTTATGACATTTTTTTTTTTTTTTTGGTTCCATTCTTTCCTTCCTCGATGGTTGGAAAAGGCAAAGGCTTTCGCCATACAGCCAGGTCTTATGTTAAAATGTATCTTCAATGTATTTTTTTAATTTAGAGACGTTCATCAACCGTTTCACAAATAATGTTTAAAGCTCTTCTACAGTTGAAATTATGAAATTATATAGGGCTTTATAGTTTTCTTCATTCTTGAGAAGTTCCTGTAGACGGCGCGGGATGTCTTCAGGCCTTTTATAGACTTCTAATAAATCTTCAATCAAGATAAGTCTTTGAAGTGAGAATTCAGAACACTCAAAGAAAATGTGATGGAGAGACTGAATTGGTTCATTTATGACAGTCAGTCTGTCAGAATAGCTACGGGCATAGACATATAAAATTAATATAGACGGGCTGCTGTCAAATTATATTCATGCCTATTTCATTATCGCCATTTTTGCGCTGTGGGCCGTACGAAACTTAAGCCGGTGACAGATGGAGACGGACGCGGCTGCGGACTCGTCTTGACATTCTGAGGTCAAGCGCTGCCATTGGTCTATCCTTCAGTCAACTTCCACCAGCAAAGGGATCGACCAATGGCAGCGTTAGACCTTACAATGTCAAGACGAGTCCGGAGCCGCGTCCGCCGCCATCTGTCACCGGTATTAGAACTAAATTAGTTGCCTCATCACGCAATGCAGCGTTTGCAGCAAAAAAAATGCAGAGGCTCCTCGATCTTTTACCTGATTGGCTGGAAAAGTGGCGCATGGCCGTGAACGTGGGTAAGACGGCCGCACTGCTGACCGGGATGATGCGCATCATGTCACCGCCCGCTCAAACTCCGAGGACTTAATATAGAGTGCCAATACTGGCAATCATCGGATTGGAAAGTAGCTCATCATGCATAGACCAGTTCATAGTCACTGATAACGTGAACATGAAAGCAAACATTGATTGGTAGATTTCCCTTACAGAATAATTTACATAAAAATAATGCATTTTCTTTCAAAATAAGTAAACGGATTTTTAATAAAAACGATATGAACATTTTTAAAGAGTAATTGAGACAAATTAATTGGTTTAATATATATACCTCAAAAAAACACATGACTATAAATTACAATAAGTTTTTAAATACAATTCATGGATTATTAGATTCATGTATTCCGCAAGATATTATTTTTAAATAAGAATATACGACAGACTAAATGAATTACGAAAGATTTAAGGAAATGCTGTTACCATAAACGACTATTGCGCTTACTTACATCCACTAAAAATGAAACTTTGAAAACATATACTAAAACGTATAGTCCAACATTAAAGAAAATACTTACTTGCTAAAGAAAAAAGGAAATGTTATATAGACAGGCAAAAAAAATCAAAAGGCTAAATAAAAGGATAAAACTGACTGTTGTTTCCGGTTAAAAAAGGCCCTAGAAACGTCGTGTCGTTTCTAGGGCCTTATCGCGTTTTATCAGTCCCTCCGACAACGCTGCTTTTATTTCTGGGTTAAAGCGTAACACACACAGAAGGCGTGAGCAGAACGGGTCGTTTCTCGGACGTGAGTTGCGCGGCTCGTCGTCTTCACACATAGGACGGGTCGTGCGCGGAGCGGCTCGGCGGCGGTTTTGGAGCGATTCGAAGGCGCGGCTCGGATTCGTGCTCTGGTCAATAACGCACATAATATGAAGCTTCTTTACCACGATCACTCTTCCAAAAACTCTTTAAATTAGACACTAAACTAGAGGTTGATTTACCACGATCACCCATTCAATTAGTGACCAGACTTGAAGTTGCTTAACCACGGTCCCATCCATAGTTAAGATTATTTAACCACTGTCACCCATCGACTTTTATGACGTTGATATTTTTGGTGACGATGGTTAAGCAGCCTCAAGTTTGATCCCAAAATGAATGGGTGACCGTGGTTAAGCAACCTCAAATTTGATCCCAAAATGGATGGGTGACCGTGGTTAAGCAACCTTAAGTTTGGACATTAAATGAATGGGTGACCGAGGTTAAGCAACCTCAAGCTTGGAAACTAAATGGATGGGTGACCAAGGGTTAAGCAACCTCAAATTTGGACACTAAATGGATAGACCCGTCGCCGTCCCGCGCACGCTCTCTGTGTGTGTTACGCTTTAATTGTGGAGCTGTTATAGCCTGACAGTTTTCAGGAACTAGATATTTATTAGAAATCTCTTCGCGTTCCTCTCTCTTTAGCCCTGATGTTGTAATATAAGTGTGTCTGTTAGCCATTTCAGTATTTATTGGTGGCCCATGATCTACAACAGTAGTAGGATCTATGCCCAAAATATCTAGTATATCTGTATTCAAACTTGTATCTGTTGTGGTATTTGTCATATGATGCATGTGGGCTTCAGCTTCCGGTAGCATTAATTGCTGCTGCGACATTGCTGCGGTATCGTCACGAGATGTAGACGACTGCGGCGATGTCACTGGAGCCGGTATCGATGACAACGGCTGTGACGATGTCACTGGAAGCTGGACCAAATCGGTGGCTTTGGACGTAGATGGCACCGGTGATGGTGCCCTCTGTAGCGATTGCGGGCGTGACGGTACTTCCGTACTATCCGCCCGCACCTGTGGCCGTTTACCATGTTCAGTCAAAGCTCGGTCTGGAATTAAGACACGGAGCTGAAATGGTTTTAGCGTTAAAATGGTCCTAGTAACTATTTCGAGTGCATAAAACCTTTGTTATCACGCTGTGGATTCACAGACTGAGGACTGATTAGTCCTGCTAACTGAATCGAGTGCGTGTTTGAACATTGGCGTTGGATTAATCCTATTAATTAATCCGAAAAATAATAGCCATACACTAAGGTACTAACCGTAACTTTCCCAACTTCGCGAAGATCTGGAGCTCGACGATCGTGAACTTGATGAATTACTTGATGACGATGAAGAAATACGCCGACGACGACGCGGTCGCGACCGTTTATTACGATTTCCTTTTTTCTCCAAATATTTTAACTTTTTAACAATATAATCTAACTGATTTTCACTTTTGCGTTTAGGCATTTTTACTTTGTGGGTACTTCAAAAGTCAAAAGTCAAAAATCATTTATTCAGTTTAGGACAGAAAACTGCCACTTATGAACGTCAATAATAACATTATTGGCCCATATGGGTCAGAACATGTCTCCTTATTTTTTTGGGCCCTACTTGCGCTTCGAGACAAGACACAGACAATCTGGCAAGTGCTGAGAAGAAACGCCGGAACAAACTCAGTCACCACTAGCTGCCACAAAAAAATAATAATGAAAAGATAATAATGTATACCTGTGCGAGCAGGGCAGTATTTAATTCCAGACATTTTTGTCATATAAATAGTCATTAACAGTACAATAACCCTTTTTCATTAAAATAATCTTAACATGCGACTTAAACTAGAACATGGGTAGTTCAACAATAGACTGTGGTAATTTGTTAAAAGAGCGAATACATTTCCCCATGAACGAATTACTCACTTTATGCAGTCTGAAATTTGAAACAGCAAGTTTATCTTTATTTCGGGTATTAAAATTATGTTTGTCACTTTTTAGGGAAAAGATGCAGGTTTTTACGAATATACATAATATTTTCATAAATGAATAAACAGAAAAAACAGAATAGACGGAACGAAAAGTACGTGCTATAATGACGAAGCACAAAAAGCGAATGAGAACTTAGAACGAACGACTCTATGGCAGGGATAATGAACAGAAACGGAAAATATTTTATTTTATTTTTTTACCGGAAACAACAGTCAGTTTTTTAGGGTTCCATAGCCAAATGGCAAAAAACGGAACCCTTATTGATTCGTCATGTCTGTCTGTCTGTCTGTCCGTCTGTCCGTCCGTCCGTATGTCACAGCCACTTTTTTCCGAAACTATAAGAACTATACTGTTGAAACTTGGTAAGTAGATGCATTCTGTGAACCGCATTAAGATTTTCACAAAAAAATAGAAAAATAATAATAAATTTTGGGGGCTCCCCATACTTAGAACTAAAACTTGAAATTTTTTTTTTTTCGTCAAACCCATACGTGTGGGGTATCAATGGATAGGTCTTTAAAAATGATATTGAGGTTTCTAAAATATTTTTTTTTAAACTGAATAGTTTGCGTGTGAGACGCTTCCAAATTGGTAAAATGTGTGTCCCCCCCCCCTGTAACTTCTAAAATAAGAGAATGATAAATCTAAAAAATATATATAAATTACCATAAAAACTACCAGCGAAAATTGGTTTGAACGAGATCAAGTAATTAGTTTTTTTTTTAATACGTCAAATCGTAAACCGCAATTTAACTTTCGTAATGTTATGGATTTCATTTTGCAATAAAAATACCATAACTATGACTCGATTGTCGTGATGGGTGAACTTTTACTCATAACGGTACCTACAGGTTTGTACGGAACCCTCGGTGCGCGAGTCCGACTCGCACTTGTTTTCTTTTAAAATCTATCATTGCTCTAAAATTTTGCTAAGTGGTAAACACATCCGGGTGATACTACAGTGTATAATACTAATATCGAGGACGAATACCGAAGTATAATGAAGGAATCTGTCCTGATGCTTTAAAGTTAGCAATATTATAGCCCATTTTCAAAAAAGGGGACAAGCTTAATCCACATAATATGTATAAATGAAACTTATTATTATTATTGGCTGGCAGGCAGTTGAAACAAGTGATAACAGCCTGAATCTCGCTGTCATAGTTAACGTTTTCTTTTCCTCCAGATACTTGTCTAATTTGTTTTTAAACTGGTTATTAGTTTGTGCTAACACCATGCCTTGATCACTCTGTTGTTTAAAAAATTGTTTGTTGTCTTTGATAACTTAAGATGGTGTCCTCTTAATTGTGTATTTTGAGAGTGCTGTTAATAATTCCTGGGGAAAAAGCGCGGGAAACGTCGTGTGAGACGGTTGAATTTTTCTTAGCTCTTTTGGTAAAATAAGTTTTTTCTAGTATTGGATCAAATAAGTAAAATAAAAGTAGTTTACCTCATTAGATTAATATATTAATATTTGTATTTGTGTATAAACAGCAGATTTCTGGTGAGTTCATTTAAATCTTACTCGATACGGAAGAGCCGGAGGATCCCGGTGGAGGGATTTCTCACTTTGTAACTCTGTCGTACAATAATCACCCAGCTATGGATACGGAGGGATCAGTAGTAGATACTGATGCATCCGAAACTAATGTAAAACGAAAGCGGTCTTCAACAAGAAAAAAATGCAAACATTGCAACAAAAAGCGTAGGAAACATAACAAGTCTTCTAATTCTATTTTAAATGACGATGATTGCCACTGCCAAAACGATGCTACTCGCGATCGATCCCCTGCAGCACGTAAAAGTAGCTCTAATAGTACTGATAGGTTAGAATGTTTAACACAAACTGCAACTTCAATGCCAGAACCTACTCCACAGTCTTCTGACTCAGTCCCCAATCCCTCACGCGGTAGAATGCTTTACCAGGCTTCAGACGTGTCTCCGTATACAGTTCATGTGCAATGAGAGCCAGCTACTCCTAATGAAAATTGTTTTGTTCACCCTGTAACTTTTGGATATTTCTTGAAAAAGAACAGATACAATAACATTATTGATGGTAGTCTCAAAAAAAATAGGCAGAAATAGGTTGACTATATCATTCTCCAGCCACACCAGCGCTAATGAATTTATCAATAGTGATACTCTTAAATCTAACCATTACAAGGCGTTTATACCATTATTTAGTGTAACACGAATGGGAGTTGTCCGAGGTGTTCCTTGTGATTGGACTGATGAAGATATAATAAGTAACATCACGGTCCCAATAGGCTGTGGCAACATCATCAAAGTCAGGCGCTTAAAGAAAAAAACAATATTAAATGGGAAAACTGAATTTACTCCAATTGAAACAGTAGTTTTAACCTGGGCAAGTATTACCCAAGAGAGTTTTCCTTTGCTACAACTCCTTACCTGTTGACTGATATATATACCCAACAGTACAATGTTATAATTGCTGTCGTTATGGGCACATAAAAACACAATGTCGGTCAACACCTAAGTGTTATAAATGCGGTCAAAACCATACAGGTGATGGTTGTTTGGCTGAAGAAGATGAGACTTCCTGTTGTCTTTGTTCTGGGCAACATTATGCCAATAGTAAAAAATGTCCTGAGTTTAACAGACAAAAATCTGTTAAAGAAACAATGGCTAAAAACTGCATTTCATATTCTGAAGCCTTAAAATTACACCCACCTATTTCAAAATCTTACGCAGATGTACTAACATCATTGCCTTCTCAATCTTTTTCCAGACAACCATCATCAAAAATTACCTCGTCTCCTCCAGTAAGGAAACCTCCGTCTTCATACAAAAAGACAATCTTATTAAAACCAAATAGCCCCCATAATCATGAAAAAGGATATGACCGTTTAGCTCATGCAGCGCTCATAAAAGATTATGACATACCTCTTACTCAAAATGGTACATTATTAAATAATAACAATTTTAATAATCCTCTAGCTGATTTATCAGTTATAGAATTAATAATGACCCTTATTAATACTTTGTCCCAGATTAATTCAAATAACCCATCACCGTCCATCGTTGCCCAAATTGAGAACTCGATAGGTAGTAATTTAATTAATAGTAAGTACGATTAATTCTACGGTAATTCAATGGAATTGTTGTAGTATACTTAGTAAAAAAAGTGATTTGATATATTTGATTAATAAATATAAACCGTTAGTTGTCTCCATTCAGGAGACTTGGCTTTGGCCAAACATGAACTTTAAAATATCAGGTTTTTCCTCCATTAGGGAGGATAGGTCTGATGCATATGGCGGAGTAGCCCTTTTTATTAGCCATTCAGTTATTTTTAAGCATATTCCTATTCCACCGCATAGTAATGAATTTTCAATAATAGCAGCTTCTATAAATGGCATCTGGTTTGTTGCACTCTATATTCCACACCCTTCCTCAGCAATATATGACGAACTTGATACCATAATCTCTGCCCTTCCAAGACCTCTTCTAGTTACAGGAGACTTCAATGCACAGCATGTGAGTTGGGGAAGTTCTGCTTCTAACCATTATGGAGTTAGGGTTATAGATCTTCTTGAAAACGCTAGTCTATGCATATTAAACACAGGCTGTGCCACACGCAGAACCAAACCTCATGAGGGAATCAGTGCCCCTGACTTATCCATTTGTTCCCCAAGTTTAGCCTCTACTATCAATTGGTCTACCCATTCTTTTACATTCGGCAGCGACCACTACCCTATTTTCATTAATATTTCAAATATGCCAGGTAAAAAAGCCTATCAACATAATCCTCGTTTAAAACATAATTTAAAGAAAGCTGATTGGCAATTATACAAAGAACAAGTTTTACATAATATTTCTTCACTTCCACAAATTCAAGATAATAACCAGGCCTTATGTGCTGACGCCCTGGCTTCCCTACTGGTTAAAACTGCCAACGAAGTGTTTCCCTTCAAAAAATCGAGGAAAGGAATTCCATCTCCCCCTTGGTGGGATCAAGAATGTTCTGCTGCCATAAGAAAGAGAAAAGAAGCGGAGAGGTTCTACAAACTTCATTCCACTACAGATAATTTTAACTCTCTCGCTAATGAAATAGCTTCAACTCGTAAGCTTTTTAAACAAAAAAAATGGGAAGGCTGGAAATTTTTTTGTCTTTCAATATCTCCTGATGTTTCCCCTTCGATTATTTGGTCCAATATTCGTCGTTTCAGATCTGCTTTTAAGGAATCTAATCCTCCTTTGATGGATAACACTGTAACAGAACAGTTTCTTGATATTTTAGCCCCTCCTTTCGTCCCTCAGCAAGAATTGTTATCTACATTTTTAGCACCTCCAAGTGATAATGAATCTGTCATTAGTGCTCCTTTTACCCTGACAGAATTAAAAGGAATTTTGTCTTATGTAAAAGACTCCGCTCCAGGGCTAGATGGAATTCCCTACTCATTTTTATCCCACTTGAGTGATGATGTGCTTGTTTACTTCCTGAATCTTACTAATTGTATAATGCAAACTGGAAATATTCCGCCTTCTTGGAAATCTCAAGAAGTTATTCCTATTCTCAAACCTGGGAAACCGCCCACTGATCCCTCTTCGTATCGCCCAATTGCTTTATCCTCAATTTTAAATAAACTATTAGAACACCTCATTAAAAATAGATTAGAATGGTATTTTGAAAGCAATAACTTGTTATCCAATAGTCAATACGGTTTTAGAAAAGGTAAAAGTACAATGGATAGCATTGGCTTATTTACAACAGATATTCGGTTAGCTTTTGCAAAAAATGAATCAATTTTAGCTGCATTCCTAGATATAAAAGCTGCGTACGATAATGTCTCTTTACTAATCCTCAAAGATAAGCTTCTCAGACTGAAGGTTCCTCCGAAAATAGTAAATTTTATTATAAATATGTTATCTGGAAGATTTGTTCATATTCAACAAAATCATTTCACCAAATCAAGGCAAGTATTTAAGGGCTTACCTCAAGGGTCAGTGCTAAGCCCTCTGCTCAATAATATTTATACCTTCGATCTTGAATATTCTATAACGAATATAAACGGAATTAAAATTCTTCAATATGCTGATGATCTAGTATTTTACGTTCAAGGAAAGTCAGTTGAAAACTTGTATGGTGTGCAATAAAGAGTATCTATCTATCTATCTATCTATCTATCTTAGTGCTTTACTTACCTCTTCACTATCAGTACTAAAATCATGGCTAGATAAGAATAATCTGGGTTTATCCGTTTCAAAAAGTGTTTCTGTTTTATTTACCAGATCACGCCTTCCTCCCCCTTTTTCTGTTTATTACAATAACCATACCATCCCTGTTAGCAATGAGGCCAAGTTCTTAGGTGTTATCTTAGATACAAAATTAACTTTTCTCTCTCATTGTTATTATGTCATTGGCAAATGTGAAAAGCTAATAAATATTTTACGATGTTTATCAGTTGTATGGTGGGGAGCTCACCCATTCTCGCAGAAATTATTGTACAATGCTATTATCAGAAGTCATTTGGATTATGCTAGCTTTTTAATGGAACCTTGTAGTGCAGTGGCCTTAGTTAAATTTGATAACATTCAGTCCAAAGCTCTAAGAATTGTAACTGGAGCTATGAAATCTAGCCCCATTAATGCCCTTCAGGTGGAGTGCTGTGACCCCCCTTTATCATTACGAAGACAATTTTTAAGTGACAAATTTTTGTTTCGCTCTTTACAATTTTCCACTCATCCTTTATATTCTAAATTACAATCACTATCGCATTTAACTGAAACTTCCCCATATTGGAAACACAAAAGAATTCCATGTTTAGTTATCAGCTTTAGAAAATTTATGTCCCTTCAAGCTCCTACGCATAGGTCTCAGTATCTCCCTATTTTTTGCAATAGGTTTGAATCTTTAGTTTTTTCCCCCAATATTCACATGGACTTAAATATTTCAAAAAACGACAAAAACGCTAATACTAACTTTAATTTTATTCTGGATAGGGACTGGCATGATTGGCACCATATTTATTGTGACTCCTCCAAACGTTCCTCTAATATGCAGGGATAGGAGTTTATCATCATCAATACAAGATAGTACAAAAAGTTAAATTACCCCCGGAATCTTCAATATTCACTGGAGAATGCTATGGTCTTCTCAAATCTCTAGAGTATGTTTTATTAATGAAATTGAACAAAGCAGTTATCTTTTCAGACTCTAAAAGTGCTCTAGATGCACTTAATAAGTTTCCCTTCAAATGTAATAATGTTATTTTAATGTGTAGAAATTACTTTACAAAATTCATATTGAAGGCCTCGTAGTCCACTTCGCGTGGATTCCTAGTCATTGCGGCATAATTGGTAACGATAAGGCGGACCGGCTGGCCAACGATGCTGTGACATTTGGAGATGTCCATCTATATAAAAACTTTTGCTGTGATCTGGCTGCTCTTCCTAAACAATTCCTTCGGTCCTCTTGGGAGGAGGTCTGGAATTTATATAGCAGCAAGGGAAAAAAATATAGAACTATCCAACCAACGATTCCTAATAAACCATGGTTTTTCAGATTAAAACTTGGGAAACTAGCAACATCTTGCATAATTCGTATGAGATTAGGCCATGTTGTCTCTCCTGCTCATCTTGCTAGGCTGGGGATTGTAGACAATGATTTGTGTGAGTGTGGCACTGACGATGGTGACTTGAACCATATTTTCTTTACTTGTCCTTCCTACGACCGGTCCTCTTTCTTTTCATCCCTCTTATCCCTCCGAAGTATTCCACTTCCAACTTCCATTAACACTCTTCTAAATATGTGCAACACTGATATTTATAATATTATTTCATTTTATATAAATAAAAATAACATTAATTTGTAAATATGTGTATAAATAAGTATAATATATTCTAAATGTAAATAATTCATACTTTTCTGATCCTTTTTTCATCCTTTTATTTTTCCGTTCCGTTTTTTTTTTCCTTTTACATTGTATTCTCGTTTCCTTACCTTTTATCCTTCCTTTGCCGTGGCTAATGCACAAGCCGTGCTAAGCCAAGAAAAAAATAAATAAAAAATAAAATAAAAACCGACTTCAAAAAACTAAAACGCTAAAAATAATCTTAACACTTAAGTACCTAATCAGTTACTTTTGGAGTCGGTGCAAACGAAACATAGAATCTCTCATCGACTGGCACCGACTCCAAAAGTAACTGATTAGGTACTTAAGTGTTAAGATTATTTTTAGCGTTTTAGTTTTTTGAAGTCGGTTTTTATTTTTTTTTATAAAATTAACTTATTTTATCAATTTTCGTGATAAATCCTAATCAAAACAAATCTTACGAGTGCAAACATAATTTAACTGCTGAATACCGATTTCATTTCCTATTTTTCCACCCTTAGGGGTGAAATTTTTTCCAAAAATGTTTTATTATAGTATCTTTGAAGTATAAGCTATTCATTAAAAAAAGAATCATCAAAATCGGTCCACATTTGTCAGAGATATAGGTAAGATAGATACTAAAATCAGTTGGCGTGGTACGGAGTTTATGCAATGTTTGATGATTTTCTTATAGATCCCATCATCAGAATTTAACCAAATTTATATGGGACCATTCTGAAAGTATTACCTTTCAAACAAAAAAATAATTATCGAAATCGGTCAACGCAGTAACGAACGAATTGAGAACCTCCTCCTTTTTGAAGTCGGTTGAAAATAAATAATTCCTGGGCAAAGATAATGAGATCATAGTGGCCATGTAGTATTTTATACACTTCTATAAGTCTCCACGCTCTCTGCGTTTTTTTAAAGTTTCAACATTGCTAATCTTTCTTCGTAAGGTTTATTTTTCAAAACTGAAAAGTTTATTTAAAATTCATTGTAAAACTTTTATTGTACCTAGATAAGATTTCACGTCCGTCACGTTAAATATGTTTAATGTTACTATTTTATTTTTTCTTAAACCGTTTTAAAATCATACACAATGAATCATATTATTTGTATCGAATTTCGTATCGAGTCTACAAAGTACACAACACAGCAGTGTGTAGATAAGAAAAATACAGTTTTTGAAAATATAGGTAGTTTCAAAATCTGTTAATGTTATCGATTCATAGTTGAACCGATATTCATTTTGGATATTACCCACAACTATATACATCAAAATCTGGATTCAGATACGCTTGAAATAGGCATGCTCCACTGATCAAGTATTAAAACTACATGCTCATAGACTTCGAATACGCTAAATCTATGCGCATGCTCTCATTTGTATGGGATAGCCAGTCCATTTTTATTTTTATGTCAGTGCTAGGTTTGTTTTGTGCAGAAAACACATATATTAATCTGTGAGAAAACATTAAAAAAAACAATCAATCAAGATCAGTGGGTAAATGTTTTTGAGAATTTGGGTTTTCTAAAAGAGAATGGCAGCAACTCTAATTAAAAAAGCTATTGTAACAAATCCACAGTACCTACGGAAGACAGTAGGAATTTTCTGTAATGGAGCAAGGAACCGTAAGATATTCAAAATAACCTTACCTTAAAAAAAGTACCTAGTTTGTTACGTCATAATGTATTTTCAGATTGGAATTACCAATACAAACCCGGCGCATACCCTAAAACTCCCGAAGAGCGTGCAGCAGCTGCTAAGAAATATGGCATGACTATCGAGGAATATAAGCCTTATCCTGAGGAAATGGGATATGGCGATTACCCTAAATTAGCAGATATTGGTGCAGATTCTAAGGATCCACACTATCCTTATGATAATCCCGAATTCAAGAGGAATTTCAACGAACCAGTGAGTTTAATAACGTTAATTTGTAATTTTTAAAGCATGCTGTTATTTCAGAGAAGTTAACACACTTGTTAACTTTGGTTCATGTTTACTTTGTTAGCCCCAGCTCCAAAATTACATACAAGGTATATATGAAATCTGTTTCAAGCTAAAACAAAGGAGTGTTACCTAGTCATCTCATCTGAAGCTATGAAGTCAAACTTGGAATAGGCCCACTAATTCAAATGTAACCTTGTAAAATAAATGGGATAGGTATTAGATTTTTTATTATGTTGTAGATTCATGCAAGTGCTGAAATTTTTGGAGAAGATCGCTACGATCCTGCTTTCAAACCTCGTTTTTCATTGGCCCGTCAGTGGACCTGGTTCTTCGGAGTAGTTGGAGGTTCAATGGCATTGTATTTTTACCTGGAAGATTTTAAAATGGGTAGGCCTGTGACAGCAAAACAGTACCCAGGTGATGGACCTCACTACTTATTTGCCTCCAAATGAATTATTTGGGATTAACTTAACTTGTATTAGTTACTTAGACAATATTTAAAGATTTAAATATTATTGTTTTACCAATTGTTTTAATTTATTTAAGTTTGCAATAAAGGCTACCATCCCAAAAACAATAAAATTCTTAGGTAAGATTATTTTTCACTATGTATATATTTATTTTGAGTATGAATTCATACCTCCATTAGCTGAGAGGCGATTACCTATGCCAGACTTGGCGGCGCAATCTGTCCGAGGTCCCGGGTTTGACTCTCGGTCGGGTAAATTTAGAAAATGAACTTTTCTGTGTTGTCCTCGGGTTTGGGTGTTGTGGTACTGTCGTTGTTTCTGATTTCTATAACACTTAGACTTAGCTACTTACCTTAGGATCAGAGCATTGTATGTTATGTTGTCCAATATTTATTCATATTATTATGTCTGTATTTATATACATATTTAAATCTATGTACAGACAACAGTATGTCAACCTACCACAAAACGTCAAATTTACACTCGATTGATATTGATCTCTATGTTGGTTGGGCTTGAAAGTTGAGAATCAATTCAATGACCTTTAACTTTTTGGGTAGGTTGACCTGCCGTTGGTCTGTACATTTATTATTAGTATTTTTAGTCTTGTAAATTTTTGGACTTATATTTTGAAACTCTTTACTGCCCCCCTACTTTTAATTTAACTATTATTTTCTAATTTAACTGGAAGAGATCGCTTCTAGCGATAAGACTGCCTAAATTGTGTTATTCTTAATGTATTTTTTTCCTGTTTTGTTTCTTTTGTGGTGTACAATAAAGGGTATCTATCTATCTAAAAAATAGTCTCAGCACAGCACATTTAGACAACTATTGAAGAACTGATTAGGTGCAGTAGCATGGTGATAAGTTCGATTCCAGGTCAGGTATATTCAGGAAAGCTACTTTTCTAATACCTCATCAAAACACTAATTTGATACCATGCCAATTTTTGGTGAGTTGTCTAACACAAAATGACTATTTGTTATTGTGACCCATTATCAGGTCAGCAGGATGTAGACTATAAAATATAAACAGTTAAGTGTAGGTTATATTTATTTGTTATACAGACTATTTATAAATACTAGTAAAATATTCATCTTCTAAATCATAGAGATCTGCTGCAATGTCATCACGCAAAGACATTAATTTCTGGTCACATTCTTGCTGTTTAGTACGGAACAGTTTTGAGTTTTGTGTTATGGCTTCATTGACTGATGGAAAATCATTTAATATTAAATACTGCTTAATATCAGACACTAACTTCATCAAGGATTCTCCAGCTCGAACTGTAAACAAGACCAATGGATAAAATAATTTAAACAATATTTATTGTCAAGTGTGGCATAAGCTTGTACAAATAATAATTATCTGTCTTTAAAATAAGTGAATTAAGGGAAAAGCACCTTACTATGATAACTTTATCCATAAATAAACACAAGTGGCTGATGTAGCCCAACAGATTAGCAAGATGAAGTGACAGTAGGTACATAGTTTATAGAACTGATGGCCGATGCGAACAAAAAAGCTTAAGACATCCACCTTTAAGGTAGGCAGAAGACCTATAAAATACCTATGTTTGCTGCTCTGACTTGCATTTCAAATGTGTCTTGTTCAATCTGTGCCATCCTATTCAGTTGTGATTCGTTTTCTCCCCTTTCTCCCTTGGCTAGTCTTATAATCTCTGAAATTTAAATTTAATTTTATAAATTCAAAATGTATGAAGGTTTTTGTTCACGAAAAATTCAGTGTAGCCTTAAGATTCGAAAAGACAACTCCGTGTAACAAAAAGGGGCGAGGATGAAGGAATTTGTTCATTAAATGGGTCTTACCAAAACACACTTACACAATATGTACAAACAAATACCTGGAATGGGGATGGCAAATAGATACATAGGTACCTACTACCTGCTCGATTTTGGTACTGCCAAGCAACAAACTTATTAAAAAATTTAACTCACCTTCAAAATTTTCCAGCATACTTTTAACATCTTCTTTTAACCGTGTAGTGTATGATTTTAACAGAGCTTCCTTGTTTTGGGGTAAGTTTCTATGCATTCTAAAAAAAGTGATAACCTTGTAGAATTAATCGATGCCAGATATTAATCTGTGCGCGTACTTAACTCAGTAAAATGCAAAATCTTTGCAATGATGCAAATCAATCAACAAAACAAATCCACTGCACAGATTAATGTATGATACAAATGTACTCTATGATCTAAGTACACTGCCTCCACAGATTAATCTCGTATAATCTGTGTAATATTATGCATAGACATAGAAATAACTATAGACTGGCTGCTGTGACCCTACGTTCCTGCTTAATTGATTTTTGCCATTTTGGCGCTGTAGGCCGTAGTATCTAAACTTGGAACTAAATTAGTGATGTTCCCAAGTCGAAATTCGTAACGTTTGTCGATCTTCATTAATTATTAAGGTTACAATGTGACTGTGTGTGGTTGCCTAGTGTATCACTAGTTTTGGACTCTATTCTGAACCACAACCAAAAATTTTACAGTTAATTAATGCGGCCATTCGTAAGCCTAGTTTAGGTGTGTATAACCGAAAGTTTGTTTAAAAATTATTGATAAAACTTAAATTATACCTAGTTAAGATTTCACGGCCTCAATATGTTTATTGAAACTGGAAAAAAAAAACCTTAACTGTTATAAAATTATACACAATGAAATATATCTAATGTCGTATCGAACCGTCAAAGTATCACATCAGTGTGTAGTAACGAAAAATATACAGTTTTAGAAAATATATATTAATATAAAAGCAAAATCCGATATTAACTATCGATATTTATGTAAAGCGATATTACCCACCACTACATACGTCAAAATTAGTTCTGGGTTCAAATACTAGTGGGGCTTCAAATGGGCATAATAATTTAGTTGTCATTTATACGGGATAGCCAGTCTATAAGGTGTTAAAAAATCAGTGTCAAATATTTTAAGGGTAATGAGTTTACGTTGTGACTAACAATTTTTGTATGAATTTTTTTTTAATTTAAGCCTTAGTTTTCGAGAAAAACACGATCGAAAGTTTGATAATAAACTCAAATATCAACATCCTATAACACCTGATCACTACTACGGACAAACTACTTCGTACAGCAAGAAACGCTCGCTTGTGTGCGTGCTACTATGATTTATTGCCAAAATCTGCCGAAGGACGAACGACTTTTATTCAATTATAAACTCTAAATCGATGTAAATCGATTTAAATTTCAAAATTTTAGTGTAAAGGCGGCATTTGTCCAAATACGAGTCAAAAATACCGCTTTAAAAACAGTCGATATTCAATTTTAGATTCTAATTCGTTATCATAAGGTTGATTTTATTTTTTAAGTTTCTGAGGGCGGCGGAACACACACGATTTAGGAAATGCCGAAAGACCGAGAAAGTACTGTCAACAAAAACAGTTTCTTATTTTACATTTCTTATGAATTAAAAAAGGATTGATGGCAAAGTGCTTTTAGGGTAAGGTTAAGGTCTTGGATCCGATCCCCGGTAAACTAGTTATGTTTCGGAGTACTCTTACTGACCTACTGAATTGACTTACTGAATAAATAACAATTAATTTGAACCTGCTTTTTAGATGATTTTTTATGCTTTGTGTTGTGCGTTGGTTTATTTACTAAGGACTAAAAGTAAAGTCAATGAGCCAGACGTTGCGTAGGTACGCAATAATTTATAGGTATCAATAAGGTTAAACTGGGGTATACCCTGTACAACGAAACTGTTATTCGTCTCCCAAACACTCAAACGGGGCATAATTTAACACATTATTCTGAATCCCGTCTGGAAGTTGACTGCGACTACTTCACCACATGTAGATACATAGTAAATTTACATGATAAATGCATTTTAGTGATTAGACAGATACATTTTTGATTGCTGTTTATTCAACGTAAAGGATAAAATGTTGAATACTTGTACTTACAGTATCCGGCAGTAGGGAATGCACGCACATGGTGCTAAAGAGGGAGGGAGGGAGGGTACAACTGGCTAGTACCTTCAAAACTTAAGATTGCTAAGCTACTAGTTAATACCAATTATAACAAGTTAAATAATTAGTAGGTACAATACGCGGCGCTAGAATGAACATCAAGCTAACGAGTAAGATAATCGGTTAGTTTCGGCTTTCATAGAACGTCGTTTCTGTCGCACGGATTATCTCTCTTTTTAGCTCGATGTGCATACTGCATACTACCGCCGCGTACTGTACCTATTATTTGATTTGGTATCACTGGTAAGAACTAGTAGCAATCTTAATTTGTAGTTTAGCATGGTAATACAAGATTCGAATTGATAAGTAAAAAATAATTACACCAAAAAAACAATAACACCAAATAATTGAGTGATTTTTTTTTGCTAACGCTACACTTACACGTGCCATAGGTATGCGCTTTTTATTTATTATTACTCCTGCAAATTGCAAAACAGTCACAACAATCAATCAATCGGCGCTAGACCTTCTCTTGTGTTTGACGTTAATTGCGAAGTCTCACCATGCCATACAGGTATTCGGACTCTGATTACCTCAACATGGTTAAGTGCTACCATGAGGCAAACTACAGTTTAGTGGAAGCAGTAAGGCTGTTCCACAAACGGCACGGTGTGCGCGTGTGTCCACGCACAATCTTAGGGGCTGAACAACGGTTTCGTGAAAGTGGTAGGTTCATGCCTTCTGGTGATGCTGGCAGACCTCGCACTTCAGTACAGCTTGAAGAGGACGTGCTGAATTTCTTCGAGCTCCACCCGACCGCCAGTACGAGGGATGCTGCTGCCGTTTTCAACACTAACCATGTGTACGTGTGGAAAGTGCTGAAGAGGGAGCGAAGACACCCCTACCACTTCACGAGAGTGCAGGAGCTGATGCCGCAGGACTACGCGCCACGCGTGGAGTTCTGTCAGTGGATCCGGCGTAACAGCCTAGCCAACATATTGTGGACGGATGAGTGCACCTTCACCAGAGTGGGCATGTTCAATATCCACAATGCTCACTACTGGTCTGAGGAGAACCCACATCTGGCGCGTCCAGATCATTTTCAGACGCGGTTCAGCGTGAATGTTTGGGCTGGGCTACTAGGACATCAGCTGATAGGACCAGTATTTTTTAATCGGCTGAATGGCGCCGTTTACTTGGAATTCCTTGAAAGAGAGTTGGAGGAGTTGTTAGAAGATGTGCCGCTAAATCTTATGCAGCAGATGCACTACCAACACGACGGCGCGCCCGCGCATTACGACCGCCATGTCCGCGAGTACCTGACGGCACGTTTTCAGGATCGGTGGATCGGACGCGGTGGGCCTATTGCTTGGCCAGCACGCTCGCCAGACCTGACGCCGCTGGACTTCCACGTCTGGGGCCGTGCTAAGGATCTCGTGTATGGTCAAGATGGCCACACCATCACCAGTGCCGAGCAATTAAAAGCACGAATCATTAGTGCTTTTGAAACAATGCGCGGCGACAGTGAAAGTTTAGTGCGTGTGCATAGGCATATTTTAAAAAGGGCTGCGCTTTGCATTCAGGAGAATGGGGGGCACTTCCAACAACTATTGTAAATAATTTTGTAAATAAGTGACTGTGATTTTGTACATAATAATGAACTACCTTTAAACACGCCAAGTAAGAGTAAGTAAACCTTGTTATCTGCATTGACTGATAGAAATAGCCTAGTAGTACCTATCTCCATAGAATTATGTTGCATTAAATCAGGTGATGAGTAATAAATGATTTTACGCTTACTTGCCAGTCCAAAGCCTGGAAAAGTGTGATGGGAGGTGGAAATTCTTTATTTGTTTTGTGTTCTTAAAATAAAAGTGATATTTTTAGTAATAAGTGTATTTATTAATTGTCAACATGTGTAATTTAATTAAAAATGTTTTTTTCAATTTAACTGTATTTTTATTTTACCGTAAGAACTAATAGAAGTAATTAACATTAAAATTACAACATAAAGTGACAAACTGTCAGTTGCTGAAGAATGTATTATCTTTAAAGACAGCATTAACACTTATTTTTCTATTTTGTGTACGAACGTTATGTTACAGACCTGCATTATAGCTATAAGTCGTCTTTAAAGATAATAAGGCCCAGTTTCAATACTTGCTGATAAGTTCTGGATAACCTATCTGGCACTTGTTTTGACAGATAACCCATACAATTAGCTTTCTTAAGCCTTTCTGCAACTCGCGGCAATTATCTAAAAGGAGTAGGTACGTCGCACATGCACACACACACACACACACACACAATGACATGAAACGAGTGAGACAGAAATGATAACAGTGTTTCTATCTCAAAGAAAATTCATTCATACACACACACCCAATGTCTAGCATGAGCTTGTGTGTCGTATGATTTTATGTGCGCATGAATGAGATCCTAGGGATTATGAATGGGTTTTGACTAGTATTAGCATCGTGCGAGAGTGTTTGTTTGCGTTTGTGGGAGTTTGCGATCATGTACAGGATGATATAAATTATTTATATCAATAAACATTTTCTTTTTTCGATTTATTCAAATCCGTTCTATAGTTTTAAATTTCTCTTAAATATGATCCATGTGGTAGTCTCAGTTACCCCTTAAAATATTTGACATTGATTTTTTAACACCTTATATACTAATTTCTAAAACTGGATACAAGCGGCGACGGACGCGATCTGAAATTGTATATATGACCAATATGCCATTGGTCGATCCTTGGGCTGGCGGAACTTGACTGAAGGATAGACCAATGGCGGCGCTTGACCTCACAATGTCAAGACAAGTCCGGAGCTGCGTCCGCCGCAGTTTGTCACCAGCTTTAGTTATTCTAAGTCTATGGTCCGAATAGTTACAGTGTGACTGTGAATCTACATAGAATACAAGAAAATCGTATTACAAAATCGAATTATTATTTTAAATCGAAAACGATGCGATCGATTTCGCGCTATAACGAACGTTGGATTAATGACTGATATATCATTATGTTGTTACTAAAATAACAGTGGGTAGATAGACAATGGATTTTTTTTTGTCTACCTAGTAGTCTCGGTTTAACCGTTATTTTTTTTAAATCTATGTTCTAGATTCGATTATGAACCACAACCAAAAAATGTTACAGTAAATTAATGCAGCCAGTCGTAGTAAGCCTGTTTTAAGTATGTATGTGGGATACGCAGGACAGTAAAATTCCGGGATTCTTTAATTAATATTTATTTTCAAACTCTAACAATACTTTACGTCTTTCGGCTTTACCTTGTCTTTTCTTAGGCTCGGACTACAAGCATCCGGATTTTTTCAGAACCATACAAATTGGATTGAATCTGGGCTTGTCCGTTATGTAATCTACCTGACAAGATGTCATCTACAGCACTGACTGATCTAGTAAAACGTTGTACATAGTACTAAATTCCGTAATTCCGGGGTTCTGAAAAGTTCCGGGTGCATGTAGTCCGAGCCTAAAAAAAGAGTAAAACCGGTTTTAGGCTTGAACTATATGCATCCGGAATTTTTCAGAACTCCATACAAAACGGCTCCGCACAAGCCCGGATTCAATCCGATTTGTATAGGGTTTTGAAAAATTTCGGATGCTTGTGGTCAGGGATGAAAAGTTTTAAAAAAATATCGATATATCGACATTGATATACACACAACATCATGGTCTTGGGATTTATATATTTTTTTTATATAACTTAAAAAGTACTGGCCTTACAAAAAAACTATTAATGACAGATTATAAAATCATTATGTTCCTTTTTTAAATTCAAATTTGTATTTAGAAGGTTTTGTTATAAGATGAAATTCGCATTCATTGAATTTCTTCTAAAGAAGTAAAGTATTATTTTACTCTTTGAAGTAAATCTTAACTTCTAACTTGATTAAAACTCCGTAGATTTCTATAAATCTTTGTCAAACGCATCTCCGGTGTCCATTAATCAATCATGCCACGTAGACACGACCAGGAACGAAATGTTAAGAGCAGTGGGCATGATTCAAGCTGGCGCTACCCAAATTGCGGTTTCTGAAGCCATGAGGACCAGTCAGAGCGTTATATCCAGGCTTTGGTCACGTTATCGTGTCACGGGGGAAGTGGTGGAACGGCACGGAGGACCTCAACGCATAACAACACATGTAGGACCGATTCATAGTAAATGCTGCACGAAGTCAACGGCGATGCAATTGGTTCATAGGCTACAGAGAGAGTATGGTTTGCTGGTAAGCGGTCAAACTTTGAGAAGACGACTGCATGAAGTTAACCTACGTGCTCGTAGGCTACTTCGGGTACCAGCGCTAAGGAGAGGCAATCGAGGAAGAAGATTACAATGGGCTATTGCACACGAAAACTGGAACCAATTTCAATGGTCACTTGTGCTCTTCACTTATGAATCCAGGTTTGGATTTCATCCTGATTCGCGAACAGTACGCGTTTGGAGAGAACCTGGACGTTGGAATCGACTGCAGCACCCACAACAAGTTCATGCATATCAAGGTGGCACGATTATGGTTTGGGCAGGAATTCGTCTCGGCGGTAGAACGGACCTCGTTTGGATACAAGGCAATATGACTGCTCTAAAATACCGAGATGAGGTGCTAGAGCCTGTAATCTTGCCCCACAGACAGCAAATGGGACAAAATTTCCAGCTAATGCATGACAATGCCCGTCCATATACGGTGCGTATCGTTACACGTTGGTTAGAACAGCATGATATCCAAGCTTTACGACTGGCCTGCACAATCCCCTGACTTAAATCCTATTAAGCATGCCTGGGATATGCTTCAAAGAAGAGCTCTTAGGAATTTCCCTGAAGATATTGTGCATATAATCAGCTTTTCTTGCATCTTAGCAGGACTTGGGACAGTGTTCCACAACAGGATATTGACACCCTTGTTTTGAGTACGCAGCACCGCTGCAGATGTGTCAGGAGAGTCTTAGGTGGATCCACGGATTATTAATTTTAAGTTTCAACAATTTTTATAGTAAAAAATAATTGTTTTGTTTAGGTTTTGATGGTTCAAAAATAAAGTTAAGATTGAAATTTTGTCAGTTTTTCCTCTTATTTTTTAAAATTTAACTTTAAAAGTTTATTTATCAGAATAGATAGGTTATTAAACAAGTTTATTTTAATGTGTAGGTGTCTTAACAAAAAGTTAATAGAAGTTTAGTTATTTAGGTTTAATTGAAATATCCCTAGACCATGTTGATGTGTGTATATCGAATTAAGTCCATATTTATATATCGAAATATCGGTGTAGTAGGCCGATATATCGATTTTTCTTCTTTCTCATACAAATACAATGTAGTTTTAGTTACCCATATCGATTATGTAAGACGCGTCCGTCGCCGTTTGTATCCTGTTTCAATCTGTGCTGTGACATTGAGCAAGTAAAGCCAGTGACATATGGCGGCGGACGCGGCTCCGGACTCGTCTTGACATTGTAAGGTTAAACGCTGCCATTGGTCGATCCTTTTGCTGGTGGAAGTTGACTGAAGGATAGACCAATGGCAGCGCTTGACCGCACAATGTCGAGACGAGTCCGCAGCCTCGTCCGCTTCCATCTGTCACCGGCTTATTTATTAAGCCGGTGACAGATGGCGACGGACGCGGCTCCATAAATTAATATTACTTATATATTTTACCGCACGACTGTACCGCATTCATCTCAAATAAGTAGATGTTTACAGTTAAATTTGACAACCTTTTACAACAAAAATTACACTTTTTCGAGGAACTATTTCAAGCACATAATTAATGACAATGAGATATAAATTGTATCTACAGCTTATTTGGTTTGCGCGCACGGAGGTGAGTACGCTAGACGAAGAAGCTCCTAGCGTACTCACCGGCTTATAGCTATAATTTCGTAATTATAAGGGCATTATTTCTATCCTTTGGGCATTATTTATACACTATTTTTTGATGTATGAATTATATTAATAGCTTGTATAGTTTTCCCACACGAGAGGCGAGTACGCTGGGCGAAACCTCCTCATAACGTACTCACCAAACTATGGCTATAATTTCGTAAGTTTAAGGGAACTATTTATTTCCTTTGGGCACTATTTATACTATGAATCAATGGGCCAGTATACAAAAAAAACAAATTAGTTGGATTAACAGAAGATATCGGACACGTATTTTTTCTTTTCTCAATCAAAGAAAAAATGATGAAGATATAGCCCGTTAAAGTTACAAGACAAAATATGGGTCCAATATTTTTTGATAATCTAACTGACGGACTAAATAGAATAATCATTTTTTGACCCAGGAAACTAGCCCATTATTGGCATTCATGAAATATCGCTACGGTGTGGTGAGTACGCTAGGCGAAGAGACGGATTTATCTAAATTGACTACAAACGAACCGGCACACGATCCGATCCGGTGCCGGAGGCCGTGTCTTTCCTTGGGTGTGGCCACGATCGCCTATCATCATCGTAGCTTTAGTACTTAGTTTAAAGGTTTATTTAAAGTTAAACTTTTCCAGCTTAAAATTTAATTAACATAGTTAGCTATATGACGTTTTGTGAATATTTCTGGCCAATATCATAATTTTTCAACCAAAAATATGTACCTACAGACAACGGCAGGTCAACCTACCCGAAAAGTTAAAGGTCATTGAATTGATTTTCAACGTTTTAACCAACAAATATCAATTGAGAAAATTTGACGTTTTGTGTTAGGTTGACGTGCTGTTGTCTGTACCTTTATCATCGACGACGACTCTACTTACCTCTGTTCCAAATTAACTAATTTTAGGATTTCTATGAGCGCTTACGAAATTGGACCTTGTTTTTATTGTGATAGAAGCCTCTATATTCTTCTTTTTAGGAATAAAGCAAATAAATTTTCCAAGCTTGCAACTTGGTTGCATTCTAAAATGTCATAACTATTAAACGCATGTATTTAAAGTAAAACCGTATAACTTACTGTACTTTAAGGTCGAATTTTAAATAGTGAAGTAAGTAAGAGTTGATAGTATTTTTGGGATGTAGGTACTGCGCGAGCTTGCTAGCTACTTTCGGGACAGTTTTTGGCCCCCGTTTTGTATAGAAGGTTACATCTAGGGACTAGGGTATTAAATATCGTTGCCTACAGCGCCATAATAGCGAAAATTAATTATTTTTAAGGCTCCGGATTTTCCGGAAACTCATACAAAACGGATTGAATCCGGGCTTGTCTCTGATTCTGACAAAATCATCCGGATTTTGTCAGAATCCGTTAGACACATTCATTTTCAAGTCAATGGGCCATTTCTTTTGAAAGAGAGATAAGCGGCTTACCTCTCTTTACCTTACCTGCCTATCAATTGCATCTCCATATAGACCAGGAGATAGTGACACAAAATTTCCGGTCATTTGTACCAAGTATGACGACTCTCCTGCCCCCTAGCATGATCATGACCTCCAAGACATGCTATGATATAGCGATTAATCGACACCAACTGTATTTTTTTAAAAATATTATAGATACAGTCGCCATGTTGAATTTTTATCGAAACAGCGATCACAACATGTGACGTCACCGGAAAGGCGATTCAACATGGCGGCTACCTATATACTGGGGTGTCCCATAAAGAGCGTGCCAAACGAAAACTGTAGATACAACATGAAAAGCTGTATCTCTTGTCCAAAAATAGTCCTATTAAAAGTCGCACTGTTTTTGAGAAAATTGTGAATTTGGAAAACCGAAAATAATTGCTAAGGAAAACGACGTGCAAAAATGGTTCGACTTCTATGAAGTCTAATTTCGGATAGGAGATCGAGCCTTTTTGCTCTATCTATGGTTTTCGTTTGGCACGCTCTTTACGGGACACCCTGTATATATACATATAAAAAAAGAGATTTCTATCCTTTGGGCATTATTTATACACTATTTTTTTATGTATGAATTATATTAATAGCTTGTATAGTTTTCCCACAAGAGAGGCGAGTACGCTGGGCGAAACCTCATAACGTACTCACCAAATTATGGCTATAGTTTCGTAAGTTTTTAAGGGAACTATTTATTTCCTTTGGGCACTATTTATACTATTTAAGAATCAATGGGCTAGTATAAAAAAAAAACAAATTAGTCAGTTGGATTAACAGAAGATATTGGACACGTATTTTTTCTATTCTGAATCAAACAAAAAATGATGAAGATAATAGCCCGTTAAAGTTCCGCGTAACGTCACGCCTTGCGACACTTTTTAGCAAGACGTGAAGTCACGTGCTCACATTGATGCGCTTTATCTTCGTCATTTTTTGTTTGATTGACAAAAGACAAAATATGGATCCAATATTTTTTGATAATCTAACTAACGGACTAAATAGAATAATCATTTTTTGACCCAGGAAACTAGCCCATTGTCGCGCTCTCAAAATTAGTTCATTTATCCTAACCTTACGTTTCGAGGAAACTAAAGTAAATAAAAAACTATAAGGAATAAAGAATAATATATGAAGTGTCTGGGAATACGGGAATGACGGGCAGGTTAGAGGTCTTAGGAAAGGGGATACTTGGGCAGCAGTGACAATGAGACGCGAGTTAATATGTTGACGGTTTATTCCAGACCGAGAGGCCCTGCTTACAATGGCATGTTAGTCTACCATATTTTCTCTAATTGTTAATCTTATTAAACTACCTACATTACAATATACAGGGTGTATCAGGCGGCCTGTAGGTAAATTAAGGAGAGAACTCAGTAAACGATTCTGATCATGAATCAATAAAAAAAATACTTTTTTTTAAATGAAATTATCCTCATTTTTGTTGCTTTGTAGTCATAGCGCACGCGGCTTGCCCGCTTTCCCACGGCTCGGTTCCGTCTTTCGGCGCACCATACAAACAAAGGATCGACACATTACAGCTCCGCTTGTCGGTGACTCAAAGCGCCCGCGCCGCCTATTGTTCCCCTCGAGCCCGCCGACTAGACTCGCTACTGTGTGTACGTGCGCGTTTAGTTTTACGGTCTCAATAAAAAACTTTTCGTGGGTGCATCATGGGTGATTTCACAAAGTGAGGAACTACCTTAACGAACGGTTCGGAGACCGGTGGATAGGCCGTGGTGGTCTGATAGAATGTGAGGTGACCGTGATGAACTAGGATAAATTAACTAGACGAATTGAAACTATTATGTGTGTTCGATAAAGTGATAAACAATAAGTTGATTCTTTCGAGTATAAAAAACAATTTACGACGACGTGGCTATTGTGTTTGGCGCAAAACGGACGCCACTTCGAACATTTGTTGCAATTTACATAAGTTTTACATGGTGCCAAACGTAAATAACTCAATCGTTGTAATTAAGTTGATTCATTTAGTTTTCCCGATGGAGACGGTGAGGTCAATGACCGTAATGAACTACGTAGACGTTTTGAAAGTGAAGAAGTAAAAAACACAACACACAACACATTGTGTTTAGTGCAAAATGGACGTCATTTCAAACACTTATTTGCTTGCAAAACGTAAATTTTCATACCTAACTACATGGTGCTAAACTAAGTGATAATTAATTTAATCATTTTAAATAAGTTGTTTGTAAATTCCCTTTTTTAAAACTTATTAAAATTTAAACATTTTTAAATTCTAAATGTAAAATTTTGAGATAAACATAACTTCCGAGTTTTAGATGCTTTGCCGGTCCTAAGTCCGGAAAAAGTACGAAGGATAAACTGAGTCAAATAATAAACGATCACGGTCGCGCGGCGCGGCCCGAAGTGTGTGCCCATGATTTTCGGTCGTTTCGCGGAATGGTTCCCGGTGTGATAATTTCATACACGTCTAAATTTATTCAGTAAAATATTTTTTTCTATTATATAGACTTCTCATTTAACCTTTACTTTAATTTACCAACAGGCTGCCCGACACACCCTGTATACAGTAAAGTAAAAACGAAAGTTACTTGTTTATCGGGCAAAATTTTTTTTTATACCTTTTCATCAATGTACAGACAACAGCACGTCAACCTACCACACAACGTCAAATTTTGTCAACCGATTTTCAACTTTAAGTCTGACACGTAGAGATCAATATCAATTAAGAAATTTTGACGTTTTGTGGTAGTGGTAGGTTGACGTGCTGTTGACTGAACCTATGGAAAAAATTATACTATTAATACAGATTTTACTATAAGATTGTTGATCTTCAAATACGGTTCCAGTTTCGAAATTAATTCGACAAAGAGCTGTACCGAAACTTTAAAATATTTGTAAAATTCGTTTTCATTTTTATTTTTTAAATTAGGGACTCAATTCCACTATTTAAGCAGAGCAGTGATTCTGCCAGTGTCCAGTGTTTTCTTGATATAGTGTTCACAATAAATAACGATTTTTTTACTAGGTAACTACAATTATTAAAACTGAACTAGCGACACTGCGTAGTCAGTAGTAAATAATGTATATGATTTATAAGTAGGCACTAAACTGCCGTCGTACTATGTACATGTATAATCAATATATATATTTATTTTATAGTTTTGTTTGTTTGATAAATCTTGCGTATTCTTTCAATCGTAATGCATTTATATTTATGAACCCAGTACTGTCCTCAGGTGAAAACCCTCCAGCCACATCCATGGATACCAACTCCTGATTGTAAAGGCTAGTCAAACTTTTTCTTGCCAGGACAGTCACTGAAACACGTAATGAATGGGTAAGTAACACAGACCAAACAATTTAGAAAACTTACTGAAAATAAATCATGTACAATCATGGTAGGCTCAAAAGAAAAAAAAAAGTTGACAACGTATTGTAGGTTTTCGTGTTATGATGAAATTTTAAGAATTTTTAGCAAAATCGTGCAGTTACCACGCGATCGATTGCTTAGCGTCATAAAAAAAAAACATAATACATTTGTGATCGCTGGGTAAGTAATGGTAATCGCTTCCTGATGCACTTTTTCTTACGACTCAAGCGCAAACAACAATTTAGTAGCAACATAGGGCACATACTCTATGTGGAAATGTCAGCCTCTCTGCTATCATCTTCAGGACTTTATTTCTGCTTGCCCTTAGTCTCGCTATCACAGCCGCAAAAGTTTTGGGTATTATCGCGTAAAAATCGTCTATTTGCGCATGTACAAACATTCCAGATGCACTACAGTAAGTGCTCAAATAGCCTAAATTAATGAATGTGGCTGTACTGTTTTAGTATGGGCGTAGGCTGACAGGACTTGTCATTTCATTCTAAACATAAGTGTAAAATCACTAACGTGTTTCGGAGAAAGAGCTCCTCATTGTTGCTCTATAGGGTATGTGCTCTGAGTAGCATTAATAGGAAGTATTAGAATGTCAAACGTTACGTCAGATGTTTTCAAAGCAAAAACAGAGGCCCTGGAAAAATGGATGAAATTAGAAGCAATTTTTTCCATAATATTCTATATTTACAGCTTAAAAAAAAACCTTAAACAAATAAAAATACAAAAAGCAAACCTTACTACAACGTTCTAAAACAAATTGAAACTGTTCTCCTTAAAAGTTTTTTTTTGTATTTTTGTTTGTTTGAGCTGTATGCTATATTATGAGAAAACATTTTCATCATCATCATTCCAGCCATAGGAGGTCCACTGCTGAACAAAGGCCTCCCCCAATGACTCGCCACGCTTGGCAGGCGGGTTGGCGAGCGCAGTTTTTTTATAAGATTTCGCACGAAGACGCTGCTGCCCGTCTCGTGCTACAGGAATTAGTCGACTCTTACGACACGCCTCCTGTTGGCGGTGGGGAAGTGTATTCTTTACGGCCGTCCCCACACACACACAGAAAACATTTTATTCGTTAAAATAGGATTCATGGAACCAAAACTTTTAGGAATGACCCCCGCCATGCACCTGTTCGATTTAATCCATTCTTCCAGGAACACCCTGTATGTTCTCTATCATCGGTCGCAAAGTACTTACAGTGATGATAGTGAAATAATGCAACAAAGTTTATTTTGTAACATAAATGTTCGGTGTTTCAGCAATAGCAAAAAAGTAGCCAAAAGGCAACTGGAGGAGCTATTAAGACTTCCTTACTGAACATCGCAATAGCTAAGGAGTGGCGCTGGAGCAAGGTAAATAAAGAAGCAGTTGATAAGCAGTGGAATGATTTTGCTAAGTTCAACTACTTAACGACCAATTCAACTATAGGGCTTGTGCTTACTACACAGATCTATGAACAGCTTCCAAATGAGTGTGCTCTAAACTCGTGTCAGAAGCTCCAATGGCTTGGCTTGATCACAAAGGCTACACCTTAATCGTACGGTGTTGCTGGTAATAACATATCTTCTTTAACTTCTTTAATCAACATTTAACGCTTCTAACAATACAGCACGAGCCATGTTGTTACAATGGTGTAATGAAGTTCATCGAATTCGCGGCGATAATGAAGCAAAGATTAAGTATTTTTTTAGTATTATATTAAAGTTAAATTATGAATATGACAGAGTTTAAATTGATTAAATGCTCATTATAGTTCATCTATTTTTCGGTAGTCATTAGTTTGCTATGGTTTTGTTTTTGCTGATACGTAATACGAATTTGCAATTTTTAGAGCAAATATTGCGCAATTTGAGCTATCCCTTGGCTTTTGCAAGATAAGACTGCCGATACGGTCTAGTATAGAACCTAAACACCACAACAAGTGTTTAGGTCCGATAACTTTTATTAGCTTCACTTGCATGTAACAACTAACAGCTACCTACCATGTTATTAAATCTTAGAAGTAATTTTTAACAACATCTGTCGTATTATTTCAATCTTTATTAGGTGACATTCGGATGACAATTCAATAATTTGATATCATCATGCTGATTTGATGATAGAGCCACAAGGTGGATAGTACCTAGAACTCTTTCACGGCTACTAGTCAAACCTTCGGGTGTATGTTCATTTGATTCGTTTCGACGAGTTTATTATATTTAAACGTTTTTTAAACTTTAATAGCTTATAAAATTATAGTTAAAACAACCCAGCCTGTACCTGTTTTTAATGAAGTTTAGTATGCGCCCATATTTTATTTCCACGCGGTAAAGATATCTTAATTATAAATTTTCATTCGGGGATTCATGACTACATGACACATATACCTACACAACTTATTAGTCACTTACCATTTCCTTTAAATATTTGCACTGTGACAGAACCCGTCAGATAATCCTGGGAATGAACCAAACATTTTCTCGTATAATTAGCTTCAGGTGAAAACCAAAACCCGTTGTATACAAAATCGGCCATCTTGTCTTGTAAATACTTTTTGATCCTGAAATATTATTCAAATAATTACATAAAATATGAATATTATTTTTAAACTTCAGCCCGACAGCCAAGATATTTAAAAAGAGTTTAACAACTGTTAAAATATCTTACCTGAGTACTTCCCTATCTAGAGCATAGGCTTCTAAATCGACATGAGCGACGTGCAAAATTGTACCGGCTGGGGTTTCGTAAAGCCCTCTGGACTGAAACGTATACATTTAATGTAACTAATTTTATTATACACAAGAAGACAAGTATTTCAGTGTGGTGGGTCTACAAAACGAGTACCTTTAGTCCAAGAAAGCGATTTTCCACAATGTCAATGCGCCCAACACCGTGCTGTCCGCCAAGTTTATTCAGTGTCTCCACAATAGCTAACGCGTCAGTGACTAGAAGAGCTTTTTCGTGGCCACTTGGAATTTTTACGGAAACTGGGAGACCTTAAAATGAGTATATGGATGTAAATCTCATAATGTAGGTGTATAAAGAGCACTGAGGCGACTTATTATTAGTGTAAATCAATCAACCAGGTATTTTGTCACTTCCACGTAAGTATACGAGATTTTTGGTACTAAATGAGATACAGGTTATCTATCTCTACAGGAACAGTTGTCAGTTTTTCATGCAGGTACAGGTAATTATACAGGATATGTGGGCAATGTATTTAATTGGAAGTACATACAGTTGTTATGCTAAATTACTTTATTTAAGTAGATAAAATATTTTATTTTCTATCATCTGGCTCGACGATGCCAGTAAGTTTGAAATTGTTAAGTGCTGTATCCTGAAATATTTTTTAAGAAAATACGTATGAAGTGTCATCATTTTTATCAGTGCCACTTTTTTGTAGTAAATCATCTACTGCTACTGAAAAAAAGTAGGCACCTTTATTATAAAAAATATCTTACCCTTTTCAAAATTAATATCAATAATGCTGGGGTAATCTTCTGTCTTTTGAAGATCGCGAGTCATTTTGTATATTCCAGCAGGAGGTATTGCAGAAGGATCTTCTAATACTCCCGATTCATAGCTAAAAAAGTTTATGAGAAATTAAAGTATAGTTTAAATTAAATGAGTAGGCATTTAGACAAGCATGACATTTAACTACTTCTTTTATTTTAATCATTTAACAAAGTCAGGATTCACTACTGAATAAAATCTCGAAAGTGTATTACGTAGTTGGACGTAACAGCTAACAAAATCTCTAAGGCTCATGCATGCGCGATTCTGCGCCAATACTTACATTTTGAAGTTTAGTTCTTGCAAAGTTTCATGAGATCATGGAGGACCTGTTAAAGGTTACGTGGTATGGCAAGCCGATAAAATAGTTTCCGATGGAAATCAATAAATATGTATAGGAGGCCTACATTCAGCAGCGGACATCCTTACGCTAAACCCAGGCTGTCAAGTGAACGTTTCTGACGTTTTGTATTCTATTGTGTATAGTAATGACTATAAAGCTATACACTTATTACAAAAAATATAGGCTAAGTTAATAAAACCATGACTAAAGATTAGCCAGCCAATTTACAATGAATGCTACTATTTCAAATTTTTTGACTATTACTTAGACCTGGTTTAAATCTAGTCTTATTTTCTCTCACCTGATGTGCATTATGTTTTCATCAGTTGACCAAGGAGCTTTAGGGGTTGCTGATACTGGAATATTTTCCTTTTTAGCGTATTCTATTAAATCACTTCTGCCTTGGAACCTCTCGAAGAATTCAGGTAGTCGCCAAGGTGCTATTACCTATAACAAGTTACAAGTTGACTTTACTGTACTGACAGTATTGAATTATATTTAGTACGCTTACTGAAAATTAAAAACTTAATTAAAATTGTAGGTAATTAAATAAATAAGTATACCTTGCCTTCGGGCCATAACGAATATACGCTCAATTCAAATCGAACTTGGTCATTTCCTTTTCCAGTAGCACCGTGAGAGATGTATCTAAAAGTATGAGTTTATGATTTATCAGCAAAGTAGGTTGAATACTTAATAATTATTTGGTTTGGCAAGAGTTCTAGCTCTGGCTCGAAATCGGTAGAATTTTATTCAAGACATACACGCACTGCACAAAACAACATATTTTCTTTTCATAGGCAATGATATGGTCACTGATAAGTTCAAGTTAGATAATGGTTCAAAAAAAGTTTAACATACTTACTTGGCGCCGAGTTTTCTCGCCGCATCAACGATGCCGACCGAAATACAGGGACGAGCCAACGAAGTTCCCAAATAATACCGACTCTCGTACACAAGGCCCATCTGAATAGCAGGTAGCATATAGTTCGTCACGAATTCTTTGCGGAGGTCTTCTACGACCACCTGTAGAGTTCAATAAATAAATTCATATCAGCGATAATCAAATCGACAACAATAATCAAAATGTGTATGAAGGTGATACCTAGTGTCCGACCGAACCTATTTTTACAAATGAAACTGAATTTCGGTAGTAGTCCCAGTGCTCCCAGTATTGTATAGAACCAAAACTTCCTTTTTAATATTTTGTACAGTTTTAGGAGTGTTTATTTTTCATGTAAAAATGTACTGCGGCGAGTGTGGTGCGCTGAAAGTGAAGAGACTAAACGGTCAGACTATTTAGGTCGTCTCGTCATAACCCATAACCAGGCTTAGCCTGTTGAAATATTTTATTGGTTTTCGACCGTAAGACAAGTGAATAGAGTTCTATGTATAGTGCACGCGACAGCAATACAATTTGAAAGTGCCCTATAAGAGTCGATGCATGCGAGAATATCAATCTCGTTGATATTCTTTGCACCCAGGGCGCTTTGAAATCAATGGCGTTCGATATGTACGAGGTGGAAACCTATGTTTTTGGCGGCAACTCGCTTATGGTCACTGGTTGACTGGTAGAATTTGCTTTTATGCATTAAACCAGTCTTTTGTATTAAATTTTTGTTTTTGTATATATTACATAAAAAAATAAACGGGTCTTAAGCGCATCAGCATGCATGCACTCCTAGTTTTACAATGTTATAAGAGGTACGAACTTACATCTTTAGCTCCAATGGTCTTCGCTTTCTGTTTAGCTTTTTGAAAATCTTCATCTTGCCCAATATCGGCCATGTAACACACCACATCATAGTTCTTTTGGATCAACCTAACATTGGTAACAGATATCTCTATTAATAACTATAACATGTTTATACAGTACAACTTTATTAAAATCTTTCAACCCTTCTCGATCACATTGACATTATCGTATAATAAACAAAAGTTTTGCGTTATGATAATTTTGGACACACATTAAACTAGTATAAATCAAGTTTCTTTTACCATTTTAAAATGCAGCTGGTATCCAAACCACCAGAGTATGCAAGGATAACAAGATCTTTAGTCATATTTATATTATGAGTGCGACTCAAATGAGATCGTATGGAACGAATGAGTCGCCTTCACGTTTATGTTTGTATTTAAGCGATAGAAGATAGCCCGCAGGTCACACAAACCAACGAACAATATTTATATTTAAAAAAGATAACAGTCACATGATAATTATATAGTTAACCGGTTGAAAGAAGTCAAACAACAAATGAGATGATTAAATAGTTTAATGAAGCTTTAACAGTTCAATACTGATAATAATGTAATGTGTTTAGACAATAATTTAATCATGTTCCCTACAATAATTGCACACCCGATTACAATAGTTGTTGCAGCTTTGTGTTAATTGATTTGTTTATAAGATATCCTCTGACAACTGGGTTTTCAGCGGTTTCTTTAAGTAACTATAATAAACATTAACAAAGCATTATATCACAATGAATAAACGGATTACTACCTATTCTATTTATCCCTTTATACTCATACTATTAGGTAAATTATACCACAATTCTAGTTGTCAACTTTAAATATTTATCGATCATTATTTTATGCGTACATTTTCGACGAAGTTCTATCTTTATTAAAACTATTCTTCATTTCTTTCAGATTTTATTATTTTGACAATCAATAAAATTGTGATATATTTTGTACCGTTCGACTACACAATAATAATACATTATAAAATTGTATTTACCGAGTATCGGAATGTAGACGAACACTAACACTTAACTTTTTAACACTGACATAAAGGATTAACAATTTTTAGAGATGAAAATTTATAAATATGCAAAGATGTTGATACTAGCGTTTTGAATAATCTACACTTAAATAAAAATGCGATGCGCAGGTGTTAAACTAAATAGTTGCAGTTGTTGGGGCAGATCGACCGTGCGGCAGCGAGCGGTTACTTACGAGTAACAATGTTAGTATTGTGACTGTTTAACTAAGCTTTGTTTTGTCAAGATCTAGCATTTGCAATAAAATATGACAAAAAGAAGAAAGTTACAGCTAATAACACACGAGATAAAGGCAATAATTACACCTATGCATACTTCTAACAGTAAATATCTATTCAATTTAGTACTAAATTAGTTTAGCTACAAACGGTATTGCTCATCAGAAAACTCGGCATTGATTTCAGTCTGTCATAATTATAAACACATTTTTAAAATTAAAACATTTTAAATATTAGTAAACTAACATTTTTAATTCTTACCTTAACCAAACAAGAATATTAAAATCTTGAAAAACTTTATAAATCCGCTAACAATATAAATATTTCATATAAGTATTAATAAAAAAAACAAAATAAAAAGTATTCGATTATCTTTCAAAAGGTTAACATTGTTGTTAATGTACGTGTTATTAGAATACTGAAATAATAATAATAATATTATATTATATTAATTTAGGATTTGAGACGATTTTTAAAATTAAATTTACATAATGTTATTAACATAATTAGTATTATTTCATTAGTCAATCTACGCCAGAAATTGTATTAAGATTCTCAATAATTACTATTTAAAACACATACATCACAAAAATATCCTGAATATTAAATTCTATTATATTTTAGGTACCAGCACCCATGTTAGATTTAAATGTTAAGAGTGCTATCCTTACGCGAAAAAATCAAAAACTTTAGACCGTTCTATTTAAGCACTAACATCTTTTCCTTTAAATAAATTGCAAAGTAAGATTTGACAGAAGGCGGCCAAGGACGCCGTTTAAGTAAGGGCCAGCAGTTAAAACACTTTGTGATGTAACTTGTACATGAAACGACTGATATGCCATCAAACACGAGGGTAATACTAATTTTGTCAATGTAAATACACAATAACATTTTTGGTTTACCTGCGTTTTATACGTTACTACAAGATTCAGAATTATACGAATGTTTAGGCGGTGAGAGAGCTGAGGTCAGAGAGGAAAGTGTCGGGGGTGAGTATGTGGGACGATCCAACGATCACCTCCCAGTTCTTCGCCGCAGCCGTCACTTCATACGCGCAGCGGATTTCGGAAAAGCACACGCCTGCAAGGAAACACAATTTACTATCGAATACTATGAAATGTTATAACCTTTTCATGAACAGCAAAGTCACGAAGCAACTTACCTCCGACAATGAAAACGATAAGACGGGGTACATTTTTAATGGTTTGCTGAGCTTTGTCCTTGTGCCAATGTCCATAGCGCACGCTGTAACAACGATTAAAATAATAATTTTAAAACTGATTTTACTAGATCACAATGTATTATTTATATATGTTGCAGGGAAATGAGAACACTAGTGATTTCGCGAAATCTCTAAGGATACCACAGAATCACGGTAGATGTCTAATATTCTTGTTCCTTACGTCTTCTTAGTAAAAATATTTAGTTAAATGACATATCATGTAGCAGAGCAATACATATAACTCATTCAATTCAATTCAATTCAATATATTTATTGCATTCTATAATGTTACACAGGTGTTATAAATAAGTACATAAAACAGATCATTATAGACCCTGTAGGGCACAACAATAAGATAGGTATTGTGGGCAGAGAGGGTGACGCCATGCATAATTAGATCAATTTGTTTATTTTAAGAACTTTTAAAGAATTAAAATACATTAAGAAATCATATGATAATTATTGAATATTTCATAATAATATCATCATATCAAATAAATAGTATTTTTAGGCATTTAAATATTTATTTATTCATCTACCTATTGTTCATCAGTCTATTTATGGTAAGTCAACTTTAACGAAAGTAACGGGGAATTCCATTTCTTATTATTACCTGGTAGGCGCTTGGTAACCTGAGGGCTGAGTCCGCCCGGCGAGGAATGGGAAGTGCCGTTGGTCAAGCTTGTCTTCGATCGCGTCTTCCATTATATCCTAAATGTATAAACATGAGCACAAACCATTATGTAAACATCTTTTACACCATGTTTAAAAGCAAATAAATAATTCAATTTATATTTTATAATATTCTTTTAGACAACATACGGATCTTAAATTATATTTTAGTAGCGCATTAACACGATATAACAACAATTTACAATAAGCAAAAACAGTTTTCAGAAACAAAGTCGGTGGACCGGTGCGAATTTTCAAGCTACTGTGTAATAAATTTGGTATACAGGGTTACATTTCAAGGTAGATACTGACAAATTTTAAAAATAAGGTCTATAGAACAATATAAAAATACTAATTTATCGTAATTAATTTCAGTCGTCGTATTTCTGGAGTGAAATATACTTAAAAATTTCCGAAAAACAAAAGAAAATGCGAGATGCGCCGTCATTCATCAGAGATCACAGGCGTACGCCGACGCCGTTCCGACAAGAACCTCATGCAGTGTACATACGGTGCAATTTTATCGAGTAATCGTAAATTTTCTATGTATTTTATTTTTCAAATTCAGAATTGAAGGATACAAAACGAAAAAAAAAGTTTGTTTTTTACGTAGACCGATTTGGTTACTGATTCTGAGTGGTCCCTGAAAAATTGGCACTACCATGAAATGTAACCCTGTATAATGGAGCATAATTATTTACCTTGACTACGGGCGTCCATCGTGACATTTGGTAGGTCTGCTCGGTGATCCTTTCTTTTCTAGTTATCTGATACTGTTTCTTGCGATTGCCCTGTGTAACAATAAATGCAAAGTTATTAAAGCTATATCACGAGGTTGCTAACTGTTTTTAGGGTTACGTCCAGAAAAGGTTAAAAGGAACCGTTATAGGGTCGGTTCGTTGTCCGTCAATCTTTGTCTTTCAAGCTCCTTTTTATCAGGAATGCGTGAAGATATCAAGTTGAAATAAATAACAAATACTCAGGTCTGCAATACCTTAAAGCTGTGTAAATCTAACTTCTAAGTCAAAGCAATCAAAGACACGGCTGTTATGCCGCATTTTTGCAACTCACAAGTACTTCACTACTAAGCATAGCAAGTTACAGCACAAGTCAAGTCAACAAAAGTGGCAAAAATAAGTACTAGTATCTCAAATTAATTAATAATTAATTGATATTGATAAAAATTAGTGTAAAAAAGAGTCAAAGAGAAGAGAAGTCGTCCTTACGGGTTCCCATGTTTCGTCGACATACGTTGCGTGTGAGGTACACCGAAGGTTTTTTAGTGGACGAGTTAGTATAACTCGTCGGGAAACAGTTGCGAAAGCCACTGTTTCCTGACAAGGGAGTTCTATATAACTTATCGCTGCCTCCGTGGCGGTGGGTATGCGGGAAGGATGATAACCCCTTGCTGACCCGATTCGAAGTCGCAGAGAGGGGAGGGCGGGAAGGCGTTTGATCTCAACTACCCTCCTCTAGCAGGATAATGAGCGTGGGGTCGAGGGTCTCTGATTTTACATTGCACAGCCTGCCTGTCATTGGGTGATTCCGTTGTGTACAGGATGCCTGAGATCAGGCATAAGCCGTACGTAGGCGATAGATGCACCGTCAACATACGTTTCGAGGTACACCACAGGTTCTCACTGGGTAAACTTTGCCGGAAAACAGCTGTGAAAGTTGCGGGTTTCTAGCAAAAGAGTCCCACATAACCTATGGGTTGTAGGTATACTTGAGGCGCTGACTAGAGCCAACGACCTTGAGTAATAGACACAGGCCCTTCAAGCAGCGCGCCTCAATGATCATTGTCGAATTCAGTAGGAGTGACAGAGAAGGTGCTGCTTGGAATGAAAGGGCCTAAGTGCAAAACCACAAAATACAGGATTTTAATGAAAATAACCACTTTATTGAAAATCAAAAGCAGCCAATTGCTTGAGTAATAATAGCCGTAATTTTGTTTAAGTTCATCAAGATTACTATAAGTATAAGCGAGAAAAAAAATATATGTAGGTATTTTCAGAGGCCAATTTATTTATGTTTTGAATTGAGTGAAGTTTTTAAAATAATATGAAGAAAAATAATATGAAACTGCCATGTCTTTTTAAAATAATATAAAGTATAGATTTTCCACAAAAACTTATTTTGTTAGCACAGTGCAGATGCATTCAGCCTCTTATGACAGATTAGAATAGAATAGATATTTTTATTTCAGTCTAGGCATTTCAATTTGCACTTGTGAAAGTCATAACATAACATATTAAAGTAAAATCAATAAGAACAACACAGTAAAACAAAACAATTTCAAAATTTCATTGCAAATAAAATAAAATAGAATAATTAGTTTAGAAGTCTTAGGTGGAGTCAAACTATCCATATAATGTTTTTGTCATTTCGTTAAAATACGGCTTTAACTTACATCAACAACGACGTTGAGGCCGAGGTTGGCGAGGTTCAGCAGTGCCTGTTTGTCGGAGGACTCGAGCTGCGCGTGGGTCACAAGTTTGTTGAGGTTCTCCTCTGAGATGCCGTTTTTTGACATTATGTATAGCGCAATGATGCGCATCTTGTTGAAGTTCACCACTGACTGCAAACAAATATGTACATAAATTCAACTTCATAGTTTGTTTGCAATTTTTTATAGTTTGGTAATGGATATATAGATAGATAGATACGCTTTATTGCACACCATAAAAGTAAATTAAACATGATTTTTACCGAAAGACGTACAATTTAGGCGGTCTTATCGCTAATAGCGATCTCTTCCAGATAACCTACAGGTCGAGGACAACCAATAGAGAAAAGGGAAGGTGGTGCAGAGTTCACGCACGTAGATTTTAGGCGATTTCGCAAATCGATGACGGTGCAAATTTTGCAAATCGATGACGGTACAAACTAACTTTTGACCATTACGGCGACGAGCTTCATTCAGTGACAAAACGACCCCTGTAAATTAGGTCTGAGTAAGTTTTTGAGTATTCCTTTGCAATTATTGGGGATTCAGCAAAGATAAAGTTAAAGATACAATTTTCGCAATTAATAATTAAAGTTTTAATTACCTGATCTAGCAAGACTGGTACAATGCTTCTCATGTGATCTTTAATCTTCTCACCTTCGGCGTCGGTACCCATAGCCAAATCCTTAAAAAAAGAAATATTATCTTCAGAGCAAGCTAAAGTTTGCTTAAGATGTAAATGCTCTTAATGCTACAACATAGCTTCAAATAATCCTACAATAAAAATTTAACGCTTCGCTTTCTAATGAAGGTACGCGTTGCGGTAAGAGGGATGTCTTGTTACAAACCATGTTATTCTTTTATCAAAACATGTCTTTAGAAAAACAAATTTTAGATCTGATCAGAAATCAGTAATATTTTACATTTCTGATTATTTTGGTATCATTTTCAGTATTCTTTATGTAAGAAAAATTAAATAAAATTGAAGTCACTTTGCAGTTAGACGAATCTTTATGACAAAAATTTCTACAGTAAGTAAAGTTATGGCAATTGTTAAAAAAGGCAACAATAACATATATTTGAAACACATTAATTTTCCTTTTGTTTTAGTGTACCTCGTTTCAAATTTCTCCGTTATAAGTATAATATTCTAGTGTTGGTCCAAAAGAAATAATGTATATTTAATTTTAATGAAAGTAATGTTTTCTATTATATTGTAACAAATATAAAACAAAATATTATAATATGTATATTGTGTACGTACATTGTATACTTATCATAAAGGGTCTTTCAAATAGAGCGGGTCGATGTTAATAATCTGTGGCGGCCATTTTGTTTTGGCGGCATCTGTCAAATCTGTTTTTTCTTATTCAGTCACTGATGCCAAATCACCATGGCAAGTTACACGGTTGAGCAGCATGTGCAAATGATAAAACTTTATTATCAAAATGAGTGTTCGTTAGTGCAAACGTTGCGCGCATTGCGCCCATTTTACGGCAGACGCGGTGGCCCTTCAAAGTCTACTCTCCTACGATTGGTGACCAAATTTGAGACGACCGGTTCGGTAAACAATCAACCAACACTTTTACGTCATAGGAACGTCAGATCGGCCGAGAACATCGCCGCTGTACGTGAGAGTGTTCAGGAGACTCCGAGGCAGTCGATTTCTCGCCGTGCACAAGAACTCGGCCTTTCGCAGACTTCAACTTGGAGAATTTTGCGTGGGGACTTGGGCCTGCATCCGTACAAGATCCAACTGACCCAAGAGCTCAAAGTTAATGACCATAGACAACGCCGTGTGTTCGCTGAATGGGCTTCGGAACGCTTGGAAGAGGACCCCGATTTTGGCCGAAAAATAATCTTTAGCGACGAGGCACATTTTTCGATGAATGGTTTTGTTAAAAGGCAAAGTGCCGTATATGGGATGACCACAACCCACATGAGGTTCACCAGGTGGCAATGCATCCACAAAAAGTTACTGTTTGGTGCGGATTTTGGTCTGGCGACGTCATTGGTCCGTACTTCTTCGAAAACGACGTTGGCGAGGCCATCACCGTCAACGGCGAGCGCTACAGATCAATGATAAACTATTTCTTTTGGCTTGAATTGAACAATATGGACGTGAACGACATGTGGTTCCAGCAAGATGGCGCTACTTGCCACACAGCGAACGACAGAATGGACATTCTGCATGAACGGTTTGAGGGTAGGGTTATCTCTCGCAGAAGTGACGTGAATTGGCCGCCAAGATCGTGTGATTTGACTCCGCTAGACTTTTTCTTGTAGGGTTCACAATCGACCGTTGCCTTGAAAGCCAACATAACGCAGGCCATCGCTCAGATTCAGCCGGATCTAAGCAGTCATTAAAAATTGGACCTCTCGGATTCGTGCCACCATACGAAGCCGCGGCGGACATTTGAACGATGTCATATTCCATCCATAATGGCATAAATGGGCCTTTCAAATAAAAAATAAATTTCGTTAATATCTCACACACATCTTGTTTTATTCAATTTTAACATCGACCCGTCCTTGTTGAGCATACTTTACTAAAACATCTTGGGATAGATTTAGATCAAGTAGATAACGTAAAAAATCAATCGTGCCTACCTGCTCGACTTTGCAAAGTTTGTCGACGTAGCCCTGATAGGCTTTCATGCAGTCCTCGGCTAGGCGTAAATGCGTCGCGTACTTAGACAGCTCTTTTTGGTATTGGGGCATTTTCTTGATCATTTGAGACAAGTCCCGCATGGATTGTTTGTCACCTAGAAACCACAGATTGTAATGTTTACGAGAGAATCAAGAAAATTGAAAAAGTACGACTGAACATATTTTATTGGAGATGTACAGAGTAAATTAATAGTGTTAAATACTTCATGACTTTGCCCAAGAAACTACTTACGTATCTCAACTCAATTTTGTTAGTGTCCGAAACTATTTCTTAACAAAAACCTAAAATAAAGTTGAAATAGACAATTAGTTTCTTGGGAAAAAATGTTTGTAACCATGAGTATAAACAAACCTTTAAGTATTTTACATTAATAAAAATTCATCCTATTTAAACCATTGACCAGTTCCAAAATAAGCAACAAAATTATTTAATCATTTGATTCGCTTGGGAGCTATGGTGATACAGACAGACAAACGACTTGTCAAGCTACGCCGGGTAGTTGTGAAAAGCGCTCCGCCCCACTAGTGGCCGCGGGAGGCTTCTCTGGCTCGGACGTGTTGGGCCCTAACTAGCGAGCGTGATCTACTCAATGTCGATTGCATAAGGCACCCATATCAAGCGGAGAACCCGTTAGTCTAATTAGGTCCAATCGTCAGACCTTATTCAACAGTTTCCTGTGGAAATAGGTCTGACCGCGATTGGACCTCATTCTAGCGGGCCCGGTATCGGGGTGGGTCGAAGCTCAGGGCTCGGCTTGTGACAGATGGATGGACAGGGACAAAGGATGGACAGGGGATTAGAACGCCACTTTTTTTTAGTGAACGTTAAACATACAGAATGTAGTTTTAAACAGTAGCCAAATTTAAGGAGGAGGATGTGTTCACGAATACAAACAAATTTTTCTATGGGGTCAACTTAGATATCGCGTTTTTTTTGTATTTCTATACAATCTAACGTGATATCGATACTACTCCTATAGTGATAGTTGTTTGTATTGATGAATATATTCATCAATTTAATTACTGCCTCCTTAAATTTAGCTACTGTTCAAAATAACAATCTGTAGATGGTTTAGTTATAAATACTTTTGATTCTCACCTCCTCCCATGCGTTTAGAATCGGTGAACTTCTTCAGATTCTTGGTGACCGATGTGGACACGATAGCGATGTGCTGGTGGCGCAGTTCAACCCACAGTTCGTCGTTTTCGTCTAGAAGCACCTCCTTTAACTGATTCTGAGACGCGTCATATCTACAACATAGGTATAAGGTTGTAAAAATATCTGCCACGTCTGCAATGGGTGAAAGTATTGCTTATACAGATTACGATAGTGAAGGAAGGATTTGGTGGTATCGTTCGTCATAGTTGACTGTCTAGAGCCAAAAAGCAAAATTGATTACTCTTGTTAAACATACTAACTTGTAAACGTCATTTTCAATAGGCAGTAAATCGTAAGCCATAGCTTGAAGGGTAAGTTCATGGAGTAACGGTGAGACACAGTCGAAGCCTCGGTCCAGTACTAAAAGTTGTGAGCGGGCTTTTTCAGGGCCCTCGCCCATTGTCGGTTCGTCGGCCTGTGGAAACGTAGCGCGTAAGACGTAATTTATAGTTTATTATAAAACAATATTTTGTCATACACAGAAATTACCTTGTAGGCATCAAGTTTTTGTTGAATAAGTTGCGCAAGTTCAACATTGCGCTCCCAATCGCTAAAAAGAATTATAAAAAATATTAGTAAAGAAATTCAGAATTATAATATTATTCAGCAATAAAAGGTTACAGATAAATTTCATTTATTTTGTTCAACAAAAATTCTGCCAATTTTTAATCTGTGACTGCACTATTTTAGTATAGGCGACGGTTGACAGGACTTGTCACTTCATACTGTTAGTCAAAAATCACTTTTTTTCTTCCGGAGAGAAACTCTTAAGCATTATAATCGAGACACTATAGAAATTCCATTCCAATTTTCAAGCTCCCGTTTGGATGTGGAGGAGTTAATTACCTTCGGTAGCGCACGGAGGGGTACTCGCCGAGCGTGGCGCAGAGCGTGGCGATCTGCTCGGCGATGCGCTCCATGTTCGCGTTGCGCGTCTGCGCCAGCGCCGGGTTGTACATGCACTGGAACGTCTCCGGCGAGTCCAGGGAGAACACCTAACAATTATACACTAGATTAGCTATGTTTTGTGTTGTGTGCTTTCACCTATTTTAATTTTAAATATATTTCATTGCTTTTGTAATAGTGACAATCCGAGACATGTCATTTATGACCTCAAGTCAAGCTATGTTGTGGTTTGTAAACGTCACAAACATTAGTTGTAATGTGATGATCCAGATTTTTGGGACGTTACCCGCAAATTTAATAAAGTGAGAGGCTTTTTAGTAAGCTTTGATAAACAACATTTATGTTTTGGTTATTTGTGTTAAAGAAACAACCACCACTTCTACATTATAAATACGCGATTAGTTGTTAGAGGTTAAATGATACGAGAGTTTGTTTCTTCGGACAAAAAGTGTAAAATCATAGAAATAACCTTTTTTTTTTTTTATAAATATTGGACAACATCACATACATTGCTCTGATCCTGTGGTAAGTAGCCAAAGCACTTGTGTTACAGAAATCAGATACAACGACGGTACCACAACACCCAGACCCGAGGCAATATAGAAAAGTTATTTTTCTACATTGACCCGACCTGGAATCGAACCCGGAACCTCAGAGACAAGAGACAGGAGTGTTTTGAAATTTCAACAGTTATTAATATCATTATTTATTTTAAATAGTTTAATTATTTATCTTTAAAAATAACATATGATTAGTTAGTATTTTAAAAGCGAAGTTATAAAATAATTATTTTAAAACAACATGTTTTTTCTTTTGTTGGTATCTTTTGAAATTATGTATGACATAAAAGTATGTTTTCAACATACTTTTATCTTATAATTTTGTTTTTGTACACTTTCAAGAAAACTGCGTAGTTTTTGCGCGAAAGGGATGCAAGATAGTGCCATTGAAAAACTGACCATTGGCTCACCTAGCGTTGATTTTTGGGAGTTTAATACTAATCAGGAGAAAAAATGGGGTGATCTCAGCCTTTCTGATTTTACAAACCTTCGGAGATTGTACACTTTTCATGCAAAGGGACTAGTTGTCTTTTTTTTATTGTGGATAGCCTACTAAAAGGAAGTTGACTAACCTTGTCTAGATAAAATTTATCAATGAAACATTAAGATTATAAAATTGACTAAAAACTATTTGGAGGCAATGTTAGAATCATAGTGATCCAAGTGTCATTTTGTCAAAATTCATGATTATTTTATGCGACAATGTGCTCTGACCCAAAATGTGCATTGGATCACTATGGTTCTTTCGTCACCAGGTATAATGTTTTTTACCTGACTTTCATATGGCAAAAAGGCAATGTTAATCTCCTTCAAGGTTTTAATTTTCCTTGCAGCTGAAGATTTGCATAACTCATTGAACAATTCCTCAGGACAGACTAGTGCAGCGTGTAAAGAGATGTTTTGATTAAGTTTAGACAGCGATAGCTTAACATGAAAGATAATATAAAACAAACCTGCTGCTCATATGGTATGAAAGCTATGTTGATTTCTTTAAGCGTTTTGATGTATTTAGATACTTTACTATGTGACAAGTCTTCAAACAGATTATCGGGACAAGCTGTAAAAATGAAAATTATACAAATAAAAAACAAAATGCAAATAAAAGTGCAGGCAAAAAAACTAAAATAAATACATTATATGGCAGATTCTACTATGTTAATGATGATCAATACTATTACAAAATTAATAAATTTTGATCATATGAATACACATTTTAAACAATATAAACTGTAACAAGCAAGAGGAAAGTTATGACTTGCATACTATTTATTGCAACTTACTCTATTAAAAGATTAATTTAGATGGAAGATGTGATTTACATGAATAAACACATAGTTCATGTAATTTACCTCATACTTTACCAAAATCAATAGACAGGCACTTTTTGTTGCAACTAACTATGAGTCATACTTCAGAGTAAAAAAATAGGCCATTTGTTAAAACATTTCTCTTTACTACCTACCTTCAGTAAAGAAGACATGGGCTGCCTTGTACATGATGCGGTTGCCGACAGAGAAATCATTGATGAGAGCATGAACTGATTTCTCTGAAGGTGTGATGAGATAAATGCCATCCATAGTACATAGTGGTTCTCGTTTCTTATGAATATCTTCCACCACTGTTGATAAAATCCGAAAATACTCAGTTTTGTACACAGGTAAATGGAACAATTAAAACCAACAAAAACATTACATAAAAAGGTTCATCTGTTTTATTTAACTGATCACATAATTTGCATACTTCGGGAACTTAATCTTAATCTTAGTAAACTTTATCTTATTTAATATGTGGGTTGAGGGTATGGCTTGGTTACAGGGGTCAGTTATTAATTATTTTTGTTTGAAATAGCATTGAATTTGCAAATGCAGCCAATATAGTATATAATATATAATCGGCCCAGGAAAACACACAATGAAAATTAAATATATATTGTTAAGCTGTCTCATGCCTCCGCTTGTGCTTTCACAAATTAAGAACATATTTACTACTTAAGTACACCTTAGCATGTTCCGAGACAAAACACGCCTGTTGATGTAATAACAATTAAACTTCCATTGTGTCCTGTAACATGTTAACAGATGCATTGTAGGCAGAAGTGATAAACTTTTTTAACTTACATGTTATGCCTTCAGCTGAAATGTCATGCATCTTGCAGCATGCTGATACCATTCTCATGGATAATTGGTCGACAATGAGGATCCGCCATTCTATACGTTGGGATTCTTTCCCTTTTGGTCCGCGATAGCGGATGACTTCATTCATAATCTCTGTAAATACATACATACAAATATTCTGGTCATACAATGTTCATCAATGAAATCCAGTTTAATGTTGCACATATTTTAATATGGTACCCATTGTTTATATTTTTATTTTCAAAATTACAAATTATCTAGCCCTAAACTAAGCAAAGCTTGTACTAGGGTGACTAGATATCGGATAAACATACTTAAATATGTTTATAGACATCCATGACTTAGGTATAAATGCTCATGCTCATCATATACACATTGCAGGATTCGAACCCGCAACAGCACTGTAGTCCAAAGCACGAAACACAACTATATGGCTATATCAATAAAACCAATGATAGATAAGCACCTGTTTTCTATTGTATGAGGCAGTTCTACATATCCCTTTTTAACCATGATACTTCCAACATTTGTGGGCTAGTGCAGAGAAGAAGCAGTGCATCAAACTTAGTGAATGTCTATTGTATTGAAGTCTTTTTTCAATATTCATGTTATATACAAGAAAATAGGTATTGACGTAGGTTTGGGCAGATTTTAACATCTTAAAACGTGTTTACTGTGTTGTATTTCCTAAAAATTTGAATATATTTATGTTTTAAAATGATGTGGATTTTGGAGAACAATTGCAAGTTCTCTGTAAATTAGTTATAAAAGAACCTCATTACTCGATACCCATTCATGGTTTATATCGTGGTATGACGTAGGTTCGCTCTCCCCATCCCACTAACACAGAAAATGACATAAGAAAATCAATATCACCAAGGGCCTAACTTACTTTATTTAATGAATAGACATGAACTAGTGGTTGTAACGGAGTTGTAACGGAATAGCATAGAAGTAATTGGGTATTATGATAGAATTATTGCAGTGGAAGAAGTTTTTACTTACTTTAGACCATTGTTTACAAAATTTTATGATACCATTCCTAGTACGTGTAGTACCTACATATTATCCCTGATCCACAACGGTTTACAGGTAATATACTGCTATAAGTATGTAAAAAATATATTTTCGGAAAGCAGAATGCACGAATCGTAAAAATAAAACTAAATTAGTCATCGATAAGAGATCGTTCGTAATCAAAAAAATACTTTAAAAAATGAGTCTGGTGTTATTAATAGACTTTTGAACACTGGACGATGTAAAAATCTGTCTGTTTATGAACAAAATCGGTCAATTTATAGTATTATTATATTTTAATTTACTCACTTTGTCCGACAAGTGCTTTGAGAGCCATCTTGAACCGTAAACTAAAGAATTTTGTACTACAAAAAACCGTACCGTCAATGAAACGTCAAAGTCAGATTGCACAATGGGCCCACAGAGCAATTAACCTAATGGGCCAAAGATGAAACATGCTCAATTGGCTGTTTCTATCATGATACTCGTAGATACGTCTACATTCATTTCATAGTTCATAACCTAGTTTCTATCCTATCATGGCTGTTCTTAGCTTAATATTAAAACTGGTGACAAACGGCGGCCGGACGCGTCTATAATAGTTGATTCTTCACTTCTTGTTCCGGATTGAGCATACATCGATTTTAGCTTAAAAACACTAATACATAATTATAGCCAGTTTCGGAAAAGGAAGGAGGCGAAGGGATTGGAGTCTGGCTGGCCAGCTGACGAATGTTGACGAAAGGATCGACCAATGGCAGCGTTTAACGTTTTCACAAAGTCAAGACGCATCCAGAGACGCCTCCGTCGCCGCTTGTAACCAGCTTATGGCTTGGACTACAAGCATCCAGAATTTTTCAGAACTCCATACAAAAAGGCACGGGACCAGCCCGGATTCAATTCGATTTGTATGGGGTTCTAAAAAATTCCGGATGCTTGTAGTCCGAGCCTTAACCTGGATACAAACGGGGACAACGCGTCTGACCTCTGGACGCGTCTTGACATTGTGAGGTCAGACGCTGCCATTGGTCTATCCTTGGGCTGGCGGAAGTTGACTGAAAGATAACAAATGGAGGCTAGCCGCCTCTTGGCATTGCTTGACGTCGACTCTGCTTCTTGTTTTCGAAGTGGACAGAAGGATCGTCCAATGGCAGCGCTTGTCCCCACAATGTCAAGAGGCGTTCGTCCTCCGCTTAACAAGGGCTTAGATTAAATGGGTACCTATGACCTTTGACTATAGGATAACTACTCTAAGGGTATGATGACCTTAACACATGGAAGCGAGCCTCAAGCTGATGACAAACTGCAACGGACGCTTGACATTGTGAGGTCAAGCGCTGCCATTGGTTTATCCTTCAGACAACTTCCGCCAGCCCAAGGATCAACCAGCGTGTGACCTTACAATGTCAAGACGAGTCCGGAGCCGCGTCCGCCGCCATCTGTCACCGGTATCACTTTCAGTAAGTAATACCGGTGACACACGGCAGCCGGACGCCAGTTTCGGAACAGGAAGGGGCGGAGTCTTGCTGAAGGGCTGGCGAAGTTGACGAAAGGATCGACCAATGACAGCGTTTGACCTAACAATGTCAAGACGAGTCCGAAGCCGCGTCCGCCGCCATCTGTCACCGGCTTAACGCATTCGTCCTCTTCGCTTCTTATTCCGTATTGAGAACACATCGATTTTAGCATACAGAAATTCGAGTGGTGTAGACATTTAAATCATAATTCATTTATTTGATACAGTAACAGTAGTCCACATAACAAAGGTATAAAAGATGTTAGTTTTGTTACAGTATGACCTACTAAGGCATTCGTGATTTTTTGAAATAATATAACATTTTGAACACAGCGCAGTTTAAATGTTGTCTATGGTGCTGGCTGGTGCAGGCGCTTAATTTTAAATCGACGACGACGAGCGCGATGAACTTTGAAGACATCAATAAAATTTTATTGTATTTGTCAGCATGTACTTAGTTTGCAAGAGTTGGTACTGTAGTTTCAAAATTTTCACCGAAATGTTAGTTTGTTTAGCTTGATTGTTTTTAGCAAACTAAGATTGCGCGCGCATTTGATTACATGAATGATAAGTAGGCGGGTCAATATAATGTGAATGACAGAGAAACAACATATCGCTGTTTCTATCAGCGCCAGTCATACAGCAGAGCCAAACAAAAATGTGATTAACAGCATTCAGTTTTTTGTACGTTAGTGTGTGACATGGATGTGCCAAACGTTAAATGACTTTTTTGGAAATATTACTCGTACACGTGCGTGCAGATAGGTGAGTAATGTTTATTTTTATTTTTCCTACAGTTTTTTATTAAAATTTTACTTATTATTATTAATTACCTATATTATAAAAATACCGAAAATATATAATTTATATGAAGTAAGTAAATTAATTACATAGATCAGCTGTTCAAATAACTGTCAATGGTTGAGGTCAGATTAATAAATATTTATTTATTTTTACGTGACATTAGACTATTTTCTGTCTACCTGCATACTTTGTTTATTGATATGAAAAGTGTAGTTAAAGTTATAATATTTTTTTGACATTAAATGCACCTAATTGTATTCATTTTCAATAAGTCGCGAAACAGTTTGCATGAGATGGTTTATAAAATTTTATTAAAATATTTTATTTTGTTGTTCCTGATATCTTATAAAAGTGCAATTTGAGTTATGATGGCCATACATTTTTACTAATAATTTTTAACATACCTACCTTGATATTTTAAGTCTTAATAAGATCTCATAGAATCGTCTGAATCGTGTTCTAAAACGTTCATACATTTCTTGTCTTGTCAGACTTAGTCTTATTGTATCGACGCTATTTTCAATGATTAACATAGTTGTCTTTTTATTGTCAGCTGGTGAAAGTGAGGTGCGGCTATCGAGGAGCGCGTCGCAGCGGCTATTTACTGCAGATCTGCGCTCAAGTTGGTGTACCTTCGGTAGTGAAATGTTCAGTGGCAATGTGCATCTTTGAGTCGAAACAACTTTTGTTGAAGTGTTAATTAATTGGTTGAGTTGTGAATGTGTACAATGAGGTGCGACGACCCGCTGGTGATCCCTTACCCTTGCCGCGCAGAGGGCTGGGTGGATAGATGCGGTTTGTTATTTTTATTTATTTATTAGCAAATTTGTATAGAGCTGGGATTAACCAAGCACTTACATAAAATTTTGTTTATACGTGCATTTGCTATTTTTATCGGTTCATTGGCAAGTTATTTGGAGCGTTTACGTAAGTGCTCAATCGGTGACATGGCTTTATGCAAGCGTTAAAAAGGTTAAATTCTTGTGTCGGAATTTTTTTTGTCGAGATTTTTACCACTGATCAAGTAAAACTACATTATAATTTTTACGAGCTAGTTATCTACTGAAATTGAGTGTTGGTTACAACAGTAAAAATTGTGGTATGAACAGCAAATGGACCTAATAGTAACTTATAATCTGCAGAATAAATTTACGTTTAACACTCATTTGACGCTTCCATGAATTTATAGAACATCCGATTTCAGATTGATAAATAGAGCTTGAAGCTAAACAAAAATGAAGACAATAAATCAAGACATATAATTTGTACATAAAGTATGTGCGTAGCAAATGTTTGGTCTGGACAACAAGATCAATTTATTATAAGCAAGATTTTTAGCGTGATAATGACTATTTAAGGACCTAATTAATGATTATGTGCAATAAATTAATTATTAAATGACTACCTATGTCAAGTATCTTTTATTTGGGTAGGAATAACACAAGCTCAGTGGCATAGCTAGATGGACAAGGGCCCCGGTGCATAGGGAAAGAATCGGGCCCTCATCCCCTCTTTCCGCGTAGCTTGAACTTATTGGCCTTTAAAATTATAGATAGGAATAAAAATAGGAAACAGTGAGTTGAGCTTAAATCTCTAGTAGGCTAAATCCATACGTCGTCTCTATGAGGGGTAGAATCTCCATGTGTTTAATGGAAGAAAATGGGAATAAATAAACAACGACGCACATACATGACAATATCGAATATTTATTATACAGATGAGATCAATAAAGGGGAAAAACGATTTATAACAGAATTTCCCGTCCAATTCACAATCTCTTGCGCGCTTAAATTTTTGCGAATTCGTCTATAATTTCACTCAAATCCAAGTTTGATGCCGCCTTATTTTCTATTGCAATTAACGGTAAACGGAGGCGATCTTGTCCTGTTTCTTTTTTTTATCTTCAGTTTACTGAAAGATCTTTCTGCTGCTGCGGTAGTAACAGGAATTATATGAAACAGTAGCATTGCTGTATACACTTCCGTAAGGTCACATTCTAGCAGTTTTTTTTAGCGAAAATGAGTTCTAGCGGAATAGGGGTTTCAATCATTGAATTGTAAGTTGGTTTTCGGTGAATTGTTACATCGATAATTTGAGTTTCGATTTTACGTAGGGAAGGATGCCAGATGGATGAATAGTATATAATATAGATATAATAGAAATAATAACATTTGTGGTGATACTTGATGAAATAAGGCCAGTAGTAGGGAATTACGAATTACAACAGTCAGTGACATACCCTAGCGTCTACTATTATAGTGCGTCCAGACTCCAGACACCAAAAAGTTGAAAACATCGCAATGAATATCATAAATGAGAACTGATGCAACGCAAGAGTGAATAAAAACTTGACTAAAAAGTTAATGGGTGGAATTGTCGAATTGATCTCACGACCATTAAGCACGTGAGATTATCGCTGATAAAATGTGCAAAGGGCCGGGCGTAAGTACTCATCCCGACTACCAAATAACTGAAATAACGATAACAAACAGAGCTTATCGAGGACGCTTGGCGCATGAGTTGAAAATCTTTAATCAGGAGAATAAGTTCTGTAATTGCTGATGTTCAGTTAATAACATTTAAAAAAAGAACTTTTATGCTGCTCTCTTTTTAAAGCTGAGGCCAAAGGGCCCCCTGAGTTCCGCGGCCCTGGTGCACTGCTCCACCTGGCCCTACGATAGCTACGCCACTGCACAAGCTAACGTGGTACTTATGAATAACCTAATTCGTATCCTATTACGTAAACTAAAATGTAGAACTTCAACGATTTGTGATGTTTTTTTTAATACATTGCAGGATTTTGCAATTGTAGGTTGGTTAGTTGGTATAGGTACCTACTTGAAATTACTTATAATTCTAAAGTTCCGTAAATAAAAAGAGGACATCCTATCTAAGTAATATAAAAAAAGCTTTACACTCTGCAAACAGTGTGCTACAAAAGACTTGTAACATCCGGGCAAGATAAAATCTAATGTTTATGCCGATACAAACAACACAAATATTTAGGTACAGTCAACGGCATGTCAACCTAACCAAAAAGTTAAAGGTCATTGAACCGATTTTCAACTTTAAGTCCGAAATGTAGAGATCAATATCAATTGAGAAAATTTAACGTTTTGTGGTAGGTTGACGTGCTGTTGTCCTGTACTTACATAATTGTGCAGCGCATATTTAGATAAAAGAAGAAAGTCCCATAATGCAAATTCAATACATAACTAGTACTAAGGTATTAGTGAGATTTCAATTCTAATTCTAAAAAGATGGCTATTGCAATTTTGTACAAAGGACTGTGTGTAAATTAATAAATATTATGTATAAATAAAATCGCCAAATCACGAGGTGTGGCCGCCGCGTTTGTAAATTCGCGATTTTCCGAATGCAGTTCAGCAGAAGCAAAGCTTGAGCTTTGCATCAAAGGGAATTACTCTAGGTAAATTCGCTCATGCATTGCATAGCCATCATAGATTGGGGGTAATCTATGATAGCCATGCTAATAAAGTACAATTCAATTTAACAAGGAGGGCTACATAAGCTAAATGTTGCCAGTTAATTCACCAAATGCCGAACTATAAAAAATTTGCTTAAACAATTCATTTTGCGAATTTGTTGCTGTAGACTGTCAGTCTGTGGCCGGAGTAAGGACATGGTCCACCTATAGCGCAGCTCCGTCAGTCTGCGCTAGCTGTAAGAAATAAGTAGGTTATGTAGATACTGCGCCTAGTTCAAACTTTTAATCTAAATTTAGTAAAAACTACTAGTTTTGGACACATGCAAGTGTTATAATAAGAGTTACGAAAAAACTGCCTACGATTTTATGTTAATTAATGCATCTTTGCTCGAGTTTCCGTACACCTGTTGATATGTTTCTCGTCTTCAATAAGGGACAAGGGTAAGTAGTACTTAGTTGAAAATGTTTATTAATTCCTGCCCTAAGAATTGGGTTTGATTTGTGACCGAGATGGCGTGATTAAATCCAATTGTTGGCTTGCACAACAGTGGCCAACGACCATTGGCTGCGCCGCCTCCGTTAGACAATTATAAATATTGTCTTGACGCCAGTTACCACTAATTGTTTAACTCCTAAATTGAACAGAATGGACACGTGCATCATGCCTTAGTCATAAGTTCTTCTGATGAACATAAAATAAATAAAACGATACATTGACTCACTTATACGAGTCGGTATTTCGGTAAGTACCTAATTTATATTATTGGGTTATTGGTTGCAACTATTAAATTTCTTTTTAGGTACTACCTTTTAAAAAGTTAAATTATACAATTTTAAAAACACATTTAATTTAAATGTAAAAATTAAAAAATACAACACGACAAAAAAGACAAGAGTAAAAATTGTTTTCATTTTTAGGGTTCCGTAGTCCTTAGAAGAAACCCTTATTGTTTCGTCATGTCCGTCTGTCTGTCCGAGGCTAAGAGACCGTTAGTACTAGAAAGCTGTAATTTTGTAGGTGTGTGTATGTATACCATTTATGCCGACAAAGTAGTAGAATAAAGTTTTGGAAAATATTTTTTTTAGGGTAGCTCCCCCCTACGGGGATGATTTTTTTTCATCGTCTACCCTATCGTGTGTAGTATCGTTAAGTAGGTCTTTTAAAATGGCTTAGGGGTTGCTAATACTATTTTTCGATTTAATGCTCTATTTACGAAATATTAAACTTTAAAGTGCAATTTTTTGTTCCCGTAGGGCGTCCCCCCTCTAAAAGTTAAACTGGTATGTTGGCTAGAAAAATAATTAACAATATTTAAACAAAGAACAATAGAATCGTTCTATATTGTGATAACGGGCTTATACGGAACCATGTAAGTTAAAAAAAAAAATTAATTCAATAAAAATTTATTTATTTTAACGAGTATTGTTTGGAGTAGGTTTTTTTTAAAATTTTAAGTATTTTGTGAGTTTACCTAATTTATAGTCGAGAGACGAGGACAAACACTCTTTTAGAGTGTTTAATTTTATTGACCAAAAAGAAAAATGGTAATTAATAACCTTCGTAATTAATAAACAAATCATCCTAGAGTAACTGTCTTTCTATTTTATTAAAAACTATGTCCCTGCGAACTTCGTACCGCTCCTTCATAATTTTTTTTTCCAATTTTTTCACGTTTTTTATAGTTATTCTGCTATTAGGGGCGGAGACAAATACAAACAAATCAAAGATCATAAAAATCGGTCCAGCCGTTCTCGACTTATAAATGGTGTAACTAACCCGACTTTGTTTTTATGTATAGACAAGCTGTCCCGACGAACTTCGTACCGCCCCTTCATATTTATTTTTTTTTCGTGAATTTTTCCGTGGTTTCTTCGTTATTCTGCTATTCGGGGCGGAGACAAATTTAACAAATCAAAGATCTTAAAAATCGGTTCAGCCGTTCTCGACTTATAAAATTGATGTAACTAACCCGTCTTTCTTTTATTATATTGATAGCTGTCCCGGCGAACTTCGTACTGCCTCTTAATTAGTTTTATTTGGCGATATTTTGAGTTTTTTTTTTAAATTCTGCTATTCATGGCGGAGACAAATCCAACAAATCAAAAATCATAAAAATCGGTCCGGCCGTTCTTGACTTATAAATGGTGTTACTAATCCGACTTTGTTTTATATATATTTATAAGATAGATTATATAGATAGATTCATGATGAATTGGCCTATCAGTTTGGGAACTACCTACGAACGTTGCCACAGAGCCTAAAGATAGCCACTAACATAGCCATCAAAATTAAGTATGAATAATCAATAATAATTAGGTACACACTTTTGCATCGGGGGTTAAAAATGGTTGGACCCTTCCAACGACTATCTGCCTAATAAAATTGTTGATAAACGTGGTAAACTTACTTGAGTATAAAAAAATATATTTCCATTTTCATTTGAAAAATGCATACGTAGGTATCTACACACACTAAAAGTTTTGCACTTCTAGCTAATCGGAACTATTTGAATTTCGAATGTTATATTTTTTTAAACGTTGCAACCTTCTTAGTAATAAAAAAAAACAATTGGCGGGAAATGATTTGTCAATTGTTTTTATCACACATCAACGTTCTACGTACGCAACGAAAATGGAATTAAGTCGAAAAGATTTTAGAGCGATGATTTTTTATGATTTTAAAAGTTCTCTCTTTCCGCAAGACTGTGCCGCTCGTCTTCAAAATGCTTTTGGGAGAGAAGCACCTTGTTTAAGCACCGTGAGGCGATGGTTTGCTGAATTTGAGAGAGGTCGAGTTTCTTTAAATGACGAATATCGTGAAGGGCGGCCTTCAAATGCCGTCAATGAAAATAATGTGGCTACTGTTAAGCGGCTAATTGAAGAAAACCCGCGGATTACCTATGAGACAATTCGAGGACTATTGGGGATTGGTATGAGCCAAATTCAGAAAATTTTACACGAAGAATTGAAAGTTCGGAAACTTTGCTGTCGTTGGATCCCTCATTAACTGACAGCGGAGCAGAAGCGGGCTCGCGTGGAATGGTGCTCACAGATGCTACTGAAGTACGACCACGGACATTCTAGTGCTGTTTATGACATTGTCACAGGAGATGAAACGTGGATTTATTGTTTTGAACCCGAAAAAAAAACAGCAATCTTGAGAATGGGTGTTTGAAAATGAGAACAGGCCAACAAAAGTGAGGCAGGCGAGAAACGTTGGTAAAAAAATGATCGCGTTTTTTTTCTCAGCTATGGATCCCATCTGTACAATTCCACTTGAAGATCAAAAAAGTGTTAATGCCGTGTTATTCTACCATTTGTTTACCCAGGGTGTTAGAAAAAGTTCGCGAAAGACGACCCAAAAGCCGCGTTCTCCTACATCATGACAACGCTTCTTCACACACGGCCAACAAAACAAAGTCATTTTTAGCTTCCGAAAAAGTACAACTCGTCACCCATCCTGCGCATAGCCCCGACCTAGCACCCTGTGATTTCTGTATTTTCCTCAAAATCAATGATTTGATGAGAGGTTTTACTTTTACAAACTCCGAAGAGGCAGTGATAGCGTTCAATCAGCACGTAGAAAACATGCCTTCAGATCTGTGGTCCTCCTGTTTTAAAAAATGGTTCGATCGCATGAAAAAATGTTTAAAATGTAAAGGAGAGTATTTTGAAAAGCAATAAACGTAATATTTTGGTTATAACATGTTGTTTTTTTAAGTTATGCAAAACTTATAGTGTGACCTACGTACATGCATTTTTTTACAATAGGCAGAATACCTATGTTCGTTAATCGTCAAGAGAGCCTGTTCATTTGCGTATGCCCTACTTGAAGTGAAAATTATACGGTGTTGTGGTTTTCCATCGGGTTTCGGTCTACCAGTTGGATCTAAGCGATCGCTTTCTAGTTTCTAAATAAACTTTATTAGGTAGGCACAGTCTCCTTCCTTTTTGGTGTTGTTTGTATTATGTATCTGGTTGGGTATATTGTTTGCAAAAAAGTACGATTTTAAGTGTTTTTACCTTTAGTACTACCCGCCTCTAGAAATTGAATGTTACGAGACGAATCAAAGTAAAGGGTACAACGCAGGTACTTATTTACTATTTACTTTAACTTGAAAGATTAGAACTAGAAGCGGAGTAAGTTTCACTTGGAATTTTAGTAACTGAAATATTTTATTCATGTCAGTATTTTAATTATGTCGAAACGATAGGGCTCGTAGTTGTGACGACATTAATACCAAATACATACTTGCACGGCTCAATGAATATTTAGCGATACGCTGATATGTATGAAATTATGAATGTTTAGCCATGTGAATCATTATTGCAAACATTCTTTGCTCTTTAGTAATTCTATCTGACAAATAATTAAGCCTACTTGATTGATTGCTTTGCATAAAAAAAAACTGTAAGTAGCCAGAGCTAGATGATAAATAAGAGGTAGCAAAGTTTTGAAAATTAATGATTTTATGCGTTGATACTTTCTTTTTAAGATAACATGGTTTTTTTGCACTCGAATATAACTGAGCTGGCATAGTATGAAATGGAATGCACCAATACCTTTTATTTGACTTATATTTATTTTACTTTTTTTCTTGGTTAAACTTTTTCACCCAAAAATAGCGAGCGGAAAAGATTCGATAAAATACAGTAACAAAATGAAATTCGAAAACTAATCAAATACATTTTTTAATGGTACAAGAGTAATTAGATAAGTATTTAAAAAATGTTCCGCTCCACTTTACTATTTTAAAACATTTATTTAAATTAAAAAAATAAATTATTATTATTTAATATTATATTATTTTAACAATAATGTTTTATTTAAGTTATTAATAGGTATTATTTTTAAAAAAATATCTAAGTAACCAGAGCTAGATGATAAGAGGTAGCTTAAATTTAATAAAAGGTCTCGGCAGACATACAGACAGACGGACAACAAGTGATCCGTTTAGGTTTCCGTTTTTTTCCTTTCATGATCATTCATTCCAAAATCATTTCGAATTACAGCGTTTCAGCACTGAAAGGCTGTGATTAAAATGGCTTCGATGGATGTAACATACGGACTGTGCCGATGGGTATGACGAAATTAATACGAATTCCGTTCTTTATCCTCATGTAGGCCTCAGGTTTATATTTGTAATATCATTAAAGTTAGTTAAGTTAGTATAAATTGTATGTGTCTATTTATTTATGAAATACTTAACATAACAGTTTGCCTAGTCGTACATTTGATACTGATATAGGTATATTAAAGACATTTATAAAGATGAATTTAAATTGCTGCAAGGTCTGCAAGTGGCTACAAGCTTGCCACTGACGAGGTTATTTACATAATTGACAACGTTGTTGTTGGCCATCGACATTTTAAGAAAGAAATCTGAATCATGAATGAATAAGCATTTACTTATTACGCAAACAATGAAGGGTTACAGAGGGAGAGTGCTTGTGGATTTCTGAGATTTTTTATGTCACATTTAGCCGAACGAAGTAACTTCGATCTTTTTACTACGAGAGTTATAATGTTTTATCATTATTCTCATATCTTTGGTGAATATTAACATACCTTCAATACTCTAAGGTTTTTTTAACCGTGTTTACGGAGTCAGTTACTTAATTTAGTTCCGGGCACGCCACTCACTGCGAAAACAGTTGACTATCTAAAGAATAATATCGAATTATCTGTACTTTTTATCTGAATGAAATAATTTTAAAAACTAAAGGTCTTAGGTACCTTTCATGTTTCTACGATTGCTAAGCTAGTTAAATCATGTGATTAAGTTAGTAAAAATATTATTTGATATTGGTTCTATCCGTTACATGATGTGAAAAGCTCCGTTACTTGGTGAGAGACGTCAGTCAGTGCGTGTCTCGCCTGCGAATGACATTCGGTAGAAAGTAACTCTCGCAAAGCCTGTCAAGCCACACTCAGCTAGAGACGGAAAAACACAGGGCTGGGAACTATTGTTTTATTTTTCAGTCCACATGACAAATCTTAAAGAAACACTTTCTATTACCAAAATTCCACGCCTGTAACAATTATAACATTTATATCATTATCATCTCGTTTATCGCGTGTTCGCACGGTTTATAATATAATTTAGCAAATTAACTATTCCAGTAAGTAATTACGAACATTACAACTCTTTGTTTGTATTTGAAAGTTGTCTTTATCGTAGTCACAGCATAGCAACGCTGCCTTATCTTAAAATAATAACGACTTCTAGGGATATTAAATAATAACCATCATAATCACTTCAGCCAAACATAGGAATGCTGAACAGAGGGACCTGTATAAGTGCCCGGAAGAGGGCCTATATACTAAATAAATGACTGTTATGACTATTAGGCCTCCCCAATGACTTCCAGATTGGCCGATTGAAAGCGGCCTGCATCCAGCGGCTTCCTGCAACCTTTACCAGGTCGTCTGTTCATCTTGTGGGTGGACGTCTTACTGTATTTAATAATAATTTCTCATAAAAAAGCTAATATGAAAATAACCGCATAACCTAGCCTTGTTAACTTCCATAATATCTACAAAATATCTAAATGTTGGTTCAAATAGAGGGTGAGCGAGAAAAATCTAATGAACGCGTTGTAACGTAAGGGTCCTTTGGATACCTACTCCAGGGTAATTATACGCTTCCCGGGAGTCCCAAGCTCATAGATGAAGGGGCCCTCTGGACAGTACGCCGTAAATCACGATAACAGCTTACTTGTCGTTTCTATAACGATGTCGCAATCCTGAGCCGATTGAATCCCTTGCGTTCTGATTGCAAGATTAGCGGTTTTATTGCTATCAGTGCCTATTTTACTTGGATGACCAAGGGAGATGATTTTTTCGCATTAGGTATAAATGTTGTATGCCTACCGAACTTAATTGCACTTATTACAGAGTATTCATTCACCCATTTTTAGGAACTTGGAAGAATTTCTAGACAGTTCGGTGAGATGAATTATGGTTTAAGAATAGAATATCAAATTCAATCATTCTACTTCTGAAATAGCTTCACAGGTATTGATTCTGTTTATAAAACGATCGTCGGAGACTAAACTATCAATTGCAATAGTAATTTTGAAGAAAAAAAAACAGAATTCTGATTAGGTGTTTACAAAACGTGTCTGATTACAAACGTACAATATAACACAGATTTTCCCGGTATATTTTTCCAAACTAGAAAATTTTGTCATGGAAGGACATAGCATCTGTGTATACAGTATACACCGATGTTTCGTTGCATCACTTTAGTGGACACAGTTAGGTGTTGCGCAAACCAGCAATTCCTGTTAAATGGAAGTCAAACTGTGTAAATACTAGTATGTTTGACTGTTCCTTTCTATTTTTTTCATTTAGGGATAAGAAATTGAGGAAAGCTAATGTCGAGGTAACATTAATTAAACTATGTAATTAATAAAAACACTATCCTTTGAACTTTTTAAGGTTTTATCTTTTAATCAATTTAATTCATTTATACACATAACAATATACATTTCATTTCATCACACTTACTATAACAATTAAAATTACAATCTTTTATATTAGGAGGTTGTTAGGTCATTCTCATACTGCAGGATCTTCATACAAAATCACTTAATTACACTAGTACTGTATCTACTTATCAATAATTTTGGCTCTGAATTGCGATTGATACCATCCAATAATTTATAAATACCTAAGGTTTGTACTTAGGATTTTTTTTAAACTGGGCAAATAAACTGAACTTCTAAAAAAAAAACTTGGCTGTAAATTTTAATAATAACATCTAACTATCATTCAATTAGAAGCTTGGACTTCATGGAGTCATTCCACCCACGGCAGTTTGGCCGGGCAGTTATCAACTAAACTAGAGCGGATCACTGCGTGTCAGGTCACCCGGCGAACTTTGCAGCTTACACTGAAATCATTTAGTATATCGAGCGGCAGACTGCTCAGTCAAAAAAAGAAACAAATTTAAATAGTTTTTAACCCATTTTCACGTCTCGCTGACCCAACATTGGGTCACTATTACATTATTTTTCTATTGTGATTAGCATTTTTCTATGGTGTTTAGATAGTCACAGGTTAATATGATCTAAAAACCCCGACAAGTGCGAGTCAGACTTGCGCACCCAGGGTTCCGTATAAACTTGTAGGTTTGCAAATAGTTCGTTCATCACGGAAATCGAGTTTTAAAGATTTTTCCCGCTTTTCCTGCGACTAAACAAAAAATACTTAATTTTTTTCTTAAATTGTGCCACTGATTTGCCATATACATATGCTATATGACATTGCTTCTTAATAAATGTATGATTTTAGGCCAACGTTCACTGCTCCAAGGAATTGCAGGCCATTAAATCACGCGTTTCAATATGAAAGTACCTTGACAGATAGACAGACGGACAACGGAGTGATCCTATTAGGGTTCCTTTTTACCGTTTGAGGTATGGAAATCTAAATACAAGAGTAAAAGTAAAATGTAGTTTTTGCGGAAAGGTCTACACATTTCATATTTTTTGGCCACAAGTTTAAACCAATAAGGCTCAATTACTTTATTTATTGAGTTATGAATACCTACCAGAACAGTTAGGAGAAAGTAACATAAGTAATCAATAAATATATTTATATTTATGCGTTATATATACACAAGCGGTTTTATGACTATTTGAATGTTCTCTTCCTTCATTCGATCGATTCTAATGGTATCCGTATAAATTACGATAAATATAATTTCTGTTGCGATTGACGTAAGCAGGCACTAGTAGGTAGTAGATTCTAATTAAATGTTGTAGGTACTCGTTTTAACGATCATTTGTAGGGTTCCGTACCTTAAAAGGAATAAACGGAACCCTTATAGGATAACTTTGTTGTCCGTCTGCTGTCTTTTTATCCGTCTGTTAAGACCCTTTACTTCGGGAACGCATGGAAGTATCGAGTTAGAATTAAAACCATATTCTCTAGTCTACAGTCCCCTGAAGCTGTGAAAAAATCAAACTTCTAAGAGAATGTTTAAAAATAATACATTTAACGTAAACTATTATATCGTATATTTAGACTTTCGGGAATCAAAATTTAGGGTACTTTCCGTTGACCTAGTACATTGAAATATGGCAAGCAATATATAGCGAACGATGACCGAAGAAGGAACCAGCACCATTTCCGGGTCGCGTCCGCACGGAGTGCCACTTAGGTACATGGTACAATAACCAAATCGTAAATTATTCACACATTAAATTGTATTTACTAACCACAATTTTTTATGCTATTTGTACTAACCCATGGACCCATGTAGTCTGCAATAAATAATTTTTGATTTTTTGAATATCGTCTTATACTACAAGTACAGGGAAAAATCGGAAAACTATAGACACTTTAATAATTAAATTTTGAAACTAATTTGTAATTAAACTGCAAGACTCGATTCCTGAACTATTTATAATATTTACCTACAAATTTGTACGGTACCCTCAATGGGCGAGTCCGACTCGCACTTGACCAGTTTTATTTCTCTGACATAACATCCACATAACGAGCCTATTGACCGCTGCTGTAGGAGAAGTAATTCTCAAGTGACCGGTAGGTTGGTATTATTTTAAAACTTTTTACTTTCACACTTAATCACGATGATAGCGTCAACTTTTATTTTATGCGTCGGTCTTTCCTGAATAAGTTTCGCAACAAGTCACTGACGTAGTAATGTTATCTTGTTACGTGTAATGTTGCATATAAAAATAGTTCTTAATAATTGATAAATGTAATCAAATAGGAACTATAACTTAATTATGACCGCGAATGATTGGTTTTTACACGACTGCCCAAAAAGGAGTGTAATGTGTGTGTATGTATGTGTGTGTCAGTTTATTTATTCTACCGTAACGACTAAAGGCCTTAACCGATTATGATGTAAGTTATCGTTAGAATCCTTACGTTCTTCCGGGTGACAAAGGCTGAACAATGACAATGAAAATGTGATGTCATAATAAAAACAAAATAAAAATTATTCACTCAATAATGTGCGGCCGCGGCCTAAAGAAAAAATTCTTTAAACTTATCAAGTGGGCCAAATTAAAGGATTTTAAAAGGTGGTTATAAAATTAAATACACCTTATATGCATAAATGTACATTTTGATGATGAATTATTTAAAAAAGTGTGAAATAAAAAGCTGTTTTTTTTGGACGGACCTATTGCTGGCTCTCTTTGAAGACCTCGTCCAGCTTCACCGGGCATGTGTCGGGTCTGGCTCCATACTACTAAACTAAAAAGTTAGAAATTAACTTACCTAAATATACCAAAGGTGGGGACCAAAGGTTGCAAACAGTTTCCTTCTCACAGTTTATTTCGAACATTTTAGTTCGCTTTTATTAAAGGCAGTCGTGCTTTTTAATTACTCATCATCATCATCACCATTACTTCAGCTATAAGCCGTCCTCTGATGAACATAGGCCTCCCCCAGACTTCTAGATTGGCCGGTTGGAAGCGGCCTGCAGCCAGTTCCAGCGGCATCCTGTAACCTTTACCAAGTCGTATGTCCACCTTGTGGGTGGACGTCCTACGCTGCGCTTGCCGGTAAGTGGCCTCTAGTTTAGAATCTTTCTGCCCCATCGGCTGTCAGTTCTACGTGCTATGTGCCTTTCCCACACACATACTCAATTACTATTTTTCATAAAATACTCGTATGTTAGAACCTTATAAATTACGTATTTTATGGAATTATATGGAATAGCTGCGTTTTGACAGCTCATAAAAAGTATGTCAATTGATTAGTGGTGTCAACTACCCTATTAGTGTGTTGTCTAGCTGGCGCATATTTATTTAATTAATTGGTTTAAAGTGAATCTGTTGTTAGATGTGTGACTAGAATTTTCGCTCTAGCTTTTTAGTTTTCGTACCATCTTTATATACCGACAAATCTTTGACTTTCTAAGTCTTAGTGGTCATTGAATGACAGGTTGAAAAGCGATGACGCGGAACGCGCTGCGGCTGCTGTATCAATAAACATCTCCAATTACTATGAGAAATAGTTATCACGAAAATTTCTACTCAACATGTTGTGGGACTCCGTTGTTCTGGGATAATGAAATTGGATACATATTAACAATGTTAATTTAGTGCGTTTTTCAAACTTATTACATAGAGTGCTTCCAGTAAATACAGTTGATAGTTGAACTCTTAAACTTACTCTGCATATACTAACTAGCAAATGATTTATAATCTTTCACGCAATATAACTCTTTTCATTGACTGTAAGTATGTATGTATGTTTTATTTTAATTAATATCCGGTTACGACGATCTTAAAACTCGGATACTGTTGTTAGTTGTTATGCAATATCACGTCATACATCACGTTACAAAACCATTCAAAATAGTGGCGCAATATTTTCACGAGACTGCCAGGTACGGGTCTTGCATAAATCGCAGACTCCTTGTACACGGCGCCCTCCGACCGACCCTCCGAGCCTCTTGTGCATTGTAGTGCACGAAGGGCACCGACACGGCGCGTAGGATGCGCACCCTTGTCGCCATGACAACCCTCGTCCCGCGAATATTGACAGACGCCGGTCCAGACGGGGTTTGGCGAACCCCAACACCCTCGCTTGTCGCTGCAACGCCAGGCGCGTGCTTGTCGTTATATATTTTTATAAGATTTAATGCCCCCACAATGACTAACGTGTTCATTACTGATAAGAAGTCGTTGCCTTTGTATGATCCCTACACAGGGGAATTTTATTGCGGCTATTTTGCAGTGTTAACAGTCTTAGTTGCAATTAATGTTGTCATCAAAACGCAGCTAATTTTTTATTGTCATCATTTTATGTTGTTAGATACTATCTTGATGGAGATCGTAAAAAAAACGTGACTTTGCAGGTTGTAACGACCGCGAAAACAGGTAGGTTATGTTTTGAGCCTCGACATTCTAAACACGCACGTTAAACAAATCTTCGGCAAAGAGCACAGGGTTATGTAGGTAACGATGAGCGGAGAATTGGAATGATCAAAAGAAAAGGACGGAACCTATTTCTCATAATGTACTTCCTAGTTGTAAAATTGGTTATTAAATATCACTTCAGAGATGCATGTGTAAGAAGAAAAAATATGTTTAGGTATTCTTTGTATATTTTAACTTTTGACATTTTGTCAAATTACATGTTAGATTATCTATATCTAGGCTATATGTATATATAAATTAATTGACGTTTGTTAGTCTCACAAAAACTCAAGAACGGCAGGACCGATTTGGCTAACTTTAGTTTAGAAATATTTGTAGAAGCCCAAGGAAGATTCAAAAGGCGACAAAATTTAAAGAAATTGCTAGAAAAGAGTAAAAACAAGTATGTATTTAATTTTCCCATACAAACTGTTCGTACCTGTCAAACCTTTGTGTCTAACAGGGTGCGTTCAGTTCAGCTTTAATTGGCGGTACGAAGTTCGCCGGGTCCATCGAGATGGATATATATGCTCAATGGCCGGGTCAGATAGTCTACAATATTTCTGTTTTTTTCATGAGTAGTATCGTGTTTACAACTTTTATTATTAAAGATTGATAAAAAGAATAACGTACTTTTCTTAATACTAGTTACTCGTACATGGGTCATTGGTACTCATTTAGGGTCAACTAACCACTTTTTGATTTTATTTTAAAAAATCATTTAGTTACACACTCCACTAACAGCTTAGGTACATATCTACTTACTATTAATTAAAAATAAAATAATAATGAATGGTTGTAAATTACTTACATCAAGCATTTTGGATTGGTTTTAGACTGAAAAATACTAAATTGAAACCAAGTCGAAAGTAGCAGCCCCTTCCGACATATAAGTGTTAAAACAATAGGTCGCAAAAAGTTTATAATTCAATTGGTCCCCATAGCCAAATTAGCCAACCTGCATCATAGTCTCTTTATTGTTTCTTTAATACAAAAAACCACATGCATGCAAACATATAAAAAAACCAAATGCAAATTAGGTAGATAGTAAAAACAAAAAGTTATAAAATGTTGCCTAAATTGTGACGTTTAAAAAATATTTAAGATATCTCTCGTACCGAGACTTGTCCTAATCACGTGTAGGTAACTAGTTTTCGACATATGTTTTTTTTTCTATGTGTATTCATAGTTTGCAGGTTCAAATAATTGGTTTTGTGTTTTTTCCTCGTTATTTTGAAGTTGAAGTACTTTCGTGCGTAAATACAGGGTTACATTGCAAAGGGGTGCCAAATTTAAAAAATAAGATCTAGGGAACAATATAAAGAAGCGTCTTAATCGTTATTATTTTTAATAATCGTATGATACGAAATAAAATTACTTTAAAATATCCAAAAATAAAGTCAATAGAGTGACTACGAAAGCCTTCTTCTTTCATCAGAGGCGTGTACGGTGAGACAAACAAGGACCTTACGCAGTGCACATACGGTGTAATTTTTTCATGAATGAGTTAAATTATCCACGCGTACGATTTTTAACAGCGGATAAGAATAATTAAATGTAAAAAAAAGTTCTTTGCATAGTTTGAATATGTTACTGATTCTGAGCCACACCAAAAGATTTGGCACTCCTTTGCAATGTAACCCTGTATATTGCCATCCTAACTTTGGGTTATTCACCTGGACACAAGGGACTTGTGTCCAGTTGGTGAAACTTAAAATTATTATCACTTATTATTTCGTCATCTGGACACACCAAGATTTTTACGCGTGTGCACATAGTGAAACCTTATAAAATAAATAAAATCACTTTTCTGTTACCAACCCTTCGCGTGACACTTACCTACCTACTGTATACCGGAAAACACATAAGAAAAAAATATTGCGGCACGCAAGAGATTAAGAAAACATTTGGTTTTCCTTAAGTTTTTAAACTATACAGCAAGATGACCAAAAACTCATGAACTCCTCGCTACATAACCATGAACTGCACAAAAGACCTTTACGATTTTCATGTTTTTCTCGAATCCCGATAACTTTTACCGAGAAAATGAAAATAATTTCAGTAGCCTAAAATACACTCTTAGAGAATACTATATTTTTTCTTGACTCTTGTTGCTATTAAGAGGCATTGAGGATATAAATGGTATTTAGTGCTTAAGGAATAAACAACTTTATCCTACCAACCACACTAAATAAATCAGTTGACCAGGCAGTTTGTATTTGACCAACATCAATATTTTATATTGCCAATGTTTCTTTGACTTGTTTAATTTTAATTATTTTTTTATGTATTTACAATAATGCTAGTTTAGGTCGTGGTTCGAAACCCACCAGAGGCAGTTAAAAAAAATTTAAGTGAAAAATATTATACTTGTTATTTTCATTGACACCACTATTTCCAGACCATTTATGTTACATGTTGTTATAGTCTGAGTAGATTGTTTTGTTAATACCTTCGTAATAGTTTAACAAAATGTAAATATGTAAAAGCAAAAGATGTGTAAAGATTTGTTAACTTAAAAATATTATTATTCTGCTGTGTCTAATTAAACAAAATATTTGATCTCAATTATCTAACGGTTACCGCAAAGCGTAATTAAGGCCACAATCAAATTGGGCCAACACGGAAATGCTTTTCGTTTTTAAGGTAATTTCAGACTCGCTGTCTCGTCGCTCTGCTATATTTATTTTATCCGCCGCATCTGGATATAGAACATACTCGTGGCAGTTTTTATTTACCTACCATCTACCAACCTTCAAGTATACTTTGTATTTGAATATTAAGTAATAATATTTTAACAAGAATGTGGAGTAATTAATATATAAATCAGGTTCAAACTCTTTATTTGATTGGATCCTTTTCCTGACAGATATTTTCCTGGTGCAGCGCTGATAGTTACGGTTGTTTGGAGAGCCTTGGCACGGATAGTAAAACTCAACTCAAAGTCAGCAAAGATTAACTTTGCACACAAACCCTGTGTCGGCACCAACTTCTGTCTAATATGGGCATGAGGTGTGTGGGACGGTTTTGCCACGAGAACGATAATTGTATTTGTATTTGAGGTTGGCCGACCGAAGTCGTGTTATGTTCTGTAACTAGCAAACAATAAACTTTGAATTGATACTGAGGTCAAATGGGATAAATCTACAAGTATTTATTGTTAAAGAATAGATAGCTAATAGGTAAACATTTGTAATGTACCTAGCCTTTCAAGAAATCATCTTTAGATGCAAATCATACCTAATTGGTTTTTTACACTGGTTAACTAAACTTTTGACTATGCGATACAAAACAATGTGTGTCCTTTCCGTTAATGTGCAATGTGCATATCTACTATTCCTTTAATCTGAATTCATGGAAAACTAATTTATTTAGTAAATCTTTCTATCCTCTTTCGGACATTTATGCACGTCTCAAAATATAGCTTTGCCCTACCACCGTTTCAGAGACTATACATATTGACTGGTGATGAGAAGAAACGGCGTTGGGCGCAACAACAACTTAGTCATCTTTGTTAGTGTATGTAATTATTTCCGCTTATATAAAGACAAAGGAAACATGTGTCATTCCTGTGCTGTGTATGTAACGTTATTGAAATCGCCAAATGTGTAGGTTTGCCTAGTGTTCGAGATAAGATCCCTCTGGGTAGGGAGGATAATCTGCTGACGGCGTACCTCCACCGTAGCGTATAACTCAATATCCTCCGCTAGGCGTGTAAATCGGATGCGATCGCCCGCCCGCCCTACCTCACCTCTCAATATCCTGTGGTGCTGAAAATCACCACATATAACTACAATGAACAAACACAGATAAAATTACACTTGAATATGTTTGATGCATGCGAAAGAGTATTTTTAAATCTATTTTCGATTAAGAATGAAATGTATCGCACTCGCACTTGGTGCCTTGCCTACTTCTAAAACATAACCATGGAACTGTTTATACGAATATTTCAGCATCAGCAGTGTGTGTGTGTATAAAATATCAAAATGACATTGCAAAGGGAAGCGTATTTATCTTCGTTAAAAAATACCATATCCATTACTTAACAATAAAATTGATTGAAAAAACATCAAAAGATAAAGCTATAAATTATATATTCTTTGATATTATCTAGTAATTGCAACTAAACTAGTAAGTACCTAAGTATTATATGTATTTTTTGTATATTTGTTAATTTATTAATAAATGTAGTCTCAAATCTATTAAATTTAATTGAATATCTTCAACTAAGTGATTTAACTTGTCACTTAGGATCTATTATTTGTATAGAGTATAATAAATAATAATATTAAATAAAGAAGTTATAAAAACAAAAATAAATAAATGGTAAGCTAAGCCGTTCATAGACAATTTTATAAAAAAACAAATAGAAATGGAAAACATAGAGCACACTCATTTAGATAAATTAAAAAGCAATCGGTAATGCCGGGACTAAGGGCACTAATATTTGCGATTCAATCAAGATCTAGCAGTAGTAACTAGGCAGCATGAAAGAAAAGGGCAGTACATGATGATGTAGGTTAAGAATGACCAAAGATGAGACCACTCAGTTTATAGCTAAAAGCTTACATAAATAGTGCGATAATCAGACTCACACATTAATATTTAAATTATTCAAAAACAGGCAGCCATACACACAGTAACAGTCTTGATAAAGTTCTTGGGAATACAGTTTTTGTCAATCGGGGGGATCAAGTCAACATTGGGAAGGGAAGGAGACCGAGCAACCTTTTTTTTGAGGTTCTCAAATTTCATAAACAATACAAAAATATATTTTTTAAATTATTATAATATTTTATCTTATTACCTTACCTTATAGTAGGAATGTAAGTATAATACGAGAAAGTGCGTATGCAAAATAATCCACGTTCCATTACTATGTTGACATGGGTTCGTGTTTGTCCGCGAGCCGTTCTCATGACATCGGTACCATGCTGATTTGAATAGAGGCATGAATTGTATAATCGAAACAGTTTCTCGCGTGACGCCCACCGCGCCTAAGGACAGCAATCACGTCTGCATACCTGACGTTAATTTGCTTAAAATCAATAGCATTTAGTGTCCACAACAGTTATTCGTGATTTCACACAAATGTTAACAAATTATATGTTATGTAAATTAAAGTCGTCAAAGTTTAATAGTTAGTAAAATAATATAACAATTTATTGAGTTTAAAGTTTCTCTACCTATACGTGTCACGTTGGGTTCCGGACAAAAAACGTCGATGAGGTTTTGTCTAAAGGCTTTTGCAAGTATTATTATTGTGGGTCTACATTTCTAACATAGTTTCATGGCTATGTCAGTAACGCGAGACTGTGTGAGACAGAAATCGTCTCTACATATCTTAAACTCTGAAACGGTCACGAAATAATGTCACTATGAAATGTTTTAAAGTGTTAAGAGTAAAATTTAAAACGAAGTACGACATTAACATAAAATGTAATTTGACCTTAATATTACAATATTTCATCAGTTTGACCCCGACAGGCTAGGTAGAGTCGCGTTTTTGCAATAAGTCAAGCCTTAGCTAATGTTGTCAAAACTTTTCCACGTATTGTAGGTAATATTGAGTTGTTTACTAAAATATTATAATATTCACTGGGTAGATCTATTCGGTTCAACGGACCGAAAGCGTGCATGAAATTCGGAACCGTTGACGGCGAGAACCGTGCCTAAACGCAACGCAGTTACGATGTGCAAATACGCTAACGGTATTGTTCGATCGGTGGAATCATGCTGAGGCCAAACGCCGACGCCTGAGGAAGGACGCGCCATGTCCTGCGCGGGCTGCGATACCCGGGCCGGACGTATGGGACCGCTGTGACCTCATCGCACCTGTCACGAATACCAGCATTAGCATGCTATCAGCATATGCATGCAATCGAAAACTTCACAATTTGAACACAGAATAAGTAAACATAGACTTCGCAGAATTGTTGCAGTAAGATTATGAATTCTAAGAAAACAGATTCATATGCGGGACGCGCACACGTTTTTGATTTTAGCAGGAAAATAGGAAATTAACTTCCTACGTCACGAGTATTTCTTATTAGAATTCCAGAGATCGTAAGAATCAGATATGTAGATTGCGTGTTGTTTCCGTAAGAAAGAAAATTAGTGCAACTAATTTTGTACTAATTCCAGTTTCAATGAGTTCACTTACGGTTTTCTTTGCATGTTGTACGCAATTAAACTCTAATTCACTTTATAAGCAATAAAAGGCATTCCGCATTAGTATTTAAAATTGTGTTTTGGTAATAATAACAGAGAATCCTACTAATATTATAAAATGCGAAAGTTTGTGAGTGAGTGTGAGTGTGGATGTATGGATCTTTGTTACTCTTTCACGCAAAAAGTAGTGAACTAATTTTGATAAAAACAGATAGACCATGGCCTGGATTAACACATAGTATACTAAAACGCGTAAGGTCAACGCAGACGAAGTCGCGGGCAAAAGCTAGTATTCAAAAATATGGTAAACTCAGCGTTTCTTTTATCGCTCTAATGAGTTGAGCTAAGATGACTAAAAACCAAATAATCGAAACTGGTTTTTGTATTTAAGTCGCAATTCCCATCGTAATCCAGTTTCGATCCGGTTCCCACTAACTTTATTATTAAAAACGGTATCCGCGTAAACTTTTTACAAGACGTAAAATAGTTAAATCCTTTGTAATGCGACTGAAAATAGTACAGAAATAATCTCATGTTGGTTTCTTAAATTTTCATTTGCATTACGATTTATGAAATCAAGCAATGTTTGAGTTGACTAGAATACCGTTTTTAATTATAATGTTACTGACTGATCGACCCTAGATTGCGAATACTGTTAAATTACCCGGCCCAGTAGTGGCCTTAGGTCCGAGTAATCAGCGTTATAGTCATCAATTTTATCACTGTTTTATCACAGGACTCATGCTGGTGTTTCAGAACCTTTGACATGCAAAAGTGGCGGCGTCTCTTAGGTCATCATGACTCATATATGCCATTGTTAAACCTGCGGTTAGTTAAAATTAAAAGATGACGAAAACAACAGCTATCTCTACGAAGCGAACCTATTAAATTAAGCACTGCAGGTTTTCATTGGTAAGTATTTTTTTCCCGAGAGTATTTTTACCTACTTTCTCTATGGTGAATGAAATCATGTTTTTCTTTCCAACTAGAGAATTGATCCGGTTTATTTTAAACATTTTATCAACCTTAACTTATGAGGCCGTCCTAAAAATCGTCTTATATTTCCGTACATTTTGTTCTCTGATTGTAAAAACGTCAATGATAATTGAAACATAATAACACGTGATTTTAAAAGAGTAGTTCTTATTCTTGCATGTAGCGAAAATGGATTTTTCATATCATTTTAAAAATAAAGGTAAATCACCAATAGTTACTACCCTTATTTCAGAAAAATGACGTTCGAGTTACGTTTAAACATCGGTTTACAAGAGACTACAAGTTGTCCTGGAGATTCTATTTTAACATTTAATTGAAGATATGGTCTGGTGTACTTTAAAATTATATATATTTTATTTAAAAAAAAAACAAATAATAATTAGTAAACCTAAGTCAAAATGAACTATAAAATCAGCTCGCAAAACCGATCGTTTTTTTGACCCAGGTAGAACGCTTGTTAGCGCATAAAAGAATTATCTTGTAAAGGAACAACATTGTTGACGACTATCTTGAAAAAATTGTATTCGAAATAGGTGAAATCTTCTATTTCGTACCTCGCTCAAAGGATTAGTTTAGCCATTCATGCAAGCATTCTCGCCTTTTTGCCCCATGGACACGCTTTTATTTTGAGTAGGTAGCTTTTAGTTTTATTTGATTTATTTTTGTGTTATAAGAATTTTAATCGTTATTGAATAAAATACTACATTAATCTTTCAAATAAAATTTTATATTTATTTAATATTATTATACTTATCTAAGTATATACTATACAGGTTTACATTGCAAAGGGGTGCCAAATCTTTAGGAGTGGCTCAAAATCAGTAACTTTGCAGTCGAACTATGCAAAGAACAAAAACTTTTTCGCATTTTCGCATAGTTCCTATCCGCTGTTAAAAACCATACGCGTGGATAATTTAACACATTCATGAAAAAATTGCACCGTATCTGCAATGGTTAGTCCTTGTTAGCTCGCCGTACCTTTGCCTCTGATGAACGACCGCGCGGCTTTCGTAGTCTCTCCATTGACTTTATTTTTGGATATTTTAAGCATTTTTTTTCGTAAAATACGATTATTAAAAATAATAACGATTAAGACGCTTATTTATATTGTTCCCTAGATCTTATTTTTTAAATTTGGCACCCTTTGCCTGTAACCCTGTATATATTTTTTTTGTTACACTAATAAATTTGTTATTATTATAATACTAAAAGTAAAGCAATAACTATTTTTTGTAATCAGTACAACGCCACCTAGCGCTGAGTAGTCTCACTCGAACACCTATCTGAGTGTTGCTTTTTATTTACAGACGTCCGTCTGTTGAAGTGAGTTAACGCACCGCTAGATGGCGCTAGCACATGTGTATCCTGGCGGCCACTCTTTCCCCTCTGCAACAGATGTCGCTAGCTGCTTTAAACTAATCTGTATTCTTTGCATTTACATAGCCCAAGAAATTTAAAAGTACTAACGTAGTACTTATAAATTCCTTGACATAGCCAAAAGTATTTGTTAGATTAATTGTATAAATCTATACCTACTATAAATCTAGACTAATAGTCAAAAACCATCGTCCGTCCGTCGTCGTGGTCCATTAAAAAAATATTACTGTAGTAACGTTAGGCGGTTTATCGCTAGAAGCAATATTTTCGTCTGGTTACACTAACGATTTGTTTAAAACATTCATAATGCTACAAATATTACCAATTATAGTTTAGTTTACTCTGTGTGTATTAAACGTATAGTACTTATTTCTACTAGACTGTATTTACATGTTACAGGGAAATCTTGCCTATGAAATGGAGATTCAAAAATATTGATGAGATACAATGAGGACAAAAAAATTGAGTTGCATAAGGGTGTAGTCAGTTAGGCAAAGTTTCAACTAAACTTAAACCTTGTGTTATTTAAAAGTTGCGTTGTTTGTCTGCCGGTTAGATACGGTACTGTTTTATGATTTAGGTAGGTATAATACCTACCTAAATCATAAAACAGTACCGTATCTGACCGACCGACCGGGTTAAAATCGGACCCTTTTGGCAGCCTCATTACCATCTGTTGGCCACATGTCCCACCGCTTATACTAGTTATACGAATGTGCGAACACTGTACGAGTATATACGAATAATATTTTTTACGACTGTCATTTGCAGCTTTTAGGGTCAACAACATGTATTTGGTTAGGGTTATCAATAAAACTATAAACCCAATATTTAAACATTTATTTGATCTTTTTGTACATACGTTACAGTGCCACTCCTAATTAAAGTTTAAACGGAAACTAGATATAGCTTGACTTGTAGTTGTGTGTATTTAGTACTACTTATATCTAATATCTATGTTGTCAGTTGTGCCCATCATTTTTGTTGCTTTTCCGATTGGACTTTAAAGTATTAAAAAAAGATTGGACTTTTTTTAAATCAACCGTTATTACACCAAACATGCGTAGAACTTTAAATAACTGTTAGTTGCAAAAATGGTGTAAAACATATAAATAAATAAATATTGGACAACATCACATAAATTGCTCTAATCCTAATAACGATGGTACCACAACACCCAGACCCGATTTAATATAGAAAGTTAGTTTTCTACACCAAGCCGACCTAAATTTTTTAAAGATCGTTTTTTTGATATTGTCTAACTTACTATTGCCCGCGACTTTGTTCGCCTAATCATCACCTAGCGGTTTGAAATATACCTACTTTACGATATATTCCTAAATATACTTAACCAAATTTTAAAAAAAAATCGGTTGAGTCGTTTCAGAGGACTGCGACAGACAACACCGTGACACAAGATTTTTATTTAAAAGATTTTATTAGAATAATATGTATGAGTACCAATCTAAAAATATTTATGTGATGTCAGCCCTACATCTAGCGCTTATGAGTGGTTGTGTGGATGGTGGGTGTCATTGTTCGTGCTAATTGCTGCAGGGTGAGGAGCCGCTGGCGCAGCTCGTGTGACACCCACAGTCCACAGCATCAATAGCGACAGCGATTGCGGAACCCTGTCATTATGTAGGTGTTTTTGAAACAGAGGAATGTTAGATTCGACACAATAGACCATTCCAATGCAAAATTTTATTTTTAGTGCTGCGGTTTTTAGTTTTACTATATTATATTGATTGGATTGGATTTGGTTTATGGATTTTAAATAAAGTATACTTTTATGCGTAATAAAGTCTAATTTGACTCTTTGTTAGTTAAAAAGTATGTATCAGATACATAATTTGAATGAATAGCTAAATTAGGTATCATGAGTATATTGATACTTATAGATAATATTTACACGTACTTAAAGATGGGATACTGCCAGGCATTGTTAGCAAATTTGAATTATTTCCAATACGCGCCCATAAAATGCCCTGCCCTTTAAAGGCATTTTTTTGTTCAGAAATTGTTTTTTATATCTGATATTATTGTTGAAAACTAACCATAATTGTTGAAACTACTAACTAAAATATCTTTACCCGGCAGGCTTTAACCGTTCCTTTAGACTGTTTAGACAATTTACATTGATCAGCTAAAGTAATAGTTGCCGAGATTGGGTGCCCATAAGTAAATTGTTCAAATCAACAATCCCAAGAAGCCTTTGAATTTTTTGGCGAAGGTTGAAAAAATATACTTTAAAAAAATTTATAAAACATCTGAAAAGCTGTTCCTTGGTTTTGCTCAAATGAATACTGTTTTGCTATTTTGGATTTTGCTACTACGAGCGCAGTCGTTTGACAGCTGATTGTAAAATTTGGACAAGACGACGGCTGCCGAGACAACTAGTCATTGTTTCTTCGCTTATCTGTAACATAATTATATAATAGGTATATTTGCCTTGTTTGGGCGGAAATCTGACAAAAATACAATCTCGGCGCGCAGAAACACTTTGCCTATTCTTACATGTAGTAGGTACTACAACCAAGTTGCCGGACTTTCTTAAACAAGGTGCATGCCCTCTTTTTACATTTAGGGGAGGGAAATCGATTTGGTGTTTGGTTGCACATCATGTCGTATTACCTGTGTACGTGTCTTTTTAAATACAGGGTGACAAATAAAGTAGGTACCTCCAGCATTTTTTTTGGCTATTCAGAATCGAATAAACACTTTTTTGAATCATAAAATATAAAAAAATGGTCCACCCTGTAAACGCAAATTTAAATAAATCTGTAATATTGCTGAAAGTTTTTGCCTGCACTGGGACTCGAGCAAAGTATATCTAGTATTAAGCTGGCATTTTGACCATTGCACCACCAAGGTCTTCAAATACACAATGGTATATTTTTTTAATTTTCCTGTATTTTAGACTCTTTTCTGAATCACTGGTATATTTTTTTAAAAGTAAACCTGTATAAATACAATCACCAATGACTAACACTTGATGACATAATTATGACTACACCGCAGATTCTTTGCAGATTGCAGCTTGGCAAAAGTTTTATAATACTAAAATACTTTAAAAACTATAAAATGATTAGAAGAAAAATTTATGAATCTGCTCACATATAAAATGATTTATCAAGAAACAACTTTATGCTATTTTCAACCGACTTCAAAAAAGGAGGAGGTTCTCAATTCGACTGTATGTTTTTTTTTTTATATGTATGTTACGCGATTACTCCGCCAATTATAAATCGATTTTAATGATTCTTTTTTTGTTTGGTAGATCATACTTCAGAGGTAGTCCCATTTAAATTAAATTGATTTAGAACTTTTTAAGAAAATCAACAAATACTCGTATATACCCAGACAATATTTTGGTTGTGGTTCTTGTTACCTATCTTCGACAAATATGAGCCGATTTTGATGATTTTTGTTTTATTGAATAGCTTATACTTCAAAGATGCTATGATAAAAGTTTGCAAAATAAAAATCACCCCTAAGGGTATGAAAATAGGGGATGAAATCTGTGTTTAGCAGTTAGATTAGGATTTATCACTAAAAACAGAAAAAATAAGTAAATTTTATTTTAAAAAAAAACCGACATCAAAACACTCAAATGCTAAAAATAATCCTAACTAAAAGTAATCCTAAAAAAAAATTATAAAATTTACTTTTTTAATCACAAGTTAGTACATATGTTAATAGATATTAACTCGTCAATCAATCATCAGTATTTAATATTTGTATTCTTGTGGGAGAATCTTTTTTCATTTTGTAAAGTTTTTTAATATAAATGATTAGAGTTTTACCTAAATCCATCTATGAAATAGCTCTATAAGATCACACAATTAGCGTTAGGAGCATGTCTGCGATACTCAGACGTAATGCTCCATGGACCGCGTACACCGAGATCAAAGGTGGCCGCAACACACAAGATGTCCTCAAATGGTCTACAGGCGTGTACCGAACCGTGTAGGTACTATACGGCACACTGTACTTAGATCTACTACCTAGGTATACTACATACACGTCTCGTCAGACAAGAAGTTTTTGAAAATCTAATATAACATTATAGTAGTGGTAGTAGAGTCTAGACCTGCTTGAGGTGTTCTTTAGAGGTAGCCAGTATGTCCAGCAGCGGACTTCTAAAGGCTGATGATGATTCCTTGAATCGGGCTTAAAGACCTATTAAAATTTTAATAGTAACAACAAAAGTGCAAGGTCACTACGTGATTTTTGATAAATAAAAAGGACATCTCGGTCGTTATTTCGAACGCAGACAAAATCAAGACTCCTTTGTTAATTAAATAAAAACATTCAAACAAAAAGTAGGCCTTGCTTGTACTTTAAAACAGTACTTAAATAAAATTTTATGTTATTATTGGAAGCGACTAAAGGTAATGTAAAGGGTAACCAGTGCAGGATATGTTTGCTTTCGAAACTTTAATATTGACCCAACCACGGGGTTACGCATCTGCCGAGGGTTCGAGATGTCAACAAACAATAACTTCCCGTGTGAAAACTGGCCATCTTCAATGAGTAGAATAGCTAGAGTCACAGCTCAACGAACAGTCGTTATTCGTTAGATGTTAATTGTTTATGTAGTTTTAGTAACATTAAAATTAACAATATACTGATTTAAACGTCACAAATTTCCGTGATCACGGCGCATGCAATAGTGGCAAAATATCGGAAACTCATCAAAAAAAGGTACACGGTAATTATCCCGACGTAGTTATTTCTAATAACATACTGAAACTTTAAAGCAACTCGTTGGTTAAACTTTTTTATTTTTTTGCTAAGGCTGCTGCCTTGTATAAAGCCTTATATAGTTAATTTAAATTTTTCGTGCACCTATCTTTTTCCTAATAAAAAGAGAAAAACGACATATAAAAAAAATAAAACCTTAACCGGCTTAAACAAAGCCAAATCATTACCAGTTACTTTTATAGTCCCTCTTTTTACTTCAATTATGTTAAAGTGTAGCGACAGAGAATCAGACTTCGTATCTGTGACTATGATTTACGCAATGCAGCAGACATTTTCGATTTAAATTTGTTGCATTTACACTGATATTGTTCATGTAGGGTAATCAAATAACGGAATCGAGGACGCTGAAACTAAAATCGGTGCAAATTGAATGTTACGCCAGCGTTATCTTTTAATAACATTAATTTTGCCTCTTTCCGAGTGTCCTCAAGAAGGATTGTGTAATCTGAAGTAGTAATAGTCATTTTACAATTGGTAAATATAGTGCGTTGAGCGTTTAATGGTACGTTGGTACGTGTCAGTAATCGTTATGGTCTTACAGGCATGTAATGGACCACGATAAGAGACCTCTGACTTTTCAATTAAAGCTCTGTTAGGCAACACAATACAATTTTCTTGCACAATTGGACTAAAAGACGCGTGTCAGGTTACTTTGGACTACATTCGAGTAATTAAATTAATGATATTAAGAAAGAGTCTTCGTGGTCAAGTAAATGGTATCTAAACTATTAGTAACAATAAAATTTTTGCTTTCATCATAAAATCAAAAGGTATGGATTGATGTATATTATCATCACGTTCATTGTACTAATAAAAAATGAAAGTATTTTTGTGTTTTACTTTTAAGTATTTATTTTCATTATAATGTATAATGGGCTAATTCTCTGCGTAGACGTTAGTATGACGTTAGACTTGTCATAAAAGCAAGTAGTCGCAAGATGATGTTTTATGGTTTTGAACTTAACACTTTTTAATGCTTAAACCCATCAGTAGGTCGTTAAAGCGTAACAAAAAAACAATATTTTATAGCATCGATGACTAACTTACTGTTATCCTGGTGCTATGGGATGGCGATGACCTATGCGAGGATACCTGGCATGCGAGGCTACGAGAGAGCTTTAGTTATTTAGTTCAGGATCATCACTGTAACAAGTGTTGTTTTAGTTTTTATGTCTTTATTACTACATTTAAAATATTGTTTGTTTAGAACCACCTAAATGCGTGTTGTGTAATGTATGCTCTAAAAATGTAATTAAAAACTACTACGAAAACCCACAGTTTCATGCTTACGTAACTCAGCGTTGTTAGTTTCTCAATATTTCTTTTATGTTATCTATTACAATATTTTTAAGCATGTCTTAATGTTTACTGTCGCCTACGCCTAATAGTGACCACGGGTCCCGGCGACCGCAGAATGCAAATATTCTGAACCGAACCGGTCTCTATCTGTAACCGCTCGAAACGATAACGTTTACAAATAGTAAGTGGATGAAGTTAGATGTCTTTAAAATTCACATGTTGTCCAATGTGACATAATGTTATGCAGGGTGGGTTTTGCACTTACTCAGTACAATTTAATCGGCTTACGTCTCGACTGTTGCTGCAATGCAAAGGCAGTATACCTTTATCTATAACTCAGATTAAAGAGACATCTGTTACTACAAAAAAAATTGCTTGTCCATATTTTATACTCTTTATTGATTGCACGTAATCGCAGTAAATAGTTATAGCCCTGCTTTAAAATTTTTGTATTCCTTTCGTCGTATGTTATAACAAAACTCTGAATCATACTATCATATCGTTAATCAAACCCTAAATCAGTGTGACAATTGAATAAAAAGATTTAAAAAGTGAACGGGGGAAAATATAATAGGAGAATATGCCCCCATGTTCTATTTGTGTAACTACTAGTTCCATGACGCAGTGACGACAGGCATCTCACCGGCTCCGGGCTAGTATGATTTTTAATAGCTCGCAGAGTCAATTCAGCAGGATACCTTTGTCGTGTGTTTAATTCCAGGCCCTCATGAATGATTAATGAAGTAGGGTTTACTTGTGACATTAAGATGTGGTGTCCGCGAGTGTTAACGGTGCAGCCCCTGACGGCGCGGTGTGTATGGCGACCAGCTGCGAACAGATGAGCGACTCTCTATTAGTACGCGGTGCGTCGTATGTAAGAGCGCTCGCAACTCGTATACGAGTAGCTATAGCCTGCCGTCCCTCGCACTCTACTATACGCTCACAGTCGGTCGGAGCGCGGCGCTACGCGCACCTATACCGCGCGATATCAAAACGAACAATCGAATTCGAATGTAACTGTCAACTCGGGTGACAGAGCAAATCGAAAAGTGACGCGATTTGTGTGTGTCAAGTTCAGTGTAAGCGCACTTTGGTGGTACTAAAAGGTTGTTTATTTACTGTGTTCACTGCGGTAGGCGTCCGATATTCGATATTCACGTGCCGATCGATTAGATGAAAGTTAGCATGCTACAGGGCATACAATTTTAAGCTTAGGGCACGGTGAGAAAGTTTATTAGAACATTCATCATTAGACAATCTATTAGATGCAATGCTAGCATTAGACGCATTCATTCTGAGTTAATGAATTCAAAAAAGTTCAACGTCCGTTAAAAGTTTGAATATCTTCTTAAATTTAGAAGATTAGAATTGAAACTAGTAATTTACTGTCTCTATCTCACTTTTTTATTAATTAAATAAAAGCTTTTCACACTCGATGCACAGAAATTTAAATCTTTAGTATACTTACCTACTTCAAAGTGAAGAGTTTATTATTGTTCGCGATGTTATGTTGGTCTTAATTTGTTATATAAAATTACTATTTATAATAAAACTATTGTTATTAGTTAACGATGAAAGCTGTTTATTATGTGTTTTTAATTGCCTAGAAACATTACGGAATCGATGTAATAACCGGTAAGGGTTCCTAATGCGCTTACTCTATTACTTTAAAGGTCAGAATGGCTGTGCATTGGCCTGGGCTAAGGATACTTTGATGGTAATGGCTTGCGTGTGGGGTATGCGATAATGCAACATCATAAAATATCGATCACCGTTGCTAGGAGCTAGACCACAATAAACCTGGTTTATAATCCTCAATAGTGACGGCTCTCACCGGCACTTACCGTGCTAACAACTGACCGCTAAAACTCCAGAGACCATTTCACAGCGACATTATAGAGACTCGAACTGGCTTTCATTGTCATAGTTACGCATGGTCTTGGGCGGTGTTTGTAAATATTTGCTCCTTCTCGCTACTACGCCAACATTCAAAGAAAGTTCCACGAATTAAGCTTTTCTATCGTAATAATGACTGCACGTGCAATGCACTCTATAACACACCAATACACCTTAATGTTATTCAAAACAATTATTAGGTCCGAGTAATCGTTTTGTTGTGACAGTGCTTATCTTCGTCTTTAGAGAAATCAAATTTGTTTTAACCAACATTTAAAATGATTCTTCAATGGAAAATTACTTGTGGTAGCGGCGCCAGCAATAAATATTCATTTTAATTGATAAGTACTTATTAGGTTTAAAGCGAATACTTATAACCGTAAGTACAGCTATTTAGAGAATAAGCTTGCATTAAAGTCAGCATGCCTTACAATAGTAGTCGTGCGCGAGGCCATGTGTGGCCGTAAACTCTCAGTTCCTTTATTTGTTGTTATTTTAATGTTAATCTCGGCTATTGTTTAATGTATCGGTCGGGAACAAGATCGTATGTTGTTTGTAATGCACAGTATTGCGGAAATGTACAGCATTGTTCGTAGCTAATTTTCATGTTTAAAAGTCGCTTTAAACGATGGACATACAAGATTGCAAGGAAATTAATTCATTTTGCAATAACTATGATATGCAATTTAGATATTTTATTTATCGTTTTTTGGAACAACAAATTAATGCATACATATTCAAACATTTTTAAAATGTCATTAATTTACATATCATATAGCTATTAAAATTACCAATTTTACAATTTAAATCTAATCTAAAACTTCAAAAATAAATTATTTTTAAAATCGCGAAAAACAAAACGACTACCTCAGGTGAAACTAGAATAAATGCAGTCTTGACTTTATCCTTCAGTGGTACCGTGTCTGGGGGAAAGCAAACTAATTTTCCCTAACGGTAACCAAACTTATCTCATCATACATTAAAAAATCGGAACATTAACTGCTGCGCGGTGCGTCGCCCCAATGACGATCGACTATAATGTTTTTGAAGATACAAAAATATAACAATAATTTTAAAAGTCTCATGTCTTTAGCATTTAGAAAACTATATACCGAGCGAGCTTATCTTCTGTGTTTAGAGTATTGCCCAGATTTTGTCCGCGACTTGCTTGATCATTGTTGTGGTGTTTTCTATAAAACGCATTCCCACTCGCACATTTAGTTCGTTGACCGTGATTTTGTGGATGTTTTGTCGCTCCAGCACTCGGCTTATGAGATTGTGGCACGTGCCTACGACCCGTTAATTTACCGCTAAACACTCACGATTCAAATGCATTATAAAGTATAAAAAGGTTAAGGACAGTTTTTCCTGGGACTGGCATATTTTGGCCCTCGACTGAGGTTGCTTTAAAAACTCGAAGGGTCTTTGCCCACGCCCAGCTGTGGGACAGTGAAAAAAAGTTTTTGAAGTTGAAGTGAGAGAGGTTCAGCAAATTACACATTTGCAGGGCTATTTTAGTGCTCATGGTTTTTTTTGTAAAGTAGCTGAATAGGCAGAAATTATATTAGGCAATTCTAACATGCTTAGCGTCTGCAATTCAATCAACTTTTTGCTGTACAAAGTGTGAAAAGCTTTTCCTGTATTATTATGCACCGTATGGCCGCGGTCACGACCCTACCTTCTGTTATTATAAAGCCGCTACAACAATTTCAAAGTTCCTCAAAATAATTGCATTTACTAAGCACGACTGCTAGCAATGACTACCTTTCATTCATACTGCATAAAGAAATAAGAATACTTGTGCGCATTCTTAGATAAATTACTTCAATAACACACCTCATCTCATTGGATTATGTTACGTTAAATTATGTACCATAAATGGTTTATAAGTAATTTAAATTAATAACTACGTTTTAATAAAATTATACAGCTACATGTTTACTTTACAAAAACAGACATTAATCATTACAATAGTACTGCATCTCTTTTTTTGGTTTCACATTAAATAAAATTGTATTTTAAAGTTATAATTATGTTGCTCAGTCACGTCTTGAAAGTTACACATTTTAGTGTCACAACTGTTTGACCCAGTAGTTTAGCAAAAAATGTAAGACATACTCGTATTAACGTCAAACTGGACGGTTGCTTTAATTTCAATTAAAGTGAGATGAGGCCAGAAACTTGGCCAGAATTCGGATGTAACGGGCGCCCGGGCTGTGCCGGCGCAGTACCGTAATCGCAGACCTGTTGGCGTACCTGCCACACTCTCATGATAAATAGACCCATCATATAAAATTACTCTTTATTAATTCTTGGCCGCAGTGGCTACCTTTCATTGGTAGTAGTTAGTAGCTTTTTTCTATGACAAGGTTTAATGAAAGTTGTAAGTTTGCCTTAATATAATATAAAATTCATTAAAAGATAAACATTATTTTCGGGGTTGATATATGTATGGGCCGTATTCATAACCACTATTACTTCATAAGGCTATCTCCACTGACCCAGATAAATATTATTTGCACCTCTTCAAGCCGTGTCCTATGTTTACATTTAACGCCCGCGGCGTATTACATTTAAGTTAAATAATGTCACAGAAGTTTTAAACAAGTATTGCATATTTAATACATGCATAATCATATAGACTCCATATGGAGGCAAATTAGTATATACCAGATGCAAAGCTTATTAAATTTAATTATTAAATTTACTAGCCTTAAAATTTTAAATTATTTGAACAGGTGCGGACGTCAACCATAGTGAAATCTTACACTTAACTGCAGAATTAGACAATAAACATGTGATATCAGTAACGCTAAACACTTTGTATAGTTGTGTGAATACGTGATGAGGACATCAGTTTCTCTTGGAGATATGAGATAGTGATGGTGTTTGGCAATGCCGGATTGGCGATACAACGTGCTCTCGACGAGCGAGGCGTATATCAACGCAGAGGGGCTACCGGGGGACCCTCTCGCCGCAAGCTATCCTCGCCGCGCTGACCGCACCCGCCCGCAACATACTTGCCCTTACACCACCATCTTCCTCGGAGCTCGATCTCAGCAGGCACCATATAGACTACCTGCAATACAGAATGATGCGACTGACCTATACGCTGATGCCTATTCGGTTGATCGGTCATCAAATCTCACTGACACTTCCAGCTTCGCACGTTACGAGGACTGCCGCCCTCAACTTGAAGACAGTCAACCTGATGACAATTTTGCTAGTGACAACGTTACACTGCAAGTTCAGAAAGTGCCATACACATCTAGTGTGTTCTATATCTCTACTAAAACTGATAATAATTTGAATAAAGATGTTATACCAAACAACCTTTATCTTATCGAAGGATCTGATTCAGATGCGCTGTCTTCGTGCACTTGCGACAGTTTCGAACGTTGCGAGTTCGACTGCCGAGACTTTGAGCCTTTCTCCGACACCTGTTGCTGCGACCCACTAAGTGACGGTGTCTGCAGTCGCAGTCCAAAAAATGTTGACTCACCAGAACATTTTTGTGATAAAGTGGTGGAGGAAGATGGTATGTCAGCGCGCAGTGATATGGATGGTTTGGATTTGGCTCTGTTCGAACCGGCGCAAACAGAACTCAACAAGCGTGAAAGTGATACTACCGAGCATAATAGGACGAATGCAGCGGCATTGTGTGGAATCCTTTATGCGATACCAGACAGCAGTGGTGGTAAGTAGTAGTTAAAGAATTTTATATGCAGTTAAGAGCAGGCATCCCGGAATAGACGCGGAGATAACGTTCAATTATAGTGATTAGGAGCACAGTGAACCGCGCTGCGGGCTGCTCGCTGCCGGCCCCGTGTGGTCTGTCTGAGCCAATCGGACTCGTATCCGATACGACCAACGGTGTGCAGGAAATTACTGTCACATCAATCACCACCAGTCATTGTCATCCCCGTAATAACAACAAAGCTATTGGCACGCTTCTAACATGACTTAGATTTTGCTGATCTAGCTGCACTGTTTAAATGATACCTATAGCAAGACAATGTTATACAAATTGCCTTAGTTCTGTCCAATAATGTAATCTTGTTAGTTAGAAACTCTTTTTTATTTGCTTGTACTTATTTATGAGTCATATTATAAAATTCCAGTAGAGGTTGTTATTAAAACAACCGCCTTCGGCCTCACTTACTAAATATAAGGCTATTTCATTCGAAAGTGCGTCACGGCACTGCAGTCGAAGTCAAAGCTTTTATTAGTATAGTAGCGCTACAAATTGTGTACCGTTATCTGGTAAGTTTCTAATTACTGACAGAGATAGAGGCCGATAGTTGCCATATATGCAAATTATATGAATACGAGACGAAACAGACGGAACAAACGATCCAAATGTGTTTGCGTTAACAGATGTTTCTCAGTTAATAACAGCAGAACTACTTTATTAACGGCCGTTAAATAAGATACGGTGGTATTTTTGCGCGCACAAATAAGAATCTGTGTAAGAGTGTAGCGTAGCTCTCTTGTCGTATTATTATTTCCGTGTGAATGAAACTTATCTCATGATGCCAGAAGCCATTTAAACAGCACCGTGTCATTAAAAGTACATTATTGTATAGTTATTATTTTATTGAGAAATACAGTTGCATTTACTGATGGGCGCTGGGGATATGGTTGATAATAAATACTTTTAAATGCAGCATAAAACAACATATAGGTACTATTACCAGTTATACAAGCTATACAATTTTACCTTAGAGAAGAGTGGTATTCGGTTAACAACTATTACTTGGGGTACGGTACCACGCCATGGCAAAGTACAGCCGCCGCCCATAACCCAAGAGAAGTAAGCACCCTTTATTGAATTTTATTTCCTGTCAAGCTAATAGCTTTCGTAATGGTACAAAATATTGCTTTCCGTGTACGTTGTGTTATATGCTAATAACAATATGAAATCCATTAACGAAATTTGACAAGGGGCATACACGACTTGGTAATAAATTAGCTTTTACTCATGGTTTTAATGGTTAAAATAGAGTGGCAGAGGTTTATAAAACAGTGTTGATTTTCTATGTTTGTCCTGTTACTAGACAGATAACTTACATAAATCCTAATAGACAGTTTTATCTTGCAAAGTTATTAAAAAATCTTGTTATCTAGTGTGTATCGTTCAAAAGTCAAAAAATTAAGGAGGATTTAAAAGCGCTGCCTCAAAATGTTTTAAATATGCTCATAGGTGGACAACAATTGGTTTCTACTGGTTGTATACGAGCCAATTCTTGACAAACCTTTGCTTATATTGCAAACTTGTTGGAGTCCTGGCTCATTGTTAAAAAAAGAGTTACGAGACGCCACAGCCGGGCACGCAGTCCATATACACATGTACTTTACACGCTCCTTGAGAAAGTTACAGGGTCAATGCGTTGTAAAATAATTTACGGTGGTTTGTTGTGGTCGCGTACTTTACTTGCCCACGGGTGTTATCCGACATGAGTGCCTTGTAGTCTTGTTTGTAATGAATGCGTTAAAGCATATCTTACTAATAGAGCTGTCATCGCAGTTTTGCACTATGCTTTTGACTACTGTGGAGTAGACAAACGGAAAGCTACTTCAAAGTTGCATTCCAAAACTTTAAAGTCGAATGTTTAAAAAAAATAGACACATTAGATATTTAATTGTTAACGTTATCTATAATCCGATCTAATGCTGATACTTACTTCTATCACAGGAATGTTGAAACTCCTGTTCAACTAGCTAATCTCAGATCGTGTCACTCGCTATCAACCAGTCCACTTTTCCTTAGCCGTCTCACATTAATTTCTATGAGATTTTCTTACTTTCATGCAGGATGCGGCTTATTTGCAGCATGTTAGAGCCATCGGACGTGATGTTATGATGATGTGGCCACTATTTATAGCAGTCGTTTCCAAGTCCTATATGGAAAGTCGAGAGATTTAGTGATGTAAGACAGTTCACGAATATAAATCGTTGTTCCAACTTTGCAAGAGGCGGCACCTGAAATATACAGGCTGGATAACATTTAGGAATTTAAATTAACGTTAAGTTATAAATATATTTTTTAACCTATATCATCCCACTGCTGGGCAAGGGTCTTGAGAGTTTGGAGAATCCCTTCTGAGAATTTCTGTTCATCGCCAAGGAATCCCGATAATAATTTAATTTAATTTAATCCATGTTATAATTAATTTATTCCAAAAAAAATATTAAAAAGATATTTTCACGATCAGAATTTGTATCGTTATTTTTGTAGCATGTAGGAATATAATATCTAAACGAAAATGTTTAAGTGTCTTCTCTTCTTCAGGTGAATATACAGCACTAACAAGCATTACGTATGTCAAAAGGTCAGAATGGCAATCGTGCTCATTTTGTAATGTGAATAACAAGTTGAATATGAAACACTTTTTGACATATTTGAGAACATAATTGGCCTTTTGGTTTTACATTAAAATAAAATTAATTGACTAAGGACACCGACATATTGACAAACAAGTCACAGTTTTATATAACACTAGCTCACCCGGCGAACTTTGTGCTGTCAATAAAAGTTGTCTTTCTTTATATTTTTTCACATCACTTTATAAAGGAATGTTTCCTTGGACTTCTACAAATATCTCAAAACCAAAATTAGCCAAATCGGTCCAGCCGTTCTTGTGTTTTTGTGAGACTAACAAAGGTCAATTTATTTATATTAGATTATGTTTTAATTAATACCATGTAAGTTAGGTATAGTCTTCCTTCAGAAGTTGTCCGCTATAGAAAAAGTTTCATTTGGCAAAGTGGGGATTGAAGAACGAGCTGTAGTATGTACCCATTCACCATCACCGGCAAGGTGAAGCACCTGAACAGGGCGGCAAAATGCCGTAAAAGTTGTCAAGTGTTAGCCAGATAGTCTGGCTAGAATCGCTATTGTATTGACTTTATAAAAGAAGAAATCAAGTATAAAACTAATACATAAATAAAATCTCAATCACATAAAAATATTGATTCTTCAAATGTAAATTCAGTTCTTGTATGTAACCTCGTATGCCCTTTCGAGTTTCTTGTCAATTGCCGCGTGTAATGTTGCTAGACCTGATTAGGATAAGACTGGAATACCGGGCGCATCCTCCGCTTCCAGTCGTGTGATGCAACCGCCTGCTTATACTTTCAATGAGGCAGCCTTCCTGCGCCCGCCCGTCAGCTCGCCAGCACGCCACACGTTGCGTGCAAAATTAGCGCCCGACTATGCAATGCGGGTGATGTATGAGAAAAGCTAGCAAATTATCAATGTGGTGTTGATAAACCATTGCCGGTTTGACTAGTCTGAAGCTTAGACTAGTATAAGAAATTAGAAAGTTAGAACGATTCCATGTACAAACTGACTAATAATACCTACCAGGCAAAACTCGAAGCTGTAATGAAATTATAATATTTTAAAACGTACTATCGTAATATGAACCACCGAAATTATAATTATGTTGTATTATGGCCTTCATCAAATTCGGTAATGTAATAATGGATTGTAGAACATGTAAAATTAATTAAATACATGTATTTATATAGGATGTTGAGCAATTATACGATTACAGATTCGTTTCAATATTCGAAATGTAAATGTGATGTCAATATGTACATGATTATCTCTTGAAATGTTGATCAAAATGATAATGATCTAAAATATGCTAATGTGATTTTACTGTTAGCACTCGTTAGTTAGACGAATGTAGATAGACAACGGATTGTTTCATTATACATTTTATATTTTTTAAAGCTAGTTTTTAAATGACTACTGCAAAATTCGCATACACGTTTTATGAACTTATTAACAAACTAAATGTTGAACTAGATTAGTTGTTAGTGCCTCTATCTTTAAAGCGAATTTAAAGTTGATTGCTTGAAAGTGTTCTATAACTCATTAGCGCTAAGAGACATGATCATTGCTCCCATGACATTCGACCTGGAAATAAGTTACTTAACTTATTCCTTTAATATTTTGATTTCCATTAATACAACAACTATAAAAATATACAGTGTGAATTTTATACTGCAGCGCATCATACTAAACTCATGATAAAAACAACTTTTCGCAAGAAACTAGTGATCTGTCTAACTTAATTTTGTTAGTGTGTGTACAAAAACTATTTTTGAACATGAATGTGAATAGCAAACGTACCCACCTAAACGGGACAGTTGGCTGTAGAAATCTATAGGCAGGCTCGATCTTGGGACGTCAACCGTTAAAAAAGCGGGCGGGACAGTTACTCTTGTGGCAGTAATTTCGCGTAATAGCGAGCACTTTGTGTGAGAACCGCGGAGACAATACGGACACGGAATTGAGTTTACGGTGCCTTAATTATATCATAGCTGCGGTCATAAATGCGCCAACTTTACGTCATCTTGTAATGCCATTATTATGGCTCCAATTGAAACACAAACATTAAAATTTAGAGATGCGCTTATCACATGTCCCTCACTTTCATAAATTAATATTGATGAATAATTTTGTATATGCAGCTCTTGCTTCTAATAAATAGGTATTGTTTCTGAATTACAGCGGTTTTTTAAAGTGTTTTTTTGTTGAACAATCAAGCACTTTAGTTAAAAATATTCCTATTTTTAACCACCGTCTGGTCTAGTGGTTCGCCTCAGGACTACGAAGTTAGACGGTTGCGGTTCGAATTCGGATCCCACAAGGGGACGTTTATGTGATGAGCACGAGCATTTGTAACTAAGACAGATGTTTAGTATTTATGCTTGTATTATCTGTTATGTAGTCGACACAATTACTTTGTTTGGGGCTAGATAATTGTTAGAAGAATCTATTTAACTTTTTTGGTTTTACTATGAAAACCTTCCTAAAAAGTATTTTCAAACTTTCGATTCTAATTAGGCAATGTTTTTGTCTAGGTGTCTGTGTTACCCTAATATTTGAAATAAAGACATGAAGTTTATATATGATCATGTTTTACGATCGTATAGCCTTCTTGAATATCAATTCAAATACCAGTCTAACGTTTGTTATGATTACGGAGTTTATAGAGCTATTTCCATTGGAGCTTCATAACATAAAAACGTAGTCACGGATACTATTCCCATTGTGTGCTTAGGTAAGATTACGAGATGTGTGATCGTGAGTAATTTGCTTTTTTATTTATTTGGATGCAATAGCTTGACCTTCATCGTTGACCAATCTGAAATGCAAAGTTGAGAAATGTATTTTCTCGCTAATGAACGATAGACACAGCCTGATAATACATAAATTGTATTGTGAAGTGGGTTTACCGTTACCGGTATCCACACTCCGCTCTCAGTTCCGCAGTGTAGTCCCGACTGTCGCCTAGTTACACTCTCTACATGCAGGTGTTGAGTTACAATATACCTTTGTGATATTTATAGGTTGCCGTGAGTGCCTTTTGTATGATAATTTTGTTTCTCTTTAGAAGAATGTGACATTTCACGTAGCCTTAATAAAAATACAGCAAAACTTGTAGCCAACTGCAGGGCAAACACTTTCATTACCTGCTTACGTCATGGAAGTCTGTAAAAAAACAATGCTAGGTCAAGTGTACCTGGATATTCACGTTTGCTTGACCTGTCTGGCATTACATTTTTATATCATTCTTTGAGTGCATATTTAGGTGGATTTCATTGTAGTTGGCATCATTCTTAAACAGTATATTTTTGTTGGATTGACATGGGGAAACAATAGTAAAAGCCAAACGCAGTTAAAGTCATAAGTTAATTACCTTGTGTAGTTGCCAAAGCGATTGCAAGGTGGAATTTGTTTCTAATTTGCATTTTCTTGGGTGTTGCGTGCGTATATCATGCTCGAACCTTTGGCAAATTGTTCACTTTATTTAAGAAGGCCTTTGAAGATAAAGTACTATCTGCCACAGCTATCGTGGGAATCGAATGTGAAGTGCGGTTTTTTGACTCTGCTCAGATGTCCGTTTCGCTTAAAATTAAACGATGGCAGTTTATTATGAGTCACTTTATAAAATTACTGTTCCGGCACCATATTTTGACTTCAATATTAAAGCTGATAAAGTAGGTTTCTTTGTAAAAATAAGTATGCTTTGATTAAAAATCTACTTTTGTGGTTTATCGGGATCAGCACATAAATACAAATTTAATGCCCTATTAGAAGGAAGTGAGTGGTTTGTCCCGTTTGCTAAGATATCTCACACCTAGCTTAGATCTCTTGGTTGCTGTTTGAGTAAACAGTGCATTCCTCGGAGGACAAATAGTTTTGAAATGTCAACGGGCAGCTGAGAGCGCACGCGACTTAACACCTGTACATTTAATTACGAGTCCAAGTTAAGTACTCTGTCATAATTCTGACTTGGGCACGACAACTATAGTATTACTACTATTTTATGACATGTAATAATAAGTGATTGGGATATGAGGAATTAATAAATAATGTAGGTTTAAATATAAAGATAAAGATGAAGATTTAGAGATAAGGTGTCAGTCCTGTACGCTTAACGGGTTTGTCCTTACATATTGGCGTTGATTAGTCTTGACACATTTTTTCACGATTCGGTATTCGGCCGAACATTGCAAACTATTCGGCCGAATACCGAATAGCAAATCATGAAAAAAAAGAACTAAAATATTACTCACAAAGATGTTTACTTAACCAACAAATTTACATATTAATATTTAAAATCTTCCAGTGGTAAGTTATGATAGATGAAACAATTTTGTACATAGCAGACAATTGCGTTTTTCCTCATAAATTATATCTGCTTCCAATAACAGCCGCTTACTATACACTGCTACCGGGAGATGATAAATAAATCTTAGTAAATTGTGAAGAATTGGATATTGGATATTCTGCTGCCGAATATTCGGCGCTTCGGCCTCGAGGTTCTCCGAACATTCGGTATTCGGTATTTGGCCAAATAACTATTCGTGACATCACTAGTCTTAACACTCTTCACAGTCATAAAAATTAAACTTAAGTGATAAACATGTCAGTCGGTTTTTTGAACTATTATTGTTCTATTCTATCTATTGTATCTATTGTATTTGACTTTCTTAATTTCATTTAATTGAGAGAAAACATTGGATTAAAATTCACAAAACAGATAATTGGAAGGTGTTTTCTCTAACATTAAGATCGTTGGTCTTATTCTTACATTTACAGTTGTGCTCACGGATTATTGTTTAAAATTATAGATTTACTGGCGGTTGCCACCACAGGTATCAAAATTTAGGGTTACATGTTCGTGAATCCTGCCTCAGGTCAGGTTGCAGTGGACGGGTAACACTTGTGTCACACGCGGCGCGGCCACCCGCCCGACTGGTTCGCTTGACCACTCGCTGCAGATGACGTCACCGCGTAATGGACAGGTCACTCCAATTAATTAAAAGTCAAGGACGAAAATGCAAAGACAATTTATATCCGACTGTCATAAAATCCTAGTTCATTTAAATGTGTTTTGCAATTCATAAATAATTTTTAGTCACCTTGAAATTAGCGCTTAAAATTTTGAATACAGATTGAATTAACTGATTCTTATACTTAGGTATATAGTAACATGTATGTTCAACTCAAGGTTTTTAAATTTAGAGACTTATAGTAGCTGGGGTGCTGCATTTGTTTACTTACGATTTACGATTACAAATGTAAATATTAAATAACTAATTTAAAAAAAAGACAAAATAAGTGTTCCTCCGTCCTAATATTGTTGTGCCCATCAGGGTCCATAGAACTATGTAACACCTTTTGTAATCTATGGAATGCAATAAAATAATAGTATTGAGTAAATGAATCAATTAAAAATACAGTGTTCATTTCCAACGTTAATCTTTCAACGACTCAAAGCAGTGATCGATATTTTTTGTTTTATAAGCAACCTTACTGTGTACATTTATATCCTCGCATCAATTTTATATTCAGCGTTGTTTTTTACAAGCAAACTACAAAAGCTGTTGACACCTACACCACACAAACCTGATACCAATACCAATAGTGTAGATATGTGTTACATGGTTAGTACATTTCTCAATTTCTGTACGTTCTCAAAAGTAGTAGTGATTTTGTTTGAAGTTTTAAAAAAAAGTGATTTTAAAACACTAGGTTTGTCTTCAATATTTATATCACTTAAATCTGACCCCTTTGAAATGAAATAAACTGATTGAATTCTGGTTTCATGATTATTAAGTATTTCCCAGTAACAATCGATAGTTAAATTTCATAGTATTCAAAATCCCCAATTCGATTGATTTCCTCAATATGTCATAGCTAATTAATAATGAATGTAGGTTGTAGACGCTGGATGCAGGCCGCTTCCAACCGGCCAATCTGGAAGTCAATGGGGGAGGCCTATGTTCAGCAGTGGACGTCCTATGGCTGAAATGATGATGATGATGATGATGTAGGTTGTAAGGAGGATTTTGTAATTTCTCTTTAGGAAATGTTTTATAGTATAGTGCGCAAATCTATCTTTGTATCTTATAATTTTATTAATGGAGAGTAATACCTATAAACGAGTATTGGTTAGTGGTAGAAAAAAATTGATAGGCACATAATGGTTTTTTTGTTACATTTTTATTTGTTTTAGCTCTATAGTAAAGACGACAATAGTCTGAGTTGGACTAACGCTAAGGTTCCTGACCAAATGTAAAAAAAAAAACATTTTTTCAAGCAATTATTTTTTCTTATTGGTGTTTGGTTTTGGGGTTTAAATGACCAAGTATTAACGACCTAAGTTTTGTGCAGTAACTGGCAGGTATTTATTTCATTTAAGACACGTCTCGGTGCCGTTGCTCCAACGTGCCCTGAATAAGTATTTATTATTCATACCTTAGTTGCCCAATAAAGATCTAACTCATTCAAAGTTTAATCTCAATCGAATAAGTCGTGACTAGTCAAGAACTGAACTGCATTATATCGTACACATAATCGTAAGCGCAACGAGCAATATAATTCATACTGTGTATTCGTGTGCTTATAATTGATTTCTTTTGATATGTCATAGTAGGTACCCAGCCATTCTCACGGAAGGGGTGACCTCTTTACGAGTTATGGATTTATTTTGTAAGCTTGGTATTCGTATTAAATAATTTTAATGCTTGAAAGTTAAGAAATATTACAATATTACAAACATTAATTAGACTACAAAATATTAATGTAAAACTGAGTTAGTATCTCATGAAAATGTTTATATCTATATAATATAATCTAAGAGAACGTCTCTTAGATTTGTCAAAATAATAGTCTTCTAAGTATTTATGTAAAGCACTCAATTTGATTTGCAAACGAATGTTTTCCTGCCGCTTTATATGGCACGTGTCTTGAAGATTGCATTAAAATTTCATGCGAACTCAATCAGAAGGTTGTCGCGGAAAGGAAGCCATGTGATTCATGGAAACCCACATGGCGGCGCGCGCGCAAACAAATGCGTTTCCGGCGAGTCCGGCGACACCGACGAGACGTCGAGAACTCATCAATAGAGAAAGTTGACGAGCCTTCCTATGCTGTTGCGAACATGAGTTTCTGAAAATTTTGTATAATGGTTTATTATATTTTTTCAACGATTTATGATTGATGCAGAAAGATATCTTAGTTATAAGTAGGTATCACTCACATATGAGTGCTAAAGAATAAGTGGAAGCGATGAGTGTTAAAGAATAAAAACATGTTGTCATATTGTGGTCAGTGGCAATTTCGCGTTTCGTTTGAGTCATTTCCTTTAACTAAACCTAAAAAGTGAAGTGTTCTACTACCGGCCGCATATTTTGAGAGATAGCAAAAGATTGCACAGTTGTCGTAATTAACCTCCATGAGTTCACTTGTTTTTTTACGGTCTGAGCATAGTGTTTATTATTTCTATCCGTGTCACATGCGACTCAGGAATGCCGGAATAGTAGAGACCTGAATTTGTTTATCTTACTCTTTCACGATAATAGAATGAAGGACTTCATAATCAATTACATTGAAATAAATAAAGCTTAAACTTGACGTTGAAGGTATTTAAAAAACTATCTTCTGACATCAACCTGACCTGATGTTAAGTGTCACCACTTAGTCTGAAGTTTGGTGCATCAAGCCCATTGAATTGAATAAGTATGTTGAAATCCTTGCGAAAGATAGGAAACATATTTACGCAGAAATTCTGTTTAGCGGTACAAATAAGCATGCAGATGAGCTCGCGTAAAGCTTTACCATCGGTACGCCAAATCCTCTTTCGTCACTTAATACGCTGTGCTTCCAACCAAATGACGAACGAGGAACACCCACACTCACAAGGTTAACTTAGTTTTTGCAGATGTTGTGACAAATGCCTTACATTCTATACGTGCGAACGATTGAAATATGCAGAAGAAGAAAACATAAATCTTTACTTATTGTAGTAGAATTCCTTCAGGCTAAAGCCGTAAAAACTAGCTAGCCACAAATAGAGTCATAGGTAATCAAATGTGAGGTCGCGCAGCTTCCGCCGCGTAACAATAGACCTGCATTATCTAATGCATCTGTTACATGTTTGTGGGAACTGTATTACTTCGCCTGTACTTGCGCATAATTATCGATTCATTGTTTAATCTTTCTGGGTAATAAGAGCGTCTTAGTGAATACATTACATTTTACTTTCACACGTGTATTTTTATCTTAGACGATTTTATACATTAGTTTGGAGTCAGTTACAATTTTTTTTTTGCATTTAAGTTCAAGTAGGTACTTATATATAAAACGGCGTATAGAAATGCGCTGCGGAGGTTTGTTTCCGTTTTTTTTCTTCTAAATAGGTACTACGTAAATAACAATTTTAAATAATAAAACGATCGAGGTGAGACTCTGAACAGAGAGAATCTGAATGTAGTCTGATGTTTTCCTTTGGTGATAGGTAGAATCTTTTGCCACATTTCGCTATTCTACGTAGGTCACACTATACGTTTTGCGTAACTTAAAAAAAACAACATGTTATAACCAAAATATTATGTTTATTGCTTTTCAAAATACTCTCCTTTACATTTTAATCATTTCATGCGATCGAACCATTATTTAAAACAGGACCACAGATCTGAAGGCATGTTTTCTACGTGCTGATTGAACGCTATCACTGCCTCTTCGGAGTTGGTAAAAGTAAAACCTCTCATCAAATCTTTGATTTTGGGGAAAATACAGAAATCACAGGGTGCTAGGTCGGGGCTATGCGCAGGATGGGTGACGAGTTGTACTTTTTTGGAAGCTAAAAATGACTTTGTTTTGTTGGCCGTGTGTGAAGAAGCGTTGTCATGATGTAGGACGCGGCTTTTGGGTCGTCTTTTGCGAACTTTTTCAAACACCCTGGGTAAACAAATGGTAGAATACCACTCGGCATTAACACTCTTTTGATCTGGCCTGCCTCACTTTTGTTGGCCTGTTCTCATTTTCAAACACCATTCACAAGATTGCTGTTTTTTTTCGGGTTCAAAACAATAAATCCACGTTTCGTCTCCTGTGACAATGTCATAAACAGCATTAGAATGTCCGTGGTCGTACTTCAGTAGCATCTGTGAGCACCATTCCAGGCGAGCCCGCGTCTGCTCCGCTGTCAGTTAATGAGGGATTCAACGACAGCAAAGATTCCGAACTTTCAATTCTTCATGTAAAATTTTCTGAATTTGGCTCATACTAATCCCCAATAGTCCTCAAATTGTCTCATAGGTAATCCGCGGGTTTTCTTCAATTAGCCGCTTAACAGTAGCTACATTATTTTCGTTGACGGCAGTTGAAGGCCGCCCTTCACGAAATTCGTCATGTAAAGAAACTCGACCTCTCTCAAATTCAGCAAACCATCGCCTCACGGTGCTCAAACAAGGTGCTTCTCTCCCAAAAGCATTTTGAAGACGAGCGGCACAGTCTTGCGGAGAGAGAAAACTTTTAAAATCATAAAAAATCATCGCTCTAAAATCTTTTCGACTTAATTCCATTTTCGTTGCGTACGTAGAACTTTGATGTGTGATAAAAAACAATTGATGATTTCCCGCCAATTGTTTTTTTTTATAATTATGAAGGTTGCAACGTTTAAAAAAATATAACATTCGAAATTCAAATAGTTCCGATTAACTAGAAGTGCAAAACTTTTAGTGTGCCCCATGTATACCAGTCAATTCGAGAACAAGAAACAATTTTTTTTAAACTTTTATTTTAGGCAGTTATAATGTTTATATTGGGGCTTTTAACGCTAATATACATATGAACTTGTTAACGTTATTATGTTTTCATTTCCGAACCTATCAATTGTGTAAATAAGTTATAAATCCATGTTATGAGTATTCATTCTTATTTGGCGTTAATTCAAGCCCTTGTATTTAATGCAAGTAATGAACTGATTGCAAATTGTACAACCCACAGAAGAAAATACATATTGGTTTGGTTAGTTACGCACTAATATTTTGTGAGTAGATTGCTTCATCAATGCATCAATGAAGTGTACAATCGTAAGACGTGCGTTCAGCTTGCCCGTATTTGTTAATGAAAGATGACGTATGTCAGTTTAAAGAATACAGTGTTATGAGTCATCTATGACAACTATAATTAAAAGTAACTGTAGTTATAACACTAGTTCATTTATTAAAAGTCTTGAGCTAATTGTGTCGCGCGGCGTGCTTTCTCCAAGTCGTAGCCATTCGCAGGACTCGTTGCCCGGGATCGGCGCCCACGCATCTCGGAAATTGTTGCTCCAATGTTGATTCTCTCCGGTTAGATTACAAAATAAATAGAACATCTGCTTTGTACAAAGTAAATAGAGTATAATGTATTCACATGTATATTTGTTTTTTGAGATATGATGAGGCTGTGAATCGTGGATCTCGTGTGATCTTACCATGTTAACGAATATATACTAAATAAAATAAAATGAACTTATACATACAGGATGGTTGAAAAGCTGACGTCCAAATTTTTTTTTGGATTACTTACATCCAGGGCTATCCAAATATACCTTACCCGATTTTTCAGTTTTCGAGATAAGAATTTTCGTTCTAATCAGCTTTAAAAAATTGTTTTATCCACCTTTTAATATGTTATGTCGCATTTTTTTGGAGTATTATCCTTATAAATTAAACTTACTTAGATAAAATTATCAGCTAACTATGACTGCTACTAACAAAAGTTTCCGAAAAATTGTAATGTTTTTTCTGTTATTTTAAAAGCTAAGGCTTTTTAAAAGTTTTTGAAATGATCTAGGAAACTGTAGAGCCTTTTTTTTTTAAATTTAAAGTTCAAAATTTAGCTCTGACTAGTTTAAAAAAAATATTTATTAATTAAATCTAACAAACATTCTCAAAATTTTAGAAAAAAAAAAACTCGAAATCTACGAAAAATCGGGTAACATATAGGTATATTTTGATAGCACTGGATATAAGGAATCTAAAAAAAATTTTTGGACGTCACCTTTTAAACCAACCTGTATGACATACTCGTAGGGTATAAATGAGGAGTATAGTATCTATCTATTCGATGCTGAAAAATTTTAATAACCTTTTGAATGAAAATTATATTTTACCTGTTACATGGCGCCTTTTTATAGCCTTGTTTTTTTTTCGTTTTCAGATACAATAAAGAGGTTTCATAGAATCTTCATAGTAATAGAATCACTCGTATATCTTAACAGCGGATGTTTATTCAATAAAGAAATAAATGCTTTTAAGAATGAACATCGGTTAAGTGGTATATTTGTATTCACGGCACGGACAGTGCGGCGCGACGCGGGAGCACGCATGTAGGGGCCCTAACACACAAACCATTTTAAAGCTAAGCTGGCTTTGAAATGTGGTTTTAGAGGGATGCGATTATACGATCTCTAAGACGATAAGCTAAAAACGGACGCCATGCATTAGCAACGCATACAGCATGATTGAAGGAAAGTAAAAGACCGATTAACAGTTGGTCTTGTAAAGAGGTAACGATAGATAACAAAATTTACACGATCGATCAGTTAGCGAAGCAATATTAGAGAATTGCTACAGTTTATGCTAGAAAAATCTTGAGTAATAAGGCTCCTACGCAAGGGAACTGTCTCTTTGCCTATACTCAGCGCCTTGTCATCTGTCAAAACGTCTACATTTTTCCCACCCAGCGATTGTAAGATTATCGCCCACACGGCAATCTGTTCGACGGGAAGCATATATTACCTCAATATTCGTGTGATACAGCAAAGTAAGAGACAAAGATTGCCTTCATCTAACTAAAGTGATTGTCAGCGATTTTAATACTCTTGCCAACAAAACATCAAAGGCAATAGCGACCATTAAATGATCCATTAGCATCGGTTCGTTTCTCTACATAATTTGGCTATAATAAACTAGGGTTTTAAGATTGTTATAGAAAATAATAGTCTGGTTGATGTATGTACGTAAAGGGTTTAAGATTTTTATTATATTATCAAGTCAATTCAAGTTTATATGTTAGCATGCTTTTTAAAAGCAACTACGCATATTTAGATCGAGTAACTACCGTACATAGAACGTTAATGCACTGCAACCTTAATTTTTTTAACTTAAAGTAAGTTTCACATGGGTACATAAAGTAAACCAATGACTAGACTACAAATGGTATAAGCCTCCCAATGTCAAGATATGCAACGTAATTAGAGAATGCAGTACTTGCATGGTAATTACATATGTTATAAATGTGTAATTAATATTGTGGATTGCACTTATTGTGGTATCCCTACAGGGCGCGGGCGAGCGGTCAGCAAGTGACCTTTACGTAGGCACCTAGGCAAGCATGACGCATAGATCTTTTTCTAATTAACTCAAAGGTTAGTTATTTTATTATGACGTTCTTAGTAAGCAGTTAATGAATATGTTGTATAAAATTTACTCGTTCGTATGTTGATAGTTTGAGACACAAGCTCGGAAATTGAGTTTATATATGATGCGATTATTTATCGTTACTGTAAAATAGACAAGCGCTTTTGTCTTCCGTGTTTATTATCAAACCATTTGATTGATGACTTGCTGAAATAGTAACAAAGAAATAGAGTATAGCAAAAAATCATCCTAATCAGATTGTAGGTGATAATGAAATCATTCAATATGTTTACACGCTACATGTTTAGTGTAAAAATTAGTTGATTAATATGAGATATTATTTAGGAAAAATTGTTACAAGCATTTATTTTACAGTAAATAATACAGATTTACTTTAGGTAGGCAAACATTTTTAACGGAATAATTAAAAAACAAGTAAAACTGTCTAATAATTCAAAGCGTACTTAGTTTGTTCTTGTTGGTATAAGCGGGTAGTATAAAGTTTTGTTTAAAATTGCAATTTGTTACCAACATGATTGATGATCACATCAAATAATCGGCATTACTATGAGACAATATTTGCGTGAGAGTAGATTGAGATTGTTTCTCATCTTGCCGTTAGGAAGTTTACAAATACAGCACATTATCGTAACGACCAAGACTCGTCGTAGCAATATTCGCTTTTCCAACGATATTGCCTTTAGTGCGGCACGGTAGAGACACTCAAGTACCATTAGACAAAAACTTTGATTTACCTATTATCGGAACCTAGTAAATAACATAACGTTAATGTTCACTTCTACAGATTATAATTATCTACATAGCTGTACTGTATGTAACATAAATTGATTTAATCATGAATTGATTGTATAGAGAGAATAGTATTAGGGGATGACATATTGCTTACAGGGATTCCTTTCCCGCAGTTCATTGACAAGCAGTCCAATTTGTTAAAAGGATATTGATTTTATATTTAGAAGTTATAAAAATACAAGTTTTAGCTCCCAAATGTAAATATAGTTAGCGTGTTACAGCGTGGTAGATGTGTGTCATCTACCTCTTTTCAACAGACGCCATTCATGGCGTAAGTGTATCTAAAACCATTTTAATATTAAAACGATACTGGTCCGCACTCGTACGTAAGTCAAATCCTTATAAGAAGTTATAGAACCCATTCTGTTTGTAGGCCATATCGAGTGTTTAGTCTTGACACCAAGTCTGGCTTAGTCATAATCTCTCTGGGCGCCACTGAACAATTTATTGTGTGCACAGAAGCGCGTACGCTAAGTTTATAACAAGATAGTTATTCAAACTATATGCGGTACTTATTCAGTTTTGTGATTAATTTTAGTCAATATTTTTGGCAGACTTATGTTGACGATATTTCATAAACATAAACGTCACTTATTTTCCAGTGCAGAAACGTTATTGATTTCATTTAGCTAAAGAGACGAAGCGTTCGTGTCACTAACAAGCTGATCACTAAGCGAAAAAAATGTTTAATCAGTTAATCTTTGTTTCATGATATGGTGTTATATCTAAGGGCATTGTAAATGTATAAAAAGTAAACAATATCTTGGGATTGTTATATCTAATTCATTTAAGCGGGCGTTTAATATCAGAACTTGGCTCATTTTCACACGTTTTTCGTGGTTAAAGTTAAGGCAAGTTCTATTGAAACGGGTCTTTCTCGTTTACATGACGAGCTGTGAACCGTTCTTTACCATTTGTACGTATATAAAATCTTTTCTCGTAGCCCAGCTTTAACAAGGTGCCAGTCGCGAATTTATCTCTGTATCTGTGCGTAAATATTCATTACATGTAAACCTATTCCACTATTAATACATAGGATGTTGTTAATCATGAGCTATTAAGATTCTAGATATTCGAGTATAATATATATATATATATATTCGAGTATATTGCCGAATAGCTCAGTAATGTATGTGATATGCATTTATACAAGTGACCTTAATTACGAAATCAGTGTAATAGCTCAGTGCCAAAAAATCTTGTCTTACAACCATAAGCTTGAACCCCATCCGAATTCGTTCCGGATTTTTTAAAATCACAAGGTTCGAACTACATGCATCCGGAATTTTTCAGAACTCCATACAAAACGGCTCCGGACAAGCCCGGATTCAATCCGTTTTGTATGGGCTTCTGAAAAATTCCGGATCCATGTAGACCGAGCCTTACAATCTCCGAGGTCAAGGAAAACACTAAATTTATAGCCATAATCAAAATAGTCTAAATCGGCTATCCGAAGATTATGGAGATCAGATGGTTAATGTTAGAGATGTGCCGTTCCCGGGAACATTCCTAATATAGTGAAATTCCCCACATAGGAAATGTGCTTAAACGTTCTAAATTTACTCAGTCTTTTCGAATAAGTATTAATAACTATAAAACTATTATCTACAATCATGGTCAAACGTCGGGACCCACGTTATACTCCGAATGAAAGGGAACCAAGACCTAGGAGAAAGACAGTATTACAAAATATCCAAACTACAAAAATGTACTTTATCTAAAGCGTTAAAATGTTACAGAAAGCCCATCATTGAGTTATAATGTTGGAGGAATGTTAAAAACTCTTCGTTATTATGCCTATAACCCAGTGTTTTAGCTCGCAGCGATCTTCGAGCGAAGAGCGCGTGCGTGACTGAGTCAAAGATAGTGAGTTCGATTGCCGGCGGCTATTCTCGAAGCACGACCCGCGCACTTACTTGGTTTAAGCTCATTTGCCTCACTAGGATGACCAGTCGATCTCCTATAGTACCTATTATTGTTTAGAACGAATTAAAATCAAATCGTGAATACAAGTCACATTAATAATTTCAGTAATTAGATCATGCAGCTTCTAACATATGTCTTTTTTTTTTGTTCTTACATCGACTACGTACATTATTATAAATTAATAGTCCCTCATAGCGTTTATTTATGTCTAACTAATCGTTTATTAAATAAAGGCTTATCTCCGGAACTATTATTATGGATTTTGATGCTGTTTTTGTTTCTTTCACAAGGAAAGTTTGTGTTATAATACGTACTACCAATCCTTTATTATAATTAAAATATAACTGTCAAAACATTATAACTTTATTTATCATTGTAATCTTGGAGAAAATGAAATTTTCGATTGAATATCCAAATAAAGATTAGGAAAAGCATTGTCAATACACTTTGTTTTTGTTTGAATAGAACGAGTGGGCGTAAATAATGTGCTCTCTATTCAATAAGATATTTTCTATTTAATAAAGTATGCGTTAGATGCAGCGTACATGCTATACCTACATTCCGCGTTTTAGAATAATTTTAATTTATCAAGAAAATGGCACATATTAATTTTTACTTGTGAACATGAATATGCATTCTGTATTAGTAAATTCAAATAACTTACTTGCCATTATTTAAAGTAAAAATAAGTCGAGTATTATTAATCAGAGAGAACCCTGTCTGCTAAGTTATTTTTATCAGCGTCAGTTACTTCGACAAAAACAATTTAGTCTTCTATAAATAACCCAAAGTTGGTAGTACACTTATTTGTACTCTATGTTACAACTCTACGTAGTGCTAGTACCATCAACAAAACGAATCGACATTTTTTTTCTAAATATTCTGCCATAAGTCCATTTTTAACCGACACCACGTCCTTCGGACGGACCTGATAATCGTTTAATTAAAAAAAAGGCCTATTTTTTATGAATTTGCTTATTAAATTAATTATAGTTTAATTAATTATTTAAAATGAATTTCTGGTAAATGAACTTGATAAAACATTTACTGCATAATTACATCACAGTAGTGCTTTTCAGTAGGGTTACACTGAATTCACATTATTCAAGCTTATAATATATCATAAAAAATCTCGAAAAATATATGGATGTAGGAAAAGATCATCATAATGTATGTTTAACGTTAAATTTAGCATAAATTAAATTATTAAATTTATAAATAACATTTAACGATTTTCTGAGAAACTTATTAGAATGGTCTGTTATTGGATTCAATAAAAGTGTCAACAAGACATTGATATTGAGACAAGTTACATTTCACTGCTGACTATACATCAGTCACTGTTTAATAGATTAAATGGAACGCATTAATCCAAGCAGCGGCGTGCATGGACGGGTTTTATTAGCTGAATAAGTGCCACAATTACTGTCATTGTCCTCTGACTTCAGATGGACAGCGTTACTTACTCTTGGACGCACTTATAGCCGCAGACCAAAGCCACAGACCCACAAAAGTGAACCGGCCTTTTAGAACTTTCAAAGTGCTAAATCTAGCTATTTTGTATATTATCTAAGAGATTTATCTTGATAAATTAGAAAAAGTGATTATTTTGGCGTAATTAATTACATTATCTAGCAGCTTTACATAATGTCTAGAAACACTTGGAGAAAGTTATAAAACACAATACGATTTGGCTAATAAAATAGCCAGGTTCACATTTTTCGTAACGACCTTTAAATCAATAAAATTAGAGAACCCAAAAATAGAAGACCCTTTGGACGATAAAAAACCAACACTATAAGGCGAGTCCTCCAAAATTTGAAGAATTGTTTCTCCACTTACTGTAGGGATTGTTCCATCCTAAAATTAATGTGTTCCTTATATTTTTCCCCGATTTGGTGTAATCCTATAAATTTTTATAAAGTTATAAATTTAAGTCCACCAACATGTTTAATCAAACTCCCCTTTCATGCAAATGCAACAGCCCCGCAGTGATATTTATAAAAAAAATTCTTCTTCTTTAACCTACGTAATTGATTATTGGTTTTGTTTAGTTTTTATTTAAAATGGCTACGTAATAATTATTATATTATAACTGTAATTTTAACTTTTAAATGTTACTTAGCAAAGATGGCTTATTTAATACACGCGGAAATGACATGTAACTGCTTACATTCTTACCAATGCAAAACCCATCACGTAATATAATTGAATTTATACTTCAAATATGGTCACATAAATAAATGGCATACGCTGCCTTTCACTGATTATTAAATAATGTACCTACAGTAAATGTAGATACATATTTTGAATATTAGTCCAATATAATGTTGTATAATAACTACTTATTTCCACATACATCATCTCAGGTGTATTATGTAAGACTAAAGGCAGATGTTATAATTAACATCGATGTACAAAAATGGAAATAATTGGAACTGGAATCATTTTAGGCATCATCTTATTCTTGGTCGAAATAACGGAATATTTGTAATCTATGTTATAGACGGAATTATAAACCAGACTAGTAGTTACAACAAACAAAAGTAGAGTCTACGTTTGTTCATATTTTACGTGAAATATTACTAGTTATGTCATCTAAATAACGAATAAAATATTTAATCCGATAAGTTGTAGAATAAAACATACCAAAAAGTATAAGTGTCTAGTAATGTAGACATGCTGCAAACAGTTTTTTAGTCTTACTTGTTGCACAGATGACAAACTGATACTTTTTACAAATTTATAATACCTTCTAAACTATAACCACTTATACTATTACTTATTTGTATCAGTCTGTAGATGATGGTGTTATGTTTTTGTTACAGATGGCGCGCCAAGCGCAGTCAGCGGAGCCGCGGTGGGCGTACCCCCCTCCTGGGAGCCGTTCTACTGCGTGCTGCAGCAGGACAGGCGCACCCTCACAGCCTACACCAGCGAGGAACTCGCTGTGAGTATACGAACACCAACTTCCTTCCTTATCACCTAGCTGTTAGGCATGTATTTGACATTCTTTGGCGGCCGAAAAGGGTTCTAAGTGCTGTATGTGCTGGTAAGGTCTTGCGTGAAGCGGACGTCCTACGTACCCATGGCAGGTGCCCGAGGTTTCCGACTAGTATAACGTAGTGGTGTTCTTTGTTTATCCAGAAACAGACCTACTTGCAGGCTGTCCGGCGCGAACGTCCGCTTAACACAGTGGAGGTCCTTTTGTTTTAAAAATCTTAAATTTTTACATTTAGTCCATTTGAATACCACAAAAAATATATTTTAAAATTGTCAATGCGATGACATACAAAGACGAGCCATACTCTTTGTATTACTAAATTAAAAGTTTTTTTTATACTAGGTAGATATTAGTGTACATTTAATTAAATACCTAACTGCTAACTGATTACATAATTGATAAATACATCCTACAATAATTTAGACTTGCAATCAATCGACTTTTCTGAAAAATTATAAATTCTTTAAAAAATCATTCATTTATTCAGCCGCATTGCACGATGAAAAGTGTAATGTATAGTTTAAATTATACAGCAATTTGTAAGATTTTTTGATTGCTGTATTAATTAATCCTTTTTTAGCAAGTGATTTTTGTTGTTTAATATTCAATCAGCACGGGTCAATAAATAACAGTGCCATCGCAAAGGTATTTTTTACTATGTAATCCAACCGACGAAAACCGGACGTTATAACGTTACTAAATTTGCTTCCAAAAGAGCGTAACGACTATTTTGGAATGATGTGGTTGATGTCTAATTTACGAACCTTGATAGGTATGTGCAGTTTTAGTAACTCATTTTGTTCTTCCATACGGGTAGAAAGCAACATGAGCTGGCAATGATTGTTGATGCATATTATTTGTAATAGATTTGGGACTATTTTGTTTGATGTAGATATACAAAAAACGTTTTTAGGAAAATGCAAACTATGTTAATACGATCTTCTGTAATGCGTTTTTTTAATGATGCAAAACATATTATACTCATCGCTTTCTGCAGGAAAGGTTTGAATTATACACATAATATCTTCTTACTGACATAAAATTTCACTTTATAAAAGTGGAGATGCATTTTTTCGAAAGTTATCATCCAGAAGAACGAGACCAATTACTATGTATTTTAACCAAGTATTTTTTTGGAGGTAGGTATACTTAAATGTTGAATTGTTTTCGAAATTGGGAAATTTGGTTTGTTCCGCTTTCCTAATCATGGAACGTCTTGTTCTGTTATCTTCGGCGCGGAACCACTTTAATTGAGTGCAACTCGAAAAGATGCGCAGGCGCAAGTCACGCTGAAAGCTTTTGTTCGTAAACCACCCTATTATAATAAAGAATTAGGTCAATAAGAATTGGAATATGATAAACATTTGGATATGTTACAAACCTTAAGTTGAGATTTAAGTTGGAAAACAGGTTATCAAAGTGATCAAACTAAAGCTCAACAAGCTCATAGGGTACAAGTGAGTTGAGATATTGTTAGAATACTCATAACGCATCGTAGAATACAACAACATTACATATTGCTGCTATTAAAGACAATCAACAGATATTTTTTAAATTATATTACTTTAGTTAGAATGTTAGTGTAATTCTAGCTCGTAATTTCGTGGCTACATAATATATTATACAGTCTAAATTAACAAATGTTAGCTAATTTTGTTGAGCAAATTGAACAGAAATAAAAACTTGAAACTTGAACTTGAAATAACATTAGATAATAATAATAAATGGCAACATTAATTTCTAATTGACTATTGATTGACGATCCTAATATCAGTGAAAGTGCATTCAGTGTCGATCAGTGGCACTGGCTGGCGGTGCGCGCTCTTACAACTGCTCTTACATTACATAGTTCAATGTTTGGACGTTGATTATCGTCATTACTATGATTACGATTACAGGCAAATGGAACTACATTACATTACGTCACTGATCTCATTCTAAGTATTGGCCGATATCGTACTGCAACTGTACGTAACATCCTGTAGTAATAAATATGATGATAATTTACAAAATTCATTTTTTTATATAAAGAATATCAAATTTTTTACAACTAAAGTCTAATACACAAGACTGGTGTATTTTTTTTTCTGATTATAGAAAAAGCAACATTTAGCTTTTATAACACAAATGACAATGTCTAGCAAATAAATAGGTTCTATAAGAGCAATTGAAATTATTTAACGAGCTTCAAAGCAGGTCCACTGAGTAGTTCTATTTGTTTAACTCTTTCACTATTTTCTTTGTCGTCAAAAGGCGCGTCGTTCGGTGCGAGAGCAAACAAAGCGCGGTGCGTGGGCGCACGCGCCGGCTCTCCGCATAAATCAAAATTATATGCTGCGTCTGAACCCAAGAGGGTATTCTTCCTTCTTGCATACAATGAAGATGAATGATCTTAGCCGTTACTGTTGCATTTCTTTATGGCGCTTAACTCTGATTACGACTTAATTATCTTTTATCGTTGTTTAGACGCATCAAACCTCTTTAATCGCTAATCCGAGGTGGTTAATGATGTTGATAGTTGACACTTTCTTTTTATTACAAACATCAAAGCCACATAATAATACATATTTCTAACTTGGCTTCGTCAGATTTCAATGCTCTTACTATACATATATTTTTTATTTTGTTTTTCTATACATATTATTAGTTGATGTGTCCTGAATCCCATTAAGTTACTAAAATAACTTTAACTCGTTAACGAGCATTTAAATATCGTCAACGAAATGAGTCTTGTCAACAGTACTTTATTGTTCATTAAGACAAATTGAAGTCTGTAAAAATGCATCCTACGTGACACCGTTAATCAGTGGCAGGATGTCTTTATAAACAATGCGAGAGGAAGCGCGAAGTGGCTGTGTTCCGCTTCTCACAGCGATGGGTGACGTTTTTAGCTCACTACGTTATTACCTGATTGATTGTCGACGGATGAAGACTATGAATTCTAATACGACCTAGGCTTGAGAAGGTATTCGAGTAGCGTAAGTGAAAATTTCAAATTGCATGTTTGTATGATTACGAGCATTTTTTGTAATCGTCTCTTGGAAAGATGGAAGCGCATGGAATAATTCTTTGGAATAGTAGTACTAGTTTAAAACTTGACTAATGAATGAGAAATATTGTTGGCCTATAGAAACAATAGTCAACTTTCTATTTCCTCCCATTCTAAAAACCTTTTGAAACCGGCAATTTATTTAGGTTATCATACTGATTGAGGCAATACGTCAGATTTCACCATCTAGCGTAGGTATTTATATTTTCTAGATAAAAAAATATAACCGAAAAAAGGCAAAATACAAATAATAAATACCTAAGTATTTATTATTTGTATTTTGCCTTTTTTCGGTTATATTTTTTTTAAAGAAAACTATGACACAACTTTATTATTTTATATTCAATAGCAAAAAATAATACAGATTTTTCTTTTCACGCAATCAGTCGTTCCCTGGATTTTATATGGACAATAAGGTAAGGCCACATTATCGCGGTAAGACAGATTGTATAAGTTGGTTTCATATTGTTTGTGCCGTCTTGCGAATCATTTCATAAGTGTTGTTGAATGTCCATGTTATCATTACATAAATTAAAGTCACAATTAATGTTGCATATAAATGAGATATTTCGAATTCTAGTTTTTGCACAATTTTCAAATTGATTTGCAGTTTCGATTTCCTAACGTTTGTTGCGATTTGTTTTAGCATGGTAATGTTGGCTATTCATTTTGTATTGTAAATAGCTTTATTTTGTACTGATATCGATAAACGGCATTTATTATTATTATACAGTGTGTGGCCTAGAACCGTGGATAATATTCAAAACCGAGACTCTCTAGATTGTTAGTATTTTTTCTGAAAAGAATACAGTCAACCCCATGCATTTCCAAAACCCATGCATTACACGCAATAAGTATTTAAAGTTACGATTCATAATCAGTGTATTATTGCAAAACGATATTATCGCTAACGTTGTCAATGTCGTGTCATAGAGACGTTACGAGTAGCTCCGAATAAGTACGATGCAGATGAACTCAATTAATCAATATGAGCGGAACTATTGCATTGTTTGCATTACATTGAATTTACGATTAAGTTTGTTAGAAAAAACAAAAGTAAAGTTTTAATTTTAATTAGTTGGGACCATAATGATTCAATTACTAATAACCTATAGTCTCTGCTTTTAATATTATCTCCGGTTCCAGGCCACACACTGTAGACACAATTAGAATCCATGTTAAATTAACTACTTTTTATTACAAATTAATATCGACCACAATTATATTTAAGATCTATATTTGATATTGTATTTGCGATACTAAAATTCAAATCACAACTGCTAAATATAAAATACACACCGCTAATATGTGTTCAAGTAAACACTATTTACTTAAATATTAGTAATAGGAGTGCAACCATGGATTTAACACGTTACAAAGAGTGCTAAATCCATGAGTGCAACACTTTTTCCAAGAAGTGGAGCATGCCATATTGCCATGTGGTGGCATGTAAATGGCATGGTGGTGATGTCATGGCGGGGGCCATGTGCGTGCTCAACCGTGGCCAAGTTCACCGAACGCACATTATCATCAAAATTGCTCTTGTTTTGACCAAAAACAAACCCTGATACATACTACGTGTTCGAAAGATGAATAAATGTAATAAACCTTACTTGCAGGCTTATTTAAATTTTAAGGCAAAGGCTTCTGCCTGTTTCACAGGTAACGTAGCAGATAACTGTTGAATTTAAGTGTCCTTGCAATCCATGAACGTGTTGGTATCGTACGTTGTGGTTAGACGTATGTCATCAAAGTCATCAGCATGCACGTTGAACGATAATATGTTTCTTTGCGTGCTTTGCCTGCAACGCTCATTGTCACACAGTGCATTTATATGTTACAGTCAAAACTCATTACCGGTCAAAACTACGAAATCAGCCAAATCCTTCTATTATATAAATAGGGTTTGACTCTGGCGCTTCACTGCCTTTTTTGAGCGAGTGTGGTCGCTGTTAAGACACAAGCAAACACTTGTGATTAATTTGATGTCTGTTATTTTTTAATTTGTGTGGTTTTATTAGTCAATGATAAAATTAGACCCAGATAATTAAAAAAACAAAAATACATTTAAATTAAATGCACTAAACTTTTACTATTTCACTACTTTAACAACTGTTTGATCTTAAAACCGAAGTAGTTACTAAAATATCTCGTTGAAATAATAAAACGTGTATAAAAACCGATAATAACTGGTATTCCTCTTGACCGTTGGTAAGCGGCATACAATTTTATGACCTCGCTCTCCTTTGCTATAATTCCTAAATTATAATAACATGGTATTTGGAATTTCAAAAACTCTGCAAGCGATTATTACGAAATGAGTTGGGCAATAATAATACACAAGAATTTTTAAATCTTATAATCATAGTATATTCTTAAATGCATGCTCTACAATGCACGGATTTATTTAACTTAAAAATAAATTATTGCAAAATTAAAATTTCTTAGGGCTAAGATACAGCAGCAGATAATTTTTTTGTTAAGAAACTGAATTTTATTAAATAAAAAGCAACCTGTTTTCTCAGTGCTCCACAAAAATTTTAGTGCACATTTTAAAAGAACATGAAACGACCGTAAACTATTTTATAACGCTATGATTAGTGTTGTGGTAATTGTTTCGGATTAAATAAATAATCGTTCCGCTTGGTACGATCTCTTTAGTTTAATGGTGTCCCATACTATGGACCCGCGTCGTCATTACCAGTGAACGCAAGTGTAAAGTGAAAGAACTATAATTGGAAGTAAATAAAGCTAGCCTTGACTCGGCCGTAATAAAACTACAAAGGCTAGTGAGTTGTGGACGCGGTGGCGGGCTCGTGTCGCCAACTCGGTTCAACCAAAACAGGATACGAACTCTGTTATAATAATAGACAACGATCACTGTTTTTCTAGATATGAACTTAATGACGGTTCCGGTTTTTATAACGACTGACCAACGATACACCCATCACTTTCCAACCTCATACCTATTAGGTAACAAAAATCTGTATTATAATGAACGCGCATCGTCATTTCACATTGTAACACGAAGGTCAAATGAAGCTAATCAGGTTCTTGGACCAATATTTTCAAACGTAAAAAAGTGTATTTAAATATAAAACTTTTGCCCATGTAAAACACTTAAACGCGTGACTTAACATTGCATTTTTTATAATTTAGATTAGATAATTTATATCGATAGATTTTTTATCCACAAAAATCTAAAGGTTGGCAAAACCTACTATCGCAATGTCGTCGCTTGGGTATCGAATAACAGCCGCTCTCATTTAAATGTTGTTCTGACACTAGCAGTCATTTATTTATATAAGATACATTCGTTCATATAATTGGCCGCAGGGAGCAATTGCGTGGATTTATTTATTTTATTGCGCAGGTTATTAATGTACCTTTTGAACTAAAGGGTACGATAAGTAACGATTTTTATAGATATGTAGATGGAATAGGCGCAAACAATATACGTTACTGCTATCTACAACGTAAAAGAAGAAAAGAAGCTAAGATTCAGGCTCATAGTTCCATTATCAACTATGCCATTTGTTTGCTGTCAACTTTCGGTCATCCATTACTGAATAAATAAGTAAATAGGGCTTTCTGCAATTGGTGCGAATAAAACCTATGCAGCAAAACAAGTATATACATAGAGTTACTTAGGAAGAGGTGAAGTACCTGCCCGATAACAATTTACTGGCTACCTGCCAATTAATCAAATTAGCAGCAGTACGGTCGTTCTACGAGTAATACATAATTAAAGTTTCCCCTTTAATCGATTAATGGGAGGACGTAGATAAATAATATGTTACGGGTATACCTGTGGTAGATAAAGGGCCTTTAACTGAATTTTATGCTTTTTATTTGATAAATCTAAACCATATTAATTTCTCGTTTAAATACATATTTATGACAAATCATCATCATTATCATTTCAGCCACAGGACGTCCACTGCTGAACATAGGCCTCCCCAATGACTGATCATTGGGGGGGGGGGGGATTGCCAATACTCACCACGCTTGGCAGGCGGGTTGACGAGCGCAGTTTTTTATAAGATTTCGCACGCAACGCTGCTGCCCGTCTCGCGCTACAGGAATGTATGACAAATCAATATGGTTTAAATGTATCAAAGAAATATCTAAGTCTTATCTACGTCCCTAATTTTAAATTTGTCGTATAAATATATCATTTAAACGACAAATTTAAATTACATTGTTACAAAAACCTTTTCATTCAAAAGTTCTAAGATGGCCAAATGTTTCTTGGGTCCGGATCCGGTTATATAAAACCTTAATTGAGTTATAAATATGCAAATTTATGTTATGATGTGTCTGTGTAAAAGAAAATGTGCTTGTGAAGTTGAAGGTGTAGGAAGGGTCACAGGGCCCACAAATCTTTAGGTATGGATGACTGTGAACTCATATGTTTTTTTAATGTTTTGGACACAGATTTAAACCTTTTATTCACATAGGTGGTGCAAAATAATCTACACAGGTTTATTTTTAAATCATCACCAAACCCCTAGGGGCTGACTTTGGTGCTCAAATACAACAACTTTTTATATGGGACATGAGAATACTTTTTAGAAGGTTCTTACAAAAAAAAAAGAAATTTGAGCAGAAAATCCTTTATGAATTAAACTAAAGACCACGCAAACGAAGTCGCGGGCAACAGCTAGTTCCTAATATAATTACAATCAGTCATAGAAATGTTATGGTTGTGAAATATAAATATTTCATCGTGTAAGTAGTAAGTGAATAAACTTTTACTTGTGCTTACAATGCCCCATTAAAATATCACTATTTGTGCAGATACTCGTACATTGATTTTGGAAGAAGTTTGGTTGGTACATCGTGTTACTTAAAGCGTAAACTTAACTACAAGAACAAATATTCATCGACAAAACTTTGTGCAGACAGTAAGTCTAAGTTCACAGATGTCCGTACATAAATATGTCTGTAAAGGGACATAAATCTGAATGGCGATAAGAGGACATAGAGCGCGGCGTGACGTCACCTTGCATAATGCACACGTGCGCATTGTGCATCGCGTTGCTGCGCGACCACTGCAATATTGCATCTTCTCCTTTGACCTTAGAGCCGTTAACACAATACCTTTTGTCTTAAAACATGCAGGTTATTGAATCGAAAAGATGTGTACATGTTAAGTACTTAGCTTAGTCATCCATTCATTGATAGCTAACATCTGATGCAAGCATAAGCGAATGGTTTGAGAGAGTAATATAATTCTGCGTTATACTGGTTTGACGTTAACCACTAAGTTACTATTATTTAGTATGTTTTATATGTAGTTTGGGACCACATATATAAGTCACGGCACAGACATACACCAATCACCACCAATTAACATTTATTAGATAATATAATAACATTTATAAATGCCCGAAAGAGAGCCTATGTACTGAATAAATAAATAAATATTGGACAACATCACATACATTGCTCTGATCCTATGATAGGTAGCTTAAGCACTTGTGTTACAGAAATTAAAAACGACATAGGTACCACAACACCCAGACCCGTGGCAATATAGAAAAGTTATTTTCCTACATTGACCGACCGGGAATCAAACCCGGAATCTCAGAGATAGCGACACCAAGTCCGGTATGCTCGCTTCTCGGTTACGGAGGTGGTCAAACTGAATAAATGAGTATTGATGCTAGTCAGAGTAATGAAAGCTGTCGCTTACCTAGACTAGTATGATGACTTTGATGATTTAAATATCCTTTGCTATAATTGTGATAGCAATCAACTTAATTATCAAAATTTTAGTCTAAGGTAAGCGACAGCTTTTATTAATAGTCATTTCATCAACATTTATGTACTAAACATAAATGTTTATCTCTAATGGTGCATTTTTTAAATAAGAACAACCCTGATCAACTAGAGTATTTATTGAACAGGGTTCTTGTACTTATTAGAACAGTAGTTAGTTCAATTACTCGAATCTTTCATTATCGTGCGAAGCAAATCTCGGTAGTCGGTTGCAGCAATAGCTTAATGAGCATAGGACATAAATGTTACAAGAAGTCCTTGAATTTATCGAGGTGCTGCGTGTCCAATGCGCTCTATGTAGTTTATCACAACTAAATTAACTTGGATGTAATGGATGCATGACTAAGTACATTGATTTTCCCATCCCATCTTTTCTATTTGTGTATTGTCTAAAGATATATTTACTTAGGTAGTTATTATTAATTCATATTAGTTTTTAATTCTGAGTCAATTGAGAGTTTCTACTCAGAAATAATTATTGTGAAAGTAACTCCTATTTTATTACAATTAAAAATGAAATTAGTATTATCTTAATACATAAATTTTGACTTTTATATAGCTAGATGAGTAGGTACATACATCTTCCGCAAAGTAAATGAAAAAACAGACACACGTATACATAAACGAACGTATGGAATGCTCATAAAATTTGTCAAGTTGTCCTAAATAGTTAGCGAGGGGCAAAACTAGGATAGATGAGATCATGAGCAGTAAATTCTATTATTAAAGCTTTTATATACTTCGTGTGCCTAAACTTGTTACTTGACGTACTCGTATGTACGTGGTAAAAAAGTACAAGCTAAATCTTAGGAAGAGGGTTGGGTTAAAAAGTTTTTTTTTGGTTAATTAGAAACGACAACCGTGCGACCTTCCTCGCGCAGTAACGAGCGTTGAATAAATACTCGTAATTTGATAGGATTATTTTATATAGTATATTTAAGAGAAGAGCCTGGGGGAGACCTTTGCCCAGCAGTGGGATTGATTAGGTTATTAAAAAAAAATATATATTACTTTAATAGTTAATAGTAATTCTAGTTATTACTTTAATAATTACAATTGATAGACAACGGATGATTAACGGATTTTAAAACATTTTCTTTAATTTTTTACAATAAATTTCATTATAACTGTATGTATTCTAGACTAGATTCTGTAGCACCCCATAAAATTTGTTTCGATTTTTTTTAACATCCTGTATGAATATACATTTCCTGTACCATTTTTTTGTTTAACTGCTTTTCGCTTCTTTGGACTAATGCTTCCTGAAACTACGATATTGGGGTTAGCCTCCTTTGCTGTGGGATTATCTGATGTAATAACGTAGCGTTACTGCCTGTTTATAACATAATCTGACAGGCGCGCGTCAACTTAGAGCCGCGTCTCTAATTGAAGCTCTCTGAAGCCTATTTATAGACCCCTATACAAAGTTATGTTTAGTGTATCTTTGTTCTCAAATCTAACTACTTTGGTGTACGAGGAACTGCAGAGAAATTAGGTCACATTCGTTAGTTTAATCGTCAGTTTGTGTACGATCGCCGTTTATTGCGTTAAATATGCAGACGGGTGCTCGCGTCGCCGCGTGTAAACAACGAAGCTTTGAACACTACATTGTAAATGTTTTTACGCTTTTGTTATATCTTACTTCTTACTAATAAAATGCGAAAGTTTGGATGGATGTTTGTTACTCGATCTCGCCGGAACAGCTGAACGGATCTATATGAAATTTGGCTCAGAAATGGATATAAGCCTGGAATAAAAGATAGGATACTTTTTATCCAGAAAGAAATACGGTTCCCGAAGGATGCAAGATAACTGTCATTATAGACGAGGCTTCATACCGTTAGGGCAAAAAAAAAAAACATTGTGAAAAAAAAAAAATTACACTAATTGTTTGCATGAACCACGCCACCACGAACAAAGTCGCGGGTAACAGCTAGTACTAACATATAAAAGTAAAAATGTTGCATGCAACAAAGTAACGCTGAATGGCCACAGAAATATTATGAACCTCCTTGTTTGCTCGGTAATTTTGTACCTTTTACGCATTCCATCCCAATAGGCATTTTTAACGCGCTGACTACTTTGTAAAACAGTCTTTTTGAATGTTTCGTCTGTTTCTGTAGTTTGCAAGTATTCGTGAAATGGTAAGAGGTGCATTTGCTTTTAGTGTCGAATTTAAATTGCTAGAACTGTTGCGTTGTTATACTAATTAGTTTTACGATTAAATTATGGAGAGTTATTCTTCTATACATATTAATTATCTGATATTATTTCAGTATAGACAGAATTAACTCAAAATATGTATGAGTGTATATTCAGATTATAATAAGTTAGACTGTAAAGTTTTGTTTTTGTTTAATTGAAAACGCGCTTTTCTATGTTGTGTCGGGTCTGGGTGTTGTGGTACCGTCGTTGTTTCTAATTTCATTCTGATCAGAGCAATGTGTGTAATGTTGTCCAATATTTCTTTATGTATTAATTGGAAAATGCAGGATTCATGGGCGATGTAATTTAGTTAATTCCTTCTAGGGAGTGATTCTACTGCTCAAATAAATCAACTTTTTCTATGGGACCAACATCATAATCTCTGATTTTTGATCATTTTTCCATTCAAACTGAGGCCCAATTCCCGTAATCCGGTGTCGATCCGCTCCCAATAACATTACGATCACAAACGGTATTCTCTCTTTTTTTGGCGAAAAATTATCAAAACTATGCCAATACGACTGTAAATAGAGCAAAATAATAATCTGATTTCGGTTTTCAGTCGCATTGCGAACCATAATTGCATTTCTTGGGTTTACGAGAATAGTGTGATCGTAATATTACTACCTAGAAAGAAGTTAACAATAAATTAGAACCTTATACATATAGGTCTCAATTTATTAGGTAAACTCCTAGGGGATTATTCTACTATACTGATCAAATACAGCAACTTTTTACATGGGATCAACATCAAAATCGCAAAAAAAAACTTCTCTATACTAAGCCGCCAACCAGCCGAAGTCAGTTTGTATGGAGAAGTGTTTTTTTTAGATTTCTATGTTGGCCCACCAAAAGGAAGTCATCTTAAAAAATACGATCTTATATAGCACGTTATTCAAAATACATTAGAGTGGATACAAGGACGTCGTACTCGTAGTACATACTTGTAATAAACTAGTGCTCTCGCGGTATCAGGTGACTCCGGAGACGTCACGCTCCAACTATTCAGCCGTTCACTCACATGATATCTGTCACACCGCGATGTAGTAACTGCAGGTGAAGGAATCTCAACGATTTTATATTAGATATATTATTTGATACATGTTAGAGTTTCATTTAATGCTTTGCTGTATGTAATAGTTATTTAAATTACATTCAGTAAACTTATTCTAGGTAGTCCACTTTAGTATTTGGTCATTGTAAACAAACTTGTAACATTATTTTTGCGTATAGTCAAGATTCTTAAGTTACGAGGACCACACAAATGATTTTTAACAGGGGGGTGTCTCCCTTCACCCGATACACAACTTCTAAAATGATCCAAACAGGTAATCGAATCCGGAACGTCAGTAAATTCATTGAATTTTTATTTCAAGTTATCGTTAATCCATTCACTTCACGCTTTGCCTAGAAGCTGTCAGTGGTACGTTTATATAAACTAATTTGTTTACAAATCTGTATATCTTTAGGTATTACAAACATAGGGCCCATTTGACCTTGTTTTCCTCGTCTTTTGTTTGGTTTTATGAAACTGCGTAACTAAGCTACGCATTCTTTAGTCACTGAGCGATGTACCAAACTTCGCTCGCTCCCGTACAAGGCCTTGTGATCCGGTACGCGCGAAACTAATTTCCCACGAAACCGGCTCGTGGCTTGTAAGAGACCTGTAATGTTTTTATGAGCAGCATGGTAGTCATAATACAACATTGGATTATCTAAATTGGAATAAGAGCTTCACTTAATTTGCTAGGTACAGTAATGTAGAGTACTTCACTACATTACTGTACCTAGCAAATTAAGTGACGTGAGGTACAGTAATGTAGTAAGACCACAGGTTTCGTCTTTTTTTTCCTTTTATGCGTGTTAAACATCGACCGAACACCACAAATGATATTTCTTTGACAGTAATACAATATCATTTAATCATTTAAAATGTCTATACTAGCACCATATTCGGTATGAAATTCTGGTAAAACACTAAACTAAAACCAAATGTGACTTCGTAACGGTTTGTCTCTTACTCGTTTCCGTTTACCACAAAATCTTAGTGGTAAACAAATCTCTTACTTGTTTACCACTCATAGTTTAAATAAGTAACTAAAAACCTTAGACTATAAGAACAAAAGAACACATGATATATTAAAGCCATAGTGCATTAAAATTTGTGTCTATCATACATTGTGAGTGAATGATAGATAGATAGATAGATAGATACTCTTTATTGCACACCATACAAGTAAAATACACATGATTTTTACAGAAAGATGTACAATTTAGGCGGTCTTATCGCTAATAGCGATCTCTTCCAGACAACCTTTAGGTAGAGGACAACCATTAAAGAAAGGGGAAGGTGTTGCAGAGTTCTTAGAATTCTTACCTGATACAAATAGAATTGCATAAATTTATGGCATAAACGTATACATACAGTAATAAATAAATAAAAATAAAATAAAATAAATACATAACAATAATTATACATACATACAATAAACATGATGAATGATGTGATTCATATACCTATCTAAATGTCAGTTCTATTATGGACATTTTTGTTTACCTTTTGTAAAACCAGAGAATATTATTTTTATTACCCCAGTCTAAAGCGGTGGTAGGGAAAATCTGTATAATGGAACATGTCTATGTTAGTTAGCTAGTTCTCGTTTTTATAGCCTAAGCTGAAAACACAGTTTTACATGTATGGTATCGACCCGCTAAACGAATTAAATGAGCTCAAACTCGAATGTTTTAGTATTAGTAGCTATTGAAAAGTCCCACTATCCAACTCGTAGCAACACCATCATGGTGTCAAATTAGTGTATTGTCATCCGGATCAAAGAAATATAAAGAAATCTTTGTCCGGATGTAGTAACAAAGTTTCGAATCGATACGACAATTAAAGTACATCAAAATTGTTTTTTAAGATTTAATTACATAATATTAATTACAGGTGAAGGTAATAATAAAAACATGTCAAAAAGTCGAATGTGATTGTTCACAATTTAACAAGGTCCTATTTACTCTTGTATTCGTTGACATCCAATTAGGGGGTGATTCTACTGTTTAAAACAAAACTTTTATTACAAAACCAACATCGAAATCTAAACAAAAAGTAAAATTTTCCCTTTATAACCCGTAGTTGTATTGCGAATTTGGTCTATAAAGTGTAACTCTGGTACAAGTGCACACAATTAGGTATCAATCAGTGTGACCGTTATACACAATAGTGCGCTGTTATCAGAGTGGGCAGCTGCTACCAGTCAATGCGGGCCTGTCCTAAGAGTACCTAGGGTTACCAGGCTTAATATAAAAGTCAGAATTAACGGTACTTACATTATTTTATATTAATTTCAGCTCAGAAGCATTCGGGCGTATGTTGCATAATGACTGTATACAACTTACGCCGGTATGCTTCTGAGGTGTACATTTGGGTACAGAATACTATAAACATTTTAAACCATCTACCTATTTCGGTTCTATCCAAGACTATACCCATTTGTAGACCGAACCGACGGACAAAAAGACATAAATAAACTTAATAAAAGGGTCCCGTTGGAATGTTTAGTAAAAAATAAAAATTAGATTTAAAAAAATAACAAACACAATAGTTAAAGTTAAGCCACACTAGACCGACACTGCTACTGGTGTATTATGCATCCTACCATCATTCATTTCATTCAAAAGACCATTCGAGCTTATCCGTAATTTTTGTCAATTCAATTAAAGAAGGCGTGCTGATTTCAATTGTTGCATGAAACTTGTAAAAAACGACCCGATCGCTAATGCTAAGATTAGGTGCTCATACTCTGGTTTACTACTGACAGTAATAAGGTTACTGGTTCATCAAACTCTGTCCACACAAAACTCTGCTCAAAACGTAAAAGAGTTCTAAAAATTAGAAGAACCTCTCTCGCCTTGAAGGCAAAAGGTCCCGGGTTCGATACCCGGTTCGTGTCAATTCAGAAAACGATTTTTTGTAAATTCTGGTTGTGCAGGGAGACCCCCCTGAATTACTTATTTCGAGACCATGGTAATTGGTGTGTTGTCTGAGTCTGGCATATTTATTTCTTAAAGTTTTCCCGGTGCCTGGCAACCCTAGTAGCGTGAATGATTGAAAGCGACACTTATTGCGTGCCGCATGATGACTCCGACAATGCACCGCCGCGGATTTCACTGACAACGTTCGATATAATTGGTCGTCCTCGAATTGGCCCATTCGAAACGATGGTACTAAATCTAAAAATAATTTATTGGTGTCAGTGTATGTTGCAGGGACATGATAAATAATACAAGCCACGAGAGAATGAAAATTCTAATAAGTTACCTTAAAAACAATTTGTGATTTGATCAAATCCTTGAGCTGTTATAATCAAAAGACAAAAAATATTTGTTTTTTTTTAATATGTTTAATAATTGTATACCAGACATTAAACGTAGATAAACACAAACATGGTAATACAAAACGTAAATTAAATTTAATAATAATTACGTACGTATATAACGTAAATTAAAATTAATTGTTAAAATGTTGAAATTGTTTTATTTTATTGTGTTTGTTCTTGTTGATTTTACTTTAATTATTGTTATGTTATGACTTTCACAAGTGCAAATTGAAATGCTTAGACTGAAATAAAAAAATATATTATATTCTAATAAAAAAACAATGATTGACATCAAATTAATTGAAGAATAGGTATTAAATATAATATTTCACATAGAAATGTTGGCTGCCTTTGGTGGGAACTGACCCTACGAGCAAAATCAGCAAACTAAAATATGGATCAGCTGTTACGATTGGTAATTAATAAATTTTTTGCGATTTTGATGTTCGGCTCTTAGTGAAAGTAGTTGTATTTGAGCACCAGAGTCAGCCTTTTTAAGAGATGTTTAAACGTAAATAAAAACTATCATTGTATCGTTTTATCAATATTTTAATTTCTCATTTTTATTTGAACTTATTGCGGGAAATTAGTTGTATTTCAGTATCACACTGTGTTAATAGCGGAAGCTATTATATTAGAGCCGACCTAGTCCAAATCTAAGATTTCTGTATTTGTTACCCGCAGGTTTCCAACAACAATGGCGAGTACACAACAAGAAGCTTGCCCAGGGTGCGCCTGGACGCAGGGCCACCCATAGGCAACGCGGGGGTGAGGCTGCGGTGTTGGGCAGCACCACCGTCCATCACAGAAGAAGACATTGAGGATGATATAGAGGAGGACGCTGTGTCTCTTCGAGCTATGCCTGCACAAGGTACGATTTAATTTTAACTTGTCCTTATTTTTTATAATTTTATCTACAGTAATTTAAGTAGTACCTGTTTATGTATTTTTGTAAGTAGCGCCATCTAGCGTGCGGTAGCAATAACGCACTGCGCTTGCTTTGTGCTTTTTGTAGCAGCCACGCTAGGTTTACTACTCCACGCTAGATGGCGCGCCACTACTTTTAACATAAGATCAACCTATAGCACTTTCTGACTGGATTTGAGGGATTAAAGAAAGAAAGAAAAAAATATTATTTGGTACCTTTAAAATACAACTTAATTTTATTACTCTAAGGTTGATATTTCTTATTCACTTGGTATTCCTAAGGATACCGCGGCTTGCTAAAACTTATCATTGCAATTTCAACCGTAATTCTATAAAGTTAAGGTACATTACAATCCGTTACCTAAAAATCCCTTGCCGTGCCGTTCCGATAGTGAGCGCACTCCCGATGAGATCATGGTAAGCCGCTCTACAGAGAGCTGTTGAGTTATAGGCTAAAATAAAACAAAGCTCTACGGAATATTTTTTTTACAAAGCTGAATAAAATAATAATTGTTATCCTTTAAACATTTACACATATTTCTTACATTACAAAATTAAGTAAATTTTATGACATTGGAATTCTTTAGTTTGACCTGGTAGGGTTAGTAATATTCAAGAAACTTTTATTGTTTTTTAAATTAAGGTGCTGCATAAAAACAGGGCTCATTAGTCACAAGCTTACTGAACTATCGCGGGAAAGAACAACAGACAAGACCACTTTTTGTCACTATCACCGTCAATAGTGATTTCAACATACTATCAAACATTTTGTAAGATAGATAATTAATATATTTTAATTATGAATTCGGCTTGGTATATATCAAGTCCTCGTATATAATAATTACAAAGTAATGTATTAATGAAATGTTATGGAACTCGGCACTTTTAGTACCTACTACGTTAAAACTGTATCAATAGCTATAAGATCGTACCTATAATACATTAATCTAATCAAGATAATATATTTTAAGAATCTCAAAGAAAAGCAAAATACCGAAGAACAACGTAAATTGGTCGTTGGACAATGGCCTTGTTAGTCTCCGACTTTTGATTTAAATGTTAATTTGTGTCTTATTCCGGACAAAAAGAAAGTTTTATACAAGGTTGCTTTGCAACATAGACCCAAATTTTCATGGTTGACTCAGAATCAGTAACTAAATCGATCTACGCAAAGAACAAACGATTTTTTTACGATTAGTCGATTAACTTTTCGCACCTCTTTTTTTTCGGAAAATTTAAAGTACGTAGATATATTTTATTCCAAAAAATACGAAGATTAAAATTAATTACTATAAAGTCTTATTTTTATATGGTTCTATAGAACTTATTTTCATTTTATGCCACTATCTTTAAAAGTAGTGCAATGTAGAGTCGCTTCACTATTCGAATTGCGCGCGTGTAGCTACGCGCCGACAGAGGGCGCCCGCGCACCCCGGCACGGATCAATTACGCCGGTTTCACGCCCTCGCGCATACTTGCGCTCTTCTTATTGCATCCAATATTAGAGATCGTCAGCTTCAGTTTATGAACGAAAATAGGTAAGTTTTTTTGTCACAGGTTGCCGGATTTTATCTAAATCGACTGCTTGTTGAAATGCTTGACTTGATTGTTTTTGGTATTAAAATACAAGCTACTTTTGGTTTAAAAAGGTGGTTTATACGTATTAAGACAGACATTCCTATGTTTTACAATCTGAGTGTGTATTTTATGATTACAAATTTCCACCTTTAAGTAATGTTACCATAACCATTAACTACTGTATTCTTAAAGTAGTAAAATTAAAGTTTTAGCTATATTTGCCAAATAACTCGAGGTCAGTTAATCAGTCAAACAGCTTCTTCCTATATTTTAATTGATTCTGCTTAGAAATCAGCCATCCAACAGAAAGGGTCTAACCTACGCATATCTAAATGTGTTTTTTAACTGCGTCAAAACATTGCAATTGGATACGCGCCGGTCACCGGCCCTCGTGCCCCGGGCTGCGCAATAGAGCTAAAACGGCCACAATTAGACCCGCCCGTTTTTAATTGACAATGCTCCCTAAGGGCACGCCGGCTCGTCTTCCCAGCGACAGTGTGACAATCAATCTCTTTAGTGGAGTGAACGATCTAGACAGAGCCACAGTGCGAATAAACAACTAGCCTACACTCACAATTATCTTGTCCTTGATATTTTTTGTGTAGACAATTTTTCCGCTTAGGATTTTGTTTTAGCATTATCGTACGAATTTTTCATGAATTTATAGGTAATGAAACCATATAACATTATTTGCACATGCCCCGGGCCCCAGATATGGAAAAGTGTGTGTAAAAGTTCATACAAAGTATGCAAGCAGTTTTTATTGGTCTCTGACGAAACACTGACGTTCCCCTGTCAATCTAGCGCTGAGTATTTTATGATTCTATTTTAACTTAAACAATATTTCGTAAAGCTGCCGACCACACTACAAAATTAGCAATGCTACGCTAAGATTGCGACTATCATAGGAGATGACTCTACTCTTAAGTACAACTTTTGGACTGACTTGGTGTTCCTATTCGGGCTGTTTAAAGGTTCTTGTTAATGATGCAGAATAGTAGGGTAGGGTTACAGGTCTGACGGCCGCGCGTCAGGATTTGTGCAAGGGTTTATGACAGTAAGTGTAATGAGACAAAGCAAAAGTAATTGATGCAGGTGATTATTGTCCCCTCCTAGATTGTATTCCCCTTAATGAGAGTGCATTTGAATATTTAATAGGGCTTTTTTGTTAGTTTCAAGTTCGGATCTTTCTCGAAAAGCAGTAAGTTTTTCTTGCCCTATGTATAATGTTTACGAATTATGTATGCTTGTGTCTCATGTAGGTAATGTTTATTTTCTGTACATAATCACTGATTTTAATTTTGGAAAGAATTTCAGCTGAAATGAAACGCTTTGTTCTTGAGTTATAGTGTCTCCTTGTTTTAATTACTGACATGAATTACGTGTATAATATTAAAGTTATACAAAATTCTATCAAAGTCCAAGATCATGTTCGATTTGTATTAGAGCTGTCCTATAATTATATTGTCGAAGCAAAACGCTGTGAATTACCGCCTATCTGTGTACGTAAATTTATCCCACGCGACGCCTCATTAGAGTGTTACATGGTTATTGGTAGGCGCTAAACTTGTCGATTGAATCACATTTTAGTTACATCACGATATAATACATCTAATTTAACGCTATGCACATGTAACAAGATTTTTTTTTATTTGTTTGTATTTGAGGTATTATATGTACATAGTTAGTTAGTTTAGCTGGGCTTTCTCCGCACTTAGCCTCATGATTGGGCCATTGTACATGTGGCACACTAAAAGTTTTGCACTTCTAATTGGAACTATTTAAATTTCGAATGTTATATTTTTTTAAACGTTGCAACCTTCTTAGTAATAAAAAGAAACAATTGGCGGGAAATGATTTGTCAATTGTTTTTTATCACACATCAAAGTTCTACGTACGCAACGAAAATGGAATTAAGTCGAAATTATTTTAGAGCGATGATTTTTTATGATTTTAAAAGTTCTCTCTTCCGCAAGACTGTGCCGCTCGTGTTCAAAATGCTTTTGGGAGAGAAGCACCTTGTTTGAGCACCGTGAGGCGATGGTTTGCTGAATTTGAGAGAAGCCGAGTTTATTTACATGACGAATTTCGTGAAGGGCGGCCTTCAACTGCCGTCAACGAAAATAATGTGGCTACTGTTAAGCGGCTAATTGAAGAAAACCCGCGGATTAAATATGAGACAATTCGAGGACTATTGGGGATTGGTATGAGCCAAATTCAGAAAATTTTACATGAAGAATTGAAAGTTCGGAAACTTTGCTGTCGTTGGATCCCTCATGAACTGACAGCAGAGCAGAAGCGGGCTCCCGTGGAATGGTGTTCACAGATTCTACTGAAGTACCACCACAGACATTCTAATGCTGTTTATGACATTGTCACCTGTGACAATGTCATAAACAGCATTAGAATGTCTCCTGAGACGAAACGTGGATTTATTGTTTTGAACCCGAAAAAAACAGCAATCTTGTGAATGGGTGTTTGAAAATGAGAACAGGCCAACAAAAGTGAGGCAGGCGAGAAACGTTGGAAAAATAATTATCGCTTTTTTTTCTCAGCTACGGGTCCCATCTGTACAATTCCACTTGAAGATCAAAAGAGTGTTAATGTCGAGTGGTATTCTACCATTTGTTTACCCAGGGTGTTAGAAAAAGTTCGCGAAAGACGACCCAAAAGCCGCGTTCTCCTACATCAGGACAACGCTTCATCACACACGGCCAACAAAAACAAAGTCATTTTTAGCTTCCGAAAAAGGACTCGCACAACTCGTCACCCATCCTGCGCATAGCCCCGACCTAGCACCCTGTGATTTCTGTATTTGCCCCAAAATCAATGATTTGATGAAAGGTTTTACTTTTACCAACTCCGAAGAGGCAGTGATAGCGTTCAATCAGCACGTAGAAAACATGCCTTCAGATCTGTGGTCCTCCTGTTTTAAAAAATGGTTCGATCGCATGAAACGTTTAAAATGTAAAGGAGAGTATTTTGAAAAGCAATAAACATAATATTTTGGTTATAACATGTTGTTTTTTTAAGTTACGCAAAACTTATAGTGTGACCTACGTATATATAGTGATGAGTAGGTATATTTTATTTTAATATTTTTATTTTTAGGCTATATGTATTGTGAATATATGCCATACATGCCAGCTAAATTAAAATAATAGATTTTTATGACAAAGGTAATTTGATTATAAATATTAAGTAAGAATGTAGAAAACAGTTTCACAAGCAAAGCCACTGTAAAGAAGTAATCTTAGCGTGAGAGTGGCATTTCGTATAATGGCAAGACGACGCTATCTGCGCCCCAACGATCATTGAATTAGGATCACATCACGCGTGGTAACGATACAAGATTGGAAGATTGCAATCGTTCGGTTGTCGCAACTGCATCCAATTCAAATGGGGTATTGTTATTTAAAAATATACTCATGGGTAGGAACTAGGTAGGGCCGGCTATCTTATTACTCCAGCATCTTATGGCTCTGACAAGCAATAATCGTAAATACCTCTTAAATCTCTAAATGATGATCGTAAAGATTTTTTGATGACTTGAAACAAAATTTAAGTATATCTGATGAATTTTAAAATTTTGAAACAATTGCATCTAAGGAATGTGCAGTACACATACGATCAAGTAACACAACTTCGTCTGGAGAAAATTTCGAAATACTCATCAAAAGTTATAATCACTCGGAACATTTTAAGTGCTGCTCTTATTATCCATAGCAAAATACAAAAAGTGAGACGAAAGTAAACTGTTTAGCCTGTCTTTCGACACAGCTAACTTTGTCAGTTTCAAAATGCAAGTCGATTGACGTTTTCAAAATAGCAGACGCACCAGCTAACTCTTGACGAAAACGCGTGTCTAATTCGGTCTACCTTTTCTTAGTTTTTTATTTTGTTGTTCTCAGCCCGTTCCGTCATATTCATGTGGTAAGCAAGAGACAGCCATAACGATCTGTTAGATATAGAAACTGGATAGGTTTGTTTGTTGGGAAAATAATTAACGGTATTAATTTGGACATTAAAATACAAAACCTCAAAATGAGTAAAAAGGGTATTTTTACTGTATTGCAGCAGAGTGGTACATATTTTTGTCTAAAGAGAAAAACGCATTCAGATCAAGTCATTGCGTTTCCATGCGTTACGACAGTTTTTTAAGCGCCAAACTAAGCAAAGCTATGGCGACTAGATAACCGATAAATATACTTAAATACTTTTATAAACATCGATGACTTAGGTAAAAATGCTTGTGCTCATTACACAAACATTTGCCCCTTGTGGGATTCGAACCCACAACCAGAGCGCAAACCACTACATCAGACGGTCATCGATGAAAACCTAGCTGTCAATAATCTTTTTCATTTACGTTCATTCGTTTGTAACTAAGTACTTTTTCCAATCTTGCTAGCGGATCTTGGCATTACATTGCTACCTGTGCTACTCTTTCAAGTTTATTTAGACTGTAAGACTTCTAATTTCACCATAGTATTTACATGCCTACGTTATCAGTTATCACATAACTTTTTCGAATTTATAACCGAACTGTATATATATTCAGTGATATGTCGCATCGTCTGGTGCGTCGTCGTAGCTCTGAATTATTGCAACGACGCATCGCTACGCTACGGAGCAGTGCGGTTGCCCTCTTATTGATTTTGTTACAGAATCACTCATTTTATTTCCGCAATTACAATTCATTTGTTGACCTCTAGATGAAGTGAGGAGGACTGTCAACTGTCAATCCAAAATATTATTTTGAAACTTTAAAAAAAAAACGAAAAATGTAGAACATTATGATTAATTATTTACCGGAATTTGATTTAATCGCCAAGCAACAACATTAAACTCCTCAAAACTAAAATAATTTTTTTTCAAACCCTTTCCAGTAAACATAAAATCTGACGTCAATGTTGGTTCCGAGGGCGATGCCTTTGATTTGTCTAACATAAAGTTGCGGTCGTGACTCATGTGAGGACTAATAGGGAAGTTAGGTGTCCATTGCTTACACATCGCTGTTCCTGTGAACGTTGACGTCCGACCTGAATATTAAACACATGGACCCAATACGGTCTACGGTAACAACGCGTTTATTTGACTGCATGTTGTTCCTGCTTATTTTTACTGCCTTATTTCTATTTATTTTTGATGTATTTCAGATAGAATAATCAGTAAGATAGAATCAGTCAGTATCAGTAAATAAGTAGATCCGTACATATTGAGTATGCTTTTTCCTTTTTAGACTTCATCAGCACTTATTGTTATTACGTGAGATTGAAGTCAAACGCTAATTCAGTTGCAAAAAGGATTGTAAATTTCCAAATTGGCTCAGGGTGTGCTGGCAGACAGCCCTGGCAAAATACATTGTCTTGTACTTCGTAATACAAGGATGTTCATTCCCTTCTTCGAGACTATAATATGACAATGAGGTATGTTGTCCGGCGCATACTTTTTTGTATTTATTTATTTTATGTAGGTATGTTTCTTCAATAGACAGTCTTTTAATTTCACATTTGTAATTTATATTCCTATGATGAATAAAGTACTTTACGGGTACATTTAACTAGTAGTCAATTTGCGTAAACTCACACAGTACGTATAGTAGGTAAATTAATTACTAATAAAAAATTATTAGCAAAAGCTTTTTTATTTGAATAAATTACATTTCATTTACCAATTTCGAACTTTCCTGCAGTGTGTGAATCAAATTGAGACAGGGAATGACCGATGAGTCTTCATGTTTGATTGTAAATATATTAATTTGTTTGTGTATTCGATTGAAATCAAAATTACCTCAACTGAGGCATGAGCTGAACAGGAAAAGGAATAAAATAACATTTATGATACCCTTAATAGGTAAGACATTTGTTTACTCCAATGGATCACGGTGCTAAATTTAGTAACTGATTATCTTTACTCTGAAAATAGACGCAACGCAATGTATATTTATTTTATGTGATGACCCGTTCGGGGAATCGGTGCAGTGATTTGTCTGAAACGCAAAGAGTTAGATTTTTGGTTCGGGACTTGGTCAGAAAACTAAATTTCCTAAATTACTTTGTATCTGTGAATGCTGGAAGCTGCTACTCATAAAATGTATTGTTTTGTATATTGTAACACAATGATGTTCATTCGTTACCTCGAGACCATAACAAATGGCGTGTTGCTGAGTGTATCTTGTTAATTTTTGTCCTTAATAATCTTGGTAACGGTAGCAGGAAGCCGCTGGATGTAGATTGTAGGCCGCTACCAACCGGCCAATCTGGAAGTCACTGGGGGAGGCCTATGCCCAGCAGTGGACGAATCTTGGTAAAGCTGTTGTGCTTGTTGCACAAAAACATAATATAGGTTGAGATAGTCCAGAAAAATGCTTGCAATGTAAATTATTTATACTATGTTTAATTCTAATAAATAAACTATTAAGGAAGTGTGTCTTTTGTCAGTAGGCAATTAATACATGTTAATCTGAAAGCAGCTAGGTAAAGAGAAAATCACTCTCTATTTCTTATTTGGTCTTGACGGTGTGAAGGCAAGGCGGGGTACATACGTGTGCAAACTTGGATGTTATTTTGTTGCCAATTAAATCGGAGACGGTGGGCAATGCGCCTTAAAAGGCTGTGCTTGTCTGACGGCCAGACAGTATTGAACTCGTATGGAGGTCCGTCTGTGGTTGTATGGCTATACATGTATGTTGAGTTGCGTCTTCTTTCATTGTATCGAACCGAGCACGGCCGTTTATAAAACTACCCCGTCTGCTGCAAAAACATAAAAAATAAGTTATTTTAACAAGTAATACTGTTTGATAAACCTATCTCCTAACTTTGTTTGTTTTGCACTAAAAAAGAAACAAATTAAGTAAATCAACTTATCTATTCGTATCTAATCTATACTTTACAAAAGTAATAAGTACATGAAACGTGAAACTGGATGATTTCTGTTCTACATCAATAACTAAACAAATCATCATCATCATTTTAGCCACTTTGATCCACTTCGGGGTATAAGCCTTTTCCTTGGAGCTAAAACTGACTTTAAAATATAATTTAATTATTGTGTAATTTAGGTAGCTATTCTATGAGTAAACATTAAACAGATGCAACTATGGAAAAAGATAAAGCTAGATTCTGTTGAACAGTTACATGTGCAGACAGCGAACAGTGAATGCATAGCGACAATAAGCGACAGTGAGCATAAAATGTCAGCTTGTCTACCGCTTTTTCTGTTCGATATCAATAATGGCCGTGTATGTACTCGTATGTAGTAGGCTAGTTGTGAAAGCTGCGAGATTTTACTAATCCAGGAACGTTTGAGTCGTACGAATTAATGTACCTAATAAAAGATTTTTCTCATAATTTAAAAGTTTGCTAACCATGATTTCAATCTTATTGGAGTCAATAAAGATATTATTTAAAAGCATATAACCTACAGTATCAAAAAATATGTTTTGGGTAGTAATAATGATTTTTAGTATCCTGAGAATAGGTTTTACACTAAAGGGCCGCGGAGTATTGTTGACGGGATAACTTTTTAGGGATATTCTTAAAAGAATCCTTACTTTGCCAATCTGTTTGCTACGAACCCTCAATTTCGTCGTAGCTCGTAGTCGTTTGTAGCATTTGCGTTATTGTGGTTTTAACATTTGTTTTTTTTTCTTCAAACTAAAACTAATGACGGTTATTAATGAATGTAAAGTATATTCCAATTAGGTTCGAAATAAATTTATTAAAATGACTTCTTTTTGTTTTATAATTGTACACTTATTAGAACACAATTACGGATTTATACATTTTGATAATAGTTTTTATAGGATTTTTAAGATCATGCAATTTTTGAAGCTGTTCCACGACATAAGCCGCACTCCGCGCTGGCAGCGATAGTGCGCCGGAGGCGGGCGCGGCGCTCGCCATTGATACTCTACTGCCTATTGTCTCTGCGTAGCCATTAGGGTTGCCGATGCTGACATTATTGATTTTGAAACTCTTTACTGCCTTCCCCTCTCAATCGTATCCACCTGAAGGTTGTATGGAAGAGGTAGACTACCTAGATTATGCAGCTCTAAATGTATAAAAGCAACTCGTTTGCTTGGTATGGTCGCAATAAAGAGTATCCATCTATCTAAAGTATTTTACCTTGCTAATATGCTCTTTAAGCTAAGCGGAAACAAGCTCTAGGTTTATTATTCACAACTTTTGTTTTCCAACGAAATGGGCTTTTTACATAATTACATTGCGCATCACATAAATGTTAGCCTAGAATATATAACCAACTAGAGTATTAACTATGTATGTATTTACATAGAATGCATAGAATGTACGTGAGCTCTACAACCAATAACATAAGATCTAATTAACTGTATGAAATATTAAACTGGGCCGAAGCACACGGGAATCGTATAAACTACGAAATATGTAACAGGGACCATATGGAAAAGAACTAACGTGTATTTTTTCTCGATTATTAATGTTATCGCTGGCGAGTATCGAACATGCGATATCGCGTAAACGGGGAACACTCTAACTTAAGCTTAATTATAAAGCCTTCGGCACACAGCCGCCGTGGCGCGACGACGACGAGACGGTGACGGGGCAGCAGCGCGGCGTGCACGTCACTCTGCGGGCGTGACGGTTTCGTTGACATTCCTAATAAGACGATTTTTCCACTGACCATTATTAAATCACTAAAAAGTTGTAAAAATATACAAATACAGAACGCTACGTGACTATTAAGTACGTTTACCATGCAATACTACATCTAACAGGCCCGTTTGTAGGCATGCTCAGCTGGACGGCGGGGCTGTGTGTCGTCTTCTTTAGACTTCAGTATATTACGTACACTGACGTCCCGTCGCCGTCGACGCGTTAAACCGGACCTACTTTTTGTATGGAAACATTTTGGATAAAAAAGTCTTTTATTTTTAGAATTCAATGTTGGTCCTATAGAAAAAGTTGTTGTATTTGAGCTCTAAGATAAGCCCCTAATAGGTTATTAAAATTACACCTTGTATATTATGCCAGGTTATACTGGACAATATTAAGCTGTTAACGGCACATGAGTTACGAACATTAATCACCTATAGGTAGTATACATACGAATAGGAACGATCACGCAAAAAAAATAGAGTGATAATCCTCATACATAGCCTTCTTTGGGTCTAACGCAATAAAATTATATGATACGAGTAAGACGTTTAAAATTAAGTTTTTGTAGACGGTAAAATATTCAATAAATCAGATATAATTGCTGAAAGAAAGTAATTTGGTGATGTTCTAATATTTAATTACTCAATTATTATTCATAGCATACATTCCTAGCAATTTATACATAAGAAACGTCGTTTTTTTATAATATTTAGATACATTTACTCACATTGATAAAATTAAAACATAATTTTGCTCATTACATCGTTGAAATTCTTTGCCCAAATGTGGGCTGCCACTATTTGTTATTATCTTTGCGAATATTTTGTGATAATAAAATGTTACTTGGAATGCATTACAATGTATAATTTCAGTGCAATTAGCTAAAACTGCGAATGGTATGAGCGATTTACATTCCAGCCTCGAGAAATCAGGCTGTCAATCTTAATTCTATCGCGCAAACTTATGGCAATGAACAAACTTAAGATAAAATCATTAACAATTTCTCCGAGTCGTAACAATAAAGTCATTGCGAGCATATCGTGCATTTATTTCCTGCACGACATGAATTTTAATTATTAATAGGCGGAAAATTACATAGATTAGCAGGAGTGTGACGCCCCTACTTTTCTCTGACTCAATGGCAGTAGCCGGCAGACGAGGCGCGCGCCGCGCAGTGTACCGCCTCGCTTCCGAACCGCGAGTCGCGACACATCCGCTACACACTCTAAGATTTTCAAACTTTTGAAAATCGAACGCCGATTTTAGTCCAGAATAAAACGCTCACGCTACTTTTGTTAAAAAAGTATAAGTGAAGTGTACCTAACCTTTGTGCAGAGTGCTCGTGTTGTTGTGATTTGATCAGCTGTTTTGGAATTGTTCGCATACGTAAGGTTTTTATTGGTGCATTGTGAATTGCATGCTTATGTTTATTTTCCGGTGCAGTGATATCACTAGAGATAACAATACGTAACATAAAGCAATCCATAATTAAAACATGTAGCTCGTTATCTACATGTACTCCTTCTGTTATGGTTGAAAATATCTGTTTAATCAATTGTAGTTTAATTGCTTTAAAAATAAAACAAAACTTTCATGGGCACTAATAACCAGTCACTCAGTCAGAGGTTTTGTTTTTAAACGTAGGTTCAAAACTTATTAAATTTTAGTTTTTGTTATTATCCAAAAAATACTATTTTTAGACTTAAATATTTCGACACAGTTGTTTACGCTATGATCATGGAAGAGCTGTTCTTCTTTGATTTTTCAGAAAACAGGAAAAATATTATAATAATAATTGAAAATATAATACTTCTCACAAGGTTGTGTAAGCTTTAATTACCGCGTAATAATACAAAAATATAAATTTTTGATTACATATTACTTATTTCTAAGCGAAATTAATAAAGTCCAAGTAGGTATCACAAGTGCAATACTAACAAAAAGTTCCATTCATAAAAACATCCGTTCCTTACGATCACATGCGTAGGAGTCTGTCAAGCATGTTCTCACGTATCCTTGTACTTATAATGACAAGTATAAAGCATAATATAATATATTCCTTGTACTACATTCAATTATAGCTGTCAGTGTTTATGTATTTCAATTTATCCTTCACATTAGAGCAGTTTACCTTGATGTTGACGAATCATATAAGTAATATTTTTGAATGTATTTTAATATATTAACTTATCGATGTCCATAACACTGTCAAATATTATAATTTCATGAACATTCGAAAATTTAATTAAATATACATAACGAATAATCAGAAATTACCTTTATTACAGGCAAAATACATATATAAAATTGAATGAGGAATAAAATATTTTAATGTTTTGTTTAAACACAAATAATTATCTATTACTTACAGACAACTAACTTAATAAACATACTTGAATTGCATAGTTATATGTATTAATATTATGATGTGTAATGCATCCGTGACTACTGAGTTTATATAATTATAGGATTCTGAAGTACTTCTCTTATTCAACATATCGGTCTTAAACGTAATAACCATTATCAATTTCACAGTTTACGCAATTCAGCACTTTCCTACGATATTGCATAAATATATCGTTTCGTGTCGAAGTCGATATTAATATCTTGATTCGCGATATTTTTCATAGTTCACTTCCTAGTGAAATGATGAGTTTTACGAGGTCTTTTATCGACATAATTGGCGTTGAAGATATTACGTGCACGTCTCTAGCGGAGATATTTACAAAATGACCTGACTCTACTTTCTTGTTTTATGCGCATTTTCGCAAGACAGAACCTACAACTACGCGGATTCATGTAATGGGCTAGATTTTGACATTGGGCTAGACTCTAAGGACCCCGGATTGGATTCCTGTCAATTTGGCAAACAATTTTATTTTATTTTTACAAGGTTAAAAAACGTTTTTTTTTCTGCAAATAGGCCTAAATTAAGCTCTTTTACATGTCCCAATTTTTTTTACCCTACCATTGCTTCGGGACAGTAATAACTGTGGGCTAGCGATTTTATTTCCTTACTTCGAGACCATGACTATTGGTGTGTTGTCTGGCAAAAATCAAAATCTGATTGTTACAGCAGCTGATAAAGTCATATGTCACGTAATGTATTTTACTTTTAATCTTTGCAAAGCCAATAATTGGGTGTTGTCACAGATATCAGCTTCTTTTAATGCATCTGCGAATGAAGATGTGCGCACGCGCTGCGCAGGGGAAATTGCTGGGTTATTGTCCGCGTCCAATTTCTGGCGTCTCACATTGACAGCTGCTCAATGTTATTTATGTTCATTTAATGTGAACAGCTTAATTCGGTTACCTCAACTGCTCAACTGCTTTAGTCACAATTTTTTCTGAATAAGTGCAAAAAGTTTCTTTTTTTACGTAACTTTACTCTTCATTACAAGTTACATTATTGTACAAGTATTGTCGAACTAAAAAGCTCATACATTAAGAGGGCCAAGCTACTCTGTAGATACTTATTTCATCATTTATATTGTAAGGAATTAATGTAAGTATTCATACTAATTAACGATAAGCCTAGGGTGTATTGAATAATAAAGTCTACAATTTTATGTTGTTATCGCTTTTACTCGGTTTAACTCGTTATTTTGCTAGAAGCACGTAACAATTTTCCGCTATAAATCAATCTTGTTGTAAATAAATCTCAGGTTATCGATTTCTTAAGACGCCGGTGAAAAGTAAAGGGGATTGTTTCGCTTCATTTCTGCTTCTGAATTTAGAGAAGTTGTATTGTTTCCTCATTGCTTTAAAGATTCAATCGTAACAGGGAAGTCAGAGGTTTTATTCATAGGAAAACATGAATCTTTCTATGTAATCTGTTCGAAGATTAGAATGAAGCAAGTAGATTTTTAATTTTACGACTTAACTTATTCAGATAACTTTAATTAAAACTGACTGACATGATTTCTATCATAGAGCCAACATTTCATACGTTCCATAAATATCGATATGATAAATTAATTTAAAGCTGATTTTATTTTACGTAACGCCTCTCTCTTAATCTAAAATTCTTATCAGCATCTCATAACAGTGATTATGGTACCTGTCAGACTACTTAATACCAGAGAAACTTATGTCGTAGCGAAAGTTGCCTTATGAACTCTTGCGCACGGCCGATGGAAATTGCAGTTTTCCTTTCATTACATAAATTGCCTACAACGCAGAAGACTATACAAAAAGTAGTTAATCATAACGTTACTTCAGAGTAAATATACAACTACCGTTAATGATTTGCTGATGAAATGGTATACTGTTCTTTGTGCTAATCACAAATATTTTTACTTGAAGTAAAAATACTAGTGATCGTTTCTTCCAATACTACTGTTTATCTATACTCCTACGAGGCCCAATCTTAATTGCAATCAATTACACTATCCTTAGTAATTTACTGTGCATCTTTAAATAATGTTAGTCAATTAGTTAACTTGCTACATTCCGCTCGATTTCCCTGTAGCAGAGATTCAATTCCGTCAGACGGGTCGTTTAATGAAACGGATCCTGCGTAAATAATGACTGCGTTTATTAGAGGGGTGACTTGTGCAGGCGCTTCTAAATTGCACGCGCCCCTCACTGCCCTTGCACAGGGCTGAAGCATCGTGTGCACTAAATTATCTAGTTATATTATTATTTGCATAGAGATAAATTAAAGTTTATTTTTATTAATGAAACTGTAACATAAAAAAGAGAACACTGGATTTTGTCACACAGAATAATATCTAGAGCAGAAGTAATGGACGAAACCGAACTTTTGTAATATTTTTCTGTTAAATACCTAAAGATTTCTTAAATTATTTATTATATTTTTTTGTTTTAAGCGAGTAATGTTGGCTTTGATTATTTAATTCATTTTATCAATATGCACATATATGTAACGATATTATTATTATAGACCTATGTCTGCCAGTAGGTATTGCTGTCAAAAATCATTTTTATTGGAATCAACATCTCAAATTATTTTACAACAGCAGATTCATCAAATATTTAGCATAATATTTTTAATTTAAAATCATTAACTAAATATTTTCTTTAAGAACCACACGACCTTGTGATAAAATATTGAGTTTAGGCACGTCTAAGAATACAACAATAGTGGATTTCAACAACAGGTTTGAGAGCAACTCATTTTTAAAGAATTTAAATTTTACAGAATACGGTTACACATCGACATGTAGTACACTCATCCGAAATCAGTGATTGCTTCAAAAATTTGAATATTTTGTATTTAAATGAAAGATTGAAATAAAAGATTGCTTAATGTTGCATACTTATTACTTAAACTTTGTTAAAGGTTAAACTATAATTATGGAGTGTCTATGGTGACTATGGTAGTACTTAGAATCATTTGAAAAATGGAATTAAATATGAATTTATACGTATCTTATTTTATTTAATTCACTTCATTTAGTATATTTAACTTAAATAAAACAAATTTCAGACAATGACATAAATAATAAGATCGATATAACTAGAAAATTACCTTTATACCTGTACATGGTTTACGACTACGGTTAACTATAATGTCAAAAGAAAACACTATTTTTAACTAAATCTTGTAATAACTAAAACAAAATAATAGTTTTTGCAGCAATGTTCAAGACCGTAAAATTGCGCTCTTATTAAGTTTAAATAACAATAAACGTAACGGTGAGTGTATGAACATAGAGTTTTTTTAAAATTATACGCGCCTAGTAAAATATTGAAGTATAGCTAGATCTGCAAGAGGGACAATGTTAACAATGTACCCTGTAGACCTATTGTAATACCCCTGGCATAATTCATTAGGCATTACAGGCAGCCCCTCGATGGCCTAGACGCCCCTCGTCAAATCCGGAGGGGAAAAGCGGAATCCTGCAAAGTGCAGTGGATATGCTTAGATAAGCAACACGTGCATCTCTCTACTCGCTCTGTGTAACAAGCTATGTATAACATAACGCATACTTATATGAAGGGCTAGCATCAAAATCAGCTAAAGCAAGTTTAATTTATTTTTCGCAGATAATAATAAAAATATGACAAAAATGTTGATTGATTCGAGTGAAAACTTAATTCTACTTGATTCTACGAATTGAACTCTTGAAATTTTATAGGATTTTGATATTAACGCCTATAAGGCAGTAAGATTATTGTATTCTCACAGATATAATACTGAACTCACTATACAAAAAATTTTTTAAGCATGTTATAAAAGGTTTTAAATCGTTAGTAGATCTCAAAATATATTTCGTACAGGAATAGCTCAGCGGGTAGTATTGTATTAACATGGTTAAAAAAATCTTCTTAAGGTAGTTTTCATGAAAATCTGTGGGTACCTAATTGTAGAGTCGTTTCACACCTTTTTGCTAGATACAACACGTGCTATTGAAAATTGAAAACAGAAAAAGTACGTAATAGAGTAATACTGAAAGTTGTTTAATGTGGTTAATCTTATTTCTCCTCAAAGCAACCAAATAACGAACGAGAAAAAATAACCGAGATTTTATACAAGCGTGAAATGAAAAACGTAATGGGCTTCCCAACTTATACTGAGCGTCGTGTAATTCCCTTTGAATCCCAACAAAATAGAGAAATACGCACACAATCCAATAATATCCAGCAGCCTACACGCTATGGCTAAATCTGTATTGTTTATGAAGGTATCTTAAAGTATCTAATTGTTTCAAGCCACTACGCTGGGCTTAGAATATTTAGCGTTACCGTGGAAATTATAACAAATCGTGCTAAGCAGACGGTGGTCGGAGATAACGATGCCAAGGCCACCGTTTGTGTCGCGTTCGGCGCCATTGTATGGGCCCATGTTACGGCTCAGTGTGGTTTCAAACCATTTAAGGAGGACTGTTTGGACAAGTGCTAGAGCTCGTGACTCTAACGACTTTCAAAGTAATACCAGACTACTATGCACATAGATAAATATGGCCCCGATGTCTCGACATTAGCGATAATCATATAGACGACGCACACTCTCCTTATCTAGTCGAAATGTCAATAAGAACCCTTGAATTCACCTTGGACATCTTATAAACCGCACGTGGATTCAATCATAGTGATTTAATCTTGTAACATAAACATATTTAAATGAATAAGTATACATTTCAACATTGGTTTGATGGATGAATGTTTGTATTTCAACATCGCACTAGTATATGATACTGTTCACCCAAAAATTAGGTCCGTGCTTCTCTCGTCACATTAGTCTCGGTGTCATGCCAAAGAGTTTGCTTTTATAACGAAGCCTTTGACGTTTGTAGACTCGCAATGTGCGGCTACACACAAGATCAAAATTACAAATTGATGTCAGGCACATTAGCTAGTGGTTAAGATTAAGAGTCGTCTGTAAGCATGTGGTGGGTATGTTTTTGTTGGAAACGTTTGCGTTACGTGCGCCCGCGCCGGTCGCACGTGTTTTGCAAGCCGATACGCTTGGGAGGCACCAGAAGAACATCCAACAAGCACATTATTATCATGGCTGGTGTTAGACATGTAACCGCCTATTTGCTAATTCGTATGTACGTTCGAAATGTGTGGAGAGCGTATAAATTGGTCGGCGTTGATCAGTCAATTAGTAGAGTGAAAACTGATAGCACTAATTAAAAGCTATGGTAATCAGTTTTTAAATAAACTGCTACACAATTCATTAAGCCGGTTAGTAATTGGAGTTGAAACCGGTGAGATTAACCCGGTGAGAGTCTCGCTGCACAACACCGTCTACTTGTCATGGATCTCCGCGTAAAGCCCAAGATCAAGCGTATCGAGCGCTGCAGACGCCAAATCAGATGGTGGAAGCTTGATAAAGACACGTCCCAGAAGTTCGCCTCAACTATCGGCGACAAGTGCGACGGTAGTGATGGCGAACCAGTCCAAAAATACTGGGATAGGATTCAGGCAACCGTCACTGATGCAGCGAAAGCGGTGCTTGGCTTATCTCAGGGCGGTCGCAAATGTGACAAGGAGACTTGGTGGTGGAACGACTCAGTCCAAGAGGAGATTAGGGTGAAGAAAGCCCTCTTTAAAAAGTGGCAAGCGTCCAGATCTCCTGAAGACCACGACGCGTACAAGGGTGCAAAACGCGCTGCTAAGAGAGCTGTAGCCAGAGCCAGGCGAGACCACTTTCATACGCTCTATGACAAGTTGGAATCGTCTGAGGGGCAAAAGCTAATCTATAAGTTAGCGCGCTCCAGGGTCAAAGCGGCACAGGATATTTCCCAGTGTCGCTGTGTTAAAGACCCTGGGGGCAACCTTCTATGCGAGGACCTCGCGGTGAAGGAGAGATGGCGCTCTTATTTCCACGAGTTGCTGAATAAGCAGCACAAAGAGGTGCAGCCACCGGACCTCCCTCCGAATCAGGGACTAGTACCACCGGTAACGCCTGAAGAAGTCCAGTTTGCTCTTCGCCGCATGAAGAATCGTAAAGCTGTCGGAGCCGATGGAGTCCCAATCGAAGCCTGGAAGGCGATGGGCCCTCTTGGTGTGGACATCCTAACCTACCTTTACAACCGCATACTCTTAAGCGGGCTGATCCCGAGCCAATGGAGAATGAGTATTATTACTCCGGTCTTCAAAGGCAAGGGATCAGTGCAAGAGTGCAGCAACTACCGCGGTATAAAGGTCATGTCCCACACCATGAAGCTCCTTGAGCGGATTGTGGACTCCCGGATCCGACAGGAGTGTGATGTCTCGGGGTGTCAATATGGGTTTCGTCCTGGCAACAGTACTATGGACCCTGTCTTCGCCCTAAGGACCGTCATGGAGAGATACAGGGCGAAGAACACGCCTCTGCACTTGCTCTTTCTTGATCTGCAGAAGGCCTTCGACTGTATCCCTCGAGTGGTGATCTGGTGGGCACTGAGATCCAAAGGGGTCCCCGAGGCATATATTGACATTATTCGGGACATGTACCGCAGCTCCGATTCTATGGTTCGGACCGCTGTTGGCGACACCAAACCGTTCCCCATCACCGTCGGAGTACACCAGGGTTCCGTCCTCAGTCCGTTTCTGTTCAGTGTGATATTAGACGTTGTGTCAGACAGCATCAGAGACTCACATGAGCAGCCACCATGGCTGCTGATGTATGCTGACGATATCGCACTGGTGGACGCGGACAGGGGCAGGCTGGTGAGACGGGTGAACGAGTGGAAGCAGTCGCTTGAGAGCGGTGGTCTGAAACTCAATGTGGCGAAGACCGAGTACCTGGCCTGTAACTCTACAGATCCAACACCCGTTCGCATAGGCGGAGACAAGGTCGAGCGCAAGGACCAGTTCAAATACCTTGGATCTGTACTTCACGCGTCCGGAGACATCGATTGCGACGTCAAAGCACGCATTGCTGCTGCGTGGGCCAAATGGCGAGAGGTGACTGGTGTCATTTGTGACCCCAGAATGCCGGTTAAGCTTAAAGGACAGATCTATAAGTCCATCATTAGGCCTGTTCTTTTATATGGCAGCGAAGCATGGCCGCTACTTGAGCGACACAAGCAGGAGCTGCGTGTCACGGAGATGAATATGCTGCGGTGGATGTGCGGAGTCACGCGTAAGGACCGCGTGAGGAACTCGCGCATCCGCGGTAGCCTCCGTGTCCGTGATATTGCAGACAAACTGCAGGAGAGTCGCCTACGCTGGTACGGCCATGTTTTGCGGAAACCGGCAAGCTACGTAGGAAACAAATGTCTGGCCATGCCGCCACCGCCAGGTCCTGGCAAAAGGGGTAGACCCAAGAAATGCTGGCTTGACGTTGTGAGGGCTGACCTGACATGCGTGCCAATGATCTCACAACTAGAGACGCTCAAGACCGCGCGAAGTGGAGGAGCAAATCAAGGAAAGCGGACCCTGGGCTCCAAAGCAACGGCTTTGGACGCAACCGGGATTGACCGTATAGATGATGATGATGAGTAATTGGAGTTGAAATAGTGCATAAAGTTTAAACATAAAAATAGTTGAATCTAGTTTTGTGTCTAGCTTTATAACGTTGTCCAAACAAAGTTTATTCGATTCACCGAACATGATACCTACTCATTATAAAATTAATGTGTTTTGATATAAGTATGCTGCGTGATGTCATTCTAACGTGTCTTAAATTAACGATATCAACGTTTTAAATTAAATGCGCATTGTCTTTATGAATCACTGAGCGATCGGCTAACGTAAGGTGATCCACCCCAATAAAATCGATTACCTAATTAAAAATTTACAGATAATAAACCTAATAATTTTGGTTCGTTACTAATTCAATTATCTTACTATATCTCAGTCGTTAAACTGAAATTTTATTGAAGAGTTACTTATAAAGGCGTTTCCCTACAGTCTTTTGTTTCTTAGGTCATCGGTGGCCATCTGTAGGAAATATTGTTATTTCTGAGAAAATAGTAGCTTGCGAGCTACGTAATCCGTATCCCGTTTATTCTTTCTCGTTATATCCGTAGTCGTAAAATTGATTACGCATCCTTATTCCCGGTTTTACAGTGTGTTTGTGTGTGTGTGTGCGTGTGTGCGCGCCATAGAACTTGCACTGTGTACATTATTGCTGGCACTTTGCCACCTGACAGCGATCACCATAGCTCAGACATAGTACACAAAGAGTTAGTATGCACAGTACTTGAACTAAGACATTTGTAAATTAATTGCATACAATCAGCTAATATTTTATTTACAGGTTCCCAAAACTCGCATAGAAAAATCTTGCGTCTGTTTGAGAACGTATGTATAGGCGTTTGTATGAAGTTGATACACTATTTAAAAGAAAACATTTATTTACTGTGGCTCAGTCACTGATGACTAACACAAGGTTAATGCGGAGGACACGACAGTTATTGCAATTAGTAAGGCTATTAACGGAATATGTTCGTTATTGACTATTATAAATTTACATACTTATAATATCATTACAAATATACAAGGCCATTTTAAAAACATCAACAATCCCCTAGGTGCTGATTGGAGCCCCTAGGAGGTTGTTGATCTTTTACAAATAACCCTATATAGATGTATAAATTTAATCCTTGGAATTAATTAGACGTTATTTACTACACTTCTATTCGAAAAAAAATTGTTACCATCTCAAACATAGAGTAAAATAATAATGAGAATACCGCGGGTGCTATTCGGGCCGGTGATATAACAGGAATACCTCATAAAAAACAATTAATATAAATGTTAGCTGCGTTAATTAACGCAGATCTAAGAAAAGATTAAAATGGGGATTTTAGATTTTTCTGTTACAAACTTAAATACGGTCAAAACGCTAACAGTAATATATTTCAACTTGTTGCACTTAAACACCTAACCTAAACTATCTCCAAATTCATCCATATTCTAAATATATATATACATATGTATATTCTTCTGTGAATGTGCATTATTAGCCAATCACTCATGGCCTAGTTTTATAAATATATCTACATAACATAAGGAAGTATGTTTACCGTCGCATGTCATAAAACGTGATTTAACGAGGGTAAATTATAAATTTGTAGTATTTAAATACCAGTACATACGAATATTTACAAATGTATGACATACATAAACATGCACCAGACAACACATCCACTGTCTTAATCTAGTATATCGTTGTGTTACGAAAAGACTAAGATCATAATAACACTCCAGTGGGTGCCTTAAACAACAACATTATTTCTACGTTTTGAGTAAAAAATAATAATATTAAGCACGAAGTTCCCACTCGCCCACTGTCCACTCCCACAATGTCATCCTTTAAAATCCAGTTAAGCCTGGATCAACTCTGCCCACGTAATGCATCAAATTCTAGTTAACTTTATACTAGATTTCCACAAGTACTTAGATAATTACCGGAAAATGTAGAGAAAGCTTTTCCATGAACAGAACGCAGTACCTACACGGCGGTACTTGATCTTGGTTTGACAGATGTTGCAGATAACGGAAGTAAATCTAGTCAATATATTGGAGAACATCACATACATTGCTCTGATCCTACGATAAGTAGCTTAAGCACTTGTGTTACAGAAATCAGAAACAACGACGTTACCACAACACCCAGACCCAAGGCAATATAGAAAAGTTATATTATTTTATTTTATCAAAATCAAAAAATCAAAATCAAAATCATTTATTTTTGCAAATAGGCCATTAAAAGCACTTTTACACGTCCCAATATTTTTTTTTGCCCTACCACTGCTTCGGGACAATTTGTAGGCTAGTGCCGAGAAGAAGCAGCGCAAGAAACTCGGTCACTGTTGTCAGCCTCTTTTAAAATTAATATTTTTACAAGTTTTGGTGCGAGCTAAGCAGTTTTAAATCCACACATTTTTATCATTTATACAATCACAACGGTGTAATAACCCTTTTTCATTAAAATCATCTTAACATGTAATTTAAGTTCAAATACTGGCAGTTCAGCAAGGGATTGTGGTAATTTATTAAAAATACGAATACATTTATCCTACATTGACCGACCGGGAATTGAACCAGGGACCTCAGAGATAGCGACACCAAGTCAGGTATGCTCGCCTCTCGGCTACGGAGGTCAATATAGTCACACATTCACACACATTCAAATTTAGTATTCTTTGCCATTAAATTGCAAGCTATAAAAATTCTAAATTTGTTGTAAGTAACGAATAATTATTATTCTTCGTATGTAAGTAAAGACGCTATTATGAGGTTTCAGATATGAGTATTTCACAGAAGTTATTAATTGGCTTAATCCAAAAGTTATTTTAGTGATTGATTTCAACGTTGTGTGGGCAGGATGGGTTTACGCCTTTACGTGCGCGGGCGCACTGATGAGTAATAAACGTGCATAGCAATTCGCGTCAATGCTACGTTTAGTTTCTTGCTTCACATAGATTTATTATCTGCTGATTTACAAAGGAAATAGAAATTTACTCGAATAGAGCAAATTTTTATTGGTTGTTAAAGTAACAGCTTCCCAAGTCCCGGAATAAGAGCTTTTTAATGAACTTAAACTAACTATTAAGGCGCAATAAATGTCAATTTCACTACATTCCAGTGCTTGAAAAATGTGAAATCGCATCTTTGTTATTCCTGAGTATTGCAATTAACCATTGTTTGTTAACGCAACCACATAATGCTAGTAAGTGGTAGTAAGTGGGCGTGCAAGTGAAATGTATCTTAGAGATCTCATTGTTTAGTGTAAATTGATTTCTCTATTTTTGTTACATTTGCTTAATGTTTGAGTGACTCAATAAGAGCATCTAACTTACGAACAGTTCAAATTTTATTTAATTCTTGTTTCCACATAATCGCTTCAGCTACTTTCCCTTTTATTGGACCAATTTTTTGTTAGGATTTTAAAACAGCAGGTATTACACAGGGTACATTTGGTATTCTGGAAATGTTAGCTTTAAGAAAATAGAAAAGTAATAACTAAACAGAAGATTATTATTTCTGGATTGATATGTTTTCTTGGATTTCACACGTCATACATGCATACACCTCCATTAATGACAACAGATTATAATCTGCAAGCGGTTATTCCGACCGCGAAGTACTTCCCGTTGAATCACCTTTGGACTACATAAGGATGTCGGATACACAGATTCGGATACAATAATTTGATTCATCTCTGAGATACCTGCCGACGATACCAAAAGGCCTAGAGTTAGGACTAGAGCTAAATCTTTGTTTTATTTAACCATGGAGCACATACCCAATAGAGTAGAAATGTCATATGATTTGTTCGACAAAGTTTTCCTCTATTTTTTAATCTGTATCTGTACTGTTTTTATATGGGCGAGCGTTGACAAGAGTTGTCATTACATACTAAATGTAAGTGAAAAATCACTTACTAGCTTCGGATAAAGATGGTTCGTATGGCTGCTCTATAGGGTATGTGCTTGATGTATTTTACTAATCTTACAGTTTATGCTACCGCTAACAAGTATTAAAAGAGTGTTAATATTATCTTAAAGTATTTGAACAAATATTTAATTTGACGTTAAGCTTCATGTAAGACGGCGCTACATATTAAAAGATAACCTTCTTTAGCCATTTCTGTTCAATAAGGTATTACTTACTTATCCTATTGCGTGGTTTCTCTTTCCGTTTTCAATATTATTTATTTGTTTCGGATACATTGATCGATTTGTTTTCCTAGATTGCACGTCCCTATGTTATGATTTACTCTATTGTATGCTAACTGAGTTCGGGCGCCGCGTGACGCCGACCGGCACATTGGCCAGCCAAACCAACAAGAACAATGGCAAATTAAGACAGAAGCCCAGCTGTGTCGCAATGGCACTGACAGAAACTTCTTTAAGCAAACGAGCTAGATCTATGCAACAAGTTACGCTTATTAACTATGCCCAATTTCCCGTAGTTTACAAATTTCTATAATTTCGTGCAAAACTAAGCGTTTCAGTTCATTACTTTTGGTGCTGTATATTTTTTATTTATTACAACATGAGCATACGATAAAAAAAATATTTAAAATTGTGAAAATATTATGCACAATTTTCCTGTAATCATAAAAGGCGAATTAGAACGCTTGACTCTTATACGAGTAACACTGAAGCACCTGCCTGGTACACGCCACACAAGGCGTAACTTAAGTATCATTTAACAATTCCCCATTAAAATGATTGACATAGTAATAAACAACACCCTGTATGGTGTCCCGTAACTCAAGGATAACCATGTAACCACTTATTATATACATCTTTTACTTTTACTTTTCTACAACTTTTGTTCTATGATTTTAAAAAATATGCATATTTTTGTCTTTCTATACAAATTCGATCGGCTGTTTGGTAATTTTGTATGGGAAGTCGATAAATGTTCATGCGCATTTGTAAAAGTCATAGAACAAAAGTTGTTTACCATGATGTATATAATGTGGGGTTATAAGGTTATCCTTAAGTTACGGGACAACCTGTATACTAAGGCTACAGTGTATAATAATTACTATTCTATTATTGTGATGTACCCGGCGAATGCAGTGTTGGTATGGCAATGATTCAACTTTTGGCTAAGTAAAGTTCTCATCATTGTCTTCGTATTATCGCTTGCATGAAGAAGACATTAAATTGTTTGCTCAATCTTTGAACAGAGAAAATTAATTACATTTTCTGCGAACATTGTGGCCGTCATTTGTTCGCTTATGAGAATTTCGTTGGTCGCTAATGCTGTGAATTTTTTATCGCATGAGATTTTAATTAGAGATTTGCTGGCATGGCTCCAGCTGAGCGCAGACATAAGGTGTTCCAAAGTGTGACTTCATTTATTGATTATTTACTATACGAATACGTATTTTGGAAGCCATTAACGATCAATGTCAAATTGTATAAAGAAAAAAAGAAGCCGAAAACGAATTTAACATTTCTATATCCTTAAATTCATATTGATATAGGCAGTGAAAGGGTCTCGAAAGCACTTTACAATCATGTACAAGTTACGACGACTCTTATAAGGGGTCCACACCATATCGTTATCAAAAACAGTAATGCACCTGTGAGTTATTGCTGTAAGTGTCACGGACTGTTATGTGATCCAGATGCCAGGCGAAGAGAACGTGACGCGCGCTTCGTTAGGCACATTGTTATAGTAACAGTAATTTGTAACCCACACACACATGTACACATGTAGGTATCCTTTGATACCTCAGACCGGAATCAACATCCTTTATTTAGGTTACTTATGATCCGTGATTCGTGTTATTTGGGTGAATTAAGGATGTATTTGATAGTTATAAATAAGTAATGGTTGTTTTTTAACCATTTTTTGTGTAAGCTGTAGACTTTCGTACGGTTACGCATACAATATAATTTTTCTAATTAATTTGTATCTACTTGCCCACTACATTATTTACGTATTTAATGTAACTTTATGCTTTACATTGTTAAACACCTACATTGAACATACAAAAATATTACGTGTACAATAAAGTAAAGATATACGATTTTCAACTAGTTTATGATCACAACATTTTATGTGTGTTACTGTGTAAGTGATAGCGCTGAGGGCAGCGCCCCTATTTCTTCATTGAGTATCGTTAGATCTCGTTGTAGCGATGCTCAGTGATTTATCTGCCAATTGACGGCTCCTACTCCATTGACCCTTCGATGCTACCAATAAAACCCTTGCCGTTATCAACAAAATCGCAATTTGTCATTTAAGGTATTATTTTCAAATTAATGGAAAGTGTTAACAAGAGTAAGTGCAAAATAATGTGAATGAGTCTACAAAGGCCAAAAAAGACAAAATTCAAGATGTGGAAGGCGCTAGTACATAGAAAAAGAAAATACAGTGAAGTGATGCCATGTGATCGCGAATCCTATGCCGCTCTAGCGGCGATGAAAGGAGGCAGCGCGGCTACACTCCCGCCATCTCTCGACGCGCTTCGTGCATGTAAGTATGCCGCTACTCCACGCTAGATGGCAGTAGTTGAACTCTATGTTTAGTTTTTCTAACGATACAGAATTAATCTTTAGTGCTTTTCTCGTTACATACTTAGATTTTTTTTGGTTGTTTATTATTATAAACCTAACTAATATATTATTTAACTCAATTTGCCGAAGATTTTTTCAGTAGCTTATTAAAATTGATTTAGTTTAAAAAGAGCTAACACGAACGTATTCAATAAATTTTACGAAAAATCGTTGACTTACTATAGCAAATTTATATGTACTTATTAAAGCAAAATGATTTGTATGCAATTTAAAGTCCATTTGCATGAAATTACATAACTACCTAAGTGTATTAAAATGTAGGTATTATTAATAATGCAATGTTAAATTATTAAGGATTACGACAAAGATTCCGGAGATCTTTAACTAAACAAACAGCAAATGGTCAATGTCTGTCTTCAATTGTGTGAAAATTATGATTCATAGCATTGTGTTCATGATATCGACCACAACAAAAGTGCCTGCCCTCTAAATAAGGTTAATCTCAGCGACGTTTCTGCGGGCCGTTGGTACCGTGATACCGTGACCACGGCACAAAGGCCCGCTGTTCGGCAAACATCAATGTCGGGAAAATCGTGATCTTAATTTATGATTTCTTATTCAAATTGACCTGGCTTGATCATGATTAGGATGGAAAAACTTCCTAGCTTGAAATCAGCTTTCATGCAGTTCATCTTTATCCACCCAGTAGGTACTGCAATTATAAATATAGATGCATATATTTTTTAAGCTTTAATTTGGACGTCTTTGCCTGCCTGTGTGTTTTTTGACACCTTAGATCACAAGTGCATTGAAGGTGTAGGAGGCTCGATAATGAAGTTAATGACTTAGTAACACCAAATTAGCGGGACCCGCGCTTTTACATCATTTGATAAATAATTACAGATGTTGCCTTTTAGGGCTCTTCGAATAAAACGTTTTAAGCAGGACGTAAGTAGTGCATTTGCAGGATTTCAATCGGAAATTTATGACAAATACGTTTGAAAAAAATTACATATGTATTCTTTTTATTATGACAACTGTCCGCAGCTAGTTGTAACGTAAAACGTCTTATTTGAATGAGACCATAATGTTAAAAGTATGCTTTTTTTGTCGAAGAATTTCATTAAAATAAAGCTTTTATAAAGTAAATAATATACTGATTATTTTATGTTGACATATTTAATACTCAAGTCCTATTAAAATATAAAATTTTCTCTATCTAATAATAAATTTAGATATGATATTTCATGACGTTATAATCAAGTGCCGCTCTCGACGACGTTTCTAGCTTTGAGGTCCTTATTTGAGAACAATAGTCTTTGTCTGCGGCTGAAGCTTGAAAGGACACTACTTGGCACTCCCGTGAAGCAATCCTCCACTTTAATAAAACAATGAGTAGGCTATATGAAAGAAACGACTCACTGCTATCCACAGGCAGACAATATGACTCCCACGGCACAGTTTCCACGTGTTTACGTAAATCCACTAATTGCTGCGCATTTAACTACAACAAAGAGCATATTTCCTCACTTTGCGCTATAAAACACCATAAAAATGATATTCCATGATGACATCTAAATATTAAGATTTAATATAACAGGGCATAATGCAACTTTTGTTCGTTTGCCAATTGTTCCGTAAAGAATACAGCCATTGTGCTTTAATTGATACTAAATATCTTTATTGTTTCTTTAAATGCCCTTTGCTTGAGTTTTTTCTGCGTACGATCTAATAACATTATATATATTTTATTTTTTTTTTTTTTTTCTGTTATCGTTTAAGGTATCTACTAATGTTTTGACATCACTCATAATTGTATTTTGTATCTGTTTTGACTATCTGAATTGTCTGATTTGTGACTATGGCCATTGACATTAATTATTCCTTTTTTTTCCTAACATCGTTGACATTATTATTGGTAGAACTAGTTGACCTTTTTATAACATTGTTTAAATTAGAAATGAAATTTAAAGCTTAGTAATACTAAAAGTACCCATGAGGTCACTATTTGCATATCGACAGATCGATGAAACATTATTGAACATACCTACATAATTTTAAAACCTATTATTGTACCATGTTTCTATCAAACAAACAATTCTATTCTATTCTTTATAAAATTATATTGTTTTATGTACATTTACCAATGTTACAGGAACGAATCATGAACATTATCTAAACCTTGTAACTTGAACTAAATCCAACGCATTGTAGATTTATAATAACAAAATATATCCTTATTATTGTTCCTGTATTGCGTGACACATTACATACTGGAATAACACTTCATATAAACGTTATTCTCCGAAAAACTGCATCACATTTGAAATTAATAACATGATCGTTAATTTCATTTTAGTAGCATTAAATGAAGAAGAACGAACAGTACAAATTGAGATAAGGTACCTGTATTTGTGATAAAGCTGAAATATTTCTTATAAATGTAATTTTAATAACTTTCCTAATTCGTATGATAGAGATTTTTTTATATAATTAGTTGTTACTTATATTATAAGGCTACACACACATGAGTACATGCAAAACAAACGGCATTCACGCAAGTCCAAATGGTTTACTGGTTTGACCCCGTTTTATGCCATTGGCCTGACGTACCTACACTGCCGACATGCACTCCTTAGGGATTACAAAATACGCTTAAATCGTCGTTTAATTGTCTTTATTTATTTAGGTCATATGTTTATTTTTATGTTAGCCAATGAGTAGAAGATAGGGATAATTATTTTAACGAATTGCCAATGCACTATAGTTGTTCACCTCTTTACATGCTTTTATTTGTAATAAGTATTGTTTACTTACTTATATCTGGTATACTCGTATCGCTTAATGTACTGGATACTGGATGTCTGGTAATGACATTGCAAAAGCTAAGCATAGTAATAGGTATGCAAGCAACATCCAAGATATGGTTAGTAAATCACAGAGTATTATGTAAGTAATCTTAAATATAACAAAAACTCTCTTTCTCCGTAAAAGGAATTTGTTGAATTTCCATAGAAATGACGTGTAAGAGCGAAAAGCGTAATAAAATTAGCTTTTATAACTAGTGCGCGTTTAGCAAGTATTATTTACGGTGCGTGAAACTCATTTTGTAATCATTGGCTAAGTTTGGTAACGCAAAGAGTACATGTTTATGCATATAAAACGTGAAATAAAAATACTATCAAAAACTCAAAAGATAGTTGTTGTGAAACTCTACGTAAGGCTTTCATTAGCTAAACTAGAGTTTTTAGCTACCTATATGCTAGTTTACATAGTCACCCGCCATGAATAAATTACGAAGGATCTGACAAACTTTCCACAAATTAATGCGAGGCGTAACCTTAAGCTCTTTAAACAAAATTACTTCAATTTATTGTTTTTCTGTATAAAGATCGACGAAAATTAACACTGCTTAGATATTGTTTAGACTTTATGGATAGACGCTAAGCAAAATGTTCTTTTACGTGATCCCGTGCACATGTTATTATTGCTTCATAAAAATTAAAAATCTTCCATAATTTACAACAGACGTGTTGTAAACAGACTTCTTTGCTGCGGAATCGGTTGAAATCCGTGGAGCATGTCGTGTCACGGACAATAAGCTCCTGTCTTTGTCGCGAGAAGTGCCAAATCGAGGCGTTTCTTGGAACTGCGACGTCACTAAAACTCTTTTATCTTTTAAGGTCACGACATGCTGTGGCATTGTCTTTTAGCCTCGTCTATCTTAGCGGACGTTCATTATGCATTTGACAGTGAAATGTATTTATCTCTTGCGCGCTTTGAGGCTTTTTTAGCTACCTCGGCGCCGCATTAACCATTTTAGTATTCCCATATTATAAATTTTTACTTTATACAAACTCAGACTTATCTTTTTCTTTACAGTTGATGAACTTTTTGTATTTATTTTATTTTACTTGTAAGTAATCTAAAGCTTATTTTGTTTGTTAAGGATAAGTGTAACTAGTTCAGCTTGTATTCAATCCAGGTTAGAAACTAGCACCAATTCTAGACGTGGAAGAGAGATCGTGTATTGTAAAAAAGTAGTTACGCTCGGAAGCCGATCATTACTGAATTCCCATAGTTTTTAGTCATTGATGCTCTCAGAAATGGTAGTCTTGTTCTTAAAGTAAGTATAACTAGGAGATTATGATCCTAAAGTAGCTTTACTAACTAATTAAATAGTATGTCCTTGTTTCAATAACTAAAACTATGATTTGACTCATAACGATTTCTAGAACACATTTCAGATAAGCCCCATGGTTGGGTACTTATGTTCTTTATTAATTTAGTGGCCTTATGTCTGCAATATTGAATGATTAGAGCACGGGCGTTCATAAGGCCGATGAGAACAATGATTCAGCGTTAATTAGAGACTGTAGATTGATGGAGGCCGGCACTTTTCAGGTCACAAACTGGTACGCCCTTTTTGGGTGCACGTGAATACTTACGAATACGAAATGTATAATTATTTTTTCTTGTTTCAGGTAAGTACTGTCGTTTTGGAAGTTTTTGCGGTGTGTTCGAGTGTTTATTTTGGTAAGTATTAACGAGTAAGTTAAATCACGCTTTATTTTGATAGCGATAGCCTAGCGGTCGAAAAGAAATACACTTAAGTGAACGAGAACCAAAAAATGGCACATAACAGCACAATGTTATTGCAAATTTATCAGATAGGTGCAGTTGTGCGGAACTACGGCCAGTACGGCCAGTTATTAACACTCTTTAAATATTTTATGCGTCAATTAAAGGTCTAACTTACAGAGGCCATAGAGGTGTTACTTTTTTAATTCGAGGTCCGTCTGAGTAAGTTCTTCTTCCTATTAAGTCAGATGACTATCTCAATATCTCTGTTTTCCGCTGTTTTGGTCAGTAACTTCCGGGCTGCGAAGAGATTGGGAGATTTAGCTAAATGTTATACGCGGGTGAATTTGGTAAATGTCTTGATTTTATCTAAAGAACAACGGGAAGAGCGCATAAAGACTGAGTGGATTGGTGAAAGTGTAAACTGGGTACACAAAAGCTGCGTAAAGATTACAATCGTAGTATTTTAATGCAAATGAATCGCACTTGCTGAAACACAAGTGAATGCAAGAGATTATTATAGATATCTGCAAAGTTGATAGATTATTAATTACCTTCTCATAAATAACACTTTATTAATTCTACTTAAAATACATTTTCCTGTTTTCAAGCGGATTAATAAAGCACTTATCTGGTTAATTACCATCCCTTTGTGCTAGATCGCAGGCGGATCATAATTTAAGTTTTTAATGAAAATCGAATATTGGATGTATGCAGATAAAATTAGTTCCTTTCGTAAAACTTTTTCTTTTGTTATTAAAATACACTGTTTTAAATATTTTTTTTTTAAATGCGTGTTTTATAACTACAATTATTTGTCATATGCAGTAGTCGCTGTAGACAAAGTTTAACCAACAACATAGCTCTGATCCTATGGTAAGTAGCCAAAGGACTTGTGTTACAGAAATTAAAAACAACGACGTTACCTTACTACAGAGATCCGAGACAAAATAGAAAAGTAATTTTTCTACATTGATCGAACGGGAATCGAACTTGGGACGTCAGAGAATGCGACTTCAAGTCAGGTGCTCGCCTCTCGGCTACGGAGGTCGTCGAGAATCTTAATACTCAAACAGTTTTTTCCCTTGATAAAACTATGAACAATTGCATTCGTTCTCGGCTGTAAAACGAACGAAACCTGACCTAAATAGTTTCCCATTATTATGATAATTGCGCGGCGAAGTACGAACATTACTGGGTTTATCTCACGGCGCTCTGAAGGGCTTGATTAATTCGATACTTTTGCGGGCAGCCGGTGGCCGGATGCTGCACACTGCACTCTGCGCCGTTACGACGCGTCCGCTAGGGCTGATATGTTCTAGTATTTTTTTCAGGGACACTATATTTACACTATGGCTTGTGTACATTGCGATTTAGCGTTAGCAATCGAATATAAAAACTGCCACTGGAGGTCCATCTCGATTAAAAAGTTGTGAAAACGTAATGCAGTCGGCAACTTGCCGATGGTGAATGCTAGCGATCAATCGCAGAAAACACATTGCAGCATCGATATCAGTTGCAAAATGGCTGATCGCGGATGCTCAAAGTTGCAATCTGCAGAGGCTCTATGTGTGAGCTTTATTTGTGGTTAGACGTGAGCGTAGGTAATGCATTTTACGGCAATGTACGTTGACGACCGACGGATATTTAATTATTGAGCTACAATACAACAAAATAGTCCAAGATCCCATGGTCGCCAGACCTTGCTTATTTTTAACCGACTTAAAAAAAAGGAGGAGGTTCTCAATTTGGTTGTATGTTTTTTTTTAAAATGTTTTTACATCAGAACTCCGCCATTAATGAACAGATTCGAAAAAATATTTTTTAATTAAAAAAAATGGGACCAATTTGGAGGTTGGAGACCCTCCCTACCTCCAAATTGGTCCCCCATTTTTTTCAAAATTCGATTCTGATGATGGGATCCATGAGGAATTGAGGGAACTCCTAAAATATTATAGGTATAATACATATAGCGATTTTAGTATATTTAACAACAAGTCGAGCATTTGCATTCAGAAAGTATTATTTGCTAAAGTGGAACTGATGAAGGAGACCATAGTTGGCCACAATAGTCTTCCACGAGTAAGGTACGCACCCCACCCACGCGAAAGATATTTTCATTAAGACAGTAAAGCTTTGCCATAGTCGAAAAATCAAATTATAATAAATGATTCTGGTGAGAATGATACCATCAAACTGATCTGATGAAGAAGGCGGAAGGTAAGCACCGGAACTCTGTGATAAAACAATGTATCATAGCCGTGTTTGGACTTATTTGAATCGTCATGAGAAGCAATTTAGCTATAATTGCATCACATGTTGTCACAATGTTAAAAAACACTAAAAAACAGACAAATAAAACAAAATTTTCTAAAAAAAATAACCGACTTCAAAAACACTAAAAAGCTAAAAATAACTTTCAAACAATCATACCAAACAGTTATTATTGGAGTCGGTGCCAGCCGTGGAATGTTTGAATGTGGTTGTTTGCACCGACTCCAAAAATAACTGTTTGGTATGATTGTTTAAAAGTTATTTTTTCTAGGTAACAAAATGTATCGGATCGAATAGAGTCAGTACTGTGAATGTATTTCTTTTGAACTGCGAACGTTTTGTGCTAATTTTCAGAAAACTCTAAATACTTCCATGAGTAGGTAACAAATAAAAATCAAGGTTCAGACTGTGAGCAAGATCCCTTAATAAATTTTCGAACTTTAAGTGCCTGGTGGAAATTACCGACACGAAAAGTGTCTGACAGTGTTGACATTTTTTTTTTTTAACAATATACATAAAAATCTGCATTTAGACTTATGCGTTAATGTTGACTGTATGGTTTTTGGACACAAGACAAGACGGAAAGACGGAAAAGTGTGTAAGCGAGAAGAATGAGTGTTCTTTTTTAAGATGGCCGCGCCGCTGTAAGGACGTTCTTCAGTTATTTACAAGAATAAAACAATTTCAGTCGCAACAAAGCCATCTTTAATTTCGAAATCCTCGACCTCACAACATGAAAAGTGAGTAACGTGTGAATGGTAATATGTAACTTTAGCACTTGGTGCCTAAAAATTGGCCGTTGGCAAAAGATAGCAGGCATGCACACGCTTACAGTACATACACTACGCGATCCAACACATTTTGTTACTTAAAAATAAACAAAGTCTGACATCTCTGGAATCTTGCTCTAAAACGCTTCAAGCTAATGTTGGATATCTATACTTTTTATGAGTTATCAAAATGTAACTACTATTTAATAATTTCAAAGCAAATCAAAATCAAATAAAAATAAGATCAATAAATAGTAAAATAAGATGTTCTTTTAAAGAAAGAGTCTTATCTTAGAATCACATATTATGTTTTTTTTTAACATTACATGACATAATATGTTCACACGTATTTGAAATAATCGTCATCTCCACGATTGAGATGACTAACTTCAGACATAAGTCATAAATTCAGAAAAACATCCGAGACTTTCCCGAAAATCCCGGGCGATTGGCTACCATAGTCCGCTCACACATCCAAGCTGGTAGTCCAGTTTGTTTACACAGCTATTTTCATTTCGACGCGTTTGGAACCGTGTCTGCTCTGTGTTAACTCTACACATTGAAATAAGTGACACGAACTGCACTATCGCGTGATCCTAAGAGCCGTGATGTGAGCGTGAAATCGTTATTAGTAAAAGTAATACCCTGTTACCGTAGGTAAACTGAAATGAGTATAAATAAATAAGTACGTCTATTTTGAAAAGTCTTTGGGAAATGGAGCTTCTATTCTACTGTTTGGTCCTATTTTTCACGTAGGTAGTTACATAAGTATTAAAATATCATGTCAGCTATTGTTACTATTAGTGTATATTATATCATGGTATTCAATTAGTAGATATTGTTATGATTGATTTCAGTTATTGTTTGTGATTATGTCATGAAGATTATTTACTGTTACAAACAGCGGTAGAGCAAACATTATTATTGCAGTAATAATAAACCGGTGCAGCAATTTGTTAATTATAAATATCTATTAATAAATGTTGATACAATACGTGATGAATTGTTAAATGATACATAATTTATTAATCGGTGTCTACTCGTATGCTTTTACCCTTTCCCTGTTTGTCAGTAGCATGGTAGTCAAAAACTTTGCTATTTTGATTTGTAAAAATAGTTTTGGCTATGTCATGTGATTCATTGGACAGGTATCTAACTTGTTTACGCATAAAACTTTTCTTGTTGGATTTCATATTGATACGTACTTTAACAGGTATGCACTTAGGGCATTTTTATACGTTTTTTCAGTCCAAATACTTCTGAATCACCATTGCCGACATATGACGTCAGCCTAATATTGCACTCAATCACACAAAATATTAGCCAATATATATCACAATCGGTGTCTACTGCTCTGTAAAAAAGCGGGCTTGTCCCAATTTTTAAGCGTGAAATGGCACATCTGCATTGCTGTTCACTGCGGAAATAATATTTTTGGCACGGAACTCAAAATCAGGCCGCGCGCCACACGGAACCTCTGTGCAGGAAATTAACCTTCATTTTCTATGTTTATGTTCTTTAAATGTGTCGATGTTTTCCCTAACGAGCACTATAGTTAAATTCCTAAAATAAATTGTCCTGTTTCGAATAAAGTCCAACATTGATTTCCGTATTAAACGTATAATACAGGTTATCGCCATATCTCTTGAGCATCACTAAGAGTTTAGTTGTATTTTATTTCATATCGGGTACATCTTATCTGTAGCCCACGTACGTTTAGGTACTCATCGTGACTCAGTGGGTTAGGCCCACCGGTTCCATCTTCGTTTTCCTTTTGTAATATACACGGGTAATGTCGGCGCTGAGCTTTTACTTTGTTTAGATATATGTTAATTATAGCCGAGGAAAGCAATGTTTATGCATTTGTTCCGGCGTTTGCCGCGATAAATCACCACGTATAAACAATTAGGTGCTTTCTACACGATTTCCTCTGCATTAATAGACAGTGTTATTTTCACTCCTCGTAATTGTGCTGTAACACAACTGCTGACGATCCTGTTGAAATGTTATAATCAAGTAGTTAAGATAGCTAGGTAGCTATGGTAGGCTCTACTTTCGCATCGTAACACGGGGCTATCCAGTTCCAAATTACTGTCATTGTATCAAGTATCGTCGTCGCTATTACTGGCATTACTTAAATGCCAACACGCTTGCTTCAATGCCCGTAGTAAAAAGGAAAACTACTTCCAAATTATCGTAAATGCACACGCGTGCCCTCGATTCTGTTATCGGTGTCAGTTTGTCCAAGTGAATTACAATCATTCAACTGTTCAATTGCCAAATATACATGTCTTCCAAGAGAAACATTAACTAGGTAATTATTTTGTAAATGATTAGCTACTTATTTTATACAAAATATTACTTAAAAAACAAAATGTTATTAAAATTAAAAACAAGATAATAAATATACGCCAGACAACACTTCAAAATTACGACATTCTTGTGTAACAATACAATCAATGGCCCAAGACAATGATTTTTTCATAAAAAACTAACTTAAAAAATCGAAACAAAAAATATTCCGCAAAGGGCTAATGAAGTTTGATGTTTTAGTTTACGTGTATTAACTAATTGAATATTCTAATACCGACGAACACTTATCCTTCAATCTAGGCGTGGTGAGAGCCCTACGGAATTCGGAGTCCTGCCGCGATATGATAATTCTTATCGCTCGCACCAGGTTTTTTATGAATGCCCGCGTTTAAAGTCATGGTGGGTGCACCGTGGCGCGGCGTGATGCGGCGCGTTGGTAAACAGCCCTAGTCGCCAACAGCCCGCGCCGCGCGCGCGACGTCTGCCCGCTTCATTATACCCTAACGACAATCGAATAGCAACGTTCTGTGCAGTGAAAATATAAATAAACAACAAGGTGTAGTACGTTACGTTACGTACGCTATCAAAAACCTAAGTGACATAATATTTTCGAGAGCGTATACTATACGTGACGTCCCTCGCACGATAACGTTACCTACGTGTCTACGTTACGTTCTCGAGTTCACACAAGTGTTGTAGTGTCATATCGTCACAAAGCACAGGAACTCCGCGGTCTGCCTTTAAGCCTTGAACACACATTGTGCTTGTTTCGTGTAATATAACGCTCTGCCAAGTGCTATCGTGCTGGTTCAGTGCCTGATTCTCTCTAAGTATATGGTGTGGTTTTTAATACGTGCTCGTATTGCGCAAATATTTTTTAAAGCCTTTCTTTTCATTTGCATACTTTAGTAACGAATAATGCGTAAAAGAAACTTACTCACGTTCGTAAAAGAATATTCGCAAGTTACATAAAGCGTTACGAAAGCTCGAACTTTAGGGTAAACTTTCGAACTGTGTTGTTGTTTTGCTTTGAATGTCAAGTTTTATAAGGTCGTTTTGTGTCAGTGGCCCTGTGGGGCAACGTGCCGTTATTAATCAATTATAACAGCACATTGATTGGCTCAATCGGCCCTAACATTGTCACAAGTCGCTGGTTCGCCGTGCAGGGAAAAACCTAAATATAGACTTTGCCCAGTGTGTCACTTGCACGGATCACTCACCCTGGGTGATGTCTACGTATTCGAATATTCCATAACATAGGTGCGAGTACTTAACACTTAAAGTACACATTGTTCACAAAAGTAGGTACCAGAATACTAAAACATTCTACATGAATACGTTAAATAAAACTTGATAGCGGCATGTGAAAGAATGAATAATTACTTATCGACGTAGTTCATCAAAATCTTAACAAAATGACAATTACCTTTATGTTTTTATGTAATCTCGGTTACATAAAAACATAAAGGTAATTGACATTTTGTGACACTTTCTGACATTGTTCATTAAACTGTTGGAAAAGTTATTTTGGTTGATTTTGGTCCGTTGCCGTTGTTGCAAATCTCATCGGTTGAACTTGAAGACGAATTTCAACATTAGGAACTGACACAATATTATAAATTTATGATAGATGTTACAGAATATTGAAAATTAATAATGATGAAATGAAGATGCGTGACCATCTAAGCATTAGCACAGATTTTCAGAGATTAAACAACATAGCTTTGATGTTGAAGAACTATTTTGTGGTATTCGCCCGCGTGACTGGAGGCCGGCACTTCGCGGTTCGGTTGCTATCAATGAAAAGACCGTTTAGATCCACACGAACGGGTTTAGTGGCTATTGAACATTGCTACAATACTTGTCATGTTCAGTGATACATTTTTATGAACGCTCAGAATAAAAAGTCGTCACAAACTTTCGGTTTCATTGTATTAACTAAACGATCACATGATCACGGCAAGACTGGAATGAATTCGATTAACGATCATCTGGGGTCAATGATTATATTAGAATCACGACCGTCTACGACCATCTATTGAAATATTTTACCGTGTTGATCAAATTTACTAATTTTGTTTTAGCAAAAAGGAGCGCCCTTTTCTCGTGCTCTCGCAAGGAAATTTGGTGTGATAATATAAATAATGAAGTGGATTATTTGATAAGTCAGCTGCGTGAGTAACCCAATATTGGATTACGTGTTAAAAAATCCACGAAGAAGCATCTGCCGCGCCGGCTGGTAGGCAAAATCACGCGGCACATGTCGAGACATCTTGCAGGCCCGCATCCCGCTACCTGCGCCATAGCACAATGATACCCGACTCCCTTCTGCCCTATAGGACAATAGAGACTTGCTTACCTAGTTTTGTTCCACTAGAAACAATAACTTTTTGTTTTTAAGTGCCTCGTCATAGCTGCACTTGACTCGTAATGGTTCAACTTGGTTACGTTTTCTGTGTTAAGAGCACTACTTTTGTGGAGCTTTTAATTTGTTGCCGTTGTTCTAGGCTTGCGTAATATAAACTATGTCAGCAGGTTATGAAGTGCATCTACAAACAAACACCTTGACTCTATTCAAATAGCACAGAACAGGTTATTCAAATTTTTATTTAATTACAATTTTAGAACTAACAATAAAAAGATTTATAGGGAGACCAAAATTATAAATACATATAAGACAATTGTATAAATACTTCACGTGCATCCTGACACATAAAATTTTGAATAATGACATAAATATTAATATTAACTTTACAAAGAAAATGAATTATAAAAAAAATGAAATTGAGCAATGCCAACCATTTGGTCACATACAAATGTAGAACAAATTAGGGGAAAAAGACAATTGAATATGAAGGTGTTAAATTGTATAATGCGTTACCAAATCATATCAAAGGAGCAAAAACAATGAATATCTTTAAAAAGCATCTTAAACATTATGAATGAATAACAAAAATATTAAAATAAATACAAATATTAATAAATCGTTAATTTTAAGTCAAAAAGATCAATTAGCAAAATAAATTTAATCATAACAAACTAAACTAAATTAATTTTAATCAAAGTACTCTCATGATCGTCAATGTCGCATCCACGCGCATCCCGCTTATTACATCAGTGTTTTGTTTTGTACGTAGGAACTTGTATCGGCCAGGGACGGCCGTCCGTCAACTGTTTATATCTACCCGCTAGTTTAATTATTATATGCTCATCGAAGGCGATTATATTTTTTGTTATTGTTAAACTGTATTCTCAGTAAGTGAATTTGTAATTCTTATGAGAAATAAAGATCACATTGTTCAACCATACCATTGTTGAACCATATTTAACGTTTATTCTGTTTAAAAAGTTCGGTACAGCCGTTTTAAACGTTAATTATAAATTTATGATGTAATTTATTGTAATTGCAATGATATAAATATCATACGCGTGTGTTGGAAAGCAGCTGCAGTACACGTGCAAACATTATAGGAATATAAGTAGGTATATTTACATTAAACAGGGCTGTCTGAAAAGCATTTCAATATAGTAGGGAAAAACTGTGCCCAGAAAAGTCAGTGTTCTTTTCATGTAGAACATGATTTTCTGAACATTTCAGTCGAAGTTCCACGATTACATTGCGCATTGCCGCATCGCCGCATCGCAACTGACGTAATGACACCAAAAAGGCATCAAATTCTTTATTACACAATGTCGGCAAACTAGACCGGAGTTTCTCTGGACTCGTCTATAAAAAGTTTACCGTGGACAGAACAGACAGACAGCCCTAATTACAGACTTCGGGTAAACTCAACATTAAAATATGGCTTCCATCATTTGTTAACCCAAACACGTCGTTCTGTTCTGCACACCGCACATTGAATTCATAAGATTTGTTGATGCATCTTTCTACTTTAGAATTCTAATCACCGTTACATTTTTTTTGCGAATACTATTCTACCTGTGATGTCCTCGGATTATACTTACTCAATGTGGATTCCTGTTTTTATTGTTAAACTATTTCAACGCAATAAACCAGGTAAAAATATTTTAGAGAATTAATTCTTTCCATTCAAATTATTTAAATTACGATTTTTATATAGGAATACCATTATTTTGGTTTGAGCAGAAAGAAAAAGATACAAACACCAAATATATAAGCTATCGATGAATTAAATAATCTTCATCTGTGACTCGTCAAAGTTTTTTTGTATTTTTCATTTTATTTTTACTTTATTGGTGTACACAACAGGTAACAATCATAAGGATATTAGACAAACAATTTAAGAACTTAGATCTAGATTGTAACCTAAAAACATGTACACACAGCATGACCAACTTAAGTAAACATGCTACTAACAATTCCGTTTCAAAAATGTGCAACTAATGACAGTTTTTAAGTAATATTTTTCAAGTGTTATTTCATAAAATTCTAGTGTGTAATTGCTAAAATAAAAATTGAAATTAATGTGAAACAAGTAGAGAGTTCAGTGGAGGATAAGTTTGACATTGTAACGAAATGTAACGTGTTTGGACACAAATATGTCAAGGTTATTGTTCTGCAACAATTCATTATACAATCTGTGGGTTTACAAGATTCTATCTCACGACACTTTGAGCCTAAAAATTAATACTTATAGCTTTATCTGATTTAATTCGATACAACGAATACACGAACATAAAATTCAAGTGACAATTGAGTCTGTTACCTTAGCGACCTGAGGTGAATCTTGACCTCTGACATAAGATGACGCTACTGCGTTCTGTTTTTGCAGGGATAAAATTAATTGCTCCACTTAACAGAAGACCGCAGATAGCACTTTTGGATTTTTTTAGTCCATGAATAAATGATTGAATATCTAATTATAAATCACGGTATAAATTTAAATTCAAACGTTTATTGTTGTCACATTACAATCTTGCGGTAGAAAAACGTATGCGCGAAATTTAAATCAATGCAGCAGTATTATAATAAACTTGTTTGTCCGTATAAAAACGTCCAGAATCATGAATAAGAATAAGAGTGGTTAAAAAAACTTCTTATAAACTCCAAAAAATATACTGCGACCTAATGCCTTAGTCGACCTTTTATACATGCGATCAAATGTTGCTTCGACGTTATGTAGTTTCGACGTATTAAACGTTCGACCTAACGTACTATCGACGATTTGTGCATTCGGCAATCTGTTGTCGACCTTTTGACGTTATACCTTTTAGTCGTCAGTGTAATGTGCCAAACCCACAATCTGCACATGCGTATAACGGGGTTATAAAAGAAAGTATTGTTCTTAAAAACATACAAAATGAAGGTCTTTATACGGTTGCGGGTAAAATACAAACTATATAAACACATATCTACAAACCAATTACTAGACTCAGCAGGCTCAGTGAACGAAAGTCACCTTATAACTTGCGGTCGAAAGAACCACTGACAGATAAGTGTATGGTTATCGTCATAGCTGAATTCCCCTAGAAGCCGATAACGCGCCGTGAGAACATGCGTCGTAAGGATAATCCAGGATTTTGGGGATATTGAGCGGTAATAAACGTAACTCAAGTCGATGGAGTAACGTGGATATAGACTACTAGATGGGCCTAATAGGATGAATTTTATTCGAAGATGTGTACGGTGAAAAATTAAGCTCCTCTTTGCTCTTATGTCTTTTATTGAACGAATGCATTGTTCGTATCGTATTTTTTAAGGTCACTGATTTTCTCTACCAACAAAAATCTAGTATTTAGGTCCTCGAAAGAAACTATTAGAGTATCAGTTTGTTGTCAGAAACGCGTGGAGGTTCCAAGTTGAAAATAGTTTAATATCATGTAGTTAAGTCTACAATCCCTTAGACCTGTAAAAATATTATACATCTAAATCAACGCAATCAAAAGGATGCCATTGATGCCGCATTTTTTGATGCTTCGAAGGTATGCAAAGCATATAGGGTACTTTCCGTTGACCTAGAGTCATGAAATTTGAAGCAAGCAAGAAAAAGTAATGACTTATAGCAAAAATATAAGAGAATATACGAAAACCGTAAATGTGTAGTTACAAAAAGCGAGTATCTTCGAGGCTCGATCCCCCGTGATGGATGAATTATCTTTAAACCCACAAGTTTGTACAGAACTCTCGGTGTGCGAGTCCGACTCGCACTTGACTTTTCATTTATCTATTATGCTATATAGAGTAATTGTTAGCTAAATATTAACTTACGTATATCGTACCTACGCTACGCTACGCCTACGCTAAAGGCTAAAGGTATCGCGACTGACAACCTCTGTAGCCGAGAGACGTGCATACTGGACTTGGTGGCCCGGTCGGTCAATGTAGAAAAATTACTTATCTATATTGTCTCGGATCTGGGTCCCATATTTATTTATATTTATATTGATTTATAAAATGCGCGTCTTTAAGGCAGTGTCTGCCTATCAGACACATCTAGCGGTTACGATCTTTGTTACAAAGCTATCCTTTAGCTCCATCCAAGTGGCTTGTTTTCGTTCAAGCGCCTACTTTCGAGAGCATTATTGACAAGCTGGTTAGTCTGGTTTTGCTCATGTAATTATATTTTTACAAAAAAAAACAAAAAGCTCGCGTTTGTTGTGAAATTGAACCAATTAGCAAATTGTTTACGATTAATTACGACTATCGTTCAGTAAATTTTGAATTTCTTTCTTAAAATGAGAAATTGACGTGGGAGCTTTACACTAGGTAATAAGATGTTTAACAAATTTAGGTTATTTTTTATATTTCAAATTAGCTGTTGCCCGCGACTTCGTTCGCGTGGTCTTTAGTTTATTCATAAAGGATATTCTGCGCAACTTTCTAAATTTTTCTTCCTTATGAACCTCCTGACAATAATTAACACAAAAAAAAAGAATTAGAGCGTTCACGCGTGATGCGATGACAGACACGAACACGAGAAGGGACACAGAGATAGTTATTTGGCTAAATACCGAATATTTGGCGAGCCTCGTGGTCAAAGCGCCGAATATTCGGCAGCCGATTTTTCGGTAACACTTAGTAGTTTCCGCGGGTGACAAGTCACAACTCGTCACTTAAGATACTTAAGAGTTTAAACTTGCATCACTGTAGTAGTACGTAGGCGTAACAAAACTGCCCGTTTTGTTTCATTTGTGATTAGGTCGCGGTTGTGTCACACCACTTTTTATCTGTTGATTTCACAATTTGCTAAGATTTATTTTTCATCTCCTGGTAGCAGTTTACGAGTATATGGTGAGCGGCTGTTTTCGGAAGCAGGTATAATTTATAAGGAAAATCGCAATCGCCTGCTATCGACAAATGCTGAAAAAATGGTTTTTATCCATCATAACTTACCACGGGTAGATTTTAAATATTAATATGTTATTTTGTTGATTAAATAAACATATTTGTAAGTAATATTTTGAGTTCTTTTTTTCATGATTAGCCATTTGGTATTAGGCCGAATAGTTTGCCATATTCGGCCGAATACCGAATGGTAAAAAAATGTGTCCGAATAGTTGCCGAATATTAGTGGCATTTCTAATAGAGATCCATTTTTTATATATAGATAAAAAATACATTTGTCACTCAATAACAATATCAATATTTTAAATCAAAAACTAATTAGTTGTGTAAACTAATGTGTATGTAACAATGCATTCCTACCTTTTAGTACCAGTACGCTTTCGAACGGTACTTTAGGTGCCACTTTTAGCAGGGCCCTGTCATCGCCTACAGACCCTTTTACCTTTATTTTATGTTTAGCTTGTAGCTCTCGTCTTTATCACAATCACATAAAGTTGATTCTTTAATAACGACAGGGTTATTTCATATTTGGAACAAGGTATAAGCGACAGCGGCAGCGCGGTCATTACCCGCGGTTCCGGTTCCTATGGCACCGGATGTTGGCGTGCAGTCACGGTTTAATGACGGTATTCTTAAAACATATATATTAGCAAAATGTAATGCTAACAGGTTATGTTAAATTGTAACTCCTACAAGGTTGAATGGCCCTTACACACTAATTCTCCTGCACTGCAGTACCACCATGCATAAAACAAGAGGCATGCTCAGAAAGTTACATAAATAGTTAAACATCCAGGAACGAAATTTTCGTAAATTTTATTTCAAGTGTGCATTCGAAAATAAGTATAATTTTTAAAAACATTGATTCTTAATAAATGGCATATTAGATGAAACTAGTCTTTATGAACAAGATAAATATTACAAGCTAAACAATTGCGGTTGCTTAAAAATAAAATTAAAGGATTTACGGATTCTTGTTGTTTGTTTAATACTTATCTTTTAATATATAAACAATAACCAAATTTTAACAACAATCGAGTAACACACATAAAAGTGCTGTTGTTGTTCAAAAAATCTTCATAGAACACTCCTATTTTAAAATGTTTTAGTGAAATGCAACGCGATCGAATCATTATATTAAGTGATCCAATGTGCTTGTTACTGCCTGCACTAGTTTTTGTTGCTGCATGGTCTCTGAAAACTTTAACCTTAATGTTCACTCTGCAGTATAGGCCGCATATATTTTTTTTGCATTTAAAAAAAAATGCATGCAATGCATATCAACAGTTTCCCCGTACAAATAAATGTTTGTTCCACTTTTTTTGTTTTTATAAATATCATTAAACTTAACATATTGATAGAGCTCATTCACGTTCATTTTTACTATTGATTAAATTGTAACGATCGAGGTACTACTTAATATACATTCTCGATATTGTACAGAATGAGGACGCGCTGAAGGGATCGACGATGCCATCAGTTCAGTATTAATATTACCCTTAGCGACTATCGCCAGCGAAGGGAAAGTGTAATCGCAAGCAGTTTATATTCACTTTCCACTAATTTATCAACTGGCAGAGTTGCAAACTGATTTAAATGTTAGGTAACTTTAAATTACCTCGTTGGAATAACATGTCAAGGTGTTATGCGCCAACATAATCATAATTGTGGTGAAATTACTAAATTTCGCTTTATTTATACACACTTTTAGCAACAAACATCGTAAACGTGATCAAAAGGGTCAGCGCGTTGTGCAAACAGGAAACATTTGCAAGAGATTGAGCCATGCCTTTACTAATTTCGTTTAAGTGATCAATTGTTAAATCACGATTCAGTTTATAAAACAAGATAAAGCGGTTAACATGTGCATCATTAGTCAAACATTTCCTAAAACTGTGATTTCGTATTTTAAAGAAATATCTAAATAGTTGCATAAGTTCAGTTATATCATTTAAACCTCCAAGTAAACTTTCTATTCACAAAGTACTTTTCTTTGCGGCTTTCGTTTGAGTATTGCCTGCTGTATACATTAGAGCTGTTCGCAAGTACATATTAGCGTTCGCTGACAGTTACTTGTCATCACAAGTTTGCTCTACATCTTAAATTGCGGTCTGTTAGATTTCCCGACCGCAGGTTTCATTTGTATAAAAGTAGTTTTAACACGTATGCCCAGTTTCGGATCATCATCACGCGTGCTGCGTCAATTCCGGCCGGTGGCAGCGCTTTATGGTCACAGGCTGACCTCTTGCTCCACATACTGTGGAGAAACTCGTCTCTAAATTTGCTACGAGATGCACTAGCGGTTTTCTTTGTAAACATTACTAGCGAAAAGAGCCAAGGGCCGCTATTTTCTGGGCTTTGCTGCATATTAATTAAGCACGAAGCAGTAGAAGCTACTACTACTTAAAGGGCTTCGATGGTACCGTACCTTCGAGATTCAAGTCCACCTTAAACTTGACTAGTTTTTATTATTATATCAATTTTAGACTTAATTTAGATAACTAATAAACTATTTAACTCTTTCCTGTTATATTATCATTTGTGTTATTTATTTTTAATAAAAGTTACATCTCATTTAGATTTTAAAAAATACTAAAAAAACTTGATTAAATCGTGAAGGACTATGGTTGGAACGTTAACAAGTTACTCACTTACTGTGTCTAATAATGCTATAATTAGTGACTGTTGCAAAATATGTTTCACCATAATAGTAATTATTATAGTGCAATTGTTTATAGCATGGCCATGCATAGGCCATTCATAACTGTTGCTCCGGTATTGCTTGGATCGTTAATTCCCAGGTTTGTGTCCGGTCTAGTACGTATGGATGCAATTATTCACGCGTCTATTAGCACATTGAATGGACACATCTGTATTGCTAAGACGTTTAGTAGTATACATGGTGTCCCGTAACTTAAGGATAACCCTGTAACCAAATTCGATACATCATAGTATACAACTTTTCTTCTATGACTTTTAAAAATATGCATATAACTTTTTGGTTTTTCTATACAAATTCAATCGGCTCTTTGGTAATTTTCTATGGGAAGTCGATATATTTTCATGAAAATTCGCATAAGTCATAGAAGACAAGTTTTTCATCATTATGTATAGAATATGTGGTTACAAAGTTATCTTTGACTACAGACTACAGGACACCCTGTATAGTAATATGTTATCGAAGATCCTCTGTCTCACACATGGATCCACTAAAGATAACGTTTATCTTTTTTAATTTGATACTGAAATACATATATATTTATTATTTTATAAAACGGATATATTATTTTACTGTTGCCAATATTTGTACAACAATCAACAAATACAGTTAATATTCTTTAAATTAGCCTTCCACTATTGCTTCTTAACGAGTCGATGGAACCCTTTTAGTAAAGTCATCCGGATGCGCTCCTGTGCGTGTAAGTAGATTATCATTTCAAGCAAAATATCCGCTCATGGAAAAGTAGGCGCTATGAGTGAAATCCATTTAAAATCATTATAATTCTTAATTTGTTGACTATTTAAAAAAAAGGGAGATTCAACCTAAAGGCACAAATGTTATAAATAACTAAACCAACTTTGAAACTAAACAAAAACGTCATTTGAAATATAAATGTGTACAAGCTCGCGATATTCGCGGTACTTTGAAATATTTAGATACAACAGGAAAAACTTCAACACATAAGTTACATGATATATTAATTTCCTCAACCTATATACCTAGTATTTTCGCTAGAAAACTTGTGCAAACACACCTTTTTTACGTGTATTCTCCTTACCCTGCGCCTTAAGAGTCTTACCTACTATTGCTGAGAAAATATCAGACATTGCTATAATCACTAAGTTTTCAACATATTGCTATGAAATCCCTTTGTTGTCTTAACAATAGAGGTATGACACCATTATATTATATAGATTTACAAATTTTATTGCTTAAGCGTGAGAAATGATGAAAAGCCCAACAATGGAAAACCCTATATTGGTACTACATGTACATCACTCCATGATTTCTTGTAAATAATTCACCTATCCTAACTGATCTATCTAGAATAAACTTATCTATCAATAAAAAAAGGATTTTAACTTTATCGCTATTTAGAATATAAAAAACCGACCAAGTACGTCTCGGGCCTCGCGCAATGTAGGGTTCAGGGGAGTCCGACAGACAGACAGACGGATGGCGAAATATAAGGGGTTTCGTTTTGAATACGGAACCCTAAAAATGGTGTAAACATAATTGAATTAATTAGTGGTTAGAATGTAACCAAACTTTAGAATAAACAATTGTAATGTGACGTAAATTGCACGATATCGTTTGTCAAACACAACCGTTAACGTAGTCGATTCGGGAGCGAGTATAGTGTTCTTGCGTCGGCGTTCTCCAAACAACAGTTTATATATTGACACTGTTTACAACGCCCTAGAAATAAGGGTGTCTGTCTTTCGGTAGTATATCGATAGTTTCAATGGGTCTCAGATTGCTCACAGATTCAATAGACCTGTCGCTTCGATTTTGCACAAAATACTAGTCTGAAATGTTTTTCAATGATAATGTAAGTTTAATTGCCAGATCTATTAACTAATTAGATGACTCATAATCGAAAGTCGATATTTTGTTTACCTTTAACTATTTTCGCAGTCTCAGTCTATAAGTTCACCAGCTTTTATCTGTGAAATACGAGAACAAGTGCGCTCGGCGGATGCGGAAACTGTGAAACCATAGAAAATGGTTCGCGATAAAAGTGGCATACGTACTGACACGAATTCTAAGAGCAATGCTCACTCGTAATATACCGCGGTTTCAGTTGACGTGACTGAATTGCGAGACAATTTACTTACACGTTACTAAACGATGACTAAATGCTTGTGAGCAGTTTTTAATAAGTCAATCTAAATTTTTTACTGCTCAATCTTGAAAACATTAAAGAAGTATATTGCACGTGGATTAAATATTAATTACAAAACGTTTCTCTAAAGTTGCGTTTTAAAGTCTAACTCTACATGAACGTAATTTTAATATTAAAATGAAGCTCTCAAAAATATTTTCTCTCTGTGATTGGTGTTTATTTTAGATTTTATAAAGTTCTAAAATCTATTGGTAGATGAGTAAAGTGACCCAATAAACAACAGTCTTCAATGTTACAAGATTAAATTGGAGCACAGGTTGTTTATTTTGTTAGGAGAGTTAGGCTTAATTCCAAACTGCTCAATGAAATGAAGTTTGTATTTGAGAAAAATTTATCATAACTGTAAAAATACACCTTTACAATAAAATGAATCCAGTATGCTTTTCACTTCTGTAACAATTGGTGCTTGAATAATGTTATTATGAGATTTGCGTTTCGTTTAATAACCGCTTGTGGAAATTAACATAATAATGTGTTAGCTAGACGGCTTAGAATATTTAAATTAGATGTCGATGTTAAATTATAAGTCTTCAAACTTCACGCTCGTGATAATATTCTTAGGAATAATTATATATGTTTTAATTGCAGTTCCTCTGTAAAGGTTATTCTTTTCATACATGTTTTTGTTCTGGAATTAATAGGAGTATAAATTACTTTACCATGATATGAAAGAAACGCGCACTAAACCTGGAAAAAAGTTTTATTTAAATAAAAAATCGAATGCGTAGTTAAGATAATAAAAATACAACGGCTCGTGACGATGCATTTTAGGTACCTTATGTTACTCGGGGTGATATAAAGATTCTAACATAACAACACTCTTCCAAATCGGTTCGGACAGTTACGGCACTTACGGCAGAAAAAAGAAAAGCACCAACAGACATGATCCCTATACTGTAGAGTCATGGCGCAAACCAAGGTTTTTTCTTTTTGGCAGTTGTGTAAAAAACAAATCGTAGAACATAAATTAAATCCAATAGTGGCGCAATGGCGGTCAAATGTCTCTCATAGATTGGCCACGTCGTCCCTGACCACGATCCTTTGCAGTTTAAACAAAGGGTGATTGGATTATTTTTATATGTTCAAATATAAATTCTATAACTAAAAATCTATGGATCTACTAACTCAACTAAACTGAAAAATCTACTAACTAACAATCTATGGATCTTTGGTCTGAAAATAAATGTTTTTTTTATTAGATTTATTATAATCTGAGTTCATGTAACACATTTAATGTCAACTATTCATCGTGGATTCTATTTATTCATATATGTCAGAGCGTGCAGACTGGGATACGTGCGCGAAGTCGATGCACTAGATGGCTGCGTGCTTAATCTCCTCAAGTAAGCAGTTGTAAGGCCACGCGGCGTAATCTTCACAAATCACGACCATTATGTTAGTAGGTCGTCTTAGAATTAAGATGTGCACATAATCTATCAAATTAAATGATGACAAGCTGATGAAAGAAAAGAGTTACCAGGCACTTGGGCCAAGTTTACTGAAGAAGAGCTGAGGTCTTAACAAGAATACAACTTTGTATTATTTTTGTGTCTAGCTGTGTCCTAAAAATCGCTCATGCTTTATAATAAACTCGGCGACTGAGCATGCCAGGTCAACGAACAATAATTTCACTCGAGCAACATGAAACGTCTCTAAAATATTTAGCATTTATGAGTTTTACCTGTTTTTACATGAATGAAATTATCATAGTGATCGGTTCATGAATTTTCTTCAACAATTAACCCCTGTATCATCAGTTTCACTTGTGGCCGTTAAGTGTAATTAGACATGCAGTTATTCGCAACATTTCCACGAGCAGTGTGCGCTCGCGCCGCTGCACGCACGCTCACGCGCATTCTATTGGCACAGTTCTCCTCAACGAAAGTTCGTTACTTATTCCACTTTTTGCGCTTTCCTTGCCAGTAACTGCTTTATTGAACCACTGTTCTATTAAACCGATTGATTCGGTAATTGATATATTACTGTAATGCAATAACATACCTGGGTTTATAAAATCGACTTGAGTTTGTATTCAACCGTAAAATTGTCTTACGTTCCCATTTGTTTCGACAAAATCGTTGGCAGCCCACGCCAATAACAGTGCTTTGACGATAGAAGATATTCTTGTGCTGTTTTAAGGCCACACCACAAAAGTAATATTAGATAAGTATATTTTTTTCTGAATAATTTTTTTTCGGTTTCTTCAACATATTTATAATGAAACGGAAAACTGCAATTCTAATTTTTTCATTCCCAAAAGAAGTTATTTTTATTCTAAGTTAATTAATTGAACATTCGTTTTGCGCCATTCACCTCGAATATTTTATTTATTGAAAAAAAACAAACGGTCTTACATATTTCAGTATTTCTTGTTAAAAACAGACCTATAGTTTTCTTTATTTATACAATTATGTACTTATATAAATCAAGAGCCTTGTTTTGATTCTCTAATACATATTATGAAGCTGTAATATTATTGAGTACAAAAAGATCAGGAAACATAGCATAACATATTAAAACATTTATAACATTTCAAATCTATCATCGGTAATTTTACTAAAGATTTAGATATTATAGTAAGGATTCTGATAAATACTACTAACACAGAAATTAGCACATGATGTTTCTTAACGTTTATTCACAAGCTTGTTTGTTTTTGGTATCTCTCTCATTTGTTATTTTTGCTTTATCAAATCGAACTTCAAGTGTTGAATATAGAAGGGCTTCAAAAACTAGTTGTTTGTGAGCGTTTGCGCAAGAGTTGCCAAGTTCAGCCGCCCACTGCCGCCGCCCAAGCTTATCCTACGCAATATCGATACCCGATCTAGCTCCTGTCTTTAATTCTATATTGTTATGACCTTAACTCTGATTAAAATCTAATGTTATTTTAATCGCCGTTTTAATCCTTGCATGAATTTATTAAGAGTTATTAGATCTAATATTGTATATTCATTGTTCAATAAAATTGTAGCAATGTTTCTATCGGACGTAAATTGATTGCTCGGGATTTTTAAGTTGACAGGCAAATATTTTAGGACGTTTGTCTAAATAACTTAGCTTAGTTAATTGAGCTTAATTGTTAAATATGTATAATAATTAGAATATAAAACTGGTAATGGATTATTATAATACAGATAATATATTTTTAATTTTGCACACTTTAATAAAATTGTAACTAAATATTTAGTTTTCAAAATAGCCCACTTTACTAGCGATGCGATAATATTATAACGGCTTGTAATTTACTGGTAACTCAGTAGTCCCAAGGCCGATGGCGTGTTTCAAGTTATTAGAATGACTCTGCTTCTTAATTCGACACCTTTTCTAATTACAAGTGTTTTAGCTGATTAAATATGTTTGGCCGATTCTCATTTGACTTTTGTAAGTCAATTTTTATTGTTATTGTGCGGTTTTGAAAGGTCATGAATTTCACCTGTGGGTACTTACACCTGCTTCATATTCGGGTTAATGATTGCTCCACCCCATCGTATTTAAAATTATTACATTATTATCTGAGTTACCCTTGGTCTCGAAAACTTGTTATCGAAACACCTGGAGAATATTAAGGTTAGGTACATCCTGTTTTCTAGTCAGGCACACTTGACCCCTGGATTCGGCAAGTCTAGTTATTACATTTGGAGCGATTGTCATCAGACCTCCATTACCCCTGGACAGGGGAACCAAACTATCTTAAAACGCAGCTACAAATTCAGTGTTATTTCAATGTGTTGATTTCATCACAAAGTTTTCCTTCACCGCCGAGTGGTATAAACCCGTACATAGATTCCGAAAAATCTAGATAGATACTCTTTATTGCACACAAATATATACAAATAAGTTACATTTGATGTTCAGAGGTACTAGTACTCGACCACTACAAATAGGCGCATGAGAGTAATGAAGATACCACGCCCACACCTCGGCGCTCGGCAGTTCTTTTTTCCTCTAAGTCTTTCACGCATCTTCAATATTTTCAATAATTAGTATTCTCCTCCCTCATTCCAGTAACGTCTAGCCATTTGACGACCTTCGTAGCCGAGAGGCGAGCATACCGGACTTGATGTCGTTTCTCTGAGGTCCCGGGTTCGATTCCCGGTCGGTCAATGTAGAAAAAATACTTTTCTATGTTGTCTCGGGTCTGGGTGTTGTGGTACCGTCGTTGTTTCTGATTTCTGTAACACAAGTGCTTAAGCTTCTTATCATAGAGCAATGTATGTGATGTTGTCCAATATTTATTTATTTATTATTTACCTGATATTAGTGCTCGCGTAATACGTGGTGGGATTTGAACTCGACTGACTCGACGGATATGACACCGCACTGCACTGCCACCCCTCCAGAATGATCATAAGGTGCCGGGTCGGGAGAATGCACGTAAAAGAGGTGTTTTTGTACAAGTTTTCTGGCGAAAATACTGGATATAGGATATGGAATTTAATATATCATGTAACTTATATGTTGAAGTTTTTCCTGATGTATCTAAATACTAGTTATTATTTCTTATAAACACAAAAAAAAATCAAAGTACCGCAAATATCGCGAACTTGTACACATTTATATTTTAAACGACGTTTTAATTTAGCTTCATAGTTGGTTTAGTTATTTATAACATTCGTGCCTTTAGGGTGAAGTTTTTTCTTCTTCAAATAGTCAACCAATTAAGAATTATAAGGTTTTTTCATTGACTTATATATTACTTCGTAAGGACAGGGCGGACCGCGCGTCAGGCTGTTGCCTATAACCGAGCCCTACTCTGACCCTACCTTGGGCCGAAGTGACGTAGTCAGTGTTCGGCTGTCATTGGGAGCTGGTGTCCTAAGAAAAAATAATATGCCTGGATGTTCTTTTAAGAATTGTGTCAATTACGACAGAAAGTTCACCAAAAATAATTCTAATATTACATTTCACCGGTAAATCGTAAATTTGATAATTATTTACATTACTTTAATATTTTTTTATCGTCCTTGTCAATTATACGAAGCGACGCCATATTTACCGTACGAATGTCCGATATAACTTTGTAGCGGCGTGCATTAGTTCTACACTGTGAGCACTATCATGGTTATAGGTGATGTCATACAAATATTATGTTTATGATGATAAAATATCTGAAGTTTCGATTTATCTAATGTTTAAGGAAATCAAACTAACGTGTGTTTTAACGTAGTAAGTGTAAAATACAAAGAAATAACTACGTTTTTAACTGTAGATTTTCTACTGATCCTTGGCGAAATGAAACATGGTGTCGTATTTTTATTTAAGCAAGCAAAAAGGTCTACATATTTACTATGATAACTCTTTAAATATTCTCTTTCTATATAAGAAAAGATTTTTTTACTGAGTTCCTCTTTAATTATAAGCCGCTCTGACAAGGTTACATCTGTGATGTGGTTTAACAGTTGACATTATAGTCTAATAGATGGCGTTAGTGTGTCATGTATGGCGAAAGTGTAATGTGAATTGTTCTGTCAGCCGTATCTTTACTTTTTAAATCAATCCGTTTTTTAATGGATTTTACTCTTAGCGCCTACTTTTCTATGAGCGGATATTTTGCTCGCATGATAATGTATTTGCTGCACAGGAGCGCAACGGATGGATGTTTAGTCTGCGAGAAGCATTTGTATTATCTTAGGCACGTAATAGAAGTCGCATTAGTCGACGATTCATGTTTAAGGTCACTTGCCTTACACGTCGCCTTAATGAATAAACGTAAAGATTATTGAGGTTACATCTTCAACTATTGTAAGAAAATAATTTTAAATTAAACTTCAACCACGCAAGTTTGTTAATTGACGTGCATTTAGGTCACGAAAACCTAGTTTTACGTTAAGACCTCGATAAACATTTTAGTTTTTATTTAGTATATAGTTTACAATATACATCGATCATTAGGGTCCTACCTTTTTGTAGTAGTTACCCATAAATATGCGTCGACATTCCAGGCATTCTCTGTTTGCCGTCCTCGACTAGTGGCTTAAAATAATTACACAAGTGCGTGGCTTCAAGCTACCCTTTAAAGTTCGTTGTACTCCCTCCCACCACGCTTATCAATTTTTTTTCCAACTTGATATTATTTATTAAATCATCGAGGCTGTCAACTGGTTTGGAGACTCGATTTTGTGTGTGCCGATTATGAGAGCGCTCATCATTTTACTTTCACTTTCCCGATTATACGTGTTGCGATTGCGATATTCTGCTGCATGTTTATATGTTTATACCTACTAACACTATAATACAAGTATTCTATCATGGGCATTTTCGATAATCATGGGCTATTAAAATCGTGTTAATTATTTGCTCATCTCTCTCTTACGATATACCCTCCCCTTCGCTCTCTGGCTGGAGTGTTCATTGTAGCGTGAAGCAACACCGACCCATCTGCGCCATGTTGATTATTGGAACACGTTCGAAATTCAAACTGTGAATAGTAAATAAACGGTTCGTCATGGAGAGCGAAGGCGTGCGCGTGCGCTCTTGCTGTGCGTCTCAGTACGTCGGTATCTCTGAATGGAGACAGTCACGCGGCATGTCTATGCGCTGCTCAATGAACATTAGCCTGAAAGTATGTTCCCGTATACATCTCAGTGCTAAAACAGATTGTTACTGATGACCAATAAAAAGAACTTTGCTTAAGGATACAGTGCTGTGAAGTGATTGCGGTTTTTCAGTTCGGAGCGTGTTGGTATATTTTAGTGTCATTCTATTTTCGTGATGTACAGTGTTGGTGTGAATAAGCATAGTTATCTGCTACTGGAATTAAATTTACGGCACAATAGGAAAATTCAAAGCCAATTTATTTATAATAATGATAATGCAAACCTTATTTATTTTTGTTTATAGTGGTATAGCATGTTTCGGTGGAAATGACGTAATATGAGTATTAAGTGTAATTGGATTGTTTTTCACATTTTGGTACTGAAAACAAGTTAATTAATATTAGTGTTAAAGTGATAAAAGGTAATGAAGCTGTTCAAAAGCCAGCGTTTAACGATATGAAAAGGGGACCAAGGCCAGCCTATGCAAGAAACTAAATCCATGTTTTCAGTCCAATGATTACAGACGTTGTATGGTTTGCAATAAAAAGTATCTATTATATCTATTTACGCTGTTCAAAGGGATCTATGGAATCGCTATTTGCGTCTTTTAGATAGGTACAGCAAACTATTAAAAAAATAAAACTATTCGAATGTCAGGTGTTTGACACAATAGCTGTCAATCATTAGTGCCATTAGGTTTTAAATACCGATGCTCCAACCTTGATGTTCTCTGGCGTGTAATGAGAGGTTAATAACTGGGCTCATGAGCTCACCACTTAAGCACCGCTCTACTTGTCCCAATCGCCATATCCGTCGCAAATCGGCCGCTTCCTTCGTCTTCGCCCAAGTCGCTATTATCAACATGATTTATACCTGTCCTGCCATTAGTTAACATGTCAGCGATAGTCGCTGGCGGATACACTTTTATTTGCTTTACTCTTTATATTCACATACCTTCATACAAAGAATCCGCTTCATACCTCTATATCTCTGGCAAACGTTTTACTCTTTTCCCAAACAAATTTAGTCGCAGTTTGTTATTGCTTTTGCCTTGAGTTTACGCCATAGTGTAGTATTTCAAAGTTTATGGATGACTGGTTAGGGATCACATTATCTGGGCCGATTTGTTTTTTTGCACGTGAACCAGAATACATGAATCCGTCATAACGATTTTATGTTCTTGCTTTAACTTTAATCATCTCAGCCATGGATGTCCACTGCTGAACACAGGCCTCCCCCAATGACTTTCATTGGGGGGATTGCCAATACTCGCCACGCTTGGCAGGCGAGTTGGCGAGCGCAGTTTTTTATAAGATTTCGCACGAAGACACTGCTGACCGTCTCGAGCTACAGGAAATAGTCGCCTTTTACGACACGCCTCCTGCTGGTGGTGGGGAAGTATTTTCTTTACGGCCGTCCCCACACGGCACTTTAACTTTAATTATTATCTAATTCGATCTTTGGTTACTTCAAATGGTTGTTGACTAAATCTTAAGTAGGTCTTTAGGCACTTCTGACATCTTCACCTTGTAGAAAGCAATTTATCATTACGTTATCACGATTTTCTCACAAGGTCAACTGTGTTACTACTAAGTACTAGCCGGTCAAAGGAAATGGTTACTTACATGCGACTTTTGACTCATACAGATTTAGATTAAGAGACTTACCTTTGGCCTTTGCGTGTTAGAAGGTTTTATGGTCTACACGCCAGTTATGGTGGTGCCCTAGGACACAACATAGCTTTATCCTGAGAAATATCGGTATATAATATTGTACAGACACAAGCTTTGTATGTTTCCATTATTACAACGATTCGGACTTAGCCTCCTAGTTGGTTTACATTCGTCACGGACCGTGTAAATTATGTAGATCAATTACTTGGCTTAATATGGAATTTGCTAGCTCTAAACATGCGATCATCGATCAATTATCACGTGATTTAAAACAGTCTTACAAACGGTTATAAATTGAGACATCATCGACGTCATTGAATATTGGCTATACAATTAATTCAATGTCAGCTTGTTAAAAAATTAATAATTTTCCGAATGTTTTCTAAATAGAAGTTCCATCGTTCGTTGTCAGTTAAATAGAAACCTACTATTATTACCTTTGGTAAAATATTGTGGCGATTGATACAAACCGTTCCGGGTGGTCTGGCACCTTGAGACGGCCTTCGAAACAATGGAAAAAGTAGATGATTTTTGTTTGTCGGTCGGGAGCCTAGCAACCTCATGGTGGTCACCACGTGCTGTTTTTAGCCGCATCTATGATTTTTTGCCATATTTCAAAAAGTCAATGACACATGCATTCTAAGTAATAATTACTTGAATTTGGTGATCATTTTATACTTTCATTTCTATTCTACATACATTCTTAAGGTTTTGCTACTAGTTAATAAATTAAATTACGTCTATTTTCAGTTATTTAGATAGCTTTTAATTGTTTTGCCGTTCTAATAGTGAAAATTACATTACCTCTGCCCTGTATTCAATGTTCATAACATTCTTTCACATCAATCAAACGTTTAGATATTATTACTTATGTTGTATTTCTCAAAACAAAATTATAGCTTTTAATTTGTAACATGTGACTGTCTGATGAGCTGAACAATACCGATTACCGACACTGAATACATAATAAATGTTATGAAAGTTCACAAGTCGATTCCGCAATTTTCTCTTCAACTGCTTGATTCACGACAAGTCCCGCTCCCACAAACTTTCCAGTGAAACAATGGCTCGTTGTGGATTTCACTCTTTTTGTCAACACACCAGCTAAGTGCAATCTAACGTTAATTAGATTCTAATGTACTCGTAGTCGTCGTAACTAGCTCTTCCTACGGCTAGGTAATGTGTGTGTGTGTGTGTGTGTGTGCAAAAAGAGCGCTCCCACATCTCAAGGAACTCAATTAAAAGTCTTCTTGCAGCGTCAATTGTCACCTTCCAGGATATTATGTCATTGTTACCGAGACACTGCCGGGTTTCTTATTTCAACATTTCAATTATTTCTTGTATGTTTATATCACGTACAGAACTATTTATTTTTAATGATCTTAAGTTTCGCGATTGTTAATTGCAACATTAACTTTTTTTTATTCTTGTCGTTGAGTTATTGTTTAGTAAATATTCACGGTCAGATTGTTTAATTAGTTTTGGTTATGGTTGCTTCAAAGTTAGCGGTGTGAGGGCTACGATCAACACTATTAATTACAAATTACAAGAAATAATACTTTTTTGATTAAAAAATCATTGAAGTGTGACAGCGTTTTTATTAAAAAAGAGAGCTGGTCACAATCAACTATTAGGTGTTTTTGAATACAGGACTTTTTTGAATACAGAATTTGAGAGTGGCTTATGACTATATTTATGTAATGGTAGAGTCAAGAGCATAGTCGAATGCTTATGCAAACAGACTTGTTTGTAGTAAAACTAGGCATATAAGTCATAAGTCACAAGGATGGCTGAATAGCCCGCGTCGACGCCATTACAAAGACTCGAGCTTTTGTTACTCTGCCATTCATTAGCCGAATGTCTTGTTGGTAGACCGTGGACCCCATTCTTCGGGAGTGCAATGAACTGCCGCAATTGTCATGTTCCCGTCTCGGTAAAGCTGTTGTAACGTGTTTTACGGGTTGTCGCCGAGTTTTTGGTACAAATGGAATGTCGTAATCACTCATTTGAGGAGTCTACACTCACTGAACGAAACAGGCTTCAGCATGTGCCTTGGTGTCAAAAGCTTTCCTAGAGTTTCTAAAGTTAATGCATTATTTGAATACCGCTTTTTGTAACTAGCGAATATTTAGAATTCCTTCAAATTTTTAAAAAATCTTTAAACAATATTTGATTTTAATTAAGACCGTAATCAAATGATGAAAATTAATCGAAGCACCTCTTTTGAGGTTATGTACCTACTTATTTTCTAAAATATGCTGCATACTGTTAGAGTTATGATGAATATGTAGAAGCTTTCAAGATTATCAAAGTTATTTAATAGCTTACTTGCAATAAATAGGCGTGTATTATTATAATGTATCGATTATTTTTTCTGATAACGCAAACGTTAGTCGATAACTATGTTTATTTGTATACAGATTGCTGGAATGATGCTATCATTGACTTATGATTGCAAGGTCTACGATAGCGCTAGATAAAGTGAATATTGAAACAATTGAAACAGTGTTATCTAAATCGTGTGTTGTTGCGAACGTTGAAACGATACCCGGGATATGCATTAAAATTTGGTCAATGACGAAGATTCTGTGAATGGTGAATAGTAAAGTTTATTGATAAATTCATACTAAGTGAAGCGTGTCAGGACATGAGTAAGGATGAGCACAGAGCGGCGTCTCTCCCGGAGTTTCCACTCCTGCCTGAAGGGCTCCTCGACGGAGGAGGCGGCCGATGAAGAGGAGACCTGCTACCACTCTCTGGGAGGGAGGCATTCCCTTAGCAGGCAGCCGCAGGTCTACGTAGAAGATCTCTCAAATGTTTCGCTAGCCGATTTCGAAACGACACAAGACGAAAACAATGGTTCGTAGCTCTTTTATATCTTTAAAAAATAAAATTGTATGAAATGTGATTTGTTAAAGTCTGTAGATATAACAATTTTAGACTATCTTAGGGTGCTTACAGTGATTTCCTCAGAGTATGACGATCGTCATAATATTTTAACTCTATTTGATGCTGCACTTAACCTAATGCTGTCCGAAACATTTACTGAAATTATTAAGACGAAAGGTATTCCTTTCAAATGGTTTTTGGTCTTCCTGAATTGAACCCAAATGACCTTCGAATTCGAAACCTTCGAATGACATAATTGAAGAAGTTTATATTAGCTGTAACGAAATTACAACGTATTCTTTTTGATTTCCCATAACTTTAACCAGCGATGCTATAACGTAAAAGAATGTGTTTGTCAGAAATAAATGTCTCAATCGCACTGTGTTGGAGTTTTTACAATTGCGTGGAGTTTTTGCTAGGATGACAGATAGCGCATTAAATATTATGAACATAGTGTTGCCTTAGTCAATATAAATGGCAAAAACCTTAGAAGTTTCCACTTCTCATAAGACATCAAGTGCATAGAAATAGTTTTATGAAATCAAAAATAAAGAAAAAAAAGTGGTCATTTTAAAAAAATCTTTTAACGTGTCGTTCCTTGGGGTGGTCTCACTTATATCCTCAGTTTATGAGAAATCAAAAGGAACACGTTATTAGACAAAGAATTGTACTCTGACTTATAGTGTCCAGAACTTCTACCTTTTTGTTCATTATCCGCAAAACCATTTCATTCTTTACCCTGTCATACAGTCCATCGTGGACATCTATGCACGTAGGTGCATAGATGTAGAAGAATGTAGATTCTTGCACTCGCTTACAGAGATAATGCTAATTTGTTGGTCCTTTTAACCTAGACATGACAGAAACATAGTAAAAAAAGACAAAGTCTCAAGTCACTACTTGTAACTTTTATTGTTTTTTTTTTTGTATTGTCTCATTAAGTATTTGTTGTTGTTTTTATTGTATTTTACATAGTTTCTGTAGTGTCATTTTTTGCTTCTTTGTGTAAGTGATGTTTAAATAAATGTATTTTATTTCAGTTTCAAGTCACAAAGATCAGCTGTTTACTATAAAAATGTTTATTATATCGCTAATGTTGCATCATGCAATCATATAAAAATGATAATATAGGAAGTTACGATGTTGACACCACCACTAAACGTTATAAACGCAGCTTTATTATCAGCTAAAATTATGTCATGAAAACGTATTTAGTATATTTAAATCTTGATTATTAAACACTTGAAAAAGACTGTATTACGTTCAGCAAAGAAACACATGTTTTAGTACATCCTTTAGAGAGTATAAACGACTTATTGGACAATTGAATATCATTAAACTGATAAGTTGATAGCCTACTTAAGCTCTCACAGATATAAACTAGAACTAATGGATAAGAGTTACGCCATTTAGATTCATGATAAATGAAGCCGTGGGTAGTGGCTTCATTGCAATACTGTGCATATTCCATTATAAAGTTGGTAAGGTCAATTTTACGGATTAATATAAAATGATCATTTTAATTGCTTATTAATAACTCCAAACGTATAAGCATTGGATTATTTGATTTATACTTTATTTTAAAAACCATTACCGTACTGCTGCTACTTCAAAGCCATGCATTTATAAAATCGGGCAAAACTTATTTACAGGTTGTTTTATTAACGATAACTTGTAATACTTTTTTAGATTCAAATACACTATAGAGACAACGAAAATAAAATATCAAAAGTATTTTTTTTACTGGTATAGTAAATTTGATGCTCCATACAAATTAACTGTTAACATCGACGATTTTGTATGAAGGTTTGTTTTTCGTCTCCTTCCTGTTTATGAAGGGGGGTAAACCCATTCATCCATCATTATTGATAAATAGCAATTATGTTCCATAATCTCGTCCTCATTGTGTACAATGTAGTACGCACTTTTTGCTACTGCACTGATTACAATCTTCAAAGTTAGGCGCGTGCATGAACGCGTCAATAAACTAAAAAATAAATAACCGGAACGTGCCCGCACCGTCACCTATCAATGTCATCTGTCACCTGTCAATGTCATTGTACTTTTTTGTACACAGCACTGAAGACATAAATATTTAGAATAAATTAGTTTTTAAACTAATTAGTGATTTACAGCTTACATACAAATGCAAAAAACCAAGAAGAAAATACGGTAATGTTTGTGTAAAAGTATGGTGGCTGGAAAACAAAACTTGTCAGTTGAATTTGTGAAATTGTTGGACCGATACCTCGGCTCAATTATTACGATTACTACGATTTCTATCACCACCACAGCACACAAATTTTAGTGTTATTATATTTATAATATCATCACCATCACCATCATCTCAGCCTATTACAGCCCACTGCTGGACGTACGGGAAGGACGCAAAGAGCGCCAAGGAGTACGATCTCCTGCTTTGATACAAATGTATCTAGCCATATTCCCGAGTTCGTCGGCCCATCGAGTTGAGAAGCGCCCTACACTACGTTCGCTGAGACGTGGCCTCCACTTCAACAACATAATCAGCCAGAAATTAATCATGAAAACAAGGAGTGTGTGTGACAGAGTTGCGTTATTCTTCAGCCCGCAAACGAGACAGAATGAATGACATCGGAGCTTTCACGGGAGGTTGGCCGTGGTGATCATTAAGTTCATTCTAGTTGTCTCTCATGTCTCAGAATGAATGACATCGGAGCCTTCACGGGAGGTTGGCCGTTGGTGATCAATATGTTCATTCTAGTTGTCTGTCATGTCTCCGAATGACTCCACAGAAACTGCTCTGTACAGAAGCACTGGCCTTTACGATGGAGTGGCCAGTGGGTTTTTGTTCAGTCTGAAGCGTCTCCTCGAGGGATTCCTCCCGAGACGTAACATTATGGCTCTAGTCTTCATGAAGAGTTGACCATGAGACCGATACAATGTTGCACCAGAAATATACTACAAAGAATCTGTAATAGCATAAGGTAAGTTATTAATATTATAAAATTATTCTAGCGCATCATATGTACCGAGAGAACAATTATTCCTCTTTTCTGTCTCGCAGCAGAATTATAACACTTCCACTTGCTTTCACGAGGGGTTAGCCTGTGGCTTAAAATTTTTGTTATAATATTGCGGGTCTGCAAATCTTATAAGGTTGACCAGAGACCGACTTCATTAATTGAAGTTGAAAATATAGTCGAACACAAAAGTATCAAGACGATACATATCTTCGAATGCCACTGAAGAAAAAAAGAGAGGAGGGAGAATATGGGTACCGAGACCATGAGGTAATGCCCTCCGTCTTAGTAATTTTTTCAACTTAACACTGACTCTAAGGAGGCTGTGAAAGAAGCTCCTTTGCCTGCTGATATTGAAGGCTTAAGGAATTCTGAGTCTTGTGTAAACAAGTCATATACTTACCTAGACAATTTCAGTCTGTTTATAAAGATTTTAAGTTTTTAATAATTTCATCAGTTGTTACTATCAAATTGGGCCTTTGGCAACCATTAATGGTACCAAGACAATCTGTTGGTCTCAGATCTGCTTGTCTTATTCTGCCCCATTTATATACATACAAGTCAATGATAAATAGCGCTTTTACAAATTATGGTTTATCTCGGTGTGGATTTCCACAAGTTTTTTACCACAAGTAATTGAGATACTTCTTGATGTTGGCCCAACAGGGCAAAACTTTATAAAGCATACCATAGAAAACAACCTGTTTACTCCAATAGTTCATGTAGTTATGACCATATTAAGTTTTTTTTTTTCTCTTATATTTTACTAAAAAGCTTAAATAAATAAATAAACATTACTTGACATTGCTAATTGATATCTGTGACTAAAAGATCATTAGTCCACTTGATTCGTGAAGTGCCTTAACGTAAAAGGTCCCAGGTTCGATACTCTGGTCGAATGACCCTGGCGAGATACATTGTCTTGTACCTCATAATACAGGGAAGTTGACTCCCTGTTTGGCCAGACCATGACAAAATGATGTTGGCTGGTGCATGTTTGTATGTTCCTATACAACTGATATGGTATCCCATTTGTGTAACTTATAATATTAGATCTGGTTACAACCGGGTAAACCTTAAATTCTCATAGTATCAAGCTTAATTCTCAAGATTCTATAATAATCTATAAAAGCAATTAAAATTTAACACTGTTACTGACTTAAGATTATTATTCTAGCTGATTGCCATGGCTAGTTAGATTATTTCTAGTCTTCATCAAGTGAAATAAAGACACACTCAAGATGAGTGTTACTTACAAATAATGTGAGTGAAGATCACTGTTACAGAAATGGAAAAATAATTCTCCTTGTTATCAACAAGATAAAAATTACCATAATTAAAAACTTTTTTAACTGTAACTGTATGTTATATTCCAATATTTTCAGTCAGTAAAAACCCATGGAAAGATTTATGCAGCTTTATTTACAGGCAAAAATGTCGCACCATAATTGATCCTTATGTACTTGTCATAAGGTCGAAAACCAATTATTTTAATTTTTAAGTAGGTACCTGCTACCTTTGGAAAAGTAAGAGAAATTCAAAACTAGACACAAAGTTCCAATGATAACTTGAATTTTCAAATCTGACCTAAATATATTTTTAATATATTTTTGTTATAAACCATATATTTCTAGACATTTTATTATTTGTGAAAATGTTTGATACCAAAAATTTAAGACAAAGATAAATAATCATCCAATCATTAAATTATCAAGATACTAAAGATAGTAAATAAACTGAATTATCCCAGGTGGATAACAAAGGTTCATACATATTTAAATAGATGATTATAATAAAATATGATTTATTAAAACATAATTAAAAAATTAAAATTGTATCCATGAAACTATAAACTTCATAAAAAATATACTACTGACTTAAAATTATAATTTAAATTAAGGCATGAATCTTACAATTATTGAAGATTGACAAGTACCTATGTAAGTCTATGTATAAATAATTTTATTAGATATTAAATTACCATGTAAAGCAAAAATGGAGATGATAAATAATGACAGAAAATTTCTAACTTAAATAAAAAAAAAAAAAAAAAAAAAAAAAATAATGGATGAGACGATAGAGGCATTGATCAGTGGCAATAATTAAGGCAATGCAGGCAATAAATGTTGCCTTACCTTGTTATTGGACTAAGGCTGTAAGGCTGCTACAAGTATTTTGAGCCGGAGTAAACTTTCTATCTTATCCGATGTGATGTATTGGTAAACTATTACTTATTTAATTATTATTTTTTATTAGCTTACAAGAATTGACCAGTCATTGAATCTTTTTATAAATAAGTATTCAGACTGTTTCATTAACTTATTAATATCCCCTACCAGGGATCCACACATAAAGTGCAGGAAGTCTCATACTGATTTCTAGCCATACAAGTGTAACACATATAACGGTTTTCTAAGAAGTTGAGTAAAAATCAATCTTTCTCAGTAAAATAATGTTGAAACTTTTGTCAACAAAATAGGATCCCTACTGGAACAATACTAGTAGTATTTGTATATAATTTCCTTATTTATAACATATAATTAATGAAAAATTTGCGATAGTAAACATCCATATTATTTTTTTTAGTTTCCTTTACTTTGGAACTACACCTTGAACAGGAGTTATTAAGAATACCTAAGACTAATTTATTTGCATAAAAAATTGTATTACAGACAATGATAACTTAAAAGGTTACTAGATTTTCTTATTATATAAAATAAAATAAGTCTTTTCAGAAGAAATACTAGCTTAACTACCTACTTGCACATCGATAAATTTACCTTGTTAGGTAACCATGTACTAAGTATGTACTACATACTACTGGATAAATGAGACGGATATTAATAGTTCAAAGCATTGGCTCCATTTCCATGACAACTTATTAAACTAGCTGTTGCCCCGCGATTTCGTTTGCGTGATCTCTAGTTTATTCGTAAAGAATATACCTACTTAATAGCGCGGAGTATTTATTTAAAACTTTATTGCACAAACTTAAAAGTGTACAACAGGTGGATTATCAGTCTCAGTCCCAGCAAATCTATAAATTCATAAAGACTTACAGTTTTAACAAAAATAAAAGAGTATTGCAATTAAAGTAAAATTTGCTATTTTCGATTTTATAGAATTCCTACACATTTTTTGGCCCACCTGTATGGTATAAAATAGGTACAGGTTTGTGTCATCAAATGGGATTGGACTGTATCAATATACATGGTTGTATTAGCATACGGGGTTATATCATCATACAGGGTTGTATTATCATACAGGGTGTATCATCATACAGGGTGTATCATCACACAAGGTGTATCATCATACAGGATTGTATCGATATACAGGGTTGTATCGATATACAGGGTTGTATCGATATACAGGGTTGGTTGATTAATTCCAATGAATTAATCAAACAACTATATCCTTGTTAGATAAAACTTGAATTAAGCATATACCAATAGATAGTTAATAAAATAAAGTTTTATCATGTGCGAAGACTTTAGCAAATCATATAAATGATCATAATAAATGTTTATATTGCTTTGTCGACACAACTTTCCTCTTTGAACATCTACATTGTACACAATGAGGACGAGATTATGGAACATAATTTATATGATCGGACTAACTTACCTAGTGACGTCCGATCCTCAATTATGTGAAGTAATCTCGTCCTCATCCTATCCCCAGCCCGACCCAGTTAGTATGTATTTATCAATCCTTAAAGTACAAAAAAGATTATATGCTATAAATACCTACATACTACTTAGTTTCCCTTCTTTTTGAAAGTTGTGTCCAGTTTTATCCTTTGAAATAATGACATTGACAGGTGACAGATGACATTGATAGGTGACGGTGCGGGCACGTTCCGGTTATTTATTTTTTAGTTTATTGACGCGTTCATGCACGCGCCTAACTTTGAAGATTGTAATCAGTGCAGTAGCAAAAAGTGCGTACTACATTGTACACAATGAGGACGAGATTACTTCACATAATTGAGGATCGGACGTCACTAGGTAAGTTAGTCCGATCATATAAATTATTTTGCACTTATGGTCGAATGTGGGATATGAGGAAGGCATTACTGGTATTACATACTTTTATTAGAAGAGTCGCTAACCGCGGATGATAACTGTTGGCGGCGTGAACATAACCGCAGCCTACATTAGGTACGAGTATAACGATGGGCTATAATATTCTCAAACAGATGATGAAAGAGATGATTTCTATGCTGACGATATAAGAGCCAAGATTAAGACTAACAATGTGTATTAAGCTACGTACGTATATACTTTCAGGTAAATGTTCTGCATAACTTCATATGCCCGTCTAGCGATTGTGCAATAGTTTATACCTTACACCATCTTACCACGGCTTCTATGGCTTATGGCTGTTACTGCAGTTATGTAACTGTTTTGTCATTTTGCACGTACCCACATTACACCTTCCCGGTTCTAAATCAACTTTACTGTAATATAAATTAGCAGTCAAGATTAGTGAGACGTGCTTTAATCCAAAATACTTAGTCTTCTTAGTCGTGTCAATGCTCCCGGACCATAACTTGGCTATATCTAGCGTTCTAGTTATTCATGTGTAAGGATATTAGGATTAAAAAACAATGTTGATGATGTATGTTATATTTTATGTTAATGTCATCGATTATATAAATCAATCTATTCAGCTTTTTTACCAGGGTATATCCTATCCTTATTTACCGCGCCACTTCTTTTTACTGTCCTATGCCAATCTTTAGAATATAAAATCAGGGTCTGCAATAATAAGATCATTAGTAAATTAATAAATCATACTTACCGTACATACCGTTAAACATAAACTAAATTCCATGTTTTCTTATCGTAGGAAGTAATATCCTTGGTTTGATCTTGACATTGATTCGTTGTATAAGTTGTGAGTCACTCCATGCCGGATAAGTAATACATAATGCCTCCGATTGTCGGTTTGCAAAACGATTAGGTGACGTAGGTGTTCATCATACCTACAATATTTTTCTTTACCTGACCGAGTGTTTAGTCTAGAGTTTAAGAGCTTTGTTTGCTTATCTCATTGCAATGGTCAATTTGCACAATAAATGTTTTAATAATCTATCGAGGGCCAAAGTCTGCAAGTCACGGGAAAACCTGCCCAAATCGTTACGCTATATTTTTTTATAGTTTAACAGGTTTTCAAGAGACTAGCAGACTTTGGCCCTTGACATAAATTGCTTTAAATCATTTCAGCATTCAAATATATTATAGGCAATCAATCATCAATAAATAAAAATACAATTGTCAGTTATTTCGACCAATAAAAAATGCTTAAAAAAGCAGAGAGGATGATCTGGGGATATTTTATGGTATGTGGCCATGACCTATCACGCTGGGCGCTGGCCGAATGCCAATTTTGCTGAGACTAAGTAATAACAAGATATCACAACCGGTGGCAATATTTTATGTTTTCACGAATATAAAGCTTAAACTTAATATGTGGATGTTATGTTTAAATATTCGAGGTGCGTACGAGTTTAGATAAAAACACGTATGTTTACGTTTGAATCACGTTCAAAGTTAAATCATTCAAAGCGTGACGGTATAGCCGCACCTGTGTTGCCAGGCTGTAATACTGCCATAGTTAGGGTTGCTTGCTTTGATCTTATGATGACTTTAGGTTTGCGGTTTTTCAGTACATGTTGGAAAAATATACTTAAATAAATATAAAGTGGTACTATAATATAAATTCATAGTTTTCTAGAAAACATATTAATGATATAACACATTTAGTTTCGGTCAGGTACGTTTGTCTATTTATTTTTGCCTATAGAAACGGATTAAAACATGGTTTACGCTTGTTAAGTAATCGGCCAGCCGCATCTAACCGCTATGATTGGTTGATGCGCCACAACTCAACCAATTTACAACAAAACAAATAACTGCAGTAAAGATAGTTTTAGTTGTGAGTAATGTGACACGCCGTCGAAGATTAAAATAAAATATACAGACTTGTAAGGTTATTCCAAAGGGATCAACCCTAGCTGCCCGGCGTGTTCCGTAGAGCTGCGCGGGCGCAACCGCCGCATGTCCGCTTCCTGTGTTCCTGTCTTTGTTTAAACCCTTTTTGGAATCATACACCGCTTCCTTTTGGTATATAAACAAAATCGGTGTTTAATTTGGGCTTACGGCTATGTTTGTTTTTAAATTGTTTTTTTTCTCGTATATATTTTTTTAAGTAAGGTAAACAACAATTGAATTGGTAATAAAGTAAAATAATTAAAATTTTATTTCTGACATGCAGTGGTTAATTGCAATAAACCTATTTAAATTACAAACTTACGAAAGATATTTCAAACGCATGCGGTGCGTTTGACATCATAGTTAAAAATTTAAACACACTTTTAATGCATTGGACTCGACAAGACAAATCAAATGAGCCCAAACACCAATCTTTTTTACTAGAAAGAAACCATTGAAGAGTTCCACTATCCACCTCCTGGTTCCATCATCAGATCGTCATGATGGTGTCTATTTATTGTATTGTCATCCGAATGTCAGATACTTACAAAGTGTCAAACCGATACGTCAGTTAGAAGTAGGTTAAAAACTACTTCCAAGATTTGATTACATTGTTAGTTACAAGTAAAGCTAGTAAAAGTCATCTAACAGTCTTCAACCGGTCGGTGAGCAGTTCTAGACGTTTGGTACCCAAAACATGTCGTTGTGACATTATGTTTTATTACTCTTACTTATATGTAGTAAATCCTTAATATTTATGTAATGTAAGCATTATGAATGGCCATTATTTCTATAACCTATGTATAATTAGGCTTGGACAAAAAGCGCATTATTATAATGTCCTTCCTATCCTTAAACATATCAGGTAGATTGATCTAAGTAGCGCATAGGCATGCACGCACTACGCAGAAAGGCATTATCGGAGCTATGCCATCTCGTTTGCGGGGCTAGTTTTTGTGTGCATCTTCCATTACGAACGGAAGCCGAGCGGGTTTCAGTTAGTGGTGCCAGGTGCGCGGATAGCGGGACAGGGACTTAAAATGGGACGTGGATTCGTGGTTCTTGGATAATAATATCTACCATATGTGCTGTGTCCCGAATCAAGTAAATTTCATGACGTGGTCTGAAAGTTCTAGGAAACGGATTATGTGTAAACTACTCACTTTAGAAGTTATACTCCATTTAGATAAGGTCGGTCATCTTATTAAATTAACTTTTAAACACATTAGAAATCGTTTCTTACAATTTATAATTCCTCTTTTCATAAAAAAATATGTAAATCATAAATAACTCGTGTTTGGTTAAAACATATATTTGCCAATTATCAAATTTAACTCAAGTAAACATTACCCTGGACGATAGGCCTGAGGTTACGAACTTAGGCATTACAAATCGTATGATTTGCGTTCAAGTGCTTTATTTTAGTGACGTCCCACATATTGTTTTAATTAACCAACAGCACTAATCCACAGGTACCTCTGATCAACCCTTTGTTACGCGACTTGAATGAGACCTCGACGGGAAGTCGGCACACGTGCTAATTGTCAAAGCAAATAACCTAATACGTAGAGATTGGAGAGTTTACTTTCCTACTCCGCATTCTGCATTCCTTATCTCGTTTACGAACGGTGACAATTTCAGCGTAAATGGAAACTGTTTTTATACGATAATTTTAAGTAGATTCTTATACTTGTGTTTGTTACCTCAACGTGTAGTGAAATTAGCAACACATTAGTTACCTTAAATTGGTTTTCAAATTACAATAGAGTAATGTAGCGTTGTACATACGACAGAAAACTTACCTTAAATTGAATACATACACGGAAAACTAAATTTTATAACGTGAAGAACAAAGTCAATGGTCGGTAAAAAGTTTCCGCTTTGAACCTATCTGGCACTTGTTTTGACAGATAGCTCATACAATTAGCTGTCAAAAAAGTGTCAGATAGGTTATCTGGAACTTATCAGCAAGTGGTAAAAGAAGCTCTAAATGTAACTTCTTACAGGTTAACAGAAGTTAAAATTAAGTACTCAGATGCTAAACTATGTATCAAAACATAAGTTCGCACAGAGTCCAAACCACGTGAAGTAAAACTAAATAGCTGTACTACTATTTTAAAAATTACTTATTTTCTTTAGAGCAAAGGCCGGATAGATGATTCTAAAGGGTTTTACGGTATGCTATCAGAGAGTGTAAGTCAATCGAGTCACGCTATTTACAAATTTCCTATTATGGCTTTTGCTTTTTTTGTTTGTTCGTATGATGCGATCGGTCTATGTCATCTTTATGATTCTTAAAGCAGGTATTGAGTTAATGGGAATACTCTTTGCTTGAAATGCGAATATAAAGTGCAAATCGACAGTTGACAGTCTTAATTTAACTCAAGACTCGTCTCCGAAAAGTGTTTGGTGCGTTCAATACAATTAAGGAGTGATTGTAACAATTAAAACATTCGCCTCGCTCAGTAGCCATTGTAAGGATGAGATCACTTGTGAGCTCATCTAAATATCACCATTACCATAATGGCTTATTTTGTTTACATTTATTTGATTTGATATTTGCATAATGAAAAGTTGCACATAATATGAGTGCACTAATAAGTTATTAAATATTACATGGGATTATAATAATTTAGATGATAATTAGTAATAACCATCAATCAATAATCAGATTGGTTTGATGTTACAGGTTTGAGAAATCATTTTGTAACATCTTGAGTAAATAAATAAGATTTTTATAAGGTCAGTAGGATAATTATTTTTGATGACATTATGTAATGAATGCAGTTCTTGTTAATATATATTTTGTTTTGGTTGTAGTTTCATCATTAAATATGTAATATATTAAAGTTATTGGTCTATTTATTCCATTAATTAAATAATAACAAATTTTGTTGTAGTTTTCAAAATCAGTCAGGTGTAGGTAGGACATAGGATTTGAAGAGTGTGAATAATAATTTCCTAAAACGTTCATACGAAACCGAACCGGTAGTTGAGTTCGGTCTAGACAGTTACTGATTACAAATTTAAATTTAAATTAAGCTGTGTAGTTGTTTTATTAATTGATTATGAATAAGCCGAGCATTGATCTCTGGCCGGGCGTTGTTCTATTTTGGCGCAATTTTGACGTACTCTTGGCGGTAATGGCCGCTCTCAAAATACATAGCTTGTAGTTGTAGTAGCCCATTCGATGTCTCATTCATGAAATGAGAACGTCCGGATTTAGTTTTGTTTGGAGCTGTGTTCTTATTGTTAGTTATTTTTTGCCCAGGTGCTAGTCAGTTTATTTAAAGAAAACAATATAAATCGTGCTTACAAACAAAAAAAATCTGCAGTAGGCCTAATATTGATCTAAAATTAATCAACACCGCTGTGATTTTTATTCTGTGTATTTTGACAAAAGTCCGAGGTTAAGGCGACGGGCATTAATAAAGGCACGGACACTTTTTTGCTACATATACGTTCACGTTTTTTTACAAAGTTTTTGTTGAGTTTTTTGTCTTATTATTATAAAAAATATTCCTCTATCAGAGACACTGATAAAGTCACAAAAAGTTATATAATAATATAATGTAAAAACTACAATAAATGTATTCAATAATGGTGTTTGTAATTCTATTTGACGACCTCCGTAGCTGAGAGGCGAGCATACCGGATTTGGTGTCGCTATCTCTGAGGTTCCGGGTCTCGGGTCTGGGTGTTGTGGTACTGTCGTTGTTTCTGATTTCTGTAGCATAAGTGCTTTGGCTACTTATCACAGGATCAGAGCAATGTATGTGACAGTGTCTAAAAATATTTTTTTTTTTTTAAAAAAACTTTTTTTTTTAAATTCCCTGAGCAAATAATTATTATTTATGTCAATTTTTTTCTGCTATAATTTCCATTGAACTTTTAAAAAAACTCGTTTCATTATTATGACTTGATGATTAAGAAAATGAAAGGGGGTAAATTATACATTACCTCTTTACTACATTATTAATCAGCAGTACAAATTGTAAGTTAATGACGTATACCGAGCTAATATAGGGTTCTGTAGAGTTAACTATGTTACAATATCCAATAAAAAATTACATGGACTATTATTTTATTGCCTAAGTATGTAAATTACGTACATACAAACTGTAAGACATACTTACACTATGTAAAATAACTTTCTTTCTCTTAACAGACTGTAGTAAAGCCTTTTATTAACAACATTAACCTTTTATTAATAATATTTTTATTTTGTTAAGGTCTTTAACGTTGCAATTGAATTGAAGTAAAAAAACTGGCAGATAAGAGTACCAGAATAATAATCATTACGGTATTATTATTTTATTTATTTTTATTCAATATTTGATAATGACTTGTCACACACCTCGGTGTACCTACTGTACAAAATACCCTAACACGCAGTTGTATTCTTTTTATACTCTTTTAGGAAATTACATTTAACTTTGGATAAAGGAACTTATCGTTATTTTTCAAAAGTGTATCAAAATTCAACATTTGTTGTGAAGAGTATCAATGTAACCCGTCAATTATATAACGGAGTTTTACAATGCATTAAGTATTATTTATGAACTTATGATTACATGATCTTCTAAAAATATGTTAAAATTTCTATTTATGTATTACGCGTTTTAAGAAAAGGTAGTTAAGTCACTTCTACAAGTCAAGCTTTGCATTTCCATCGAAGGGTGAACTTTGATTGTAGGTACACGCGGTCCAATTGCTGATCATTCAGCAATGTAAAAATATAGATTGACTCGTCGTAGTACGCACTGTTTAAAACAATAAATGATCTCAGCGGAAAGCTTCAAGCCATAATTAGGAAATAAAATTAATAATGTACCTATTAACTGTGTTAGAGCGATGATGCAAACTGTTTAAAAACAATGCATAATTTCATAGTGGTATTCCCGCGTGCTCGTACGCAGAATTTTATCGTATGTGAAAAGTGTGCCGTACGCAGGAAATGATAGTATACATACATGTATGTAAATTGTTCATTTCGCAATAGTAAGCAGATATTGCTGCTTAGTCTAAATACATGTAATTTCCTCCATCCATAACCTAATGATCACGAGCTCATCTAAGACCATTAACAATTTAAGTTAATTTCATTTTGTACAATTTAATGAAAATGTTTTATTTACTTTAGGTTCATAACTACTTGATACCACTTACATTATTATATCGTAATTTTCATTTAATAATACAAAAATGCCATACATTTCACAAAAGGTTTTGTTTGTTTCAGGTAAGTTTCCAGGGAAAAATACAGACCTAACGACTCTTGATGGAGAAGCGAGCAAGTATTGCCATCTGTGCTACAAGCACGTAAACTTGTTTGGTCCACTCGACGCTTGAGAGCGCTAGTAGTACTGGCTGAGGACAGTGCGTGCTTTTACAGGAGCTTAAATATTGTTTCACATTTTACTTTCGGAAATCAGTTTTATTAATACTGTTTACTGTTTGTACTACTTTTTGAGTTCCTAAAATACCTGTGTATCTTTTTTTTTGTTAGAATGGAGCGACACGTCTAAAACTATGTAAAAAAGCGCGATTTCAGTTTTTGAGGTAGGTAGAGTCGTTTTATTATGTGTTTTTGTAGTGTTTGCTAATACTTTTATTGTGATTCAAGGGTATATAGTGTACAAATATTTTATCATGAATAGATTTAATAATTCAACTGTAATTTAAAATTAGATGCACCACAAAAATATCCTTATGTCTAATTAGAATAAACTTTGTTTATATAGGTTTAAAGATCTTTATTCTCATACGAAATATTTTACATTTCATTTAAAATGAGATTACAAGTAACAAAATAAAAATTAAATATCTAAGTTATTCTCCGGTACACGTTGCGAGATGCAATTTGAGTTTTTTCTTGAATTCGTTCATTTCTTCGCAGGTTTTGACGTCGTTTGGCAGTTTGTTAAATAATTGTGCTCCCTCAAACAAAAGTGTCTTTTTTCCATAGTTAGACTTGGGCGTAATTAATGAAATTTTATTTTTATTATATAAGTAAATCATTCGTATTATTTCGAAATACACGTAACGGCTCATTCGACATCAACGACGACAATTTATCATACAAAATTTATTATGAGGCCCTTGGTTTGATGCCAGAACAATACTGACAGAAACCAGTTTAGTAGGTTCACGACCGATCGCCTCGCGTAATGCCAAGCCTTCGTATCGTGATTTATTCGAATACACTACTTAATTTTTGTACTTACACTCTTATGTGAATGTAAATAAAGTTAAAAGTCAGTACTAACTTTAAACTACACCATATTTGCGCCCGCGGCAAGCAAAAACTGGCTGCGAAGGGAAGCTATGTTCTTAAAACCACTTTCACAAGGCCTCCAATTAGTGGCTATGTATGAGGAAATATTGTGGAGGTGCAGAGGTCAACATTATCTGGACGGTATTTATGTAGCGCCGTAGTGCATAATATATTTCTAAATAGGAATCGTGTTGATAGTCTCTTCGTTAGCTTTTACTATGTGATTGTTAGCTTATGATAAAATAAAGTCTCGGCTGGTTAAAATGTTTTTTTTTTTACCATGATATTGTAATTACATATCTATACAAGATTGCTACAATTACCTACGTGATTTATATTTTGCCCGCGGTTACATAAAACATGGTATATCTCCGGCTCCCATCGTCGTAGCGTGATAAAAATGTATCGAAATTGCTATATTAGTTTTTGCGTGATGCTTGAAACAACAATTATACAGATTATGAACTCTACAAAGTTCATATCTACGAATATTTTTTTTTGTATATGTGAGCGCATACTACTACTATACTTTAAAAACCTCATTGCTGTGTAAATAGAAAAAAAAAAGTTATTTAGATATGTTAGCGAAGATCAATGAACGTCCAATAAAGTAGTTCTTCAAGTCACTGTTTAATAGTTTACTCAATTAACTGGTTTATACAATTGAATGACTACACTTATCAATTTATTAATCTAGTACGCGCACTCTTTACTCAAGCTCAACTCGAACTGTCCGTCCCTTAAGATCACACACGTCCTCCCAATTCCACAACATCAAATCAAGTTACCGCTAAACAAGCTAAATACAAAGGTAATATCAGAGCTCACACATGGGACGTAATTACATTAATATAAACAAACTGTACAAGACGGCTCATATTAAATACAGGGAACCCTACGCGTATTGGTCATTATCAAAACATCTAAAGACATTCCGGGGGCCCGGCCGTAGACAAGGCTCGCCGTTGTTCCTCGGTTTGCAAACGTCACGCGGTGCTCCGATTGCCGACAGATATGTGTTCAATAGGTTTTTATATTATGAAAAATAATAAAAAATCATCACTATAGCTTCTCTTAGACCTTTTACTGTTAAATTTTTGTACTATGGAATACTATGGAATCAGTATTTATTTAAATCCAATAGTCAAAGACTCGCTCGGTTTTACTATTAACTTCGAGCAAATTAAATAATACAATAATAATTGATCATTGTTCCGCCATATTTTAATCATTCGAATCCCATGTTAACTATTGTGTTCTCTCTTTTTAATGGCGCATATGTGTACGAGACGGAAAACAACTTATCAAATAGTATATTATTGGGTCCAAGTGGGGGTGAAGTGGCTGAACTTATTGACTTAGAGATAGAGTCCTTGTTTTAGTAAAGTGAACTGTATTTCAATATTTTTTTAAAACTGTTAAAACGTACTGCATTCGCTGTTTAATACAATTTTGTTCAATTTTTAAGTTATACTTTTTTAGGTCTGATATTTTTACACAGTTAGGTAACTCTAAAATTATCATAAATTATTACAAAAAAAAAATTGTTTCAGTAAGTATTGTACCAAAACTATATGCACTTTACTAAAACAATTATTTTCTACCTAACATTTCCAAATTATACAATCGATTTTCAGTACATCTAACTATGTATTTTGAATCATGTACCCGAGCTCTAGGTCTATAAAATCGGACCAGTAATAAAGTTGGTAGAGCCGAAGACAGCCGAGGCCTGGCGGAGATTTCCGAAGGTACCCAACATGGCGGTTCCGGGCACGCTTTGGCTTGTCAACAAAGTTGCTCCGGCTGCCTCGCCGGTCGCGCGTCTTGATAGCGCTGCAGCAAGTTCTGCTTAGATTTCAGACCCGCGAAAAAGTGCATTTTGTGAAAAAGTGATAGTGTGTTTTACTCCTTTAAGTAGTGAAAACCTGCCATTTGGATTTGTGAACGTGAACTCGATTTTTGGAGGTGCAATTTTGTTCATGGGTTTTGCGCGTAGTAATTTATAAATAAATATTTTAAAATTCTATGAAATATAATTTATGCAAAAGAGTATGGCTTAAAGTTCATTAATAAAAGTACTGCAATGTACTTACAGGAAAAACTGCAGAAAATATTGTTTATAATTATTAGTTAGTTGATAGTTTATTGTTGTGAGTTGGAATATTAATATTGGAATGTCCTTATTTAATAATTATAAACAGGTGTTTGTAAAACATTATTCATAATTTTGCATTTAATACCTCGTAGAAAGAAAATTAACCAGACATCAGTTGTTTATTTTATGCCTACAATATAATATTTTAGCAGATAATTATAATTACGTCAAGGAATAAGTAAAAATATAAATAAATGCTTTGGAGACTTTCACCGGTATACTATAACTAGTTGCAAGTACAGACGGTTGTAGGTGTAAGTAAGCTCATTTGCATACTGGCTGCCGCTGGCGCGCTGCACTTCCTCCCTTTTCGTGGTCCCACTATTTCTTGTGGTCAAACGTGTCTACTCTAGAGCACGAACCCCCGGTCGCCGCTTCTGTACGTGCCCGTTCCGATTTGTTGCACAAAAGCACCCTGGAGTCCCTGGACTGTTTGTTGCTCATTGTCATGGAAACAATGCATCTTATTACTTTTAAAATGACACGTATTCTGGAAATAAAATCGTCCCGCACATGTTTTATTGTTCGGAAATATAACGACTAGCATTGCATGTCGTTTTTAGGTCGTTCATGAAAATTTGATTGCTCTGGTGAATTTAAACATAAAATATCGCCCACATCAGAAGTTTACGTTAAAAAAGGATGTACCGTGTACGGTAGCTACTACGATCCTGTTTTAACGTGAATTTCTGATGTGAGCGATATTTTAAGTTTGAAAATTCACGAGAGGAATAAATTTTTTAAGAACGACCTAAAAACGACATGCGTTGCTGAAATTTTAGTAGTCGATGTATCAGGGTTATCAATGTCAGTGAATAGTAGGTAGTAATAGGTAGATCAGGAAATGTAATCAAAATGTTGTTCGTCTAATAAATCGCTACTGAAATATGATGTTGCCAGAGAGTAACAAGGGTTCACGCAAATAAATACTCTCTAGAAACAGGCGCATTTATTACGGGTACCTCAATAAATAAAACCGGGAAAGTTACGTAACACCACATTTTGCGTCCCAGACGGTAAATTTTTGGAGTGTTTGTGTCCAGCGGCATGAGCTGCCACATGAATACCAAAGCTCAGTCGGCCATGAAGGCATTCTGAGAGACAGGCACTCGGGGAATGTGTGGGAGGCCTCACAATTCGCGATACATAGAAGGGAGACATATCAAATAAACTAAAGAAGTGCCTGTAACCCGATACTCTTAGTTTCGTTTAATCTATACGTTTACGTAATGTACTCGACGAAATCGAAAGTAGAGTGCAAACATGGGGAGTAGATTGGACGTTTGCTAAAATAACTTCTTTGAAGAGTATCCGCTTTCCAGCCCGTGAAGCATTTACTAACTATCTATAAACTGTGTTCGTGGAGATATTCATAGAAAATTCTGTATATATCGTTTCGATTTCAATGATCTTCTTAGTAAGCAGGCTTAGTTGCAAAACAAACATAGTGACTACTTCATAAATCAGTATCGCTTCCGTGGTAGTCCTTCGCGTTAATCGTCTTATAGAGAGAGTTTGCAGCTTCGCTATAAAATCCCTGAAAAGCGCACGTTAATACAGCTTTAGAAAGGCTTTGTCTTTGAAAATCCCATTTTATATTACACATTCTTTATCTTTCATCCTGTTTTCTAAAACTGAATACTGATTTTTTTATCGAAAACTTTTTCTTGTTTGGCGTGCAATAAAGTTGTATTTTTTTGCATCTATAATTGAAAATGTATTTACAATGGGGATATTATTATATCGATTATGCATCAATAATTCTTCATTGAAAAATAGATGTGGGATGTCGTACTCGTGTCGTACATGACTTAATAAAAATGTTCGTTCGTAGGCGATGTACTGTTTATCTATGCTCCCACGCGTATTTGACTTTCTAAATACAGGATAGTAAGGCCAAGGGAAGTTGTTAAAACTTGGTCTCCACATGAGTCACCGGCCGCGTCCCGCCGGGGTCTGGGTCACATTCCAGGCTGCGCCGGCGGCGGAACGCCAAACCGGACCACAGACTCGCGATCTTCTTTTTTATATGCTCTTTTACGTAACGTTCCACCATGCTCTACACATGAATCGTGCACATGTCAACCACGGATTTACCTATAAAATATGCGGATCTTGGGATGAAGCAGGACACACACAATCGGATCAACAAAAAATATCAATTTGTTTTTAAAATAGTTTGAAATCCAACCTTAAAATTGTAAGTTTTAAGCGTTGAAAATTAAGTTGGTTTTTAATGTAGACCCAGCGGTAGAGGGGCGTTTTTGTCAGCCATCTGTCGGCTGCAGGTGTCTCTTTACATACAAAGCAGGTGATTTGAATTCGTCTTGACCCGCTTTAAGTTTTTTTTAAGGATTGAATAGAATCGCAAGCCCTTACGGATTCGCTCCTTTCTCAGTTTTGATTTGGCAGCATTCATTTACTTTAATAAGATCTCGCATTGCTTACGATATACATTATTAAGTACATTACTGTCCATAAAAAACAGAACATTGTCATTAAGTCGTTAATTATCTAATTAAAGTCATTACCCACCTGTCTATTATAGACTTATATAGTCATAGTTCTATACAGACACAAAAGTGTTTATCTCTGGTATCTGGTCAAAATTATCCCGTTTTCTCATTTACATAACAATACAAGTAGCGTGCTGAATTGTCTATTGACATTTACGTGTACGATAGCCTTAGAGGCAAGAATTCGTATTAAACTCTGCTATTATCTCTATTAGTGTCCATAATAGCCATTGTCACAAATATGTTAGCGACTATACAACAAATATACAGACATTATTTATGTATAGTCGGTGTCGAATATCTGAAATATGCCTACTTACTGCTTATCAGGACGTGTAAACGTTTAGTGACCATGATTTAGACCTGACCCTATAAAGGGAATAGTAAAAACAAACAAAAGCTCATGTCCCCTCACCACAAAGATGCGCCATGTTTATCGGCTATTTCCAAACCCCATTGGGAAATCAGTGTGCATCAGTGCATTTAACGTGTAAAGTATTGCCTATTGTTTCTATTTTATGGTTCATTTGAAACGATTACTTGTATGTTTGTTACGAACATGATCCCAAAACATTCCTTTATTTTATGAATTAATAAAACGCGGTTTTGTTAATCGATTTTTTTAAGGATTTATTTGTTTATTTTATTAACTAGCTTTTGCCCGCGACTTCGCTCGCGTTAGATTTGATTTTAAGTGAAGTATGAATGGCAAACTCAGTAATTTAAAAAAAATTACAAAACTTCCTTATAGACAATATTTTTTAATAATACAGCCCCCCTAGCATGACTATCAAAACACGATATGATATGATATAATATAGCGATTTATCACTTTTAGGATTAACGTGAGTCTCGTTCTATACATCAAATGCAAAAATAGAACCTTTGGGTTGGGATCACGTATGGCTGTCTGTCAGTCCGTCTGTTACAACCGATTAGCTCCGAAATTACTGGCCCGATTGACTTGCAATTTGGCACAAATAATTTCAAGAATTTTCATGTTCACAATATTCAATTTTAAAATCAAAGTTCCAAAAAACCATACAATCTACACCCATATTGATAAAAATTTCAACCCCATCGCATCCCAACAGGGGAGATGGAATTTCACGTCCGCAACGTAAAATTTTAAAATCGTTGTTGTTTTCGTAATCAGCCACCCGATAAACCATAAAAACAATACCCATGTTGATTTTCAGACTTTGTCAGCCCCCTTCCCCTTTTTAGGGGTTGACTTTTCAAAAAATCAGAAACACATGTTTACTCATTTATCGCAAGGAGAACTTACTCCTGTGAAGTTTCGAATAAAAGAGTCTGACTAATCTTGTTTACCCATACAAACTTTGGATAACCATTTCACCCCTTTAAGGGATGAATTTTGAAAAATCCTTTCTTAGTGACCCCTAGATTTTATAAGAAACCTACGTGTCAAATTTGGAATCTCTAGAAACCGCGGTTTAGGCTGTGCGTTGATACATCAGTCAATCACTTTTGCCTTTTATATATGTATATAGATTAATTAATATAGAATGGAGTAAGGTGCTGCGCATACAACGCAGTGGTGCGGTATTTTTGACCGTGAAGCAATAAAGACCGCGTCTGCTCATCGATGCCTGAGGCTGCCCGCGCCGCGTACTCAACGTGCACGACGGTCGGTTCAGGACAACCATTCTAGTAGAGCGCGCGACACAGACTAAGCTAGTAGCCCGCGCCGCCGTCTGCGTTAGTGTATGCAAAGTTACAAACTGGTTTGTGCGATCCACGGCGGGCAGCCACGGACATGCCGCGGTGCGGGGCGGGCACTGGCGGCGTGGTCTTATTGACCGCCATGTGCGTTGCAGTATACGATTCCCTTTGGTCTATTGTTTGCGGCGAAATTGTCCGGCCCGCCCTGCTACGTCTTGTACGCAGCGCCTTGATATCTCGAAAACGGTGCGTCCTAGCTCAAAATAAACAAAATTTTGGCCCCCGTAGACTCCAGGCGACGTCTCTGGAACACTTCAGCAGCATTTAAACTTTTAACAGCATTTAAACTAATCTAAAGCAGACCTTAATCGAGGGTTGAAATCAGGTAAGTAGCATTAGAGACCAGAGTTCCCCGCGTAATTGCTATGTCCCATGGGAATTCTGGAAAACGATATGCTTTATGTCACTTCTACAACTGAGAAGAATCTCATATAATGAAATACATCTCTAACGGATTAGGCTGTAGAGCGTGCCAAAAACTTATAAACACACATACATACGCTCGAAAAACATAACCCTCCTACGGCAGCCGAGTGAAAATAACAATGTATTGAGTAAGTTTACTATGTATAAACATGAATTTAGTGATTATAACTTTAAAAATGAAGGACTTTCAAGACACAATTTAATATCCTTTTTAACCCCTTCAGGGGTTGAATAATCAAGAACGCTGTAATACAAAAATTTATTTTCAATCGTCACCATAATACAAAATTTGAAAATTATTATTTGAAACTGATATGCTTTCATAAAATTTTCATCACCTATTTATTTATTTATTCATAAGGTACACCAACAGCAAAACACATAAAACATTAACAACAATACGATTACAATATGTTCAAATATGTTTGCCAATGACAGGTATACACAGCATTTACCACAATGTGTATCTTACTATTGCCTAATTTACTCACTTAGGGCTATAATTTCCAAAAAACCCTTTCTTAATGTATGTCTACACTGTATAAGGTAAGGCTGTGCGTTGATATATCAACAATTAGTCAGTTTACCATTTTATATAAATAGATAACTAAAATCCAAAATTTCTTCCCCCTTTTCACCTACTTAAGGTTTTTCACCTACTTGTTAATTTTTTATGTCCACAATATTAAATTTCCAAATCGATGTCATTTTCGTAATTAACATCCCAAAAAACCATAAAATCGACACCCATATTGATATTTAGATATTTCAACCCCATCGCACCCCAACAGGGGGATGATATTTCACGTCCGCAACGTTGTATTTTAAAATTGATGTTGTTTTCGTAATCAGCGACCCGATAAACCATACAAGTAAACAATACCCATGTTGATTTTCAGACTTTGTCACTCTTGTGGGCTGTGCGTTGATATGTCAGTCAGTCAGTCAGTCAGTTTCTTCAGGCATGTTATCACAAATTTCGGGTTCTTTAAAATAATTTCGTTATTAGCATCAACAACGTGTGAACGTAAATGAGCAGTCCTTTTTTATGCAGTTATAGTTATTGTTAAAAAATCATTTCAACTAAAAGAGATAGACAATCAATTTATAAAATAATGTAAAGATTTGACAGGAAATCGGGTTATCTTAACAGCAGCTAAATTGCCATAGTTTCCTGTTATATTTGCAGCTCCATTAAATTTAAATGATTTTTTTTATATCTGAACCGTATGTTATTTGAACACAATTTGTAATACAAAGGTATATTGCTTTTGCGATTTTAGCAGAAACACTTAGGGTCGTCGATAATATGGTAAGACAAAATAATAACAGTGCACAGACCTCATTAAAGTGAAACGTTGAACATTCCAGTTCTGTATCCTCATTAAGCTCGACTAGTGAAGTCATAACAAAATGATTCATCCGATCTCACCATGCGAATATCTCCTCCCAATATACAATGTTTATGTATAAGTATCTATACAAAATACAACTCGTTGATTCATCGCAACTTAGGCTAACTCTAAGCTCAAAGCAAATTGAGTACTCGGAAATCTTTATCATTTAATTCGAACCGCAGAGCAGAGCAGAGCGGTAAACTTTTTGTCAGCATTCTACATATATAATAATCGTAACTTCCTTCTAATAAATCGGTTCTTTTAGTAAAATAAATTTTGTATTAATTAGCATTAGTAGTGCTAAAATGACATAAACGTACAAATATGAAAGCTAAAATCAAAACTATGACTTTTAGTACGTATAATACTATAGGCTATATGGCTTTAAACCTTCATCAGCATAGCATAAAGAGACAATACAAATATTTATTATATATTTACGCGGTCTCATGCGACCACTTGCAGCCAATAAGTTAACTGTGTCGTTTTAGTACTAATAGTAGGGCTCACTTATTGGAGACTTGGGCAATTCAATAAAGTAACAACTTTTAATTAACATATACATATTATGACATTATAATGATATCCGATAACAATGGCCAACTCATAGCCAATTTTGGGGTAATCCTTATTACTTGATCTAGCTAATGGCCGCCAATTGTGTTGGTATTTTTATTATTAATTAGTTACGATATTGACCTTTTCGTATGCCTACCAGGCATTCAAATAAGCGGCAACATTAGTCCATCGGAGGCTGGTCGTGACCTTGCATAAGTGAACGTAGTGGTAGAGCACAATAATACAGGCTTCTTGTCACGAATGTACAATTTATTGTAAAATGTGCATTTACATTATAGAATGAAATAGATTTATAATCGAAGACACACAATGTTTTTAAAATTTTGGGGCTGACTGTACTATCGTTTATTTTCCAAAATATATAAGTATGTATACGTTATTCCTAGGTTAAAGCGTATGCATGTGTTACAATATTACAAAAAATACAAGTAAGTTTTTTTAAACTTGAAAAGACACTTCAGTTTAGCTTTATTGATAGCATCGAGAAGTGGTAGTACTCGTACAATATTTGTTGCGTACTATTAACAAGTATTTAATGACACGGTAACATTAAGTTAGGTTGTGTGTGACTAAAGGAGTACTTAAATACCAAATTTTAATTAATTCTTAGTGCACCATTATATATCATATCCGCTCTGTCGCGAGATTCTCTCTTTGTAGCTGATGTATTTAACGAAAGTATAGTTGTATTCTAACTTACCTTTGTAATACACTGCACTAAATAACTAGACAAATGTCTTATATTGTAAACATTTACTTGTAAACACTTCTTTGTTCCGCGCGCCCGACGAGCTTAGAAAATGTTGCACAAGAGAACGCACGCGGTCTCGAAACGAGTTTCGTGACTACGCACTCTTTGTTTGCATCATTCCGAAATTCGTTCCCGTTTGTCACCTTTGAACTTTACAGTTAGACCATAATCTTTCTCATCGCCATCGTACATTTGGCTAGTTCTAAACTTGCTGTTCCATACTTGCATTTGGTAGTCGCGCTGGTGTCCCCGTTTCAGTCCCTTGTTGTTTGCCGACTGCCGCTGCTATAACTAAGAGCTTTTATCTTGACCCCAACGCCTGTCCTACATCCCCGGGGCGCGATGGCACATTCCATGAATTTAACCAACCCACTTTTTCACAAAAGTGTGAAGTTCAATTCGTGAACCCTGGTTCTTTTAGATAGGTATAAAGTACCATTCTACGTTGATTTTAAAGCCTTCTGTGGTGAGGTTGCTATAAAGTAGGTAATTTGTGGTGCGTATTTCCGATATATTTTTAAACTACGTAATTTACTTGTCACACTTGGTTTAACTAAGTAATTACGATACGGAACTTAACGGGACACATTTTTTGCTGCCTACTCTGTGGGGTCTGGGAGCGTTCTGCTTTAAGAAAACCAATTAACAGATATATCGGAAGTCGGTCTCGATAACTTTTTCATTCATACCGGTAACTCTTTTTAGCTACAATAAATAATTAAGTGGAGTTGGAAATTTCTTGAATTGAAAAGCTATTTTCTCTTCTCCCTAGCTAGGTAAAACTTAAATTTTAACCACAACAAAATCTTTTTTGGTCAGTCAACATTTGTTTCTCAGTCAGTAACGTTGTTAAGAAATACTCGGGCTTAACGGGACCAAATCTGATGTTTTTGCTTCATCTACTGTTACTGTTATGGCCCGGAAGTACAACATGCTGTGGAATTACACTTTTAATTTGCGTCGTAGTTTATTTACCGACTCAAATTTTAGGTACGAGTAGAAATCTTATAAAGTTATGATAAAGTGATAAACAAATAAATACATACTTGTTTTTAATAGGACTATTTATTGTTTATCAACTGGATATTATTTATTTGTTTTGTAAAATGTTTTTAATTTCTTTCTTCTTTCTTTCTGTCTGTCCGTTAGTCATTATTTTATGTGCTAGGTGTGCCTATATTGTATACTTGGTTAATAGATAATCATAAATGTATTTTTATTCTATTCTTATTTTTAGCGACAATGGGCTAGTTTCCTAAAAAAATCTAATTAGTCCGTCAGTTGGATTAACAGAAAATATTGCACACGTATTTTTTCTTTTCTCAATCAAACAAAAAATGATAAAGATATAGCTCGTTAAAGTTGCAGTTTAAGCAAGGTGTGACGTCACGTGCTTACTTTGATGCGCTTTATCTTCGTAATTTTTTGTTTGATTGACAAAAAACAAAATATAGATCTAATATTTTTTGCTAATCTAACTGACGGACTAAATAGAATAATATTTTTTTGACCTAGGAAACTAGCCTATTATTAAGGCGCAGCTGTTGTAAAACTTCTATTACCGACCGTACTAAGTACTTGTAGTTAAAATAAGTAAGAGACAATTACAGACTCATAGATTATTAAAAGTAGTAAACCAAGGCTTCAATAGACCGGTCTGCAGGCGCCATGTCTAGGCATCCGCTTTCCGCTCAACCACAGAAGAAATAATAGACGGAGCTTCGATTTCGCAGAACGCTTATCTTTAATTAAAAAGGTATGCTAGTTCTACCCTACAGAACTCCAAATTCAATCAGACAACTTTTCGTAAAATTTTATCCATCCATTGAAATAAAATAATTTCATTTGTCAAAACAGTCTTACAAAGCATAAGTGGTAGCAGAAATATTAATTAAAAGTTTATTCACGTTGATTTAAGATTTTTGTTTATTTTCCAAGAAGCTCCTTTCATTAAGCTCGTTAAGTTCGAGGCGGCCTCCAGATGATAGGCTTCTAATTAAGTATGCTTCAGACCATAAATTTATGTTTTGGACGTGAGAGAATCTTCTTGTTAAGTAATTGCCGCATCTCGGTCCTTCGTGAATGTTAGGATCCGACATATTGACAGATTTGATCTCGGCTACATGATTAACAGCCTGACCCTTTACCAGCTGATGATATTGTATTTTAATATTATAGTTTACAGTTAATTCTAAGATACTTTGTATTCGGTTAGAACATTTAGGTCATCAACCGTTAGTAAAGCTCAAAAGGCACATCGATCATAAGGCATGTAAAGTAATCATTATTTTGTTTGTTTTTCCTACTGTTTTAAAGAAAACTATCACAACTAAAAAAAAAGTAAGTAACAAACAAAAACGTCTTATTAAGATGAACGGTACATAAAGTCCTTTATTTGGCTACTTCGGGCAGAGTTGTCGAAGACACTGGCTTTGAATTGACCAATTTTAAACTTTATAATTTCATACAGATAAGATCGTATATCGAACTGTATGTGATCATTAAACCTCTAAAGTAACCCTATGGGGTCCGGTCGACAAACCTGTATCTGTCTCTAGGAATCTCGCATCGCTGCTCGGAGTGCTGTGTCGCTCCAAGGAAGTCTATAAGTACATCCGTAGATACCGTCTCCGGTTCTCGTGCTGGTTTTCTCTTCATATTTATTACCTCTTCTGTTGTACGACTTAAACATTTAAAAATCTTACATTTAAGCTTTGGAAGGAGTGTGTGAAGAAGCTCTATGGCATGATTACGTATGTAATACAAATATTAGTCTGTTCTGTAAACTGTAAAGTAAATGTAGCGTCATTTCGCTAGCTAAATCTTGTACTAATTGTACCTACTCTTGCTAATTGTACTGAGATGATGTGCTGATACTAAATCGCCTCAAATCGTGCGCTACTGACGCAGTTGAAAAATTGGACTAGGTTTATGATTTTAAGAAAAAACAGTTTACAACAATATGTAAATAGGTTGCATGTGTACCGCTCGTAAAGTCTGGCGTATAATGTACCATCGCTACCGTATAACAACGCAATGTTTAAGGTTAACATTGGCCTTTATTTTGGCTGCTGGGCGAAACAGAAGAAAGAAATTAAAAAAAAGCGTGTTATCACTTATAAATTCAAAGTAAATATTAGATATGTTTATTAAACATATAACTTTCCTTTATTACATTTTAAATATTTTTTATTCAGAATTATATTCGAAATGAATTACAAAATAGTAAACGGTCCTGTGGTTTCATGGCATTCATTGCATTTGCCGATCATGCGGTCGGAATTTGCGAAAGCCCAGAGGAACTTTCGCAACTGCTTTAGTTTCGCGCCACGTATAGCTTCGCTTGTCGTTAAATCTTTGTCAGGCAGTAGTTTGTTGCCCGAGACGTACGAGCGAGCAAGCATTGTGTATATTGTAAGACCCTTACAACTTTATAGGTCCTTGATTAAGCCGATCAAAGTGTTTGAGCAATCTGTACAATTAATATTTGAAATAACTGGTGAATGTTTTTCTTCTAAGATAGATAAATACATATTTTTATTGCACACCACACAAAACAATCAAAGTATAGCAAAAAAAACCGGCCAAGTGCGAGTCGGACTCGTGCACCGAGGGTTCCGTACAAACCTGTATTGCGTTGACATAGAAGTTTGATTTTGTTACAGCTTAAAGGTATTATAGACCTGAGTATTTGATATGAATTTCAATTTAATTAATACCTCTACGCGTTCATGAGGAAAGGGGTAGTAAGTTAAAAATTATTTAAAATATTTTTATATACATGATGTAACAAAAAATTTACGGTTTACGCAATTTTTCCTTTATCTGTGCTATAAGACGTTGCTTCGTACCAAATTTTAAGATTCTGAGTTCACGGGAAGTACCCTGTAGGGTTTGATTCCCTTGCGAGTGTCTAAAATTTGCAGAAACTTGCGGCATAAACGGCTGTATCTTTTGATTGCGTTGGCTTAGAAGTTTGATTTTTTCATAGCTTTAAGGGACAGTAGACCTGAGTATTTGATATAAATTCTAGGTTGATATCTCCACGCTTTCCTGAGAAAAAGGTTTTTGACAGACAGACAGACGGACAACAAAGTGATCCTATAAAGGTTCCGTTTTTTCTTTTCGAGGTACGGAACCCTAAAAATATTTAGAATAGCATAATTTAGGCGATTTTATTGCTAGAAGTGATCTCTTCTAGATAACCTTCAGGTAAAGGACAGCTGAATATATTTAAAAAAACGGGAACTCGCATCTCTACTAGATGCGAGTTCCCGTTTTTTTTTATTGAAAATTAAAATATTATGTGTATATTAGGTGCTCTCAGTGTACTGTGTATATCCTCTTGTCTGTAATTGTAGTTTACATAAGTTAACAAGTTTAACTATTATCATGGTATGGCGCTTAAAGTGGGTTTATGTCTTAGAACTGGGGAGCAGACTCCAAAGATGAGTATATTTTAAATTAACTTTGAAATCGTATAGGTCTACCCATAGCTAACGTTTATCAAGTAAATAGCAGCAAGTAGATGACGATGAGAGGATGGAAAGGGTCTAATTTTAAAGTAAATAGTCTTGAGAAGGTGACAAAACTACGTAATAGATTTTTTGCCAAGTCTGAAAACGTTAAATGGAAGTTGTTCTTAGAAAATCAAACTTACTACTTCGCATTCTTATTTAAGAAAAACAAAACCTAATAAAACTCTTTGTTCTACAAAACTCTAAACCATGTTTAGTCTTATTTTTTTGTTGTTATCTTTCTTTTGTGGACCTACATTTCCAGTTTTGCTCATGAAAACACCAATACTCTTAATCTTGTTCTTGAATACACATAGAACTTAGGCTTATATCGTCGAAGCGGACGATTAGTGAAGGAAGACGCTGCAGAAATAATAGAACTAATTTAATAACTTGGTACGTATGTAATTGCTCGAGGACTAGAATATAATGCAAGTTAGAGAATATATTATCGTGTAATTATTATGAAATTAAATGCTTAGAAACTCGAGAAGTCCATCGCGACTGCGAAGGAAATTCTACTCCTGCAAAGTTTCCCTAGGATTTAGTTTTATACTAAGTTTTAATTTCAATGGGAGAAAAATATAAGTATCAATTTATTTACGAAGGTAGTTACCAAAACGCATTTGCAGAACTGACCAGCACACGAAATAACATAAAAACGTTCACATTTATTATTCCATCCCGCAAGCGAGGAGCAAATTACGTTGATAATTTCTCCGCGGACGATTCGCGAGCGCGTGAGAAAAATATCTTCGAGCTTGCCATACCATATTCAGTCGTTTATTTTCGTCCGTATTCCACACATTTGGTGTTTGCCGTACTTATTTATGGGAACATATGAGATGTTCAAGTATTTACAAACATTGCTCTCAATCTTTCTTTATGGAGATCTTCAAGCAGGAATATTTATTACATTTCTGTTTCTTCATATACCAAATAATGATTTAGTAGAACTTACCTCTTTATCTTTTCTGTTATAACCGGATGAGTGTGGAGGGATGTTACCTTGTCACTCCCATGTGTAATCTTATCTTGTGTTACACTTTTCTTTCTTTTATGACACGCCGATGTAGAGATTACAATATGTAATATCACATTTCTCATTTTAAACTAGCCAACGTTTATAAAGAAATGCTTATAGTATGTACACTAAGAAATGCCAGCGGCTAGCGAGGAATGTAGAGTTTTTTTAAGTTAAAGATTCAGGGACACAATCGCTAAGTCGCGGCTGCGCCGGCGCAGCGCTCGTATCATGATTGTGCTTGTCTTAGTCACGCCAGCCAAGCAAGCCACCATTGCGCTGGGCTCATATTTTTTATGCTTTATTTTTATTTCAAGTTCAATGGTCGTTTATTTTACGTAAACATTGTATTTTTTTAAAATATTTTCTTTAACCTTGACTTAGACATTATTATCAGCTAACTAGTATAGTTAGACTAGTACGAGGTATGTTCTTTTTTTTTGTTTGCAATAGTGCACCAGTAAGCGGGTTTCTTCAAATATTGTTTAGGGAAACATTCCAAATATAAATCGGATAATTGGATTATGATATTGTTTGCTTCCACAAATAAATCCGATACTATCAAATCCAACAAAATAAAGCTTTCAAGTTCAACAAAAATGTTTTGTAATATATCAACGGAGGTAGAACACATTTTACTTTACAATTCTGGGTTTCGAAGCTAGTACTAATATTGCATACCTACGTAATTACAGGACGACTGGTATGCGTTTCTGAGCTAAACACATTCGTTCCGCAAGGGTCGGTTTCGCCGTGAACTCGATTGCAACTCAAGATCTTGTGCGCTACTCGCCACCGTTTCACGACATCCGGTACTTTATTTCGCATTTCTCTGAAAGAGGTACAACGAACTTAAGTCAAGCTCTGCTTGCTTCCAGAATTGGCTTTTGCGTAAACCTGCATTGTGTTGTTTCAAGATGTCTAAGAATCGCTGCATACAAACTTGATTCCCATACCTCTTATTACTTTTTTCGGTAGATTGAACGTTAACTAAACATTACATATTCGTTAATTAAGTTTTCTGATTCATCGGACAGCTAATTGCGCTCGGCCGCCTTTATGGCGACCTAGGGTATCTCTAAATATACGAGCACGAACCACCACTCCTTGTTTTATGCAAACATTGTACGCACATGTTGGCGCTTTTCATGTTCATGCTTTGCTATAAGTACCTATTATGAATTGACATGCAAAACTAGGTCTCTTTCCGCTGCCTTTGATAGTCTATTAAAGTTCTGTTTCTTGCAATAGTTCATGTTAGAACTGACCCTTTTCCATTAATTCATTTTAACGATAATGCGTTTGCTGTAATCTTATCGCTGTTTGATAAAATGAAAACACTCGTTTGCAGCGCGGATCAATACGTTGAAATACTTTGCGTTACAATAGCGGAACGATTTACATATTTATTTTTATTGCTTGCCCAATTACGTATAAAAAGTTTTATTGTACATTATTTCCAATTTTAAAGACATAAGTAAAATAATTTAAGTAATAAAAAAATGTATTATAAGTAAGGACGCTTCATTATTTAACCAACTCACAAATAAACAAATAGTAATTAGATTTACGGTTTAATCAACAGTTGCAAGGTGTGAAATGAAATCTTGAAGGGACTACGCAGGAAATAGCTCAACGTGAAGCGAATGGCTGCAATGAGGCGGCGAGAGTTGGCAAAGGCCAAAAGGCCATAACGCAGCGTGCATCCGCCGACCGCGACACAATGTCGAGCGCGCTGTCCCCGAGCTCCGCAGCCGGCGACGAGCAGCCGAGGCGCCGCTCCGTCTTTTATGTGCCATTGTTTGAAAGCTTTGAAAACTACTTGCCCTTGACGCCAGAGGAAAAGGAAGCCCTTATATCAGGACAAAATATTGACAACATCACTGCAAAGCCTAAAAGACACAATTTATCAGAAAGAGGCCGATTACAAATACCTTCTCGGGGTGATTCGTCATTCACAGAAAGTGAAAGTGACGTAAGCATATTTAGTCCTGAACGCCGATTGCGTCGGCCATTATCATCCACAATCAGCTCGAATGAAGCATTGGCAAGAGTAGCTCAACGCGAACTGACAAGTCCCAGACTTGTCGCTGAAAGTAATGTAATGAGGCCCACGAAACCGAGGCTACGCAGCACGACATCATGTGAACCGCGATACGATAGAATATTTTCCCCAATAGGGGGATCAATATCAACAAATAAGCTTAATAGTTCTACTTCAAATATTGGAAATAGATTAGCATCTAAGAATTCAATTCAAAACTCAAATCTGTCACTGATTCCAGATTCACCAAAACTTTTGACGCCTGGTAAAGAAAAATCAAAAACTTTGCCTCAAAATCTTAATGTGCCATCGCCTATTAGAGGTAGCAGTAGCTCTACGTCTATCTTTAGAACGCCTAGAATAACAGTTACTCCAGATAGTCCGAACAAGAGTCCGGGGAAGATATCAGGATTGAATTTCATACGTCGATCTCGGAGCACTAAATTGTCTAGAAGTAATTCTTTATTACGGAGTATTACAGCGAGACATATTGAAGAAGGTTTGGAAGAGAAAATCACAGTCGTTACGGACCTAACTGAAGACTACGACAAGTTCGTAGAAGACAGCGGTGGTGAGACAGAGGTGATTGGTGCCCTCATCAAGAAGAATGAGGCTCAAGTGGCTAATAGTCCTCTGAGTATAAGGCGTGGATATTTAGATGTTGACGATGACGTCGCGGTACATTCGGGTAAGGGTTTGATGATTAATTGTATACTTGCGTCGTTATTATTTGATTTACAGCTCGCTTGATATTATAAATAGATTACAATTCGTTAAACAGAGATTGCACGACCTGAAATATTGAGCCGTGCCCCTTTTGACATTGATCGCTTTGTGAAATAAATTGAGTCAGATCCTGTCTAAATTATTTAGTCAGCAGATCACGAGTTCATGACAAAAAGTATCATTACGGTACTAAATAATATATCAAAAAGTAATGATCCAAACAACAAAAGGTTTGTTTTGGAAACCGTCTTCAATATTAACGAGGGCCCTTTAAGAAAAGCAACTCCAATATCTAGCTGCCTAATGCTGGTGACTTGCTGGTTTTGAAGCATTGTGCTCAACTATTCAAATTGTTAAACAATGCTCACTAATTACACGGCTGGGAGCAAACGTTAAACTGGGTCTCCTTTACAAACTGTGTGTCATATCTTAGCTTGTGTTATTACGAAAACTGGAAGTCATCTTACTTACCGTGATGTATTTACAAGGTTAGCAAAATTGCGGTAATTTATAAAGTAGGTATTACATACAAGTTGACTTATGCATAATTATAACTGTAGAGTAGGGTCAAAATAGATTTCCATAGACAAAAGCTCAAAAACATAAAGGCGGACAGGACGTATTACGTTATACATAAATCACATCAAACGTTTGCCATGTTTTTGAATGTGTTTCTTATGGGGCGTCTTGAAATAAATGGTAGATTGACAGCTGTGAGTCTGACCTATTTTTTAAAGAAAAATGCAACCATATTTTTAAAATAATTGTTTTTAGTTTCCTTTGTTACTGAAATATGTCAGGTTCCTTTGGATTTCTTTTAGTACACTAAAGAACATATAACTTTGTTTGTAAAACAGTGACAGCCTGAACAAAGAATAACCGTTACTGTTTATTAGGTATTCGGAATGCGTCTCTGCTACTAGAAAGCTTTTGATTAAAACGTGTCTACTTAGCTCAACCACAGTCTCAACTCGTTTGTTGTTATAAGTACAAAATAGAGCCAAGTACAATAATATTATCACACAGTCGCGTAGTTCCTCGTGGGCGCTTATCGTGCTCTTATCAAACTAACATGCGATTGTGTCGACTATATCGCCGCAGCCGGTTTTAAAAACAAAAAGTGCACGCCTCTATGGAACATTTGCTATATGAATAACTCTTGCAACATCGCTGAGTCAGCTTTCAATAGTAGGTTAGGTGTCTATTCGAGCGCCAACGCAGTTTACGATTTAGCAAATGTGCAATGTGAATTTAGTGCGTGTACTCGACTAGTAGTTAATGATATATTTTTGAATCTTATGTTGTTGTACGTAGAAGTGGAAGGGTAAATGAAAAGGTACGCGATAACATAACTGGAAGCAATAACGGTAATGGCTTCGAAAGAACATCTGTTGAGTTCGCACGTTGCAAAGGAGTCGTTGACATTTCGATGCATTGTTTTACACTCGTTGGGGCTTTATGGGTGCTGCAAACGTAAGTTTATGGTTAAAAATATAAAAAAAATATAATTATTATATTACTATTATAAAACTACCAAATCTGCCTATCGCACACTATGATATTATTTTTTTGGTTTTCATAGTGATGTTTGTCTTAGTTATCAGGCTATTAGTTTTCAGCACTTCCTACATCGCACTAAACATTATCTATTTCTTGTTAATTGATCATAAGTAAACTAATTGGCAACTTATTACAATGCGATACGTAACATCATTCATTAATAAATTTACGAGGTATCTGGTAGCGTTAAATGTTGAAGCGTTTAATGGAGCTTATTGATAAATTGAGTATTATTGAAAAGATACCTACATTATTTAAAATTTATTAACAGACATATTTTTCTACTATTTCATTAACACTAACCAGGAATACACTTTTAATATTATGTGTAGTGACAACATTTTGATCTAACCAAATCATTACAACATTAACGCAACTATACAATTCGCATGATCATTGTCCCCGTTTCGATTGTCCGCCAAGTTTTTGACTTGATGAGCGTGCGCAGCGGTCACGGGCGGCGTGAGCGCAACTTCCACCGGAAACCACGCCATACACGACACGGGTCGATATAACATTACACACATCTCTTTAATATTATATGTATACGTCTACACGACAAGTCCGCTCGTGTAATATAATATATTGAACGTCAGCCATACGTTTATGGTTCGCTCGTTTCTATCGCAGTCATTTCTAACAAGGTTGCATTTATCAGTGTCAATTGAGAGCTGCGATAAAGTCGACATGAAGGAAGAAGATTTGTGGCGTATTTATACGTACTGTTTTGGCGGTAATTTAATTTATTTTACTTTTATAAAATTAGTGTTAAAGTTCTACTCTCATGTTTTGTTGACTTGACTGCTTGGTTCGTATTGATTGTACCTATAATGTTAAGCGTTTTTTGTATTTGAAAAATCAGAATAGTCAAGTGGTCGTCGCTTTTTATTTGAGTTTACATAATGCTGCGTTTCTAAATCCTAATTAATTAAAAAGTCAGTCATCAATGCCCAGCCCAAACTGGACCAAGAAAGCAAAAATTTTACATAGATTACCTACTTTATAATGTAGATAAGGACTGGTAGAGATATCTGTATTCTATTAAGTCCGCCATTTGTAATAACCTGTGCATTACAGTTTAAATAAATAAATAAGGGAAAAGGCCGTGTTCTTAGAAATTCTCACGGGATCGTGAATTCGTTCGAATTCTACTGTTCATGCGAGGCAAGCCTAGGCCTTGGGCTGTTCCTAGACTTATGCAACTTAAGTTATATGTGTCTTCATCATTTATCCACAGACACATCATACGAGAAGGCATGTCGGCGAGGGTCAGCGCCCAGCACGCCGGTGCCCGGTGCCCAAGCGCAGCACAGCCCCTCGCGGCTGGCCTCCTTCTTCTTCTCAAAGAGATCCTTCAGGAGCAACCCGCTCAAGAGGACCAAGTCAGCAACAAAATTGGAGAGGGAGAGGGCGCTGGCCGCGGTACCTAATACGCATCCTCCGTCACATGCTTTGCGAACGTCAAGGTAAGAAATCGCTATGTTGTGTCGTATTAAAGTGTAATATGTTAGCAAATTAAGAAGACTTCTGGCCTGTTAGGTCTTAATAACTGGTTTCCACGATGGAAGTAACTACTCTTAGATGAAATTGAAACAAACAATGCCTATTTGAAAGTTTCCGTTCAGATTGAAGTATTATTACTAGTAGAGTTTGTGTATTATTTTATAACTTCTTGCCTCCAACCCTCGATTTACGAAATTTCCGCTGTCAATTTTTATTTGATTTACACTTTAAGGGTAAAAATGCCTTAAGTGAACCCACTTAAATATAAGTTTCGCATTAAACACCCACTTGTTAGGTCAGTGTCGACAGTTAATGTCGACCATTACGATCCGTTCCAAAAGTCTCGGCTTTGACATTTACAGCACAATGTGTTTATCAAGTGTAAGCGCCCTCGCTTAGCGAGGATCTATAAAATTTATTACATTCAGTTATTGCCCATCCACCTAATGGCGTCCGTAAAACACACTGGCACATGTTTCTTGCGATACGTATAAGTCATGCGTGGTGTGAATTAAAAGCTAGCAACAAACGAAGCTCCATTAGCAGTAAATATTAGCCTTGTAAATGATGACAACACTATTTAGATAAAGTAACAGTTTCACTTCTAGTTACCAACACGACAATAAAAGTAGTAAGTTTTCTCATCATATTTTAGTAGTGGAGCACCTTATAATGCAAAACATTGAGTAGTGAATTTGTTTTCTAAATGTAGATTAGTAAAATGAAAATTCACGGACACGGCCGTTATTCGTTTAGCCTTTGATATCCAAATTCAAATATTTATCAACAAATCGTTTTGCAGAGAAAGGTATTATCGTTGGCCATATTATTGCCATGTTTCCTGTGATAGTGGCATTCTATTTTCCGTCAACATTTGAAATGTGGAAGTTTTCAAATACGATGAAAGGGGTCAATGTGAAAGTCTCAGTCGATAAATTACGAATAATATATGAATGGTAAACGGCGCGGTGCGAATACAACTTGACCTCATCGCCTTACGTCACCCCCGACTTGCTAATCCCACCAACCCAAGTGCTACTTGGCTACTTCTTAAAATTCTTAATTTAAAAAAAATTCAATATTGTTAATCTTTTTATAAAGACTTCATTGTCACTTCATTTAACATAAAAAAATTCGTCATGATGCCCTGAAGGTAATTTATTAATAACGAATAAGAGTTGAAAGGGAGTGACATGTCGTGACTGCAACGCGTTACCGCAACAGGTCTAGGTGTTATTCGGCATAGGAGTGTCGCCCCGCCCCGTCTGGCTGGACTCTCTTTAATTACTTCCCCGTCATCGTTAGCACGAAACCACTTTATTGAAATGTAGTCATTAGGCGCATCAGATATAGTTTCATTTAAAAACCTTCGCACTTTTTTACTATTAGTAAATCTCTATGTATAAAACAAAGTCGGGTTAGTTACACCATTTATAAGTCAAGAACGGCTGGACCGATATTTATGATGTTTGATTTGTTGGATGTAGGTATATATATATATATATATCTGTCGAAGAATTATTTACATCGTAAGTTCCTGTGGTTACATACAATCAGCTTTACCTGTTTATAATATTATAATCGTATACAAGTAGATATCAGCAGTTTTCATCGTGCTGTATGAATTGATATGAGTTTAACGCCATGAAAAATGCTTTACTTAGGTAGGTACTATTTATTTTCCTGTTTCTTATACTATCGCTCCACGAACTAAGCACGACTATCACAGTAATAGTTTGTAAACTACTAAATATTACGTCACGGTTATTGTGTTTGAATGGAGACTACTGTTTATGAACTAATCGTGTTTGCGGTCCCTGACACGGATCAGTGTAATTGAGACAGCGATTTATGTTAATCTCCTAATTGTTACAGATCTCACGAAAGTCTGTTGTCTGCTCATTCACCCGCCGTTTCCACCATGGACCTAGGACCACCAAATCAAGTAAATATATTACTATTAGTACATTTATCAATATTTGTACTACCAACAAACGCATGCATACAATCACATTCCGTGATTGTAATTTTAAGGACCTTAAATTTAGACGATCCGATTAGATTAGACACTAGTGATGTTTCGTCTTAAACGCAAAGGGTCCCAGGTTCGATTCGCGGTTTGGGCAGAATTCAGAATACAAACTTTTCTATATGCGTCCTTATGTCTAGTGTCCTCTGAAAGCACCGAGCACTTGCCCTATACAGTAGCAACATGGACCATCTTTCTCCGAAACATGTTAGCTACTTACATTTAGTAGAACTGAAAGTCCTGTTAACTCTCACCCATACAAAAACAGTACTTCCACAGATTAAATATTGGCGGTTGTGGAACAAAATAAATGACATTTCTACTTTATAAGGTATGTGCTCCTTGGCTGAAAGATGCCTCAGGCAAAAAACATTAACTGATAACTAGTAACACAAAGATGTTATTGAAGTCGAGATCATGCCAACAGAAGCCCATTGCCCGTAATTTAACAATAATCGCAATCGCAATTCAGTATCGGTCCCAGTAACATTACCTACTATCAAAAACGGCAATCTCATAAACTTTTAATTTGTCATATAATTAATCATAACATACGTAGTGCGACTAAAAAATTTTTCCACCTTTAGTTGCATTACGAAGTGAGTTTCGACACTGAATTGTGACTATTGTTAACTTACGGGCATTGGGCTTCTGTTGGCAAATTCTCTTGTTGATCTCGACTTCAATAACATCCTTGTGTTACTAGTTATCAAACAATGTTGCCTGAGGCATCATTCAGCCAAGGAGAATATACCTTATAAAGTTGAAATGTCATTTATTTTGTTCTACAACCGCCAATATTTAATTTGTGGATGCAAGCTGTTTTTGTATGGGTGAGAGTTGACATGACTTGTCAGTTCTACTAAATGTAAGTGACTAACGTGTTTCGGAGAAAGATGGTCCGTGTTGCTGCTGTTTAAGGCAAGTTCGATGCTTTCAGAGGACACCAGACATAGGGACGCATATTATAGAAAAGTTTGTATTCTGAATTGGCCCAAACCGCGAATCGAACCTGGGACCCTTTGCGTTTAAGGCGAAACATCACTAAATTACGATTACTGTTAATAAGGGGAATCGGGCCTTTGGTGCGTTGTCTATAGTGCATGATTATTTACAGTGAAACTTGATACCAAACACTGCTTCATTGGTTTGTAGCCTTGTCAAATTCATACCTTATTCGATATAATGATAGCTTATTTGCAATAGAGTAACTGCCTGCTATTGTGTTGCGTATTTACGACTACATTTCTAAGGATTCATGGGTGTGGATTGTGGACATTAAATTAGTAGTAGTAGTAGTATGGCCTTCAAAACAATCAAATGTAGGACAATGTGCAAGGTAAAAAGCAGTAGCTTATCATTTAAACATCAATGATACTTGATAAAATATCTTAATTAAAACATGACTTACATAGTGAAGAGTAAGACACCTTCTGATCCTTACAGGCTATAATAGCTTAGCTGGTAGGTAACTGCCTCGTCTATTGTGGTGACAACCCCTTTTTTATGATAAACTTTGTACAATTTCAGGTAGAAATTCGGTCTCTTCATTCATCAGTGCTGGGCAGGCCACACTGTTTCGCACTGAGCGCAGAAAACAGAGCGCCACGGTACTTTGCCTGCGCTTCAAGAAAAGAACGGGACCGATGGATCTACAGGTGATTACAATAATATACACACCACCACCCACCAATATACACTATCGTAAAAAATCCTTTTAGAGTTAAAATGATAACACAGTTTGTAACAAGTTGATTCCTAGACTAATCTCAACCTAAACAAAAAGAAAAAGAATAAATGAATAAGACCTTCAACGCGTAGAACGTATACAAAGGTATGTTTACAGTTTAACTAAGATATTAAAAATAGCATCAAAGCATCAATGATAAAGGGTTCTTAGAATTACAAATCCCACACTATAAATGAACGTTAAATATTAATAGAAAAACGTTTATTTGGTACTGAACAATAAAAGTTCATTTACTTAGTTTTTCTAATACTAATAATAAATAATAACTTTAAAATTAATTTTATTCTATAATAATTTTGCAGGAACACTGACTTTTAGAAGAATAGATATAATATTAATAAAAATATCTCCTTAACGTAAGTGTACAGAATCCGGTACCTTCAAGGACAAACCAGTTCATTTGTTAAACAACAAAAATGGATTTCATAAACTTTTTAACAAGTCATCATGACTTTCCTCATAGCCTAGAGGACTTGGAATTGTTTAGTATTAATAAGACGTGCAAAGATACTGTATAAAAATTAAAATATCTTTACTTATTTTCCAGCTTGCGGCAGGCAGCGCGGCCGGATGAGATACGAACGCGTCGGTGCGAGCGGTCCGTCAAGCTGTGGCTGCTCGAGGCTAAGTCGATACCGCCTAAGAAGAGATACTACTGCGAAATATTACTCGACGACACCTTATATGCAAGGTAAACCACGACTCTTTGTCCTTTGGATACAGGAACTAATGAAAACCCAGAAGGACGCATGCGTCGTCAGGTCTCATGAGACCACGTAATAATAAAATTTATATTGGGTCTCTAACCAGAGCTGAGAGGTAAAATTTAAAAGGCCAACTCGAACTGACTTGAACCCCCACGACTGCTCAGCGTGCTGGCGTTATACCAATTTGGCTACAAGGGACTAATCCTGACTAGACGAAATAAGCCTTTTTTATTGATTTTACTATGTATTATTGCCATTTAAGAAATTAAAAATGTTTGCAAAGATTTGTTAAAGCAATACAGGGTTATTTTTAAAAATATCAACAACCTCCTAGGGGCTCATGACGAAGCGACCGAAAAAAAAAAATTGCTTAATATCTAATTTAATTTAAAAAATCAAACTAGTTCCTAATACTAATTGACTCGATCGATGTTAGATACGAAGTGAGGATGATGGCAGTGGCATGCTGTCCGGTGGCTTGGCCACGTTAGCGGCGCACGAGCGCTGTGTCAGCGTTTTCGTGATCTTGCAAGTTGCAATATCTTGTATGCTCTAGTTAGGCGCCCTGGGTCAGCGGTATTCGTACTGGTAGAGTACGTAACTGGCTGATTCTGGTGCTCTAATACAACAACTTTTTCTAAAGGACCAATATAGCAAACTAAAAAAAAAAAATTCGTGCTTCATACAAACTGATGGCAGCTGGTCCGCGACTTAGTATGTGAAAGTGATATTTTTTTTGTGATTTTTAAAAGTTATTGTACTTGAGCACCAGAATCAGCCCCTAGGAGGTTGCTGATGTTTTAAAAATAACCCAGTAAAAAAAGACAAATTATTGAAATTCTTAAGGCATAAATATTAAAACAAGTATAAAGGTAACTAATAAAAAATATTATAAACTCTTGAGAAATGTAATTAAATACCAGAAGGAGGAAGAGGGAAAAGCTAACATGTTATCGTCCCTTGTCTAAATTAATACTCTAAATAATTTAACCTTTCCACAGATCCTCATCAAAATTAAAAACGGAGTTGTGCTTCTGGGGCGAGGTGTACGAATTCAGCGGGCTGCCGGCCACGCGCGCCATCCACGTCAACGTCTACCGCGAGCCCGAGCGGCGCGCGCGCAAGCGAGACAAACACGCCCTAGTCGGTTAGTTCCTACCTACGTTCTCGTAAAAAATACTATGAGAGAAAGAGAGAGAAGCTTTCTATAGTTTGGTGACCAAACGATCTGTAAGACCTACATAAAAGTATCAAACGGGAAAGTACCGCTAAAACATTTTATTCGTTTCGATTTCGATTATTATTTTTGACGATCGTGATGCCCATTTTCATCAACTAAATCGTCAACTTGCTTGACCTCTAAGTCAAATTTTGTGGGTTCAGCAGACCGACGATTTTCTTTTGGAATACATATCCTTTTATGATATATTTTGTTGACTATACTTTCCCACGGCTAGACAACGATCTCCTCCAAGTTTCTAGACTAATCCCTGTTAAGGGTCAAAGTCGGCTTGTCAGTGACAATTTACGATCATCTCTTGGAATGCATACTACTGACATACCTGCCTATTCCTATTATAGTTAACTTCGGTTTTTGTTTAAAATAAAGTGCATAGATACATGAAGTATTCAACATTGAATATTAAGTGCTCAAACAACCATACTCGGTTTTTAGGTACAGTCCGTATCCCGGTCGACGACGTATCGTCGCGATACCTCAACGAGCGGTGGTACCCGCTGTCCGAGGGCGACAAGCCGCAGTCACCCGGCGGCCGCGCGCCCCCGCCCCCCGTGCCCGCGCTCCGCATCAAGTGCCGCTACCAGAGCGTGGACGTCCTACCATTAGACCACTACGCGAGGTTCCTGGACTATCTGAAGAGGAACTACAGAAGGCTTTGCGAGTATCTGGAGCCTGTTATAGGTAAGCTTGCAGCTTTAGATATCTCAAAGTAACTATTTGAATAGTTCAAATCGCGCACGAACTTAAAACCTATAACGGCTATAGTATTTAAAACCTATGTGTACATGGTTGGTGTAATAAGCATAATTTAAGAGGGTGATAAAAACATATTTCACGGATTTACGGTTATAAGGTTTGTAGTACGGTGTAATATAGTCGAAACGTCAGGTAAAAAAAATGTAATATACCTAAATCATGATTACGTTAATTCCGGTTAGTACGTTATACAACGTGAAAGTTAAAAAGTAATTATGATAAGAAAGAAATATCCTCAAGTATTACTTTTCAGTTATCTGTTTACTTAATGGGACAATTACTGTATTCGAAATAACTAATAAGTAAGTGACAAAGATGTTATAATACTAATGAAGTTAAACTTTCACGAAAGTTTTAAATATTTTAAAGACTCTCGTAATGGCGTCTTTTATAATGTACTTTTAATGAGTTAGCAACAGCAATTTCTTTTTTAGAGGCTAATGTCTAGGGTCGACTTAAAAACCTTTTTTTTATCGTCTCGGTTCTGGGTGTGCTGGTTGACGCCCCTGGCTATATATTTTATTGTCTACTACCTCGTAACACAACGATATTAGTTCCTTTCCTCGACAACATGGCATAATATTTTTTATTGACAACAGTCTGGTCTATTGGTTCGCGCTCCGGACTTCCTACAAAGCTATGCCGTTGCGGCTTCGAACGATAACCTAACCTAATCTAACCTAATTCATGGAAGTTTAAAAATGTATTTAAAGCAGTTTATTAGTCAATTAGTCACGTTAGTACAAGCTTTACTTAAAGGGTTAGATAATTGGTGTAATTTTAGGATTTCATCATCATCATTTCAGCCATAGGAAGTTCACTGCTGGACATGTGGGGGAAGGTCCCATGACTAGATGCTACTGACTACTTCCTGCAAACTATATTTATAATTTACTAGCTGTTACCGACGAATTCGTTCGCGTGGTCTTTTAATCAATTTCTAAAGAATAAGAATAAAAAGAAGCGGATGCAAACTCTACAAATCCAAGATCATAAAAATCGGTCCAGCGGTTCTTGAGTTATAAATAGTGTAACGCCGACTTTGTTTTTTGTAGATTGAAAATTAACTTTTTACAGGAGTAAAAGCAAAAGAAGACATAGGCTGCGCGCTGGTTCTCTGCATGGCGGGCGCGGGGCTGGCGCCGCGGTACCTGGCCGACGTGGTCGCGCTCGATGTGCGCCGCACCGGGGACCACTCGCTCACCTTCCGCGGGAACTCGCTCGCCACCAAGAGTATGGAGGCTTACCTTAAACTCGTAGGCGATCAATACTTGCAGGTATGCTTATGATTACGATTACACGTGCTACAATCCCCGTCATCGATCTTGAGCGCTGGAGGAAAGAGTGGGGATCGCTTTACGCGTCTTACGAGACGATCATCGTATCAGAGACGCGTGTGCGCGGAATGCGGTGCGACCATGCGGCGCGCGACTAGCCTATTACGTAATCGTAATCGTCTTGTGCCTATCTTTTACCCAGCGCTTAAGATCGGGTCCGCTAGTTGTATTATCCGCGGGCGCGGATTTAATATAGGTTTCAAAACAAATACCTTTCAGAACAAAGGCCTCGAAAACATTTTTACGGCATCATTTTTATTACTTTTAATGATAATGGAGACATGACTGGACATTTATCCCGATAGGTGTCGTACTGTGTTGGGTCGCGCCAATAGTGATGATTTGATCAATGGTTCTGTTACTGCTGTGACTAATCAAACAATCACTACCATTAATTTTTATAATAAGTTGTCAAATGAAAAATTTATCTTTCTCGTCTAACGTAGTGTTTTATTCGATCAGTGCTTTCTCTATTATCTCTTGTTCTATCTCTTCTTGCTCAAGCTCTATATTTTCGTATAGAAGACGCTCCGGTAAAAAAAAGCGGCCAAGTGCGAGTCGGACTCGCCCATGAAGGGTTCCATAGCAGCAAGTAACTTAATATAAAGGTTCTAAAGAGCTAATAAACCAAATTTTTATATTTTTATATTTGAGTTGATTGAATGTAAGGTAAATTGCGGTTTACAATTTATGACGTATTATAAAAAATACTAGATCTCGTTCAAACTAATTTTCGGTGGAAGTTTGCATGGAAATGTACATCATATATTTTGTTTAGTTTTATCATTCTCTTAATTTAGAAGTTACAGTGGTTACAGTTACAGTCACAGTACACACGTTTTACCACTTTGGACGTGTCTCTCGCGCAAACTATTCAGTTTAGAAAAAAATTATATTATAAACCTAATATCATTTTTGAGTTTCAGTTTTAAGTATGGGGATCCCCAAAATTTATTGTTTTTTTTTTCTATTTTTGTGTGAAAATCTTAATGCGTTTTACAGAATACATCTACTTACCAAGTTTCAACAGTATAGTTCTTATAGTTTCGGAAAAAAGTGGCTGTGACATACGGACGGACAGACAGACAGACAGACATGACGAATCCACAAGGGTTCCGTTTTTTTGCTATTTGGCTACGGAACCCTAAACATCGGTCTAACAACACGTATATTTTTACTATTATATCCGGGTAAGGTAAACGCAGTCGAAGTCGCGGGCAAAAGCTAGTATTAATAAATGCAGTGATCAGTTGATGAGGTCCCACCCCCCCCGCAGGACACGCTCGGGTCGGCGGTGGGCGCGGCGGCGGGCGCGGGCGCGGCGGACTGCGAGGTGGACCCGCTGCGCGCGGGCGGCGGCGCGGCGCTGCGCCGGCAGCAGGCCGCGCTGCGCGACGCGGTGGCGCTCGCCTGGCGCGCCATCGCCGCCTCCGCGCCCGCCTTCCCACCGCCGCTGAGGGACTGCTTCGCTACTTTTCGGGAGAGGTACGTGCAACTCGGCATACATAATTACATTCAAAATAGTCGAATGCGAATTAGATCTGCAACGCGCCATGTCGGCGTTCGCTTCGCGCCCGCCTTTCCGGCTCCGCTAAGGGACTGCTTGTACATGCCTACTAATGTAACAAAAAACAAAAGATTCGACCGAGACGTAGTCGTAGATCTGCCACACGCCATATTAACGTTCGCGCCGCGCATACCTTCCCGTCTCCACAGAGAGACTGCTACGCTACTCTCAGGATACTTAGATGTCTACTAAAATAACAATAGTCAAAATAATCGACTACGAAGTAGATCTGCTACGCACTATATCGGCGTTCGAAACGCATCCACTTTGCTGCCGCTGCCAAGGAACTGCTTCGCTACGTTCCGGGAGAAGTACGTACCCTCAGCTTCATATCGACGTTTGCTTTGCGACCACTGCTAAGAAACTGCTTCACTACTTTCCGGGAGAGATACATACATTTACGAAAGTCAAATGAATCGAACGACTCAATTAGCAAAAGCAGCCTTGACTGCTTGCCTACTTGCTGCCTTTCAATAAAATCAAGAGATAGACCTTAAAATATAAAAAAAAGCGATCGATATGAATATCAAGACTGCAGAGCCAAGTAAGGTTTTATCATGTATCAAGCCTGTGTTTGTATTGATTATAAGTGTTTATTTTCTTATCAGGTTAACATCTATGGGAAGGGAAGACATCTCAGACAACCTGATCAGTGCCTCCATCTTCCTTCGATTCCTGTGTCCTGCGATACTCTCGCCCAGTTTATTCGGAATCACGCACGGTAAGTTTCATGTTACAATTATCTATATCATGAGAATCGTTGCTTCATTAATCTACAATGGCTTATACATATAAATACCTAGACACCGTGACAAAAAACCATTTTAAAAATATTATATAAAAGTTGAGTAAGTCTACAAACTTTAGTACTTACTCGTACAGCCTTTAAGTCTATTGTGACGTAAATGCTAGTAATTTAAGACTAGTGCACATGGTGTGTAAAATAGAGAACCCATGTTAGCAAACAACTTCATTATATACAAGTGTTGTTTTTTTGCTCAGAAAAGTAATAAATACTTAGTTAACTAAAATGTTTAATATGCAGCGGGGCGGCGTATAATAAGATCATGCATTCTGCTTAACACACACCTGTCAAGAGATATCATTGTATGTAACTTCTCAACGCATGGCCGTCAATAGCACGCCCCACTGCACGGTAGCGAATTTTGGTACATCCTAAAGAAAGTAGAGAAAAAGCTAAGCGAACCGAATATTTTCAGAGTACCCGAACGAGCGTGCTGCTCGCAACCTGACCCTGGTCGCGAAGACTCTGCAGACCCTGGCCAACTTCACGCGCTTCCAGGGCAAGGAGGCCTTCATGGAGTTTCTTAACGACTTCTTAGAACAAGAGGCACCTAACATGAAGGCTTTCCTAAGAACTATCTCTGTAAGTTTATTTTCTATATCTATCCCTCTCAGTTCACAGGCTAGAAAGAAGTATTTCCGTAGAAACTTAAATGCTGTTTAATGTTCTTTTTTTAAGCCAACTGGCTCTATTGTAGACTCTTGTTTAATCGACATAAATAAGCTTCGGAATCAGATAGAACTAGAACAAACTAACTGTATCTGACCAAAAACCCTTTTAAAATTTCAGTTAAAAGTAAAATAATTTTATTACAAAAAAAGATTTTGGTTTATTTAAAATACCAAATTAGAACAATAGATGTAAAAGCAAAGTTGTGGTCAGGATTTTTCGTAATGAATCTAATGGTCATGTAATTACAGGCAAACTCGTTTTGCACCTTTTACTTTTGGCTGTGACTCACGAAAACACTTAAATATATAATAATACTTGTGGACAAAAAAAATTATTACCCTCTACCATAGTGCGGAACTTCAACACACTTTTTATGGTTATGACAACACTATGCAAAAATGTTATTTCCATGGTACATACCCATTGTTATTTCGCTTTGTCGACGAGCCTTATTGCCAAAAATTATAAAGTGCATAGGCATAGAGCGGTATTAGACTATTGTTTTTCTGCGTGTTTACACACATTTTTGAATATGCGCTTGATGAGTTGTTATTAAAAGTGGTAAAAGTATACTGTATATGTATAAGTATAATGCTATGATTATGAGACTCATTATACAGTAGGTCATTTTTGATACCTGCTGATGAAAATGATCCTTTATTTTACTGACACCGCCAGTTAGGAGCACTACCAAACTTTCTGCTATTGGCATTTTATCACGCAGCACATTTTTTTCCAGTCTCGTCCTCAAGAGCAGCAGCAGACGCAACAGTCTCACCAACAGCAAGACGGCAGCAACCGGAACTCGTCCGCGTCTCAGGGCTCCAACCCCTGCTCGGAGGGCTCCCGCGGCGACGCCGGCGCCGTCGAGGCCGACCCCGAGTGGGCGCCGCACGTAGACTTGGGCAAGCAACTGGCGACGTTACACTCCTTGCTAGTCGACAGCCTGCCGAAGCTGCCTGCTGCTAGGATACAGGTAATAATAGATCTCACCAATGTTATTATTGTGCAAGTTTGGTTGTTATCAATCGCGCTTTAACGGCCGAACGGAATTAATTTTTGGCACACATATACTTAGATATTGATTTAGCACATATGATAATTATTATCTTGTTTTAGTGCTCCCGTGGAATGATTTTATAATTCCTTTTTGTCTTAGTTCTGAAGTCTACGCAGACAAAGTCGTGGGTAGAAGCTGTATTTACAACATAATCCTCAACTTAACATTTGAAAGATTTCTAGGACTTTTTCTTTGGCCATCCCAACTTAAACCATCCGTAGAGGAGAGATAAGATCTTCTTTTTATTAGTATTTGACAAAGAATGATGTGATATTATCTCTTTGTTTATTTCAGGAGTTGGACCCATTGTCTGATATCTTAGACGAACTTAGCAAGAGACTACTAAGCAATGACATTGGACCCATGCCACAAAATTCAGACAACATCTTTAGGTAAGATTTCGACATCAACATCATCATAAAATTTGAGCTAACAGTAAAGTTATAGGTATGGACTTATATAAACATTTTGTTTTAGGTTTAATGACCCGACCTGCAACACACCAACAAAGCAGAACAACGTTGAACCTACAACAAATGGGCCAATGAACAGCAACTTTGCGCACAGCTCGCCCATCATGAACAAGAACGGCGTTCAATTCAACATCAGTCCCTCCAAGTCCAATGCAGAGGATTCCAAGTACAAAGGCTCGTATGGCGGCGTCGCCAAGTCGCCCAGCTTCAATTTACGCTCAGCCACGCTCCCAAGAAACGGATACGGTTCGAACCCTGTCAATCAAAACGTTAACCCAGACAGATACAGCTCACAGTACAATAACCAAGAACACTGCGTCAACTTAAAAGTGGTGCAGATCGGTTTCGGTTCGGATCAATACCCCAAAGGCATCAGCAACGGCGTTAACGAAAGCCTAGAACGAAGATTTCAAGATAGGTACAAACCCAATAACTTCAATCAACAAACTCACTATCACAATTCGAACTACAATAGCACAGAAAGATCACCTAGTAGCGATAGTATCAACCATAACTATTGTTCAAATGATATGCAGAACATCATGAAGGAAACTGCTACACTAGAAGAACTATCCGATCTACTCAAATACGCTGATGACTCTGATATTGTCGAAGATAAACTTATAATGAACAAAAAGAACTTATCAAAATCAACAAATAACAATATCATCAATGGCAACAAAACCAACTACACAAATAATGGTTCTAACGTATCAATCAGCGGGTTATCAAACGTGGCAAGTTCCGGGTACCAAAGCATCGCTACGTACAGCCAAAGTTCTAGTCCCATCGAAAACACAAATCATCTCCATCAGCCATATGAAAATGGCGGGCAACCGATGAGCCGCTACTCGCAGCTAAATTACCAAAAACAGAGAGATAAACAGTATTACGATAACAAAAATGAAAAGTTCTATCCAAAGAGCCCAGTGCAACAAAAAATTGAATATGACATTCAAAAATATGGAATACAGAATTTCACAACAGCCGAAAACACTCAAACAAACGCTAACATGAATTCAAAGATAGGTCCGTTAGTATTCACAAATCCCGTTTACAATATGGAAGACGGTCGCGCTCCTCAAGAGAAAAAGAAAAACAATGAGAATAGAAATTCAAAACGTTGTCCTTGTGGCTCATCCAGTTCATCCATAGATGAGGAGGGTTTGAGCACAGACAACGTAGAAACAAACTCAGAAGAGGGTTCCACAAACTTTAACGACGATACAAGAAACTATGACCAACAGAACCGTAATAATACCCACCGAAAACTTACCAGAGATAATTGTAATTACGAAGAAGTGTACCAGATGAGTAACCATAGTCATTCCCCAAGGATAAGGGACGACGAATCGTCAAGCAATTCGCCGAGTCTGAGAAAGAGTAGTAAGACGCGAATGCCCAGAACGAATCCCATGCTCTCTTACTCTACCAACCAGAATCAGCTGAACTTGAAACATTTCGGTCAAAGAGGAGAATCGTTGTACGAGAGTAAACCTCATCATATTTCAACGGATTCCGGCTATCCGATGAGTCGGTCCGACTCTAACGTGGAAGAGGTGAACAAAGAAATGTACAGGTTACAGATATCTCGGAGTCAGAAAGCGTTATTCAATATGGAGAATAAGAATAACTCTCCAGAAAAGTACAATGTGACGGAGAATTCGATTCCCGAGACGAATTACCCTCTGGATAGGACGTACTCTGGGGCGAAGGTGTCTAGCAGTAGGGTGAATGAGGATTTGGAGAGGCACCAAGAGTATTATGGTGTTCGGGAAGGGAGGAGAGAGAGTCCCCAGGGAGTGTTCGGGCGCGAGTCGCAGTCGAGCGAGGCGAGCGAGCGCGCGCCGGCGCGGGAGCGCGACGCGGCCAGCCGCGACAAGCTGCAGAGGCGGCTGAGCTTGGAATCCGCTCGGGAACTCACCGACAGTTCGGACGAGGTGGAGGACACACTGTACAGTACAACTGGAAGGAGACGGACGTCAAAGCATCACAGGACGATCGAACAGGTTGGTACACTTTTCATTAAGGTTTTCTTGCTCATTGATAAAAGTTGTGTCAAAAAGCAGTGGTAGCTCAGAAGAGCAATAGTAGCTCAGTGGTCGAAGAGTCTCGTCGTACACCGATGGGTCGTGAGTTCAGATCCCACAGCACGTACCTTTTGGATTTTTCGTACGAATTTATGCTACTTGCTCGGTGGTAAGGAATCGTAGGGAAACCAGCACATTTAGATAATACTAGTATTATTACCATGGCCGCATGGCTACATTATACATCTAGATGTATAATGTAGCCATGCGGCCATGGTCCAAAAATGTCTAAGTGTCACAGAAGGCCGATAGCAATCGCTCTATATGTAATAATCAAAGCGTTCCCGACTAGGAACGGGAAGAAGAGATAGGAGAACTGTTGTGATCAATGGGAGGAAGGATTAATGACTTTGATAAAATTTTCTTTCAGTATGAACGTGAAATCGAGAGGCTAAAATGTTCAGTAGAGTTACTTCGTGGAAGATTACCAGCGGAACCTGGTCAGGATCACACAGATGCAAAGATGAAGGCTATTATCTCAAGGTGATTATTTACTGGGTCCGATTTCTAGGTACCAACTCTATCTCTTAAGCTACAGAAAAAAAAAAAAAGATTTGGATAGAGGAGCAACTGAATCGCTGTTATTGCAATTTTAATTTTAAGTTGATGTTTCTAAATTTTACAGTCTTCTCTTTTCATTCACTCGGGAGAGACAGAGACATCTGAACCTTAAATAAGTCAAGGGGTCAAGCACATTGGAATTAAACCGTATGTCAAAAATTTTACATTAAGAGATAGACGGCTATAATTTTACGACGAACGAAGTTGATACGCTGTTATTTTGCTTTCATTGCGACAAAACGTGACCATAGAATATTGTGACTATAGTCACATTACTACTTATTATAGACTATACTGTGGATATTTATCCACTTAGTCAAGTTATCGTTTTGTTGTGATGACGAGCGATAACGGAGTGTCATCTTTGAGTTTTGTTTAAGTATTCGGAGGAGACATAGTAAATGGCGTCTTGGTACCGAGTTCATTGATTCCTTAAACTGCTGAGACAACTGTTTTTTTCCAAATCTGCATCATTGTCTAAGAGACACATATTTTGTTCGTTCTTATATTCATAGTTCTATCAAAATTAAATGATTTTATAGATATTGTATGGCCATAGCCAGCCATGACATCACATTTTACCATACTGACTTTAATTATTTCGTAATTATTTTTTTTACAAATAAATAAGAAATGTCTTTTACCTTAATAAAATTGCGCCCTCACTCGCGACGTAGTCAAAACCTGCGCTGGTCGAGGCAGCTGCTCGATTGATCTTGGAATTATTTGTAAACGGTGTCAACATCCCTATTACTTGTATACCAGTGCTCCCACGTTGCTAAACTAGAACTAGGTGCTTAATCATTAATATGCTTTAACATGAGGTTACGTACCATCAAGCGCAGCGTAGGATGTCCACTCACAATATGGACAGACGACCTGGTGAAGGTTGCAGGAAGCTGCTGCATGCAGGCCGCTTTCAACCGGCCAATTTGGAAGTCAATGGCGGAGGCCTATGTTTAGCAGTGGACGTCCTATGCTATAGCCATAGGACGTCCATTACTGAATATAGGTCTTACCCAAATTTACCAGGTCTTCTGTCCACATTATGGGTGGACGTCCTACGCTGCGCTTGCCGGTACGTGGTCTTCACTCTAGAATCTTTCTGCCCTATCGGCCGTCAGTTCTACGTGCTATGTGCCCCGCCCACTGCCACTTCAGCTTGCTAATCCGTCGGGCTATGTCAGCGACTATTGTTCGTTTACGGATCTACTCATTCCTGATCCGATCTCGCAATAAAACACCGAGCATTCGCTTTCCGCTTGTTCAATGATGATGCTTTAAGTTTAACAACATCATTGTGCGCAGGTTGATCTGCGTAGAAGAGGAGCTGCGTCGGGAGCAACGCAAGATGGCCGCCGCGCTCTCGCACAAGCAGCGCGTGATCGAGGCGCAGGAGCACCGCATCGCGGCGCTGGACGAGGCCAACACGCGCCTGCTGTCCGCGCTCGTGCACCTGCAGCAGCGCGCCCCGCCCGCCCCGCACGCGCCGCACCCGCCGCACGCCCCCCACGCCCCCCACGCCGCCGCCGCTCACGCGCAACACTCGCACCAAGAACTACAGATATAAGCCTGATATTTGCGTGCATTCGATCAAGACTCCGAGGCAGTTCAGTGAGTTACGTACTACTAGCGGCACCGATCTTGAGCGCTGGGAGAAAAATGCGCAGAAGGCCATTAAAAGTACGTGATTGGTCAGTCGCATAACGCGCCTGCACTACCGGCCGGATTGGTTGTTTGCTCCATGGATTTGCGTCTCGTGCTGATGCGCAAAGCGATCCCTACTCTTTTCTCCAACGCTCAAGATCCGTGCCGGGGATACGCAAAGAGTCCGATTTCAAAAAACGATATTTTCTAAATTGGCTTCAGTCATTGTCGTATCTTGAACACAAGGATGTTAATTCCTTGCTTACAATTAGTGTGTTCTCTGGCGCATAATTATTTATTTTAAAAAAGCCATCGAAGCAGAATTTAGTGAGTTACGTAGTTCCATGTATCTCGTTTTAACTGAATTCGTGCTGTCTCTGTGATCTCAAAAGATCAAATTTGCTATGCGTAAACCTTCGCGCCATTCGGACCAAGCGTTGACTTATAAAATCAATATGCCAGTCATACGAACCGCGGTAATCTGAGGCCCAATTCCCGTAATTTGACAATTGTCGCAATCCGGTGTCGATCCGGTCCCAGTAACATTACTATCACAAACGGTATTCTCGTAAACTTTCAATTTGACGTAAAATTATTAAAACTATCCCAATAAGACTAAAAACAGGGGAAAAAAATATCTTATTTTGGTTTCTTCCATTTTCAGTCGCATTACGAACTATAATTGCATTTTTTGGGTTTACGAGAATACTGTTTGGGATCGTAATGTTACTGGGAGCGGATCGACACCGGATTGCGACTATTGTCAAATTACGGGAATTGACCCTCTGTTGTATTCGAGCCTTACACGAAAATCACTGTGATGTTTTCAGACTGGATATTAAATTCAGTTGAAAGTATTGGTTCGCTGTAAAATGTAGTTGTGAAAATGGTGTTCAATGTCGAGCTACGAAATTTGTAACTCTTTACTCCTTTTGGAGGATTGTTAACGTAGCAATCAATTTTAAACTCAAATGCTATTTTATTATACTTATTCTTTATTCTTACGGCTCTCTCGACTCGATTTATAATGAAGCTGAAATAAGCACAAATTGTTTACGGTGTATTATAATCATATTATCTTCAAATAAGTACTTCCTTGTTATTTGAAAATGTATTAAATGTTTTGTTGTTTTGTCTTTCGCAATGCACAATAATTTATCAATCAAAGCACGACGCTTTATCAGAGTTTGTAAAATTGATGCATTTTCTATCTCTCTTATTGCAATATTATGGTTATTTTATTAAGAGGCAATATTTATTATAATAAAGTTTTCTAACAAACCTTGTATGTAGATCACATTTGTTCGTTTTGCCATTTATCTTTAACCTTGTTATATTGTTTCTTTAGTTTTAAATGGAAATGCTTTAAATGACATTAACATTTCGTTATGTATCAGTATTTTTGATTAAACAGGATAGTGTCCGTGTCACGTCGGCAAAGTTTGTTTTCTGTAATGATACCAAAGACGATTGAATATCCCTTAGTGTAGAGTTGTAGTGGACGCGCCGAACCACTGCTCCTGTAACACTAGAATTGTAATAAAATAAAACGTTATAGATTTTATAATAGTAGTGTAAGACTTGTATAAATTAATACTAGGCGCTACGATAAGAAAAAATGTGGTATGAAATTAAAATTTATTTTTAATACCTGTGGAGTATTATACGGAGTACGGTAGTAACGTAGTACTAATTGTGAAAGTTGTAAACAACCCGATTAAATACTGGCTGGACATTTGTTGAACAAATCGAAATCATTTATGATGTAATATGGTTTGCGAATTACAATTCACATAATATTCTGAAACAGTTGTATTTCAGTGAATCTAATTTTAAGCCATAAATGTATGTAAATATACCTTTATAGGTATATTATGTTATTCTTATCACATTAAATTATGGATTACGATTCTGACTTTTATTTTTTAGTTTCATTATGTTACTCACGATTCGACTTCTGCGCAGTGGCGTTGTTTACATAAAATGTCACTTACTAGCGAAATGTCATCCAGAAAGATACTACTGCGTCAGAAAACGCCACCTCCACATTCTAGTGCTTAATCTCCTTAGATGGACTTGCGCATCACCGGATTAGCTAAGTACAGGAATTAAGACATCATTCTGTCTCTGTCAACGTTCTTAGAAAATAAGACAGCTTACTATGCGTGTGAAGGTATGCGTCTACTGTATCGGAGCTAAAGCGTACGCAGCATCAGAAGATTCTATGGACCTGCGTGCACTGATAACGTAGTCGGTAGTGTTATTAATGTTACTCGTCCTCGGCCTTCTTATGTCTTCCATAACGGGAATCGTTTCTGCCACCCACAGATGAACACTCGACTTCTATTAAAATACCAATGCGATATTTGAATGCAGTGGACGCACCCTTATCGGCAAATCGTAAATGCCGATGCCGTTTGGTGCGTACCTACGATCCTATTACGGTTTAGTGGACGCGTTACATTAGTGCCATTAGTACATAGCTCGGTCGCGGACGCACTGCTGGATACTTCGTTTAGCGCCTAGCGTTTATGTTTACCTACGCCAGGCGCTAAGCGAGGCATAGGCAAGGCATACATTTAGCATGTTCGGCTGCGGCCTAATCCTGAACTGTGCAAGAGAACCTTAGGTGCTTGCGCACCAGCAGATGACCTTAGTACGGACAACTATTATATTTATTCTGTGGTACGGGATTAAGACATTCTGTCATTGTCAAGTCATACCTATACAAACTGAAAGCTATGAAATGATTTCCAATAGTTAAATACAGTGTTGGTGTATGAAAAGTTCCAGAATAGATTCGCAAATCCTGAGATGCGCAAGTCTCTGAAATTGATAAACAATTATGAAACAAAGTTTAAGTAAATGTTAGTGAAACTATATTTCAAAACCAAGTCACACATTACAGACAAAACATTTTTATTCTTGTGGTTCGATTCCAGCAGGCAGACAACAATATCTTTTTCTGGCCAAAACGAATTTACGTTCTGTTGTTTCTCTAGTACTGTACGGATGCATAATTTGCAAATCTTCTAAGCGCCCGAACAAATAAGAGAAATATATTTCACGGAACTTTTTATCCGGAAACTGAGCTTGATACATCGTCGGCCACATCAAATTATTAACTCCCGCTAGCGATCTATATAACGCCAGTCGGTAATTGTAAGTGTATGTTTTGAATTTTTCGTTTAAGTCGTGTTTGTGAACCCAGGTTGTGTGTCCAGAATATGTCGGGTCCTTAGGTGGAGCTACATGCCCATATTTTTTCGACTGCAGCATTTGAAACATCTGCCAGTACGTAGTGCTCTTACGTAACATTTCTGCCCTTTGACTGTCGGAGTACGGCCCGTAAATTCGTCGCCGCATCCATTCCTTGAGTTCAGGTACGAGGTGAATATCTGGCAGTCGCGCTGCTACATTCACGCGTCTCATTAACCGCAATGCACATTTCAAATAATCTTCTGGCTTAGGATTCTGTCCTAGACAAGTTGTTGAGGACCGTTTTTTCTTTTTCTTTTTATCCTTTTTGTCTTTGATTGTCCCATCATCTACATGCAACATACTATCTGTATCCCACAACCTTTTAAATTCCCTTTCAACGTGTAGCCTCTTTGAGTCCAAGTCGTATATTGTTTCATAATTAAATTTAAATGGCACGTGTTTAGTTGGCTTTTGGAAATACTGTAACTCATCCAACGGAAACGTGCCTTCATTGCCATAATCATAGTAGTGTTTGCAGTAACATTTACTGCTTTTTACATACTCGAACACTTTGTCTTGCCATTTCTTTAAGCAATCGCAGGGATCAGGTTTCGGGGGCGGCGGTCGAGCGCGAAAACCGCAGTGTATGTTGATGTACTCGCCATTCATTAATTTATACCCACCATGTATAAGATCGCCTAATGGGGGCAATATAGATACACTGCCAAGTACAAACACTGATTTGCCTGCTACTTGACAAACACCATTAATTGTGTACTGCGAATTCCACAGGCCAGTAGAAGGAGCAACAGGTTTTCTTCTGCGAACAGTCTTTTTTCGATTTGTAACACATAAACCGTAAGTCTTCTTTACTTCGGTGACGCATAGCTTCGAACCTCCTTTCATTCGACGATGGCTCGTACGAGTTACTGTTTTCATCGCCAGAGTAGTGACCGAGGAGTAAGGTTCAATGTTCATAATGCCGGCGAGTTTATCGCAGTATGATCGTGGCAGTCTTTTCTTAGGTGGGGGCGGTGGTGGAGGAGGAGGAGGTGGCTTCGGTATCGGTGGTTCCTCCTCATAAGGCTCGTTCAAGTCGTCCAAATTTGGTAGAGGTGGTGGACGAAGTCGCTTCCGCATGGGAGGTTCATACAAAACTGCAATCATCTTTTGTAAATATGGCGAGGCTAGTGGTGGTTCTGGTTTCGGTTTCGGTTTTAGTTCTTTCTTTTTCTGCTGTTTATCAGGGCGAAATCTTTCTATCAATAAAGCAATTAAATTATCAAGTCCTAGGTACAAAATACCAGATAGCATTAGTCTGGCGTTTAAGCTGTAAGAGGACCGTTTGCCATCGATATTGTGCCCGTATGTCATCGCAAATAGCTGGGCGAGCATTACTTTCGGGTCGTTGCGGCCTAAATAAAGGCAGTTCATAAGGTCAACATGGTTAGGGCGAGGATACAAACCTAATTCGCGCATTATCTTGGCAGTACGTACTGGGCGTCCTTCTAGTAAATCTTGATATATTGAAAACTCTAAGTTGTCTAAAGCTATTCTTTGAGGCACACTCAGAGCCTGGTACCAGATAGGGCCGATGGCTTTCTTCATGGAATTGAATACAATTTTATCCTTCTGCTTGCGGTACTCTTTAAGTTCTTCCATGAATATCTGTCTCTCTCGCATCTTGCCAGCATACACGATCTGCATGTGGTGGTTAGCACGCTGCTCGTGACTGGTCTCCGGGCCATATTTCTGATGAACCATAATTTCATGTGAATGAGAATATCGTGATAATAACAAATAATCAAAACCGCATAATATGTATATTAATCAATCTACGATAAACTGCAATTTGGAAAAAAATATTTACAACTCTGTTAACTTAAAAGTCAATCACAAACGTCATTTTATAACTAAAGGGCATTTCGCATTATTTCAAAAAGATTTACACGTAATAATTAAAAATAAAAATAAAGATTTTTAGCCCACGTCTCTATGGTTGTAATCTAGAATGTAATGTATGTGCTGACATCTGACGCCGAGTAGGGAGTTGAACACTTGTTAGAAATATTTAAAGGTTGTGAATAGTATTACCACAAAACGATTGTATCTGTGGTTCCTTCTAATTCTAAGGTTTAATGAATAGATTGAATTAAAATACCTTAATACTTTGACAAGCTGCTAATGCCATCTACCGGCGAGCAGAATTACAGCTAAAACATTTTCATTTCATTTGTATTCTAATCTATTTCACAAATATAACTTAGTCACTGACTTGGTATTATATATATATGAAAATACATCATCATAAATCTAATGACCAAAAAGGTCACCATGGACATATTACAGCTAACAACAGCTATAGTTTAATAGATCTATTCTGGATAATATTAAAAACAAACAACAGTTACGATTCCCGAAACCTCATGTATTATATTCCCAAAATTAGCGTATAACGGGTGTATACGTTTTGTTAGTCATGCGCGCAGTGACGTGTGGTCGGTCTCGATCAGCTGGCAAAACTCGGCCGGTCGAAGACCTAGGGTGAACGCCCCTCATCCACCACCTGAGTGACTGAATTATTCTCCTTATTCATACGAACCGGCGAATCGATCTCAATAAATTTAAGGTACATTTCCGGGAATCGTTGAGTTAGAACTTAGTTAAATGCTAAACCGCTCGCGTAAGCTGTGACGATGAATGGAGATGCACGTAACTGTTTGTGTTCGTCGCGTGAATGGGGCAATTGAACTATTGTACCCATATACGGTACAGGCAAAGCTTTTAAAAATAAACTCATGGTTTAAATTACATTACGCATTACAATATCCATGAATGTTTGATTATCATCAGCTTATCAACAGCTTTGAAAATATTTTTTCACTCGGAAAGTTGGTCTGAAGTTGCCTATTGAGCGGGTTGAAAGTAATACTTTTCAGGCTTAAGGAAAATCGTTTTCAGCTGACACCTGTATTTTTTTTTACTAGTTCTATATGTACATTTCTATTGAACCATGTTATATATTTCTATACAGCCACACAATAACAGCGGGATGTAAAATTGATTCACATTAGTTAAGTATTAAATAAACATATTTTTTTAATGACCATAATGAAAAATAATGCCTAAGGAGGGTTAGGGATCTTTGGTCATAGTGTCGTTTCGTCATTAAGAAACAATTATGGCGTTTCATCATTGCTATTATAAATTAATTATTTTTAGTGTCGTTTGGTCATTTGGTCATTGGCTTAAAGTACAGTCCACAATGCAGTTTTATTTTCAAAAAATGCATTAATTTAGCTACGCTCATTTTGACAGATGACCGCTATACATATAATGTGTGATAGCGCGGGTGATAGACATCGCGGGCTGATCGTGATTAGTCATTTAACTTTATTATAGATAGCTGTGATTGAATTACTGTGATTTTTATTGTTAATTTTTAAGACTTGTGAATATTAAGGACTTGGAAAGTATGTGATTACTTACCTACTAATAATCATTCTTCAGAATATTTTTATCTGTGTACCTTTTCTAGGATTTTCAGTCTTTATTTCTATAGGAATTCACGTTTCTATAGATAGACATGCCTGTGATTGATTCTGGGAATTTTTATTGTTAATTTTAAAGAGTGTTAAGAATTGTTGTATTTTGAATTTTAGCCCTGTATTAGATAGATATCTGTAATAAATATTGGGATTTTTAATAGTAAATTTTAAATAATGTTAAAAATAATTATATTGATTTTTTTGCCAAATTAAGAAGCAAATTGTAAAAAATAATATACCTAACTAAAATACCCCATCTATTTCTCCTTGATGACAAAGCAATTAAAATAGATCTGATTTTATGTTATTTTTTATTGACATTTATTAATTGTTTACTGAAAAATTTAAGAAATTTTTACTACTTATTTAAGTAATCAAAAACTTTAATAGTACCTACATAATTTTCGAATATTATTGCAAAATTCAAATTATTATAAAATTAACACTACTGAAGATAATGCAGTAGGTAACCTACCTATGTTGTAAAACCTGTTTTGATAGAACTATAGCATTGTTTGATTTATAAATGGGCGTACAATGTGTGTGATTCACAGGGTTCAACTCGGTGTCAACGGCAAGGCAGCGCGCTCCCAAAGACACCACACACATTCCACAAATTACGCAAATACGCAATTGCATACAAAGCTGTTACTTGAATTTGAAAAGTATTGATAACATTCTTAAGTTAATTTTGTGTCATTACAACAAATGATTCAACAGTCACCCCCTCTGAATATAATCTTCAATGTATCCTTAAAAGTCATAACTATGTTGGCACCATAAAAATAATCAAGGTTTGATTTTATACTTATGGCAACTTTTCTTCTGCTTTCTCTCTTTCGCAATGTATATGCTAATACAAATGTGTCCTTCCCAAATAAATCTATATAAATAAAGCAAAGTCGGGTTAGTTACACCATTTATAAGTCTGATCTGTCTGATCATCAAGAACGGCTAGGCTGATTTTTATGATATATGATTTTTTGGATTTGTCTTTGCCCCGAATAGCAGAATTAAATAATAAATAATAAATCTTTTATTAAAATACAAGAAAAGCAGATACATTCTTAAAAGTACAACTTAAAACTATACAGTGCAAGGAGTTACCTTTGCCTGAACTAGGTAGAACCTGTGCTTCAGGCGAGAGTAAACTTAAATGAACTTCTAGGTGACATAAATTAACAATAATTAATTATTAAAAATAGGGAAAATATACAATTTAAAGTTTTCAATACTATCAATCTATTTTACTTACATATTAGGGTTTCTGATTTCTCGACTTAATTTTTTTCCCGAAGCTCGAGTATTCTCGACTTGAATTTCCCGGGAATTCCCGGGAACTCGAGAAATTTCTAAAATCGTATAGATCCTCTACAAATACAAAATAAAAGTCACATTTATTTGGTAATTAGTCTTTAAAACGTTTATGTCTTGTATATTGCGCATTATTTAACACTTAAACATAGTATCAAACTATTTAAAAATCAACCTTTGTTTACTTAACATAAGCAAAAAAAGGTTTTGTCTGTGTCAAAATATACGTGTCCAATATTTGCTGTTAATCCAACTGATTTTTTTAGGAAACTATCCCAGTGTATTTGAGCCTTTAATTGATATCTTTTTCGGACATTTGGAGCATTGTGCAGACGAATTATCTTTTATTTCAGAAAAATAAATCCAAACATTTTGATTTTTTAATGACAAACCTAAAAAAAAGCAATACATGACATATAACATAACATATTCATGTTGTATAACATCAAAAATTTGAGAAGTTAAATATTAGTGAGCTCAACTTATGTATTACAGTACATTTACAAATAATTAATTTTAAGTTAGCGTTATTATAAATGAGCTAAAATATTCGAAGAAATAAGGACAGTGAGTGTAGATCCTACCTAAATCTATATATATAAAAATGAATTGCTGTTCGTTTGTCTCGCTAAAACTCGAGAATGGCTGGATCGATTTGGCAAATTTTGATCTTGAAGTATGTGTGAAAGTTCAGGGAAGGTTAAAAAGGTCAGAAAATATAAAAAATTGCAAGGAAAGTAGATTACAACTATTTTATTTTCCTATACAAACTGTTAGTGCCTGTCAAATTGGCGGAACAAAGTTCGCTGGGTCAGCTAGTAAGATATAAAAAAAAACCTTTAAACTGTAAATCTATCAACCTTTATATGTCAAATTAAAATAAAGTGTGTCTACAGTGATTAAAGAAATGTCACTGAAATACTTACGAAAATTCCCGATGCACACAAATTGAGCCGTGCAATGGCACCGATATTAGCACCGACGACGTGAGCTTCGCCATAAAGTATGTGCGAGTGACTGAACTGTCGGCGCGGCAAAGTAGTATCATTATTGCTTAGTATTATTGCAAAAAATCTCGTTTATAATGTTTTTTTTCTATTCTTAAAAATTCTCGATTTCTCGAGTTCTCGACCAATTTTTTCTCGTCTCGAGTAGGGCTGAATTTCCCGGGAATTCTCGCTTCGAGAATTCTCGCCCAGAAACCCTATTACATATTAAAAGTAATTGTTCAGTTTTATCGTAGGACAAAGATAGTAAATACTTAACTATTTCTAATCTACAGTTATTACCATTAACATCTAAAAATTAAAAAACAAAATAATGACAGGGCGGTACGAAGTTCGCCGGGACAGCAAGTTGTTTATATAACAGTAATTATATAATAATATTCATTTTTGTAACGTCATATGCACCGCCCACAAAACATTTCTGTTTAGCCTAATGGTCGACTGGTAGAGAATGCCACATGGCATTAAGTCCACCTTTTGTACGATTTTATTTTGTGCAATAGTTTAAATAAAAAAAAATAATCAGCGACTTATTAATTTTATATTTGTGCAGCAACACTTAAAAAGCTGAACATGAAACTTTGAGACAGAAGCTTGCCAAAAAAGACAGCTGGGCTGGCAGCATTTCGGAAACGCTGTCGAGTCTTTTCATCGCCAATCCCTATAAAGCGAAGACGTAGACACTTACGGTACGACTAGTAGACCAATTTAAAGTTGGTGTGCTATGGAGAAATCGGAAATGAGGTCATTCGACAGAGACCTAAAGTCATCGATATAGCTCAAAGGATAAGCAAACTGAAGTGGCGGTGGGTTGGTCACATTTGCCGCAGAACCGATAGGTACCCGATGGGGTAAACGTTTCTTGAGTGGAGACCACGAATAGAGACACGCAAAGATGCTGGCAGTAAAAATGATCGGTGGCTTGCATTGTAAGAGGCCTCTTTCCAGCAGTGGACGTAGGCTGATTAAATACCAATCAATATTTAGGAATACATTGTGAAAAAGGAATACATTTTAGGTAATCATTTAAATTGTTTTTTTGTTTTAACAATTTACTTATTAAGTTATTAGCTACCACTTTCAAATTGACTTACTTTTTCACAAATAGTAGACGTCTGTGTCCTTCGTAACAACAAACTCCAATGGCAGCTTTGAGTAACGTTAACATATGTACGTCTTTCTAATCAAGCAAATGTTTAATTACATCGTAATTACCTGCTGAGAGAGGATTACCCCGCCCGTTGCATTTCCGCTGTATAAGTTACAGCGCCCATTTGTGTCTAAACTTTCCTAGTTCCGCCGAACGTGAGATGTGTATCTACAGACCGCCTAACTCAGAGATGGTAAACCAAAGCACTGCCATCTTTAAGCAAGCATCTAGAAATTATAGTCACACAGAGTAATAATATTATATTGAGGAGTACCAGTCTTCTCGCATGCGCGATACGGCTAATAATTGAAAAGACCCAGTTAAATTGTTTTTGCGGAAAAAAACGCAGCTAAGGCAAAAAAAATCTCCATCCAACCACAGAATACCTAATAGTGATCCAACCATGGAGCACATACCCTATACATAGAGTATAAATAATGTCATATGATTTATTCGACAATTTCTTCCGCCATTTTCAATCTGTATCTGTACTGTTTTTGTATGGGCGAACGTCGACAGGAGTTGCCATTTCATACTAAATGTAAGTGAAAAATCACTAACTAGTATCGGAGAAAGATGGTTCGTATTGCTGCTCTATAGGGTATGTGCTCGATATATATATCGACATAGGTTTGGAAATAAATATAATTTTCCAAACCTAAAATAAATAAAATTATGTTACATGTAACATTTTTTAAATGTAATAACATTATCCTGCATTATTTCTTGTCTTTTGCGTACAATACATTTAATTTCAAAGTCTATTTGTGTCTTCGTGGTACTTGAGGGAGTTAGAAAAAAGTTGGTGTATTCCGAGATAATAATTATTTTGTTCTTACAGTACATTATCAGATGTATAGGTTTGCTATCCCTGGTTTAGCTCATGAGCGTTCACTTTCCACGTGCAAGGAAGTATCTGCAGCCACTTTCACTCCATTCAAGATCACCGTTCCGCCTCGCGGTGCGCGGGCGCAGACAGTCGCTGAACCTATTGTTTGTTGATACGATTGCAATTTTGTTATTATTATTGCTTATTGGATGGGAAGATCTTTGTTTCAAATCACCATTTCCGTTAAGTGCGTAACACTGTTCTTGATTGCTTCATTTGTTAATCGTTTTAGAGTTGGTAGTTTCGACAATATCTAAATAATGTGTACCAAATTTAAGTTCGATATAGTAATTACCCCGTTAGCATCGAAGCGGTCTCATGAGACCGCTTAACAATGGTAATTTTATTGTGTCTAGTTTATGTATGCTTAATGAGTTTGAATGATTTCACCCAAATATATAAATTTGTAAACGAATAAAGCTTGTAGAAATACTACTTGACTAAGAAAACGTGATGTGTCTTTGATTTGTAAAAAAAAACAGCAGTAGTATTGCGTAACACACAAACGGAGGAAGGAAGAAAGGAAAAACAACTTTTTATCGATTTAAGAAGCTCCGCATTTTTAAGGTCGGTTAAAAAGCATTCTTCCATTGAATTGTACCTATAACTGAAGGCTAAAATCAAGTGAACCACTCATAAGAGGAGCCAACACTCCAAGTAAAAGTAAAAGGTGTATTTTTTATGTTTTGCTTGGCACGAGGTTCAAATAAAACATGTTCCAAGCCAGTCTCGTCTTAAAACATAAGTAAACACCAACGTGTGACTAGCAAAGGAAAGTTACCTATCTGCAGTCTACGAAAGTGCTTTGATGGATGTACTGAAAGTTACTCTCCACGGCAGACTATTGAACCATAAAATATTGTTAGTAGTTGTTTAGGCCGTACAAACATTAAACTAGATTACTAGAGGATTTAAGAATCTGTTGTGGATAATAAAACAATCAACACTATCTTTCTATTGGCTAGAATTCCGTTTCTGCCTTGTTTTTATGTCTAACGGTTACTTTTAATTATTAAGTCTGTTAAAAGTCGTCCCAAATTGCTTCATTTCGGATTATGTTCAAGGGTACCATAAAAGAAGGGATAAAGCATTAGGAAAAAGAAGGCAAATACTATATTCAACCTCGGCAATTCTAGAGCCTGCTGGCGTTTGTCGGGATGATGGCTAAAGGCCCGACGGTATGACCATCATTCCTTGGAGTAATGGCCGTGCGTTGGCCTGGGACGCGACTTGCGTGGACACTTTGGCCCTCTCCCACGTTCGTGCCTCTTCAAAGGCTCAGGTGCTGCAGCTGCCTCTGCGGAGTCTGTAAAAATAAGAAACTACTCCGCCTTAGACAGCTGCTACCGTTTTGCGCCTTTTGGAAAGGAGTCGTTGGGACCCTGGGGCCCAGAGGCTAAAAAACTATTTGCCAAACTATCCACCCGCGTAGTCAATGTTTCTGGTGACCTGCGGGCTGGTAGCTGGTACCTTGGCCAACGGATAAGCTTATGTATTCAGCGAGGCAATGCTGTTTTGTTATTAATTCTGTTTTTAATTTTGTTTACATTTTGTAAATATTATTTAGTTCTTGAATTTTTGTTGTAAGTTATTAATAAATATATCTGTATAATTAAATATTGAGTAATTAACTAACTAATCGATATATATTTATGTAAATTTCAAATTAAGGTTGTTTATTCAACTTAGAATTAAAATATTCTGACCATTAAAGGTTTTGTGTACAAAAAGTAATCCAAAGTTATATTTAGGTTTTAAGTTAGTTGAGCTGTAGCTGTTTAGATTTTCACGTGTAGACATTGTGACAGAACAACTATTAAGTTTTTATTTAAATAGGTAATAATAAATAAAATTAAAACTACCTTGTTAAGAAAAAACTCTACAGAATAGCGTCCAAAGGTTTCTACGATCGATGCAATTAATATAACCAAGCACCCATTAACTTTTTACGAAGATCAAGGCGCCTTTAGCTTCAATTCCCTAAGTAGAGTTTCAGGGGGCATTTCTCCAAAGGGGTCATTGACCGGACTCTTATCTTATGTGTATGTGTGTGTACACGTGCCGCGCGTACGCGCATGTGTGTGCGCCTGCGCCGCGGTATCGTATGTACTTGCATTGTAAGATGCACATTATTATGCAACGATCATTGTGGAACGGATAAGCATTATTGAAAACGATTTAAAAATAGCATTGAGACTTATTTGAGGGGTTCGTACTTACTATAGACAGCTTTTTGTATAAATACACGCGGTGTAATGTTGATTTAGTACCACGTTTGATGTATGCAGTAAAATAGGGAAGGGTTTTATTATGATGTTAAATTATGCTTATTTCATACTAAGTACTCATGAATAAACCAACATTTTAAATAAATCCTGTACAAAAGCTGGTGATTTGTCTTTGTGGATATTTTACATCCCCTTGATTTTCATAAAATCAAATTCCTATCAAGAGCAAATAGTTATTGTAATGAGATTGTTGGCAATACCATTTTGAAATAATCCAGCTTCCTTATACGTACACCGTAATCTAACGAGAAAGTTAGGATCAGTGTCTGGTCTATGGCACTGTACGAACCATTCTAATTAATCGTGAGTGCTTTATCTTTAGAAGCAGAGTCGATGAAAATAGCTTGAGTGAGCCCCAACATGGAGGACGACTCACTAAGACCAAACTGAGTGAGGCGTGTTGTAAGACGTGTAAAGTTATTTAATCTCACGGTGTTGTATGTCCGACAGGTGGCATATATAAGTTAGAAATGTTTGTAGCAGAATTAATTACATCACTTTATTAATGGATTTCCCTTGACAATTGGCTGGAATAAAATTGGATAGGCGCTGTGAAATGGACTTTGTTTCAGTAGCCTAATATTCTTAACTTTTTTTCATAATTAGTTTTCGAAACATTTATAACTAGGAACTCGCCCTTGTTTCACACAATTACTTTATTTAAGAAATTATCGAAATAATAGTGAAAAAAACAGCGGTAAACAAACAAACTCGCTTTTTAAGATAGAACTAACAATGCAAAATTGTATCCCCTACATTACATTATTTAATTATGTTTATTTTTACTAGTTACTCAATAGTTTATTGGATTGAAAGCACTAGGAAATCGCAATTAAGACACTACGGCTGCTGTAAAGGGAGCAGAACGACGACAAGATTATATCCTTTGACAAATAGTCCCTGAAAAGGGAAGAGAGCGATGCCCAAATACTTATTGGGTGAACAACCTCTTAATGCTTGCCGGGGACAATTTATTTTTACCGTACGAGTCTACGTTTGAACTGAAATTTCGATATACAATTTTATTAACACTAGGAAAATTCGTTTATAGATACAAGGCCACCCACGCGCCGTACAACGAAAATAGAAGCCGCATTGTTTCTGAACGTTGGAAAATGTACTGTCGAATTTATTTCTAAGCCAGGTTTCTCTAGCTTCACGCTCAGCTTAGATACAGTCAAGTAGGTATAGGTACTTTCATTTCAGCTAAGGGTCAATATCCAGTCGCAACTTGGCAAGGTTTGCTCGATAATTCCTACGGGCTGAAATTAGTTCTTATCTACTTACGATTTCATGTTAGGTTCTAACTTTTTTATAGTCAAAGCTTTGTCTTGTTGTTGAAATCGACATGTCGAAGTCTCTTGTGTCATGTATTGTATTATTATACTAGAGCTGTTGCCCGCGACTTCGTTTACGTGGTCTTTAGTTTAGAAAAAAAAATGCTGGATAGGACACCCTAGTCACCTAGCGGTTTGAAATATACGAGTACTTTACGACCTATTCTTATACCTATGAAATATAAAAAAAGTTCATAAAAAATCCGTTGAGTCGTTTCGGTGGAGTGAGGCCTCCAACATCGTGTCACGAGATTTTTATATTTATAGATAGGTATTACTAAGTTATCGTTAGGTGAGAGACGATAAAGTCTAAAGGTGTTGTACCACGCTTATTTAGTATCTTGCCCTTTTAGTGCTGTTGCATGCAGCTTCAGCTGTTTTTCGCGATTCAAATTAGCAGCAACACATGAAATGAACCACGCAGGTCAGCTCGTGTAAAGCTCCACTATAAGGCAAAGCTTCGTTCGGTGCTCGACAGGGCTAGGATGTATGACATAGTCGTTGTTAAGACAATAAATTAAATTATAATTGCTTGTAGAATTTGATCATTGGATACGGGTACGAATATAGTACTCTTCTGTATACTGTTTCAATACTACTTGTATGTTAAATTAGTTTGAAAACAAACGTCATTTGTTTTTGTTGAATGATACATCCTAACTACACGGCCTGTTCGGCCGCCGAACAAACGAAAATACCGAAACGTTATCGCTATCAGCGTCTAATTATAGCGGGCCAAGAACCGCCGTTGCTCGAGTCAAGGGTACGTTCACTCCTCCCAAGTTCAAAGGTCACGAAGGTCATGGCTGAAACTGAAATATTCGGAAACGAAACCAGACGAATTGTCTGTTACGATCCGCCTTTTGTCTTCAGTGCGAAGTTAGTAAAATACATGAGGACCTTGAACTTGATGGTTTATAGGATTACAATACGTATGTGAAGCTGACAACCGCAACTGACACATATCCATATAGTTTTATAGTGAGTCTGTTTTTTCAAAACCTACCACTGCCATAAAAATAGCTAAAGTAACCAAATATTAGTTGAAATTTATTACCGTCTGAACAATATCTCGATCAGTAAATCATTATTTAGAAAATAGTGACATTTTACAATGATTTTCCGGCTAAGCGTTATCTAGGTGTGCGTGTGGGCGTGAATACGCGAGCGTCATGACAAGTTCCATTCGTGTGTGCGTTCATATGTTTGTGTGAGTGTGTGCGTGCAGGGATCACGTTACAGCTGAAACTCGGGGCGCCTGCCGAAAAGTGCGGTCGACGACCCGGTCAGGAGCACGGCCGTGTACGCCGATCGAACAATTTGCATCTATTGTCTACTAAGGAGTGTGGAAATATTAATGTATATAATTGAATAATTATTTTTAAAAAAATAGTTATTTATTTTCTTCATTAAGAAAACAAACAGCATGAAATAGTACATACGAACTTTAAAAAAATAATTAAATAATACATTATCATAATTAGTTATCCACGGTTAGGTATAATAATATAAAGTATAATGATTATTAATTTATTGGTTTAACTAGTGAAATAAGATTGATAAAATCGATCTGGATTCATATTTTTTGTGAATATAATTTACATGTAAATACATGATTAATTACGTGTGATAAAATAATTCTAAAGGGGATTATGCCATTAATATTTTTAAATAAACGTGCTATTAGAGTACTATTACAATAAATTAGATATAAAAAGGTTTCATAAGGATTTGGTGACGTTTATCTGCTTCGATCACTACATAAGGCGTAAGTAAATCAATATTCGTAGTTTATATGTATTTACTAGCTGGCAGCTGCTCTGCCCGCGATTTCGTTCACGCGGTCTGTGCAAAGCAGTAGTAAGTCTAAACTAAAGACCACGCAAACGAAGTCGCAGGCAAATCAAATCAAATCAAATCATTTATTTGCTAAAACATGGTAATTACAAGCTGTTATAATATTAAAAGGTGTCATCTTGCTTAACCTAAAGGTCATGCAAATATCATAATAAAAAAAATTAAAAAAAATTCATTACAAAAATTTAAATAAATGTCACTTTTATAAAATTAAAATTTTCCAGACTAAAGAGTATTATATCTTCTATTCCAGGCTAATCTGTTTCTGTGCCGAATTTCATTAAGATTTAAACTTTCGCATCTCCATGTAATATTATAAAAATTATTTGAATAAGATTATATTTTACTTATTTAACACAATTAAATATGTAAAAAATCTAGTTTATTTATTACTTCTTATTCAAATAATTTCATGTGGAAAATTCACAAAACTATAAACATAATCCTTTTCCTGTTCCTGGTTTCATCAATATCAAGAATGCGCGCGCGAACTACACGGCCCGGTGATATATTTGGTGACATTGAACCGCGTCCATTGCCAACGACCTCGCTCCTCGGGAAGCTCGCTTTGCGTAATCGCTCCTGCGTAGTACTGACGAGGCCTCGTCATACTCATGGCACGCGTTTACTGCGCGCTCGTCGGAATTCCTTATAGGACAAGAATGTTTTAAAGTATTTTTTAAAGTTTTTATTCGATTGTGTACTTTTGTAGTAGGCCTACGTTTGTATTATCGCTATATCTCCTCACACTATATAAAAGCGTATCTTCACAGCTGTATCAGGAAATTCAATTTTCTATAGTATTTTTGGTAATTTAAATAGTATTAATTTTGTCAATTAATGTTCACCTTACTGTTACTTTCTTAACTATAAAACTATTGTATATTTTCATATTAGAAATTCTGTGCCGTATTAAAGATAAATATATCGCATTTTAATGAAAAACACTGACATATATAATTGATTTTTCACAGTTCATACGTCCTAAATCTAAATATACCTGTTTTTAAATCAGAAAAAATCAGAACCTAACTTACATTGAAATAACTATCCGAAATTAGGCTATTATTTGATTTTCAGGTGTTTAAAAGTAGAAATGCTTGACGAGGTACTTCAATTAGAATGTTTTTATACGTAGTAGACTCCGTCTACATTTAATTTTAGAGAAGGTTAAATTGTTCAATTAAGTGCACTTGAAAGTGTCTAATACAAAACAGTAGCAAATACAAATGTACACATTAAGCATTAGTTACCTTCACATAACTTGACTCAGTAAAATTAATCCAAAGTTCTATACTACGAAAGTGCAATTTAGTTCGGTTGATCTTGCTACGAAATGCACGGAGGAAAGTAGACTGGGCGCCGTGCATCATAACTTATACAAGTTACGGCTGGTCCTAGAAGCACTTTGGAATCTCGATCTGGGCTTTGGAGATTAAATTGTACTATTTACTAGGTACTTGATACAGGAACCTACTTTTAAATTGAAATTAATGGGTACCTACTATATTTTTCATCGATGTACCTTATAAGAATGAACAAATAGCGGCTATATTGTCGACAAATTTAGAAACAGTAATTAGAAAGTTGTGAGTTTTTATGATTGAGCATAGTTTTATACAGAATAAATTTTATCTTATCTTATAGTTTCGACTCTTCAAAATGCAGTAACAAAAAAGCAAAAAGCACAAGCTGTACTGACTAAAGGACATAATATGATTCTTCTGAATTAACACTTTCACAAACCAAGGTTCTACATCCCATTGTATTCACCCGGTCCCGGTCCCGGTCGTAAAGTCGTAAATTAAAACTATTTGTAATATTTAGATATTTGATCTTGCTCTCGATTCTTGCGTCATATCTAGGTTGTGTTATGATAAGTTCGATCAGCCTCTAAAGCTTGTCCTCACAAGCTTTTCAGTAGTTCGCATAGCTTCTTACGTTATCAACTGAATTATCAGTTGATAACTTAAGAAGCTAATTAAAGAAAGAGCGAGTAATTGTTTTTTAAGTCCATGATGGATGACTTTAACAGGCCTAAAGATTACTTATTTAATGTTTACTTGATTTATCAAGATAATCATCAAGCTTCACACAGTCAGTCAAGAAAGAGTGCAAAAAAAAACTCTTCGCATTACAAACATCTGTCGCCCCAAAAACTAAATGACTTTTCTTGGAAAATATAACGACACTTTGTTTCAATAACAAATTATGTACTTCGTTTGTCACAGAGATATAATTGATAAAATACAAAGCAATGCACTCATTTGGAAATAAAATTTGGAAGGTAAGCTATTTGTCAGGTACTGGAAAGTATAACAACAGACGTTGTCATGTTCAAATTTGATAATCAGCTGTCAAACGACATTTGAGCCCGTAGCTTAGTAGCAAACTATTTTTTTCCCAAATTTGAAAAATGTATTTGGAAAACTTTTCCGATTCTTTTCAAACAAATATTGTTCTGACAGTTGTGGACTACGAAAAGAAAAGAAATTAGCCAAATCGGTCGAGCCATTCTCGAGTTTTTGCGAGGCTAAGAAACGGAAATTGTTTTTTAAATAAATAAGATTTGAATGATTGGACGTTTGTTACTTAATCACGCTGTAACGGCCAATTCAAACGATTTATTATCCCGATTTTGTGTTTCCGCGGGGTTATTATTTATTTCTATTTGGCTTATTTTTGACGTCTACGCAATACTAAGTCGCGGGCAAAAGCTAGCTAGTATTATATCAGGTTTAAAAGGCTGTTTTCGTTTTCATAAATAACTTGTCAACATCTAAGGGTCTCATAAGATCGCATAACAAATGGAATATCTATTTTGCCTCGATTACGCATTCCTGGTGAGATAAGGGGCTCACTAAAGTTAATCATTCTGTAAGGTAAGAAATTAATTACAGGGGTATTGCCGGTTAACAGCTAGCCCACTACTTTATGCAGCCAAGCTTTCCAAGCTTTCCAACACACTGTTCATACAATTTTCCGTGTGAGCTTCTGAAACGCTTAACATGCAATTTTTTGTTTATTTATATCGAAGCCCTTTGTCGATTTATGTAGGTTTGTTTCACTACATAGTTATATGACAGGTTAATCCAGGCTTTATAGTAAAAGTAGCTATCCCGGCGAACTTTATACCGCCTTTCCATATTTTTTTTTGTTTTAATAGTCATTCTGCTATTCAGGGTGAAGACAAACACAACAAATCAATTATTATAAAAATCTGCCATTCTTGATTTATAAATAGTGTAACTAACCCTACTTTGTTTTTTTGTAACTAACCGAACTACCAGTGCAAGTTATGTAATTTTAAATTCAAATTCAAATTACAATAGAGTATATAACGGTAATGAAACAATCAGCATGGTCTATTGTAAACTGTGGTCTGGCGGCCAGTTAAAATAGGATTAACGATCTATTAACCAGAGAACTTTATTAAAGTACGATTTGCTCTACCGTATTGCCATAGGAGACTTTTTTTGCCATTTTAAAATTATTATTTTTCACGTGAACTATATTATGGATCTTTAGAACTTAAAAAAAATTTAACAGAGTTATGAACTCTATAAAAAAAAGAAACAAGGTTTAAGTAATACTGCTATAGATCAGTTATGGTTAACCATCAGATTACAGATGTTGAATGAAATAACCGTCCTAGGTTTAATCAATCTTGACTCGCAAAGATTTTTTAAAAAGAAATGACATTTAAGTTTGACATAGTCATTAGTTTTCTAAAAGGAATTTATTACATTATACTAATATCAGTTAATTAATCTAAGTTAGTACGAGTAGAATCGTTTAGGTATAACATTTATAATTCGATACAACACCTACTTAGGTTTCATTCACCTATTTCAACATTACCATACTACATCCATGAAGTTGTAGAGCGAGTCGCCCGAGCCGGTATACCACTGCTGCACTAGTAGTAATATCGGCCACCAAGTACTGTTATTTGTGAACTAGCCTGAGGTCATTTGAGTTGAGACCATAGCGGGAGCGGCTCTTCGTCAACAACGAACGCGTTGTTCAAGGTCTCGCCCTGCGCTGCACTTGCCTAGCCGCGACTCGCATACTTTCACTATCGCCGACCACCGCAGACCAGCGCAACACTCGCACCTTACTTGTCGGCCAAATCACGTGTCCCGATCGCTAGTTGACGGCTATCGAGTTATGTACTATGCTCTGTAGCATTTCACCGTATTCATAATGTCCTGGCAAATAATAGTGCGTGTGAAAGTTTATTGCGCAATTTCAGAGGTTAATGAACTCTACTTTTTGCAGCGAAAGATGACTCCCCTCGTCTTCCTTTGTATTCGTGATTGACGTTCAGAAATCAGTTTAGATGCACGTATTGTTGCAGATAAAAAGATTTAATGATATTGCAAAATACTTCCTTGACTTTATATTCAAATGTAAAGAAACTGTGCCTGATTTTACAACTGTAATCAATATTAGGATTAAATCAGGCAAGTAGTAAAAAACATTAAAACATTTGTTAAATAGCAAGTACCTAAACTAGATTAAATTCTGGATAATATTTTTAAAAAATCCTGTATCCTTAGACATCCCTTCTTTCGTATTCAAGAAGTATTCCCACTGAAAGGCTACTTTGACATTTGGTGAAAAGTAACGTCAATATTTTGGCTGATAAAGGAAGGGTTTCTGTCTGTCATGCGGCTGAAATGAAATTTTCATTAGGCCCGAGGCACCTTTGAGGCAGTATGTGCGCGGTTAAATCGCGTGAGGAAAGCGTCGTCGGGTCGTGTGTTGCGGGTCTGGCTCCCGGAGGAAGGGTCCCGGAGGAACGATCCATGCGGGGTGTGCGCCACTGTGCCGGTCAGTCACCGCTCTGCCGGCGCGCCGCGCGCTCGCTGTCGCTGTTGTCGCGTGCGCCTTTCGCGGCTTCGACACCTCTTATGCCCATCTGTCGTCCTGGTACCCACCACGTCCTGTGTATGAACTTGTGACGTGATCCGTCATTTAGACTAGTGCATCCTGAGATTGTGACCGTTTATGTGTAAGAAAGTGAAGAGTGACTTACGAAGGATTGTTTTTGCAAAGGATTTTTTGGGAGATGCCACTGAGAACTTTCTTCAACTGATCTGTTCAGGTGCAACGTTTTATACAAGTAATTATATGAATATCCTTCCACTCTTCGTAGTTTTAAGTTACATTAATTGTTAATAATAGATAATTTTTAATTTATATACCCGGACCATGAAACAAACAATAACACTTGTCATTTCTATGTTAATGGTATTGTTTTGAAGGTTAAAACAAAAACTCTGTCTTGAAATAGCATGAAACCCTTTACGCTGCTTGATGTTTTGCCCTAAATTCAAGCGACAGGGAAGTCGTAAAAATTACCGACGGGAAAAACTTTTCCCAGACTCCTTTTGAAGTAATAAACTTTTTATAAAAATTTTACTTTGTTTTTAGGGTCCTGTACGCAAAGGGCGATAATGGGACACTATTGCTAAGCCTGCGAGGGCCGTGCATCTGTTTGTCACTTTTATAGAGTTGTAGCGTAGGAACCGTTAACCGATGGAAATTTTCATGAAAAATGTGTTATTGTTATTATCGTAAGACGACGTAATAAATCTATGTATATAAATATCAAATGTACAATTGAGAAATTATATGCGGTGGTACGGAACCGTCCTGTGCGTGAGCCCGATTCGCATTTTTCAGTTTTTTCAATGCCAAAGCATAAAAGGGGTAAACTTTTTGCGGAAAATACGTCACACCTTATTTTGTATCCTGTCCTGTAGCAACTTTACCACAATTACTGCTGCTTAAATTTTAATAATATTATGCATACATATATTTTAGGTACTGGTGTGTAGAGTTTATTTTTTATTAATTGATGGTCTTACACTTAATTACACATCCCCTCCCCCTTTGTTGGAATGTATCTAATTGAATGAGCAAGCTTACCCAGAACAATTTCCAGTGATTTTATGTTCAGCTTTGTTCAGACACAGGCAAAAAAAAACATGTATCCTGCCAGCTATAAACAGAGCTGTGCTTGGAATTTATCTAGAGAAAAAAATCAGAAATACTGTTCTTCGATAGAGAATTGAGTAATCGATATAGCTCAAAGAATAAGCAAACTTAAGTGGCAGTTTACTGGTCGCGTTTGCCGTATACAGAACCGATAACCGATTGTTAAATGGAGACTACGACTTGGCAAGCGCAGCATAGGGGGCCCTCCGAAAAGGTGAAGCTATGATATACGCAAAGCTGCTTTTAACGAATGGAAAAGAGCCGAAGTGAGGGTTCAGTAACGTGCATTGGAAGAGGCTTAGGCTATGTCCAGCAGTGGACTGACGTTGGCTGATTATGATGAGTCATGTCCTGAAATATGACTGAACCTTTACGTTTCACGTATATACACACGTCCCACAGTCCCACTTCAGGGCACAGGCCTTAACTATGAGATGCTTTGGCTTTGGGCCATAGAGAACTACACGGGTTTATCCATGTGCATTAATGAAGAATATTTAAGAAGACTTGATAAGTGGGCGTAAAAGTACCACATTAGTGAATCGTTTCCCACAATTATATATCTAGTTCAAATACATATTTTTTATATACCTAGACTTGCCATAAATACTGCAATAAAAAAAAAACTATTGCAAATAACATTTATTACTTTTGCAGTGTGTTAGTTTAATACATAAATATAAAACAATTTAAAATATAAAAAGCTTATTCGAAGTGGTCTCCATTGGCTGCAATACAGTCCTTTAAACGTTGAGGCCAGTTATCAATAGTAGCACGCACTCTTTCCATGGGAAAACTCTTCAATGCCAATCGTACGGATTGTTTTAGGGACTCCAAATTATCATGGCGTTTAGAGCAAGCCGTACTCTCTAAAACTGACCATAAATCATAATCCAGTGGATTAAGATTGGGACTAGACGACGGCCAGTAGGCCAGCAGTCTTCAGCTCTGATGAAATCCGAAACGTTTGTTTCCAAGACTGTGCAGACCGAGCTTTATGACCCGGTGCCGAGTCTTGCTGGAAGGACCATTCTTAGTTATTGAACATGGTGTTGTTAAGGGGCTTCACTACCTTCTCAAGAATGGCATCTTGATACACATGTGCGGATGTTTTGATACCCTTTTTCACAAAAGTATGGCTTAGTCACTCCTTCATAGAAGCCCCACACCAAACCATCACTGAAGTCGGATAGTGCCCACGTTGCACTCTGTCGACTAATTGGGAAGTTTCTTTAGAGCTTTGAGCATAAATACGGTCATTTTGTTTATGAAAATGTTGCTCAATTGTAAAAAAATTCTCATCCGTAAACAAAACTTTTCTGTGACCTCCCTTTGCGTACCGCTTCAGTAGTTGTTTCGATTTTACCACCCTATTCATTTTTAAATTATCAGTGAAATGACCAGTACGTCTCTTATAGGCTGCAAGTTCTAAGTCATCTTTTAAATAGTCCAAAGTCAAGTCCTAAGTCAAAATACGCGACATGGTTCTAGGTGCATCTCCCGAGATAAAATCTTTTGCTTTCGGACAGGATTTCTTCGAATTCTTTCCCATACTGCTTAGACCACCTTTTTCGTACGAACACTACGTGGACGCCCAGATCTTTTTCTGTCACAAACAGAGGAGGTCTCATTGTACCTATTAATAGCCCGGTACACAAATATTTTACTAATACCAAGCGTATGGAGAGTTTTAAAAATTTCATTCGGCTCCATACCTACTTTGTGTAATGCAATCACAGCGATTCGGTTCTCTTTATCACCCCACTCTATTTGAATATCGCAAAATATTGTACAATCATAGAATACCATAGAAGGATAATTAGGTACCTACGGCGATTCTAAATTTGAAGCAACTTTACAGTTCGTTTACACAGAGACACACGCACGCACACTATAAAAGAGGGTTGCTCATAATAGTAGTTCTCCCCAAACTTGGGGAAAATTAAATAAAAACAATGCCTACATCTAGATTGTCATGTGCACGACGTAAATATTTTTTTACTATTTTACTGTCGAGGAATCCTTAAAACAAAAAGATGTGAATGTTTTGATTTAAACAAGTGATGTTCATTTAGCTTTTCAACTTTAAACTAATATATTTTCAAGTATGTATAATATTTAAATCACACTGCACCTACTTATCACAGACAAAAATATCAGTTAGTACTTTTAAAATAAATCAATAGGGACAATAATGTAAAAATAAAATGGGAAAATAATTTCCTTAACTGGCAACACTAACCTTTTACAAAATATAAAATATAGCGATTAATTTTATTAGCTTTTATGGTCGAAATACTAAATAACATTGATAGCTTGTAAAGTGAAATGTGAAGTTATCACAGTTTTTATATTTATCCAATGTGTATTGACACTATTTAATAGCACATCTCGTCAACATTTTTTTTTTCCAAAAGACGCGTTCCGAGCCGATTGACATTTAACACTACGCAGTTGTCAGGCGTTTGGAGCCTGCTGTCAATAGACACAGCGTCAAAAATCTTTGTGTACAATGTACTGGCGCCAAAATGAGAAAACCCAATGAACAATCATATAAAAATGACAGATTCCAAATTAAAATGTAATATTTTGTTATTTTTTTAATTGTAACAGTATTTATGGCCAGACTAAGTATAAACATAATGGATAATTTACTGCATTCTGGTGTTTTTGTTTGGTACTAAGTATCCATTTGGTGAATAACCAAAAATTCTATCGATTAAAAAATCAACGGTGACTTCCAAAGTTACGAAAGTTAAAAATCATTCTAAGTTTCTAACTTGGTGCCGCCGCGCCGCCTAACATCGTATAGAACTACATAGTGACAAACAAAAAAAATAATTAGCAAATGTAAAGGTTTTAACTTGACACTGGTTACGCTTAAACAAGCCATGAAGCTAAAATAAGAATTTAAGGTACCCTGAACATTGCGAAAGAAACCTAGAAAAGTACAAGTTTAACATCAAAGTTTCTTCGCCACAACTGTATCTGAAAATAAATCTGGTATTATTTTCAAGATTTTGCGTGGGCTTCCACTAGGTACACAATCAGTAGATGTAACATTTCGTCGTTAAATTAGTGCAATCGAATTTTGCGTATTATTGAGTTACTGTACAGAAAAAGTAACAACCACAATTTTTGAGTGATCCTGTTATTGTCATACATAATGCCAACCCACCAAACGTACAGGGGCCTACTACTCTTATAACAGCTTATTTTACCCTAGATTTCGTTTTTTCTGCTTAAAGAATATAAAAAACACTGCTTCGATACTGTCGGAAGCCTCTGAACAGAGTATTCATTTAACTATACTGAGTCCTGCTAACCTGGTATGCCGCCATAACAATAGTTTTCTAATTAAACTAGTTTTGTTTTTAAATTGTTTTAAACCTAACCATGACCTATAAGAGATCAGGCAGTATTACTTTAACCTTGTTTATATTACATAAATTTTGACGTAAAACAACACTGCTTACTTAAGTTTAGAATTCGTGAGCAGGCCCTTAAAATCATAATCAGAGCTGTGACTAAATTATATTGGATTATATATTTTGAGACCCACCAACAAAGCTTCGTGAGTGGAATCGAAGAAGTAGAATCCCACATCACAAACTTAGATTGCTGGTGGTTGGTAGTAGGCCCTAGTAGGGTGAGTTTACAGTGCTCTATCGATGGTAGAGGCCTTATTGTCACCAAAATATGTGAGTCATGGAATAAGTCGACATGACGACAACCTCCGTAGCCGAGAGGCGAGCATAATGACAATCTCCGTAGCCAAGAGGCGAGCATACCGGACTTGGTGTCCGCTATCTCTGAGGTCCCGGGATCGATTCCCGGTCGGTCAATGTAGAAAAATAACTTTTCTATATTGTCTTGGGTCTGGGTGTTATGGTACCGTCGTTGTTTCTGATTTCTATAACACGAGTGCTTTGGCTACTTACCATAGGATCAGAGCAATGTATGTGATGTTGTCCAATAGTTTCTTTTTTAAAAGTCCAGTAAGCATGAATTGTCTGTAGTATTAAACGATCCGATTCTCATAGTGGCGTTTCACGCAGTTTTCCAAGTTCGATTTCCGGTTTAGGTCAATTCTAAAAACGAACATTTCTAATTTACCTTGGGTCTGGGTGTGCCTGGATGCACAACTTCGACTTCATGACAATCAACGTGTTGTCTAGCGCATAATAAATATAAACCTATATTAATTTATTTTTGGCACCTGCATTAAATATGGCTCCATAAAATGTTCTTCCATTCGCCGGTCCATAGGGAAGATTGCATGCGCGGCCTCTATTTGCTATTTATTGTTATATATAACTATAGCACGCACAATGGCCCAATCATGAGGCTAAGTATAGGAATGAGCCCACCTATACTAACTAACTATTACTATTAAGTATTTGCTGTACCTATTTTAACTAAATTTATATTTGGATCCACAGCAATGAAATTATAGTACCTATATCATAACTATTTGCTAATGCAAAAGGTAGAGAAATAATACTGTTTTAGGGTTCATTGTACAAATATACGTATTGAAACCAATTCTAAATTGCATTTTTATTGGTCTACAGCTGCCAGCCCGCCTTGCCTTCGCTCCCATCCTGTAGAGATGAGGGAAAAAGGCTGAAGGGTAACAACTACTTAGTGGTCTACAAATAAAAATGTAAGTAGCATTATAATATTTTAAGCAAAACAGTGCACACTACCTAATATTATTTCTAATCAGGAAAACAATTGAGTTTTTTTGTGCCTATTACAATTATCCGCCCTAATATGTATTTTGGTCATTATTATAGATATGTAAATATTGTGCAAAACACCTAAGACAGGTTTTACTTATGTTAATTCCTAAAATAAACACTATTGTGTTAAATTGATTATATTATGTATAATCACAAAATTTTATTTTATGTCTTTTGTATTGTATAAGTACCCAAATATTAAACACACGTTTTATCTTGTATTTTTATTAAAGCAAAAAATCGCGGTTTCGTAGTCGGGAGGTACCTTAACCTTATAAAGTACATACCTAATAAAATCTCTTTGTAGGAATAACTCAAAAAGTGAGTTGAACGCCCACTTTCTGTCTTGAAGGTAGGCGAAGATCATTGAAACCCTTCCCTACCTACAACAAGCACGCGATAGAGATTGTAGGTATGTAGCTTCTTTGCTTCTACACAAAGAAAAATAATGTTTGTGTAACTAGTCAACTAGGCTTTTTAGGCCTCACATGTATATTACATTTTGAAGTGAGGTTGAAGTATTTCATGTTTTAAATAATAATTATATCTTACGACTGCTAAAATATTTTTTTTGAGATTAAGTAAACTTTAAGAATTAATGTTATTGGACATTATTACCTATAAACAAATCAGGCATTATTTTTTTATTTTGCAATTGATTCATATTTGGTGGATTAAGGAGGGACTTTGGAAAATTTATTCTAATCGTACAAAAATGTTAATATTGGTTGACATGTATGAATTGATATAATATTGTCAGTCATCCATAAATTTCCATATAAATCTATGTCCAAAGAAATTGATTTGTGTTTTTTTTTCTAAAATTAAATTAAAACCCTTGTTAAAATAAAACCACTGACATATGTTTACCACCTCCAAATATATTTGCGGGCCAAACAAACAAAACAATGCCAGATATAATTATGTCCTTTGATTTTTTATATAATTGTATGCCATTGCCTAGTGATAAGTAGGTACTCTTATATGAAAACTAAAAACCTCCAAAAGAATTCTCTTGAAACCTCTCTTTATATTATCTATTTGAAGCCATACCGTAAATGGTTACTGTAGTTGGTACCTCTTTGTATGATTGATCTGGCTCACGACCCGTGAATGATTTGCGAAAATGATGAAAATGCTAGAGTAAGGAAGACGTTGACATCGTCCATTGAGTGGCCGACCCTCCCCCCGCCGGTCGCCCAGGGCATTCCCCTCGCTTCATTTACAGACATACACATTACACCTACGTACATTGTACATTATCTAAAATAGCAAAATTACACATACTTCAGTACCCACTTATGTAAAAAACAATTGTAGTTTGTTGTTTATTTTTCAACTTATTTCTTGCTTTTATAAGCTTTATATTTAACCATGCAATCAAATCTTGGAAATTTAAACCTATATCTAATTCTTATCTTTCTTTATAATTCTTTGACGAGCTGTGTAGCCGAGAGACGAGCACGCCGGACTTGGCGTCCCCATCTCTGAGGTCCCGGGTTCGATTCTCGGTCAGGTTAATATACAAAACGAACTTTTCTGTGTTGTCTCGGGTCTGGGTGTTGTGGTACCGTCGTTGTTTTTGATTTCTATAACACAATTGCTTTAGCTACTTATACTATAGGATCAGAGCAATGTATGTGATGTTGTTTTATGTTTATTTAATATTATCGACGGAAAACTTAGTTATTGTAATCCGTCCACATACAACACAATATTTTGATACAATCGAGCCCCCTATATATATCCCTATATATATATAGGGGGCTCCAGTGGAACTCTGCAATGGCTACTACTTAGTAAAACAATTAAAAGAGTGTTTTAAAATATTGGTCACGTATTTTTTCTTTTCTCAATTAAACAAAAACTGATGAAGATATAGGCCGTTATAGTTCCGCGTAACGTTACGCCCTGCGATACTTTTTAGCACGGCGTGACGTCACGGGCTCCTATTGCCAAACTTTGATGCATTTTGGGTCAAATATGTTTGGATAATCTAACTGACGGACTAAATAGAACAATATTTTTTTGACCTAGGAAACTAGCCTAATAACCTGTGAAAAAATTTAAATTCATAAATTTTGCGTCTATCACTACAGAAAAAAAGGGGAAAATCCCCTTTATGGCATTTTTATATTGGAATGATCAAATCACCCGTTAACGTAGATTAATATAAATAGTTTTGTTTATTCGACGACCAATTGGTGTTATTGGTGGTTCGCGCTCCGGACTACCAATCCGGGCGGTGAGGGTTCGAATCCTGCAACGTGCAAGTGTTTGTGTGATGTGCACGAGCATTTGTATCTTAGACAAAAAATAAAAGTATATTATATTATATTTATAAAAGTCTTTATTTAAGTATGTTTATCGCCATTGTACAAGCTTTGCTTAGTTTGGGGCTAGATATTATAATTGGCGTGATTGTGAAAAACTATTTATTTAATAGGTATTTTATTATTATTTATTTATTGCACACCGTCATACAAAGTTACTATGTATTTAATTTATATCGAATGAGATTATTATTTTATTAGCATTGAATACAGCATTTTGCAGTTTTCTTTTCATTTTGCAATCACAAGAGATTGTAAAAAAGCAAATATAATTTAATACTATTAAAAAATAACCATTACACTCATTTTACTTTCAAACCCAATTTAGTTTAATCAACTGCATTGCTTCTGCCACAATTATGTAGAGCATTCCCATTCTTAAAATTAAAATTTTACTAGCCGACTGATCCGTACGTACGTTGCATGTTCTCAATTTCAGAAATTAGTTAAGCTATAAATGTGTTCTAAACAAAATTATTCCGCGAAGCCATTAGTAGTTATTCTATGTATGTTAAAGTGTCGGTTGCACGTCAGTTTTGAGTCATTAGCTTCCGTGTTAAGATGCATAATCGTGTGTGGTGCGATGCACTGGCTTATTGTTGCGGGAATAATGCAATGGTAGTAGTTTACGAGGTCTTTCACCGGCCGCATTATATGGGTCAGTTAGATTAGCAACGCTCCCGCGCCTACAACTATTCGCACTCGAATGAAATGGACAAGCTAGTGATTTTCTGATACTGTAGTAGAAAATGTCAGCTACCCATCTATCTACGTAAGTACGCGTAAGTATTGGTCATAATGTGAAGTTGTTCTTCTACTACTATTATTTTGTGATTGTTTATTATCGCTAATGTTTCATCATATCATGATGTAGTCGTGCGTTTGCTGTTTATATCGCCAAACGCAGAATATTCATTGATCCGTGCCAGGCCACAGCATTATGTGGGCAAGTGGATTTTGTTCTATATCATGAAATACCGCAATTTCATAAAATGGACAGATACATCATAAAGTGATAAATTCTAAGATCTGGCCACGAGAACCCGTCCTGACGTTGCCCGGGTGCACCTTTTTTTAAAACTAATAAGATGAATATAATATTTTGTATAGCAAATTACCAGAAACCTAAAAAAAACATACTTATTTTTAACAAATTAAAATTTATTTCCTTTTGGTGCCAAGATGAGGACTTGCAATACGACTATGAGACGTAATCGAGTAGAGTACGAGAATTTAAAGTTCAATTGCTGAGCAGCGAGCTATGGAGAGACCTGAGCTCAGAATTTTTCTAAACGATAAAATCAGGATTGAGGTCATCCGGCAGAGAACTAAGGTAATCGATATAGCTCAAAGGATAAGGAAACTAAAGTGGCAGTGGGCTGTTCACATTTCCCGCTAAATCGATAACCGATGAGTTAAAAGTATTCTTGGTGGAAACTGCGACTTGGCAAATGTGGCGTAGGGCGCCCTCGGACATGGTAGAGTGGAACGCGATGTAAATGTACGCAAATCTGCTGGCGCGGATGAAACAGAATATCCGAGGATCGAGCTTGGGGCGTGCATTGGGTGACGCCTATGTCCAGCAGTCAACTGACGTAGGCTGATCATGACGATGATGACAATTCAATAATAACCCATTTTTGCCATTTTTATTTTGAATGAGTCTTATTTAAAAACAAATAAGTGCAGTAAATTTTTTTTAATAAAAAAAATACCGAAAAAAATTGGCGTTGGTAACTCAAGTTGCCTAAAATAAAATAAAATATTTGTGCTATTATACATACTTTGTGTTAATATTGATACAGATAATTCGCACAAACTTTGCATTATTTTTCCTTCATGCAAATATCATTGTGAGTCGCATATAAAAAGAAATTGCGCTAGATAAAAGTAATGACCCCATATATTTATAAAATGACCATGATATTTGAGCCTTCAACAAAAGTAGTACTAAAATAATGAATATGAATTTGCTTTTGTCGCCATATCTTACATTCAGTAGCATTTGTTTAATTGACTTGATATGCTTATACACAGTATTTTCAGCTGCCATTTAATAAGCATAGAGCAATACTAGGTTAATGATTTCCTAGGGCGGTAAGCTCTAAGGTCTACGGCGGCCTCGATTTGGCGAGTATTGTTTCTGCTTCTTATCGCGAAATATGTACCACACGTAAACGATAATATACGGTTTCCACGTCCTACTTGTAGAGCAATAATTTTCTTAGCTTTCCGATATTTCAGTAACATTATTCAAAATGTTCATTGAAAATGTATATGCCGCAATTTTGATTATAAATTCAACATTATAAGAACAAAAGCTTTTTTTTGGTTTCATTTGCACTCTATAATGTTATTTTAGTCAAACTTGTCTTACCAAATTGCAGTTGCGTTATTTAGATAAGGTCCTAATTTACTTAGTCTGGCCATAAATACTGTTACAATTAAAAATAAACAAAATATTTCATTTGAATTTGGAATCTATCATTTTTATGTGATTGTTCATTGAGTTTTCTCATTTTGGCGCTAATACATTGTACAATATTTTTCGATATTAAAATGGAGTGGGGTGATACAGACAACCGAATCGCTGTGATTGCACTACACAAAGTAGGTGTGGAGTCAAATGCAATTTTTAAAACTCTCCATACGCTTGGTATTAGTAAAATGTTTGTATACTTGGCTATTAATAGGTACAATGAGACCTCCTCTGTTTGAGACAGAAAAAGATCTGGCCGTCCACGTAGTGTTCGTACGAAAAAGGTGGTCAAAGCAGTAAGGGACTGAATTCGAAGAAATCCTGTCCGAAAGCAAAGGATTTTATCTCGGGAGATGAAGATAGCACCTAAAACCATGTTGCGTATTTTAAAAGATGACTTAGAACTTGCAGCCTATAAGAGACGTACTGGTCATTTCTTAACTGATAATTTGAAAAAGAATAGGGTGGTAAAATCAAAACTACTACTGAAGCGGTACAGAAAAAAATTGTTTACGGGTGAGTTTTTTTTTACAATTGGGTAACATTTTAACGAACAAAATGACCGTATTTATGCTCAAAGCTCTAAGGAAGCTTTCCAATTAGTCGACAGAGTGCAACGTGGGCACTATCCGACTTCAGTGATGGTTTGGTGGGGTATTAGCTATGAAGGAGTTGCTGAGCCATACTTTTGGGAAAAAGTATCAAAACATCGGCACAAGTGTATCAAGATGCCATTCTTGAGAAGGTAGTGAAGCCCCTTAACAACACCATGTTCAATAACCAAGAATGATCCTTCCAGCAAGACTCGGCGCCGGGTCATAAAGCTCATCAGACTTCATCAGAGCTGAAGACTGGCCGTCGTCTAGTCCCGATCCTTATCCGCTGGATTATGTATGATTTATGGTCAGTTTTAGAGAGTACGGCTTGCTCTAAACACCATGATAATTTGGAGTACGTAAAACAATCCGTACGATTGGCAGTAAAGAATTTTCCCATGTAAAAAGTGCGTGCTTCTATTGATAACTGGCCTCAACGTTTAGAGGACTGTATTGCAGCCAATGGAGCCCACTTCGAATAAGCTATTTATATTTCAAATTGTTTTTTATTTATGTATTAAACTAACACACTGTAAATAAATGTTATTTGCAACAGATTTTTTTTTCTTTGTTTCAGTATTTATGGCAAGGTAAGGCAAAGGTATGTGTTAACTTCCTCCCAAGGGGCGATTCTACTACTTAAATACAACAAGTTTTTCAATGAGACCAACATTAATATTGCTAAAAAGAATTCACTCTTCTGTACTAAACCACCGACCTGCTGACATCCAGTGGCAAAAGTTGTTTTGTTTAAACAGTACTTAGAATCACACCGCAAAAGGAAATTAACGAATACATCAAGAACTTATAAACTAAATTTAATTTAATTTCATTATTCATTACTCCGATAAGTCCATCGGACTTTATCACATGTATACTTCATGTATAGAGTATAGAGTCATACATACTGTGATATGAACAATCCGACGAAAAATAACAGAGCTATGTACATACTTTTAGGCTATCATCCAAAGGAAAACTACACTTAGCAAAGGCTTTCAAGTAAGGTTAATAATTATGTAACTATAGCAGGCGTGTGAACCTGTGAATGAAATTTGATACTCTGACTAATAATATATATAAAATAAGCATTTAGAATATAGATAGCTGCTAACATAGCCTGTAATACCGTTGGAAGTAAACCATGTCCAGGGAAATCCCGGTTGTGGTTGCCAAAATGGATTTATTGCCGAACCGTCGGGCCTTCAGACTCGGCCCAATTTAGGAGGTCGCCGCCCGAACATGAACTCGGCACTCCGTTCGATCGCTGCTGCCCTAGTACGCTCTCATCACTCACCCTATTGTTGCATGTAGGACATTTTTCAGGTACTAAGACCTAAAGGTAAAAACGGAGGTGTTGAAGAACTTAATGAATAGGTTTAGGTACCTCAGTAGATATTTTTGAATGTTACTAATATTTTAGTCTTTTTAAAAAAAAAATGCGAACCTAATACATCTTGATAATGTTTAGAATAAAAAATAAAACAAGATGTCAATTTCTACTCATGAATGGACTATGTGATAATAATAATGCAATAATGATCGTTCAGCCAAAATAATATCTATATAATAGGTAAGAACTTTTTTTTTCAATAGGTCCATTGATAGACTAATCAAGTTCACCAGAAAACCCATTGAATTTCTTTGAAACCCTTAAAATGGAAATTGAACTAGAACCTGGCAGTTTGGCAGAAGGATAATATTTGACACCGATTATATTTTTTAATATATTTATTAAACGGGTGTACTGCGTGTATGTTTAACAAACATAGCAAAAAAAAAATACTCCATAATAAGGAATAAGGTAATGCTGGCTGTTAAGTGCTGAGTCATTATCCATCGATTTTTCAAATCCCACTGTCAAGTGAGAACTTTTCAGGCCCATTATACCCCACCGACCGCGCGAGTCAGCCCCTTGAGGTCAATGTCCGCGAACGGTATATAGGTCAACTGAAGGCGCCTCTACGGTATTATGTCAGCCTGGTAGACGACGCGAATTTCGCCTAACTTTAGACAAAACCCGTTTAAAAAACTGGAATTTACTTGCCGGATCACTCTTTGTGCTACCACGAACGCGGCATTCATACATTGTTTATCAAAACCGGTTATTATTTTGCAATTATGAATTATTTATGAAGTCTCTATGCCATCCGGAAGGGGTAAAATTATAACTAGCAGTGAATAGCTTATATGCAAAATAGTCAATCTCGATTAGAAAGCTAGACCGTTTTCATTAGGTAACAATTTTATTGTTATTTCTTTACAATTTATCGGTCGTTGAATCCTTTTCTAGTGTCCGGTCCGGTCGTAACCTTAGCTTGACGGTATTACCCTTAATTCAAATGCTTAGCAGCTGCCACGCATCATGAAGCAGCAAACACTTAACCTCGTTTGTTGGTTAACTGCATTATAGGCCGGCGAAGTTGGGGAGTTGGTATTTAGTATGTGCGGGTTCGGCGCGAGAGGCGCGTTAGATTGGGCGGATTATAGTGGTGCATAGTGGTCGGCTGCTGCGCTCGGGCAAAAGGGAAAGTGTGTGTGAGCTTCCTGCTTGCACGCGGAAGCGTTTGATATTATACGTAACTGCATTTCGCGCCGATTGCTTTGGTGCGTTCGCAACACGTCTAGTGATGAACGCCGCTCTTTGATAACAATCTGTAGAATGATGAATGGTCAATGCGAGTATCCTCTACTTAGTGTTTTAAGGCACTATCTCTTAAAAGAACAGGAGCGGTATATTTATACCTATAGGACTTCCTTCATTTCTTGTTTAATTTAGTTTATGAAGTGCTATAAATAATCCAAAATAATTTATCATAAATAATGTTTTTTTGCTTATTAGCTAATCTATGTGATCCTTAGTGATTTGATGAATGTAGCGGATAATATGTGGTCTTACTGTAAGCAGTGATATTTTTATATCTATCCTGACTCTACTATATTAGAATAAAGTCTTATCGGCATTACTTGTTGCCCATACACACAAAGGTTAAAAATATTATTCCTCAAATAATTAAAGGTAGAAGTTTTCATTTCCCTATGATCACCAAATAAATTTGAACTGGCCCATTGCATATCTTGCTATGAGTTGTGGCCAGATTTAAGTGACGTCCAAAAAAAATTTTTTAGGTGTCTCGTGTTGAGAGGTATGACCCCTATGTATGTTCTACGATTTTTCGTAGTTTTCGTTTTTTTTAATGAATTTTTGCAACCGGATCAGGTTGAAACATTCCTAAAGAAAAGTAGGTTTGTTCGTTTTTTTTTTCTTGCAGCTTAATCTCTATGAACTGTGCATCACACTAATATTAGTATGCAAAAATACCGCAAATGTACTCGGAAATGGATGTTTCCCACTACGTAAGTGGACATTCAACTTTGAGCTACCTGACGACCAATCGGTACCGCCCATGACCCACTGTTTGAAAGAATTATCACTAGGCGAAAACAATCAGAGCAAAACATTGGGTCTTGGTTGGTACAATTTATCTGATGAGTTTCATTTTACTACCGAGTTCGAAAACAAACCTATTCCTATAACAAAGCGTACAATTTTGTCAACTGTATCTCAAATCTTTGATCTCACGAACTCACAAACTTTCGCGTTTATAATATTATAAACGCGAAAGTTTGTGAGTGTGTGAGTGTGTATGTTTGTTATTTCTTCACGACTAAACGGCTGGAGCGATTTTAATAAAATTTGGTATGGAGTTAGCTGACACTTAACATATAGGCTACGTTTTACTGCGGGAAAATATCTTATTCCCATGGGAAAATCGATAAAAATTCATTCGCGGATAATGTATGGGGAACTTTAAAGCTGTCGGATGTCGATGGAGTCCCAATCGAAGCCTGGAAGGCGATGGGCCCCTCTTGGGGTGGACATCTTAACCTACCTTTACAACCGCATACTCTTAACCGGGCTAATTCCGAGCCAATGGAGAATGAGTATTATTACTCCGGTCTTCAAAAGAAAGGGATCCGTGCATCCCACACCATGAAGCTCCTTGAGCGGATTGTGGACTCCCGGATCCGTCAGGAGTGTGATGTCTCAGAGTGTCAATATGGGTTTCGTCCTGGCAACGGGACTATGTTTTCGCCCTAAGGACCGTCATGGAGAGATAAAGGACGCAGAACACGCCTCTGCACTTGCTCTTTTTTGATCTGCAGAAGGCCTTCGACTGTGTCCCTCGGTGTGTGTGATGGTGATCTGGTGGGCACTGAGATCCAAAGGGGTCCCCGAGGCATATATTGTCATTATTCGAGACATGTACCGCAGCTCCGATTCTATGGTTCGGACCGCTGTTGGCGACACCAAACCGTTCCCCATCACCGTCGAAGTACACCAGGGTTCCGTCCTCAGTCCGTTTTTGTTCAGTGTGATATTGGACGTTGTGTCAGATCGCAGTGACTCACATGAGCAGTCACCATGACTGCTGATGTATATTGACGATATCGCACTGGTGGACGCTGACAGGGGCAGGCTGGTGAACGGGTGAACGAGTGGAAGCAGTCGCCTGAGAGCAGTAGTCTGAAACTCAATGTGGCAAAGACCGAGTACCTGGCCTGTAACTCTACAGATCCAACGCCCGTCTACGCATGAGCGGGGACAAGGTCCAGTTGCATTTAAATAGTCTTGTCATTTTCAATCTAACATAATGACAAAAATACGTGATTTTATTTGCGCTACAGTGCAATAATTAGCTCGTTGACCACATACCCTAAAGAGTAGAAATGACATTTATTTTGTTCTACAAAAATTCCGCTGTTAATTATTGTACTGTTTTTGTATGAGCGAGATTTGACAAGACTTGTCATTTCATACTAAATGTAAGTAAAAAGTCACTGACGTGTTTCGGAGAAAGATGGTCCGTATTGCTGCTCTATAGGATATGTGCTCAATGGCTTAGCTAGACAAACAACGGTAGTAACTTGTATCCTCTGTCTATCCGTATTGGCTCAACAAAGCACTACAACAGCGTGCGCACGCGGCTTCCGTGTTTGCTTTGCACTTTCTCCGCTGCACTTTGAATGCTCGCTGCACCTAGCGATGTGATGTGCTTCACCTGACTCGAATTTAGAATCGAAAGAAGTTTTTTTTTATGGGTCTTGCTTGATAGACCTTCAATCCCTGACTTTGGCGTGTAAGTGTTTAATTAATTTATCTAATAAAATAATTAAGATGCCTGACACACCAATTATTGTGGTCTGAATGTAAGTTACGAGGTACCAGACTGTTTGTACGTTAGGGGCATATCCTAGCACACCCAGCTACAAGCAAATTCAGGATTTTTTTTTGGATTTAACCGAACCGTGAATTGAACCCGGGTCGTTGAAGGCTAATCACTGCGTTACTACGTACGGGTCGTCAAAACTTTAATTAGAAACACAAAGTAACAATTATTTCAATGTTATAAAATTTCAAAAATATAGAAAATAATATAGGTAATTTATTTTTGCTCCGATTGCATTAAAAATAATTTCAGGGTTTTTTACACGATGGTAGTTTAGATTAGTTTCCAGTCAGGGAAGCACGGCCCCGACTTTTCCCACGCTACCGTGCGGAGGTATTTATGAATTACTGAATTGCTACGAATCATTTAACAACTCTTTATGGACATTTCTAGCTTCCAATATGGCCTTCTTTAGTTTTATATATGTGTTCGTTTTAGTCTCATCTAGTTTCAAACGAGAGATTTAGATTATTATTTATACAAAATCATCCTGTTACTTACACTATTCAATCCCAATCCCAAAGTAAAAGTACTCACAAATTGAAATCTTACTGTAAAAAGAATTTATTTTATATCTGGATTTGGATAACACCACTTACTATTCAGCCAACTTGTCCTAGCCAGGAATTGATCCAACACAAATGTAAAAAATAAACAAACTGTTTCATACGATGTCATTTGAGTCAACATTAAGGACACTTCGGCTATAATTTCTTGTCGGAGAAAAAAATCTGTATTCGACAATCTGTTTTTTTATTCTATGCATTAATACATATTTGCATTTCAGTATTTTATTTTGCCTCTGTTTTCAGACGATTTCGATTTTAATCGATAAAGATTGTGACTCAGCACATCACTCGCTGCAGCATTATAATTATGTTGCAAGAGGAAATCACTACGTAACGTTTTCACTTGATCTTGACGAGTCACTTGAGTAGATTCAATGAGATTGTCGTCGAATCCTTTTCTAGTATATTTTTCTACACTCTTTAAGGAATATCCTATCAAAATGTATTTCTCTATTTAGCAGTTTAAGCAGTGCATTGTCAATCCAACAATTAGTAAGTCAGTTGGTCAGTCAGTCAAAGAGTCAGCCAGTCACACACCTTATCCGACTACAGATCAGAGAAAATGGCTTACATTTAAATCAATAGTTAATTTGTCTTCATCTTCGAAGCTTAAACTGAATTAATTGAATGAATGTATAAAATGTATTTACGTGGCACATTTAAAAAATAATACAATACACAGTTTTACATTTACTGCTAAAAATTATCCGTTACGCTTCTGAATTTTGGATATGAAGCGATTATAAAAAACAGGTTATAGAGTCCGAAATAAAAACCTATTCTGCAAAGCTCACCGATTAACAATTCCTGAACGGTTCCTGATCGCGCTCATTTACCTCCATCGCAGCGGGATCAAGGGATCCCCGCTAAAGTCCGGGATCGGCGCCTGCAGCTCGTTACTTCGAAATGCATTGCGTGTCACAGCCGCGGCTTATGCACTCTTGCTGCCCTCTCTTTACATTCAACGTAGAAGCCACGTAGTTTAAAAGTCATGATAAATTGTTATTGGCTGAATAAAAAGCATCTTGTTAAACAAGCAAAGCTGGAGAGACTGGCCGGCATTGGGACATAAAGGTTCATTAATTTAATTATGTTATCGTTATGGAAGTATTCTTTGGCTTTATTTAAATTACACTTTGAATTTCGATACATACTATGTATGTATAGGTTTCTATGGAAGTATTTAAGCTATTATATATTATTTTACACACATAAAATGTCACAAACACTAGGGGATTTCAAAAATGCTTGAGAAGTTCGACCATGACTATAGTAGTTCCCCTCAAGTACATGACCATTTATAAAAAAAACCTATTTTATTTTTGCTAGTGTTAGTGTCACACTCATGACGTCAATAAATTTGGAAATCAAGGTCAGAATCAATTTCGCCTTTTATCTATAGATAAAAAACACATAATAGAAACAGGAGGATTAGTAATTAAATTAAAACACGAAAATATGAAGTTAAAAAAAAACATGCGTTTCTTTATTTATCTAGGTAAATAAAGAGAAAACATGAAACTTTTAAAATTAGTAGAAAATTAAGAAAATTGATACAAAATAACCCATGACTTCACAATCTTCTTCATCCATTAGCTAGCGCAATTGACACTAAGGTCAGCTTTTATCTTTTCTTAGACTAACTGACAGTCGCTCGCGTAACATACCAATCGAATCGCACGTCACAGCCTCTACATGCATATTCTACCCCGGAAGAAATACCATTGACCCTGAATGGGCATGATGATTGTTGCGTAGGTGCGATGACACGGTAGACGCGCGCGAGACGGTGACGTCACGGGAGCGCCGCCCGGGAGTTCATCGCCGTACGACGACCAGGTGCGTTCACACTTTGGGTCGCCAGGCGTACTTACAGGGAAAGCCGGACATGTTAAGCTTCTCATTTGTAACAACCCCCATTTTAAGTTCTGGGAATAAACAGACCGGGAAACCAAGAAAGGAGACCAGTTCCCGGTTACATTGATTTTTTTGGTGTGAAATTTTGGGTCAAATCATCAGGCTTGACGAATTAGATGTCGGACATGTCGATTTGTGTTATCGATTTACTAAAAGAATTTGCTCTTGTTAGGTTCTTATGTGATAAAATATTTTTATAAATATTAAACGGACTGTATGATAAAAAGATTATAATCCATAATTGCAGGAATATACAGTGACCGCATATTTAGACAGTTAAGAAGAAAGTGTTCGACCGAGCATCTATTTACGCTCGCGAACCAAACGTTGCTCGCTGTCATTCGCCGCCGTTTGCCGATCCTCGTTCACAAGCCGTCTGTACTATGCCCGTGGGTAGACATGCTCCCTGGGTTGAAGTAGAAACTTCAAAAATTGGTAGCGGGCAGATGTTGTTAAAGCCGCGCCGATTCTTGGTCTTCAGTTCGGCAACCCGCACGATGCCGTTGGAGCCTAGGTAAACCTGCACGACGCGACCCTGTAGCCAGCAGAGAGCTGGGAATTACTTATCTTTCACCAGAACCAGGCTTTCCACAGTAATGACGCCCCTGCATGTAGACCACTTGGGTTTTTGCTGCAGCAAAGAAATGTATTTGGTGTTAAACCGTCTCCAGAAATGCTGCTTGATAAATTCTGTCCTCTGGAATCGCTCGAGTCGACTGATGTTTCCGCTATTTGTCACCTGACCTTCAACGGATCTAAGAGGATTGTGTTGTACGATAAAATTGTTTAGAATTTCAAACTGCGTTGCTTGAAAAGGCTGCAGAGTTCTATACGTTTGATGATGTTCTTTTCCCTAAATGATTCGGTACATTTATCGAAGTCTGATTACAAGACAGTTTGACCAGTGTGACGATTCTGTTTTATTCTATAATTTTTTTTCAAAATTAAAAATACCTAAAGGTACTTTCATTTCAAAGATTCAGTTTTTTCGGCACAGTAATATAGTAAGAGGAGTTACTTACTCTATTAGTTTCTTTGGTTGGCCAAAAGAGCTCAATGTCCACCTTTCTGATTTCTATAGCTGGCAACCCTAGTCACACTTCCAGTTTGTATTATTTCCCATTTCCCGCAACGATCGTTGGCGTTTCCTGAAGGGCGGGCGAGGGATTGCTCCGCTAACGAACGCGTAACGATCTAGGCGATTTCTAGGAACCCGAGTGCCGGGCGTTTATGTTTTTACCAACGACACCTGGCTGGCACCATAAACAAGTGACGTTATTCGATCTTGCAGCTAATAAACTTACCATGCATTAAGCCAGGATTTTATAATTGTGTTTTTTTTCTCGGCAAAGGTCCGCCACTAAAAAATAGGAAATAAAATGAAATACCTGGGATACTTCAACTGAAACGTATCCTGTTAAAAGTTCAAGTGGATACAAGGTTCATGGTACAAAAATAAAAAAAGCACTTATCATAAACAATCTGGAGAGTCAAATAAAAATACTTCGGATGTCTGCCAAAAATATCTTCAGTCGATGCATAATAAAGTACCAACGTCGATCAAAACGGTAATTGATTTGAATAATAGTATGGAAAACAGTGCGGCAGGCCGCGATGTCCGCTAGAGCGGGACCGCGATACGTCTGTCAGCTCCGCGCAGCTGTGCTAAGGACGGTCGTTGCCCCCGCGGGCGTCCGCGAGTGAACTCCGAATATTGTGTGTACGTATTTACTGTGTGTAGCGTGTAGTTCCATGCTCTCTGCGTGCTTGTGCGAGTAATCTGTGCATCGGTAACGATCAGTGCTCCATTGATGCAGTTTCTACGGACGCAGATTATTCTCAGGCTAGTAATATTTTAATTATTCATGCTATACTTAAATAGTATTCTGTTTTGTTTATTTGGATACGTCTATTAGTTGTCATTAGTTACGGAAATTCGTCGTGGTTGTAAAAGTTCGTAAAGAATATTGATCTTCAATTGTTTATTTTAACGTCTAGGAGCTATGTTATTATTACCACTAAAATACAGGGTTTCTAGAATAATCAAAATAAAATGTATTTATTAAAATGATTGCTTTTTAATATTGTAGAATTATGTTCCATAAATGCAATATTTTATTAGTAGATGCTATCGGACATGATGTCGTGTTGCGATTTATTTGTCACACGCAAACGTGTCCCCTCGCAAATAAAGTTTATCTATATTTGTAAATGTTAAAGACATCTGCTCACTTATAACTACATACCGATCGGTATATTATTTACTTTTATCGGTATATTACCCAATACTGACTTTTTTCTGACAACAATGAGTCTATTAGTTTCAATGTAGACGTGTATGGCTTCCTTTGAATGAGTTACACAGTTGCATATCGAAATGACGGTATCAGAACCACGGTCATAGATAGTTTGTCATAGTCATCTAAAGGTCGATGCCCGGACTTTGTTTAAACAAATTATACAACAAGGTTACCGGCTTTACTTTAGCGGTTTTGACGACGTCAAACAACGAATATTTTTGGAAATTCTGTATTTAAAAAAATTATCGGTATAAATTTCGCTCATTACGTCATCACGACTGGCATGGGGATTATAAAATAGAGGTGTAGTCAGCAATATACATTGACAAAAGTGCGTGTTGAACCTCAATACGTTATGTAATCCATTAAGGCTCTACTATTATAGGTATTAATTAGTATCGATGTAAAGTGACTTAAATTAAATAAAGAAATATTTGCATGCTATAATGATTTGGCAATGTGCACAATATAATTTATTGTAACATATCTATTACCCAGTGTTTTTGAGCAAATAAAGAATTATGAATTATTATGCAAGTTGACCGGGTGTAAAAGACTACACTAACAAATTTTTACTTGATATCTTCCTGCAACTTTTACCAGGTCTTCTGTCCACCACAAGGTGAAGGTGGACGTCTTACGCTGCGCTTGCCGGAACATGGTCTCATTCTAGAACTTTTCTGCCCCATCGGCCGTCAGTTCTACGTGTTATGTAGTCTAACTAACCTAACCAGCCAATGTTTATTTATTCATTTTTTATAATATAACCTTTAATGTTTTTTTTCTGTGCAATATAGTGTTTATCTATCTCTCTACATTTGTAGTAATTGCCATCAGACCTCTGCAACTTACCCGGGAACCCAGACTATGGTTATCTGAATATGGTTTCCTTCTTACCTTCCTACCTTCCTTCTGGGATTAAAACGTCTCACGGATGTAAGACGAAACTCCTACTGCTAAACTGAGCTACCACTGTTTTTAAAGCGAGTATCTTTGTATAAATATTTAATTTAGCTAGTGGAAGTGAAGTGGTGAAATGACCAGAGGCTTAATTCCCGTAATTTGTCAGTAGTCGCAACTCGCAATCCGGTGTCGATCCGCTCCCAGTAACATTACGATCACAAACGGTATTTTCGTAAACTTTTAAATTGACGTAAAATTATCAAAACTACCACAATACGACTAAAAATTGAGAAAAAAAATATCTAAGTATGGTTTCTTTCATTTTCAGTCGCATTACGAACTATAATTGCATTTTTTGGGTATACGAGAATACCGTTTGTGATCATAATGTTACTGGGAGCGGATCGACACCGGATTGCGACTACTGTCAAATTGGGCCTCAGAACTTTGTTCTTTGTTTCAATGTCAGAAAATATAGAGGCATAAAACTATCCTTTACCTCTTTTCCGTGTTAATTAATTACAGCTACATTTACAGCTTATTTTCCTGTATACGCATTATTAGGATGACACCAAATGGATCGTGCAGGCGCAAAATACCTGATTCCATATGATCCTTATTGAAAAGAACGTAATGTAAATAAATTGACAACATCACATACATTGCTCTGATCCTATGTTAAGTAGCCAAAGCACTTGTGTTACGAAATTAGAAACAACGACGGTACTACAACACCCGAGGAAATATAGAAAAAAATAGTTATTTTTCTACATTAACCGACCGGGAATTGAACCCGGGACCTCAGAGATAGCGTCACCAGGTCCGGTAAGCTCGCCTCTCGTCTACAGAGGTCGTCTGTCTGTGACGTAATAGTATGTCTAGGACCGATGACCATGACCATGATTTTTTTAGTCTAACAGAAGGTATAGTATTTATCGTTGCAAAAAATCGGTGGTTATCTGTCGTAAAGTTTTAAATAAGATCTCCGTTATTTTCCCATTAGCATGTAAACACTGATTGGTAGTTTATCGGTCGGCCGGTATCGCGAGACGGAGTCATTGTCACGTACCGATGTGTACAGCGACCATTGTCGTGTTTACCAGTCTTATCAATAACAAGTATAAGGCAAAGCTGCAGTAGATGCGAGTAGTACCATAAAGTGATATCTCATGGATGCACAAAATGCACATCTAAGCTTAAATTATTTTTAAATTTCCACAACGATATTAAAACGATATAATTTAATATCGTTGCATTTCCTTCTTACAATTTTGATTTCACTTGTAAATTTTGAATAAATTTATTTGTATTTAATTATAACTAAAATATTATTTTCCACTCGTTGGGGACCTACAGACGGCTATCGCCGAAGAGGTAGACCCAAGAAAAGGTGGTGTGACGATTTGGTTAACCTGACGAGGGACTGGGAGTTATTGGCGGTAGATAGAGATCGATGGAAGAGTCTGGGTAACATTCAACTGTAAAATATCTATGTATTTATTAATTGCATTCAGAAAGTTATTTTCATAGGTTCAATTGATAATTAAGTTATAGCACTTTGTTGCATTAAAAATTCTGGTTTTATAGTTTGATCATACAAATAATAGCAGAACATGTTGTAAATGTTCACATTTTGTAAATTTATTTTAAAACTATGCTTAACGGGCACTACCCCGAAGTAAGGGCATATTAATAAAATGAAAAACTATTAAAATCTAACTGTTCGTTGTTTAGAATTTACTTTGGCGGATTAGGCAGAGTTGAGTATGTTTGCCAGCTCTCCAATTAGCTATCTATCGCTTGCATCTTGCTCTCACGGTGTAATGACGCCCTATTCCAGCGGGTTCAAGTTCGGCCGAGCGACAATGAACTTGGCCGCCCGTGACTCACGCATGCCAGCCATCAATGTTACGAAACCATAAACACTGCATCTGCGAATGCAACCGTATGCAACCGAGACACTCGACACGGCCATTGTCCACGGACGTGACTTTATCGCTGGGCGATTTTTATCGGACCAGTATTTATGATGTTTGTCTGTTAAGCTAATTATAAAGTCGGCAGTGAAATATTAGGTTTGAACATCACTATCTGTCATACAAAAATTAGATACAGTAATTGGTTTCATTTGGTAGATGATTCATCTACTGTATTGTGCGTTAGGCGTCGTTTCAAATCGGTGTATGTCTGGCCATGAACTTAAATTTGGCTACTGCCAATATCAATACCTGATCAATTTAGAGTGATTTGCACGCTATCTGACCTCACCATAAGACACGAAAACCAGGATGTTTGAATCACAGTTACACATCCAGAGCCATCTAAATCTGTAAAATTCCTTATTGCCGAGTAAGTGGTATAAATTCCTACTTAGATTCCAGAAAAAACAGAAGTAATTGTTGGGATTAAAATTCAGAACTCAATGGGTATAAAGCGGGAAAACGACCACTGTGCTATTACAGCACATATCGTTATCATAGAGTTAAAGGTAGGTATGTTCATATCGCTATACATTTTTCTATGTTTCATTAAATCTTTTAACAATTTGCTATTTTAATCGGACTTACATTAAGATGCTTTTACATACCTAAGTTTTATAACCAATTTAGTAAAATTTGTATGACCAAATATTGTCATTATTAGAAACGGATGCAACAGAAATTTGAGAAGTCTTTGTCACAAACCTAAGTTACTTATAACGTTGCCCGTGACTCACGAATGCAATTTTAACCGTAACAGGCAATAGTGTTTATAAAACAAGAATCGGACCACCTAGCCGGCCCTGACATTTGACACTTAGTGACATCATTGCCGTGGTCCCATTTCACCAACTCACTAAAAGGTACCGCATTTGAATGCTGTGATTTCAAATCCCTTCAAAATGATTGCTATTATGCAAATTAAAGACTTTGTCTAGTTTTATTCTTTAACATAATTATTATTGGCTTTCTGACCTTGACATTGAGCGCTAAACTGCCATCTTTTGTCGTGATCTTATTTTGTTAAAGATTATAATTATCGTCGAAGTGTACCGCTATGAGTTCAGTAATCAGTCGTCTTCAAAACTAATGCTACCGCACACTTTAGACTTTAACGGCAACTAGTTTCTGAAAAATAAACCGCAAAACTAAGACAAGTATTAGAATAGTCGACCCTGACATTGAACAGATAAATGTGATGTCATTACCGTGGTTCCATTCCACCGAGCCCCGTAGTACAAGGTACCGCTTTTGAATGCTACGAGTTAGTTTGCCTTCAAAATTAATGCCACGGCGCACATGTATGTCTTACAGTAGGTAGATATATTATTAACATTTAGTTAGTCGCGTCAAAAAAGTTAGACTATTAGTCACATGGGGTCCGCTGGACTCCATGTTTAATTTGTATAAATAAATAAAATATATTAAAGTCAAATATTTATATTTAATTAAAAACTTAAAGTACTGCATTTTAACTTAATAAAAGGCATATAACTTCTTTTTACTTTTCAGAAAATTTCTAAACACAAACTTCTAAATCAGTCTCTCATAGTTAGTATAAACAGGAATTTCATTTTTTGTGGGGTTCTGTTTATAGAACTGAGACATAATATGTGATAACGATCTTTGGAAACTCTTGGATAAGCTTAAAATCTGAAGGCTCGTAGTTATCTAATAGTCTCATGGGGTCCATATAATAACCCTTATATGTATAATAATATACAGAGTGGCCAGAAAAGTGACAACCAAAAAATTTTTTTAGGTGCCTCGTGTTGAGAGGTATCTTTAACACCCCTTTTTCGTAGATTTCGAGCTACGATTTTTTTTAAATAGCTTATGAAGCCTATGAAGTACTACTTTTTTATTATTATTATGAAAGCTTACAGTCTAGCGCATTCTCTGTAGCAACTTAGAAGTAGTGTAGAAGTTTAGATTTTTAATTTTAAGTTGAAAATTTAAATTATAACTCACTTAACATAAATTCTCAACTTTAGGTCAGTTTTGTAGTAACTTCCAGTAAAGTTATGAGGCTGTTTATTTTATGCATAAATGCACAGTTTAAAAAAAGAGTCGCAATTTTGAAAAAAAAACAAAACGTAACTCGAGAACTACGAAAAATCGTAGGGGTGATTCAGATACCTCACAACACGAGGCACCCAAAAATAAACTTTTGAACGTCACTTTTCTGGCCATCCTGGATAAAACTAGCTATCAAGACAGACATTGTCATGTCCAAATTTGCCAATGTAAAACGACATTTGCGTTCGACGTAGCAAAATTTTTATAGAAAAAGCGGCCAAGTGCGATTCGGACTCGCCCATGAAGGCTTCCGTAGCAGCAAGTATCATAATATACAAGTTCTTGTAGTTCGTTGTAACTTTGATCGATGTTTTAATAGTGTAAATTGCGGTTTACGATTTATGACGTATTAAAAAAAAACTACTTACTAGATCTTGTTCAAACCAATTTTCGGTGGAAGTTTGCATGGTAATGTACATCATATTTTTTTTGTAGTTTTATCATTCTCTTATTTTAGAAATTACACACACATTTTACCACTTTGGAAGTGTCTCTCGCGCAATCTATTCAGTTTAGAATTTTTTTATTAGAAACCTCAATATCATTTTTGAAGACCTATCTATAGATACCCCACACGTATGGGTTTGATGAAAAAAAATTTTTGAATTTCAGTTTTAAGTTTGGGGAACCCCTAAAAATATTTGTTTTATTTTCTATTTTTGTGTGAAAATCTTTATGCGATTTACAGAATACATCTACTTACCAAGTTTCAACAGTATAGTTCTTATAGTTTCGGAAAAAAGTGGCTGTGACATACGGACGGACAGACAGACATGACGAATCCGTAAGGGTTCCGTTTTTTGTTTTAAAAACGACGCTCAGTTCACCAGAATTTGAAAAATTTTTAGAAAACTTTTACAGTTTTTCTTTCGGCACAAACCTTTTCCTGACAATCTCGAACACAACAAAAAAATTAAAAATTAGCCTAATAGGTGTAGTTTCTGAAGTGATGCGCTTACATACATTCGGCAATTGATTTTTATTTGTAAAGATAATAATGATACTTCAATATCTCTCAAACAAAATGTCTCATAGAATTATTGTTAATTAGTGTTAAGTTTTTACCTAATGTTTGTTTTGTAATACTTTTTTTACTTAAATATTTTTTTAGTTAGGTATTATTAATTATTATCTGTGATAATTAAATTGGCAACCACTTAGCCTTCACAAACTGCCATGCCCTTGCAGGGCGTCACATACCTAGTCAGTACCTACCATCTAAAATAATTATTTAATATGACATGCAGTTAATAATCTGAATCTGAATTTGAACCATTAGACAGCCCAGTTTGGAACATGGTCACACACACAACCAGTGCCAGTGGTTTCTTCACTAGATTTTCCTTCAACGCCGAGCAATGGTAAAGATAAAAGTGATTAGGTAATTAAATTACAATACTCCTCTTAAATAAAATGATTCTCTTATATTAGAAATTTTACAAATGTTTAATATTATTCGTAAAATCAAAACAAGAACTTGCATTTAAAATCAACTAAGCCAAACATGTGACCTTCCAAGTTATGTTTGTTTTAGATACGTTTCGGGCAACGGCATTAGTTTGTTCACAATTAACAAAACGTTGATAGCAACACAATAGATGTTTTACAAACAAAATTATCAAAACATGTCGGCTACTTATACACTCGGCTGGGAATCTTTTCGTGCTGTTAATTGTTGATGTCGCGCTGGTCTAAATGTAGTGTGCGTGTAAATTGATTTACAATTTATAACATTTAATTGGATGTTCCGGCAAATTTAAAAGCAGCCGTAAAAAGTAAATGGTTGGCACTTTTAGCAACTTGTTTCTAACGACTTACTAAGTTATTACATAGTCTATATATATAAAACAAAGTCGGGTTAGTTACACCATTTATAAGTCAAGAACGGCTAAACCGATTTTAATGATTTTTGATTTGTTGGATTTGTCTCCGCCCTGAATAGCAGAATAACATAAAAAAATGAAAAACATTTAAAAAAAACGAATAAAGAGGCGGTGCGACGTTCGCCGGGAGAGCTAGTATTATATATAACAAAGTCGGGTTAGTTAGAACTTGACAAACTTCAAATCGAATAACCAATTTTTATATCACATATTATCTCTGTTATGCAGATAGGATTGTATTTAGGATTATTAAGTTTTATTTTATTGTATGTTTATTATGGTCTATGAGGGTTTGTTTTTTCGCTAAATAAATCTTAAGTTATTTGATCCAAATTCGTCTATGATCTGATTTTTTAAAGAAAATAATACTGCTGATTTTTATTTTAGACTGCAGGTCTGCTATCATAAAAATCATTCGTAATTAATACCTATGGAAGTTCCATCTTTAACTACATTTGTTTTTTTTTGTAGGATAATCTAAGCTAGGTCTTTAAAATTAATGCAATTAATGGAATTGTCAAATTTATGTTTCATTATAAAACATACATTACTTAACATCTAAAAATTAAAATAAAATCATGTTTCGCTCTTCAGAAGCATTTGTTTGTTTAAAACGCTGGACAGTTGATCCGTCATCCGCTTACAACTATAATGATCAAATTTGTAGTTAATTCCCGTCTACTAGTGTGCGGCTTGGAGAACTCAAAACGATTGTCAGTATCATAAGTTTATGCATTTGAATGCACCGGGCACGCCTGGTCGTGTCGCCGGGCCGTTACGGCGGGACGTCGAGATTATCTTCAAAGTAAACCGACGACGGTTCGCTAAAAATATTCAATACCACTATGTCATATGCCAAGGTTACGCTAACTAACCTTTTATTTTCAGGTACATGCAATCTTAATTGTAGTTCAACCTTTTAAGGTTGTCTAAAACTATTGCACTTTTGAATAATCTAGCTAGATTGTAACAACAGATTTTAGAAATCAGCGAGTTACTTACTGTACCGTTTAATAGTAAGGAAATTCAAGTGGCTGTACAGTTTGTAATAAAAATATATCCTATATATTTCTATAATATATGACACAATAAAGAAAATATTGCCAGATTCGTGAAAGCGGCATAAAATAAAGTTAAAAAATCTGTGGAATTAAGTCAGTCAAATAAACTGAAATCTCTAAATTTTGTCCAAAAAGCTTGTTGTGCTGCAGTTGCATGTTTAACTTCAATCCCCTTCCCTTCTACCCACCCTATCGTAAACATCCAATAGATGGAAGCCTACTTGGTAGAAACGAAAAAGAAAGACTAGGAGCACCAAGAAAAGGGCCGGCCGCCTAAAAAAAAAGCGATCGCGGCCGAAGATCGCCGACGGCTCCCGAAGGAATGACAAGGAGCTTTCCTTGGAACGCGGAAAACGTCGCGCACATGTTGAAAATACGAGTGGGCATTGACCCCGACCGCGTCTACACAGCTGTTGGTGAATCTAGTGCGGGCGGGCGCATCTCGCGACAGGCATTTCGTGCACAATCGATTTTTTTTTTATTGATTTGGATACCCTTGGAGTATTGAATAAATATTTATTTTCTCAAGAATAATCTTTTCTTCTTGAAATTCTGATTTCAAAAAACAATAACTTAAGTACCTAAATAGGTATTATACTCGTAGATATAATGAATATTATTATTAGTACGTTTTTTAAATCATGTTTCATATAATTTACACTTACACTATCTCTCAGAGCTTACATAAACATATTCAAAAGTTGCCTGGATTTTCTTTTTTATCTGTGAACGATGCGCTTAATTTTGCGAATCAACATTGTTACTGTGATCAAAACATCTTAGTATGCAAGGCTCATTGAGATATGAATACAATATTTCTGGTTTATGGATCGTAGATGGAGTAGCGTGCATTCGTAAGGCCTAAATTATGTGTGTGTGATTATGAAAACAATTTATTTATTTATTAATTATTATTTCGATGTTAATCTGATGTTTCAAGAAGAGTATTTATATATATATATATTATCAACATAACGTCTTTTCTTCTTTGATTTATTTGCTACGTCTCGATCGATTTAATAACATAAATAAGCCTGACACTAACCTCGTGCTGATATATTTCCTTCGTTGCACCCTTATCAATAGGGGAAGTTTAGCAACATACAATATATATGTACTTAGGTACATATTTGCCCGTCCAGGAAGAGATCGACGACATAGATAGCTGATAACATCTCTGAACGTCTGTAGCAGGAGTTTGAGTGAGCCTGCTGCAGGATTATGGTATTAAGTATATTTATTGTTGTGTCTAGCTAAGATCCACTGATATACTGTTTTGTTAGGGTTTCGAAGCAAAATGATAAAAAACGGAACCATTAGTCCATACGACTGATCCAGTCCGTCGCGTGTCTGTTTATCCGTCTGTGCGTCTTTGAGTGTATTTTAATCAGCGCTGTAAAGCTGAAATTTGGCATGATTACATATTAATGTATTAGTGACGCAATAAAGTACAAAATTAATAATAATATATTTTTTTTTATTGTGATTGACTTTTAGAAATACATAGTAGGTACGAGTATTAACCACGGCATACGACAAAATGTTTTATAATAAGTTAATCTGTTGTGAATTTAGCCTCCTTGCAATTATTGTTATGAATCACCTAAATGGTCAGTTAAATGTTCATTTTTTGTTGATAAAAGTATCAATTAAGATTGAAAAAATATTACAAGACAGTTTAGACAAAATACCTTTCACAGCAAAAACGTGTTGGCTATCTTATAGATAACATCGCGGAAGAACATTATGCAACACCTACATTCTCTGCCCGTGTTTCTATTTACAATATTTTACGTCAAATGCCGAACGAAAACTGTTTTAGGTACCCGGAAAATCCGTTTGTTGTAAATAGGAACGTAATTCTTCCTTAACGTCTCCGGGAAGAGATTTATCGGTAAATTTAAAGGCAATTAAAGTTAACTCCTTTTTAAATGACGGGACGGATGCGTGCTGTCCCGAAAAATATATAATAAGACACGCGAAAAGTTCTTTTATTCCCAGTTTAAAATGACCATTAAAAGGTAAGTATGGTAAAGAATGCTATAAAAATGGTAATCTTTTCTATAAAAAAACGTTTTGGTATGTTTCACTTGTGAAACCCCCAGCGGTCGAATGAGGCCGCGTAAAATATAAATCTATTGTGTTTCGTTTTGCTGGGCAGAGGGGTTAAAATTCGTTTAGACAATCCAAACATTTGTTACAACATTTAACAAATAGGGGTACGCACTGCTACCTGAAATCCTCTGTTTTTTTTTTTGTTCTTCTAACAATCACACCAATAGCTCTAGCCCAAAAGTCCAATCTGAGCATAGCTTGTAATATTACAGCTAGATAAAGGATAAACACACATTGTGGTTATCACACAAACCAACCCTTTGTGGGATCCAACCCGCAATCCTAATTTTGTAGACCGGGTTGCGTAGACACCACTCGACCAGTGTCGAAAATTCAAAACGTTTTAGTGAATACCAAAGATTTTTCAAATTGGGTCCTAGCCTTCTTTTGATTCCTAAGGGTAAGAAGGCATTGCTGCTTATGTTTCTTCTTGAATGTTGAAGAAATTATAAAAAAAATATTTCTTTATTTCCTTTTTTTTAGATTTATCGGAAAATCTTTACACAAAGCTGTTACTTATGCTACGTGTTAAGAGAGTCTAATATAACTATTTTTTAAATAACACAAAAAAATATTCATAACATTGAGTTCTTGCTTTAATTTATGAACATCAGTAAAGTTACGAATGTTTATAATCTTTACAGAAGGATTCTCAGTATCAAACGTTTATTGTTGTTTTAATTCACGTCCGAAACATTAACTTTTAAATCAACTCGACGAAAGAACATATCCACTGTTTTGGTTGGTTATCCTCAGGCGTGTCAAAAAAAACATTAAAAGGATGCGCCTTCCAAACGCTCACTTAGTCACTTCGTTAATTTCAGAACGGAATTGGGAACGGCAGGTTTCGGAGATCCGTTAAAAAATAATTTAAATATTAATTCCTTAGTCCGAATTTTAGAATTCTAGATACACGTATATTTTGATTAAAGTTTATTTCTTTAAAGAAAAGGCGCATTACGCCTTGGCGAAGGCCTAGCTTTTACGCGCTACATTTTTTCTGTGTATTCTGATTAGGGAGTGCAATCTTGCAGCAAAATCTTCAATCTCGGTATTTGCAAGATTTCAGAGGTCTAATCTCGCGAGATCTCGGTATTTTGCAAGATCTCGCAAATCTACAAATTATTTTAAATTATTAAAAGTATAAAACTGAATTTAAAAAAATATACTCATTAAAAAAAATATGGATTAATATCTGAAAAAAAAAAAACTTCTAATAAAACCTATCTAAAGTGTCGTCCTTCAGTCGGCTTCGGATGTTTCGTGCTAAATACCTCACGTTTGTTGGCTTGGCACCACTGATTATAGGCATTGATACGCTGACTGCAGGTTCCCTTCCATACTTTCAGCGGACTATTAAACTCCTTACAAATCTAAATTACATTTACTGGAAACTGTCTTTTTTACTATTTAAAAAAATTGGAGCACTGCGTAAACAAATTAATAAGTCACAGTCAGGCGTGCGCAGGAATTATGTTTGAGCACAGCCGCGCTCCTGAAATGGTTTTTTATGATGGAATGTATTGCTTTACAATCTTGCAAATCTTGCGAGATCTCGAGCAATTTTGGGTGCAAGATTAATCTTGCAAAATTGGTGCAAGATCTCGGTATTTCGAGATCTCGGAATACCGAGATTGCACTCCCTAATTCTGATGTGTAAGTTTATAAAAGCGTACTTAATTAATGTCTTCCTCTAGTCGACAGCAAGCCCCCATAGATTCGATATATACCTAGTCTGGTCATAAGTACTGTCACATGTGTAATTTGAAATAATTTAGACATGTTTATTATTTATGTAACCATTTAGCAAAATGAACTTAATAAAACATAAATTCATATGGTAATAAAGTTTATTCAAAATGACCCCCGCGATTTTGAATACAAGCCTTCAATCTGCGCGGCTAGTCGTCTATCGCAGCACGAACGAGGTCCATGTCAATATCGGCGGCTGCCTTAATCAAGGATGCCTTGAGTGACTCCAAATCAGGATGAGGCTTTGAGCAGGCCTCCAAGTGTTGCCATATCTTGTAATCTAACGGACTCAAATCTGGACTGGAGGAAGGCCAGTCTTCGTGCCGGATGAAGTCGATTTCACGCGCCGCCAGCCAGTCTTGTGTGCTTTTCGCTCTAAGAGCTGGCGCAGAATCTTGTTGGAATACCCAGTGCCTGTTATTAAACATGGTATGAGAAACAGGTTCCACAAGGTTCTTGAGGACTGTATTTTGATACACAACTGCATTTGTTTTTACGCCTTTTTCACAAAAATATACCTCAGTTAAGCCCCAATAAGAGACTCCCAACCAAACCATGAGCGAGGATGGAAAATAACCTCGTTGGACACGCGGAATACCATTACTTATCATTTTATTTGTTGTAGCTCTCTTTCACGGTGAAAATTTTTTCATCCGAAAAAAGAATTTCCCGATGCTTTTTTCCCGCGTACCGCTTCAACAAAGCGCGGCATCTCTTCAGTCTCAGGTCCATTAAACGAGCGTCCAAACGATGTCCTGTTTTTCTTCGATATGCCCTAAGTCCTAAGTCTTCATTTAACACCCTTTTCACCGTGGTCCTGCTTAACCCCATCTGAAGGGCTAACAGTTTCTGCTTACGTATGGGATTTCTTTGAATTCGCGCCTTCACAGCTTTTATCACTGCTGGAGTCCTAACAGAGCGAGGGCGACCACTTCTTGACCTGTCATCTACACTAGAGTCTTCATTGTATCGTTTTATGGTACGATGAACGAATCTTTTGGTTATATTCAAATGTTTCAGTAAGTCGAAAATCTGAATTGGCGCGTAACCGCAACGATGCAACGCAATAACCGCGACACGGTCTTCTTTAAGTGTCCACTCCATATTTAAAAATGAGGAAAATTCTAAAAAGTACACATTTTTATTTTCATGAAAAATTCGAAATTCGCATTCAATAAACTTTTTTGTGGCCAGCATTCTAAATTCAAAAGTTTTTATTGTGTGACAGAACTTATGACCTGACTATGTGTTAAGTGACGATGTTTTTATTTGGCTGTTTTCTCTCTGCCTAACTAATTTCGTCTTAAAGTACGGAACACTCATTTCAATCGCAATATCATCTTTTTTCTGATCCCGCATTCCGTGACACCAAATTCACTTTGAGTTTGCAATGATTTGTGTCGACTTGATTGCGTTTGCGTCGCGATGCCCACACGCACGCTTGTACGTTACGAGTAACTCCCATTCATTCATTGGGTTGTTTTATACTTATTAGATGTAATTGGATAGACTATCATGGAAATGCAAAACGATTATGTAAAAATGGAAATAGAAAAAAAATGGCAGTTCAATATCAAATTGCGTAACTTTAATATTATTATTAAGTGATCAATAGCTTGACGAAAACAAATACGTACGTAGGTACTATTTAAGGAGTGTTGAACATCCAAAATACGACAAAGACAAGGAAGAAGAAACAATATAGATAGGTACTTCAAACACCTACATTTATCTGAATCTAAAAACGAAACGTTTTAAAAAATCCGAGCTCGCGATCCTGCCATCAAAATATCTAAGGAAGACTTCACAAAATTTCATAATGGTATCGTAACTCTGCGATAAGGACATTGTTTAGGAAGTATTTCGACAGCGCACCGGAAAGAGGAAGCGCCAGGGGTCATTGAACCCGTCGACGAGTCAATGTCAGCGCGGCTTGGGCCCAAGATTCGGTAAGAACAAGGGTGCGTTCGCGGTACGGGGTAGCAGGGTGCAACTGTCGCAGGGTAACGACCGGGCCGGGGTCGACGGCCGGCGCCACGCGGCCGCGAGACTGAGTCATCCGATTGATTGGAGAGAGACGGCACTACTCATACCCTCGCGATTTAACTACCCCCGCGCCTATTAAGGGAAATAACGCTTTGTTCCGCAACTGATAAGGTGTGATTCGTTTTAGATTCCTAACGGCGGTTAAGTTTTTCAGCCGGGGTGCAGTGTGGTCGGGACGCACACAGGTGTAGTTAAGGGAAGTAGTTTTGCTCAAAATATTGATTTTTCCGCGGCCGCGTGGGTGCGCGCGTGTGCGTCGCGCGTGTGTGCGTGCGCGAGTGTGCGTGCACGTCTATTTTGGGTAGAGCACGTGGTTCGTAGTTGTTGCTTGTTGACATGCGTTTTTATTTTTATGGCGGGTCCGGGCCTTGATCAGTTAATTACGTCACGACATTGTTTGCGTCGGTTTATTTGCTATTAAATTTTTCCGGTTCCTATAAAATATGCAAGTGTTTAAATATTCAGACAGAGATGTTTTTCATGTTGCTTTGATGTTCAAGCGTTCTAGATTACATTTAAAGACACTATGGAATCATGCAGAATAAAGTTCTTTAATGTTTTACAATTCGTTGCGTGTTGCGCTGTATAAAGGCTTTCGATGCTTCCAATTTGTTGTAGGTACATATGTTATTTTATAAATCTGATCTTCATCTTTACAAAGTCAATTGCATCTTTTGCATACATTCTTACCTTTCTTTTGCATCGTTAGGGAAGGACACAGAATAGATAATAGTTACTCGACTACGTCAGTATACGTAGTAGAGTCACAAACAAGTTACGCCTATGTGTCAAAAATCTTCTAAGCTAGCCTTTACAATTTCGAGAATGTGTTGTACAATCTTGAATATACCAGTTAGGGAGGTATACACAAAGACACGTCAAACCTACCTTATACCTATATTTTCTTCGCTCTAGCCCGTCAAGCGGTTCACTGGACAGAAGACGACTGCTGTACATAATGTTATGTAATATGGGTATCTAAAGAGAACTTCTTTCCATCATGCAATAATACTTATACGTAGTTATACGTACACACACGAATTAGTGTGTGTACAGGGCCCGTTCAGCACTCACGCACACAGGCACACAACGTTACCCTTGATTTTGCCAGCTCAAGGTCTCTACCCTCGATGATGAGGCACTCGCACCCTCGTATAACTGTATATGTTTGTCCCTCTCTAAACATCGGCCAATGCCGAAATTCACCGACCAGAAGCAGGGTTCGACGACCGCCGCCAACATACGTATTGGTAAATAAACATTGGTATAGATACCTAGCAGTTACATAATGAAAATCTATGAACTGTTTTCATTCGACGCTGCACCTAGTGCACTTACCTATTCTGAGCTTGAGCTATCGTTAATATTTAATTAATTAGTGATCTATCTCTAGACCAATAATCATAAAAGACAATTCTTGATAACTCTACATTTGACTAACATATTTGAGATAGTTTTCTTATTATTGAAAGGTGATTTGTTAGATACCTATTTTATTGGACATAAAAGTTAATGTTAAAGTCTTCGAAGCACAAGTACAATGTAAAGCAGTCGGGAATTTGTGAAGTCGTCTTGTTGTCTTAGCAGTCAACTTACAGTTCTATTAACGTCTAGTTAAGCGTGCAGATTTTTCTCAATACTCTCTGATTTATTTCAAGCTGCATCCAGAGACAAAGAAATAAGAGGGTCGGTTGTCGCTGAAAAGATTAACCCGCTACTTATCTTCCTTTGTCTTCGGATGTACTCTAACCGACCTTCGAGGGTCTCAGCAAAGATACTAAGAAAAAACCTCTCAAAGACTTAATACAACTGCTGTCTTTTGAAGTCGAAATATTTTTAAAGAAAATTGACAGATTTAGACCCGTTAGAAACCAAACTGTTTTCTTTTATTTAGTCAGATCCACTTGCATTTTATGGATTAGGTTAGGTTACGTTAAATACATAAGTTGCTTCAAGTAAATTCTACTTGCTTTTACAATTGATGTTAAAGCAAATATAAATTCTTAACTAATCGTTTCAGAAATAAATTTGAGCCATTATTATTATTCAATACTACTTTGCGTTTAGGATATTAATATATTTTTTCATTTAAATAAAAAACAATGTGCTTGTGTAACTTTCGATGTCATTATATTTTATGCTGTAAATAATTTGACTGTGTAGGAAACATATTGACATATAAACATATTGGAAACGTATGGTCATAAGAAAATAAACAGCGAAATCACAGTGGCCACAAATTTTTCACTCCATTAATTTTATCAGGAATGTGAGTTTTCATTTCATGTATTGTCCATCACTTTCCTGGACCGTACATCACATTGGTTCAATTGTTTTATTATTCGAAGAGTGTTTTGGTTGATAAAAGAAATTCTTCACAATATTCGACTTACATGCTTTGAACATTTCTTACAGTGCTATGATATAGTAAGCCAGAGATTAGTGTTTGATGCATACTAAAACAAAGGTCATTAAGACAGTCTATGAATGGAATACCCGAATAGGTGAAAATATTCTGATGCTTTCTAGATTGGAGATAGAATGATTACTCTTTAGTTATTTCAATTTCTAAGTTATTTTAAAAGTATTGTTTATACCTAACTCCTAGAAAGTCTCGAGCCATTTTAACTTACCTGAGAATGTAAGGTCAAAGAGCACCAAGTGCGCGATTTACAATCCCTAACGGTTACATTGTCTGCCTTCCTAGATTCTACTAATTAACCTAAGTCTTATCCCTTAAATAACCCGAACACCTGTTTAATGCTATCAGGCCTAAATCGCTTGTAAGTCATAGTCGCAGTATATTAAACACGTTTATTACGTAAGTATACATTACCTATGCCATCTACATAGTTTGTGTTAGTTAAAGGACCCTTGCGTAACGAATCCCTTAAGTAATTAGTGACGGAGTTTGTATTGCGTACTTGTATAAGAGCGATGTGCATGTTATTAATTATTCAGCTTGCAAATGATTTAATTACTTACTTCTGCTTGCGCAAACTTTGGAACACATATCTTAGATACTCGTATATGTAAATCATAGCTAATCACAACTTAGATGAAACTTTAGCACGACTGAAGTTTTAAAAAATCCAGACTTTCGGAGAAATAAAAGTATTTAGGTTTTCGCGTTTTCCTAAATTCTGAAAAGTTATAAAAAATGTACTAAAATTTTTATTTTAAGTAAGTATCAGATACTTATTTAAAATAGAGTACCAACTTTAACATTAATAGAGATTCATCAATTTTCAGAATGTTTAAAAAGAAAATTGGATGTTTATGTTATAACAAAAAAAAACATGGCTGCCACTGAAATACAATGCTATGAATAAGAAATGAGAGATTATTTTATACCCTAAAGTCCCATTGCGATCGCCATCGTAGATAATACCCAGTAACAAATCAGCTATCAACAACAAAAACTCATTATCGTTGAAAACAAACTATATTCCCGCAACGGGCGACGGGGCGTTTGATTACGTGTTGGTACTTGCCTGTGCAGCGGGTGGGCCGTGCCCGACCTACCCCTACTACCCCCCAGGACCTACGCCAACGCTGCACCGATGCACCCTACCCATCTAGATATCTAGATAGACGTCTGGAACCCCACGCACACAGCCTTCATAATAACCACCTAGCTACACCTACACTAGTGTGTGTGACATTGCATCCATCCTGTACGTACTTGCTATGATTGTTTGTTGTTTATGCCGTCGGGATGCACCAATTTGTTTGCTAATGAGGGGTTGAAGACACTTTTATTTTGTTCGTGGACCGTTTTATATTCATTGGTAATATATGGGATGGAATCAATGAGATTATTACTTATTTCTTATTATTAGGATTATTATTAGGATTGGTTTAAGGAGATAGTATTTAAATTAGGCAGCATTATATTTAAATGTCTATGTGTTTTATTACCACAAAATAGGAATCAGAAATATTTATTGTTAATAGGTAATTTCTAGGTAGGTATAATCATTGTAATAGTATCACTCTGTTTCGCCTGATATGGCAACAATAAATTATTAATAACTATTGAAAAAGCAGTAATAAGTTCTTAAATAGTGTAACAGTATAGATATAGCACGCTTGTTAGCATGATATTAGTGATAACTGTTAGGTACAGTCAACGTCAAGTCAACCTACCCAAAAAAAGTTAAGGTCATTGAACCGATTTCCAACTTTATGTCCGACATGTAGAGATTAATATCAATTGAGCAAATTTTACGTTTTGTGGTAGGTTGATGTGCTGTTGTCTGTACATTTCAATTAAATGGGTGAATATTTGGATGGTTGTTTTTCATGCAACTACGAGGAAAAATACTATAGTAGGTATCTTTTAGTCTAATTTAATTTAGAGTCGTTTAAGCAAATATTAGCTTATTTCCGTCCTCAGTCCGTTTCTGTTTAGTGTGATATTAGACGTTGTGTCAGACAGCATCAGAGACTCACATGAGCAGCCACCATGGCTGCTGATGTATGCTGACGATATCGCACTGGTGGACGCGAACAGGGGCAGGCTGGTGAGACGGGTGAACCAATGGAAGCAGTCGCTTGAGAGCGGTGGTCTGAAACTCAATGTGGCGAAGACCGAGTACCTGGCCTGTAACTCTACAGATCCAACGCCTGTCCGCATAGGCGGAGACAAGGTCGACCGCACGGACCAGTTTAAATACCTTGGATCTGTACTTCACGCGTCGGAGGACATAGATTGCGACGTCAAAGCACGCATTGCTGCCGCGTGGGCCAAATGGCAAGAGGTGACTGGTGTCATTTGTGACCACAGAATGCCGGTTAAGCTATGTAACATTTGTGGCACAATCGCCGGAAAGCAGTTGTCGATACAAAACGATCGGTAAAATGAATCGGGATTCTAAAAGATTGAATTCAACGATCGCATTCTTGCTTTTAGAAAATAGCCTATGTAGTATGTCCATTTTATTATTAACAAGCTGCCCTGGTGATTTTCGTACCGCCTCCTTATGCATTTTGTTTGTGAATTTTTTCTATGTTTTAACAGTTATTTTGCCATTCGGGGCGGAGACAAATCTAACAAGTCAAAGATCGTAAAAATCGGTTCATCCGTTCTTGACTTAAAAATGGTGTAACTAACTCGACTTTGTTTTATATATAGACTAGGTGTCCCGGTGACCTTCGTAGAGCCCTTTAATTTTTCTTTTTTCTTTTTTCCGATATTTTAATAGTTAATCTGCTATTCGGGGCGAAGTCAAATCCAACAAATCAAAGATCATAAAAATCTGTCGAGCCATTCTTGATTTATAAATGGTGTAACTAACCTGACTTTATTTTATATATAGGTATATAGACTTTTATTTACATTCAATTGCACACTCTACTAACAGCTTTTAGGCAAAGCGTAGAGTGGGCTTGTTCTTGTCTTTATTCCATAACTCATGTAAAGATGTAGGCAGTTTGAGGCACGGCTGATTAGCAGATTAGAAAGAAAAGTGCTTTGCATTAAATATAACCAAAAAGTGAGAGCGATGGATTACCAAGTCGGATAATATCTGGACACCTCGTAGGTATGTGCAGAACTGCAGAAGACTGAACCTACCTCAACCGAGGCGAGTGCAGCCGCACTCAGACCTAGGTTACCCTAGTGTGGATGCACTAAACGCACACAAGCACGTTATTTACGCGAAGTTCAATTATGCTATCAGGGGTGGGTGGCGTTTTATATAAATACGTGTTGATATGGGACTCTGTTTTCGTCGTTATGGCAGCACATATGTTTGTGTCGCTTTGATTGCGAAAGCGATTGCGCTCACTAATATTGTCAATTGTTTTACTTGTTATATTTTAAAAAAGCTGTGTCTAATATAAACTCAATTGTGTTTAAATGTGTGTCGACTGCAGTTATCTTAAATCGGGTTTATTAAAAAAAACTCTTTTACTTGTTTTAAGCAGCAGATTTTGCATTTGTTTCTCTTGAGGCTATATATAGATCATATATTATTTTTATTATTTTGCATATTTTTGTACTATATTACGTAATTGTAATGTAAATGTGCTTAAAATTACAATGTATCTATTAGTTATTGCATTCCACTATAGTTGTTTTATTTAAACGTTTATTAATCTTATTTCTATTTAATTTTATTATACCCCAACCGTGGAGTATCTTCTACCAAGCAACATACGAATAACTTTTACACTTCCACCGTTGACGCTAGTAAATAAATATTAAATAAATAAATTCAGCTAAGCTACATCCGACATAGATGAGTTGCTTCTGTCATTATATTGAAACAGGCATATTTTTAATTAGGGATTAATATATTTGGTTTTGATAAAATTATGCATTGCGATTTTACTACTTCAATTTGATGTTTTTTTTATATTTGACGATATCAAATCCATTATTATTTACTCAGCTTTTTGTATGTTTTGTATTGTCACTAAATAAAAGCAGAAAACATGAATTAAAGAAAATAGATTTTGCTTTTTCAGTGGTCTTCAGTGGGTTTGCCGATGTGTTGTTGGGAACGTTTAAAATCGTATTTACTACAAATAAATTTGCCTCGTTTCTTGTTTTTCCTAACTACTAAAAAGTCTAAATCACTATCTATCACTGCAAATAATAAAAAAACACAATTAGTATCGCCGTAACCAAAATCGGCAAGAATGGAGATTGATTTAGATTTGTTGGTTATTTTTAAGAAAATATTTACGTATTGTCTTAATTTATGTTATTAAAAAAATGATAATACCTAATTATGATCTAAACAATTACATTTTGGGAAATGTAATTTGCCGTTGTAAATGCAATTCATGCTAAACAGCGCCATCTGTTGAGTAGTAGCAGGACCAGCAGTTACGCCGTTTACTGATAGGTGGCGTTAGACTTACGATGCGCTGAAACATAATTTCTTTTAAATTTGTAGAAAAATGATTATGTTTAATACTCTTTCAGTATTATTATATTATCTTATTACTATAACCCTGTGAAAAAATGAGATATGATATTAATAAATAAAATGTACATAATAGTAATAAACAAAATCGTTTTTTCAAACAGTTGCCGACTTTAGTACTGAAATACTTTTATTACTGTATAGGTAGGTAGTTCCATAACTTAATAAAATAGAAAATATTTTCCATTGAGCACTAAAATATTTAATTTGACATGATACATTTAACTCGCAGTTCTCTGGTTCACAACTTGTTTCAACTCCCCAAAGATATTGTTTTACGGTAGGCAAGTAATTTAGCACACTGCACATTATTTGCGGTGCCAAAACTGGAGCATTCCAAGAAACATCCTATCCTAGGATAGCTATACCGCGCCGAATGATGACTAATTATTTTTGGGCACTCTGCCAGACCAAAATCTGAATATAGGGCACCGTCAACGACTTCCATACAAACAATTCTAAAGGTTAACTCGCCGACGAAATTATTATATTTGGAAATTAGTTCAAGCAGACGACGGCCGAGACACGTGATGACGAACCTTGATGACGCTTTTGAAAATAAATAAATATGGCATTTATCTGAAGTGTAATTCTAACAGCGCTGAGAAAACACTTTTGACTTCATATCATTCATAGTTAAACCCTACCCTACTTATTTAAATAAATCAGTTTGGCAAGAAAGTATCCAATCATACACAGATTTACATGGTTTTAGTGCATCTAACATAATGAGAAGTAAGCAAAATCATTGAGTCTTTTTTTATTATACATCCTATCCCATCCATCCTAACACTTAAGCACATTGTTGCTTAAAAGAAAGCTCTGAACACTATATGTATATTATGTAATAGACTAAGCTGTTTTTTTTTAATCCTAGTTAGCGCACTAGTAACAGTTGTTTTAAATCCAAGTAGGCCTCGAATATTTTTTTCAAGTGTCATGTTGCATTAAAATTTGATACTTAACTAAGGTCACGGTGATTCATGAATACAATACGATATTATTGAATTAGTCCTTTTAATTTTAGTCGTTCTTGTAAAATACATAACACTATAACACGAAGGTAATCAAATTACTCATCGTAGGCAACCAATCGCATTTTTCAACGACGAGTCATTTCAGCACCTGTACAAGTACCTACCTACAAGTATTTCATGGCGCAAGTGCTGTCGTATTCCGGGTTCGGTCGTGTAACCCACGCCAATTTGTCAAGATAACCCAATTTCTATGGGAAGCGTGTGTGAAGAACCAAACAAGAATACATACGGCGCTTAAATAAATATATGAAGATTGCTTAGTGCAGGAGATTAGCTCTGCTGAAACAGATAATTTTTAAACGGAAAGTTTCCCAATTTTTATCTTAAAAATAAAACGGGTTTCTTGATTTTTTTAAACGTAGTTAATTATTTAGTAATATCTATATAAAAGCAAAATTTAAGTTTACATACATAATATTAGTAAATCATGTTTTAGTATTACCAAGTCGAAAAAATGCAACTATCTGTTACTTTAAAAAAACTTTCATAGCTCTAATTTTGCTGTTATTTTCTTTTTCGATATGTTCTCTATTTATTTTCTGATAGTTTTTGTATCTCGCGTAAGCGTTTAAAATTTCATAAGAATCGCTTCATCCATCACTAAGATTTTTGTTTTAAGTTTGCTTTAAAGGCTCTGGGATGTAAAAGCTGCTTGTTAAAATTTAAGCACGATCTAATTACTTTGTTTTGGTCGTGATAATTATTGTATTGATTCAGTTAATTTCCACAAGTAGTGCTGACTCAAAAATGACCAAGTTTTGCTAACGCGACTGTTTAAGCGTGAATAATTGCGCGCAATATGTTGATATTGTGATGATACATATAAATTGGGCCTTCGGTATTGAGGTTACTCAAGTTCATGCGGGGTTCTAGGACAGTCTGTCGCAAGTTTGGGCCACCACTTATCGCAGCCATTATCAAGATTCCGTGTATCAAGTGCGGCTTGTATTTGCCACCTAAGAACAGACTTTATCACTTCCTTAAGTCAAACCAATAGAGTCGATATTTCTCTGGTTGAGTTTGCAGTGTTTGCAAACTCACCTAATTCTTGGCGATAGTAAATAACCCCTTTACCGAATATTGGCCTAGACAGCTTTACACCTTTCTTGCAACAACAAAGATATCATTATATTTTTGTTAAGTGCTATTATTTATTTTATTATTCAGTTTGGACTATTTATTAATATTATAATAAATGTTCATATACTTTTCATCGCTTGACTATGTTGTAATTAGTGATTTTATTGATAGACGGAACGCATACTTTAATTAATAGGTCATAAAAATAAACAAATATAACACTGAATAAAGTTATTTTTATTAAATTATTTTAATCCTAGCATTTTTTTTTTCAAAAATGACTTAATAATTAGAAATGCACTTACTGTAATTTAACTGAAATACTGGCTTAATCTGAATTTGGAATACAATGATTATGTCAAAATGTGAACTGCTTTGAAACATGTCATTTAAACTAAGGCCTGTTTAGAGTTGCTCATGAATTTAATAAATGTATATATTACACCTGTCTATAAGACGCTACTATGTTGCGGTTGTTTAAGGCTTAGACTGGTAATATTTAACTAGGATTATGCTGGTTTGATATTTAGAACCCGATAGTTCAATGTCAAAGCTTAAATGTGTCTAACGCCAAACGACTTGCAACCTAGCTTATCTTAACACTATTATTTATTATTAAAACAACAACTACATTTATGTATCTTGTGAGAAAATTAAACTATAGCTAGATAGTTACCACAACACCAAACAAAGTAAATAAGATACAGTAAAAAACAATTTAGACAATCTCTTCCAGACAAACTTTATGTAACAGTTAAATATAAAAAAAACATCAAATTTAAAGTTCTTTATTACGTAACTTAAGTCTACATTAAATTGTGGTTGGAGCTTTGTTTTAAGCAAAGGACTTGCTTGCTAGGAAGCACCGCTCTTCCATGACAGTTTTATTTAAAGACTACAAGATAATCTGTGTTTGTGAAAAAGAAAGTCCTAAGCCGCAAACAGTTCAGCTAAGAAGTTACGGACGTATCAACACTGAAAACTTATTACGAGACGCGTCTTTGATTGACTGGGATCAGGTGGAAGCTGCTGCCACAGTCGACCTTAAAGTGGACCTGTTCACGAAAAGCATTGTGGATCTATTTGATAAACATGCACCTATTCATACAGTTCGCATTAGGCGACCGCCAGCGCCGTGATTAACTAAGGGTATCCGCATGGCCATGTCTAGGCGTAATAAGGCCTTCCGGAATTTTAAGAAGGATAGGTCTGACAGCAACTAGGCTGCTTATAAAACTGCGCGAAATCGGTGCAACCAGATGATTCGAGCAGCTAAACGTCATATCCACACCGAAATCAACAACTCTTCTGCTTTGAATGCTTGGAAATTCCTTAATTCACTCGGTATTGGCAGGTAGAAGTCTGATGAAATCCCTATCTCTTTAAATCTTAATGATTTCAACCGGCATTTTACGGATCTGCCAACATTCGATGCTTTAACTAAAACCAACACTCTAGCATATATCTCTTCTTTCCCTACTCTTGACATAGTCCCCTTTTATTCTCTTCTGTTACTGACACTGAAATCAGTAAAGCTATTTCGTCCATTACTTCCAAGGCAACCGGAGTGGATGGCATCAGCCGTCTTATGATCGCGCCGCTGACCAACATTATCTTACCTATCATCACGCACATAATTAATTGGTCACTGGATTCTGGTCAGTTTCCCGACATCTGGCGTAAGGCTCTCGTCTGCCCACTTCCCAAGGTTCGCAATCCCACCACACGAAACCACTTCCGACCCATTTCTATCTTACCTTTCCTTTCAAAAATAATCGAGTCTTGTGTTCTAAAACAATTATCTTTCCATTTCTCTCAGAACAATCTGCTGAATCCTCTTCAATCTGGTTTTCGCCCCGCTCACAGTACTACCACTGCTCTTCTCAAGGTAACTGAAGATATCAGGGAAGGTATGAATTCTTCTAAAGTCACTCTTCTTGTCTTAATAGACTTCTCTAATGCATTTAATACCGTGGACTATGATCTTGTTCTTGCTGTTCTTTCTCATCTCAGGGTGTCTACTCAAACCATCGAATGGTTCTCTTCATACCTGCGTGGTCGCCAGCAATCAATCAAAACTCGGCACCCCAACTCCGACTGGTTTAATTTGTTTTCTGGTGTACCGCAGGGTGGCATACTTCCTTGCTATTCTCAGTTTTTATAAACCTAATTACCCTTAACCTCCGCTGCTCTTATCATCTATATGCTGACGACTTACAACTGTATGTGCACTCTGATGTCGCTAAAATATCGTCTGCCATCGGCTTAATAAATTATAGCTTGAACAACATATCCTCTTGGTCACGTGACTTTGGTGTTTCTGTTAATCCTTCTAAGTGTCAAGCTATCATTATAGGTAGTTCTAGACTTTTGTCTAAAATTAGTGCTGATGACCTTGTACCGGTCGTGTACGAAGGCACCTCAATTCCGTACTGTTCCAGTGTGAAGAATTTGGGCCTCATGATCGACTCAACACTTAGCTGGACTGTTCACGTTGCTGAAGTTAGCCGAAAGGTGATCACTTGCCTTACGAGTCTTTACCGTTTCAAATTCTTTCTTCCTTTCAAGACTAAGCTCATGCTTGTACAAATGCCTCGTCATTCCTATCATCGACTACGCTGGCTCCTGTTGTTCAAACCTCTCTGAGGCTCTCACTGAAAAGCTCGAACGCCTTCTTAACAGTTGCATCAGATTCATTTTCGGCCTTCGCAAATACGATCATGTTTCCAGCTTTAGATCCCAACTTAAATGGGTTCCCATCCGTCAGCGTAGAAATTTTCGAATTCTTGGCATTATATACGGAATTCTTAACAATCCCTCCTCACCGTTATATCTCAAGAATATGTTCTCGTATCTATGCCAATCTCATGAACGCTCTATCCGTTCCTCTAAAAATCTTCGGCTGGGTACACCTGCACATCGTTCTACATTCGTTTCTAAATCTTTCTCTCTGAGGGCGAAACGACTTTGGGACTCACTTCCCCTCGATATTAAGGAGTCTGACTCGAAGATCATTTTCAGGAATAAAGTTAGACAATTCTTAAAATAGATAAATTGCACCTATATGTATTTATTGTATGTATTTTAGATATATCTGTATTTATTATTATTTATTAATAATTTATTCAAGTATATTAAATTTAGTTTATTGTTGAATTATTTAAACTTTTATGTTATTTTATCTGTTACCTGCACCGCACCAATTGAAAACTTTCTGCATGACCCAACGGTTGACTGGCAGATAATGCTATTAGCATTAAGTCCACCTTTTGTACACTATTAGTGCAATAAAGTTTTAAATAAATAAAATAAAATAAATTATATTTAATTGTTTCATTTAACATACATATCCGTAACACGTTTTATAAATTAATCAATTGAATAGAATTTATTTTCCATCGATGCATGGTTGCAAAAAAAAAGTCATTATCATCAAGGATATTTTATATTGAATGCTTTTGATTTAATTAACTATTGCGTAAACTGATTAATTTATTCGAAATTGTTTTTTGCATGCTAATCGTAGTTACGTAGGCTAATGCACTTTTTTTTTATTGAGTATCACATTTTATATTTATTGTATCCTACTTAATGGCAAATCAAATATACAAATTTGAATTTTAATGCATAAAATCTCGGGTTTACCTAAAACAAGTAATATTTTAAGGACTTCAACAGTTTTCAGATGTTTAAATAATAAGCTTTAATTAGGATGAGGTATAAACTATTTGTCTATTTTAAGCAAAATACACATTAAACAACTGATGTTATGTTTTAGTAATTTATTATTTGTAATACTCGCATATTGTTAAAGGAATTCTATAATTGGCTGTATAGTCCTTTTGATTTATATGCCATTATTACTACAATTCTCTTATATACAGGGTGAATAATAAAGCTATCTTTTTCCATGAAAATACATCAGCTACTGATATAGTAAAAGTTGTACTATAGGACCATACCATACCATCACTTGAATCGCGAAAAAATCTATCATAATAAATATATTTTACTATAAAAACCACAAAAATGTCTAGTGGTCTTTCTTGTCAAGCAAAAGAGAAAAAGAAAAAAATACGAATGTGCTCGTACATACAAATATGATAGCATTTCCATAAATCGTGTTTGTCCAGAGGGCTAGACTCAATTAGCCAATAGGAATTATAAGACTTTTCACAAAAACTACGCCCAGAAATACTTATCATTATTATTAGTGCTACATTATATTTTTGATCTTTACTAAAACATGAAACGGAACTTGATAATTGCGCTCACTTATCTTATTTTAATTTGAAGAAATTTGTTAAACTCATCTTTTAAAAAAGACAGTTGGTCATTTGTATATAATCACTATATATAAGGTCATTTACATATAAAGACTACATAAGAAAATACACGATTTAATTTTCACCCTATATTACAAATTTCTTGGGTAACATAAGTCCTGCAGTGTCATTGTTACCTAAACAAAATGTATCAGGCAATTTCAATAAATTTTCTTCACTATTGAATGCTGTAAATAATTGCTATTTTAAGTTACGACACATTCGAGATAAATACACAATAAATACACAAAACAACAAAATTCATGCCTAAAAAACCCATTTATTTATCCTAACGGACAAACGCGTCTCGAATATTCAATTTTTCATAACCAACGCTAAGCTAGAATAACTGGAACCTAGAACATGTGATGCTCTTAATATTTTTATTAGTAGCTAACCCTAGACCGTGTAATAGAAATAGAAAAGTTGTGTGTGTGTGCGTGAGGTGCACTCGTGTAGTTGTGTGTGCAATAAATACTTTGTGTATCCCTCTCTTTCCTTCTCGACATTTCACTGATAGCTGTGGCCTCGTCTAGTCGCATCTAATGCTGGCATTAGCCCGTTTACACGAGCAACGTTAGGCATTCAAGTTACTCGACCGTTTCAATTTCTGAATTAATCATATCATTAACTTTGTTTTTTTTTCTTTTTAACATTATGTAGTATTCTAGGTCATCGTTGTGACCTAACATTTTCATAAGAAGTGTATTACAAACTTGTGTACCTATCTGTGATACTCCTCCACATCCATTGATTTTTTTTCTATACCTATTGTAGATAAATATTGCAAAATTGACATTCATTTTTTTGTATATAAATATTGGACAACATTACATACATGGCTCTGAACCTATAATAGAAAACTAAAGCACTTTTGTTACAGAAATCGGGAACAATGTCGGTATCACATTTTCACTAACACCCAGATCTGAGACACTGTAAAAATTTTCTACATTGACTGTCCGGGTATCAAACCTGGAACTTCAGAAATAGCGACATCAACTCCGGTATGCTCGCTTCTCTTCTACGGAAGTCGTCTAAATTCTATAATAAATATACCTGCAGTAAGTACATTTAAACAGCATTATTTCTGTTTTGTCATTTACAATTCATTACAACGAAATTAAATCCGTTGTGTGTGACCAACATAGTCGTGAAACCATAATTTAGAATTTTATAGGTTACATCGCTTCTGCGTTTCTGTGTCAGGAAAAACTTTGTTTGCACAGATGTTTAAGCGTAAAAATAATTTTACGGTCATTGGCATGGCATTACTTATTAGGTTTATGCGGACAACGCCACAAATGTTTAATTATTTTTAACTTTGTTACAGGTGAGTGCGTTACATTTTTGGGACAGAAGTAATGGACCTTAGTTCTAGAGGTTGGTACGAATCACTTTATTTAAAAAAAAAAAAATACATTAATTAATTATTAAATTTAATGATCGGAAAATATAAAACACTACCTATAAAAAAACTGATTGTTTAGTTATCCAATCTAATTCATTCATGTATCGGAATATGATATTTTTCACACACTAGCTAGAGTAATCTCGTAGTCCCACTACGAGCGTAGCGTTTCGTAGCACTATGCGGTAAGTACGGTCGCTTTTCATTTAATAGATTTCACTCCTTATAGAAATCATCTGTTAATTTCTAATTCAAATACTCTCATCAGACTGTTGTCAAAGATTTTGTTAAACTCGGAAAATGTAATCGGCTTTTGGAAGACCTTACCTATATCTTTTAAAGTTTCGTAGTAACTACGACAAATAGCGAACTTGAAAGCGAATTTCCTTTGTAACGACGTCGCTCCTACAAGTATTACATAAAATGCGACAAGACCAAATGAGCAAACTGACAGCTATTTTTTAAGTGTATGTCAAGTATGGAATACGCAAATGGCTAAGCAAATGTTAGGTAACCATTGCATGTGCAAAAATCTTACGGCACAGTCTATTATGATAGCTATTCCAACGACGTAACGATTGTATTTATCTAATGCGTTACACGTTCGTAATTGCGATAGGTGTCCTGATTTCTACGAGTTCAATAAACTGTCCTATTGACACCTGACTTAGGTTAGGGGACACTGCGAATTATGTTTGCCTTTTTAATATTTTTCTATTGTTTCGTCATAACTACGAAGTCGACGACTAAGTTTAGCTGATTGGAAATTGTGAAAATCATGTCATATTCCTGACTTGACGTGAGAGGCCAAACAAATGAACACTATAAGCTAGTAAAGCTGATGCTGAACGGTGATCCGTTGTTAATCGATATGTCAGAAAGTGTTGGAGTGTTCCAGCCGGCTAAGTCAAGTATACTCGCCCACCAAATGCGCCTTATGTCCCTGTAGCGAGTGTTGACTGAGCCGGAGTGTTGACCGGTATGTAGGTTACACTGCGCGAACCGGCGAGCACTACCCCCCTCCCCTTGCAGCAATCGCACCCCTCCCCCGCGCACGCAAACGCAACTACCTATGATCCGTGCACTTTTCAACAAATGTCAAATGCAGTTTTTAGGGGTGGAGCTGTTCTGTGTGGAAGATGGATAATGGGTTGCTGTTTTTCTTAAAAATGATAATGTATTCGCTTGGCTTCCTTTCGCTATCGGGTTTCAGTAGCGTAATTAACCTAGAAAATAGGAAATGAAATTTTAATGTTCCAAGATACAACTTGAGAACACATATTGTTTTTAAACGTAGTATCATTTCTATGTATTTTGCCGTTGTATAATTTTTTTCCAACTGTTACATGTTACAGTTCATAATAACGAAATAATCATGACAGATTAGCCATCATAATGTTTTAAGCCAGCTACTTCTTCGATAAATGGTTCGTAATACATTAATTTTCCTAATTCATCTAAGGAGTTATAAACAAATACACTTTACCACAAGTTCGATCGAATGGATGCGTTTCTTTGCAAGATACAAACATCATTTTTTGGAGAAAAATATCGTCCATAATTAGTCTTTATATAACAAATTTCCCAGACAGCACAAAATGATAAGTTGTGATTCATTAAATGCTCTACCATTACTATGGTACAGTTACTACTGTCGAGTCTATTTGTTACAACAATACGTAATAACTGAAAATTATGCCACTAACGACTATTAATGGACGGTCGGATTGGTGGGTCTATGTATTATATTTATATCATCCGGTCCGTGGTCACTGGGGCAAGTTCGCTAGCTCGCTTCTTACTCATAATAAAAATCGTACAAGTTCGAGCTCTAGACCGTGGCTGACTGATCTACATATTTGTCAAAATATCAAAGCGATTTCATGGTTCAAAAATAATTTACACTATTTATAAGTGTTAATGACCACATTTTGTTGAGATTTATGCGATGAGTTTATAAACATTGGCGAACCGCTCACGACATATTTACTGTTGACTTTACTAAACGACAAAGGAACATTTTCTAAAAATGTAGCCAAAGTTTAAGAAGTTGGCAGTATGTAAGATCATGTACCTAACTACCTATACGGTGAGCTAGGTTTAATAATAATAAGTTTAAAAAAATATATATTTCTTGTTTTGGACAGATAAGGTTTCGCCTTCAGAACATAGTGTTTAAAAATAATGATAAGTAAATGACCACCAAATTAAGAGATCGACAACCGGCCGTGACTCTGTTTGCTTTATCGCCTAGTCTAAAAACTGAAGATTTTTGCGATAACATGACACAGAAATCGTTACAAAGAAACCGTAATAACTGGTCGCATGCGGAACACTTTGCTAACTTATCTGTCTATATTTTGTTTAAACATGTAACCAAATAACAGAGCATTTATTATAGTAATGTAAACTTTAACATCCTAAAAATAAAGCTGCTTTTAAATACACCCGGCATGTGTGAAGTGTAAAAACATTTTTAGACAACAATAACACAATTTTTATCTGCTTGCTGTATCTTGCGAATAGATACACATCTTTTATGGATAAACCTAGGAGTTTGGGTCCCGAGGTGTTGAAATACTAAGGTATTGCAATTCTAATGGCTTAGTGAAAGTATGTTCACTGCAGTCGCCAAGGTTTCGACGGTTGCATTCAATCACACAGCTCATAGGTATTCGGTGTATAGCTCTGCTTTCCATTTTTACCTCTAATTAGTATCACAATTCGTCGATAATTGCTTCAGAAAGAAATGTCCTGGATCGCGGCCAATGTAGTCGAACAATTTACAAAACGGCGTACAATGATCTCTCCTCATTACTATAAATTACCACTACGCAGTGAAAACAAAGACTCACTTTCTAAAGTGTAAGCGAAATGTGGTTCGGTCTCGTGGATCGCGAACCATAGATCATCCGAGAGCATTAATGAATGCGGATGTTGAGCAATAGCGGCGAATGATTTTGGAGTCGTGAGACACTTGCTAAACTGTTTAGTATTTCTTTTAAAATATACAGTAAAATTAAATTCAAATCTAAATTTATTATATTTAGAATGCCATACTATGGTGAAATTTGTGATCATAAACTAATTAAACATCTTTGTACCACTTTTGAGCTAAATAAATGCTTCTGATTCTGATTTTGATCTTTATACAATCTATTTAAACATTTTTGTACCACTTTTAAGCGAAATAAGTGATTCTTATTCTGATTCAACATCTAAAATGTACTAGACCATCATTCTACGGTACCAAAATAAAAATGTTTTCCTCAAGGAACGTGATGACCCAATTTGTGTTTATTCAAAACTTACTGTGAATCCTTTTATACATTACGATTTTTTTTTCATTTTACAGCAGTTTTAACCTTTAAGAAGATTATATTTATGGTTGCTTCCTAACGGTTTCAGAATAACGATCTATAGCTTGCTGCTTGCTACTGCGTCACAGTCTTTATAACATTAACAATAAATTCATTTGAATCGGGCTTGCATTGTAAAATAACTTATGCGTCGTTCATTTTGGAGCAATTCAACATTTATAACCAAGCTGTTTTAAATCTCTCATAAATCTGTAGTAGTAGTGTCTTATTTTTTAAAAAGATTCTGCAGTTCCTTGACTGATTTGTCAGATCACAATTTGCTGAGCAAAGACCCATTGGTCTCATTAATTATATTGATTGCCAAAGATAATTGTATTCACATTAATCTGTACACGTCTGTTATCGTATTTTACCACAAAAAAAATAAGTGTAACTGTTTTTACAAGACCTCGACAGTACAAAAGGTTTCTGTAGCCACGCCTGTAAAGTTGTCCTAATCTATGAAAAATATAATACATTCTGAGCCTTCAGCTTCTTTCCACCGCTTAAATCATACTTAGATGAAAACCAAACTTTGATTGTATTTTAATCTCATTTTATATTTATACAAATTTTACCACAAGGGCGAGGTTAATCGAAAACAACATCCTGTTGATCGACTTGACACCTTAAATGACACTTATAGACTCGATTAGCTCCAAGAATTGAGAGAAAGCTAGGAGATGCATAAAATACAAACTTATTGTGATGATGATGTTTTAAATATTTTTTCAAGTCAATCATCCATTGTTATATCGTAAATCGAGTATACTTGCAAACATATTTTGGACTTAGTATTATAAATTATGTTACATTGCATCGCCCGGCCATGCGCCCGCGCGGTTTTCTTTGCGCAAAGGCCACAGCGCGATGAGGTCAGGTCACAGACCCTAATGCACACTGCAGTTATGCCACTCCAAGAACGTAATTATTATTTAATACCATCCTTATTTTTTGTATCGCCTGCGCAATCAGCAGATTGTATCGTTATTAGGTATGATAAATATTAGTACTCGTGTAGTAATTACCGGCAATTGGGTGAGCAATAAATAATCTTAATATACGTTCCTACTTGCAGATGGTGATACGGGTAAAGCAATATCTGTTTATTTAAGATAGTTTATACCGATTTACAACCTCAAATAAATAATGCTGATACTCACCGGGATATTTGATCTATATATATCCACTATAGCTCTTAAAGCAAAGCTTTTGAACTACTCTGTATTTTTATACTATGATAGGACGAAAAATCAAAGCAGTTCAAAGCATACCCTGCTTTAAGAGCTTATGTAAATGGCCAGAGCATGATATTGCATAAGACCTTTTCTTTAAAGACTACCATAAAACTTTATTTTGTATTCAATTATTATAAATGTAATATGTTACAAGACACTAAGTTTATTTCATACAACATGTTGTTCGGAGCAGTTCAGGAAGAGGATCTGACATTTAAGTCTATCTCAAGTGGCAGATCTTGATTCTTGAACCTCTGTTCTAAGAATTATTGTGTTGGCATCGTCAGCGTCCGGACTAAAAAATGTTTGGCACAAACAAAACAGACCCTGTTTGAGAGATGATATGCTTTACAAGCGGGAGCGGATTTAGTACATATAAGAATATAGCCCTCATCTAATCCAAAATCATCGAAATATCACGAAATGATTTTCATTTCTGATGTTGATTTTTGCCACGTACTTTATAGGACACATCACTAACACATCGAATTCGCATCGAATGGAATTTGTGAAAATAATCTATTAAAGAAACTTCGGTAACGGGTCATCATGCAGATTCCCTCAGGATAAGGACTCCAAATGTTGATACCGACGGCTTTCACTAGTTCGTGAACTGTATACCATCATATTTATTCTACTTTTCCAATAAAAATTATATAATATTTTGATACTAATAATTTATGTTTTCCTTTGCTAACAGGTTTTAGATAAAAAGTAATTTTGACACATATTGTTAGGTAGAAACTAATATGTAGGTAAAGTGTTGGATATATTCTACTTTCTTTTTGTAGAATTGAGCATGATAGGGGTCAATGGTAGACTGATTCCAAAGGATGGTGTTTTACGATTCTAATCGAAATAATTATTAAGATTATAGAGACTCCTATGATAGGGCAGTTAAAATTGAGAACAGCATTCCTAGAATTTTTGCTATTCCAACTGTAATGGTCTCATACCACTGTGTTATCACTCAAATTCCATTTTTTTTAAAGTTGGTCTATTTAAGGATTAGTCCGCACTTATACATCTTGCTAATTTCACAGCACGACTTACTAAAAGCCATCCGCTTTACTCGTGGCTTTAGACCGCAACCCTGGTGTCAGCGGCCGGCCTAGTTTTAGCGTTAGGAATAGAGAACACTACCACCCACTCCTTTTGTTTTGCTGGAGAAAAGCCGTACAATAATGCCAGAATCCTGCTAGTCATACACCCGGAATTTTCCATTATGCCAGTATCCAGCTTGAAAACAAAAGCACGTTAGCACATTATCTCAATCATCTTAGTGGGCTTCACTTCACTTGAAATGTCATGACATAATTTTCATGTTAGTGTATCAATTTCATATTAAGGATATCTTTCACCTCAATGCCTTATTGTCACGTAAGTATATAAAATTTTAGTATAAATGACACATCCAAAAGGATAGGTTTGTGCAACGAAAACATTGTGGTCCCTGTTTTCACAACCAGCTGGATCCAAAAGGATCTCCGTGTTCCGTAACTATCTTATGCATTGGGATACTTAGTGGTGGTCAATCAACTGACATAATTTTAATCGGCTGCAAAATACAGCTTTTTTAAATATTGACGACCTCCGGAGCTAAGAGGCGAGCATACCGGACTTGGTGTCGCTATCTCTAGGATCCCAGGTTCGATTTTCGGTCGGTCAATGTAGAAAAATAACTTTTCTATATTGTCTCGGGTCTAAGTGTTGTAGTACCGTCGTTTTTTCTGACTTCTGTAACACAAGTGCTTTGGCTACTTACCATAGGATAAGAGCAATGTATGTGATGTGCAATATTTATTTATTTGTTATATGGCGCAACTTTCACTCTTAACTCAACTACTTAAGTAATTGTATTAAATGTTACAAATAATAGACTTGCCTGCATCCTGCCTGCCACAGTCCAAATAACTCTAAAACTCTGCATTAGACTATGTTGCTATCCCTATTAAAATACACTTTGCTTATAACTTGGACCACCTGGGACATCTAAGAGATGGCGCTGGTATTTGGATAGTTCGTCTTCCTAGCAAGTAGTCTGCCTATATCTATGTCGCTATAAAGCAATATCAGTTAAGCTTATACTAGAATTTGAAGTAGGACCAGAGCGACAAATATCATTCCATTTCACAATGACACTGGCTACTGCCTTTGTCCAAACATATATTATGATTAATCATAACATTATCTAGCTTTAGAAAAAACGCCAATAGATCGTCAAACTAGGACACAATGAACAACAACAACAAACAACCATTGTAGATAACCTTCAAGGCCAAATTCTAACAAAATATATACCTATAGTTATCCATTCACACGAGAACAATTTCGAATGATCAGACGTTTGCCGGGACCGGGGCAAGCATTGGGTTATCTTTTTGAACAAAAATACATGTAAATGCTAGCATTAGATTTTAGAAGAACCTCTTGACTTGTAACTTGGACCACAGTCCCGGTGTCGGCGGCCGGCCTAGTTTCACGTTAGGAATAGACGCTGCCCCCGCCCGCGCCCTGCGCACGCCAAGTGCCGCTCGTTAAAGGACACTTGCACACACCGACCAAACATTGTGCAGGAGTTAATCATACACTTTTTATCTACAAAGCTTAGATGAGAAAGAGATAAAAGTATATTTGGAAGGTTCACGCTTAGAATACAAAGATTGCTTAATTAAATGAACTGCATAGTAGAGGCTTCTTATGAGACGATATAAAATTGACAGTCGCAAACAGTTGTTTCTTTTACACTGGTTTTGCACACTGGTTGTTTTATGTACTCTGTTTACACTTTATCTTTAATAACTAAATAATAAGCATCAGACACCTAGAAGTATTGTCTTCGAGACCATGGCCTCAACCTAAGGAATTTAAATTCTACAACACAATAAAAGGGGTACATACATGACGAGGTACCTGACCATTAATTTTACCAGTGTTGTCTTCTAGCACACCTACATCCGAGCCAATCTTGAAAAGTTCATTTTCTGAATTTACCCGAACTTGCAATCGACCCCGGGAACCCTTGCGTTCAAAGCAAATTACCGCGCCACTACACCATTCCGGTCGTCATTAGCATTATACTATTTATTGGTATACTGTGTTATTATTATGGTATATTGTGGTATATATGGTATACTGTGTCATGACGACATAAGTACTCGTGCTATAAAGCTTTGTGCTAGGTACCTATGCCGACCCCTTGTCTACGTAATTAACTTATCGATGGAACAAGGTTACTTTCCCGATATTCTTAAGTTTTGTATTGTTAAACCATTATTTAAGAAAGGTGATAAATATGAAATTAACAATTATAGACCAATAACGCTAATTCCAATTTTTTCAAAAATTTATGAAAAAGTTATTCACAAACGTATATATAGCTTTATTTCCACAAATAATATACTGAATGATAACCAGTACGGTTTTCGCAAGGGAAGCTCCACAACCCTAGCCTGTTACAACTTAATACATTCAATAACAGAAAGTATTAATAATAGGATACCGGTCGTTGCTTTATTTCTTGACATGAGTAAAGCGTTCGACTTTGTTCCACACAAGAGACTGCTAGAAAAACTAAATAGATACGGTATTAGAGGTAAGGCTTTCAATTGGCTGGAAACTTATCTCTCGAATAGACAGCAATGCGCAGAAACAACAAAAGTACTAGAATCAAAACGAACTACTTTCAGGTCTAACTATCGAATAAACGCCTGTGGGGTTCCACCTCTATTGTTTTTACTGTACATTAATGACCTGCCTAGTGTAACTAAACATAAATGCTTTATGTTTGCAGACGATACCACAGTGTTGATAAAATGTAATGACCTAAGTAAATGTAATGATGATATTAATGAAACACTGAAGAGTCTGATAGAGTGGCTCGATATAAATAATCTCAAAATAAACATTGAGAAGACAAATTGCGTCCAATTTTCTACTTGCAAGGCGCAACCATTAGATTTATTGGTCCAATATGGCAGTAATACTGTTGAAATAAAAAACGATGTGAATTTTCTCGGCTTCACTATTGACAAAAATTGTAACTGGAAAGCACATATAGATAAGCTATGCATGAAAATTAATAAATTTATATACGCACTACGGCGACTCAGTATTATTTCGACAATCGAAACTGCTTTAACTGCATATCACGGCTATGTGTCGTCCTTACTTAACTACGGTACTCTGTTGTGGGGTAACTCAGTCGACATAAAAAAAGTTTTCATAGCACAAAAAAATGTATTAGGGCAATTTGCAGAGCACATTTTATGGATTCTTGTAAACCCCTATTCACAAAACTTAAAATTTTACCATTGCCATGCATATATATAAAGCAAGTGTGTATATTCGTGCGACAACACCCTCAATATTTTGTAACAAGAGGTCAATATAAAGATAAGCCAACGAGACATCAAAATAGAATAATGTTTCCTAGCATAAGACTGCAATTATTTAAGCGAAGCCCCTATTGCATGGCTATTAAAACATATAATAAGTTGCCTGAATTTTTCAAACATTTGCCTATAGTTATGTTTAAAAAACAGTTGCATGCCTGGCTTCTGAATAAATGCTATTACTCAATACAAGAATATTTTGATGACAAATAATTAATTATTATATAGCTTTTTCTTGACATATTTTAATCATAATATAATATTAATTCCTCGATAATGATAATCCTTTTGACATTGAAGTTCTTTAATATTGCTGTATTTTTTTATAATTATGTACATTAAATATCAACTTTTTATATTTGCATGACTAATTAGGTCAAACATGTGGACATATCATTTGTAAAACATCTTGTAAAACTATGTTAAAAGCAAATAAATATTTCTGATTTCTGATTTCTGATTATGATTTTGCTTTTAATTACTTAGCACTCATAAATAGATCCGTGCCGTATGGGGATGGCCGTAAAGAGTACAGGTCCCCATAGCCAAGGGGCATCAGGACGGGCAGCAGCATCTGCGTGCAAAATGTTATAAAAAACTGCGCTTGCCAACCTGCCTGCCAAGCGTGGCTAGTATTGGCAATCAATCCTCCCCCCCTCGATTAAAGTCATTGTATTTGGGGAGGCCTGTGTTCAGCAGTGGACGTCCTATGGCTGAAATGATGATAAATACATAGCGACATCTGTCTAGGCGCAGGCGTCGTAATGAGGTAAATATGCATTTTCCTTTCGTGTGCATGGCGCTCGTGCCTAATGCGATAGGAGTCCCTTGCGCAGCCTTGCAATGCAGATAATGTAAGTGATGGTGATGGATGCTGCGTATAATAATGAACAAAGTACAAACCAAATGACTTGGTACCTTATCACAAATATTTGGAACGTCTGTTTCAATACCAAATCTAAATAAAGTACACACAATCAGGTGTAAATAGAATCACAAGAAATGTCGGGCCACGCGCAATGTAGGGTTTAGTAGATTCCCGTCACAATATGAATAATTTTAGAATAAGAATAGTTTTATTTTTAATATGCGGCCTTTACTACCTGCTTTACGTAATTAACAACATTACTTAAGTAATTTTCTTTTTTTAAGTACGCAGGTTACAGGTTAACTTGTAAAGCGTACCTAGTTGTGATAGTTTTTCTTTTAGCGTCGTTTTATATGTTACTGTTGTGATTTTTTTTTACATTTTTTAAAGCAACCTTATCACAGGGAGAACCCACTAAGCTGAGACTTGACTGTAACATAACAATACACTTAAAATCTTAATTTTACGCCAATAGATTCTTGAATCAAAAAATGGTGTTGTACATCCACAATATTTTAAACGAGAACACCCCACACCATGCGATAGACAAGATAAAAAAACATTCCCACTGTAGCGGAGGTATCCTCAAAAAATCACTCCTGATTACATTTATAAAGTATCTCATGAAAAAAAAAATTTACAGATTTGTTTATTCAAAAATACCTCTTAAATTATGGCCGTCATTTTCCCTAAGTGCCGATCCGAAATAAAATCCCCGAGGGTCCACGTTGTCCAAACATCTAAGATTGACCCGATTTAACCTAGATTCCTTCTCAAATTTACACTGGATCAATACATGGTGACCCGTAAAAAGTCATCTATAGGGGTACGTAGACTCCTAAACTCGTGTAACGCGTGAACTTCGACCTGGGTTTTGGAGGTCATTAACATTTGGGCGGGCAGGAAACTAGGTCGGTGCGTCGTGGCTGCAGCGTTGTCATGACGACGCCGCCGTCGCGACGCTTAGATGCGCGCCCAACCAACATGGCCGCCTTGTTTAGATTATTTTAAGGTTATTTTGGTTATTTAAACACAATCATCTCCGTTAGCTTATTGCAAGCTCATTAAAGCATGCCAAAGTTTAAGTTGTTAGATAATATCCAATTCAAGTCGTAGTTTTCCTGTGTTATAGTTATAATGATGTTGTCTTAGGAGGTTATTTGGAGACCGCGGTTTTTTTTTCATTTTAATAGATTTAAATATGCAATGATATAGTATAATAAAGGTATGAAATCCACAAAATCTCATAATTACTGTAAGTAAAGCATCACACTTATGCATGGTTTCGTTTGTACAAGAGCAGTTGCTGTTTTATAATCGGAATAATATGGATGGGGTGGAATGTTAGCAAATGGAGTTAAACGGCTAATCGTATTAAACGGACACTCGTTAGCAAAGCCTTTGACGGGGCAAAAAGTCCAAAACAATCCATGTAGTAAGCGTAGAGGAGCCGGACGCGCATTATACATTGCGAAAACTGTGGAGCTAGGTATCTTTTATGCTTTAGTAATAGTTTAACCAGATGAAGTGAAATAGTTTTTTACTACTCTGTTTACTTACTGTTTTGTTGAATGTTTTACAACTCTAATATATATAACTCTTCTATGCTATAATTGAGTAAGGTAAACAACCTTTACTTTGCTTTACATTAATACGGTGTTTAAAATACTTTTATGTTCTAGTCCTGACTGAACCATTGTAACATGAAATCAAAAAAGTAATATTTTGTAGCACGTGGTATATATATATTTAATTAGATAAAAGAGACTAAGCTCTTCATTTAATTACGTCAGTAACGCTGCACTTCAGGTAGGTATTTAAAACATCTGTTTTACTTATTCCGAAATAAACAAATAAAAACAATAAAATTAAAATAAATCATTTTTTTTAAACGCAGGTTGCGTTCAAACATGTTGTGTAGAGATTTAATAGTTAATAATCCCACAAAAAACAATTGCGAAAGCTAAGAGATCTTTTACACAAAAGGATTTTAATAATCAATGGACGATTTCCTGACAAATTTGCCCAAACTTAGTGAGGAATGTAGTTAAAATAAATGTTAAGGAACCACGAGGACAAGATAAGTTATGTTCGGCATTTATTTTATTCTAAACTAAAGTATGTAATATTAAACTATCATGGTTACTAACATTAAAACTATTTAGTTCATAAAACATATTTTAAGTTGTTTTGAGTTTGAGATATTTAAGCACTGTTGTCATGATCACGAAGGTTGTGGTAATCTTTATCGGTCGATGTTATTATGCATGTCGGACAAAATAAATAATTAAGTATGTGCTTATATTATTAACAAGTTTCGACAACATCATAAAAATACTAGAATTTTAATATTCCATATGTGTACTATAACACTACCGTGCTTACCGTGAATAGTCCCATTCAACTTCATTTTACCAGTGATTCTAACATCTTTTGCGTACTTACGGGATCCTATGTGCCTGTGTTTAGGAATTGCATACATAATAAGTTGCGTAAGTCCGAAGTTTACCCAGAAGCCACGCAGTATGTTCGTGCTTGCGTCACTCCGCTAGAAGGGACCTGAAAATAGGTCAAAGGGGGGCCGAACCAGTGCCACTGTCATATTGTACACTGTGTACTTGCGCGTAAGCTAAGCGAAATCATTGAAGTGTGGACACGTGTAGTGACCTTCGAAAATTCGGGGCTCTCTGCTCTTATCAGTAGTGAGGGAAAATAATGACAATCTACATGAAATAAATAAAATAATAGTTTTTTTTAAATCGTAATTCCGTCACAAGTGGCAAATTAAAGTAATGCGAATTTTTCAAACCAGATTAGGAGTTGTCTCTACATCTTAATCATTTCTTTTCTAAGAATCAATATACCTTCCCATTATATTATTAATAAGGCCAACTTTTATTTTATTTTATAAGTTATACCTAAATTCACTTTACATATTTTTTTAATCAACACGAATTCTCGCTATCCTTGTGGAATAATATTATCATTTTGATCTAAGCGAGCTTTAATTACTCTGATCATTAATTTTAAAAATAATTTTTATTCATTAACTGCTCATTCAATAATTTTCGTTTGCTTTCATTCGTAACTCGAGGTAATAATTTTCGGAAAACCTTACTCATTCTGCTGTCTCGTAAAAAGGCCGGAAGATTCATTCAAGACTCCAGCTTCATATTTTAATTTGCTAGATTTACAAAGCTATATTGACAAAGCCATATTTACAGAGGGGTACTTATCTAAGCTTAGCTTAGCTTGATACGAGTAGCTTAATACTTAGTACGAATAATGAAAATAACACATACAATTTCAATAATTTATCTGTACACTTAATTACTGTACATAATATGGTTTTATAGTTTAATTTGCAACATTCATCTGGCGTTAGCCGTATACGTTTGCGAATATATAAATAGTACTTAGGCCTGTTTTAATACATTTGGCCTTAATTAAACTATCCCACTGAGCTTACACATGCCAGTTCTGCGAACAGACACAAAATTACACGTCCACAGAATATTACCTAATTTAATTTACCTTCTGCCTTTTAAATAAATTAAAGTAACGGTGCGATCACTCACAGAACTCACATATCATTCATTTTTTGTCTAAACTTTGTTGCACAAAATAACAGTGTGTTAAATATGGACTAATGCTGTGTAGAATTCACTACCAGTCAACATTTGGGCTGGATGTGGTGTGGGAAAATCTCTCCTTAAATATTTTTTTGATAAATGACCTAATTTAAATGGGTTCCGCAGTCTAGTTGACTGCAGTCGCAGTGAACTAGGATAATAACACAGTCAATGATTTTCCACAAGTCAAAATCAATTCAACTCTTCATTTCAAAATTAGTTAGGTACTAACATAACCAATTACGAAACATGACATTCAAAAAAAAAAAAGTCCGATCTTGGCCACCCTGATTTAAAGTTTTGAACAACATAATTTACTTATTATTAATTTTTAACATAATATTTTCTAATAATCAAATTCGAACCGTCATTAATTTAAATAAAATTAGCAAATATTCAACCAAAACACTGTTACGTACAGACCCTGAAAATGTACATCTGTATAATCAACAGTAGGGGAGGGGGAGACATCCCATCAAATCACTGAAGCGTTAATTAACTATATGAAATAGATTTCTCGAAGGAGTTGATAGTGAACGCTCTAAATTGAAGGGGATGTGTGGAGCCGAGACTTTTCCCAGTAGTGGGACCCTGCGAAACGCTGAGTAAACAAACACGTATCGCGTCTTATGGAACTAAGTAGGTTCTATAATATTAATTTAGTTTTCTTTCACTAAATCTTTGAGTTTGAGAGTAAGTAAAAGTCCTTGTATCCCTTATCTTCTTATACTACTGCTTATTGCTAAGGCTCAAAATGATAACGCGGAATAAAACGCACACGACTGTTATGTCAGTTTTAAATCAAGCAGTTTGCCTGTTGCCCTCACTCAAAGGTACAACCAACAAACCACGACTCTACCGACACAACATTTTGACATCGAACAACTCAAATATCAGCGAGCAGTAGTTTTTTCTCACTAGAATATCACTGCTTAAACCTAAACTAAGGAATTAGTAAACAACTTTATTCTGAAAAAATACCAGACTCACTTATCGCCCTAAAAATACTACTTTATTATTACAAAACTAATAGTTTTTACAGCTTTTCTACATAAATTACAACTGACATTGTAAAAGATCAACTGTTGAACGCCATTGAACTGTTGTCATCATCTCAACAATAAACCAATGGCATTGAAGACTACCAAATTCCTAGGGCCCCTGACATTGGGCTGTGACCTCTTGCCAGTTTCGGTGGCCGCCTTGGCATTGCAGGGCCGCATTCAAGAGTGCGCCCGAATTTTGAGCCGTAATTGTCGGTTGGTTCGTATAATGCGCTCGTCGGCCTTTACCTTGCTCGGTCGACTCCTGTGCCAAATGTTGTTTAAATACACCAAAATGACGTGTATAAACATTGGATGTTAGTGTTTTGTCGCGTACAAAGTGGTGCCTCTAAACAGATCTCGTATTTCAGAACTATACTATACTAGTCTAAGGTTTTTTAGGGCTGACCAATTAAAATCCTCAAATAATATTAATCTGTTTGACTTGTACTGATCATAAATTGTTAGATGAAACCATTCGGAGCCTATCAGTTCCATTGCTGCACACGATTGCTACTACGAGTTATACTATAACCTAATCACTCTTTCAAAAACAATGTCTAGTCTATGATAAATACACAGACAATGACAGCGAAATCGACTTTTCCTATCTTACCAGCAGTACTAATAGATCAAAAGTTCACCGTAAATGCCAAACGTCGGTAGTTGCAGAGAATGACGTCGGCCGGCGACAAAGCCTTTCGATTTGTGCCAAGGAGGTGCTTGGGTGGCGATGCCTATGCGTCTTAGAACACCTTTGTGCCTGTGAGAAAGGATACAATGCTAGCAATCTAATTCAAGTGAGAAAATGGCCGATTTTTCGAACGCCGAATAAAATCGAGGAATAAAATTAACATTTAGCTACCATTTTTATACGAAATGTCAAATTTATTCTTCATATTAGTAAAAAATATTATAGTAAGTATGTGTTTATGAATCAATAAACATTTTTCTAATTCTATTTTATATAAAAGTTTTTTAATGAAAAATCGGCCCTAAATAAAAGTTGATGTTACTGGCCAAACTGGAAATCACTAGGGGAGGCCTATGTTTAACTTGTGGCTGAAATGATGATAATGATGATTATTTGATAAGAGGTTATAATGCGGAATTAAAATATCAAGTTTAATATATATTAAAGTATCTATTATATATTATTAATTATTGTTATATCCCTCTTCAATTTTGTTATAGTATATTTGCCACTGTGGCTGATTGATTCAAGAAGTCGTTATCAACAGGTAAGGGTGTGGTTAAAACGCCGGTACCCACGTCACGCAGCCTCACGGCATTATTGATTTGAAAGTGCAGCTTAAATGTCAAACGGCCATCCAGTCCCATCCCACTAGGATCAGAAACTGATTCGTTTATATGACCAATGGAATGATTTAGGTATTATAGTAGACTGATAGATATAATCAGGAATTAGGAGATTCGTAAACGAACAAAAGCAGCTGACATGGCCCAATATATTAGCAAGCTGAAGTGCCAGTAGGCGGGGCACATAGCACGCAAAACTTACGCCAATGGGGCAGTAAGGTTCTAGAATGGAGGCCACGTACCGGCAAGCGCAGCGTAGACGTCCACCTAAAAAGTGGACAGACAACCTGGTAAAGGTTGCAGGAAGCCGCTGGATCGGGCCGCTTCCAACTGGCCAATCTGGCCAAAATGGGAAGCCTATGTTCAGCAGTGGACGTCCTATGGCTGGAATGATGATGATGCATTCATCATCATCATTCCTCATATTCCTCCATCATAGAACGTCCACTGCATGTCATCATTGATAGAGTTTTTTTTTTTCTGAAATGAATAAAGACTGTAGGTCTCGTAGGCAACGTGCGCAAAGTCCCAGTGATTTTAGGTTTATCACAAATTGTAAACAAGTTTACACACTGAACCTAATTACTGACTCACTGATCATTATATGAAGCGTTTTCATTAAGTGAAATTTTAACTTGAACAAAATGAATGAAAATTGCCTACTTATTAACCCCCTGCCCAAACTTGACACGAAAATAGAGTCCTCAAATTAGATATTCTCTCAGAGCGTCATATCACCCTTTAGAGAATTAGCAATTCAAAATGGTGACGGATGCACCGGACGGGCTGGAGGCGCGTGCGCGGAGACCCAGTTACTAGCCCGAGGTCACGGGTTCGTTCCCCGATTCGTATTGATCGAAACTCCGAGGCCGGAAGAGGGACGTCAGTGCAGCGGACATAGATGGCGAGGATAACACCACCTCAGATCAGCGATAAGGATTTGATTGCTGCTTAAACGGCAAACCGTTTGAGGTCTTAAGTAAGCAGGCTGGTACTTCCTGTATTTTTTCTGTATTTATTAACAAAAATAATATTTTTTTGTTAATAAATACAGTTTATCAAAATGTTTTAGCCAGCCGGGACTTAAATATTCACGTGCATAATACTGCCAAAGGGCAATATAGATTTATGTGAAAATTATTTTTTTTATTTAAGTCCAGTAATTACTACTTAAAAGTAAAATTGATGGACCTGGTTTTACTTGTGCTCATCAGATTTAATGATGATCAAGTTTTATGGGGTTACGACTGTCTAGTATTAATGATCAGATGATCAGACTTGAAGAGCACCGCGGTATAATTCTTTAACTAGACCATCATTGTTGTTGTTATGTTATGCAGACGAACTCACCGCTAATAATTGCTATAATTGCGTCGTAAGAACATAAAGAGTCTTAATCTGGTTACACTTGACATTGACATAAAATTACTAGCCTAGAAGGAAAATAGCTGTGAGTAGTTCAAGCATCTCACGTAGCGTATTTTATCTTTATTTATTAAATACTAAGTAGTTTATTTGCCTAATTAATTTACACTTGAATAACCTGTTAGCAGATGTTGATCTTATTACTTCATTGTTTTATGATTAGTTAATAGTCATACTACCAAGCCATAATAATGTCATGACATTGTCCCCATCTACGAATAAATAGGCACTCGATAAACTAACAATTAACGAACATTTATCAAGGTGCACGTAATCTTCAGACAAGTTGACAGTAACACAAGTTTCGAGTGCTGCCTATTGTTAGCATATCGTTTATGAGTAGATTAGCAATGCAACGAATAGTATCTTTTACGAATAGTGCTTCTACCAATCGGTGAATACGAATATAATTCGATCAGAAGTTAACGGTTATTTAATGCGCTAATTGATAATAATAATGTGGTACAGATCCACAAAAACGACTTAACTTTATAAAATTAAAATAATAACATGTTTAATTGTTTTTATTAAGCGACCATAAGAGGTATTTGTTGCAATTTCTTGTAACAAGTAATTTCATTTTTGTCTGTGTCTGTTTCTTAAAATATATATTTTCCGACACCAAGGATGTTTACAAAACTATTTACAAATACATATTATTGTGTCTAAATATTTATTTCTGTTTAGGAAAAAGTGTGTCTTTTATACAAAAACTTTTATATTTTATGAACACAGAATGTATATTCAGACAGAATTATTATACACATATATTCGATATATGGCTGTTATTCTACGAATACGAATATTAGCATTCGTTGCATCACTAGTGTAGATACGCCGCGGGGGTGTTATCTGCTCGCTGTGCCGACGCTAGGTGGGTCAATGACGTTCGTTCACCCGCTGCAACGGCACGTGCTGGCCTCGCACACCGCCCCCCCTCCCCTCCAACCCACCCTCACCCTCCTCTCAGATCCTTACCCTCCCACAACTTTCCGACATGGATTCTAAATCCTTGGAATTTTCTATTAATAACTTATTAGAAGCCATAGATTAAGTGTTATTATATTTTACTGTGGTAAATAATAAACATTCTAGAGAGCGCCAATGTTCTAGAGTTTTCTAGAAAAAATATTAATACGCAAATTACCAATCCGTGACATACACTTTGAGATCTTGAATTTGAGATATGAATTTTTGAGAGATGAATTTTTTTACTGTATCTAACTATTTAAATATAAATGATAATCTAATATTTACTAAATTGAATGATAATTAATGAATTGAATTGTATTAATAATGAGCCAATAATAATTGTATTAACACATTTAATGAATCATTTGCATGTTATGAATATCCATGGCTAAATAGGCGAAGCTGACTGTTAATCGACCATCTGCAATTTTTTGTAACCACCCTATTTAAAGGCAAATAAAGAATTTGAATCCCCTGTGATAGGTTTAAGAATCAAAAAGTATAATTCAACCTAAATACATAAAAAAATATTAAGATTGTATTTTGTTTCTTATCTAGTTAGCTGTCATTAGTATGTATGTAGAATAGAAAATAGTGTATGTAAACTAGAAATGAAAATCGCAGGAATGGGTAAGTCACAAAATTCGATGATCACGCTTTACCTACTGGTTATAGTACAATATATTTTATTGAACTATTAAAGGTCTAAAAGTCTAGCAACAAAACAAAACTTTATTTTAATTTTTAAGCTTTGTTTTCGAGTTATTTTAAAACTGGTGAAGCGTAAATCTTCTTTGGCGTTTCTAAGTGTCAGTCTTTTAACCTTGTAGCCCATTGCGTTAGCCTTAATTTTCAGACCAATAAATTTCAAAAAGTCAATATGTTCATGTCTGTCTGAAAGGTGGGTCAATGACGTTCTTTCACCCGCTGCAACCACCCGCGCCGGCCTTGCATTCCGCCCCTCCTCCTAAGGGCGCCTTCACATGAACTGGTTAAGCGCCACAGCTATGCCACAGCACAAATCCCTTCACATTACGCTGTAACAATAGCTACGTGTCAATAATTACCACGTGAATAACTGCAAAATCATGGTTTGGGTAGATTGAATAAGTAAATTTTATTTAAAAAAAAAAACCGACTTCAAAACACTGAAATGCTAAAAATAATCCTAACACTTAAGTACCTAATCAGTTACTTTTGGAGTCGGTGCCAGCCGATGAGAGATTCAATGTTTTTGTTTGCACCGTCTCCAAAAGTAACTGATTAGGTACTTAAGTGTTAGGATTATTTTTAGCATTTCAGTATTTTGAAGTCGGTTTTATTTTTTTAAATAAAATTTACTTATTTCATAAATTTTTTGTGATAAATCCTAATCTAACTGCTGAACATCGATTTCATCCCCTATTTTCCTACCCTTAGGGGTGATTTTTATTTTGCAAACTTTTATCATATTATCTTTGAAGTATAAGCTATTCAATAAAACAAAAATCATCAAAATCGGCTCATATTTGTCGAAGATAGGTAACAAGAACCACAACCAAAATATTATCTGGGTATATATTTGTTGATTTTCTCAAAAAGTTCTAAATCAATTTCGATAAAATTTATATGGGACCACCTCTGAAGTATGATCTACCAAACAAAAAAAGAATCATTAAAATCGATTCATAATTGGCGGAGTAATCGCGTAACAAACATACAAAAAAAAAACATAGTCATCTAAAACATAAGATGAATAGATAAATCATTTATAAGAAGAAAATAAACACTACAGAGCGTCTTCGAAAGTTGAGCCAGTGGGTTTAGGAAATAATTAATATCTATTAAGGGCCGATTTTTAAATCGCCAGATAACTTTTATCCGACGAATAAAATTGACGTTTTGACATATTTTCTATACGAAAACTGTCAACTTGTCCAACTTATTCTTCAAATAAAAGTTATCTGGCTATTAAAAAGTCATATTTATCTGACTCTTCAAGTGACATTTAGTGTTAGTTACCTAAATGCCCACCGGTACTGCTTAGTCTAGGCGCTGTACGTTTTACCTTTGACATATTACTATTGTCTACCACAGCTACGATACGTTTAGTTAAATTAGAAACTGGGAAAAAGGAGAGCCTTATTACATTGTATTTACTCGTAACTATAAAATTTTGTGCACCACGTGTACTTTTTAATGTCAAACGCTTTATATGCGTTATATTTTGTCTACAACGCCCTCGATCTACGATTGCTACAAGCGTCTACATATTAGTAGCTGAATTGCTATTTTTAAATGATGCTAAGCTGCTTCGACTAAAACGTGCGACTGGCACGCCTTTTAGTCTCGTGGTGTGAATGCGCTTTAACTTTGTTCCTAAATTAACTAGTAACTGTGAGTAACTTTCGAAATTTCCTAACAAACAGTGCAGAAATGCGCTGATACCTCTCCCTCGTATATTGATCCAGTAAATTCCCACCACTATTTGGTTATTTACTTTGATACAATAATAAGTTCTATTTCGTTGTGGATTTTTTAAAATAAAGTATATTTGTAGGTCAGTACATAATATAACATAATAGTTTACCTTCATAATATAAATCATCATCCATTGACACTGAACGCCGACTCGATATCCATTTAAAAAAAGTTTGTCGTGTCAACTTTAAGGTATACCAATATTGCTATTTTATCTCTTACATACAGTAAATAATATCTATCTTAACAACAAATAGCGCTTGTAGGTGTTTATCGTCACGTAGCGACTCGAAGGTGGGTCAATGACGTTCGTTCACTCGCTGCACCCCCGTACCCTCATATAATATCCACCGCTATAATAGAGCCGTTCGCGTTGCATAACCGATCAATACCGAGGAAGACATTAAAACAGGCTGTTGCAATATTTTTGTGGTCTTTCGACCGAATACTGAAACAACAATCGTTCGTCATCACGGCCATAACGTCAACTTAATCATGGTAGGAAATAAGGATGATGACATTGATAAACTTTTTATGAGGTGTCAGAACGTGAAACGTCCTTAGATTTTGTATTGGACTAGTTCTGACTTCACTTTTAAGTAGCTTAAAATGGCAAACCACTAGTTGATTTCAAAATTTTAATAACCAAAACGAGTATAAAATAAGGCCCTTCATATGCCTTAAAATAATTTAGTCAATGATAAAATTTACACAATATTCTATTATCACATTTGAAGTTATTATTACAACGTAATACTCGCTGGCAGGGTGTCGTGGCAGAGCTTTGGAGAGGCCTATATAATCATATGTTTAGCAGTGGAAAATAATAGACCGTTCTTCAGAGGAGATTGAAGATGTTGCCTTGCTAAGAAACAAGTGGAGACGTGAACATTTACAGTTATGCTCGTACACCTAGGTATTTAAAATTACTGAGAGCTTTGTTCATGATTTCTCTAAAGGATAAAATCAGAAATGAAGTTATCTTATAGAGAACTAATGTAATTGATATAGCTCAAATAATAAGTAAGCTGAAGTTAGCTAAGAAAGTCATGCGTGGGTTCCTTTTAGATATCAGTAACATTTATTACCCACGACCAAATAAAAATTTCTGGGACCTACCGGATGTAGGCAACTAGATACGGCGTTGGATTGTTCCCGCTGGAGAACAACGAAGAAACTTTATGTTTAGCAGTGAACGAATTAGGCCAAAACGATGACGATTGTAATAATGAAGATATATAATGTATTTTTACTATCCTGTTTTCAAAAGAAATGACGTTATCAAATAAGTAAATTTCGGTGCGAACCGATTTGCTCGCGCTCCGGATTACAAAGCCAGCAGTCGTAACCGTAAGTTCCAATCCCGCAAAGAGCAAGTATGAAAAACACGAGCATATGCAAGCGAGTCATACATGTCAATATTTTAATATATTTATAAATTAAATATATCTTTAAGTTCTCCAGTAGCCATAGTACAAGCTCTGCTTAGTATCTAGTTAGATAACTGGTGTTTGTCAAGATACAAAACATTATTATTAATTAAAACATGGGTTACTAATAAACTGTTTACAGATAAAGTTTATATATTTAGGCTGCCAATACATCAGAGTATTTTTATTGAAATATAGGGTGAATATCAGAAATATAGGGTGGTCCCAAATGGGACGCCCAATTTTTTTTTTGATTCCATACATCCAGGGCTATCCAAACATATACCCCATATATGTTACCCGATTTTTCGTAGTTTTCGTGATATTTTTTTTTCTTAAATTTTGACATTGTCTTTTTAATCAGCTTTAAAAAAATGTTTCTCCACTTTTTATTATGTTATGTCGGTTTTTTTTAACCGATATAAGGCTTTAATATAAGGAATGCAAAAAAAAATTTTGGACGTCACCTTTTGGATTACCCTGTTTTTAGGTCATAACACATTTTAGGCTTAAAACACTTTTCCTTGCACCACCCTAAGTAACACTTTACTAGCATGTTTATTCTGTGTCCACATTCTGAATTATAGTGCAGCTTCCATGGCAACTTCACGTCAACAATATTACAGTTGCAAGACTCTTACGACATAGATCGAGAGGGCACAATTTATTACTTACCTACCAGTACCCCGACACCTACACACAGGATTATTACGCAAATTATAAATTAACAGGATATTAGTCAATAAGTATCTTATTTCCACAGGGAATTGAATGAAGATTGCGTTAATAATATGTAAACTAGCAAGTGAATTTCTCGTATAACTTAAAATAATCTAACTTGATAATATATTGTAAATTAAACTACTTGTACGAGACCTACTAGTAGAAACCTAATAGTAGACCAGTATACTAGTAGAGTATGTCGTAGTAGATTTTGATACAAATCCAAGTATTAAGTAGTTTTCCTACCATTATTTGACATACAGACAGAAAATACTTAACGAGCCTTTACACTAACGATTATAATAGTAAATCAGTTATTGCTTCACCTATGCAACATAAACTCAATTATCATTATGCTTTTAACCTCGAAACCTCGTATTGATCCGCCGTTTGACGTTGCAATTTGGATGCACATAACTATGTACTGTATGCTAGCCCAGCGTTTCAATGCCATATTCCCGTATCTATATTTATCTGTCTGTTGCGGGCGGAGAGCGGAGGGGAGAGCGCAGAGCGCAGGTACTAGGTAGGTCAATGACGTTCGTTCACCCGATGCAGGCACCCTGTTGAAAGTAGGGCGGTACATAGCACCCTTGGACCGCTATGTGCGATACCCTGCATGTATTGCACTTTACGCTTCCCTTATGTAATGTACTCTTGAGCACTTTTCACACCTCAATGGGTTGTCGCTTCGCTCCTTTATGCTCCACGTTCGAAAGGGGGGTAGTTTGTTTTGTGTTTGCGTACACAATTAGAGATATAGATATTCTTGGTCCCTCACTGCAAACGGAGAATCGAAAGAATTGAAGGTGTAAACTTGTATTATCTTGATGGTATGGTGATGGTATTAACAGTCCAACTATAGCCCTATAGTACTTAAATCAGATGATAAAGATTCTAAGACTGGACTCTATCAGCAAATTTACCGACGCTCACAATTCCTAATCAATAATCAAAACCTAAGTCATTGATCTATTGTAATAATACCATTGTTTCCTTTTCTAATCTGCTAGTCAGGGTTTACATTTCCAATAACTTGTTTTGTAATTTATTTAGGTATTATATTTTCCTTTCTGCTTAGCGATATCTTAGTAGTTCATTAGTACTGCAATAACAGATAATATTTGCTTGACCTTGAATGTCGGCTTTGAATGTAAATTCAATGCGATTTATCAGTCGTTTTACGTTTGTTACTATTAAATATAAGATTCGGTATAAATTATTTTAATAGTACTCTACGGTAGTATTCATTTAAGAAGTGTTACGTATAAAACGTATGTAGGGCAAAGATGCAAAACCTCTACATATAGTGGATACATTATCATTATTCATGTGTTCCCAATATGTGATTCCAGATATGAGATACACACCTTAAGTACTGTATATCGATGAGCAATTGACTGTTAAATAATTTTCCGTCCACTAATTCTAAGCAAGTAGTAATCCAATGAAAGTGTTCTACGGGAATTAGAACGTAAAGGTCGCACACTAAGCTGACGTTGCTATTAAATTATTGTGCCAAAGGAATACGGAGTGCATTACCAACAAGTACCAAAGAGTACTAGAGCCTTCGCCCATGTACTTGTAAAAGTAGATAGAATGTCTAAGTCAGCCAGGCCAGTAGAAGCCAAGGCTAGGTTGGAACGCAATGACAATTCATTTTAAACTCTCCTATCTAACGAACATGGCTGATATTCCACTAGCGCCAACCTTCAATGACGTTCGTTGACTCGAGCGTTCGATGCCGGCGCAGTGCTGTTTTCCTTCTCCGTTTTCATGCATTGATATTAGAAACTATTGAAGCTGTTTCTGTTATTATATTTCAATGCAATTACGAGTTATTAGAATAAATTACAAACCAATTAATTTATTTAAGTATTTTTTATGAAAATTACTGCTCATTCAGACAAATTGTTTTTCGGTAATAAAACGAAATTAACATCGTTTCATAAATAATTTTAGATAGGAATGGGCATATCTTGTAATGCGATCTATTTAACTTAATACAAAAGTGTTATAATAAGCAAAATAACAAATTCTTTAAGCAAACGTAATATTATTGTACTAGTGTTTGATTGAGGTAGGTAAGTTAAACTACAGGTATAACTGTACCTGAGATACTCGAACAATGACGTAGTTTTTCAGGATTATAATTTTAGTCTATTCCGCGTTCGATATCGATTTTGAAATGGTTATTTTAGCCAGCAGAAGGTATGTTGTCGTCTTGCATGCGCAGCACCAAGCTACGTGGACCCGACGTTAGTGTTATTGGGGTCGCGGTGATGTGTCTGGTTAGAGCGGCCGGTGTCGTTGGAGCTCGTGACCCAATTTCGCAGCTGCTGGTTTCAGCAGCGCGAGGGGCGTCGCGGGCGCCGCGGGGCGGCGGCGCGCGGGCGGCGCGTGTCAATGCCGTACGTTGACTCGGGCCAGCGGCATCGGCGGCCTCCGCCTTACATAACCACCGACAATGAGCGTTCGCCGAATGCGTGTGATGTACCACACACTATCTCGCTGCTGCTCAATGGTAATATATATACTGGAAATTTCAAGAAAGTACAACGTGTACCGTTTTGGTTGTATCGTTTGTTTTTCGAGATGCTTCCATACTTCCACAGCCTCATATTTGCAGAGGGTAGTATTAGTTATTAAGCCTATTGAAAAACGCATTTTGTAATTCTTACACAGGTATATTTTTCTTTAGTCATCCAATAGAGATAGATAATTTTTAGTAGTTTCATCATCTCGGTTAAAAAGTCATTGATATTATTCATATCTTTTGTAATATTTAAGTGTAACACGTTAATGAACTTATTTACTAACGTATTCGAATTTGTTAGTAAGATATAGCCTTGCCCAAGGACGCTTAAAACCAAATGACAACGCTACGTGACAATCAGACTACCGTAAACTAACTGGACATTAATATTAAGGTGTATAATTTCCTGGGGATACTATGCTGAATGGGGGGGCTATGGAATTTTTTCACAGCAGTATTGAGTTAGGGACTGCTAGGGCGGGCGGCGGGGCCCGAAAGTGAAAAGATCAAAGATGCGCGCGAGAGACATGCGCGGCGCGGCGAGCGGGGCGGGCCGACCCGAGCGGAGCCGCGCGACGCCCGCTAGCGAGCGACTGCACCGCGACGCAGCCTCACGCAAACAAAACTTTAGTTACTAACCTACTTCCGTGCGGGCGCCAACGCGAGCGCGACTCTGTTGTTGTTGCACGCTCGCTCCGTGTACCACTGCGAGCACATTACTCCCCTATGACACGTTTCAGTGACGAACTGTTCTATGAAAATGATTGAGTAAAACCCGCGCCGCGTACCGGCGATTCTGTATGGACTTAAACTCTATAAACCTGGCCGGACCGCGGGGGCATTCGAACAAAATGTTTTATGGTGAGATTATAACGATGTGTACGTCTTTTACGGCTTTATGTTAATTGTATTTTCTTTTCACGTTAGCATGCACTTCGCAGTCTCGTCGTTCCATTCATTTGTTTATTATTAGACGGCCATGCACACACCGCACCAAAAAACACGTGTTTTTAAATGAGATCAACTAACGGACGCTCGACTAGGTTTTTCTGATAATAAATATTATAAATGCTTTATAAAAATTATACCTGACTGTACACTAAAATCTTATTTTGTTTAACAACCTACTTTAGCATTGATGTTTAACATTATCGAAAGATAGAAAGAAAATTCAAAAATGTATTTTAACATATTTTTTCAAGCAGTTTATCTTTAATACAGAATGAATTATGTTTTGTACGCCTTTATCATGATTTGGTATATTGTATTTATTCAAACATAAAATAATACATACGTTAATAAGCAGTAAAAATATTTTTAATATCATTGCATTCTGCGCTTATCAATTCATTTTTTGCCGCGCTCTATATCTCTACACTTCATAAATATTTATATTTAATGTTTGTATTCTCTTGTATTTTCATAATAAATTATCGAATAGTGACTAAGAAATAGATTATAATATGGCGATCTATGAGCTGGCGGCCATGTTGCAATTTATCTATGCAAGTAGCGCCCTCTCGTGCTGACGTCACTTGCAGTAAGGTTGGATTATATACGGACCATAAATGTAATGTTTTACCATTTCACTACAAATTTACTTTTCTGTAATTTAAATTTTATTATAACAAGAAATATTAGTTGCTAACTAATTATTTCATTATGACTTTCAAAATAAAGGTCAAATTAAATTCTTCATTACAACGTTTACGTATTTAGATGTCCCTACACCGATCAATCACAAAAATTCATGATTATAAAATATGCGCCAGACAACATACCAACTGTCATGGTCTCGAAGCAAGGAATTAATATCCTTTTGTTACAAGATACCAGACAGTGAATTTCTCCCAGCACACCCAGACTCGAGCAAATATATAAAATATCGTTTTGTGAATTGACACGACCCGGGAATCGAACTCATTGCGTTCAAGGTGAATTAGCGCGCCGCTACACTAATCGAGCCCATAAAATGACTTGATATACTTTTCCAAAGGTGACTACTCTACTTACTTCCTTTAAGACAACGCATTGGAAATGTTGGTGACAGGGATATCGATTTTTCTTAGCTATTATAGAACATATGATAGTGATATTTGATAAACTAATTCTTTCTATAATATAATAAACCAATTCTAATTAAACTATTTACATTCACTTCAATTTGTCAATAGCAGAAACTCGATTCGCTTTTATAACAGAAAAAAATATATCGAAGTAACATCCTTTAAAACAGATAATTTTTAATTTTAACCGACTTCAAAAAAGGAGGAGGTTCTCAATTCGTCAGAATCGTTTTTTTATTTATTTTTTTATGTATGTTCAGCGATCATTCGTTACTACGTTGACAGAATTCTAAAATTATTTTTTTGTTTGAAAGGTAATACTTTCAGAATAAATTTGGTTAAATTCTGATGATGGGATCTATAAGAAAATCATCAAACATTGCATGCACTCCATACCACAACTGATTTTAGTATCTATCTTACCTAATATCTTTGCCAAATGTGGACCGATTTTGATGATTCGTTTTTTAATAAATAGCTTATACTTCAATCAAAGATACTATAATCAAACATTTTCGGAAAAAAAATACCCCTAAGGGTGGAAAAATAGGAAATGAAATTGGAGTTCAGCAGTTAAATTATGTTTGCACTCGTAAAATTTGTTTTGATTAGGATTTTTCACTAAAATAGAAGAAATAAGTTAATTTAATAAAAATAATAAAAACCGACTTCAAAAAACTAAAACACCAGTCGCCAGTCGATGAGAGATTCTATGTTTTCGTTTGCACCGACTTTATCGCTTTATTATTTTTATCGTTTTAGTTTTTTTAAAGTTGGTTTTCATTTTTTTTATACAAGCATACTAGACCGTTTTACGCCTCCAAATTTTATTACTAGATAAGTCAAAACGTACACATAATATGCCAGTCAGATTTTTTAAATGTTTTAATTGAAACGAAAAGAACCGTTTTGAAGCATCGCATAGGGCGTTTGTATGACGACCTTATGGTTTAGGCATGTGGTATTCATTGTTCAGCGATGCGTCGCCTTAAGTCGACCACATTCAAGTTAAAACAGTCTACCAAACATACCACGTGTTCTCAGATAGGCGAACATTTTTATTCATCCGCCAACCTAACCGATGACTTCACGGGTTATATTACACCAATATATTGCTAACGACGGCGACGGTTATAGACTAACACACATATTTTAAGCAGATGACTGATTCTTTGACACATGATACTAATGTTGCCTTTTTCACTTTATTTAAGCATCGAAGACCTTGATAAATTTATGATGGTTTCAGTAATGTTTCTCTGATATTGTATATTTTCATAGGAAAGAAACTCATGTCTAAAAAAACTCCTTAAAAGACATTTATAACTTTATAATAATGTTTAAAGGGTTAGAAGATCGGCAACAAGTAAACACGATTATACCGTTATTTACTCGTAGAAGGTACAGACAACGGCAGGTCAACTTACCCAAAAAGTTAAAGGTAATTGAATTGATTATCAACTTTATTTCCAAGATTTAGAGATCAATATAAAATGAGAAAATTTGACGTTTTGTGGTCTGTACTTAAAAGAAATCAGGCAAACCAATGTTAAAATTCATTGCACTAGAAGTTTTTATAAGATAAAACAATCGAGTGATGATAGTATTTTTGTTTTTAGCGCGACTCATGTGACACAAAAGCGTGTGTTGATTGAAAAGTTGCCTTCGAATTCATATCACTTTTAGGGTTCTCTCAAAGTATGTTTTTCAAATGTATAATTCAGTAATACGTACGAAGAAAATAATAAAGCAATAAGTAATTATTTTTTAGTACTTTTAATCGTAAAGTGGATTAAGCATTTGCCTTAATATTCTTTCTATTCCTATTTTAACTCTAAAACTAACTCTAAAACCTAAGTTAAAAATGTAATAACACTTATTTTGGATAATAATTTATGATATGGCATAGCCCTAGTTAAGCGCTAATACTCCAACCTCCTCAAATAGAGTAAAGAGGTTGGTAGTACAGCAGCGATGGCATCGTTTTGACAAGTCAAACGGACTAAACCTTCACTTAATTTAGTCTTTCATAAAACGAAAACAACGTAGTCACGTGCGCTTGACTTGACGCACGCAAAGCGTTCACAGTGCATACGGGCTAAGGGTGTTTAGTTTCAGCATACGATTACCTAGAGCATATATGTTAAATCCATAATGACTTTATGTACTTAACTTGAGGCGTCACCTGTACTGAGGGAGATACCGAACTAAAAACCCGTTTCTTTATTCAAGTACCCTTATATTGGTGTACAATAAGTATTACATTTATACTTAGCTTGATTTTTGTATACGGAATCCAAAACCTTAACAACCATCGGTCTTGACCGTAATTTTTGACAAAAACGCACATACAGGCGTGTCGTGGTGCGCCCGCGCCGAAACTAGGTCGGTTCAGTGACCCATATGTTTATCTAGCGATTGGCCGAGGAGCGCCGAAGCCGAGTTATCGCGTTCGAGTTTCGGCGAGGGTTATCTGCGAGCAACCTGTCTCTTGCACTTTGCGTGTTTACGCCTTCTGTGATAGTTTTACGTACTTTTTGATTACATAGCTAATTAATGGAATGATCGACAGGTGACATGGCAATGCGAGGTTGCAAGTATTCAAATTATTGGATACCAATCGGTCGCATGAGACCGCGTAACAATACAATCTATACTGTGTCTTGTTTTGCTGGGCTGAGGGCTGCATCTACTAAAAAACATTAGTTTTATGTGTATCCGATAGGGGCGCTCAATATACACAAAGTTGTTACCTACCGAATTACCGATGACAAGCAAGGCGCACATCAAGTTTGACAGTTTTACATTTAAATCGTACTTAGTAGTCATGTTGTGCGTGTCGTGGCATACGGCAGCCTGCAAGTGGGATAATCGAATTAATAACTGAAATGTACATTATCCATAAGCGTGCTTAGTGCTACAGACTTTTCGGTGATTCTCGCCAGTCTATAATATTTCATAACCAGTGCATGTTGAATCATGAATTCCAGGAAGAGTCGTTATATTTAGCGGAACACCCTAACGAGGTGAACTCTGAAAGAGAAATAAACATCCGAACGTTTTCCTTATTTTGGTTAGTCCTAAATGTATTTTCTGTGTTCTCCCTTCTAACGATCACATTGCACCAGGATATTTTTACTTCTGGATTACTGTAGGTAGATACTTTTTGCTTAGTTACTTACTTAATTTTAGAGATAAAAGAAATTATATCAGACAGCTATAAAAAACTTAGATTCTTGTTTAAAATAAATAACCGGGATTTCATGTTAACCTTGTAATTTGGATAAACGTAAGTGCCGAAAATTATTTTATTTTTATTTTATGCCCTGAAAATCACCACAGCAATCGCCATTATGTCTAAATAAATGTAGAGCCACACATAATTCGCGTTAATAAAGCACATAAAAATACAACCTTCCAAAATGACAGCACCATTTTACCTTTCGTCAAAACTTTCACCAGCCCAACCGCGAGATTAATCTCGTTGATAACATCTACTTATTTGTCAAATGCCTGGCATACTGATGATAGGTAGTCAAACTATTTAGCTGACGTTTTGAAAATTAAACCTTCTTACTATTCAGTTAGAGACTATCAATAAAAACTGTGTTGGAATATTTTCCTTTTGTAGCGTCACAATTTACAGTTCATGAAGGACAGAGAAAGCGGGAAAGGATGTGCAGAACTCACGTCACCCGCTACAAAACAAAACGGTTTTGCGATAAACATTTTAGTATTTGTAGATACAGAGGAAGTGAGGGTAATTTAGTGTGTTTTTATGCTTTCGTAAGTAGGTAAAGATGATTACAGTTTATTTTCGTTACAATAGACCGTTAATAAACTTCAAAGACAACGCAAACGCACCACCAGTATCAATTGAGCACAAATGTTGGATCAAGTCTTGATATATTGTAAAAATGCAACTAGTTGACATGCTGGCAGTGTATTTTATAGAATGTTTTTTTATTTTATTTATTTACTTAATGTTTCAAAACAACATAAAAGTTAGGTGGCAGTATTTTTTATTGTTACTGCTCTTTTAGTATGATGCAAAATTATAACTATTACCTAATGATAATTTTCTTAGAACTAATATTAATTCTAATAATTTGCTTTTTCTTCTTAGCTGTCGTCATAGACTGCGTGGTTGGTAGGTAATTGGTTAGCGAATGAAGGATGTTGTGAAACTAATCCTAGGTACTTTAGAATTATGCACAATCATAATATTCAGTAGCATAGTCACAGCAATTATAGTAACCTAAGTTGGTTACCTTCAAACACTTGAAGCTACTATCGCCCTTCGTTTTGGTTAGCGCCGTCCATACTTTACCTTTATGAAGGTGAACGTTGGTTCTGTAACAGCTAAATTCATCATTCACTCGTTCTATCCTACTCGTATCTACAATAGTGTGGGTAAGAGTGAGCGGGACGTGTTAGATTCGATATTGTTATTAGTAGTTTAACACGCAGAGAGCCTAAGGTCGCTTGGACAAAACGTCTATGCGTCAACGAACGCTTGCAAGGTGACGCATTGTAACTAGGAATGTATAAACGCAGTGATGCCATCTACGTGCGCAATAAGCGATCACTCGGTGAAAAAATAATTTATACATAAATGTTAACGTTACATAAATGTAACGGAACCTTATTAAATAATTCAACCACGAAACACGCAAGTGCTGCAGGATTCTATATGATTCTAATATTTTTTTAATTACAAAATAGCCAGCTTACAGCAGCTACAAAATCTCAACTTACGTTCCAAATAATGCATCCCCAACAAGAATTAAAATACTCATGACTTAAACAACGGACTGAATTTAAATAATCATAATTAATAAAATAGTAATGTAATGACAAAAAACAATGGATGACAACAAAGATGAATTTCAAAATTATTGACAGCCGAAAACTATTTTAATAAACTATAATAATTAACTAATAAGTTCGCTACTCTTATCAATAGAATAACAATACAAAATTATGTCCGCTATGATATATTCGCTACACGAGCTTTGTTTATCATGATACAATAAGATATATGTAGCAGTTATTGTTAATATAATGCAAAAAGATAAGAATGTCTCGAGAAAAAAAAAACGATTTTTAATGATGAAACGTTACTGATTTTTGCATGCAGAAAAATAATATTGCGTTAACTAACCATTCGACGTTTAATTCGTTATTTATAATTTAAAATATACATAATTATAATAAAGGCTGATTGAAACTAAAATCCTGTCCCATTTATAATAATATATTTCATGTATAGTAAAACATATATTAGAAAAAGATGCCATTTAAACTAATTTTTACCAAAATCCAAACCTTACTTTATGTGACACTGTTCGTCAAAAAAACAGCCATCAACTTTATTGTATGGTTTGTATCGAGGAGTTGTATATGAAATAATACTATGAAGTTATGTAATATATTTTTAATTAATTAAATAAATGAATATATTTAACATTATTTTTAGGGTCAAAATGTTAACAGTTTCAAATATAATAATTTTACCAGTTCCCAATTGCCGTAATAGTCAGGAAATACTTTAGTATGAATTATTTGGGTATATAAGATCATTAAATACGAAATAAATGAACTCATCTGAGGCCCAATTCCCGTAATTTGACAATAGTCGCAATCCGGTGTCGATCCGCTCCCAGTAACATTACGATCACAAACGGTATTCTCGTAAACACAAAAAAAATTATTATAGTTTGTCATGCGACTGAAAATGGAAGAAACCATAATTCTTTTTTTTTTTTGCTCTATTTTTAGTCGTATTGGGATAGTTTTGATAATTTTACATCAAATTAAAAGTTTACGAGAATACCGTTTGTGATCGTAATGTTACTGGGAGCGGATCGACATCGGATTGCGACTATTGTCAAATTACGGGAATTGGGCCTCTGTACATACACAATTTGACAATCCGATTTTTAGACACTAGTTTTTTAATCTACAGATTTTTGACATTTCAAATAAAATTCTCACAAATGTTTATGTATTTTATTCTTCTGCATATCTTAAATCAATTACACGTAAAACAGGCACATAATATATTTACACATAGGCACAAAAATAATATGACAGTTAGTCATCACCAGGTAATCAGAGAGGCGGTTGTATGAAATTAGGGTCAATGATAATAAGACCATAAAATCGTCATCTAACATTGTACCGACAGTTAATACCTACACGTCTCATAAAATGCCTAGAGTGCATGCATTGTTAAGTAACTAAAAAATATGTTAAATATTTTTAGCAGTGAAAAATTATGAATCTAAAAACATTTTTTACTTTTTGGATTTTAACTACATAATAGTTTTGATCACTAAATATCTGCTAGTAAGGTTTAGTCATGGTCCACTCGCCAAACACCCACTGGGCCCACGAGGTAAAAAAAGACCAAACTACCTCATAGCTTCGGTAAGGCCAGTGCCCTGCAGTAGTAACTATACTTTTTTTTACATCAGTAAAGATGATAGATAGATAGATAGATAGACACTTTATTGCACAAAACATTAAGGTTATTACACACAAGACACAGTTATGTACAATCAGGCGGCCTTATCGCCAAAAGCGATCTCTTCCAGACAACCTTAGGGCAGAGGAAATTAAGTTTTAATACAGTGGGGTAACGTAGTGCGAGAGCAAAAGAGGGCGTAAGTCAAATAATCAAAAATAAATAAATACTTACATATAATACACAAAAATAGCAAAACAATAATAGTAGATAAATAATAATATACGTACATAAACATACATAAATAAAATACAACTATCTACGCGAACCGAAGCATGTATACAATATTAGCGCGATAGGAAAAAAGCTTTGACCCTAGCCTTGAAAATGGGAAGGGACTCGGACTGCCTAACGGATAAAGGTAAAGAATTCCATAGGCGGACAGACTGAACAGTGAAGGATTGTTGAAGAAAGAAAGAAGAAAGATGTTACTCCAATTGCATTCAGACTTAATACGGCTTTTTCCTACAACTTGTAAATGACTCGTGTTTTATCATCGTACAGATGTAGTACGGTGGCCGTTGTAAGCCATACTTTTCGAATTTCTTTTTGTGAATAACTTAGTACTTTTTGTATTTAATAATTTTATAGCTAAGCTATAAAATTATTTACGCTTTATCATCAGACAGGTATACAAGTGGTTTTAATCTCGATATTTTAAAATTGTCAAAACGAAAAATGTTTACTACTTCTGCCAAACTATTTCGTTGACAATATTAAATGCACTCGTTATTTGTTGGCGGTCAGGTGTCGTATGATAGGGTTTCCCACGCGCCCGCTTGGCCCAAGGCCTCTACCTCCGTGAGCGTTGCGAATTATTTACCCAAGTATATAATAGTAACAAAATTAAGTTGTTGCACAGTTTTCGTGGTAGCTGTAAAGTTATTTGCCCGTAGTTTTTGATTGAAGACGCGGCCTCAGGATGTCTGAAAAATTTCAAACTCTAAGTTATTCAAATTCTTCAAACTCTTAATTTGATAGCATTACTTGAAGTTTAGATAGTGAGCCTCCAACACATCATAAAATTTCCCTTTTTGAGATAATTTCATCAAGTTTAAGATACTAAACGATAGGATGGACGCTTTTGAATTGATTCAAAATGTATGTAAGGTTGCGAATAGATCTGACGAACGGACCGCGAACTTTGTAGTACGCTGAGTGCTCGATCGCACGCAGATCTGTATGTCCTTAAAGTATGTTTATCAGTTAATAACAAATTTTAGTATGCATTACATAAATTTTAAACTTTTCGTTTTTAATATTTTTCTCGCTTTACATTACATCTCCGTACAAACATTTAAAAAAACGCATTTTTTTTTTAATGAAAATATGAAAAATACTTAATTTGTTGTAAGCTCTTGAAAAGCTCCAAGATTTGTGCATCTGCCTAAAAAGCATACCATTAATCGCAAGCGCTGGCCTTCCATCATAATTTGAAGGACATTTACAGACGCGTTATTCACATGTAATTTATTGCATTACTTGGGAAAGCTTTTTTTTGTATTAATTTATTGAGTTTTTAAAGCGAAATAGTGATTAAGTAAACTAAAGAGTTAGAACGTTAACAAGCGTTAACGACCAGTTAAATTCGTTGATATCTTCGACCGTCCAAAGGTGAACGATCTTATAACCGAAACTAAATCAAATCAAAGACATTCTTATGGAAAGTGAGCGCAACGAACCTATAAATAGATACTGACCTTTCGCTCAACGGATGCGTCACCCAAAGTTGTGTGATGTAACCGAGAATACTGACAAACACACACAAGGACAAGACGCGTATACGGATATACGGGTAGTGCCTGTGAGCACATTCATGTAAGCACCACGATCGACGGGCATCGAAAGAGAAAGTGGCTAAGGTCTCAGTGGTGCCTGACCGGTGGCAATAATAGTGATGCCTGTTAGTGTACTCTCCACACTTTTGTATCGATGGAAATCGACAAATAAACATTTCAACTTTTTTAGATATAAGTATTAATCGTATTGTAACGTGTTTTCAATAAATTCGGATTTCAGTAAAACGATGAGACTAATTAGGTCAAAATATATTTTATCAACTATAAAAAAGATAAACCTTTTACGATAACATGATGGAGTTCTCTATCATGCTACCGTAGAACTTTCACTAAAATAGTCTCATATTATGATGAACAAGCACGGCGTAGAAAGTACCTAATGAGCCTCGCATGTATATTTAAACTGTTATGCAAAGTAAACACATGTAATTTGAAATAACTACCAATTTGTGAAACTTTTTACAGTTACATTAGAAAAAAGAAAATTGTTAAAACATTACATATTATGCATACAATAGCTGATGTTGAATGGTATTTGATAATCAAATAATTTACTAGCAGATTTTAAGATTTCTTTAAAAAAAACTGAATTAACAGATTAATAGCAGTGACTATCACAACACTAGCATACGGGAATGATGTGGGGTCGCCCTACGAGAGGTACCGTAGCTTACGCCGAGTACCGTTGCCCTGGCGCGCGCGCAACACCTCGGTACGCAACCTAGACCGATTACTCTCGCTTTCGATCTACGCTTTTTATCTCGCTCTCGTTTCTATCACCCGCCTTTCTTTTGTTAGGAGACAATGAACTTTCATGCCATTTACTAATATTTTGCCTTTTGTGTTTTATAGAATGCAGAGTGCATTAATCATTCAATAAGTGAAGGCGGTAGAAAGCGAATTCTTTGACGCTTTTATGCTGTCTAAAATAATTTTACAGTTTAAGAGCAAAACAATTTAGTTATTGAAGCAAAATTTTAGTAAGTTGACATACTTATTTATTTTCATTTCAGATCTTTCATAGATATTACGTAGAACTTCGTTATAGTTGTGTAATGAAAACAAAGAAGACAATTTGATCGTAAATTTATGTATATTCGGGATTTTATCGCCGATTAACTGCTAAATGTTTGCTCCCAAAACGTTTTGGCGTGAAACCGCCCAACATAAAATCGCGTGAGGCAAGTATCCGAAAAACTCAAACCTTGACCACGGCGGCTGACATTAACGCTTGCCTTTCACGGTTCGCTCAGGTGTCCGTTGTATAACTCACTTTCCATTTCTTCGGCGTGGTAAGCCTCCATGTAAAACAGTTGAACATGCTTCGTGGGCCACATGTCTACTTTCGTTCATGTTCTCGATAAACTCAAACAAGGACTGGATAAGTAATTGTCTGATATTAGATTTATGTTTGTCTTGGACTTTATCCGAGTCAAGTTCAATTGAAAATTGCAAGCTATTTTATTTTAAAATTTAGGTTTTTTCATTATTTTTGAATTATATATATATATATATATTATTCTACAATATCATATTATTAAAAAAAACTAATTTTACTTGGGATTTCTATTCAGTTCACTATTCAGCTATCAGTTTGTATTTTTCAAACTGTTAAGTTATGTACATGTTTTTGATCTGATATAGTTAATACTGTCAAATACCTACCTTTTGGGTATGAACAACCTTGGCCAACCTGGAAGACACTAAACCGTCTTCGTACAGAGGTTGGCCGCTTTAGACAAAATTTGGTAAAGTAGGATGAAGATCGAGTGGCAGAGTGGATTTGACTGTGGTCCGGACGTACAAATTATGGTTTATCTACTCTCCTACTCTTTGAGCGACACAAAATGACACAAAAGAGCAACACAAAATGCCGTAGAATTGGCCAGGTTTTATTCAAAGTTCATCTAGAGCAGCGCATCCAATCACAAACCAGCTAAAATTTTTTAAAATGTATTATTAAACTAAAACCACTTATAAACGATGGCTCTTAGGTAAGAACTTTATAATATTAGAAATCTACAATATCTCATTTCCGTTCCCCAGACATCAACACTGCAATTTCTAAGTATAATACAAGTTGATAAGAACCGTTCGCCCACTCCTGCCTCTGAAGATTTTACTTATTTACAGAGTCTGAAACAACAATATACATGATTATTTTAGCAGTTTTACATAATTAAGATCAAACAGGAAAACTACTTGTAGATGTAATTTTAATGTAGAAGAAAATAAAACTATAAGCATTGACTTATATATTAAATCAATGACTATAAGCTTATGTTTGATCTAATTTTGAACACTCTATGTTACCGATAACCCTCGTTCGTCTCTTTAATAATAGACTAGAATATATACTTAATACCTTGTAGAGGCATAAGTATATTAACGATATTTTATATCTATCTTCTGTTCTTTATAATGAGCTACTACTAACCAGATACATTTCTATACATATTATCATACATTCGTAGTGCCCGTGGTTTTATTCGCGGTGTCGTCTTGCGAAACTCGCGGACCCGACGGCGAGTTAAGGTCGCCAATGTGTGGCAATTTTCCCATTTCGAAGAGAAGTAAAACCTTGACCTAGGAGTTAAATGCTGTTTCGTCACTCCGCTCAAGCTTGATACATATTGCAATCCGTGTTCGTTTTATAATACGGTAAAAAAGTGTGAGTAATCGGCTTAAAATAAAATCTCTTTCACTTTCACGCCGAGATTTTCGTTTTTGGCCGTCACACTCTAATCATAAACCAGGATGTTAAATTAGTAACAAATTAAGTCACTCCTAATTATTAGTTTTATCAATGCTTTTGCAGGAAAATAGACCTGTATTAGTTCCCTAATTACAGTTAAATGAAATAGCTATTGAAATTTTTAACAAATAATAATAATAATAAATTTAATGATCCTGTGGTAAGTAGCCAAAGCACTTGTGTTACAGAAATCAGAAACGACGACGGTACCACAACACCCAGACCCGAGGCAATATAGAAAAGTTTTATTTCTATATTGACCCGACCGAGAATCGAACCCGGAACCTCAGAGATAGCGACACCAAGTCCGGTATGCTCGCCTCTCGGCTACGGAGGTCGTCGAACAAATAACCGTCTTCTATAGAAATAAAGATCATAACATCACATCACACATTATTTATTTAAAATCATTAGTTCCCTCCGCAAGCCGCTAGATGTCGGCACAGCACGTCGAAGCGCGCGCGCAGCTCTTGCGCCACCACAGGCGCTTTACGCAACGCGGCCATTCACCCCGGAAGGCGTTTTCCTCGCAGTTTCTTTAGCAGTGTGTTACTGTGGCGATCGCGTGATACGCTCGCGTGTTGAATAAGTGTCCGCAACCCCTCGCCGGATTTGAACTGCTAAAACCGCAGACCTAATTCTACTATTGCATGAGAAAAATATGTAAGAGCAGATGCTCTTAATGCTAGCGCTTAGGGACAGCATTAGAGTTAGCACAAACAGACTTTTAAAGAGGCTACATTCTAAAATTGTGAGAGCACGTAATCTCACAGATGTATCTTGTTTTCATAAAAGATGCAGCAGATATGCAATTTAATTTAATGCTGTAATTAAACTCGAGTTATGAAACAGAGTTATCTTTTGTTGTATTTATTACCGTCATATATGTTATATTCTGAGTTTTACATGCCCGTTTGTCGATTGCATTTTAATCATACTGAATTATGTACACATTTTGAGGATGAATCTTTACCGATACGGGATCAGTGTGTAAAAAAAAATTTTATAATCATCCATGTCAGCAGGTTTTATAAATTTAAAATTGGATGTCATAATCATAGCAAGTAATAAAAGATAAAGAATAAACGCTCAATGTCATCGAACAAAATATATTTTGCATAATAATACATTTTAGAGTTACATTCTTAATTCAAAAAGGAGTTTTATCTTTTTACCATCTCATCAATCTTTCGTCTTGATTGGATCGTTGAGCATGGAATGCAATCGTTTTGTCAATGTTTCCACACTGCGATTTATTTTTATGCGTGCACGCGCGGTTTGTGACGCGTTGTCATGTCTGACTGACCGACTTATCGCTTGTAAAAACTTAATGTAAAATAAATTCGTTTTGAACTGAATTAAGGCTGTAACGCACTCACTCGAAAAACTTTTTTTTTAACTTTTTCATGCCCAAAACACTACCTGATTCAGGGAAATACTCTAATACTGGCACACGATATCTAAAACATTGTTAAAGTACACTGAAAAAGCTTTCCTTAACAGTACCATGTTCACATGTTTACAAGTGTTTTAAAAGCTTACGAAACACGTTGCAGTTATTTTAAAATCAAACAGCCAATAAACAAGTACCGAGACACTAAACCATCTCTATTCATTGTGACTGATGTGGTTGCCGTCACTAATATACCGAAGCTGGGTTAACGATTTCATGTGAAAATTACTTTTAGTGCAGTGTTCTAGTACAAGTTTCGCAACAGTGAGTCAGCGATGGTATTACCTACTTATTGGTTTAGCCTCTAGTTTCAAAAGAAGCTTTGAATATATAATGACCTTATTTTGTTGCAACCGACCTTAATAACTTGAGCGTATGCCTAATTTCCTATTGTTGACGACGTCATAAAGCATTCACAATGCTGATATAATTAGAATGTTCCAATTAAATTATCTCTAAGCTAGTATGCTTTCGGACTATACTTAAATTATCAATCAGCTCAGAGTCGGTGTCTCGTCCCATCACGAATATCACTCTTCCCTCTGGATTTTTAGAATCTACGTAGAGTGAGCAAACCTACCCATTCAGATAACACTGGATGAGAAGCCATGTTCTAAACGATCTCCCTGTCCAAGGATTGCGGAGGTGTGATGGCACTCGCTCCAAATGTAACTTCAAAACATTTCAAAGAAGAAGGTTTGATAAGCAGTGTGAGTAGTAAGCCCTATCAACATATTAAAGGCTATTTTATGTTTCGACAGAAGTTATCGCTTGCGAAAACCCTATTTTTGTTTTCATGGCACTCTGCACACCCCGGGTAACACACAATTTTAAAAGGGAACTTTGGCCAAGTGTAGATTAAAACAGGCTTTTTACAGCGAGTAAGCGGGTCGTTCCAGACGGTTTGCCAAGCTTTTGAAGTAAATGGCCGGACCTCGCGACTGAATACTCCAAGGCTCGCGGCCGCTTTTGATAGAACGTGGCGGACTCTATTACATATTACCTAGAAAAAGTAGGCTGAGTAAAGAACCAAAAAGTGTCCTGTTTTAGTCACTAGCTGCATGTGATACAGGATTAAATATGCAGCTTGGTGATAGAGATGAAACAAAATGATATGGAATTTCACGGTTATAGTTTCACAAATAGATTGAATACATAAAGCAATCCATTCATGTACTTATAACTAAATTAACTACTACTACTACTAGTTTCAACCAAAATGTGTTACGTACAACTTTTACATTTAATTCATTATGTATCTTAAGAGAAATAAATGCTCTCCACTTGAGCAAAACAGACTCCATTTTAGTTATTTTGAGGAAAATATGTCTTTGCCAGTGTTTTAGCCCTCAAAAGTCCGATATTTTGCATAATGTATGAAATTGCCGCACCGCGGCGCTTGCGCAAGGATGCACCGGTCGGGCCCGCCTTCTTGCGAAACTATCAATACTTTAATCGCGTCCGCGTTTGGCAACAAAAATCAATGATCAATTTTGAAAAAGAGCATGTCCAGTTTTGACCCGATAGGTATTTTTTTTAAAGGAGTTGTCCCAAAATGGTTTTTTATTCGTCAAAATTTTTAACCACGATATTTTATAAATATTTAGATAGAGCAACCAAAAAGTTACATTTGTAACTTAATCAAACAATTTTAAACACCTCCAATTTCAAGAAAAAAATAATTTTAATTCAACTTTTTTTAAAACTTAAAACATACCTAAAACAGCAATACCAATCAAACTATTATGTATTAATCACATGTCTAGAGTTAGTTGTCAGTTATCATTGCACAATTGAAGAAGAAATGGCTTTCTTGCCTTTTAATACTTGGCATAAATAGAGAAATAAAAATACTTTAAATCTGGCTGTATGGCTCTATGCCATTCATTCTTTCCGATCATGGAAAAACATTGCTACAACTACTGTCAGATGGCAATGTCACTGTCACACATGTCACATGTGACTGTCAGAATTGACATTTAAACAAAGGATTAGGCAGTCTGATAGATGTCAGCAATGTCAATAACGTCACACAGTTAACATCACAGACAAAAAATAATAATATAAAAATGATTTTTTGTTGCCATACACTTATCAAATATTTCTACTAACATTTAAATACTTTTTTTTCTGTAATTTCATGTTGGTTTAAACGTGTATAATTTCATCTTGGTTAAAATTTACCCAGAATAAAAAAACAACCTCCATAGAAAAAGCGGACATGTCCTTTTTTCTTTGGGTCCTTTTTCTACAGAGATAATAATTAACATCCATTTAATTCTCCTACCGGGACCGACATTGAAATGTCAAAAAGGTTAATTTGCCATGAACTGTACAATGTTCTCGACTGTGTAGTAGTAGTTTGTTTTTAGTTTTTATGATTTTACTGACTAGTAAAATAGATCGTTTTATTTACAAAAGTTTATAGGTGTCCCATTGAAGTAAAATAACTCGTTATACATCATCATAATCCACCCATGTCAGTACACACACAGTTGGACATAGGCCTCTCCCGATTTACGCCACTGAGTCAAATCCTTGGCTATTCTTTAACATCCGCAGCACTGCCAGAAGTTTTGCGTATCAAAGTTCCACCTTGTTTAAGCTTACAAACACACATAAGTTATTTATTTTCATTTTAAAATATTCTCGTCTGGAAATTAAATATGGTTTATAATACGAATAGAGTTTACTTTTTATATGAACCTTTACCAAGAGTATTATGATCAATAGAATTGAGAACGACGGTCATTGCGTAGCATAACGTGATACCGCAAATCTATAAGCCAGCTTCCGCTATAATTATCTATGTAGCAAAATATAATAAGGCAGTCATTGCGTAGTATTATCGCTAATAAAGTGATAATGGATACATTATACGTAAAATAATGTCAGGTAAAGATTTAATACTATCTATATTATAAAAATGAATCTCTATTTCCCTAGGTCATCGCATCACGCGTGAACGGATGGAACAATTTCGCAAATTCTTTTTTGTTGAGTTAATTATTACCAGAAAAAGGTTCATTTGAAAGAAAAACTTAGAAAGTTGCGCAGAGATTCTTTTATTAATAAACTAAAGACCACGCGAACGAAGTCGCAGGCAACAGCTAGTCTATTAATGAATTTATGGTGTACCTATTATGTCGAACTGTCGATATGATAAATAAGTTTTGATCATTTTATTTTGACAGAATCGAATCACACGCAACTTTATTTTCTGTTTGCCAAACTCCGAACTCCGTCATGACAATGAATACACCGTGCAGGTTAAATAAAAGAAAACACAACATTAGGTCTCAAAAGTATTTTTATAACAATTAGGAAATAAATAAACCTTAGGGATACCTGGGCCGTCAGTTTTCTCTCATAGATTAATTACCCGGACCTGAACAGCTTAAAAAGATACGAACTATACGTTAAACATGGTATCATAGTAATGTCGTAACAAACCGAAATTCTGAGCTAATATTAATACAACTTATGGTGTAACGAACGCAAATAAAATCGTGTGATAATTTGATTCTTGTTAAAGAATTAGTAAACACAACATAAAAGATGCACAAATTCTATCGGTTTCGTAATTTGCTGGAAGTGACGTTGCTCGTTATCGATAGTTACTTTTAAAATTAGTTTGACAGTTTATAGTAGAGTCACTTCACTATTAATGCCATTCGTCAGTATTGAGATACCTACATATTTACGAGTTTATTATCGATAGAGACTTACAATATCGGTCATTTTAGTATAACAAAGGCCTTAACCTAAAATATTACATTTACTTACCTATTGCACAAATAGATTGCCTATTTTCTGTGTCATAAAATTCGCACTATTACCAGGCTGTTGATATGGTCTCGATATCTTGTAGATGACTCTCAAGTGACATCACTATATGCAAACTGTGATTGTACGCTCAAAGCTTGCGAAGTTGCAAAATGCAAATTGAAAAGTGATTTGAAGATGATCGCAAGATTCGCTAGCTAGCATTGTTCGCAGTTACCCAACCTCCCGCTGTGGTGCTAATACTGCTAAATTAAAACATCTCTTTAAAAAGCTGTCCCAAATAAACAAGGGTAAAGACCTTTTACGTAATGCAGTTACGTGGGCCTGGTGAGAGGCAATGTCAGCCGTTGCAACTGCCATTAAGACAAGTTAGCAGTCGATTCACACACGACATTATGGGGCGCTACTGTCGATTGCGTTAGTATTTTAGGATAGGAAATCGTTGCTCTTTAGCCTTAACCTTTATTTTTAAACTTGTTGAGTTATTTTAAACTAACAAACGTAAATTTAGAAATTATCAACACATTTTTTTTTACATAGAAACACATCCTTACTTCTAAATATTATAAATAGTATCTACAGAAAGTAATAATTGAAATAAAAAACGACAGCTTGCCCAATTGCTTAGAATACACATTTTTAACATTTTATCTTTTAGGGTCTTATTCATTTTTTTACATTATTTTAAGAGGTTAACATTTAGAGGTCGAACAATATCAGGAACATTCAAGTGTTTCCAAATATTTTGTAACTTATGAGTTTTTTTTTCAATGATTGATTTTAAACTTTTACTCGAATTTAAGTAACTTTTGACTTTGTAGATTTTCTGAATATAAACATCATTATACATCATACTGCATAAAGCAAAGACTAATCGGTAACTAGGATCACACTATGCTAATGCGCATTTGCAACTATTCTACTGTGCTGTTATGCTTCTTACTACTTTTTTAAAATACGTATATGTAATTGATTTCACAACACAGTCAATGCATTATCAAGGTTCCTCTAGCGTCTTTAGTTTAAATTCGTCTTTTGTTTCGCTTGTGTTATGCGCCTAAAAAGGTCAATGAACAGCCTCGGCGTTTCTACAACCGCATCTAGTATTCAAAAACGTTGTTTAACTCCTAAACTGCAAATTTAAATACGCATCTATGACAAGGGAATAAGGCTCCAAGTACATTATTGCGATGGTAAATAGGCGTCGTTCTGTTTTGCTGGTTCAACTATGATGTTCGCGGTGGTCGTGGTTGTAACTGGTGGATTATGTTTATGTAATTTGAGCTCCAATTGTATAACGTTAAGAGCCACGTTAGTTGTTTCTGATGCTGGCGGTTGGGACATGTTGTGTTGGATAGTAAGTTTGGCAGTGACGGCCAAAATGTTAGTTTGTTTATCGTCGGCGCGTTCTTGACAGCGAAAAAGTGAAAACGGTGTGGTGGTTGTGAAACCAGCGTCGAGGCCTCGGCGATGGTGCGGGTGCAGGCTGCGCGCGCGGTTATGCAATAGGAAATATGCTTGGTGCACAGTTATATGTGCGTACACCAAGTCAGTAATGTGTCACTAACAAAACCTAGTTACTCGGTGACTATTTAGGCTCTAGGTGCCAAGAAGACGTAGTTCAATTTCATGGTCAACTATATTTGTTTAACTTTAACTTAGCTTGGATTTGGTATATTTTAAGGGCTGCCTCCTGCGACTATTCATTTTCAAAAATCATGATATCAGTCCGCATTGACGTGACCCCGCAGCCGAATTTCAGGATGAACTCTTACTTTACACTGAAATTAATGGCGCAGGAGATACAGCCTTGAAATCTTGATTTTTTTAAGGTGTCTTCTTTAATTTCATTGTCAAAAGAAGACAACTATCTCGACCAATTTTAAAAATCGGTAAAACTTTTGTACTCAATTATAATCAAGTAACCGGGTTTCTTGCTATTCAAATAGGTATGTTGATACTTACGTCACCACTGCATAGCGGCCGCCCCAAAAAAACTTTCATATGACGATAACATCTTTTGACAAAACATAATTTATAGTACAGAAGTCACTTGGCATCGAGTTCATTAATTGTTCGCGTTGCGCACCAAATTTTATATGACAATGGCAAGCGCATGTCATTGACATCCAACAATTGTTTATTGTTGATTACGCGCTCTCAAATTGTTCAAAACTTTCGTCTTTTGAATGGTTTTATTTAGTATGCAGTCAGCTTTGATACCGAGAACTTATTGTTTGCGACTGCATGATGCCCCGGTGCAGTCTACTTGTATTTATTCTACGGCATGTCAGTAAAACAAACAAAAAAATGGAATATTCTTCTATTGAGAATTGTCTCTGCTATGATTTTCAGACTTTTCTCTGATGTCGTCATCTTCAGCATGCCTCGACGCTGTTTAAACAGGATGTTCCTGGAAGTAAGAATGCTAAGTCAAAAGTTTGAAAATAACCTCTACGTGGCCTACTTCGATTTGAAGCTTTCCTTCGGGGACAACCTCTATAATTTATTGTCATACAGATGAGCAATGGAGCACTAACTATGGAAATTAAGTACTGCAACATATACAATTTAAGTTTTCCGTTGCCGGGTAAGTGTGTCACTTACTGACTTGGAGGCTCGTGTATAAATTCTAGTTCACAACAAAGTACCTATTATTGTTAAATAATTAGGCCTAGTGGTTGCTTTGTTTCGTCTGTTTACCAGCTGTGAGGTCATTCACACGTTTATCGGCTATTCCACCGAATTGTCGCAGGCAGACAAGAAATTACCCTGAACACAAATTCAAAACAATACGTCATTGATCACCTGTAATCAGTCAACTGTTTGGCAATTGAGACATTTTGTCTGCGAATTGTAACGTTTGATTGTAATCTAGAGATTTGACGTAGGTTCAATTATTATCAACTGCAAAGTCGTAATTGTTGACTTGGCAGCAGAGACGATAAGAACTGGCAGTTGATATTTTTGTCTACTGTTTTATAATATCTACTCCCGTCGTTTCTTGCTGTAGGTGTCATTTTAACCGTCAGTAGTATTATTTGACGACTGTCTTGGTGAAGTATTCGCGCTCTTAGATTATGAAGCCAGGCGGTTATGGGCTTGAATCCCGCAAGGGCCAAATGTTGTGTGATAAGAACGAGCATTGGTACCTCGTCATATAATACGTTGTTTTTTTTTTATAAAATACTAAATGCTTGCATTAGTTTTGAACGAATAGTAGAAAAAGGGGAAAATGATGACAGTAATTAATTGGCACTACAAGTACTTACATGTAAAAATTTAAGGTCTGCGCGAAAAGACAAAAAAACATTTCTTAAATTCTTCAAACAAGTATGATGACTTTATTATTATTATGGTCGTTTTTGTGAGACAAAATAACTTTCAAAGTAAAAGTAAATCCATTATCCCACAATTTGGTCGACCACCATGAACTTAACACTATTCTATTGTTAAAAGATAATGAAGTGCATACAACCTACTTCCATGTGTAAGTGATGAGTCTGAAATATTCAAACATATTGTAATAACAAGCCGCAAACCAAACAGAACTGCAAATGTATTCCGGCGAAAGCGCAAAGGTCGTGACTGAAAAACAGCAGCCGAATTTCTATTTCTTACTTTCTATTGGATGTTCTTTCGTACCTTTTTTTGACAATTAACTTCAGTTTTGTAAAATCCTATCGCAAGCATGATGTGGTTTCATGAGCCAAATGAACCAACTATCAAAATACTTTTGTTCGTTTTGTGTGTTTGATGTTTCTGTGCAAAAATACCTACGTAACATTATTTTAGGTTTTAGTATGACCTTAAATAATTCTAATTTCTCAAGATGAATTATGTTGTTTACTACATAGACAGAAAAGGCTTGATCGAAGCAGAATACAAAAAATATCATGTTTACATGGCAACAGTTGTAAACACATTTGCTTACGGATACACAAATAATCTGTTATGACCATTGCTATTAATCTTTCTTTATCAAACAATGAACGCTATGCAATGCTTATTTTTGATGATTATTCGCGTAATTTACTAGTATCTGCTATGTAAGGTAGGTCGTTCAACTTGAATCATCCAGTTTCAGCGTGTGAAATACGTCAGCGTTATCTGTACAATAAAAATGTTTTCGATATGGCCCAATAGTCAACAGATAAACATTCTATGGGAACTGTCACCGAACTCACACACAATACTTATGTTGCGAAATCTTTTGTGAAAATACTATTCGATGCAACAAAGAACACTTTGTATGTTGTATCATGTGCAATATTTAAGGATCTTTATATCAAGAACTTTGTCAGAAGATTGTCAGATAATGCTTCGGTTATCGCCAAGAAACAGACACTTGTTGAACGTATTAACGGAGTATAAAATCATTTGAGGTCGATTCGTTAGCATGTTTTGCTAAATTAGTTTATAAAATTCGTACATATGTGAAACTTTATTGCAGAAGTAGAATACACAACAGAAAATAATTTCTTGTTAGAAACTAACGTAAATTACTCATACCTGTATCACAGGATCTGTCTTAGGGAAAGTAACCTAAAAACACATCTGACTCATCATAACCAACTACCTGCAAACATAGGTAAATTTTCATAAAGTAACTATTTTTACATTTTACCCAAAATAGCCAAAATTGTGTCACGAAACAAAGACAAAGGAACTGAAACGTATTATTTATGCAACCACCTACTGACTTGTAAACGTTCCAGATATTCGCAAGTATGTTTCAAGAATAATGTATGGGGTATCAAATATTGCATTGACTTCCTGTTTTTGGCCGGATGAAATGGGTTATTGGGTTCGTCTCGCTTTCACCCATTCTTCAGGCGTCCATACATAGGCGGTTGCGTCAATGTTCGAGTGTGTTGTTCAGGAGAATAGTTAACCCAGTTCAGCTAAATATACGCGGCGGTACCTGACCGGCTGCGTCTCGACACGCATACCTCTGGACCGCTCATTACCCGTTCTAATTGTCAACGTTTAGTACTACACGTGTTTCATTTAATAAAAAATAGCTGGAAATAGAATCAAGGAGGTTACTATGGTCCTTTTTTTTTAGTTTCACGTAGAACCAATACTTCTTCAGGGCTGTTTATCTTTCATAGTATATATAGTATATATCATTCATAGTTTCATAGTTGATGTGTGTGTGATTCGTATAAATATTTTAAAAAAATGACGATTCGAAGTACATTTTAATTGAAATTGAAAAAAATGACATTTTTGTGTATCGGTGCTATATAAACGTCTATTATAATGAGCAATGGCATCATCACAATACCACAAAAGGTTAAATTAAAAAACACATTAAAATGTATAATATTTTATACTCAGCTCGTAAAAATAATGTTATTATTGAATAAAAAGTAAAATATTTTAATATTTTTTCTTTTTTTTAAATTGAAATATAATGAATATTCATAGCTAAAGGATTACTAACGACAGTAACAAAAATACAAACAAAAATTGCACTTTGTGTTTTAAGTGTTTTTTTTATTTCAAAATCTTTACCCAGATTTTGAAACTTTATTTGATATCGTAAGGTTTTTAAAAGTATCTTCATAGCCACATTTACAATAGCAAACAAATGAAATTGTTATTTGTAAAAGTATTATTAGTAATACAATTTTATAGCAATAGCACATTGTTCGACAGACAATGAATCAGAGGCATAATCTATGTACTTATGAATAGCGAAGTGAATGAACTCCTTTTAATATAATCCACCGAACTGTGCCGTCGGCCCGACTAACCTTTCTACAAAAACGCGCCTAAACTAGATTACGATTTGTCATGCTTCACAATTAAAATTAATTTAAGCCTTTAATAAAGAAAGTAGAGTAAGAACCTTGCTGACTACTTAACGCAGCTAGCACTTTGTAAGGCTTTACTTAAAGAAAACGAGGATTTCCCAAAAAACGATCTTTCTTTTATGAACTTTTTTATTATTTTGTGTTCTGAATGAAAAACGTAAGTCTTCTAAATGTTTTTTAACTCTTTATAGTCTATAAACTGTTACATGACCTTGCGCGATTGCGACAAATAATGAACACAAGATCCTGATCTTGGAAACTCGATATTTTGGAACTTAACCTAAAGATTGTGCCGGGGCATGATGATGAAATATCTCCCTATCATAAAATCAGATACTTTATTAATGATGTAAGAAACTAACTGCTTCAAATGAGGAGCATGCGGGTTCAGTGTAAAACGGTCATTGTGCGGTCATGAAGAACCGCGCGTGCGCGCTCGCATGACCTACTTATGCGTTGGCGACGGCCGAACCTTGCCGACAGACCACACACGCTACGCTGCGCTAGGTACACCTATCGTTGTTACTGCAACCATCCTAGCACTGAAACATCACCACCGACTACTAACGAAATCCCTTTCGGTGGTTCAACGACCCCGCTATCGAAATCCGCACACTCACACGCGTGTCCTCCAACGAAACAGCCAGATAAAAAAACGAAACAAAAAACATCCCGCGTAACGGTGAATGAGTAACAGAGAGAGATGACTATATTTCGGCAGCGTACTTGTCGATCGTAAGGTCGGCCACGAAAAACACTGACGCAATTTTTACAGCGTACGTAATTGAGAACTGACGAAGTCGGCGGTGTGTGCGTGAGCGCCGAGAGCGACGCCCGCGTCTGCCGAAACGGAGGCGGAATATTTAGGTGAAAGTGTTTCGAATTTCGACATGACGACATTCGCGCGCAGTCGTTATCGTGATTTTGCCGAATCTAGAGGTTCGGAGAGCGCGCAGACAACCGCGACGAGACTGCGATACGCGCCCGCGCAACTCAACTCATGTGTTCGCTCCGCAGGAAGTGCGCCGGACTCTGAATGCTGAAGGTGTCGGTGTCAAGTGCTTGCGTACAAAACTATGCTGAGAGTTGGTGTGTCGAATAATTTTAGGAGACGTAAATTAAAAAAGTGACGGTGTACCTGGAACAAGGTGGAACGTTCGTGTGATGTGCGAAGTGCAGCTGTAGACAAGCTGCTGTCGACGGGCGACAAGCTGGGGCCCCACGAGGCGCACGACGCCTCCGCGCAAGCTCTACAAGTGCAGAATATGACCTCCACGATGGGTAAATATACAAATTACACACCCATTAACACAGTTTTTTTTAAAGTAGCGTATATATATTTTTTTAATCAGATCATTTTTTATTTTAAATACGCATGTACTAAGTACTTTTCATTTTTATTTCTTTTTTTTAACATTATCAGTTTACTGTTTTTATTTTAACGACAAGGTTTTTTTAAAAAAAAAACGTTTTAGAATTTTATTAAACCGCCCTAATAAAAATTACCCGACGTTTTATAGCGGAAGAATAATTCGTAGCATCTACGACTTGTTGTCGTAGCAGCTTATGCTACGCTCCATTGCTACGAAAAGCCACGTAGTTTATTTACTACAATATGTGCTATTTTATTTTAAAATAAATACTTACACTCTTATATTTGCTGTGACACACTAACATTTTTATTACTAACAAACTATTTAATAATTCTAAGCTACAAATATTTTTTCTTAAAATTTATTAATTTAACGTTGACCATTTCAAATTATTTACACTAACAATAATGACAATATTATGCAATTGTTATAAAGTTAACCTTAGCCTTGAAATTATTACTACTAACTCATAGTTTAATTAGTGCTAAATAATTGGACACCTTCACTTTCATTGATATCAATACCTAGTATTGACAATGAATTAAATCATGTTTTAGTATGAATAAGACAGCAAATACCTATGTTCAGCAGTGGACGTCCTATGGCTGAAATGATGATGATGATGAAGACAGCAAAGTTATAAAAAAATAACGTAAATTATTAGTGAAGTATTTAAAAATATTTAGGTATGAATTCGTATTTTAATTATTTATTATTTTATTTATAAAACAGGTCGGTTTAATTCATTTTCGGTGGGTCTACCATTGAAGAGAGTATAGTTGGTTTGGTACCCAAGGTTGGTTCCCTAATTTTTTATTTCTAGTATTCGGATATTTAAACGATATAGGTTGTAAATATTGGTTTTTAGCTTTTCGGTGTCTTTAATTTGTGTTGAATGTTTAGAGAAGAATATTTTGCCACTATAAAAAAAACTGTATTCATTGGGTAAAAGTTTTAAAACTGTATACAGGGTGACCCGTAAATCAAGGATAACAATTCTATACAATTTTCCAGAGTATACAATATAATAGAGTATACAATTTTCCAGTTTTTCTATACAAATGCTGGCTGTTTGTTATTTTGTATGGGATGTCGATAAAATTAAGGCAAAAGTCGTTCTCCATGATGTATATAATATGTGGTTACAAGGTTCCATCCTACCCTTAAGTTCCGTCATCCTGTATATTTCACAAAAAGAAAAACAACCGCCTCAAGTGGGAGTCTGGTTCTGCAATTGATTACGCAAATCTTGTATTCGGTGCAGAAACAATGCAAAATTTTAATGGTACATTGCAAAATAGCGAGCACGTCCAACGGTAACCGTGACATTCCCAAATCATCTCGTGAATCAAGATCGTGACTGCATAACCATTCCGCTTGACTGTGGCCGCACTAACTTTTACTTTCGTATAAGGCTAGTTTACATCGCTGAGTATCATTAATGGCCAGTCCGGTTTAAAGTATTTTCCCAATAAAACCTTAAATTATGATCAACTAGCAATAGTTTTCCTTTTCAATATAAAATAAAAATAATAAGGTCATGTGAAATAATAATTCACAATTTAACGAGTGTTACTACACTCTACAACTCAATGGTTAGCACTTGTGCCTATTAATTTGTTAGTTCTAGCTAGTAAAAAGTTAGATAGTATGGAAGTTAGCTAAGAATCTACATAGTTATCTAGTTCAAGGAAAATTGCTTGAGACAAGAAAATTTACAGGCTTTTTCCGAATTATTTAAATTTTTGTTATAGTACTTACTTCATCATCATCATCATTATCATTTCAGCCAAAGGACGTCCACTGCTGAACATAGGCCTCCCCCAGTACTCAATTGCATACAAATATAAGCAAATAGTACAGTAAGTACTATATTTTAAATTTAGTTAGAGGTTATCGTTTGATTTTTTATCATGTTAAAAATTACAGCGCAAATAATAAAACTAATTTATTTAAGATCTTAAAGATATATTAACAAAGAATAACAGTAAACCTTTTCGTAATTAAAATGTTTCGCAGAGTACAGTACTGAGAGTATTTCATTTGTGATAACTATCCTTTATTGATAAGTAAACCACGACGCACACGCCCCTTTGTCTATCTATGGTCTATTCTATGGGCATGGCTGCGAGGTCGTTGATCCCGCGCCATCATGGCGTTGCCGAAATACGTTTTTTACGCTTACTTTCCAATACGGTGAAAGCGAAAAGGTACCGAATGTCACTGCTTCCTTTCAAAGCATTGTAGTGGGAGGATGTCGGTGTCTAGTTAAATGATAATAGGCGTTACCGCCCGCCTATTAGAAAATACATTGTTCGCAGTTTTGAATATCTAGCGGTGATTATCTGGCTGTAAGCACACGCTCAAATGAAATTAGCCAATTACCTGAAATTTAGAGGCTGCTTAGATGGAACAAAACATGAATTTATCATGATGTATTTAATTGTACGTAAACTTGATCTATTTTATTAAATATTTACGATAAATAATTATTTTCAATAAGCTTGTAACTTGAACTGTGTTTGTACAATAAAACTGTTACTGGAGTTCTTATGACGTCTTTTGAAATTATTTTTTGATTTCATATTCCGGGATTAGCTGCGAATCCTTATATGCTTAGTTACATTCTTTTAAATGTAATTTAACTGCTCCTAAACTAATGTTACTGGCCATTAAAAAACATTTGATATAGTTACTAGTCAGTTGCTGACTAATAAATAACCTATTGGTTCAATCACTGCACTTCAACTAGTTTTATCATACTTCTTCTCTTTTTTGGACCAATGTTACTTTCAATGTCTAATGGACGCGGAAATTGCGAGCGTAAACAAAACACCTCGATCAGATTATCGAAATCAATACAGCTGAGACGTATCAAGTAGGAAGTGGTTAGATCGGAAGTGTAGAGTTAAAAATGGAACGTTTTAGCGTTGCGCACGCGCACCGTGAATGTCAAGGCGCAGTGGAGGCCGCGGGCCTCAACCAGGGCCGGGGCAACACACGATGCAACTCGTGTTGAAATCCTGTTTGTATACATGTAAACTTAAGATACATGTTTGCAGACTCCTCTCTTCTTACAATTATAAAAATAAATTAAATATCTAGCCCCGTTATTCGAAGTTCGGTTTCTCGTGCAAAAACAATACATTTAAACGGAATAAGTATATCAGGTTACAATTTATACAAAAAGTGAATAATTATTTATGGAAGAATGAGAATTCCTATTTCTCAAGTCCATGGCACTGCTTTGGTCCCAACATAAGTATTTTTTTAAATACATAGATTATTTAGTGGTCGGAGAAAGCGGTAGTTGCACACCACATACCAGTACGTACCTTTTGACTTTATAAGTATTACTTGCTACATACGTTTTTCAGTCTACCAAAGACTGAAAAACGTATGTAGAAGGGTTACGGACATCAGAGGCCCAATTCCCATTTTTGACAATAGTCGCAATCCGGTGTCGATCCACTCTCAGTAACATAACGATCACAAACGGTATTCCCGTTAATCTAAAGAATTTCAATTATGGTTGGTAATGATACTGAAAATGGATGAAACCAAAATTAGATTTTTTTTGCTTCATTTTCAGTCGTATTGGGATAATTTTGATAATTTTACATGAAATTAAAAGTTCACGAAAATACCGTTTGTTATCGTAATGTTACTGGAAGCGGATCGACACCGGATTGCGGCTATTGTCAAATCACGGGAATTTGGCCTCAGATTGCAATCGCTTCAAATATAAAAATCACACTTGAGATTAGATCCGATCATAATCAGCCCCTCATGGTCAAGCATATTCTGACTAGTAACATACACAGAGCTATAAGAAAGAGAAAGATACATTTGATTTAAATAAATTTTATATTATCTAAATGATGAAAACATATTTCATACAAGAAGCGAATGCGTTGAAATCTTTTTCATCCAGCCAATATTTTACAACAGCCAGTTTCAAAATTCGCAGATATGTTGAAAGTCTGCGAGGTCGATGAGATCAGAAATCACGATCAACACATTCAAATCAGCATCAAGTTATTTTAGTATACTTTTGTGACCATTTTTGGTAAGCATTCCGATCAGCCAAAAGATAATATTCTGTTAATTTTATTATCTTTTGGTCATCAATACCTCAAGTTTGTTTAAATAATGTTTGTTTTAAAGTAATCTATTCGATAACTATTTGTGGTCCGAAGAATATCTCAGGGAAATACATTTCAAAAGTTTTCTCTAGGTTGCTATCTTATTTTGTAACAAAATAGAAACGTTATCTAGTCTAGTATCTTATTGAAACTTAAGTTAATATGCAAATATCTTTTAACTCTTTAATGGACAGTAAAAATATAGCAGTACTTTTGCAAGCAGTAAAAATAATGGAATATTGAAGCCATTATAAACAAATAATTAATACAGAAAAATAAAAGAAATGTGACCCTAAGGTTTATTTTAATTGAAAAAAAATATTGATAAAACTAAATTATCAGTATACAGGGTTATTTGTAAAACATCAACAACCTCCTAGGGGCTGATTCTGGTGCTCAAATACAACAACTTTTTCTATAAAACCAACATTGAAGTCTCAATAAAATTCACTTCCCCGTACTAAGCCGCCACCAGCTGACATCAGTTTGTATGAAGAAGAGATTTATATTTTAGATTCAATGTTGGTCCCATAGAAAAAGTTGTTGTATTTGAGCACCAGAATCAGCCCCTAGGAGGTTGTTGATGTTTTACAAATAACGCTGTATATTTGCAGGTCAGAAAATTATGACAACAAAAATCATAATTGTTAATTGAAGACGGAGAAACACTGGCTGGTTTTACCTTTTTTCACTCTTTAGCTATTTTAATTGATCTACAATCGGTAGCCCTATTATTTAAAGAAGTTGCCCAAGTAAGTTATGACAAACACGAACATGAACTAGCGGTTATGCGGTCATTAGTGCCCAGTCCGAATTGGGCAGGCGGCCTCGGCGCGACACTGACATTGCCCGGAACCTTCCACTTCCTCTTTAGTAACCAGTTTGTTTGACCATCGCTGTCTTAAACACAACAACAAATACAAGATCATTTTACATTGGTTACAAGTAAGTCTTCTGTTTCCGAAATCATGTATGATTATCACGTAGGTGTCTAATTGATGATATTATTAAATTTGAACAACAAGTGTTCACTGTTACGCGAAGATGTGCATTATTTATTTAATTTTAAATAATTTAATTTTAATCATTTTGAGTGATAACTCCGTAATGTCTTTGTTCTAATCTATGATCAAGGTTACCAAACTCTAAACGTCGACCTCCGTAGCCGCGAGGCGAGTACGCCGGCCTCAGTGTCGCTATCTCTGAGGTCCCAGATTCGATTCCCGGTCGGTCAATGTAGAAAAATAACTTTTCTATGTTGTCTCGGGTGTGGGTGTTGTGTCAGCGTCATTGTTTCTGATTTCTGTAACACAAGTGCTTCGGCTACTTACGTGCCTCATGTATGGGATGTTGTCCAATATTTATTTATTTAAAAAAAACTACAAACATTAAACAAAGCACGACAAAATCTGTCGGTTAAGTCGGCGGCCCTGGCAGAGGACGCAGTCTACACAACGCACGACTTCCGCACGTCGCGTACGAATCACTACGAAATCTTTTGTCCCTTGATGTCTGTCATCGACTGATTTCATCGTGCATATGTTTCAACCTCGATCCTTGACAGTATTTTACAGTAAAAGCGATGGCATTTAAACTAAGTACACGACAGTTAAATGAAGAGTAATCTTCGATGTTTTTTTTTCTTTTCGGGTAGATTGTTAATCTACTCCAATTAAACTGCCGGAACTAACTTTAACACTTGTTTAACATAACGTCTTCATAAGATAATTAATTAGCGTAAAATTAATTCTTAATTCTGGTCTATAAATATTTAATTGAAATTGTATATCGCGGAAGTAAGGGAGACCTCGGCCTTAGTAATATCGCAAGAGACGTCCACTCGCGAATCGTTTAATGGCTCAATGTAAACTCCATTATCAAGGTCTTTGACTCGGTCCAGTTTATTTTAGACACTCTTAGAGTTCGTTTATCTTTGTTGACAAAACATGATTCGGGATTGTCGCTTTTTTAATGGCGGAACATCAGTATTTTTGTTTCTATCACGTGAGGTTATAAATGACAATACCAATCCCCGGATACTGAAATATCTGATAAGTGCCAAGAGTATCTAAATATAAGAAATACAGACAAATATTGAAAATGAATTTGTTTAGAGCTACAACAGTATTGACCTTATTATAAGAAATATGACCTAACACAAAATTAATTCCTACATAGAGTTTACAAGCTTTAATTACATTTCAAGATGACCTTAAAAATAATTGGATTTAAGAACGTCCTATCTCGCATCAGAAAACTTGCTATATATTTAAATTATTTGATAAGAGACTGACAATAGTTTCTTGCGCTGCTTCTTCTCGGAACTAGCTCACAAATTGGTCTGTCCTGAAGCAGTCGTAGGTTAAAAAATGTTTATCGTGACGTGTTAAAGTGCCAATAATGGCCTAATTGCAAAAATAAATAGATTATAATATTTATGAGGTCAAAATAACGTAACATGAGCGTAATACCGTGAATGGCACGTGGATGAAATATGTAAAACAAACAATAAGCAACTATGTTCTGACGCGGAGATGACTCAAGCTGTTATCGATGCAGTTAAATGTTACATGATGTATTTTTCTCGAGCCCTGCGTCAATGACCGGCGCTTTTCTTTACGTAAATCTCTTACGTATTTTACACAATTGCTAACTGAAAATTGGGTCATAAATATACATTGTTTCCGTCTATCAAGTTTACGATTTGCTATTATTCCTTAAACAATTAAAGAGCGTGTAGTATAGGTACATACTTTGCTTGTTATTTAAAAACCTAGCATATTTTGGGTTGCTTTATTTACCTTAATAACCCCGCAACTTTTCCCAACATAAAACCTATAACGATCGTACTGACTCAGAGCCTCAAACCTTAAAATATTTTGTTTACATGAAGATCGTCGACACCTAACGTATTAGCCTGAGGTTCATGAACCCCAGTACGATTTATAAGCCGTATGAATGAACTATATCGGTCAATAAGACGAAAACGCGTCACTGAGCGTACTTGTGACGCGGCGGCAACTAAGTCGCGTGTACATAATGGAAACAGTGTTCAGTGAACTTCAACGTAATCTAATCGCAAATGTACATACTTCAATATTTTTTTATAAAAAAAAAACATTGCATTTATCACTACCAGCAATCTCTGCCAGTCAATCTTTGTGATATGTGTAAATAAAAAATTCTTGCATTTCATAGGGTAATAGAATTGATTGACATCAAAAAATGGAAATTTATTTTCTGATAATTGATATTTGTAAATTGATTCGTACTTGTATAACTGTAAACAATGCTAAATTACATTATCTACTATTTAGGAGTCAAAACGTAATACTTACTTAATATCTCTAAATTTGTTATAAATTAATCTAAACATAGATCTCAATGATAACCATTATAAAATAAACAGTGAAGGATTTATTACGACGCGTAATAAATAATTATAGTTTTGCAATTCAACGTAATTCCTTGACCATTTCTCGTATTCTTAACGGGTTGATTTCATTATGACGTATACTTTCATATTTACTACGCATGCAAATACCTATAACTGAATCGTTTGGCTGGCTATAAAAATATAAAACCTGATTATTTTACATTCATAATTTAACCGTGCATTAAACTAACAGGGTAAATAGGAGATGAAATACATTTATCAATTTGAATAGTTATGAAGAGACGCTGATTGAATACAGGTAAAAACTTTTTCCTAAAATATGTTTGCAACCCTTCTCTATTTGAAACTTACGTTTGAGATTCACGAGGGCAAATATTGGCCATTTTTAGATTCCAACGTTCCTTTGGAACAGTTATAATGTTGTTAAGCCTCGTTTATATTTGACAAATAATATTAAATCATAATTATTTCACGTGTCACATTATGTTGAAAATGTATAAACTAAAATGTATAATGTTACATTCAAAAAATTGATGAATTTCCTTAACAGGAAGTTGGGTCCCCTTAAAAAAAACAATCTAAAACTCAGTTGGCACACTAAGTTGTTATTACTGCAATTTTCTATTTTTTTATGTATTTTTTTATTTGGAAACTCAACAGCTTGTGCTACAATAGCTCTAGATAATAGCTCTAGCCAATTAAAGAGTTCCACCGCTTATGCGTTGTAACGTAGGAGCAGCAGATAAAAAAGTAAGATAATATGACACAAAACTTTATTAACTAAAAACTCCAAATCTCCAATAAATGTATTACTTACAGCCGTGTATCTTTTTAAGGGGGTTCTTACCAGTTATAGTGGTACCTATTTAATATAAATCCTGTAAATACAGATCTAATTAAAAATCCAACCGTAAGTATCAGTTTTAAGATTCAGGGGGTACTCTGTGCTTCACTCTGTAGAGCCGAAATTTCGGAGATTTGTACTACTTTCAAATTGGTTTTATAGATGGCATAGGTAGTTATTTGAATTGTCCATATGTATGGACATCAAATGTTATTGCAAATAGTATTAAATTTTATTAAAATTCTATTCAGTCCGAATGAAAATTGTTAAATTAGAAACTACTGGCCCTACAGGTGTCAATTATAATGACGAGAGAAAACAAAAGAAAATCTAGACAGCTATAAATTCGATCCTACTTCGCCAGACCTCACGCAGCGAATCCTGTTGTATCGTTAAAAAGAGAAAGTTTGTTATAAAATATTCACTTGCGGCCAGGATTTCGGGCAAAGTGAAAAATATTCGGGATGGAGCCGTTACAAGAATAAGCAAAGTGGGCCACAGACGATAATAACGTTAAACGAGACTTCCTCTTGAGGTGGATCGGGGCACAGCAGTAAACTGACTGTTCGCGACTGTCAGAGTGTCTTTCGAAAGCGATGAGATACAGCTCTTTTTATGTTGTTAATGGGTTTTTCTTAATTACCTGCACAAAAAATATTGCACAACAGCCTTTAAACTGTTTGAAACCTGTTTTAACAGAGGTCCGACATAATTTGTAATTTTAAATACCTATTTGCGTGTTGTTTGAACTTTCAATGTTAAGTCGACATGTGTGTACACTTTGTTTACCATTTTTATATTTTATTATGAAAAAAAAAACCGACAAATTACGGTTGAGATCGTAATGAATTCATGAAATACGTAAAAAATATAATTCATTTGGTAATTGATCGACTATTATATACAAACTAACGTAAGTCTAAAAACATTCTCCTTATCATTATCATAAATACGTAAATTAATAAATATAAATTAATGTACTCAAAAAATACTCGAAGCTTCTAAAATCTTTTTAACGGCATAAAAAAAACAGCGATAAAAAAATAACGGCATATCTAACGGTACCAACAATCTTTTCCATTTAGATAAATTCCTTACATATTTGTCATGCACAGGTTTGTACGTCAATAAACTTACGTGTAATCTAACAGCGTCGATGTCTTGACGTACACCGAAATGCAAAAGTTTATAGCCCGCCTTATCACCGCTGTAAATCTCTTACGGTGAATGAAAAATCGCGTAAGATTGTAATATAACATGAAGCCGGCCACGCGCAGGCGTAGTAGCGCGCTCATTGCCATGAACTGTGCTGACATTGAAAAGTCGACTCGCATTAAAATAAGGAAAAGATAATAAAAACATAATAATCATGCACGACGGGTACCCGATTATATCTGGGCCATACTATGCAGAGCGCCCCAAGATGACGCCAGGTTACCGTGAGTCTGCCTTCATGCACAAAATGAGTGATGCATTGTTACAAATCAGTATTTTTTAACATGACAATGGCAACATCATTTCTTATAATAAATAAAAAAATATGTATAAATTCACTTTTATGGGCCTTGTTATAACGAATCAAATGAGTCCAATCTCAAAGGTTTTGTTAGTTGCCATTGGAGAGTTCCACGGTCTACTTCCTGGCTCCATTATCAGATCAGCTCAATGTTGTCAAATTATTACACTGTCATCCGGATTACACATACTTTCAAATTTTCAATCGATTCGTCAGTTAGAAGTAGGTCAAACTCGACTTCCAAGATTAGATTACATAGTTAGTTAGTCAATTAGTTACAAGTAAAGCTAATAAAAGTGTGTTAACAATCAATTAATCTTAAATAAACTGACTGAAATACCTAAATTATTATTTATTTTAAACTTCAAATAAAGATGTAATTTTAATTGAATGCAATTTCAAAACCACTCTACTTTTATATGTTGTAATCGCAAAGGTTTATTAAAGCTCTGAGTTGACAGAACAATTAAGGTCGATTGATGTTCAGTGTAGTTTAGAATCAAAAAGCTATGAAGCCATTCCGAGTTTACTGTTTATTCCAATTAAGGTCACGTTCGTGAACTTCAAATAAAAAACGAATGACGAATGTGGGAGTGTGTATAATAAATACATATTTTTTCTCGTCGTGATTGTTTTATGTATAAACAAATATAAACTTATTAATCGTTTATTCCGAAAATGCATAGATAAAAAAACAACGCAGCGTTATATAGTGATTTGACGTATCTATTTTTTATTACTTGTGCCGCAATTATAATAAAAAATTGCGGGGTCCGTTACGAAACCACGCACAAAATAAATAAAATACGGTGTCTAATAGAAATGACTTTCTTAAATTAATATTGTTCTTAGTTTTTAATATTTCATTTTATGTTCTTTCGAATAAATCGTTTTGAGCAGAACGTAAGTCGTGCGTTTGCTGGACCGAGCCCTTGTAACATGAAGCAAATATTAGCAATTAATATATTTATTAATATTTAGATTGTGTACTTACGTTAATTTTGTCTTGTCCACAGGAATAATGACACTCAGCCGCGGCCCGTGTGAGCTGGTGGACAATATGAGTCTGTTCCAAGACCTCAAACTCAAGAGGCGGAAAGTTGACTCAAGATGTAGTAGCGATGGTGAGTAAACTAAGTATTTTAACAACTTATTAGATTAAATTATCAATTAGAGGCTACGAACACTGCGAATTTCAGTATCCACGATCGGCAATTTTGGGACTGAATCGATGCTGCATCGCGGTTTGGCGACTCTGCGATCATCGCTAGCACCCCGGGCTAGCATCGCGTTTACTCGACTTGAGATTGAGATTTAGTTCCAGTGGCAGTTTTAATATTCGATCGCTTAGGCTAAAAGTCGTGTGCAGGCTCTTATGTCGCATAATTTGAAGAACTCCAATTCCTACAAATCATTCTCAGTGTCTTATCTAAGATATATTTCAAATCTTTAAAAAAAAGCCATACTTTTGTGTTTTGTGTTGTTTTTTTAACGTAAATTTTGCTGACTTTTTACTACTGTTATTTCTATACAGAAAGCCAAGAGTAAAAATACTTTAATATAACTGTAAAGGTTTGTATGTTTGTTACTCAATAATGCTTTTATGGCTAAACGGAATTAGCTAAAAGGCACTGATAAAGATATTGATGCAATATCTTTACACAGAATAATATAATCCCATTTTTTTTTTGGATGATTATTCGTTCCGCTTTATGGCTTAGTTCTATACGAAGTCACGGGCAGCAGCTAGTATTTTTTCAATCATATTTAGTGTTTACTTATACACACCTCTTAGTATTCACACCGCTTCTTGTCTACTCGTACTAGTCACATGACTAGTCTATCAACAGATCGCCTTGCAAGGCAAGCGGTTAACTTTATTGTTACTCGATCGGAAGCGCGATTGCGACTCGACTCACGAACGCGAGTGCTGTCACTTTCGACTACAACTAACGATAGAGAACTCTCCTTGTCACTGTCGTTTCGATTTCGTTTAAGGCTTTATGTTTACCGTTAAGTTTCTGATGCCGATGAAATAATAAAAACCTTAATAGATGAAACATTAAAAACTAATAACGAACTTTTGTATAAGATTATCTTTTAAAAAAATAGATATGAAATGTTTAGGAAGGGATGTATATTTTAAAACAAAATTATGATGAATATCATCATGTACTGAGATGTAAGGGCGGAGAGATGGAATAGTCCATTAAAATAAGCTGGGCGCTTTGATTTTATGATTATGTGATGAATAACCTAAATCATGTGTTTTATATGTTATAAGACAAATTATCTTGTTTCACTTAAATAAAACAAAATAACAATCTCCAAATTGAATATTAACTATCAACACAAAAACAACATTTTGACGTGTCCAATAAAAAATATTCTGTTATGCAACTAGAAATTTAAACAAATGTGTTTGATAACCGCTGTCATCTTCGGAGAGTTGAATAACAACGGAGCAACAACATAATATGGCGTGAGAAAGCAGCGACTGGTTCCGTGAAATGACCTCACTTTCACTCGGTGCACAAAAACAGACAAAAAGTGGTGCGATCCGGTCTGCGGTTCTACCATAACGACGACCCGAATGGTGTAGCGGCGCTGCGATTCGCCTTAAACGCAATAAGTCCCATGTTCGATTCCCGATTTAGGTTAATTTAAGAAATAACTTACAAATCTGGGTCTGGTTTTGCTGGGACGTGCCGGGAAGATTCATTTTCTAGTACCTCGTAACACAAGGATTTTAATTAATTATTTCAAGACTATGACATAGTGTGTTGACTAGCGCATACTTATTTAATTGTATTTACTTACAATGTGATTAAGTTTGGTTTATCGTTCAAAATGATAAAGATTACAAAAATATTTGAAGAACTCACTCGATCAGTTTTGAAATTTAGCTAAAATAAACTACATAAAAAGAAACAATAGAAGTTGATATTTATACTTTTACCGCAAAAAAAACAATCCTACAATACGTCGTTATTTTACACGCAATAATGACGTATCATGAAGTCACAGTGATAAAGAAAGTTTACGTAAACCGCTAGGTGAAAGCAATAAATACCAGTGCTGTAATTATTGCTATTGTGGTCTCATGAATAAGTCATGATATGAGAGAAAGATTCACTGTCGCACAACGTAACATTTCGCCCGAGGCGCCCGCCGCGCGATGAATGGGCTCTTTAGCTAAAGCTGAGACGGCTTTGTTGAAATGAAAGAGCAAAAACGTGATTTTGTTTTAACTCTTTACAATATGACATCTTTATACAACGATTAGCGGAACTGGCACGTGCTTTGTCTGATACAACATCAAACTATATTATGGTTATGTAAACGCTCTTCATTTAGAGATTGTTAATAATATTATTTGAAATAAATGGTTGTAATGTGGTTATGTATTACAACAACTTCCTTTATAACAAGCTAATTCGAAAGATCTAATCAGACTAACAAAATTACGTTAACGACGATATGCGATTTACGGTTGATCTGCTACGAGAATCCATAAAATGTACCCACGTCACACATCGGTATCCAACGCGACACTAAAACACGCAATTGCACATTTCGCGGTCACGATTTAAAAATAGAATGGCAATGTCTAATTTTATCGCATCATTCAGTTTCGGATAAATCTAGATAACGGTTTCGAGCTGTGACGGTGGCGTTAAACGTTCACGCGAAGTCACGTGCACGGCGTGACGCGGCCGTGACGTCGCGACGTGCCCCTCGGCAGCGTGACGCGCCCCTCGCATGCTTGTATAATGTAGGTACCTACTCGTAAGAATGACGACTTGCAAAGAGATTAAATGCCGCTAGGGGAGTGAGTAGCCTGCGCAATGACAAAAAGGTCTTTTAGAATATTTTCCGACGATAGAAAAAAATCACCTTAGTTAGCATATATTCGATACGTAATTCTTACAGCTTGCTTGATTACCTTTCACAAACAACGTGCTTCCGAATATATTGTTTCTGTGCATGTGCCGACAATAGATTAATTTATTATTTGCCTTTTGTTGACACTAGCACATAAAAATATACTATTCTATACAGTACCTAGGTATTACGAGTAAAGTGTATCATTCAATTTCAGGGCACAAAAATAATCTGTTAGTATGGACTTAAAGTAATGTATAGTAGTCATAACAATTGCGCGTAGGTAGCACAAAACCGATAACACAATCGCATAGGAATCGGTTGCATTGAATTGAATGCAACTAGTATGTGTTGTAGATAAGAAATTGTAGTTTGAAAAATAGTAAACTTTGAGTAATAACTTAGCAAATCGTACGATTGAAGGTCTCCCGATAACGGTGGTCCGCGCGTGGATAAATGATTATCCGCGCACTGCCACTGATCGTATGTATATTTTGCGTTAAATTTTAAGTAAAAAGTTCGTTCAATTTTAAAAGACATTTTTATAAAAACTTTATAATACATGATTTAAATGCAACCTCACTCTAGTTCAGATGCATGGAGCACAAACCCTATGGAGTAGAAATGTCATATAATTTGTTCGACAAAATTATCCGCCATTTTAAAATCTGTATCTGTGAGAGAGATAGCCTAGAGTTATCAGGACTTGTCATTTCATACTAAATGTAAGTAAAAATCACTAACTAGTTTCAGAGAAAGATAGTTCTAATAATATAATAGCTGCTCTAATGGGGTACCCAATGTTCAGATGTAGGTAAAGAGTTTTTTCGTAGCAAGTAAAACGAAGTCAAGTAATGTATATTGCATAAAATTATACTGAAATAAACGTAACTGTTCGAAAAATTCTGTCGTCGGTGTCATATGCACATTTTATTACACACGTTTTAGTGCAACATCAGTCATCTCATCACTATTATCAACGACTACTTTTTGTCTTTGAGGTTAAACAATTTAACGGAAGTATTTTAAAGACTACATTTTTATCAATGTTGAACGGGTAGTATTTGAAAATGTTGTCATTCCATTGTACTTTTTAAATAGAATATCTTCTGTCAAAGCAACCCTATTATTTTATTAATTTTTTGTTTATAATTTTGTCCAGCGAAGCGCAGTATTTGACGCCGATAAATGGGGCCGGGCTTGGCATAGCGACACGTGGTGGCCGCGGCGCCACGAAGGTGGAAACTCGGGGTAGGGGGTTGACCTATTTTCTCTGTGTCGGTGACCGCCAGCGACCTTCGAGCTTGCAACGATCGAAACAACTGCGACCACCCGCCCCAAAATAGAAGAGTTGCATTGCGTAACAACCTTTATTGTTGTCTACTGCTCCAAGCTTTTTATGCTAATGGTTGTTTGTTAGCAGACAACAACATCTATCACTGAATGAACACATCAATTCAAATGAAACATTATTGTGTAAGCGCATATAACTGAAAGTGCTCGCATGCTGTGACTGAATCGTCTGTGGGCAGTTCACTTTCCTCGTTTGCCGAGGTATCTAGTAACCGACATAACAGCTAGTAATCAAAACGGGACATTTATCTAGGCGGCGACCGAGCCTACCTAGAACCTCGATTGCATCACTCGGCTAGAAAGATCGGTCCCCACCAATGATGTGGCAAAGGACGCGGAGTGAAATAGAGATCGTCCTCGAAGCGAGAGCGGTGCACGCGTTGCACTAGTCATTGTGCGGTTGCACTTCGCACGCACGGCCGTCTGAGTGACCTAATAGCGGCTGGAGGGAGGGACCGGGAAGCATTGTGCGGGGAGCGGGGCGCGGCTGCCGCTCGTGCGGTAGGTCGGGCTCACTGCGCGCGCCCGCCGCCCGCCGTCGCGGCTGTGGAAAACTTTCTTCGCGACTTTTCCTCCCGTAAACAAAACCGCGAAAAATTTGCGCCCGCGCGCGTGCCCTTTGCACGCCACCGGCGCATCGCGCGCTCAACGCGGATGACGTCACGCATTATTCGGGACTAATCTGCCGGTTTTTACTCGTATGATTCACGGGATCTACACAATTATGTGATTAACAAATACAATTTCCTGAATTTTAAGAACTGGATACAGTGCTTGCAATGTAAACTTGCGGTCTCGTGAGAGGGTAAAGACAACGCCTATGGATTTAGTAATAAAAAGTCGGTAAAGTTTCTGATTAATTAAGTGGTTGTGGAATATTGTAATATATTTAGTGGCAAGTGCATAATTTCAAAGTCCAACAATAATAGCTAAGTTTAGATGCAATATTACATATTACATTTCTAACAGCTTCATTTAGCTATAATTACAAATTTATTTTAGAGTTTATACATGAATAACCAAAGTAGTTTACTGTGATTATATTTATATAACTGAAGTACATAATTGTTGTGTGACGTAGCGCCCTTTGTGATGTTGGTGCGGCGCAGGCGCAACGCTTCCGGGCGCCGCATCTGCGCTCGCGCCGCTTTCACTTTCTCCTCGCGCACCGCGGTGTATCTCGCGTTTGCGCCCACTGCGACCCGCAACCACGCTTCCTACATTTTCCATTTCTATTCCGGATAATTGCATAAACGTTTTCTATTAATATGATAATCCTAAGCTTTAACATTTAGCGTAGTGTTTAAAAGGTAACAGAGTTCTCGTGTCGCCCAAAAAAGTGTTATTTCATACATTCACATAGTTTTCGTAGCCTGGGCCGCCGCGGTGCTCACATCGTGACGCAACCGGCTAATCTAGTCGGCGGCGTCGGGAAGTGCAGTGTCGCGTCCCCGCGTCGCGTCCCGCGCGTTCTAACTACGATCTCTTCGCGCGGTCGTTGACATTTCACCTAGTTTCTAATAATCATTTCCAAAAACATTTAGAGCTCTTTTTCAATTTGAGCTAGGAAAGGATACCTCTTTAAAATTGTATTGTGTGTTCGCAGGCGAGTCAGCCGCCGACACCAGTACGTCGTCGCCAGACCCGGGCCCGCCGTCGCCGCGCATGGCCGAGGCGGGCTGCAGCACGCCGCCGCACCCGCCGCCCGTGTTTGACGGCGGCGGCTGTCCCTCGCCCTCCCCTGCAGGCTGCCACCATACCACCGTCATCCGCTCCGCCCCACCCTACTCTGTCATCAAATTCGAGGGCACGCCTCCTTCAATTAAAACAGAAAACTACAAAGAAAGCTCCCCTGCCAACAAACATGAATCTAATCTACTCTCTCCGATATCTTCAGTTAAGCTAGAAGGGTTATCACAGGAGTTCTCACACGCATACAGGCCCCGTGCCATGACCCCATCCCTGCCTAGCTCGCACAATCTTTCACCAACCCCTTGGCCTCCTACATCCTGTTTAAATGGTGTAAAACCAGAGTTAATAGGCGGACACTTCCCACCGCAACCGCATGAGCCCAAAGCTGGAGAGAGGCGACAGGCGCCATGGAGAGGCGCTCCTGCTGTTATAATGGGAGAATCAGGCGGTGTTCGAACGATGTTTTGGACGCTGCCTGCGCCTACTTCAAGTGGGGAACCTACGGCGAGTGCATCCCATACACCCACGCCGCCTACTCCTGATCCTGCGACATGTAGTGAAGAGTCAGCTGCGCGTTTGCTGCTCAACCTCGGTGGGGAGTTAAGGCGACCGCGAGGACCACCATTGAATATGGAGCTGTTATGGGCTGGTGACGTGTCGCAGCTGCCCGCACATCAGCAACTGCACGCGCTGAACTTAAGCGCTGCAGCGGGTAGCATGCCGGGCGTATCGGCGGTCCCGGGCGCAAGCTCGCTGTCTCTCCCACGGCCTGAGCTCCGGACATACGCCCCCGAGACAGAGCGTGAAGAAGATGAACAACCTATGATTTGCATGATTTGTGAGGATAAAGCAACAGGACTGCATTATGGCATAATTACTTGTGAAGGTTGCAAAGGTTTTTTCAAAAGGACTGTACAAAACCGGCGCGTTTACACGTGTGTTGCTGATGGTGGCTGTGAAATTACAAAAGCACAACGTAACAGATGTCAATATTGCCGGTTTAAAAAGTGTATTGAGCAGGGAATGGTTTTACAAGGTATTTATAATTATTAATTAATTCCTTGTAATATATCATAAAAACTTTAATATAGAATACCTAGTAATAACTTTTCTCTTTTGTTAATCAGCGGTACGCGAAGATCGGATGCCTGGAGGTCGAAATAGCGGAGCCGTCTATAACTTGTACAAGGTGAAATATAAGAAGCACAAGAAAGCCAATAAAGCATCGACGATGACGAGTCGAGCGTCACCACCAGAGAAACCTAAAGAGCCTCTGCCACCTCTCCCACCAAGCCTGGTCAACGGTCACATTCTTAAGACTGCATTAACCAACCCTAGCGAGGTAAGAATACTCTCTCAAATTTAGGCTATCCAACTCACTCTAACGACGTGATTGTTCCATAATTGAAAAAAGTTTCCATTGCAGGTGGTTCATCTAAGAGCACGCCTTGAAAGCGCTGTATCATCGTCTCGGGATCGTGCTGTCCCTTATGAGAGGGCGGTACACATGATCCGAACGTTGGTAGAGTGCGATGCGATGGAGGACATAGCCACAGTGAGGCATTTACCAGACCTGCTCCACGATACGTCGGAGATTGGCGACAAATTATGTAAGATCGGGGACTCTATCGTGCATAAAATGGTGGCTTGGACAAAGAAGTTACCATTTATAGCAGAGATCCCTATGGAGGTCCACTCGAAGTTGTTAATGGAGAAATGGCATGAGATCTCAGTGCTGACCACGGCGGCGTACCAAGCGATGCATGGGAAGACGCCACAGCCGGACCAAGAATATGATTTTATGCATGAGGTAAGGCTACTTCATTGTTAGCGTTTTGATAAATTGATAATTTTGTTATTAGTTCCCTTTTGTCAGTTAGCGTGTGCCACCTTATACTTCGTCATACTCATCACTTACCATCATGTCTAAATATTTAACCTATTTAAAAATAAGTTCTTATTTCTTTCGGGAAAGGAGTAATAGATGTTGTATGTTTATCTTATGTTGTTTACATGTATCAGTGATTGTAATATTAAATGTTAATCTGTCAGCCCTAGTTTGCGTAGGTGCGTGGTTAGTTATCAAACTTCAGGTTTCTTCTCGTCTCACCGCACAACCGGTACATTTCAAGGCATTCCCACTTTCATTTTCACCAAGCTTATCCGCAATATTCATCACGATGAAGTCTCTTATACATTACTCTGGATCTAGGGCTCTAGATATAAAATTAGCTACCGTCAAACTACCACTGACCACTAAGTTCAGACCCATTAATAAGTGCGGTTTTATTTTCAATCTGAAATTCTAACTAATATCGTCTTGACGAAATCTAACATGGCAGCTCTGGACCTAGATCTTATAGCTAGTTACCAGCCACCAAGCTCCAGGTCACACTAGCAGAGACTTCCGCCACATGCGCCGGAGTGCAGTTACGTGAGCTGCATCGCTTGCGCAACGTAGAAAGTCGCCACAGACAACGGCTGCATTCGCCTTCGGACGCAGACACACTACCTGCATAACTTGCACTATTTGAATCGTAATAATACGACATAGCCACGTTTCTAGCAAACCTGCACGCATAGGAATTACTTGATCATAGACAAATAGAAAATAAATGTCTCGCTTTAAGTTATGCAGCATCTATAAGATAGATTGATCGATAAAAACAAATGTGAAAAATAAGATGTCTGTCTGTCTGTCTAATATAATATGAAGTAATTCAATTGAGAATAGTATAGTGTCTTTAAATATTTTAAAGTATCGTAGGATAATTTGAATATTCTTTAAAAAATTGTAGTTTGAAGAGAGTACTTAAATTAATCGATGCGTACACGTTACCAAATAAATGGTACCTTGTTACAAGATTTAACAACTAACTCTCGATCTCTGTTGATATAAGTATCTATATAATTTTGAGTTCAAGTGTGCACGCACTATGCTATTGCAATATCAGAGTATTCGAACGAGCAATTGCTAGTATTATGTAAGGCACTAAGGTAAGCCGTGCCGTAATAGCGGTAGTTGCAGAAAGTAATTTTCATTGTCTAGAGCATTTCCTTTACTTGCATGTAAAGGATTACGTAAAATATCGAATCGCATTTAACTTTAACACTTCTTTGAATTTAACTAACCAATTAGTGTTTTAATGCTGAATACTTGAATCTTATAAATAACTACTACGAACAGATAGTATTATATTTAATTAAATGTAAATATTTAAATATATAAGAGGAAATACTGCAAATAAAGAAATTTGAATTTGAATTTGAAAAGGTCAAAGGGCTATTAGATGCAAATATTAGTCGACTAATAATAGAAAATCACTTAACCGATATATCATTATTAATGTCGGCTTACATCTGAAGATTTATCTGTACTTAGCACAGCCAGACTAGTTAATTCTAATTATAATACGCCTAGGTTCCTAGCTCTAGAGTCGCGTCCATAATGTGAAGATAGAGTTAGTTGGCAGTAGTCCGCGCTCACATATGAATTATTATTGACACGCAACTCACAATGAGTGGATAAATTATAGTCAGTTGGTAACATTCGCACGACCTAGGAGTGGAGAATACGTTATGGTCCAATAGAAATGTGGTTAACACTTAACAAATATTCAGAAATATCGGTCAGCGGGTACTTTTGTTTGCGTTTGGTTTTTGATTCACCTACTTCATCGTTATCAGATTGAATAGTTACCATGTCGCTGATTTCATTTTCTATTTTGTTCATTTGAAAACTTACCCATTGGGATTCATTTATTTATTACCATTTAATTCACATTAATAACGTACGTAACGTACATGTGTTGTATGTAAGTTTTTGATTTTTTAAGAAGTATTGTAATAAAACCTTCATTTGTTTTCTCAAATAAAATTAAAACAAAAACGCTTCTGATTTAAAGTATTTCAAATAGTATTGTATTGTTTTGCAAGTTTTATTAGTTTGAAAATGAGGAGGTTTTCATGATAAATATTTTCGATTAGGTGAACACAAACCTGCGGACTCTGCAGAACTGTCTTACCTCGCTGATGGGGCGGCCGATCACGATAGAGCAGCTGAAGCTGGACGTGGGCCTGGTGGTGGAGAAAATGACTCAGATCACCTGCGTCTTCAGGCGCATCCAGCTCCGGATGGAGGAGTACGTCTGCCTGAAGGTCTACATTCTATTGAACCAAGGTAAGGAATACTAGTTATACATGTCTCGTTTGTGCTTAACAAATTGCAATTACCAATGATTTATTGTCTGTTTGTTATTCCGTAGTCTGTACTATTTGTTAAAAGTTTAAACCTCATTGATTTTCGTGACTCACCTATCCGTGATATCATTTTGAAACTTGGTAGTAATCACTGTATGTGAAATTAAGAAATTACATTCCTACATCATGTAATTTACTTCTATCATCATCGTCATCATTTCAGCCATAGGACGTCTACTGCTGAACAAATGCCTCCCCCAAAGTCTTATCATTGTGGGGGATTGCCAATACTCGCCACGTTTGGCAGGCGGGTTGGCGAGCGCAGTTTTTATAAGATTTCGCACGAAGACGCTACTGCCCGTCTCGTGCTACAGGAATTAGTCGCCTTTTACTTCTATAATATAGAAGAATACTTTAACTGAATACAACTTTAGATACACAAAAATACATTCTTGAACTAAATGTCACGGGGATAGGTCAGTCATGGAAATAAATGATGATCAATAACCAAACAGAGATTATAATATATCCCTTTGGCATATAGTTGCGTAGGCAGATGGCAGAGTCTTAATTATGGCAATCAACTACACATGTTGGAATTAACATGAAAATGTGAAGTACCGCTGAAACAAAAAAATATAGGTAATTCATTTAAATTGATGATTCATCCAATGGCACCTTTATTTATGACAATGGCTTTGTTAAAATATTAAAAACTACCAAATACAGAAACACCTGATCACTATGCCATTTCAAGTTACTTCCGTATTACAAGTGCATTCAGAACACTAAAGAACACACCGTGTTTCATTATCGCTTATCAGTAACAACTTCATTAATAAGGTCAATGACTCTCGCACTTTATTATCCTCGAAACACAGTATTGAGAACGCCAACTCTTTTAATAATAAATTGACGTCAGAAGATTCATCCGTTTTAAATAATTAAATGGTTCTAATTGATAGTGGATAACCTTTCACGAGGGGTATTAGGCCGGCGTGAAATTAGGCTATGTAAATAACTAATGAAAACGTTTCCTTAATAATTACGCTTAATTAGATATAAACATGTCGCTTCAAACTGGAAACGAGGTTTTTGCGATGCTTTTCTTACGACACTCAGTTGATAAGAATTGTAAGTTAATAATAATATACCTATGAGTTAACTTAATTAAAATAGTCGTTATTGTAAATCAATATTTCAGTAATACATGTTACGTTAAATATGACTTATTTGATAAGAATTATGTATTTAATTATTTTTTTTAACTAAATACATAAAAATGGCAATTAAGCCTATGTCTAAGTTAACACTATAGGCCTCAACTCAACTTGGTAGGTAGTCGATAAAACAACAAGTTAATACAAATCATAAATAATGTCAAACTATCAGACTCAAATGGAAATTGGAACACTAATAAGGGTTATAATGATTTCCAGCAGAGTTGTAAACAAACCGGCATACCACAAAAGTTCCGTTTTCGCCATTTATAGTGTAGAAACACGCCTCGACCCCTTATAGGCTTATCATTTTCCTCATCAGTACAGAACTAGTCTACAAATCTACGAGTATAAATACAGCAACCAGAGCAATTTCAACTAAAGTTTCTGTTAAAAACCGCAGTGACTGTTTCGATTGACAGCGTGGAAGATTGCATCATTTTGTACAATAAAAGCAAGTTCAATTAACTTAATGCTAGTCCTATTTCTGCATTGGAATATCCATGGATGCACTAAGTAACCAATTAACCAATTTTGTTAACCGATTTCGTTTTTGTAATTCGTTGAGTTAAGTTCTCACAACGAGCTCATCAAGTCGTGATTATAACTATTTATACAAAAGATCCTAGGTTAAATAACAGTACACAATGCAATCTCGTAGCCCCTATATGAATAAGCACAGATTTTACACGTAGTCAGGTCAGATTTTAATTATAGGAATTTCCCGTGCTAATGATTTAATGTTAGCGTACCTAAATACCTCGGTAGAACTACGCCGCGCCCTAAGGATAGGGATGGATTAGTTTATAACTTTACCGTGTCAACGTACCGCAGGATGTAATCCAGTTATAGCCGAGGGGTGCATCGGCCAGGCATTCATGTAGGTCAGTTACATTACGCAACCTAGGCATCCTGACGTCGCACTGAGGCACTGACTCATTACGTTCTGTCAACGCTTGCATATTTTGACCCTTGTTGCTACGAGCTTAAGGAATAATCACCGGCCACTTTTACTGTTACTGCACCTAGTATACCTTTAGCGGTATTCCGTGTTCACGAGCCGTAAAGTGTTTACGCTCTAAGTCCTATACCTACTTACGTCTATTTTGTTTCGTTTTTTTTATGAAGTTTTTTAAGATGATAGCGATTTGTTATTAGATAAGTTAGATATTTTACAATGCGACAACTTTAAATTATTAACAAGATCTAATAGAGATTGTTGAGTACAACAGTTTTCAGTTACTAGTTAGGTATATATAAATAATCACAGTACTGCTTATTAAATGCGATATGTTAATTTGCATAACGTTTCATTGCTAAAAAAAGTTTCCTAAAAAAACAATATTTCTACTACGATTTTTTTTTTTATTCACCATGCTGAATGTTACAAACTGTCTAAATTATCTTTCTTAATTTAAATTCAAATTGCGGTCAAGGAAGTATTGTCGGCCCCTAAATTACGCGTGTCAATCTGCGCGTGAGTTCAACAAGCTCGATCGAAGAACTAAATGCGACGCGATGCGCAAGTGTGAAGTGCTTTAATATTATTATGATTTATGTTACATGTAACCCAGTTGTGGCCGGCGAGAGTCGATTGCAAAATCGAACAGGAACAGCGTCGGGACCCGATAACAATTTCACTTTAACATCTTAGATGTTTAAAAAAAGTTTTTTCTAATTAAGATGATTATTTTGTGCCATTTCAACTAAAAACACGGATTTCTAAGGAAAATAAGGACTCAAAATATGATATATAAAATAATTTGGTAGGTCCTAAGAACATCTTAACATAAAACAGCAAAGGGTTTCTTGCAACGATGCTAAATATTTTTTTAGAAAGAAGTTTTTTTTTAAATAAATTAGGACTAGCATTTACTATTAATTCTACTCATCTACCTAGTTCGGGAGAACTTGAGGGATCAAGTGTATCTTTAGAATATCTTTAGTAATTATTATTGGTGACAAAAACTGTCAATTCACCTCAAAATTTAACTTGAATGGTGTCAATCTATTTGTGGATCTAAAATAGTGCAGTTGCATGCGCTCGCGTCCCAGCGTTAGGGAAACTATGACATCCTGCGTTATCGCCGTAAGTGGGTCACCCGCACGCACGCCATGTTTGAAAATTATTTTCACTGCGCACACGCATTATTATTACGCTGTTTATCAAACTATAAAAGTACATACGCGTTTAGAAATTCCAAGCCATTTGTTTGCTGGTGTATCAGAAACAATCATAGAGTTTATAGTCATTCAATGACGAGTAAAACTGAATTATTAAGACGTCTTCCATTGCTTATTAAGATGAATGGTTATATTAACATAGCAATACATTATTAATATTGCTGTAGTATAATTATTCCACTTACTATAGTTGTAAATGTAATGTCATTTGTATTGTGATTATTTAAACACAATTATCTTAGAGTGGCATAACAAGTATTATGGAACATTGAAATAAATAATGACGCCGTAGTTTGATCACTGTAGTTTTTTTGTTTTAAACTTTCATAGTCACAACTAATATAATAAATTTGATTGAGATTCTTACCCTGCCCCCCTAGCATGGCCTCCAAAACACGATATAATATAGCGATATTTCGACACTAACTGTAAAAATGACATATAGTCGCCATATTAAATCGCCGTGACAGTGACGACACATGTTCTGGTCGCTGTTTTGATAAAAATTCAACACGGCGGCTGTAACTATCATATTTTAAAAATAAACTGTTGGTGTCGATAATCCTTATTTTTATCGATTTATTGACTCAGCAAGTTCAACAACAGCAATATTTTTATGTGCCAAGGTCATGAGAGTAATATATATATATACTTAATAGAGATATATTTATTATATATAAGATTTTGTCCATAAAAATATGTCATTTTCTTTCCACAATGTCAAGTAGTCAAAGAAAAATCTAAGTAGATAACGTAATTAAACATTAAGTATGAAATATCGGTCGTTGACTGAGTTAGAATTTGGTTCTTACAAATTGTTAGTAAACACACGAAACCCTTAAGGTAAGATATTGTGAATTAGCTGTCATGCATAAACATAAGGCCACAATAGATTTGCCTTGACACAGGACATTTAATTAACTTCGTGTCTCATTCTACGATCGCTGATCTCAAATGCATACTTAGGTAGGTACAAAAAACTAAACACGCACTCTGGCAAACCAAAAGCCAGCCCATAGTTAATAATATACGTATATGGTAAAATTAATAGGAAGCTAAACAATTAAATTGAAATTCTAATAATTAAATGCGATTTTGTTATATTTTGGTTTTAATTAATAATTAAATATGAAAGTTTCTTAATGAAACAACAGCTAAAGCTGCGTAAGCATTGATGTTATATTTTGTAGTAAAACCGTTCATGGCATCCCTTATACCATTCTTATACTGTGTATACTATATGACAATTAAAGACAAGATATTAAACGAAGACTTATTTTATGCTAATCTTTTCACTAAGCAATCGTTAAGGAAAATTAACTAATGTTTCATTTTAATTGTGAACAAGTCCACAACTGTGAATAACGAGCAACATTTCAATCGTAAATTTTCTATCTCAATACCGGCACTGCCGACCAAGTGAAAATTATCTATCTATGTTCAAAAGGCTGTATCTATGTGTGCGCGGGTGAAATGGAAAGCGTTTGCGCAACCGTTCCTCGCCTGCTTCGCCGCGTGCGCTTGTGTGCGTGTAGAATGACGCGCACCATACACATGTGTGCCATATTGAGCAATCGGAATTTAAACTTATTGGGCGTGGAATTTAAGTGTTATGTTTTACTTATTTGTGTTTGATTAGATATTGTACATTATAAACTTGTCTTAAAATAGCTTTTTTATTTCTAATATAGCTTAAATGAAAATATGTTGTATAGATATTTAAAAGTCACACACGCTTCGATAAAAAATTGCACATTAAATCCTTTTATTCATAATAGTGTAAACGTAAATGTAGATAGATAAAATAATAAAACATTTGTTGCGTCACTTAAAATGGGACAACATTTCACTCTCGGAGCGGAAAGCGCAACGCGGAAGGCGAACTTTCTCTTTTGCGCAGCGCCGGGCGCAATGGAAAAAAACGCAGATTATGTTGTCTGCTAACTGCTGCGCAGAGCACGATATTTTTTTTACATATTCACTTTCAATCACTCTTTGAACTTGATTTAACTTGTAAAGCGTAGAGAAATAGTTTATAAAATCACCTAAACCACAATTCAAAAACTAATTTTGTTAAAACTATATTGAGCCATCAATTTCGTAACTCAATCTAAAGGACCTAAGAAAAAAGCAATAAACCTCTCTTATGAAAAGTCGTACTTCTATTTAAAAGATGCTGCACACATTAAACGATCGCGCGTACAATACCGTGGAAAAGCGCGCGCGTGCGAGTGGGACAGGTATAGCGGGAGGACGCGAGCTCGAGCGGAGGTCAACGGCTAGCCGCGGTCGTTGCCCCGCTATCGGAGTGACCTACTGAGCGTGTGACGTCACAGCCGCACCGCGCGCCGTTGGCATTGGTTAACCGCCGCCTTACAACGCCATCTAGGGGCGAGTAGTTGAATGATCGTCAATTTAGTTGCATGGAAGTCATTGTTTAAGCGTCGCATTGTGCATTGTAAATTTAATTTGATAAGCTAAATGTCTAATGAACATGCTTTTATTATTATTATTTTTAAAAGAGAGCAAATTGCTTTAATAAATTGTAAAAAGTGCAAAATTAATAGAATACCACTCATCCTATTTAAGCACAATAGGCGGCTGATAAACTTAAGTGAGCCATGGAGAAGGCAATGACAGGAACCCACTCTATAAAAAGGGCGAGGAGAGTCAAATGAGTTGCATTTTATAAAAAGGTCACGGTCACACTTAGCAATGGATATGAATTTTAGGAAATTGTGAAATGACGATTAAACGAACATCAATCTAGTTTTATGAATAAAGTTGTCAATTAAATTGTAACTATGACAATCTTAAAACTAGTCCACTAGACCATGGTCTCAAGACACTTGTGCGTCATTTCATACGGTTCTAGGAGACGTACAGTCACATTGCGATCCTATCAATATCCTGCTGTTTATCAAATTTTCCAAAACCACTCAAATTTGAGTATTAAATAGGGTAGCCCTAAATCATTGAGCACACACCCTATAGAGCAGCAATATGAACCATCTTTCTCCGAAACTAGGTAGTGATTTTTCACTTACATTTAGTTTAAAATGAAAAGTACTGTCTTTACATTTTTTTTACTTTTTATATTTACATTAGATGTTATATCACAATGAGAATGAGTGTTTTTTTATTCGTTTTATTATATGCAGTTTATTAGTGCACGGTCATAGAAAATGTGATAGGCCAGTGACCTCTATCTCGTTCTTTGCAGAAGTAATGTATAGTAAGCCTATAAACGTCCCACTATAAGGCAGAGGCCTTACCTCAACTATGAGGTGGTTGGGCCAAAAATAGAGATAAAAAACATAAAAAACGTTTTCACAAAATGATCTGCTATCCACATCGAGCGCTACCCTAGAGAGCAGCAATACGAACCATCTTTCTCCGAAACTAGTTAGTGATTTATCTCTTACATTTAAATGACATTTATTTATTGGCATTGATTAAATGACAAACCCTGTCAACGCTCACCCATACAAAAACAGTGCAGAGACAGATTAAAAAATGATGTAAAATATAGCCAAACAAATTATATGACATTTCTACTCTAGGGTATGTTCTCTATGGCTAACCACTATGTCTCTTTGCAGAGGTAGAGCTGGAGAGCATCCAGGACCGGTACGTGCAGGTGCTGAGGAGCTACCTCGAGCACGCGGCGCCGCACCACCCTGGCCGGCTGCAGGAACTCTTTGCCAGGATACCTGAGGTATGAATTGTCTACCTTTTTTAAAATTAACCTGTACCATCCCACTACTGGGCAAAGTCCTCTACCGATCTCTGTCTAGCAACAAAGTATCTCAGTTCATCTCAGTAAGGCTCATATTTTGTAATATAAAATAATTTTTAGGCTTTTAATGCCTATGCTAATGCATTTTTAACCTACCACTGAATATGGCATAATTATATTTGTGGGCTATCCTGAGAAAGAGCACCTCAAGGAATGGGCAAAGGCAAAGGCTAATATCAGCCTATTTTTCAAATAAAAGTATATATGCGAGCTGTAGTTTCTAAATACCTGAATACTTACATTTCTCTTATTTAATTAATCATGTTTGATTAGGCGCATAAAACAATACTTTTAAATTCTGTTTATTTAAAAATCATATTTCATTAATTTTTCTTCACTTCGTTTCCGTTCCCAATTAGTTATTTTCTATTCTATCTTGCTATCAACACAACAGTCGATGTTAACGAATTTAATAAATATACGCATACGTCACACACAGTTGTTCTGAACTAAAGAAGTTAACCGTTTATTTAGTATTCAAACCACAAACAAGATATCCTGTAATAAGTATATACGTAAATCTATAAGAGTCCCCCATCCTATAGAATGTCTCTGTCAATGAAACGAATAGTCCCATTAAATTTAATCATAATTGCTGTAACTGTGAACTCTAACTTACATTCACGATCTCAATGAAACGTGAACCTTACAAAAATGTCTAATGTCCTTTCTCTTGCATTATCAATATTTCAGCTGACACTGTTTTATTTGAAGGCAACACATTAAGCGCTTTCGTTTCCATTATTGTTTATCTGTAGAAACTGTTATTGGTGCCGCGAACTCGATCGCGAGGGCTCAGACAGATATATCTTATCAGTGAAACCGAACCGATGTTTAGAAACGAAACACTGTAGTGCATCGTCTCGACCGGTTCGGTTAGAAAGTACTGAAAATGCACTCGCCGGATTTTCGCTTTTGGAAGTAGTGATAGCTTAGGGTATAACAATACTTAGAAAACAGAGACTGTGAAACGACATTAAACCCGTTCTGAATAATGTACAAATCCTACTGGTATAGATCTGAAATGAGGAAATTCTGGTGCCGCTATTTCTAAGGAAATAGTAAACCTCTTAAATGGTTTAAGTTTTTTTGTTGCCTTAGCTTCACGGGGTATTAAGGTTTCGATACAAACTGAGACTGCGATTTCGATAGAGAGATATCTCTTATCTTACATTATTTACATTTATCGAGCTTTAATTATCAATAAATCCGATAAGAAAAATGTATGCAAAACTCTATAACTATAAAATAGTTATTTAAAATTTTGTTGACATATCTACCTATAATCCATATTATCTCAAGACCCCAAAGCTATATTGTAGAATGGTCTTCATTCATATTTTTTGTTCATTTTCGCTTCCTGACACTATTTTTCTTCCGCAGATCCAAGCTGCAGCGGCTCTTCTTCTGGAGAGCAAGATGTTCTACGTACCTTTCGTTCTGAACTCTGCTGAGATAAGATAGTATATGGCCCAGCAGGGCGTCTAGTTTGCAATGTACGAGCAACAGAGCCCCGCACCCCGCACACCACACGTGTTCACGCCAGTCCAGCACAAGAAATCGTACAAATGTTCCTACGAGGCAGCCGACAATAACGTCGAGTTGACAATAACGACTCTGTGGAAGAACGCGAAGATGCGCATGTCGCTCAACGCGGTCAGGAAAAGTTAAGATTAAATCCAGAATTATTCTTAGCAGACTTCAACATCAGCTCCCCTGGTGCTGAAGGGAATCTGCCCCTGGATACTACTGGTGTTTGGGAATGGAAATTGGAATGAGTCAATTTGATATTGACAGGGTGGAGCTGTTTTTGTAAACAACAGGTCGGGATGTCACATTTGTGACTGAGCGTCCCCCTGGTTGGAAATGGATTCAGGAAGTTTGAAGGATGGACGCAGCAGTTCGTCAAGTCTATTCGGCAGTGTTTGATGCACGGACATAAAGCACCCGTGACAGTATGAGTGACGGGAACTAGTGCGAGAGAGTGCGGATTTTATACCTTTGTTGAGTCGAGTGTATTGGTTTATTGTTTAGTAGAAGAAATAAAACGTCCCAAACGACAGACTGACTTAATATTAATTACTTAGCATAGGTACCAGGGACTTGAATGCGTGTTTTATACGTGGTAGTGTATACTAATTAGTGTTAAATAGAATAAAATATATAGTTATGTTACTATTTAAATTTGTCAGTCGGAGAATCGCATAATATATTATTAAAAAACTATTTCTGTAAATATAGATTGTAGTATTACAAAATAAAAACGTTGTTTTTAGACAGAATTGTTTCTTGTAAATGAAATATTGCTGTTTTAGTTTGCATTTTATATTTAGGATTATTCAGTAGATTAAATACTGGGTGTGTAATTATGAGAATTTTAATTTAATTTTATATGACTTGTTCATAATAATGTAATTAGCACTAAGTCCTACTCTCAGTGTTTACCAAGACTGCTTGTATACAACTACTGTTTATACACACTGATTAAGCGTGGTCTCGTTCGGTTTTCTTTAGTCACAACTTTGCATTTTTATTGCCAATACTTCGTACACTTCATGTTGTTACGTGTCTGTGTATCACTTCTCGTTCTGGTCTGATAGTGTAAGTAACCGTAGACATAATGTGTGTTTTGGTTACCCATGCGTCCTCTTATGTTTCTTAGCGGTGGGCGACTATGACTACGTACGCATCAAATATACGAGTCTAGGACAAGAATGACATAATAAACAGGACTTTCCATTTTATATGTGGATAATCAGTACCTTGAGTAGCGTTTAGTATTAAGGTTCCCAATTAAGATCAAGGGGTTTTCAAAATTGGATATTTAACCTCTTATCAACATATTTACATCACATACATGCTTATGATCAAATGGTGAATGTCCAAAAGGCCATGGCTTAATGAATTATTTTTTAGTATTTTTAATCGATCTTTTTGATACAACAATATATCAGTAGACTAATCGATTTTGAAATCTATTTTTATTTGATCTCTTTACACAGTCGGTAACACAATTCATAATCGCCCATCTCTAACGTCTTCACCGACGAGGTTCTCTTGTGCGGGTGCTTCAAATATTATACTACTTTGCTTCCTTCGATGTGTTCAAACTTGTGCTCAATCTGTCGTTATTTTATCGGTAAATCAACGTAAGATCATATTTTTTCGTGCTCCATGTAACATTTTAACGTGTACATTTTTGTCCCTAACCCTGGTAATTATACTAACTACATATTACATCACGCCTATTTTGTATTACAAGAAATAAATAAAATATGTGTCGTTTTTGCAATTAATAGAAAATAAGAATTTTTCATTGTCATACACCACGCGAAAAATAAATCAGCAATTATTTACGTACAAGCTACTATATTTAAATCTACTAGACTATTTTGTTTTGACAAGCCGATTAAAAAGTTTTTAAAGCTGTCTTGTGCAATAATATTTCATCATTTTATTGCAAATTAGCATTCCTCAAAAAAACAAATTGTATACGGTTCACTCGTATCATCATGTTTCGCACAATTTTCATTATTTTATCACAGCCATGACTATGGGTGACTAACCGTCATTACTTCATTTCATTTCCATCAACTTCATTATCAATAACTTAAACAGGCATCTAACTGTATTTTTAAGTCATCTCGTAATCATTTAAGGTATCTAATTATAAAACCTCCTTTTATAGCAGCCTATAGTACAATTGGCGACAGAAATTGTTAACTGTTTGTTGATTCGTAACATCGAAATCAATAAAGTAAAATTTCCAAAGTGATAAACGTGATGCTTTTGCTAGGTTACTCGCTACCAAATTAAAGATTCGTCGTACCGCGAGGAACATCAACTTCGACTAAAACTTTCTATATCCAATTGTGCTCTCCCAAACCTAACATAATTTTAAGTGATAATAAACTTTCCGATCTTAACACTGTCAGTAAACACTGCCTCGACTTTTTAAAGTTATTTGCCGTTATCGTTATTAACACTCGTATTAATCGTTAAATATAAATGAACATAATTAAACGTTCCATCAACGGTGAACAGTTACCATTAGCGTAGGGAGGCGACGAATGCCTTGTTAAAATTAAGTAATTACAACCAAAAAGTTCGTTTTAAGGACTTAGGTTCTAGTTAAATAAACGGTGTATGCCTTAGCATTCGAAATCGATGTCAACATACATTATAATAGAGATAACCTGTGTGTTCGTTAGCAAACTTAAATTTTATTTAGTGTGAACAATGATTTTTTAGTTCAGTCCTAGTTTCTTCGCATCTACGTTTTCTTTAGGTAAAATAATTTCAGTAATAACGTTGGATACTCCTCTGATCTGCTCATTAGACGACTATTTCTTGGAAAGTAATTAATGAAACAAACATCAGTATAATAATAGTGCAAGACAGAGGCTATAACATCTAAGTAGCAAATCAAAATAGTACAGTCGATGTAATTTAAGTAACAACTCCTTTCACTCATGAAACGGTGGTTAATGGTTTTTTGAAGTACCTTACCGTCCTTTGCATAGGATTCTTAACAACTTTTAGCAAAGGGGCTTAATGATTAAATAATCCTGTTACCTGAATGAGCGACACAAGTCCGTTCCTCATCGCGTTACCATTAGTTAAGTGTTAGCGGTTATTAAAAGTGTTTTGTACATTGTAATTAGTTCGAATACAACCAGTTACGATACTGCCATCAAATGCCTAAATAGTTTTTCAATTAATTTTGTTATCTTTACGTATGTTTAAATTAAGTTAAAGTTGGAGAAATTATTAGTTAATTGTGATAGTGAAAAAGTGTCGATACGCGACACACATTAATCGGTCTCACCATCGCGATGCGTCGCGACAATTCGATAACTATATTTATTTATTCATTTTTATCTAACTTAATTATAGTTAATTAGTTCATAAAAAACACCCTCAACACGGCGGTGTTAAATCTAAAGTCTGAGGTAAAGATGCCTTTATAGATTTTTAAACTTGTAATGACGGAATCGTAAATAAATAACTATAATCGCGAATCGTGCATCGTTCTACTAATGTAAATGGTAATTTAAGTAATATTGACACTTATTTTGTTAGTAGCTTAGCGTTAAGGCGAAACTAACGGCAATGTATCAAATGGGAATTAGAATAAGAATGTTATTGGCGTTGTACAAAGGATAGTATTGATAGTAAATAAACAATGAAATTGGCGCATTACTGGCGAGTACCTAATTAGAATAGTACTTGGAAAGCCCACAGAGGCTATACAATGATAACGTGTAAATAAATCTTTACTTTCACGTGTAAGGTGGCCACTCGCTTTTCGTTGCTCTTCTAAATTATTTTGCTCGATTACAAGATAAGGCTTCTTTCGCCTCTTGACCTTATTTATACAACTTTTGTACTTTATACAAACAAAATTGACTGAGGTGGAGAATAAGAATGATTTTTCTATGATTTGCTTATGCTGGCTGTTTTGTTAATGAGTATCGTAGCAATCGCAGGTCCCGGTGGGACTTGACGATCTCGGCCGGCTGCGATACTTGTGCCTTTATAAAAAAGGGAACCACTAGTTTTTTAGGAAAACATTCATTGGTCAAGTCAGATATTAAACAGTTTTATCTAAAAGATCACATTTTTCATTTTTTTATTGCTGATAAAACAAAATATTTTTCCACTGTTACAACTTTTTTACGACAACATTTGTAAAGTGGTTTTCCATAGTTCCTTTGTTATAACGACCAAAATAATAGGCACAAGTACTGCAGCAGTCGGTCAGTAGGTTATACTGCGGAAATATTTTGACTGATATTAGTAATTAAACATAATAATGTTAATATATTACGTATAAGTATGTAACAAAAACTTAATGCATTTCACAGTTTCTTTACAGTCCATAAGAGAATAATTAATTACATCTAAGATATCGTGACGAAATATTTTCACATTCATAGCATAAGGTTTGTTGTGTATAAAAAATAGTGTTTCATGTATTTCGGGGAAAAGAGGGTTGAAAATTGTGTACATTAGACATTGTAATAAAATAGTTATGAAATAAACGTGTGTAAAGCCGTAAAAGAATATATATTTGGAAATGTTGAAGAGTGTTTGTTGTATGTAATTACATGTCACAGATGGATATTGAACTCTTAAGTACATATTAGATATCTATTCTACCTACAAGTTATACTTCATATTTTATTCAGATTACAGTAATCCGTTTTTTTGATGTTACACGAACAAACACGTTTCGCTTATCATGTAAAGTAAAAATATTTGTCCTCTCACGTTCAATTAATATTATTACAAGACTTTACATACGCTGTTTTACTATTGCGTCACCCAAAGAGCATTCGAAATGGAGAAAGAATTGCAGTAGTGCAAAATATCGTATGTAAAACTGTTCAAGTCAGCCACATCAATAGTGCCACATGTACCAGATAGACGCACTTAGCGCCATCGACGGACCAGAGTTCAGAGTGGTTGGGTGTATTTCACTTATTTAGTTGGGTTCGCTCAATATCAAGACTTATCGCTTTCAGACCTAGCATACTTTAAGTATTATCGATACCTTAGGGATCTATGTTTACATGTAGCAAGTCACATTAGTTGATTGCAGTACTGTTTTCGATGGATCAAAGGCTGTTCGTTCGACCAAGTTAAGATGTACAGTGACTGCAAGTACATAATTCTTGACTCGTTGTGAGTGGTGCGCCGGGTTAGTCAATCGAATGTGTACGGTTTGCCAAGAGAAGTTACCTACAGTTGTGTTTAGTTAGCGATGCATAACGTGTTTGTACTTTAATTTGTTTTTTAGTTGTACTCTTGGAAATCAATGGTTAATAATTTAAGAAAATAAAATGTATGTGAAATATCTTTTTGTTTCTCTTATACCCTGTTACAACAGCGACACTAAATGACTACGGCTAGACGGCTACGAATCATATCGTAGCAATGTGCTACGATGATTAACTCTTTTTCTTCTACGAGGCTACGTGTATTTAGTATTCTTTGCTACGGACACGGTGCTGATTGCTATAAAACTACTCTTGACTAGAAATTAGAGCAGATTATGAGAGAACTTTCATCTGTAGCGTCTTATGTATAAAGTTGTCATTTATGTCTGACATTAAAGACACTACCCACCAGACATCGAGCACATTCCTAGGGTAGACATAAGGTATGTACCATACATAGGGTAGGTATGTGTTACGCATTGATATTATCTGGCTAATGGCTGGATAAAATTAGAAAATATTTCAAATGATGTCGGCTTTTCACATAAAAGTACTTAATGCCCTCGCCCTTACCAGTCGCGATTACTAAGATACTCTTACAATTTATTTTTTTTATGTCTTGTAGCTAACAACAAATCTTAATGAGACGCTACAGAAACGGTCATCTTAGTACATAGTATAAAACAAAGTCACTTCCACTGTCTGTACGCTTAGATCTTTTAAATTACGTAACGGATTTTGATGCGGTTTTCAATAATAGACAGCCTAGATGATTTAAAAGGAAGGCTTTTAGGTATATATGCATATTATCTATTTATCTAAATATATAAAACAAAGTCGGGTTAGTTACACCATTTAAAAGTCAAGAACGGCTGAACCGATTTTTATGATCTTTGGTTTTGTCTCCGCCCTGAATAGCAGAATAACTATTAAAACATTGGAAAAATTCACGAAAAAATAAACTAATGTAGAGGTGGTACGAAGTTTGTTAGTTACTATTGTTATTAATATACTAAAGACCACGCGAACGAAGTCGCGAGCAGAAGCTAGTACAAAAATATAAGCTTATGTTGGTACGCCATCTATGGGCGAGTAGAAGAACGAGTTTGACTGTCTCGCCTTGCTCACTACTTAGTTGGTCTACTTGTGCATAGAGGGCAGGGCAGGGCACATCAATGTGTAACATTAATTTTTACAGGAAAGATTTATCTAATTAATAAATATTTTAATCTGTCTTGTCTTGCAAATAATGAAAACAAAAGAAAATTTTGACATGATTTTTCAGCTTCGCCCAATACCTTGTAACTCTTTCGGTCCCAGAACGTATCCGAACAGATTTTAGGTAGGTAGATAGATTTCTATTTATTGTCTGTCCGCAGGGTTCCCAACTTGGAGGTTTTCCCCCTAGATTTAGGGGAGATCATGTGATCATGACCCCATATTTTTAGGGGTAATTTTAGGGACATTATTAATACTTGAAGAAATAAAGTTACTTGAAGAAATAAAAAAATTACGGCAACACAGCCGCAGCATGTGACAGAAATAGACTACAGAACTAGAAACCCACCCCACGCACGTCGTTAACCGGTTGGCTGACATGGCATCTCCATACTTACCATGTCTGTTTTCCACGTTGTTGGTCGATTGAGTTTAGAAAATATAAAGAAATCCAATAACCACCACGACAATTTCAAAGTCGTTTTCTTGGATTGTTTGGACTCGTATTTATTGTTTTGACAAAGATTTTTTTTTTTTAATTTTTAGGGGGTTTTTCAATGAAATTTGGCGATTTTGGGGTATTTGACGTATGCTTAGTGGGAAAACATTATCAGGAGTAGGCAACTCTGTCTGTCCGTTTCTTCTGTCAAAAAAATTGCCGAATTTGCCGACCGCCACATGTCAGGCTAAAATATTAAATAAATTCATATTTTTGTACTAAATAATCGTAAAAATGGTAAGTAATACGTTTTCCAAGTGCCGTGGACAAGTATCTAAATTAGTCTTGCATCTGTTAGGTGTGCTGGTAGGTATGTAACCATGAAATTGTTTATGATAATTTTCTGTTTCCTCATAGAAACCTTTAATGCTGCAAGGGCACGAACGTGCCATCACCCAAATCAAGTACAACCGTGAAGGAGACTTGTTGTTTTCTGCGGCAAAGGATTCCAAACCAAATGTTTGGTGGTCGCTAAACGGAGAACGTTTGGGCACGTTCAATGGCCACGGTGGTGTGGTATGGTGTCTCGATGTAGATTGGCAAACCATCAATTTGATCACAGGAGGTGGTGACAGCTCATGCAGGTTTGTATTTTATCTTATTTTAGTACTTTGCAGTCTGCCCACAAGTTATTTTATTTGTTAAATAATAATTAAATTACATGATGATAATGTAAAATGAATTAGATTTTTATTTTCCCACAAGCAGGGTCTTTCCTAAAGGTTTTAAACAAGTTGGAGTTGTTGTTTTTTTTGGTAATATTTTCTAATGAAATTTGCATGATGAAGCTGTTTTTTTGTATTTCCATCATCATCATTTCAGCCACAGGACGTCCAATCCATTATATCCATTCGTATTTCCATACACAACTGCAATTTAATAAAAATATATTATAAATCCAATATGCAACAATGCTTGTTGTGTAAAACATTATAAAACTATATATGTTAGTGTGCAATATCATGAGAATTCAAAATCCTTTGTTTTCATACAGATTATGGGACTTAGAAACTGGAAAGAATATAGCCACAGTCAAAACAAACTCCTCTGTAAGGACCTGCAATTTCAGCTTCAGCGCATACCAAGCTGCCTACACCACTGACAAGGCTATGGGGCATCCCTGTGAGGTAATGAGTTCTAGTTTCAAAAGCATAAGTTCAAATTAGTAAGATGTATGAGGGTTTAATTAATATTACTCAAAACTGTTGAACCACTGTTCTCAGTAACTCGAAATACCACCTAGATTGCAAAAGGTTGTGTTTAAATCTCAAAAGAATATATTGAAAGTGAAATATTGTCTTTGATTTAATTGCTAGCATTATTGTGTAAGCAAAAATAATAAAAAACTGCATACATTTTTGTGATCTCATATACATTTACAGTAAACACTACGATAGGAGGTACATAAAAAACAAAAAAAAACTATTTTCAAGGTAATTGTATCATTTTAGGTGTAAAACTCTTAAATAATGGTTTAGGTGAAGCCAATCTCACATCAATTACATAATTTCCATAGTTTACTTGACAACAATTTTTCTTATTTTCAGGTATCCATTATTGATACTAGAACAATTGATGAATCCATCTCTACGCAGTCTCCTATCCTGAAGTGGGAAATCACAGATTCAAAAGTAACTTCTATGGTGTGGGGCACACTTGATGAAACCATCATTACTGGTCATGAAGCTGGTGACCTCATCCAATGGGATCTGAGGGTAATTTCACAATACAAACGATTTTTTTGTGTGCTACTAGCATGGAATTATTTTTACTATAGTTTGTGACTTAGCACGAGTTCTGTGACTGTTCGCTGTTGACACTTATAGTGACGCGCCCTATCAAAATCTGATAATTTTTTTAGGTATCGAGAAAGCTAATAGAGTGAGTTTTATCGATTTTAATCTTAGTAATCTTTTTTTTTTCTGAATTATCGATTTAATAAGGCACTGTCAATTTCTAATCTAAACATGCATCAAGTATTTTAATGGATTTTTGTTATTTATTTTTAACATTTAATGTTTCACTTAGATTTCTAGAGGCAATAATTTTTAGATTTTCGCAATGAATAAATAAATAATGAAATAGATTTTTGTTAAATATGAAATTACTTAATCGTAGTATTTCAGGGTATCGGGTAATCAGGAAAATGTGAACTGTCACTGAACTCATTTTGAAAATAGTGTAGTAATTGTCTGCGCTCGTGTACTAGGACTTCTCTAACGTATGAGAATGATGAGAGGCAAGTCTAATGTCTATTCATATCATCACAATTAGCCCACGTATGTCTACTGCTCGGACAGCCCTCTCCACGTCAATGCACGCCAATGAGCCCGATCCTCGGCAATTCTTTTCTTCCATTTCATATAAGTCTTTCGACTACCGAGTTCTTATGCATTCCACTTCCAGCATGACTTTTGTTATTTATAAGACTTAGATTTATTTGTTTTTTTTTCCAGACTGGCAAGAAATTACATTCCATCAAAGAACACACTCACCAAATCAATGACATGCAACTGTCACGTGACGGCACTATGTTCATCACCGCATCTAAGGATCAGACAGCCAAACTGTTTGATACCAGCTCTTTGGAACTACTTAAAGAGTACAAGACAGAACGTCCTGTTAACTCTGCTGCCCTTAGCCCTATTCTTGACCATGTTGTTCTTGGCGGTGGACAAGACGCCATGGAAGTAACAACTACATCAACAAGACAGGGCAAATTTGATGCCAGATTCTTCCATTTAGTCTTCGAAGAGGAGTTTGGACGTGTAAAAGGTCACTTTGGGCCTATCAACAGTTTAGCATTCCATCCTGATGGAAAAAGCTATGCATCTGGCGGTGAAGATGGTTATGTTCGTGTACAGAGTTTTGATCAATCTTACTTTGACTATACTTTTGATTACAACAGGGATTGAATCTGTAATGCTAAGAAAGTATATTAAAATATTTGTGGAACATTAACAGTATAATTTCTAATAAAGGTATCACAAAACATGGAGCTGTCTTTTTTTATAAATATGTTTTACCCTAGCATGTTAGTTTAAAATTTTGATTAATCAAAATAATTATGGTATAAATTGTAGGTTCCAGCCAGTTACAAAATAAAAACAACACTTAGTTACAATATGCAACAATTTAATATACAAAATATCCATCTAATTACATACACTTGGGAATACTTTTCGTCTTTCTGTTTGTTCAATTATCACTTTTCCTTAACAATATTTAGAGAAAATATGGTGTAGTATGTTGGGGAGGCACTTCTCTCTCGCTGTCAGGAACGGCTTGGAACAGTTTTGCAATCCTATCATTTACAGTTTTGAACTCGAGTATAGAGGCCACATTACCACAGCGATAACAGTAGTTGGGTGCAGACCAGACTGTTACTAGTCGTTTGTCAAACATATATTTGTAGCCTGTAATAAATCAGAAAATTTTATTAATTGCAAAATCAGTTTTTAATTGTTGATGACATAAATCAACATAAATCAAAACAAAGGTTTTTGCTATATTTTTTATTACAAATGAAAAATAAAAATTGTGAAAAAACAAAAACATTTTATGTATGGTGTTTCGTTTTTATCAATGATCATTCCTTAAAACGATTATTTTACTTCAATTGAACCCTATTTTTTTAGAATAATATAATACAATTTTACTTTATCTTTTTTATATAACATCGCAAGAGGTATACCTTCATTTACTAGTTGATGTGCTCTGCAAATTAATGACAATTTGTTGTAGTCCATGAATAGTTCTGTAACAAAGCTGCCAAACAACCACCCTGCCCCTCTGGGACTTACTGACCTAAAAAATAATTTACAATAAATGGTTGTAATTCCAAAAACATTGCGAGGTAATGCCAGAATAATATAAAAGTGAGACTTCGTTTTTTTTTTAACTCAGCTATACTTTTATAACTAGTTGTCCCGGCGAACTTTGTACCGCCGATAAATCCAAAAAATCATAAAAATCGGCCTATCCGTTCTTGACTTATAAATGGTGTATCTAACTTTATTTATACATATCGGAATGAAAAAAAAAAAAGTCTGTTTTTTACATAGATCGATTTAGTTACTGATTTTGAGTGGTAAATGCAAAATTGGCACTACCTTGAAATGTTACCCTGTAGAGTTTAGATAAAATATAATTCTAGTTAGGTTTCTTACCACATCTTAACATCAGCAGGGTCAGACCAAAGTAGGTCACAGAATGCTCCTTTGTGAGGTATCTGCTGGTTTCGGTCTATACAACGGATCTGGTCTAACATGGATATTTCAGGAGAGAGACCGCCATGAACACACAAAACTGTTTCATCAATCAGCTGAAAAAATATCAATTTTACTATAGAATTTTAGGTGACCACAAAATCTCGAACAATTTTTCGAAATAATTTGGTATAAAAAAAATTGTACAATTATTAAAAACAGCAGCAGCTGTACATGGTCTACAGTAATTAATGATAAAAAAATTACAATTAAAAACTTACAGCTGCCACTGTCAGTAGGTCAAAGACCCTACAACAGTCCTTCCATGCATTTGCATTTCCATATTTGTTGAGACATTCATCATAAAAACCATACACCTTTGTTATTTGGCAAGTTTCGTGATTTCCTCTAAGTAAAACAATTCTGAAAAGTTTCCAAAGTAGTCATCATTACATTGTACAAGTACATACAGATAAAAATTTATTAATAATAAAATTAAACAATATGCTTGCAACTGCTAAAGACTGTTCAGAATTACCTTTGCAAAGCCCCAATATGTTCTATGTTCAAATTAATTCTATAATGTGGTATTTTTTTTTTGTCTTACCTGTCTGGATACCTGGCTTTGAGTGCCATGAGCAAGGTTAAGGTTTCTAAGCTATAATAACCACGGTCTACATAGTCTCCCATGAAGATGTACTTAGTGTGTGGCACTTGCCCGCCTATGTGGAACAGCTCTTCTAAGTCATAGAACTGAAAATAAAAACAAAGATAAATAAATAAATAATTGTTTATACAAGAAAAGCAGAGACATTCTAGTTAGTACAACTTAAAACTATACAGTGCAGGAGTTATCTTTGCCTGAACTAGGTAGAACCTGTGCTTCAGGCGAGAGAGAACTTAAGTAAACTTCTAGTTCTAGTTTACATAAATTAACAATGTTAATTATTAGTCATAAGGAAAATATACAATTTAAAGTTTGCTATACTACCAATCTATTTTATTTACTTATTAATCCATTAAGTTAAAATTATTTAAATATGGTTAGTTTATTGAATAACAAAGAATTTGAGTCGGTATCGAATTAACAACAATGCATTATTTTAGTAAGTACTTACTTAATTCCATACAGCAGTTCCATTTAAAATCGAAAATGATTCTGATAAGAATAATACCCAAGACCGAAACCAAGAGTGCCACTGCTGAAGAAGATATTTCCACTTTCTATATACATTACCTGGCCATGGATGTCCCCACAGACGGTGACTGGAGTCTGGACCGGTTGCACATTGGGCTCCTCCAACAGCAAATCGCAGACGATGTTGCACAACTCCCGTAAATCATCTTCTGGTAAATATTTACACCTCTTAGCAATTTCAATCCACTTATCCACGTCACTCATTTTTAATTAATTTAGAAAAAGGCGTTCCTTGTGTTTTTTACAAACCTTTGCCTTTGAAGAAAACCAACCAAAATGACGTTTTCTTCGTGTTGACACTTCGTCTGACAGTTGACAGTCTAAATAAACGTTTAGAAAATGTTGCATAGATTACAAAAAAATTATGCTATGGGTAAACCTGTGGCGCTGGATCCGCGTAAGCCACCTTGTCTAGCCCCAAATTAAGCAAAGCTTGTACTATGGGGACTAGATAATGGATAAACATACTAATATACCTTTATAAACATCCATGACTAAGGTACAAATGCTCGTGCTCATCACACAAACATTTGCCCCTTGCTTGAGGGATTCGAACCCGCAACCGCTGACTGAAACGTGGCCTCTCACTATGGGCCTCATAAGAAAGCTCAAGGTTGCACAGCTTTGCGAGATCGAATCAGAAATGAAGGAGATTCGTTAACGAACAAAAGTTGCTGACATAGCCCAACGGATAAGCAAGCTGAAGTGGCAGTGGGCGGGGCACATAGCACGTAGAACTGACGGCCGATGGGGCAGAAAGGTTCTGAAATGGAGGCCACGTACCGGCAAGCGCAGCGTTGGACGTCCACCTACAAGGTGGACAAACGACCTGGTAAAGGTTGCACGAAGCCGCTGGATGTGGGCCGCTTTCAACCGGCCAATCTGGAAGTCACTGGGGGAGGCCTATGGTCAGCAGTGGACTTGCTATGGCTGAAATGATGATGATGATGATGAACCGCTGACTTTATAGTCCGGAGCGCTAACCACTACACCAAACGGTCGTCAAGTCAAAGTACAGTCAAAGTTATAAAGCTAATAAATGATTTTTCATAACTATCATCATCATAATTTCAGCCATTCTGATACCACTGCAGGTTAACTGCATAGAACGCCATGTACTACAGTTCTGTGCTACTAATCTAAACCAGCTGATCTCGTGATCGGACGACCTGGTAAGGGTCGCAGGAAGACGCTGGATGCAGGCCGCTTCCAACCGGCCAATCTGGAAGTCAATCTGGGAGGCCTATGTTCAGCAGTGGACGTCCTATGGCTGAAATGATGATGATGATGATCTCGTGATATCACTTTCGAATTACAACTGTCATAGAATAATTAATTGGTTTATGTGAGGTCAAACAATTTTGTTTTTGGGTACGGCTCCCTAGCTAAAGTACCCATTATTCTTTGTTTGGACGCAACTGATAGTTACTTGACAGTAAAAAACAGCTTCTAGTTTTTTATTTATGGCGTCTGCTTTCTAAGGCTCGGACTACAAGCATCCGGAATTTTTCGGAACCCCATACAAATCGGATTGAATCCGGGTTTGTCCAGTCGTTTTGTATGGAATTCTGAAAAATTCCGGATGTTTGTAGTCCGAGCCTAACTGTACCGTACTGTACTGTCCAGTGGACAAGATGTACTTACATCTAAGTGGACAGTGTAAGTACATCTTCATGGGTCACACTGAAAGTTTTTAAATAATAAAAGACGGAATCATGACGAAGAAACCTGCTAATATTTTTATCGCTTTTCGAAGACAGTAGTCTCCGTTCCTTTTTAATAGTGGGCCTACTGTTCCTTAGTAGGGACTGGTAGGTATCTCTTCCACGCTTTTTTAAATGCAGCCACTGCATCTTCAAGGTTCATGAAACAAATTCCTATTAGTTAATCTTTTATTTTTGGAAATAATAGTCATAAGGTGCCAGTTCGGGACTGTAACCGGAATGACTCACTAACTCCACCAGACAGTCGTCAAATCACCAAAAAATGCTTAGGATAATAATTTATTATTCTAAGGCTAAATGTGAAAGTGCTTAGTAGAAAAACAGTCGCCCAGATAGCAAAGAGACGTTGGATTCGATTCCCACGTGAAGCCGTCGATGTATTTTTCAGTGTTATATTACCTTGCCATGGGATTTCTAACTACTTATGGAATTCATTTTCAGTCGCATTAATTACAAACAATAATTGCATTTTTTAAGTTTACGAGAATACCGTTTTCGAAATGTTACTTCCCAGTAACATTTCGAAAACGGTATTCTCGTAGATCGACACTGACACCGGATCGACACTGAATTGCGACTGTAGGTGGTAGCGAGTTTACGGAGATGACGTCTCCATGTAGATTTCGGCCAACTTTCGTCCATAAACTCGTTTCTGTTTATGACGTTGTATTGAATTTTTGATTTTTTAATGTGTCTGTTATACTTATCATTGCATATTGTGTTTATCTTCTGTAATTGATTGTGGGCTAAAGTGGGCTTAGTACTTGTTGATGAACTTAATAAATAAAATAACTTATAAGTTATGTCAGACCTCTGACAGCGTGCACTGAGGTGTAGAAAGGAATAACTAAATAAAATAGTTTATTATATAGATAAGTTTATTAACGAGAAAACAAACATGCAAGTACATTTTTTAAATGTTATTACATTTTGTTATTCATATTTACGGTGCTGTTGATATGCTGCTGTGAATGGGTTAAACATAATTATTATGACTACTTATATAATGTTAATGCTAAAGCATACGTGTTTCCAATAAATCAACTGCAAAGGGACGGATTAAAATTTGTTTTTTTATAAATAATTAAAAAAATGCACTAGCAAGCTGTTATTTTTCGCCGTAAAACCTTTATAGTAAGAAATAACATAAAATAAAAAGTAGTATTTTACTGATAATAACAACAGAATGTTTTGCAATTATAAGTAGGTAATAATACTACGCTACGAATATAACTAAGCTTGGCCGTTTTCTTTACACAGAAGATGTCATGTGCGAATGGAAATGTCAGCCTGTTCCAGCATAATATCACTAGGTTGAATTTGCAAGGCATCGCCGAATCACAGAACGCTATTTTTTAGATAATGGTACTGTGACATCCCATAAAGTAAACAATTTTACAAAAAACAATAAGTACATACTTACAAATTGTCGGAAATTACTTTATGGTAGGTCACCAACATTGTTCAAATGCAATAAAAAGCATTAAAATAAGTTATTCTCGCGTGAACAAGGTAATACTAAAATAGTTGCTATCTTAATTAATGATTCAACAAAACAATATTAAAAAGCATGCCTTAGCAATTTCGAGTTTTATTTCGTCTAAGTTTTGAAAATTTTTAACATTTTCAGTTTATAAAAAAATACTTAAACCCGAGAGAGTACCAAGTGATCACAGATTCTGAAAGTCCGTTCATATTAGTACAAAAGTAACCAACATCTTGAAACGGATTTACCTATTACTACGCACAGTATGAAAGCTGATTCATGCCCATTCCAGGAGAGTCAAATTACAATGGTGCACTTACCTACACTCATAACTTAGTCTCACAGTACTTACTAAAAACTACAACATTAATTTATTGATAAAATGATGAGCATGTATCTGATTTCATTGCCTGTATTAAGATAGATATGCTATTATTATTAATTGTTATGCTAATAATGACAGTCACTGTTTGTCAGCCAGTACCCTGAATAAAAATACAAATGCATAATTACTTTGGCAAATATAAAAGTTCATTTATTACGCACAACCTACCACTAACTAACGACTAATTTCGATAGTTAAACAGTAATAAATAAAATTTGAAACACAACAACTACTGAGTACTGACCTTCAAACTTCGCAGAGGTGAAATGATAATACACTATAGAAAATACGTTCTTTTATCAAACTCAAATAAAAGAAATATCCCCCAATTGTCAAATTCTAACCCCCACTAATATTTTTATTGTTACAATGAACACGTAGCAGTGAATGAGCGCCAGGTGCCAAGTTTTAGAATAACCAAAAAGACCCTGATAAAAACATCCTAAGCTACACATAATAAGCTTATCATACCTAAAGATACACACTTCATACTTAATACAATAGAATAATATATGCAGCACAAAACCACTTGAAATACAAATACTTAATCGATTTAACAAATAAATTGTGTACTGTTTACAAAATTCTTACATACAAAATTAATGTCATAGGTAGATTGTAGAATCAGTGAGTGCCTTATAAACCGGTTAGTTTTAACCTGATTCTAAAACCTCCCTACAGTTCAAGGGGTAATATAAGATGCTGCCACCTAATTTTGGTACTTAAACAATAAGTCAAAAAAGCTGTAGGCATAAGCAAGATATATCCCGGTGCCAAATTTAAATAACGAGACCCTGTTCTCCCGTCAACCAGTAGCCTCTGAAATGTCCGACTTTTCTGACCATTTGCAAAAAATATATGTGCGAAAACGCATAGATAGCCAATCATTTATTCGTACATTGTCTATTACACTTCGGCTCAACCGATACTGATACACAAGTTAAAAATTCGTTGAACACTACACATCAATGTATACTCCTATTAAGATTCTAAAACTCCTCAATCATCAGACGAGACCTTTGACAAGAATTGTACGTATAAATACCGGTCACGTCTCAGTAATAACACAATCAAATATAAGCAGAGATCCGGATTAAAACGTTATTTAAAAATCCCATAACATCATAAGCAAAACGTTAAGCCTAACATAAACACTAAGAAAACATTTAGATTGTTGACATCAATCTCTAGGTCATATTAGAATCACGATTAACCTTTAAAAATTCATCTTCTTCAAATGTATGTTTTTCTCATATAGGGGTTCGGAACACATTTTGGTTACAACTTATTTATGAAACATTTCAACATGGGGATCATAAAAAGTTTCGATTCGATCGTATTTAAAATGGATTCACAGCGTAATATCGTACAGCAAAAGGAAGAACGAACAAGACGCCACTTGCTTTTATGTGGGTTACTTTATGTATTGTCAACAAGAGGTATACATATTACTTTTTAAATTTAGTTTCCTTTTTGGGGATAAGTTACCCAAAATTATGACAGGAAATTAAAAAGACGTCATTTCTTTTGAAAATAAAAATAATAAGGAAGGGTTTTTCATTTTTTCCCTCATTTCTAAACTGGTATATTGGTAAGGGTGTCCCCTCCCTACTACTTTGGAGTGTCGAAACTCGCAAACTAAGACGTCACATTTGTGTCTTGTATGGAGATTGGACAGTACAGCGTCCCTATCGGATACTTCTGCAAGTTGGAGAAGTCCATAAAAATAACGTCGTCGCTATCGAGTATCGACTCGACAAACTCATGATAGATCTAAAGAAATATTTATTATAATGGATAGACTGGTTTTTAGAATGTGAATCAGTATTTACGCTGTGAACGTAGTCTTTTACAATTGACAGCTGTCTTTCTTGCGTCCTTTGTATCGCGTTTACAGGAACTGGCCAAGTGCGAACGCGTCAAGCAACTTCGGCACGTGCTCGTCTATGCCGACGACGTCGAGCACGCCCGAGTGCGACCCGTCCGTGGTCGCCACACGGTGGGAGGCCAGCGACATCACTACCAACCTAGAAAATAAATAGGTTATTTGCTGGATGGCTTTTTTGGTATTCGCTAATGAAGAAGTTACTTTTATATTTACCATAACTATTTTTCTTTTCTACAGTGAACTAAACAAATGTCAAACAAGAACAAATTTAAAAAAGGCATGTAACATCTTTATGATTTCAGCCACAAGACGTCCAGAGCTGATCATAGCCCTTCCCTAGTGATTTCCTGTTTGGGCGGTTGGAAGCAGCCTGCATCCATCGGCTTCCTGCAATATTTACCAGGCATGTATAACCATTACTATTTTATATCGGAAAAAGGTTCCACTCCAGTGCAGTATGATGATGGTCTACTCACTTGGCATCGCGCACGCCCTTCTGCCTGTACCGCTCCAGTGCAGTATGATGATGGTCTACTCACTTGGCATCGCGCACGCCCTTCTGCCTGTACCGCTCCAGTGCAGTATGATGATGGTCTACTCACTTGGCATCGCGGTCGCCATTCTGCCTGTACCGCTCCAGTGCAGTATGATGATGGTCTACTCACTTGGCATCGCGCACGCCCTTCTGCCTGTACCGCTCCAGTGCAGTATGATGATGGTCTACTCACTTGGCATCGCGCACGCCCTTCTGCCTGTACCGCTCCAGTGCAGTATGATGATGGTCTACTCACTTGGCATCGCGGACGCCCTTCTGCCTGTACCGCTCCAGTGCCCGCACGGGGCAGTGGTCCGGCGCGTCATCGGCGGGTGGCGGGCCGAACCGGCCGCCGGGCCCGCGGCCGCCGCGGGCCCCCAGCTCAAGCTCCATGTAGCGCGTGCAGCGGTCCACCATGTTGATGAACACGTCCACTTTGTGGTTGTGCTTGGTGGCCCACTCCATAGGGGCGTCCAGTTGAACACGGCCCAGGTTCGCTTTCTGTGATAGATAAACGATGTTGGGTGATAATGTGGACCTGAATGAATACATTGAACTGGAAAAATCTTTGAAGGATGCCATTGTTAGAAGACAAGCTGGCATTCTAAAGTGACACAATGTTAAAAAAACAATAATAAAGTCTATTTTGAGTGCACTATTTTAAGAAATGCTGGCTTGACGTCGGGAGGGCTGACATGCGTGCCAATGATCTCCCAACCAGAAATGCTCAAGACCGCGCGAAGTGGAGGAGTAAATCAAGGAAAGCGGACCCTGGGCTCCAAAGCAATGGCTTTGGACGCAACCGGGATTGACCGTATAGATGATGAAGAACAAGATTTTAAGTGCACACATGAATAATACACATATTAATTTTCTTGACCCAAACACGGTCAATACGGACCGGAAATGAATTAATTTCAAAAATCGGGAAAATAAACTAATTTTAAATGTTTATCCCACATTGAAAAAAAAGTATTGCTAACTGTACCGTGTCGACCGTGTGACAGCAAATTAGGGTCTATAATTTTTTATAATTGTAATGTTTAAATTTATTTAAGATATTTATTTATAAAAATCATGAATGGAAACCCACTGCGCGGTACTTAAAAAATTAAATAGGATAAGTTGGTGAATACTTACCCTGAGGACAAACTCCGCTTCCTCAATGTTGCTGAAGTTGCGTTCGATCGAGACGATCTGCACCCCCTCCTCGGTAAACACGGCAAGCTTGACGTTCTTCTCGCGCTTCAGTAGCTGCAGCGCCAGTATTATAGCTGAAAAGATAACAATGGTGACTATTCCTCTTTTTTAAATCGCCTAGCAGCGCTTTTTTCTTGTTGCACTGTGTAACAATTGACAACATTTCGAATATTTTACTTCTTATCTTTCTATCCTCTGCAAATATTTAAACGTTACAAAGGTAACGCTCTAACGGAAACATATACATTTTCGGTTACGGTATTATACGTATACCGTACGAACAAAGTGTAATGTTTGTTGGCAAACACGTTAAGCACACTAGTCGTTTTAGTACAACTTTTAGTGCCTCTCCCTTATCACAGGGCTGGGCCATTAGAATCCAAAGGCTTCGCGCAATCTTGACTAGGTCGTCGTCAACCGGATGGAAGATTATAGCTAGATAATTGTCGGCAGAATTTATCTATTTATCTTTGACCATCCACTTATACGAATGCTGGCCTGGAGCCAACTATCTAAGCTGAATGAAACGTAAAATGACGACATATTTTCTGTTGACCTAGGTAAGCGACGGAAAGCGAAGAGCTGCTACGCGACACGATGCGACTTATTAAGACGCAGACTGATTTTAATTCGCGTCCTGGCAAACGCGAACATACTCTTTGGTAAATTGTATGATTTTTTATTAGTGTAAAATACATAGGACATTGTCCTCCGTAGCCGGGAAGCGATCATACCGGACTTGGTGACCGCTTTCTCTGAGGTGCCGGTTCGATTCTCGGTCGGTGAATGTAGATAAATAAATTTTCTATATTGTCTCGGGTCTAGGTGTTGTAGTACCGTCGTAGTTTCTGATTTCTGTAACACAAGTGCTTTGGCTACTTAGCACAGGATATCAAAGCAATGTATGTGATGTTGTCCAATATTTATTATTTACTAGCTTACCTGGCGAACTTCAAACCGCCAATAAAAGTTGTCTTTCTTTATATTTTATCTCCTTTTAAACCTTCCGTGTACTTCTACAAATATTTTTTTAAAAACGTTTATTCGGTCTAGCCGTTCTTGAGTTTTTCTGAGACTAACAAACGTCAATTCATTTTTATATATACAGTTTAGTATGACCATGGAGCACATACCCTATAGAATAGAAATGTCATATGATTGGTTCGACGAAATTTAATTCTGTTTTAAAACCGCCATTTTTTAATCTGTATCTGTACTTTTTTCTATGGGCGAGAGTTGACAGGACTTGTCAGTTCATACAAAATGTATGTGAAAAATCACTATCTAGTTTCGGAGAAAAATGGTTCGTATTACTGCTCTATAGGGTATGTACTCGATGAGTATGACTCACCAGCGTGTCCCGGGGTTATGTTCTGGTTGTGGAAGCACTCTGCGTACAGATGCTTCTTACTTTTCTTCTCTGGATCGGCGTCTCCGCCCGCGGTGGGCGGCGCTGTCTTAGTCGCAGTCTTCTTGCCTTTCTTCGGCACTTGGTAGTTCTTGCAGAAGTGACGACCTGGACGAATATGTGAATATTGTCAATCTGCCCCCCTAGCATGACCACCAAAACACGATATGATACAGCGATTTATCCACACCAACTGTATTTTTTAAAAATATGATAGATATAGCCGCCATGTTGACAGTGACGTCACGAATAGTACCAGAAAAGATCAAAAATTTACACTTTTTACACTCCCTAAGGATCTTGAAAGGTAAGATTTTAAATTCATTTATTTAGGAAGTTATGAACGTTATTTGTAAAACATATACAGGTGTAAAATATCTATTTAAAACGAATTTAAATAGTGTGTTTAAAAAGAGTTTAGTTAGATCGATTTAAACTCATGATGTTTCATTGACTTCGAAATGACTAAAATAAGTACGATTTAAATCAATGTAGGTACAGATATGTTTAAAAATTAAGAAGTAAGAACTATTCAAGTAGAAACCTTGATCCAAATCAACCCGGTCAATCTGAAGGCGTTTTATCAGGTTAGTACCTACCTACCTACTTATGAAATAAAATAACCCTCTATCTAAAGTACCTATTTACCAGCTAAAATTCAAAGTCATTCACGGAATACGATGATAACTGTTATTTATTTCATCTACAAGTAAAATCTACTAGCTAAATATACACACAATTATTAAGTTAACATCATTATTACGGCTACAACATACTTTAGTTTTCAACCGACTTCAAAAAAGGAGGAGGTTCTCAATTCGACTGTATGTTTTTTTTTTTTGTATGTATGTTACGCGATTACTCCGCCAATTATGAATCGATTTTAATGATTCTTTTTTTGTTTGGTAGATCATACTTTAGAGGTGGTCCCATATAAATTTTATCGATATCGATTTAGAACTTTTTGAGAAAATCAACAAATATATACCCAGATAATATTTTGGTTGTGGTTCTTGTTACCTATCTTCGACAAATAAGAGCCGATTTTGATGATTTTTGTTTTATTGAATAGCTTATACTTCAAAGATAATATGATAAAAGTTTGCAAAATAAAAATCACCCCTAAGGGTAGGAAAATAGGGGATGAAATCGGTGTTCAGCAGTTAGATTAGGATTTATCACAAAAAATTTATGATGATCAAAATCTCAAAAAAAAATTGACGTTCCCATACAAACTGATGCCAGCTGGTCGCGTTTTAGTATGGGAAAGTGTTTTTTTTTGCGATTTCGATGTTGGTCCCATAGAAAAAGTTGATGTAATTTAGCCGTAGAATAACCCCTTAAAGTTTTATTTCACCTTTTTGTTACACACTGTATATTCTATGCTTACGATACAGAGTAGTTTTAAACTCATAAAATTGTGAACTAAATCCGATAAGCAGGCTATATAATATAACTATCACGATGAGTACATTACCTTTGAACATGTGGTGTCTCATGTCCAGCGTGATCATGTAGCGCTTGTTGGTGGGCGGCGTGAGCAGCCAGGTCTGGTCTATCAGCTTGCTCAGCGCGGCGATCACGGCCGCGTTCGGCGGCTGGTCGATGCCTGCACGAAAAATTTAATTACTGAAGCCCCCTAACGCGCACGGGCAGACCCATAGCACCTAATTAATAATTAAAACCCACAATTTAAACATCTACGTAGCCGTAACAATACACGGTCCTATCCGTAGGGCTTATTACAAAATAAGGGACCCCCCACACTAGCTCCCCATAGCCGAGAGACAAGCATACCGGACTTGGTGTCGCTATCTCTCTCTCTACACTTCTATATTGTCACGGATCACGGTGTTGTGGTACCGTTGTTGTTTCTGATTTCTGTAACACAAGTGCTTAAACTACTTATGATAGGATCAGAGCAATGTATGTAATGTTGTCCAATATTTCTTTATTATCTTGTGAATAGAAACTTTTCAAAAGCGTAATAATTTTATATCAAAGTATTTTTAGACGACTTACCCCAGTGCTTAACTTCCTTAGGATGCCTCCTGGTCACGATCCACTCCCAGAGGCCGGTGTTGGCGTCGAACATCTGGCGGGCGCGGCGGCGAGTCTCCTTCTCGGCTGCCACCTTAGCTTTCTCGTGCTTCATGGGCCTGAGAATAACAGTCTTGCTTTAAAAACAATTCAAAAGTTCCTCACTACACTTTTTTGCTTTCATCTTGTAAAATAAATTTCATGTATTTAATAATATATTTATTAAAATAAAGCTTAAATTTTTTTTTTTTTAATCCATCATTCATCATCATTTCGGCCACAGGACGTCCACTGCTGAACATGGCCTAGTGATTTCCTGATTGGCCGGTTGGAAGCGGCCTGCATCCAGCGGCTTCCTGCAACCTTTACCAGGTCGTCTGTCCACCTGGTAGGTCGTCCTACGCTGCGCTTTCCGGTACGTGGCCTCCATTCCAAAACCTTTCTGCCCCATCGGCTGTCAGTTCTGCATGCTATGTACCCAGCCCACTGCCACTTCAGTTTGCTAATTCATTGGGCTATATCAGCGACTTTTGTTCGTTTACGGATCTCCTCGTTTCTGATTCGATCTCGCAATGAAACACCGAGCATAGCCCTTTCCATAGCATGCTGTGCCTCACCATCCAGTGTTGGGAAAAAATTAATTGAATTACAAATTACTACAAAATTAATACGAAAATATTAACTGGTAATTACAATTTACGTAATTAGCAATTTATTTTATTTTTAATTTTTAATGTTAAGTTTCTAGTATTCAGAATGTGATTTTACAATGGATTAAACTTACGAGACTATAAATAATCATCATGGTACACGTTAGCTTGCGTATGCGTATGCGTATAATATGAATGTCGATGTCCATTTTGATCCAAGAGTATGTGGTTTTGAAGTTTCCTAATAAAAAAAAATCTGCAAATAGGCCTGAATTATGTTCTTTTACACGTCCCTATTAGATTTTACTCTACAATGCTGCAATGGACCAAGAGCACTAAGAAGCGCATAATAAAGATCATCAAAAAAATTTAATATAATTTTTAATTTGTTTGTAATTAAATACTATGTAATTGCAATAGTAGTTGATACTACATGTAATTAAATGAAATTGTAAGTAATTAAACTACATCTTAGTTAAATTGTAAAATAATTATTTATTAAGTACAAAAGTAATTAATTACGCCAGACACAGTCACCATCAATGTAACTTCATTTAATTTAAGGTGGCACTTCCCAAGCCAATGCACCTTCTCGGGGTTCTTTCAGATTAAGCCAATGCACCTTCTCGGGGTTCTTTCAGATTACGCGTTTTACGTTGGTTTTGGGCATATACGAGTTGGCACAAGGTTTACGCGCATACAAAAGCGACCTTATAAGCGCCAAAAAACGCTATCACTGAGGCACTGATCACAAGTTGGTGTCACGCGCTATACTAAATTATAAAGTAGTGAAAGCGATAGCCGCTTTCGGCAGCATTGGCTGTCGCAAGTAGCCCGTGTCAGATTTATTAGTTGCCTGTGTTGATGCTTACTTTTACAAAGTTTTTTCAACTCACTTGCTTTTCTTTTTGTAGTTGCACAGAGCGATGTATACTTCGAGCGGTGTGACCTTAGACTTTTTGATAACATCTTGATTGTTCAGCAAGGACACCAACACAGCTGTGGTGGTCGAGTCATTCGTTAGAAATCCCATATTGTGAATGCGCTGGATGTGATACAACAGCTCCTCCAGAGTGAATTGAGGTAAAACAGCATTCCATACCTACACAAAAAAGTATTGATTTGAATTCTTATAACTGATTGAACTACTGCTGAACTAAAAAGACCATCATAATTTTTAATTGGTCTGGTATTTATGGTAATTAAGGGGTTTGGATTGTTGTGAAATAAATGCCTCTTTTACCAACGTTAAATAGATATTGTCTCAAAATCTTGTTTATTTTTCTTCCTTTTTAGGGTTCCGTAGCCAAATGGCAAAAAACGGAACCCTTACAGATTCGTCATGTCTGTCTGTCTGTCTGTCCGTCTGTTTGTCCGTCCGTATGTCACAGCCACTTTTTTCCGAAACTATAAGAACTATACTGTTGAAACTTGGTAAGTAGATGCATTCTGTGAACCGCATTAAGATTTTCACAAAAAAATAGAAAAATAATAATAAATTTTGGGGGCTCCCCATACTTAGAACTAAAACTCGAAATTTTTTTTTTCGTCAAACCCATACGTGTGGCGTATCAATGGATAGGTCTTTAAAAATGATATTGAGGTTTCTAATATCATTTTTTTCTAAACTGAATAGTTTGCGTGTGAGACGCTTCCAAAGTGGTAAAATGTGTGTCCCCCCCTGTAACTTCTAAAATAAGAGAATGATAAATCTAAAAAAAAAATATAATGTACATTACCATAAAAACTACCAGCGAAAATTGGTTTGAACGAGATCAAGTAATTAGTTTTTTTTAATACGTCATAAATCGTAAACCGCAATTTAACTTTCGTTATGTTATGGATTTCATTTTGCAATAAAAATACCATAACTATGACTCGATTGTCGTGATGGGTGAACTTTCTCTCATAACGGTACCTACAGGTTTGTACGGAACCCTCGGTGCGCGAGTCCGACTCGCACTTGGCCGGCTTATATTTTTTTAATAATGAGACTTTTGATGGACAATATAAGTCTAGTTCATATGTTTGGAGTAATTACATCTATACACATATTCGAAAATATCTATGTACAGTCAATATTTAAAGTAGCTTAGTAGGAATCTTTACCAAAAGAATCTCATTGTAAAACACATCACAATAGTCTGACAAAATCACTACGCAAAATAAGTAAGAAGTCAGGTTACTGAGACATTTAGAAGAGTCAGTAAGTACTTTTAAGAATTAGTTTTTGAGTTTCAGCTACTTTTGATGCTCACTGTTAGTGCTTAGATGTGACGCGAGACTCCAACCTTGAGCTAAGTATAAGAAGAATATAAATAACGCTTTTAATAGTTAACCTACATCCTGCGAAGTAAGCAGATGGCCAGGCACATGATCCAGCGTGAACTGATTCTGTGAAGCAATGGCTGCAGCCGCCACTGGATCCTCGCAGTGGCGCAGATCCTCCACTTTCTGGATGTACTCGAACACTTCTTTGGTGCCTGGCTTGTCTGCCATCAGTTGTTTAGCCCTCTTCAACCCAAAGATGGCATACTTGACTACAGCATCACGGGCTAGGAAAAGACATGGCAATGTCAAACTGTTTGATAAATTAAAATTTGAAAAGAGATCAATATCTTCCTATTGGGATATAATTTAAAAGGTGTATGTCCAGCAGTGGACTTAAGGTTAATGATGATGATGAAATAATGTATAGTATTATTTAAATATAGATAGTTAAGCTCTTATGTAATTCTTGGAATTATAATTTTTTTATTAAATAATTTACTAATTTTATTATAGTTACATTACACTTGAAGGGGGAGGAAGAGAGTAAACAAAGTTAAAAAGATATTATATGACAATTTCTAACTAAACTAGTCTTAAACTTCAAATAATATTTAATAAAATGCATGTAACATAATTTTAGTAGCCCTCATTTTACAAGCATAATAATATTGTATCTGACAATGATAGCATTACTAATAATAATAACTTAAACCTCTGTTAATGAATAACCATAATAACCACCCTTGAGGTTGCTTAACCACGGTCACCCATCCATTTAATGTCCAAACTTGAGGTTGCTTAACCACGGTCACCCATCCATTTAGTGTCCAAACGAGGTTGTTTAACCAGGGTCACCCATCCATTTAATGTCCAAACTTGAGGTTGCTTAACCACGGTCACCCATCCATTTAGTGTCCAAACGAGGTTGCTTAACCACGGTCACCCATCCATTTAATGTCCAAACTCGAGGCTGCTTAACCATCACACCCAAAATATCAATGTCATAAAAGTAGATGGGTGACCGTGGTTAAACAACCTTAAGTACAGGGGCGTGCATTGGTTTCAGATGGGGGTAGGCTGTGAGTGAAAATTGAGTAAGTTTGCATGAACCAGTAGGCGATCTCGCGGCAGCCTAACATTGGTTAAATTGCACAGAAACGATCTAAGTTGCGCGCTTTAGTAAGGAATAAGTACAGGTAGACGACAAAATGGTTACAGAATATTTATTGTTTATTGTTGAATACGTAATTAATAATTATGGTTAGCTGTCGGTTTTTTATGAAGGTAGGCTCTGCATAATAGCCTATATGGAATGCACGCCCCTGCTTAAGTATAGTCACTATGTGACCATGGTTAAGCAACTTCAAGTTTGATCACTAATTGAATGACCGTGGTAAATCAACCTCTAGTTTTGTGACTAAATGGAAGTGATCGTGGTAAAGAAGTTTCATATTATATGCGTTATTGACCATAGCACGAATCCGAGCCCCGCCTTCGAATCGCTCCAAAACCGACGACGAGCCGCGCAACTCACGTCCCAGAAAAGACCCGTTCCGCTCACGCCTTCTGTGTGTGTTACGCTTAACGGACTATATCTTCATGATTTTTTATTTGATTGAGTAAAGAAAAAATTCGTGTCCAATATTTTCTGTTAATCCAACTGACGGACTAATTAGATTTTTTAGGAAACTAGACCATTGGCTCTTAAAGAATTGTAATTCCTGCTATAGCAATCGCTATATTAATCGCAAATCGCATATATGTTACCTTGGTCTTCCGGATCAATTTTAAGATGAGATTTTCGAAGAAGTGTCTTATGGGAGCGTCCATGGCGTGCCTTCACCCTGCTCATCTCCTTGGCCAGCTCCATTGGCTCTTTCTTGGTGTACCACTCCTTGACATGCTTGCACCAACCACGACCGTTTCCTGTGTAACAATATTACAATGAAAATAAAAAAAAACAATCATTCACTACATGAATACATGCTAAAGGATAGAATTATCATTTAAGTCTAAATGTTTTATTAAAAATATCAATGTTATCCAGTGGTGTAGCTAGGCGTGGGCGAAATGGGTCCGCGCCCACGGCCTGCCACTAAACTTATAATCTCAGTTTGTTTACGTTACTTAACGTACGTAACGAAAATTAAAAAAAATTTGGCCATACTCGTCACAGACTAGCAACACAGCTTAGCTTTGCAAAACGCATACTTCATACAAAACAGTGAAGGTGGTAAATATTTTGAAAAAAAAAGGGAGAATTTCCAGAAGGGAAAAATTCTGGAAGTTGTTAAAATTTCCTGAACCTGAAATATAGATAATACAAAACATAACTCCCAGTTCTACGCTTTATAAAGACATGGTAGCCTTTCGCTTATTTAAACATGGCGCCTGTGACTCTAGTGAGCGAGTTGCTTATCAGAAAGTTTGTCTATGAACAAGGGATTTCCCGATCTTGAGAAGTGCCGCTATCTCGCTCACATCTGTCATAATTTCTCCCACCGCGTATTTATATTTTTTCACTATCATGAGTACGTATACTGACGCTGCAACGCGTTCGAAACGTCGGGCTTAATTTGAAGAAGAACACTTTTACCTTCAAGAAAATTTCACTATCATGATAAGACCTGTGCATATGTGTAATGTGAATCGCAAAACTTTAAAAGTAATTAGACCTCTTTTTACTATCATTGTAAAAATTCGTTACTTAATCAGCTTTAATGGCTGTGAATTAGCACATGTATTGATCTAGTTTAACATGATAAACACCCTAGCCGCTAGAAGCAAAGAAGTAGACCTAGAAATGAACAGGAACAAAACGAAAGTGGACATAGTGGTCAGCGGGAGTCTGTTTGAATATGTCAGTCTATCTATAAAGAATCTCCACTAGCGACCAGACCAGTCGAAAAAAAAACAATTAAAAAAATCGCCAGCAGCTGAAGTATAAGTATAAAGAGGAGAGAGAGGAGATTATGAAGAGCAAAGAGCTAGGGATACACATTAAAAAGAAGACTTTCAACACACGTATCCTTCCATGTATAACTCAAGGCTGCGAAACATGGTCACTTTATAAAAATCACAGGGATTAACTTGCAATCTGTCAGCGGTCAATGTAGAGAAGTATGATTGGTGCAAAGCTGAAATCTTTTAAAATGCAATCTCAATAAGTGTAGTAAACAAGTGACCCACTGGTATCCTGGATTGCAAATGGAAAAACGGCCTTCCACTTAGAAGATAGGAACCCTGGAGCCTCAGTGGAGATGGATGGAGCAGGCCCAAGCCTAAAGGTACAGACAACGGCAGGTCAACCTACCCCAAAAAGTTAAAAATCATCGAATTTATTTTCAACTTTAAGTCCGACACAGAGATTAATATCATTTGACAATATTTGAGTTTTGTGGTAGGTTGACATGCTGTTGTCTGTACTCAGAAACAAGGGACATATTGTAGTAACTATTAATAATATTGTAACCTACCTATCCTGCATTGTTTTAATAATTTGCAAAAAATGGCTTTTTTATTTTATAGCTTAACACAAGATAATTGTGTGTGCTAAAAGAGGATCGAAGGCAATAGTGTATGGACCGGAACCACTACTGCCCATACCCCAGGCCCAAATAAAATCATGGTTGCGTGAAAGAACCAAAGAAACACATCTAACAGAATGGAGAAACAGCGAGGGATGCAGGCAAATGAAAAATGCAGTTCCGGCGGTATCAAATAAGCTTGCCCGCAACCTCATCAGATTAGCAAGGGACGAAATACGCAAGGTTATAGGTGTTATAACCGGTCATTGTCCCCTTAACAAACACCTGTTTAACATAGGTGTGACAGACTGCCCGACATGCAGAGGATGCATGGAGGTAGAAGAAACGCGTGAAAGAAGCGTGGCAGATCAACGGGCACGGATTCTTCAATCACCAGGATCTCTCCCGGAAGCATGCAGCAGTCTGAAAAGGCTGCTGACCTTCTGGGATGACCTAGGATGGTTGGAGTAAGAAAGACTAAGTAGCACGCACAATGGCCCAATCATGAGGCTAAGTGCAGAGAAAGCCCAGCTAAACTAACTAAACACAAGATAATTGTCTGGATTTTCTGTTCCTGTAGGATTACAGGAACACAAAATCGAGACAATAGGGAAATCAATTCTCTATGGCTTAATTCTGAAATCTATGCAGATTAAGTTTCAGGCAGAAGGTGGCTTAATATAATATAAGGGTTTCCATTGGAGGTATGTAAGCTTCAAGACTTACCAGTTTTCAATAGTCGTGTAAACTTATTAAAAAGCATCATTTGTTCTGGAGTTCGGCACACCTCAGCAGCAGCTTTATAGGTTGCCTCCTTCACTAATGGAGATCCCAACAATAAGCACTTGCATAAAGCAAAGGCTATTGTCTCGAACCGTGTATACCAGCCATCTTTGTAAGCCTAAATGGAAAATTAATAATGAGGGTTACACAATATAATAAATAGATCTAATATTTCTTGAACCAGTTCTTTTATATGGACACCTGTTCAAGTGTGTAGGTATTTACACACATTTTGTGGCATTACACCTTTCTAAGTACTAAAGCGTCCTAAAATTGGGTAGGATGATATTTTTTGCATAAAACATTTATTACCTTAAGGATGATGTTAACAACTTCTACATTGTTCAATCCATTAGACAGGGCATCATTTAGGGCCGTCAATCTGTCCGCTTCAAAGTATTTGTGAGAGGTCCAGCATCCCGGGAAGTACTTGGGAACTTCATTGCCGGTGTGAAGGTAGCGCGTCAGCCGGTTCCGCACGCTGGTATCGAGCGTCGGCTGAGTAGGCTCAGTCATTTTCAACAAGCAAAATTTATTTGCTCGTCCGAATAATTATTTGGCGTCGCAAAATGTAACACGTTCAGGCAGCAATTTCATCAAGATCGACTGACAGACGGTGAAGAAAACACAATCTGAAAAGAATACAGTCAAAGGTAAATGCACCACACGAGAAAGCTATTATTTTTTTGTCGGTATTCGAGCGAAACATGTGCCACACTCAATAAATTGAGGATGTGGCCAGAAAAAATCGACAATGGAGGCCAAATAAATACCCCACATAAAATTTACGCGTTGAACTTACTGGTACGGTCATAAAATATGAAATTAAACACGTGTTTAATTTCTAACATTAAACTTTTGTTAGTCTGAGGGTGAATAAATAAAAATGAATCAAAGAATTCTACACCTACCTATTACCTCGTTTTACAAAACTTGTTTGATTTGACAGTCAAAACTCAAATGTCAGTCATTGTTGCTAACACTGAGTCACTGACCTAAAAATTAAAATGAACTAGCTATCCGCTATATAAAATTGAATACCCGTTGGCTTAAAAATAAACATGGACTGGCTATCGCGTTTAAATGACAGCTAAAGAATTTTTATGCCCATCTAAAGCGCCTCTAGTATTTGAACCCAAAACTAAAACTGGTGACAAACTGCGACGGACGCGGCCACTGATCAAAACTATGGAAGTGGCTGCGGACTCGTCTTGACATTGTGAGGTCAAGCGCTGCCATTGGTCTATCCTTCAGTCAACTTCCGCCAGCCCAAGGATCACGCGCGCGATCCTGCTAGCTTTGAGTTCAACAGCCTTTAAAGGGTAGAGGAGAAATTACCCTCCTTAGAACGGCCAAATGCTAGCAACAGTGTTGCCAGACGTGCGATAATTATCCTAGATCCACGATATTTTTGAGTGTAATTCCAGAGAAAAAATAATTAATTATCACACGATAAATCTACGATAATCCACGATATTTTGCTCAGTTGGAGATAACTTTAGGAAATCATTTTAATCCGTATATTTGAACACATTTTACGTTTATTTGGACTGTCTGACTCTGACAGCACGATAGTGAATTAAATTTCTTTGCTCTAAGAACGAGATCGACTCTTGTCAGCGTAGAATTTGACAGTTTTGAAAAGGGTGAATTGTCACTGTCAGTTTGGTGTCAGTCATTATGACGAGAAAAACCGATTTACTTACTTTAATACTTGTTTAGTGTACTGTACTGCGTACTGCAGTTAAGTCAAAGAAAATTAATAAAGGTAGAATGCTAACTCCATACTACGAAAGTGAACTCGCTTATAACTTATTATCTTCGCCGGTACCTCCTAGTTCTACTTAATATATTAGATGGGGTTACTGTGCACGCTGAAATGTGGCTTACCTCGTGCCATCTAGCAAACACTTGATGCAACTCCATTATTCAACAAGACTCAGTGTACTACGTGTTACGAAATGGCGTTAAACAGCATTGATACTGATATCTATAAACTGACGTCTAAATTAAGGCGTCACAAGTACCAACGTATAGATAAATTCATCGCTATAGCTTAAGCACGAATGGCCTTACGGCGTAACACCCTAACTTATTCTTGTGGTTGCTCCATTACGATAAAATGTTTTTGTTGAATTTTGTCTTTTTTGTGTTTTTGCATTTACATGTATACATCTACATAAAAAACGACTGCCTTTTAAATGTGACTCGGTCTTTTTCAAGTGCAAATGTTAACCGATAGTTCAGATATTTTATTTATTTCATTACCAGTTACCAGTCTTAGGACGATAATGATTTTCACACACAACTACTACACCGCAATTAGCTGCCACGCCCTTCGTTCATTCATGTTACGGGTTTAAGCGGCGCGGCAACAGACATAACAGTTAGCGCTAGTTAGGCATTTTGAAGTTTCAGCTCTACGGAAAGCTTATAGGGTTGAGTATTGTTTAACTTGTGATACGACTCGCATCTCGGATGGTATGCGGTTTGGCAACGTCGCATTTGTTATTACGAAGAGCAAACTTAGATTCGCAACACTGAGCTTTGTGTAAAATATGAACTGGCGATCGCCCGCGGCTTCTCTTACGTTCTATTCGGAATGACACAAAATTGTTATTGCATTTTCTTAGGATAAAAAGAAAAGTATCTCTTAACATGTGCAAATCTTATGACGATTGGTTAATTAGTTGAGGCGAGAAAGTGTAACTAAAAAACTTACTTTCGCATTTATATTAATATTAAGGAGTTGCCTACTATTCGTTGTTTTTAGGTTGGTAATGAAAAGATATGGTGTTGAATTAGATCACATTTTCAGTGTTATTGATATTTGTGATTGAGTATAGTATAATCGTACAATAGTATTAAGAAATATAAACAAATTGAACAAAGTTTCTTAGATTATTACTTGAAAACAGTTCTACCGATCTGGCAAATATATTTTTTATGACATTTCTAAGTAATTAAATGGAACACTACGTGCTATAATTTTATAACTAACTAGCTGTCCCGGCGAACTTCGTCGTACCGCGTCGTTTTTTTTTGATGTTTTAATAGTTATTCTGCTGTTCGGGACGGAGACAAATCCAAACAATCATAAATCATAAAAATCGACCCGACTTTTATATACAGGGTTACATTTCAAAAACAAACATTACATTTTATTTTAAAAAAAACATCTAATTCTTAGCATTTTGATGGCAAAATAATGTTAGAAGCTCTTTCCGCGTGCAGATGTCAGTGCATTTCAAGAAAGATAGGAGGGGGTCATACTTTGCAGTCTATGCAATGCGAAACCAGTAAAACCTTGATTTTGCTTGCACCTACTTGGATCTATATTTAGGGACTCCCAAGTCAGCCATGGCAAATCTTGTTCAGGCGCGTAGGCGGGAGTTGCTCAAAGATCGACACAAACAAAGAGAAGGATATAATATTTTGAGTTATTTTAGTTTCACCTTATAGGATGAAGTTTACTCGTCTCTTGCTTATGACGCTCAGTACCACTTGCCACTGTATATGGTGGAGCGATGCCAGCTAGTAGATACATCATTTGAACTGTAGCGGATTTAAGACGGCCTTACGGCAGGTTTCATTTATAATATATATACGTATACCAGTACCATCGAGTACATACCCTATAGAGCAGCAATACAAACCATTTTTTTCCCGAAACTAGTAAGTGATTTTTCACTTACACATAGTATGAAATGACACTTCCTTTCAACCCTCGCCCATACAGAAACAGCACAGATACAGATTATAAAAGGGCGGAAGTTTTTGTCGAACAAATCATATGACATTTCTACTCTATAGGGTATGTGCTACATGACGAGTAGCTCCAGACCCGCGTGTGCAGAACAACTCCAAATATTCGCGGAGTTGTAGAGGATGGAGGTGGGCAAAACACCAGGTGATGCTCCCCACTTGGTAAAAGTCAGTCGACGTAAGAGGTTGTTGTGGGCGTAAACTTTGCTTTTAGCTTTAATCCTGATAAATAAAAATATATTATCCAAAAAAAAACTATATCGATTTCATCTATAATAAAAAAAATCGCTTCGAAACTTTCAATTTTGAAACAATACTACAACAATACGTAAAGTACCGCTCAAACCATAAAAAATCGTGTTCTAAGCATTTTTTTAATTCTTAAGTAAAGGAATTGGTGACTATTACTTGGCTAAGAATTTTAACTTTTGACAGTTCTAACATCACTCAATTACTTCACTATAAAAACAAAATCTTTGCTTAGCAATTATTTTTACTCAAGTAATTACTAGAACTGTCTTTAAATACGGGTGTTGTAGGGCCAGAGCAATGTATGTGATGTTGTCCAAACCTATTTAGCATTTGTATTAACGATGCAACATTAAAACAATCTGCGTTGATGATAATTGATAAATAACATAAAAACTTGTGGTTTATTCAGAAGTCACAAATAATCACATTACCCACACACATACGAATAATATGTGGATTACAAGCAACGGTAATTCAATATTTAGCCGATGCCAAGTACAAAGGACAGATTCAGAAAACACGTTTGTTTGTGAAGAACTGTTTGTTTTTATGTCTCTAAATGGTCCTAGTAAAAAGTAGTCCTAAAATCAAACCAATTAGGTATCTAGCCCAAAATTAGCAAATCTTGTATGTACCGACAACAGCTCGTAAACCTACCACAAAACGTCAAATTTTCTAAATTGATATTGATCTCTATATTTCGGATTTATGTAAAGTTGAAAATCGGTTCAATGACCTCTAATTTTTTGGGAAGGTTAATCTGATGACAGATAAAACATACTTGAAATACTTTTTATAGACATTCATGACACTAACATTTGCCCCCTTCGGGATTCGAACCCACTGCCGCTGGCTTTTAAGTCCGGGGCGTGAATCATTACACCAGACGTTCATCATTATAAATAAGGTACCTTTAAAAGATTAACTGGTACCTAACTACTAACTAGCTGCACTGATCTGGAGCGCTGGGTGAAAAATGCGCAGAAGGCCATTCCGATTCCGTGATTGGCTAGTCCCGCGCCGCGCCCGCACCGCCGCCACTGGGATTGGTTGCTTGCTCTGCGCGCACGCGTCTCTGATACGATGATCGTCTCGTAACATGCATACAGTCAAAATCGTCTCCATGCGGGGGATTGTATTCGCGACTTTGTTGTGACTTTGTTGACTTTTGTGTTTTGAGTTGCAACCTTTCCAAACTTTGCATGTTGTAACACATGGGTAATACCTAATACATGGTTATAAATTTTTTCTTATACGAATCTTTCTTATATTTATAGTCTATATAATTGTGCAACTTAATTGTTAGTGCCTACCTATATAAAACATCTTTTATTTTCGTAGCCGAGATGCGAATATGCCGGTCTTGGTGTCGCCGTCTCTGAAGTCGAGGGTTCGATTCCCGGTCAGTCAATGTAGAAAAATAACTTTTCTGTATTGTCTCGGGTCTAGGTGTTGTGGTACCGTCGTTGTTTCTGATTTCTGTAACACGAGGCTTTGGCTACTTACCATATGATCAGAGCAATATATGTGAAATGATGTTGTCTAATATTTTTTTATATTAAATATATATATATTTTGATACTCTTTAGATAAATAAAAGAAACAAAGTAGGTAACAGGTAAAAGCACATTAAGATTGGCACAATTTAGGGGGTCTTATCTCTTAATTAATTCTAATAGTAGGTATCAATTTATTTCGTGAGCTAGCTACTTACGTTTATCAAATTGTCAATTTAAACTTTGCTGAGTTATGGTGGTTATGGCAAAGAGTAAATAATTATGACTTTATATGGGAATCATTGAATCTAGGTTTTTGATAAAACTAACTGAAAATGTAATTCTCAAAACTAACTGAAAATGTAAAGAGAATCGAACTCGGGACCACAAGCGCATGAGGTATAACATTGAGTTCACTGCTTCTATTTAAAATAACAAGTTTGCGCCATCTAGCGTATTTTAGTATAACTGTATGTATGCAATGCAAACTTTTGCTTATACGTGCTATCTATCAGTATGTTCAAACCATCAAAAAATAAATAAAGCTGAAATCGAATTTGCTTATTTTAAATTCAATAAATAAAGGAAATGCAGTTTTCATCTCAAAAATTAATAATCATGACAAACCAAAACAGACAAATGCGATATTTTGCCTCTTTCAATTTTTTTTTTACATACAAGCAAAATGCGAGACAGGTAACACCATCTGTCGTAATTTATGGAAATGAGAAAAAGTTTGTATGGACACTGATTTGGTATTATACAGATGCACCATCTCCTACAAGATTTCGTGACCACCGTAAGTCGGGCTATTCTTCGGACTATTTTGTTTTAGCTGTATTAATCCGCCGTAGTAATGCGCCAGAGGTCAAAAGCATGCAGGCCACCACTCAAGCAACTGGAAATGTAGGAACACTAACTAACTACTGATAATAGCGTTTAATCAATAGATGGTGCTGCAGCCAATGCTTTACCACTGGCAACATAATTATTCTCGGATTCTTTCAAATTTGTGTTTTTAAGTGTTTTATTAAATTTAAGAATATTCTTGTAAATTTAGGTTTCAATATTAAAGAAAATATTGTAACTAAGGTTCAGAAGGCATAATAAATATTTGTCGGTCAATAAATAATAAAGTCTAGTAAATTGGAAACAAGAAGAATAAGGAAAAGAAAAGAAAAAACATTATTTAGTTCTTTCGCCGTATTTTTATTTTATTACGATACGAACAAACGATAAATCGGAAAAAGAAAATCAAAGTATTTATCAATAAACTATAAAAAAATAATTGTATAATTGATTCCAAAATTCACGAAAAAGTATTTAATTTTTATAGAAATATTAAAACAAAAAAAACAAATGTTAAAAAAGCCGTATTCGAACTCGCAACTTACAGAACACCAGTCTAAAATAATATCCATTCGGCTATCCGTGCTTTAAATACCGCTACCAAATTTTTAATTGGTTGTTACTTGTGGGTTGTGAGAACGTAGAAGGCAGGCAGGCCTACGACACCGCGTTTCGGGCGAGATAAATACCTACGCGTCGCGTCTTTTCGAATGGACTAAAATCAGTCGAGTATCACGCGCGGCGCGCTGTTACACGCTCTCACTATTAAAGGTTTTTTAAACGCGTACCTTTACGACTTAATTTACCGTTTTATTTACAGGGTGCAGGGTGTGCATTGCACACGGGCGCTGGGGTCCTAGGGGGCGCCGAGTGCCGCTCGCTACTTAGTACCCATACCATTTTGACCACGCGCTTACTAGGGGCCACAATGTTTGCACACGGTCGCTACATGGGCTAGAGTCGCCTCTGTTCAATCCCACTGCTGGGCAAAGGTCTCCCCCACACTCTTCCATCGATCTCTATCTATCGCAAATGACTCCCAATCCCTCGTCAGGTTAACTAAATCGTGACACCATCTTTTCTTTTTCTTTTCTTTTATTTTATCAAGGCCTGTTGTCAGGTTACCAGTTTAATTACGTAAAGATTATTGTTCTTTTATTTATTTTATTTCGTAGGTAGGTACCTACCTACCTACTTATGAAATGAAATAACCTTCTATCTAAAGTACCTATTTACCAGCTAAAATTCAAAGTCATTCACAGAATACGATAATAACTTATATTCATTTAATTCACCTAGAAGTTAAATTTACTAGCTGAATATTTACATAAATACTAAGTTAATATTATTATTGTGGCTACAACATACTTTAGTTTTTTGACTGAAGAGACGTTGTCAGATTGTAGTCAGTCGTGTATGTGACATAGGCGCCATACAATCTACACACCTATTTCATGCGTAGCATAGATTAGGGGTAATCTATGATGCGTAGGTATCGGCTAAATTCACAAACACAAGTCGCAGTCGTAGCCGTAGAGAGCGTGCTCGCGCGGTAGCTGACAGTACAAAGTAAAAAGAGCTCTCGCTTGTGGCGTTTTGGTGGATTATCGCTTGCTGTAACGCTTTTTATGCTATTATAAAATTAGAGTACTTTGCCCGGTGCAAGCTAATTTGCTCTTTGTTGCCGCACAGTGAGCGTAGATAATCTATTTTAGCATTTTTTAAATATTTTTTTTATTGCAGCATTGATGGGATAATTGGATCGGGCGGTCGGTCCATGTTTCTCGTGGTTTCGAGTTCAAACCTGGCTAGCATACATACTTATTCTCGGATTCATCAAATTAGTGATTTTAAAATTTTAAATGTTTTATTAAAGTTAAGAATATTCTTGTGAATATTTGAAGGTTTGAATATTAAAGAAATTATTTGAAATAAGGTCCCAGAAGGGATAATAAAAAGTTGGTCGATAAATAAATAATAAAGTCTAGTAAATTGGAAACAAGAAGAAGAAGAAAAAGGAAAAATTAATAATTATTTAGTTCTTTCGCTGTATTTTAATTTTATATTTATTTTATGACGAAACGAACGAATGATAAATCGGAAAAAAGAAAATCAGAGTAATCAATAAACCATACAAAAATTATAATTGTATAATTGATTCCAAAATTCACAAAAATGTATTTAATTTTGATAGGAATATTATTTTTAGAATTTAGAACTAGAATAAAATTAGAAATTAGAATTAATCATTTATTTGCTTAAAACATAGTAGTAAAAGTTGACACAAAGTCATTGTGTGCTCATGTTTTGCTACATAATGATAGCATGCAAACTTAATATCATTTAATTTGTGATACAATCAATAATAAAATTTAAATTTAATTAAAAGCAACAAATTAAATTAAGCAAAATCAAATAAATACTATATTGGAATAAGAATGTTAAAAAAAAGTTATAAAACAATAATCTGGAAAAATTAAAAAACCAAAAAGAGATATTGAATGCTAGGTTTAAACTCGCAACTCACGAAATACAAGTCAAGCATATTGTTCAATCGGCTATCCTTACTTTGTGAAAACTTTCCAAATCTTTAATTAGTTGTTACTTGTAGACAGTTCAAACGTCGCAAATTCACAACATATTCAAATTATTTCGGACAGCCACTAAAATTACTCATAAAGCGCCATCTATTGTAAGTTTATCTACTAAGCCAGGCGGTCTAAGGCTTAGTACAAATAATTGCCAGTAGGAGTGTGAGAACAGCATTGATATTTTTGAAAGATGTGGAAATTTAAGGTATTATCCCATTTTCCGTATTTAGTTTTTTATTCTGGTTTATATTTTATTTTTTTCAGGATCCGTTATTTGTTTTTATTTTATTTAACACAAATATCAATAAGAATTCGATACCTATAACGCCATCTTGTATAAAATTTTAGAACAATTCTCACTTTGTTCCGGATGAGTCCCCGCCTCCGATGACCACACTCACTGAACAAGTAATTCTATTCCATTGGTATAGTTATTTCTACTCTTTGAAGTAAGTTATTAATACCACACTGACAAGTTGTCAGGTGAGTGACAATGACAACTGACTGACAGTAAAGGAGAAGGAGATCAAATATATTAAATGAAGGAGATCAAGGAGAGAGTAAAAATTCACATACTCTGTCTAATCTGTGTACTGTTGTAAAATTGGTTCTCAGAATTAAAATTATTGATTCTTAAATGTTTAAAAAGTACATAACTCTTGTGTTAACAGTATATCTATAAATTGTTAATGTTTTAAATAAACCACCTCTACATGAGTTTAGATTTGGAAGAAATTAACGAGACGCAGCAACTCATGCAGAATGAGGGTGATGAGGAAGAGCAAAAGGTGTCCCAAGCGGCAACTTCGCCTGTCGCTAGCAACAAAATGTCTAGTGGAGCAGCCAGTCTTACCTCAAAGACGCCCGGCCAGTTGCTTACAAGTACAGGAAACAATAGTGTCAATGACTCGACCAAAGTGTCGTATGTAAATGAAAGACGTCTACATCGCGATTTAATGCGCTCCAACTATAATAATAAGCCAAAACACATTCCGAAAGAAGCTCCTGATGTAAAGCATATGGAGAAGGCATTATTAGAATTGTTAGATGACTTCCATACGGGCAAATTAAGTGCTTTTGGTACAGGGTGTAGTATGGACCAGATGATCAACATTAGAGACCAACAGGAACATTTAGCCAGACTTCATTTTCGGCTATATGCTGATGTGGAGAAGCCTACATACGACAACTTCGATAGTTCAGCTTCAAGAGATAAAATGGCTCAGCTGGTACAAAGCTTAGAGCAATTGTCAACATCGATTGAACATTTGCAGTCTGATGAAAGTGTAAATGTAAGCTGTAGTGAGAAAGAGCATAGCCAAAATATTTAAGATGTATCTTGGTATAAAACTGTTGTGCCCTGTTGTTAAAATTAAGTAATTGTTAGTTGTTTTACTTTAGTGTAAAAAAAGCAGGTGCATTGAAAATACATTATTAATATATATTTTTAATTATTAAACATAAATTTTAAGAACAATTACAATAATAAGAATCAATCAATCTCCATTGCAAAAATTACCTTAGCATAGCATAAAATTGAGAAGTATTATGGCATTTATATATCTACTAAACCCGTTATTCCCTATCTAGGTTACTTGTTTTCTCTTTTGGGTAACATAATATTCAATAGAAAAAACTATAGCTAGCTTAAACCAAATCAATTATTTAGGCCATAACAGTTAAAAAATAGTTACTAAGCTACTAGATACTTCTATTATAGTCATCAGCACATTTGGACACACAACAGTGTGTCAGGCCAGGTGTAGTGCGAGTTGGTTATTTTGTTTCAAGTCTCTTAACACAAGGTCAGTTCATGCTGAGAATGTTGCATTCTAGCATGAGCACCAAAACAATATGATTTAGCAAAATATCAACACCAAATATATGTTATATAGATATGACGACCATCTGGTGTAGTGGTTCGCACTCCAGACTACAAATCCAGTGGTTGCGGGTTTGAATAACCGCCAAGGGCAAATGTTTGTGTGATGAGCATGATCATTTGTACCTAAGTCATTTATGTATGTTTTTCCGTTATCTAGTCACCATAGTACAAGCTTTAGTTTGGGGCTAGATAATTGGTGTGACTGTGGAAACTATTTATTTATTTTTAATTTATATCGAAACAGTGATCATAATAATATGACGTTACATAATAATATGTGATTCAACATGGCAGCTAAATCTATCATATTTTTACAGTCTATATCGACTTCTCACTATATCATATTGTGTTTTGGAGCTCACGCTAGGGGGGCTGGTATACCTTTACTTAGACCAAGATAGCAAAATAATGTATGTAACCAAAGGAAACGTCATATAAGTAGGTTTGCCTCTCACTCATTTATCATTGTAGTATAAAAAAAATAGTTTATTATTTACAAATTTATTTCAATACACTGTAGTTTCTTAATAATAAACATCCTGCTACAGCACCAAAATGTATTTATAATTAATAATATCCAATTTAAATAAAGTTTAATGATGCAGCTTTGTTTATATAAATTGTTTTGCTATCCTCAGTAATCTTGCTAACCCAGATGTGTTTTCTTCAATAAATTCAATCATTTTTTATATACAAGCACCTTAAGATTTATAATTTATATTTACATTATGGGACATTTACTTACAATAATATTAAAACATTGAAATTGTCTGAATTGTAAAGCAATAAAGTGTTTAAACATTAAAATTAAACTTTTATTTATATTGTCTAATCAATTGTGCTCTTCCCTCCCGGACCGCTTACAAAGTGAACGCGTTCATTAACCCATATAAATTACATTTAAAATTGGTTAACACATTCACTGCCACTCAGCTGCTCTGGGACTTGAAAGAATTATTTTTTATTCTTGCTGCAGTTCCTACATACTTGGTAGAAATGTCTATTACCCTAGTAATGTGTTAATTTTTACACAACACATTATGTTTGGAATGTATGATTAAGATCTGAACTGCTAATAGTTTTTTTTTCCTTTGTATTTAAAAAGGTTTTCATTTCAATAGTATTTATTACCTCAGTATTACTATTATAGTATAAACTCAAAATATCTGCATACATACATACATTGGTATTTTGTACAATTTTAATAAAATTGAGAAAATATAACACTTATCAACTGTAAATATACAATGCAAGAATTTTACTTGTAAGTACACAGAACACAATTACAGAAAAGGCATTAGATTAATAATCTAATCTTAATAATATTGTCAAATTCTGTACAGTAATTTAACTTTCTCAAATTTTTAACCATCTCATCATGTATTTTCTTTATGTAATGGGTTGATGACTAACAAAAAATAGTGTAATAATCACACATTTAAGTATTAAAAAGTAAAACATTTCAATTCAGAGTAGCAATTATTAAACAATTAAAATAATCATACAATTGTGCATGTAGTAAAACTTTGACAGTTATGCAATAGTCTACAAAAATATTTGGTGGTAGCCGGTACCCTTTTTCAGAGCTTTCCTGCATGTAGGGCACTTATTACCATTTGACTTTATAGATAGTTTTATGCAATCCATGCAAAAAACATGACCACATATCGTTGAAACAATGGGTTTATTTGATAGTGAATCCATACAAATTGGGCAGTCACCAATTCTTTTACTTGTTGGAGAATTAGAATTTGGTGTTGATGTTGGACTTGATGTACGATTTCTTGGTTGTACTTTATTATTTTCTGTAGTTGGCTTTGGAATGTTATTGGTCATAGATTGTAACCAAGATGTAAAATTCTGTGACAGTAAATTTTCACTTATCCTGAGACTTTTCTTTTTTCTTTGCCTGTTCCGGCTTTCACCATTTTTTTGCCTTCTTTCAAAGAACTGAGTAAGTATTTTTAACTGCTGTTGATAAGAATCATTATTAGGTGTTGAATTACAACAGTTATCTTGTTTAGATGCAGATGGTTGAATTTCGCAGTTTACATCACATTCAGTAGGATGATGACATCTTGACAGAGTGTGGCTGGGTTGAAAGTTATTTATTGCAGAATTACTTTGTAGGTGGTTATAATGGTGTGTTGTTTGAAATTCTCTTCTGTCAGTAACACAATTACATCTGTGATTAGTTGTAACAGGTTGATTATTTCTCATTGCATTATTATGTGACTCTTGATTTATATTAGTGCAATTTTGTAAAGGTTCCAGATCTATTAAAATAGATTCAGCTGCTCTGTGATTCCTGGGTACATTGTCAGACAGAATAGGATGATAATTAAAATCATCAATTACTTCAACAACGTCTACATTATTTCCAGCAAGCATTGGTCTGTGTGATGTTTCTCCAATATTCATAAATATGACGGAAGATTGTTCATTTGATAAAATATTGTTTTCTGCAGGTTCAGTGACTTTAATTGTTTCTTCCCGTTTACTGTCTTTTTTATCTTTATTATGGTTACTTGGCACAGTTGTATTTATATCGCTTGCATCAACTAAAGTCACTGTATCTAAAGAATTGTTTTTTTTGTATTTTTCAATTATTGCTTTGTTTTGAGCTATTAAATCATCTATGTCAATAACTTCACAAACATCATCATTAGCTATGTTTTCAATGTTAAGATTACTATAGTAATCTTTTACAAGTATTGGAGAAGCAGGGTAAGTATCTTGTACAACTTGCTCACAGTCATCTGGAGAAGCTGGTTTAATATCTTGTACAACTTGCACACAATCATCATCAGTGTTTAGGTCTGTGTTCAAAACAGGTTTTACATCTTGTACCTGAAGACTGTCATCATTCATGTTAACAGTTTTGCTGCTAACAACTAACTTGTCATCAAAATCATATGTGGAGCTATCATCTGTTATTTCGATTATAGATCCATCTAATTTTGACGTGTTATTATATGAAATTGTATCATTTATTTCTATTGTTTCACAGGGTGTATCCAAAATTTCAATATCATCTTCTAAATTACTTTTAGATATATTTTCAGAGATAAGGCTTTCATTAAAACGTTGATCATTTTTGACAAAAGTCTCATTATCTTTAGATGTACTTGGTAATGGAGAAAATGTCCGTTGACTGCTACTGTTGATTGGAGTGTAATATTCATATGCTACAGTCTTATTACTATCTGAACTTCCATCACTGTCCCCATCACACTCTTTTAGATGAGCTGCAATTTCATCACTCTTAGCATTAAAAATTGATTTAGAAATATTGAGTTTCTTACCCCTTTTTGCCCTTTTTTTGGGCAGATCATCATCCTCTTCGTCATTGGAATCAGGACCATATTTGTCATCACCTTTACAGAACTTAACTGAAGGTTTTTGAGGTACTTTAGGTCGATCTTTGCAACCTACAATGTATGGTTCATCAGGTTTCTTTCGTTTCTTTGGTTTAATTATGGGTGGCGGGGTTTCTTCAAGCAATTCACTGGGATCGGAAATATTGGACACTAAATGTAACACTCGATTTGCAATTTCTGATATAGTAGTGGGAGATATGAGTTTCTCTTCTGGTTTAGGCTTTGGGTTATTTTTAGGAGTCGATGGAATAGTATTGTTTGGTGTAGCTGGTTTGTTTTCCTCATCATCATCAGAGTCTTCAAACATTTTCTCGAGTTCAGACAAAGAAGGCATGGGTTTTCCGTTGCCACAAAGCCTGAGTTCATCATCTTTGATTGAAGTGCGAACTTTCGGTCGGCCATAGCTACTGGATTTAGTGGTTTGTAATTTTTGTACAAGTTGCTTGGATTTTGCGATACCGTCATCAGAAAGAGACTTCCTCACAACATTCTTCTTTTTCACACGGTTGTTGTTTTTGATTTTAGAATTAGATTTCTTGTTTTCCGATTTCGGTTTTTTTTTCTTTGGTTCGGACATGATAAGAGCAGTTTTTTGCTAGACTTTAAACAACAACGTTCACGACCCAATTACTTGCTCAGTGGACCCAGCTACATTACCCTAGAATAATGTGTAACAATATAATGTAGGTACCCAAAAAAACCGCAACTCGCAACAACACAGATTATGTCCATTGCTCTTTTTTTTTATTTTTATAATTTCGTTTTACGGCTCTGGGTTCTTGCCCTTTTGAGCCTGAACCTGGTCCATTGCTCTGTGAAAACAGTGTTGCCAGATTCATAGGACAAAATTATCCTAAATTTACTGTAAAATTACCGAGTTTTTATAGCAACCTCTATTCACAAAATTATTGTTTTGGTAACTACCCAATCTTAAAAAAGAACAGAATTTATTGCTGAAAAGTTTTAATCTTGTAATTATTTGTTTACTTTTTATAAAAACAAGTTTTTGCACAAAATAAACCGAAATCGATTTTTCTCGTCATTCACATGATTGACACCAAACTACCAGTGTTATCTTACCTTTTGTAAAACTGACAAATTTTACTCTGTCAAGAGTCTATCTATAACTCAGCAAAGAAATTTAATTCACTGCTATGAGAGTCAGAATGGTCTAAATAAACGTAAAATGTGTTTAAATACACAGAATACAAATATTTCATAAAATTTTTTTCTAACTGAGCAAAATATCGTGGATTATAGTAGATTTATCGTGCGATACATTATTGTTTTCTAAAGAATTACACTCAAAAATAACTCTCTTAACAAATAATTATCGCACTTCTGGCAGCACTGTGTGAAACAGAATAAATAGTCAATTTTTGATTTTTGACTAGACGAACTGTCACTTTTTTTTAATGTTAACTGTTGGAATCAAGTCCTTATGCCGTGAACTGTCAGTCAACTGCTAGACGCTACTAGTGTATAATATACCTCCACGAAGTTTTTACTTACCTATGGATTTACTATCCATGGATATCCCATGATCTCAGCTCAGTACGTTAGGGCAAAAAAAAATTAATAAAAAGATATCTTTGGTTTGGGTACATTATCGTACGAATGGGAATCGTGCGAATATAAACTCAATTATGATTATAGGAGGCGCGAAAGTGAGGTGAACTCAGTTTAAAACACTTAAAACAGTACAAAATCTACGGCAATGCGGAGGTGCGTGATGTGTTTGCAGTTGATATTGATGCTCGTCTCTTAAATTTCCAATCCAGTGCCTTGAAGACGGCTTCCGTGTGTTCACTAACTATTATGGAGATAGCCAGCCCAGGAGTCCAATAAACTCTACTAATATAAAATATATATATGAGTCAGTCTATTCTTGATGCAACTTTCCATTCAGTGGCTGATCTAGCATTTTGTTTGGGGGGGGTGACTTGGTGGTGGGGTGAATCTGTAGGTACTTATAAACCGCCGATCAGGACATGTGAATTTTATTTGAAGATGTTAATCCCGTAGAAAAAGTTTCTGAATTTAAGCAGTAATAGAATCATTTCTGAAAGGTTGTGCGTTATTTCAATAACAACAAGACACGATGCTTTACTTTTATGTAGGAGGTAGGGGTAGCCTCCTAGAGATTTTTAGATATGGCCGGTTGGAAACGGCCTGCATCCAGCTTAATAAAGGTACCTTTATCATCACTGAAATTAAAAAGAAAAAGATTCTTATGAGTAATAGCTCTGTATCACTTTCTGTTGAAGTGAGTCTTGTTAAAAACCTCTGTTTGTTACGGTTTAGGTTTGTTAAGTAATGACATGATCGTATAAAACGGTTTACTGATAAACCTGGGATTTCTGGTAAACATCGTAATGAGTAGCAAATATAGGTAAAGGTTAACCGTTTTAAATTGTATAATTGGGTAATCCGTTCCCTGCTTTCAGCTGTTATAAATAAATCTATTCCAAATGTAATCGAATGTCGCATCTTGCGTTGTTGAAAGTTTGATGACGGCGTAAGTCGATACCCGGCATAAAGTGGCTTACATAAGCGAAAGCGAGGACACGCGGTGCTGTGGCGACTGCGAGCGAGCTTACCGCGTAGCGGCCACGGTTAGTCGCGATCCGTCTCGCTCTCTGTACGAGCGTTGATCGTGGAACGGCTCGCGTATCAAAACGCACTCCAACTGTGAAATAAATAAAAAATAAAACAATCGGTAACTTTTTCTGACTTCAAAAAATACATTTTTTTTCATAAAACAAGTCTGTCCAGAAATAAATTTGACACTTTTGAAAAAAGTTTTGAATATTGCATGAGGCGCGAAAGCTTTAATCGTGGGAAATGTTGCATGTTAAAGTTTTAGAATGGAATACAGCATACGGTAAGGGATCATTAATTTTATTTTACTTTTAGGGCGAGAGATACTGACTGAGATACGAGCTGACGATTTTATTTCGAAGTTTAATAAATTGAAAATTAATTCCGAACAAAGATTGGCTCCTCAGGGAGGTAAAGAAGGGATTTCGTATAATCTTTGTGGAAGACGACATGAATACATTTCGTAAAATTGCCTTTTTTTTCTACGTTTATTTTATCTTTTTTACCATTATATTATATCTGTAGGTAATACAATAATTTGAAATGAATAAATAACACATTCTTTCTACAATCACAACAAATAACTAGCTCCAAATTAAGCAAAGCTTGTATTATGAAGATTAGATAACGGATAAACATACTTAAATATGTTTAAAAACATCCATGAATTAGGTACCATTTATGCTCGTGCTCATCACACAAACATTTGCCTTTTGCGGGATTCAACTGCCTGGCTTTGTAGTCCGGTGCGTGAACCACTACACCAGACGGTTGTATATTCCATAAAGAAAGTTTATTAAAGTTAAGAACAATAATAATTTTCTTAAAAAATAGTTTAATGTGTAATCTATTTTGTCTCGTTTTGATAGGCTTTTAAGTTTTTTCAGTCGGCATTATAATTTGTCTATTTTTGAGTCCAAATTCTAGGTATCTCTTTTATTTCTTCACCCTTAACGGTTAAAGCACCTTAAGAGTTAAAATTTATACAGTAAAAAGGAATCAACAATAAAGGTTCAAACTTAGCGAAGATGTCGGTTGTTAGCTGTTTTTCTTTTCTATTACTGCACTGCACAAATTTATTTAAAATTAGTTCATAAACTATGCGCGAACATGCTTTATGTAGACATACTTTAAACATTTTAAGTACAGCACATTAACATTACTTGCCTGATGTCAATATATACTTCTATTTATTAAATTAGATTCTTGTTTTGACCATTATCAGTAAAATCAGTATCGGAAATTCATCATTTGGGTTAAATTATACTCAAATAAAAGAATAAAATCGTAGCACGCATGAATATCAATGAACGCGACGAAATGCTTTTCGTAGAATTCGTAGATGACGCAGTGACGTAGCTTCGTAAAATAAACTCGTAGATGCTGCTACGAAACGAAGTAAGCTTTGCTACTAACTATCGAGTTGTTTTATTTTTTTAAACATAAAATGATAACGGTGTAGAAAAAATATTTAGCTGTAAAAGATAGTTCGACTTAAGTTATCTTAGTCCCATTTGGAACGAATTTAATATTCATAGCACCTGGAGAGGTAATTAAAATGATAATATTATCGTGACAGTCGTTTTAATATTATAGGTCTCTAGGTACTTACTAGTACGTACTACGTACTTAGGTCTCTAGGAAAATTTTGTAGGTGTAGATTGATTTCAGCGCAAGTATAAGCTATTTACATTCACCAACTTACATATACGTTGAATTGAACATAAAAGTAATTTGGATGTACGACCCTTTCAGTAGGCATAGCCCTTCCACTTTTTATAGGTTCGTTGAGATGTAATGCTCACATGTTACGTGACTACAGCCACATTCTCTGTTTGTTTCTTAGTATGGATACTCACGTATCAGCAATTTTATTTTCTTGAGGTACTTATCTAAGTACTGCAATAAGACGACTCATTGGTTTAATTCGAAACTATACTCTAAATATGTGAGCCAGCTAAAAGCGATTTTCTGTTAGTTAACGTTAAATCCATGTTTAAAATAATGAATTTACGTTTGTTAGTCTCACAAAAACTCAAAAACGGCTTGAGTTCTGGACCGATTTGGCTAATTTTTGTTTTGAAATATTTGTAGAAATCCCAGAAACGTTTAAAAGGTTAGAAAATATAAATTGCAACATCTTTTATTTGCGGTACGAAGTTCGCCGGGTTAGCTAGTTTAATAATATGTGACTCGATGACGAGTGACTAGATTGCATAAAAGAATAAAACATACTTTGCCTACTCCAGATGATTTGGGGGCAGGGCAAGCATATGATGGACTTTGATAGTGAGTAATGTACTTTTCTATCGAATTTTAAAGAAATATACGAGTAACCTACCTTTGAACCATGGTTTAAGAATAACATACGTTTTGTACGTACCTTCGCAGATTTTCAATACGTTCAAAATGTACGTAAATGGACACGATTACACATTACACATGGGAGGTCAAAAAGGTACGTCAAATGAGTAAAATGTACCTACACTAACGGCAATGCTGGTTACATAACCTAACCTATAGGATACCTTCAGATTAGGTTATGTTAGAACATTGACCACAATTTCGCGTGAGCCGGCGGCGGCTGGCAAAGCCAGAGCCGAACTTTTCTAATTTCATCAGTCAAATGTAGTTTTGACTGGTAATGAGTTTTTGCTGTAACATTATGTTAACACAGATATTATGTTTTTACGCTAGATTAAAATAACTCTCTTTGGGTAATTCAAGACTAACCGCTTGTGCGTTTGACGCGTATAATTAGATTATTATGTACAGTTAACTACAGGTCAACCTACCCAAAAAGTTAACGGTCATTTAACCTTCAACTTTAAGTCCGTCATGTAGAGATCAATAGCAATTGAGAAAATTTTACGATTTGTGGTAGGTTGAATACCATAGCTTTAATATTCAAAACTTTTTTCAAAGGCACATTTTTCTTTCTACGTCATTGCAAACCAAGTAGACGATTACTAAAACTTTTCTGTTACAATTTTTCAGGTAAAGTGTGTGCTCTTTTCACGTGTAAAACTCGGGTCGAAATGTAAAAGTGCGTGAATACTCGGTGAAATGGAGAGACGGGCGGACGACAGACGAGCACCAACGCCTCAGGAACCAGGTAAATCTCCATTATTCAATCACGCTTTAACGAAATAAACGGAATTCGCTGAAATTTGGCGCACACGATAATTTTTATCCCGCTTTTGTGTTCGTGTGATGATTATTGATTATTTTGGTTTAATTCTCGAGTCAAATCTACGCAGGCGAAGTCGCGTGCTGATGTTAGTCGTCAATAATTTAGTCTAGGTATAGATACATTTTTGTCTGAGGCCGTTGTAGGAGCTGGCGAACAAAGCCAACTTGGGTAAGTTAATTTTTTACAGTAGAAGCTAATTATAATTAATAGTTGATAACAAAAATTATAGATATAACATATATCTGACTTCATGTCTGATGACATGACCGTTTCTGCATATAAAGGAACAACTTTTTAATGTTTAATGCGGATAGTGTATACCTGTATTTAATCACCTCAAGACCCTCTAAAAAATTATCTCCTGTGATGACACGAGGTTCACCAGTGTAACATACTTGGGCTTGCGTCATTAGTCTTAAAAATCTTTAGTCTAGTCAGTCAGTGACTATGTTTTAGAATAAGTTGTAGGTTAAAATTATACTAGGTGTCAACTGAATATTTTTCTTTAGTAGGACAAGTTCTCTCTATCGTAGTCTAAGCTACATTGAGGTCAAGATCATGCCTATTTGTTAAAAATACATTGTAAGGAAACCAATAAATAAAATAAAAACTCGTATTTTAAGCTTACAACATTATTCAAACAATGGAAGCCATTTTAATCACTGTTCAATTGTTGCCGAATGTCCTTTGTGGTTATAGAAACATTTTAGAATTTATTCAAGTATTTTAATATTCGTATTCTTTTTATTTTTACATTTTTCAAATATATTTAGATAATGTAACGTTATTACAAAAAGAAACGATCTTTTCGTAGATATAATTAATTTATTTATGTAGTGAGCTTCGAAAGAAATAAGAGCAATAAGCACTCCTAAAGTACGGTCTTAAATGTTATCGCGTACGTATTTAAGTATATTAGAGTAAGTATTTTAATCTTTTAATCTAGCATATGGCATGTGTGCCTATTATCATCTAAATACAATGCCGAAATCCATATTTTTATATTAGTTAGTTATTGCATTCTTCAATAAGTCAGACTGCTTTTACCATTTTTGACAATTATTGTCTACGACATAAAAAGGGCACTTGTTTATAAGTAAGGAATCGGAGTTGTGGATTCATTTCGCTCGAATGTTAACGACTATAGACGGTAATAGAAACTGGAAAAGGCAGAGATCTGAGAGTGACATACCCTGTAAAAATCTTTACACTAAGTTCACACATGCTGACGACAAAAATAAGCTGATATTAAAGTAAGAGAACAGTGACTAGTTAGAACAAAGAACTATTCCGAATTAAAAAAGTAAAAATTGCTCTACCCTTGCCTGAGAAAAAGATCTTAACAGACGAAGAGGGTTCTGTTTTATTCTTCGTACGAAAAATTATACCGAAAATACAACATATATTTAGCCCTTTTTTGTTTGTAGTTTACAATAGGGTGCATTCGCAAATACCTTGTGTCAAGCAATGTTTCAAAATATTCCAAAATGGATAAAAAAGTCTACATAAATATAAATAATATAAAGCTTTAATATAAATAATGTTTCAATGTTCCTCCCCAAAAAGTAGTACAGTATGGATGCACCATTATATTTTTATCCTTTTTATGGGCGTGAAAAGTAAACAAAGAAAATGTAAAGCAAAAAGGAAATAGCAGGTGGGGTACATTTTCAGTCCACCCTAGTATTCACGTTGGAGGTAAGAGTACACAATGAATCCTAATTAGAGAACGGAGTGCAGTGGACCACTAAGATAAATAAGGAATTATTTTGTGCAACATATAAAACACAAAGCAAGATACACATTCAACTTTTAAAGACGAGATTGAACCAAAAGAACAACTTGATTGTCAGATTTAAAAAAAAAAAAGTAAAAATTATAAATGACGCGATGGCAAACAAGAGAGTTTGTAGTAAAACTTTAACTAAACTGTTGGTTTTCGTTCTGTTTTCTCTTCCTAATTTAAAATTCGCTTTGAGGAAACAAAGACACTGCTTTTTTGTATTTTTTACTACAGGAATTTCGTAATACTCATATATTTTCTTATTTTTAATTTAAAGACCCTTTTAGACAATTGGAGGCTGAACCGGCTTATCTCGAGCGGTTAAGTGATTAAAGAGTGAGGCTAAAAGCGTTTCTTAAAGAACAATACCTTGTTCAGTATAAATAATTCGGTATAGCACCAGGTTTTCTACTACCTAAATGAAATTGAGGTCAATAGCGCTTTCAATTGATTGTGAATACTTTATGAGTCAAGTGACTTACTTTAAGAGACAAACGTAGGAGTCAGTTACGCGAAGTTGTATGTTTGGTAAATATTATATGAGTAAACGTTACCTCTAGAACGATAAATGAAAATTAGTGAACATCTTTATGCCAAGAGCGTCAGGAGAGTGAATTCAGAGGAGTCCCATTTATAAATAATAATAATCTATATATATTATAAAAAACAAAGTTGGATTAGTTACACTATTTATAAGTCAAGAACGGCTGGACCGATTTTTATGATCTTTGATTTGTTAGATTTGTCTCCGCCCCAAATAGCAGAATAACTATTAAAACATCGAAAAATTCACAACAAAAAAATGAAGTTCGCCGGGACAGCTAGTAATAAATAAATAAATAATAAGTAAATGGAGATTATTGGTATTGAGTTATTATCATGATCCAATTTACGCTGTTGTAATAATCACTAATGCTCAGGTTGATAAAAGGAGAAGAAATTAATTATAATTTGCACCGAACAAAATGATTTCAAATGAACAAAAACCCAAAAGATGCAATGTGCAGTTTGTTTGTTTTTTGCATCCTTTTGTGAAAAATGTTGGTTCCTAACTAAGTTTTTTTTAATCTAATGACTACAATTTTGGATAACAATTTTGCAAGACAGAGATAACCAAAAAGCAACGTCTCTTAAAACTAGGCATGTTCTCAATAATTGCCACAAAGAGAATTTCTTAGATTTCCCATCAGACAATTCAACTCATTAGACGATTTAGAATAGCTGAGATTATTCGGTTCTAGATTTAACAAAGGTATTCCTAATTAATTATCGGGACACAAAGGTTTGAAGGGCCGCCCTCATCTCACAGATATAAATGGTCAGTCACCCACAGAGAGAGAAAAGGACTTCAAACATTTCACAAATTAATCAAGACACAGTACCTATTAATAACCTTCTCCCTGTGATAGACTGGATAGTTATAAAGCTTCAGTACCAAAAATAAACGTTAGTTTTAAATTTAATTTTCAATAGCACTGAACTGATTTTGAGAGTAGGCTAATGATATTATTGATATAGTTATGTATACATGTATTCGAGGTGCTGGTATGACTTATACTAGTTATATAGCCTCGTTTTAGTTTTCGGCTATATCAACTCAGAAAGCTCTCGATCTATTTCGTCTGTTGTACTACAAATACAATTAATTTAAACACCAAAAAGGGTTATACGAAAGGACAGAAATGACGCAAGCACTTCACAAGTATGTGGATGATCACACAGTTGACAAACACCCTCTAATTGATGGCCCTTACTTATGTGGTTTCGCACTCAGTTTTACTTTTGTTGTTTCCCGAAACTTTCCTACACTAACGAAATAAATTCGACGAACGAGATCCCACAAGTAATATCGTGACAACATTATGTACTTACGATAACTTTTTCATCGGAGCCGACCTCAATTTGAAGGTGAGTAGTTATTGGTGTCGTAAAACACGAAACTTTATGTCTCTATTGCTTTTTGCTCACCTGACTTTATTTAAATGATTCCTGAGAGTGGCCATGTCACTCCGGCTTAAAAATAGGTAGTATGATTTATAGTTTCGGCAAAAAAAAAAAAAAAATTGCGAGTAGTTACTCATGATGTCACAGTATTCACAGCTAGTGTGGCTCTTTAGAAAATGTAGGTTCGTAACATATTATCACGAGGTTCGATTCTGTTTTGAAGTTCCTACAAATTAAGGTACGAAAATATTTTTCTTGCACATTATTTGGCAATTAGGACGTCGATGGATGTAATTCTGGGATTGGTAATTTTTTCCAGACGTGTATTGATTATGCTCTCATTCACCTCTCTGTTCGGTCACTGGTTGACAGGTCTAAAATGATTCTTAATATTGCTTCCGTTATTTTACGTTATCACGGCATAATGTCATGATGATCGTGGTTAGAAAATATGATTTATGGATTCTTCTTCTTCTTGTGTCAATGGCAATTCTCTTAAATTGTTGATGTCCAGTATTCCGCCACACGAACTCACTTTTCAAAGTCAAAAGTCAAAGTCAAAAATCATTTATTCAATTCAGGACAAAATTGCCACTTATGAACGTCAATAACAACATTATAGGCCCCTAGGGGGCCAGAACATGTCTCCTTATTTTTTGGGCCCTACTAGCGCTTCGAGACAAGACACAGACAATCTGGCAAGTGCTGAGAAGAAACGCCGGAACAAACTCAGTCACCACTAGCTGCCACACAAAAAATATAAATCAAAATAAACAGGTAGTACATCAGTTTAGTGCAGGCTGGACTGACCATACATTCTTGTCATCAAGATAGTCTTGAATTTTATAATACCCCTTAGACATCAGTGTAGTTTTGACATGTGACTTAAATTTATTAATAGGAAGTTTGGTAACATTGTGAGGTATATTATTGAAAAATTTAATACAATTTCCCAAGAATGAATTACTTGTTTTGGCCAATCTAAAGTTTGGGACTATAAGTTTGTTTTTGTTTCTGGTGTTATATGAATGAATATCACTTTTTTTTATAAAAAGATCTAAATTTTTGCGTACGTACATGATATTATCAAATATGTATTGAGAGGCCACAGTGAGTATGTTAATTTCTTTAAAGAAATCTCTCAGGGATTCACGCGGACTAAGTTTGTATATAGCACGACTAGCTCTTTTCTGTAAAATAAAGATGGTATCGATGTCCGCAGCAGAACCCCACAAGAGAAGACCATAAGACATAATACTATGAAAGTAACTGAAATACACCAGCCTTGCCGTTACAACGTCAGTTAGATGTCTAATTTTTCTAACCGCAAAGGCAGCTGAAGCAAGTCTCCCAGCCAGAGTGTCAACATGTGGTCCCCATTGCAACTTCGAATCCAATGTAATGCCCAGAAAAACAGTGGAGTTTGATAGATCAAGTTTTTCACCATTTAGTAAAATCACTGTGTTAGCTTGTTTCACGTTAGGCATAGTAAATTTAATACATTTTGTTTTTTTTGTATTAAGAAGTAAGTTGTTACTTGTGAACCAATTTAATACCTTAGAGAGAGCTCCGCTTTCATCGTCAAATACCTCTTCGCCTCTTTTTAATTTGAAGATTAAAGAAGTATCATCAGCAAACAGAACTATCTCACAGGAGTCTTTAGAATAGAAAGGGAGATCGTTAATATAGATCAAAAATTGCAACGGTCCCAATATTGAGCCCTGGGGCACTCCCATTTGAAGCGGGGCGCCAGAAGAGTTAGTACCATTAACGTTTACTGTTTGTAATCTGCCTCAGAGGTAAGAATTTAACAATTTTGATGCGTTATTAGATACACCGTAATGTTTTAGCTTCATAATAAGTGTTTGGTGATCGACACAATCAAACGCCTTCAATAAATCACAGAACACACCTATCGCATCATGCTTATCTTCATACGCATCCAAAATGTGTTTGACAAGTGCCACCCCAGCATCTGTTGTATTTCTACCTTTAGAAAAACCAAACTGTTTCTCGTGCAGTAAATTGTTAAGTTTAAAATGGGAGAGTAATGGAAAATTTTGGTGACGCGTAACATAGATCTTCGCGTGTGCAGCTGTTAGAACACGTATGACGTGATAAAAGGTGGCCCATTGTTGAGAGAGAAGCACCACAGACACACTTGCCATTGGTGCCACATTGGTTGGTGGTTTATGGATAAGAAGCCACAGAGCTCTTCGGTCATTAGATTTGACCGAAAAATATTTAATCACAATGACAGCAAAATGACGGAACCTAACTTTTGAGTGTTGTTTTAATACTTTACGGTTAGTCGCTTAGATATCACATTGTTTCATAATTTGAAATTAATTCAAAATAATTTAATCGAATATTGTTATCCAGTACATCGTTCTTCTTCTATTTCTTTTATTATTACAAGTAAGTAAGTTTTCACTTAAGGTCTTTGAAACACCTTATTTTCATGGACATATTTTGTTTGAACCTTGATATTAGGGTAGTTCACTCACCACCAATTTAATAGCTAAGATCTTTAGCAATTATTAGTACAACTATCAAAATTCAGTGAGATTATAATCGTTAAAAGATATGGCTCTGTATAACATTCCATGGGTGTTTTACAACGTGATTTACATAATACTCAGGGGAAAAGCTAGTAAACGGGATACTTTGCAATTATTAGTGTGGGCCCAAACGTTTATCATGATTTGTAGACCTATTAATATTATACAGTTACAGTTTTATGCTCTACATTATTCGAGTCGTAAAGCTTAGTCTGGGATGTTTATGCTTAGCTATACGATGTCTAAATTGTAAACAATACGATCAGTTGTTTGTAGGAAAAGGACGCTTTTAATTTACATGATAGTTTTGATGCTTTTTAAATTTATTAACATGTTGGAATCATAGTGGATGATGGCCATGGCTTTTCCTCAAAGATTTCTAAAGGGAAATATTTTTGAAAAAAACTTTCATGTAAAAAATATTTTCTTTGATAAAATAAATTAGCAACCTGTAAATGCAAAAAATTTAAAAGTTTAATTTATATAGGGAAACTGGCAAAAAGGAAACCCGGTGATGAAACCAATAATGATTGACCTTGTGTCAATAAAAATATTATTAGTATAGCGGCTCATTTCATAACTGTGTGTGTGTGCGGCTGTGTGAAAAATAAGATGTTAATTCTTTTCACAATAGGCTATTAACCAATTTTTTATGTATGTTGGTCGGGTCATAAAATAACAACTTACGGTTTAGTCATAAAAGTGGTTTACTATTAATAATATTAGCTAAATCATGCCCTAAGAGGTTTTGAGTATTTGGAGTTGCATAGATAAGTTGCCATAGTAAATACTGTAGTGAAGTAAATTACATTCTATAGATACTTAAGCGCGGTATTTATTGGTCTCCAGGGCCATTTTGTCCGTCCTCCTTTAGAATTCTTGAAGTAGAGTAACAGGTAAATAAATGATCAAAGTACGAATTCAATTAAGTAAGTATTAGATCCAATTCTAAATACATTTCTATTGGTATTTGAATATTTTATTGATCCTAGAAAAAGGCTAACACGTGTATAAAGTTACGTTTTTTAAAGTGTTTAATAAACTTAGGTACTTTGTGTTTTTGTATAGGTAATTTTATATTACCTATTGATTTCCCACGAATTGAGGACATAAGGGAGACGTCAAATTTAAAAAAAAATCATCAATACGTAAATCTCTTAAGGGCCGATTTTAGTGCTCAAACACAACAACTTTTTGTATGGTACAAACAACAATCGTTTCTTTATACAAAACGTAACAGCTGATAGAACATTTCATAAGAATATGAAGTTTTTTTTAAAGATTCACTGTTGCTCCTTTAAAAAAAGTTGTTGTATTTGAACACCAGAATCAGCCCCTATGAGGTTTTAAGTATTTAGAGTAACACGGTGTATATTAATATTATAAATGCGAAAGTTTGGATGGATGGATGTTTGTTACTCAATCCCGCCAAAACGGCTCAACGAATCTGGATGAAAATTGGCACAGAAATAGATTATTAAGGGTAACCTTTGTGCTATTCAAGACTATAATCTATTTCTGTGCCGTACATTTTTACCGTAGCCGTACATTTTTCTAGGATGAAATTTCTTTCATCCCAGAAAAATGTACGGCTCCCGAGGAATTGTTTTTTTGTTTTTCATAGAGCAAGGGATCGACATGATTTTTTGCATAGTTGTAGTTAGGAGGTCACAGAATGAACTCAATGAAAAATCTGGAAGTTAATGCGAGGCTTATGTTCAGCAGTAGACGTCCTATGGCTGAAATGATGAATGAACTACTCTTAATTCACTTCCTAAGGTAGTAAAAATGAAGGTGATAAGCCGCAGGAACAGCTAGTTTTTTCATAAAACTATTTTTAAACGTACTTGATGTGTAGGTACTAAATGGCAACATAAAATTTTTTTACTATTCATATTGACGCAGAAATGTGAGTGAGAAATCTCCGAAATGACTATAGGGATACGATTTCCACTTATACTCGTAGACTGACAAATTCACGTTCATGCAAAGCCAAGACGGGTCGTTTGTAAAAATAAAAATAACTACATATAACATAACTTAATACCAAAACATTAATATGTGCAATTCTGACATGAATACATATTTATTAATATTACACTTTTAACCAAAAATTGCACAATTCATTTTTTTATCTGTTCAAAATTCATATAGTTCTGATAGGTAAGCAGCAAGTCATGTTGTAACAAGACTTCTGTGTTAATAATGTAAGTAAACAAAGCTAATCTCTCCAATTAAACGTTACATATTTCGCCACTTTATTTACAATGAGGTTAAAGCACAGTAATGCTGTTTGGTATTTGATTTATTTAATAAATTCTAGTAATTTAAATAAAGCACTTAACTACTTGTTTGCTTTTCATTAAATAAAAAGTAGCGTCGCAAGCAGCCCGTAGAGATTTCTCTAAATAAATACGTTTTTAGTTTAAGGCATTTCATGCTGACTTACCTGTTCACTGTTATAATTTCATTTTCACTTTTACCCTTAGAAAATAGTGCAAATGGGAAAACAGTAATCGTGCTAGAAAGTAATTGCAATTGCAGGGTTTTGTCTTGAGAAGTTACGATTATTAAATTAAATCATTATTAGCAAATACGTATTACCATTGATTTCGTAGCATACGACTACGACGTAGCACTACAGCTGCCACTACTCTACTACGAGTTTAATCATTGCTCATTTAAAACTAAACTAAATAAACGTACGATTAATCGTATAAACTTGCGGTTCTAAGTTTCAGACTGTTCAAAGTTGGTAATTCATAGTTGGGGAAATGTAGACTTTTAAAAATAAAATACCACAGACCCTATCAATGAGTTCAAAATGCACATGAAAAAAATCCTATGAAAAAAAAATTTACAATGTAAACGATTATTTAAACGATTTATTAAAGTGAGTTGGCCTATTACCTGCCTAGCTCACTGTTACTACATGTCTTGTAAATGTATTTCCTGTAAAAAAGGCTCACAAAGGTGATTGAGTTCGTTGCGCCGTTTCTTCTCATCACCAGCCGATATTTACTACCCAAGCGGTGGTAGGGCAAAGCTGTATTTTTGGGACGTGTATTTATAAGTGCCCGGAAGAGGGCCTTTATACTGAATTTCTATTATATATGCCTTTCAATGAGTTAAGACTGAGTAACAAAGCTAAGTTTTGCATGTTAGTGAGCTCTGAAAACTTTTGAAGTAAAAAGAAATACAAAATTATCTAATAGCACTGGCATAGTTATGGCGTTGTTCCCTGATAAAGGCTCGTGAGAGACGGAAGAGCTCGGGACTTGCGCTATCCCGCAAGAAACCCTTTATCGCTCGGTCGGAGCGGAATGGTTTACATGTGTTTTATTATCATAGTATACTGTAGGTACTTTTTGTCCTGGGAAAAGTATTTGGGGCTGTGGAATTTGTGATAGAGTTGTCTTTGTAATATTGTATTATTATTTTATTGTTAACGTTTTATTTACTGTTTGTGTGTTCTTAATTATGTACATAATATCCCTTTAGCTATGAAAAACCGGCCAAGTGCGAGTCGGACTCGCGCACCGAGGGTTCCGTACAAACCTGTAGGTACCTATATAAGTAAAAGTTCACCCATCACGACAATCGAGTCATAGCTATGGTATTTTTATTGCAAAATTAAATCCATAACATTACGAAAGGTAAATTGCGGTTTACGATTTATGACGTATTAAAAAAAACTACTTACTAGATCTCATTCAAACCAATTTTCGGTGGAAGTTTGCATGGTAATGTACATCATATATTTTTTTAGTTTTATCATTCTCTTATTTTAGAAGTTAAGCAAAATCGGAATTATAGGACCACTCATGTATCTGTCTGTTCGTCGGTGACATCAAATTTGCTCAGAATCGGTTGAACCGATTAAGTTGAAATCTGGTACACATTTAAACTTCTGTGGCCTTAAACACCTTATATATATATTTGACGTTATACCCATTTCATATATACTTATATGAAAGACCCCTTTCGTATAACGTCGAAAAATAAAATTTGAGTATAGGTGGGAAACTAGAAATAAAAAAAAGTTTTGCAAACTGTGTGACATATCAAATGAGAGGTCTGGTTTTGTCTCAAATATTTAATAAATAAGTACCTGTTATTTAGTTTTTTTAAATACATAAATTATAGTTATTTATTTATAGATAACAGGTAAACCTATGTAAAGTACGAAATTCTTTTCACTTAAGTTCAATTCGCGCTTCTCTGTTTTTTTTAAATAGTACATTCTGCTATGAGTAACATCTTAGCAGAGCTAGCAAATCAAGTTACGTCGTAGCGTATTTTACTTTGGATTTTAATAAATGAACACTTAATTTATTTTTCATATCTTGTCTTGTATCTTATTTATAAATATTCATTATTTGGTCTCTACAACAAGCATTAGTTATTACAAAACTCCCCCAGGAAACGCTTTGACTTTGCTACTCAGAAACAGATACAAACAGGAAAACGTTTCCCTGAACAGAATATTGATTGGGCCGTTTATTTATTCCCAATTGCGGCTGAGTCACAAACCAACAGCAGTGGTGGAGTTTTCGTGATAATATTAATGAATTCCGAATTTTACAACGATACTTACATATCTTTTTTATTTTCCAGAGTCACAAACTGGTGTAGTATTTTATTATTTAATAAAATCTGTACTACAAGAGTCATGAACTATAAACAAAACATAAGCAGTGTGGTTATTAGAAAGCTAAAAAGAAAAAACATACAACAACGACACAAAAAACATTAAATTAAAACAAAAAAGAAACATCAAACACGACATTAATAAAACAGAATAAAAAAACAAGTACTTATTTAAAATGAAAAACCAAGCGGTGCCATTATCTGCCTATAATGTCCAGGATAATGGGACCTCACTCAGCTAGAGTCACGTCCTGTATAGGCCGCGACGCTAGTTTTCAGTAGGCCCCAGTAGTTCTTACGTCAAGCTCTTTATAGAAAACCGGCCAAGTGTCTGTCGGGCCACGAGCAATGCAGGGTTCCGTAGTTTTTCGTCAGAATGTCAGGTATTTGCTACCTGTTTTACATAATTAACAATGTCTAAGTATTTCTTTTTTCTAAGTACATTTGACAAGTTAACTTGGTAAGTTCTTAAGCCCTTAGCTGTAATAGTTTTCCTTTTAACTTCGTTATACAGGGTTACATTTCACGTTAGTGCCAATTTTTCAGGGACCACTCAGAATCAGTAACTAAATCGATCTACGTAAAAAACAAACTCTTTTTTTCATTTTTATTTCTTCCATTCTGCATTTGAAAAATAGAATTAATAAGTAGAAAAATTACGATTACTCGATTAAATTGCACCGTATGTGCGTGCACTGCATGAGGTTCTTTTTGGAGCGGCGTCGGCGTATGCCTGTGAACTCTGATGAATGACTGCGCGTCTCGCGTTTTCTTTTTTTTTTTTCGGAATTTTTAAAGTATATTTCACTCCAGAAATACGACGACCGAAATTAATTAGTTACGATAAATTAGTATTTTTACATTGTTCTATAGATCTTATTTTTAAAATTAGGCACTATTGCCTACATTACATTAATTTGTAACCCTGTATATACTACTGGTGTGATTGTTTTTTACATTTAGCTTGACTAACAAAAAATTACAGATTATTATTGGATCGTGTAGAGACTAAACAGGGTACCAGGTATCATTTTAAAAAAAATAGTTTAATCTACCACGACTAATAAGTATATATCATATGCGAAATTAAGTCTTTCTAGTACTAAGAATCTCTGAGGTAAGCTGCAGACAGACAGACACACAGACGGACCCTAAAAATCAAAATAAGTTGAAGGAATAATGAATCAGCTCTTAAAACAAGACCTCTTGGTTATGACCCTGGGTAATCTGGGTACATAATATGTTAAGTAACTTTATGATGATTAAAACCGCCTTAGTATCAGAATAATTATTAAATATCAATTCATCGCTTTAGCGGGCGGTGCACGGCTTTAGCCGTGATAACTATAAAACTTCTATTATCTCTGAAATGTCTTAAGAAGCCAAAAAGAATCGTAAGCCTATCTTATGTCACAATGTTCGTTCCCGTACTCCTCCGAAACGGCTTGACCGATTCTCATGAAATTTTGTGAGCATATTGAGTAGGTCTGAGAATCGGCTAACATTTATTTTTCATACCCCTAAAGACCACGCAGACGAAGTCGCGGGCAACAGCTAGTATTTTTATATTAAACTAGCTGACCCAGCGAACTTCGTTCCGCCAATTCGTTTATATGGGAAAATAAAATAGTTGTTTTACTACTTTCCTTGCATTTTTTTTATATTTTCTCACCTATTAAACCTTCCCTGATCTTCTACAAATGTTTCAAAACCAAAATTAGCCAAATCGGTCAAGCCGTTCCCGAGTTTTAGCGAGACAAACGAACAGCGATTCATTTTTAAGATAGATAAGTAGGTAAGGTGGCGCAATTCGACCGTATCAAAAATGTATGCCTATTACAGGAGGATGTATTCTCATGTGATTTGTACACTTACGAGAAAAAAAAGGTTAAACAGGTGGAGGACGTAATTTCAATAACAAAAGAAGACACTCTGCTTTAGATACTACTTCTACATCTCCTTGACTCGCATTATATTTTTAAAGTGGGAATATCTTATAACTCGATTATCTGCGGATTCTGCGGTGTACTGGGAGCACCAGGTAAATATATTGTAATATTTTTGGTATGTTTATGTTACGCTTCGTTCAGATTATGTATGAAGCAGAGTGGTATAAAGTTGCTCTTTTAGGCTTTACCACTTTGTCATATAGTAGTGATTGATTGGTACATAAATGTACGTAAAAAGTGTTAACGTATAATCTTAATATAGACATTATCTCATCATCATCATCATCATGTCAGCAATAGAGGATTGCCAATACTCGCCACCCTTGGCAGGCAGTTGGCGAGCGCAGTTTTTTTAAACGCCTTTATCGCGCCTCTTACGACACGTCTCCTGTTGACGGTAGGGAAGTGTAGTCTTTACAGCCGTCCCCACACGGCACATCATTACCTGCAAAAAATTTTTTTGAGATAATTACACTTTTATGTTTTTAAGTTTAAGTCTCAAGAGAGAAACTAAAAACACCTATAGTGAAGTGGTTCTCTTCTTAATAATTATATTACTAAAAAAACTTCAACATGCTCTAATTTTTATGCTAAAGCTGAATGAAAAATATAATGCCAGAGCATTCGACAAAAATTAAAAACCTAGCACTAAATGGCTTCAGTATTAGATGATTTTCTTTATAAATATTAACAATAAAACAACTTTTTTTAGTAAATCAACTTGTTTTTAATTTAGTAATTACTTTTTTACTAAATTCAAAGTGTTGGTCACTAAACGACAGTTTCTCCTTCCTCAAAAATTCATTTGTAAATTACAATCAAGAAACTTTAATAATTTTAGTTCGTTATAAAAACGTTAATTTGTACTAAATTGCAATTATTGATAATAAAGATTGACATAGGTTTATTAGGCGGTTTATTGGTTCCTAGAATATGCGTAGTTGTAACTCAAATAGCCTGTACATACTGTGACATTTTTACCGTGAGGAAAATAAACATATGAGATAGATAAATGATATAGGTGACGATAGCATCATCACTTTTAAAAAAAAAGTTTTATAATATCTTTTAAAAATAAATTAACTATACTCATAGCCATTTAATTCTAAGTTAATTTTGATTAACATAACATTTTAAAAATAATATTGGAAAAATAGTAATAAAAATACGAAACCGACCAAAACTCAAAACCCATATTCACCCTACTCCGAACGCGCTAAACATCAATGAATTGCGCAGCGCACACTTGTTATTATTATCTTTTTCACCGGCGCGCGCCCGCGCCGGCCAGGTTTCTTCGGTCAGCTAGCATTTGCGCGTGACCCGGCGTGAGCGTATCGGAGGCATCGGTCGCTCGCCGTAATTACGTAGACGTACGTTATAGTGGCTTACGAATTTTCAAATGTGGGATATCTAGCGTTCAACGGACTTAATGCCGCTAGATTTTTATTTGTGGGCCGAGTTGAAGCAGCTAGTGTACACTGAGGAAGCACAAAGTGTTAATGACTTTAAACAGTGCATAATAGACGCTTTCGATATTATAAAAAGTGATAAAGACACTTCGCAGTTAAACAAACAATATGCAACGACGTTCTAGTTTATGTTTAGACAGAAAAGGTGAACTTATGAACAATTGTTAAAATATCTTTAAAAGGTACGTAATAATTAGTAATGTAAATACAAACAGTGTGATTTGTAAATAAGTTGATTTCAATCTTTTAAGTACGCCTCAGATGTCGTAGTGATACTTACCTACTACACCGATACAGCCTGTTGTAAAAATAAGTTAATAAGTCAAAATAAGTACTCATTTCTTTTAACTTAACAAAATGTAGATAACATCTGCATCTTCAACGGTCCTAAGCCCGTAAAAGTATGAAGGCAAGATTGAAATTTACCTTAAATTTATTTAATGAATAAGACGAATAACATTCGCGAAGTTTTGTCTCGCTGGCTCTGCAAGGAATCAAAATAAACGACATTCAATTAATTCAATCACACGCGGGGTTCCCGCGCCGCGCCCCCGCTACCGTTTTACTACACTTCCTACGAATAATACCTACGCATGCACTAATGTATTCTAAATTTATGCATTATTTTGGAAATTCCAAAATTTGTAAAATCAGTTGTATTTTATAAACATACTCACGTATAGAAATTGTGTTAGGTACAAAATACACAGTTATTTTTTCCTGACGGTAAAAAATGACACCCAGTATATTTTGTTACAAGATTGCGTGACATGTAATTAAGTATAATCTTGTTTATTGTTTGTATTTAACTAACTTCGAATCTATTTAGTCTGCTACGTGCTATTTAATGTGTTTTACGGATTACCCAGATATATTGAGCGCGTGATAAAACTAAGCAAACAAACTGAGAATATCATGGATTCACATGCGTATTGTTTCGAATAAACACAATTGCAAACAGGGATTTGCAAGTTAAAATAAATACTGGGCAAATTAAACGTCCCATGGCGAGGATACCGTGCGGATGATTTGCATTTAAAGTGGGTAATTTGGGTCAACGAGTACAAAGCGTTATGTTTGCTCCTCTCGTCCTGGACCTTCGGTGGACAGTTTATTCCGATATTGTTTTAAGGCGGAGGTATGGAAACTCAAATTATAAGGTCGGGATTATACAGGTGTACAAAAGAATAGGACACTCCTTAAAACCACGTGATCAGCTGCTCATATACAACAACTTTTACTATGAGAGCAACTTTGACATCGTGATTTTCTTTGACATTTACTTATTCTCAGTATAATTTATACACTGTCAAAATCGCTCGTTTAAATATTTTTCATAGATTAGTGGTTGGTAGAATGAAAAATCAGTTTACATTAAGCAGTGGTATACTCTCAAGTTAAAACTTACACCAGCTTGGTCGAATCCGGTCTAAGGATTTCAACTATGATTGGGGGGCCTTAGGCGACAAATGCGTCGCGACCCAGTATGAGATACTGGTTTTACTGATTCTTTTACGCGCAATTGCATGGAAGCCGTCTACGTGGGATTCCCGATGTACTACAATATCGCGGTAGCCCCATCAGCCTCCTGAAACGATTGTTGTATTGCACACGCAAGGCATTGATGGCTATATGCGTATATGAGGTCCACAGGCTGCAGGTATAAAATGACTGGCAATAGGCTCGGAGAAGAGTAACCTTAACTTCCTTCGTACACCACACCATTTATTAGACATTTTGATAAATTTTTATCATTTTTTTTTAATGATTACTTTAATCAACCTAACTATTATTACTGCAGTTAATATTAGTAATCCTAGAATTCCTGAATTATTCTTGTCTCGATCACCTGTAATGTAAAACTTCGTCTAGTTAAGCGTTGAAATATTATGACTAACTGAAACATTAAAACGATGAAAAATATTGACATTGGTTTTATTTGACTTTGCTGATAATTAAAAATCAATAACCTCTGTCAATTCACAGCTAGATAGACAAAAGTCTTTCTTTCTCAAGCAAGCTAAACATGTTTATAATCTTATCTGAGACAGATCTTCATAAATTTTTCTCTGATCGGCTACAATGTAGATCTAGGATAGTCACCATCATCAAATTCAACAACAATCACAATACTTGCTTACAAATAATAAAAATTTACAGTCTTAAATATGTCACCCATATTGTATGTTGTATCTATGTATACATCTTTGTTGTATATATTATAGATGTGTATACAGGGTAACATTTCACGGTAGTGCCAACTTTTCAGGGACCTTTCAGAGTCAGTAACTAAATCGATCTACATAAAAAACATACTCTTTTAAAAGAAAAATCTTCAATTCTGCATTTGAGAAATGGAATACGTAAAAAATTTACGATTACTCGATTAAATTGCACCTTAAGTGCACTGCATGAGGTTCTCGTTGGATCGGCGACGGCGTGCGCCTGTGATCTCTGATGAATGACGGCGCATCTCACGTTTTAATTTTTTTCGGAAATTTTAAAGTATATTTTACTCCAGAAATACGACGTCTGAAATAAATTATGATAAATTAGTATTCTATAGACCTTATTTTTTAAATTTGGCACTACCTTGAAATGTAACCCTGTATAACGAAATAAAATTCCTCCATGCAATGTGTACACTACCTTAAGCACGACCGACACGTCTCCAAAATGTCCTTCAAGGCGGCAACTACGCCACATTTTACTACGGATCCGTAATAACTCGTCGGAGGAAACAGACTGTGGATTTTTTTTGCAATCCGTGTCTTTATTGCAGAGAAAAATCACTAAAATGTGCAGGGGCCTAACCTAAGGTGGTGTTGTGTTTACGTCTAAATCAACACAGAAATCATAAAACAAGGTTGAAGTAATACTATTTCGTTGAGTAAGAGTTCATCGTCCTATCAAGTAGAGATCTGAAGGAACAAAGAAAGCTTATTCAAAACTATAAATGTTCAATTTTTGATGGTTTGAAAGTTTGATGAATTTTTAATAATCTTTTAATTTTTTTTTTATTATTTTATTTAATTTAATTTAGTTCTAGTTTGTTTCCAAAACTTATGTTAGGGTGCGTATAGATATGGTGAATTTACCGCGAATGCGCGGCTCACGCGCCAGATGTGCAAAGTGCGCATAAAATCCTATACACACCAAAGCTAGACTCCCTCACCAGATTTGAACAGGGTGCGTACAAATCTAGTTTATAGTATTAGGATAAAATTTACATCTAGAATTAGGGTTTCTTTTTGGCCCTTTAGTTACGTACTTACAAAGTTAATGTTTAATTGTTTGTTTGTCCCGTTGGCGTTCCTACGAGTATAAATACTATTTTCCGATTATTTGTAGTTTTATCGACTCCGCAACTGTCTGTCAGAGACGGCTCCAAGTAGGTAGATGAGATGATATAGGTAATCATACGTTGGGGCATTTCAAAGAGCTGGGCCTTAAGCACATAAATATCACTAAATTAAGTAAGTTACAGAATAGACACATAAATTAAGTCTAATTTAATGCATAGACTTAGGTCCTACAGACACTTTGCTATTTTAATTTCGAGAGGTTTCTTATAAAAATCAGATGAAAAGTATTTATTATTTATAAAAAATATTCACACAAATCTTATCCAAGATATTCATTGTGAATCTTCGTCAATGTTAAACGTCCATTTGTTGCTGCCGTTCAAAGCCGGTGTATTAAATTTAAACTGCAACCACAGAATACCTAATAGTACAGAAGACTCACTTCCTAACAAAAGTCAGGTTTAGGTATAAAAATATACCTAGACTCGCCAGAGCTACCCGCCTGCAAGCAAAATTGTAACTTAAAACTGCGCGCGAACTACGAATTTTCTTTGCGCGCCCCAGTTTTATGACCGAGCTGCGAACGACGGCACGGGGTTGTCACTTGAGAAGTTTTTGTACCTAGTTGATTTATTAGTTTTACGATTAAAATAAGTAGATTAAACATTACAAACGTTGATTCTGTAAACATATAAATTCCATCTGAATGTCGTGTGTTCGATTCCTACGGGTGTAGGTATTCCTTTGTAAACATTATCCTATCCTATTCTTAATATTGTTTCTGGGCTAATATAACTAATTAAGGATTTTTATTTTAACTATTACTACTTATTAAGGACATGGAATTAAAAAAGAATAAATATTTCAATATGGTGTGAAATTTAACAAAATGTTAGCTCTGATTCACTATTCGTTTTATTCAGACAACCGGTAAACCAACAACATCTTTTAAACGCATTATTATATTGACGTTTAGGCTAAGTAGAAAACATTGCGGGTCAATTTTCAAAAGCAAAAAAAAAATATTATCAAGTATGCGCTCGCGCGACGTGACCGCGACTGTCGTGCGAGCCGAGCGACAGCCCACTGGCATACGCCGCTTCGGTCGGCGCGCTGCCCGAATATACCTAAACTGCGGAGTGACACCCCCCTGCTGCAACTTTTGTAGATTTTCATCTTGGCATTTTGTTGTATAGTTATTACAATACATAGAAGATTCAGGATTAAAAATAGCGATATTTTTTGATTGGACATCAATAAAAAAAAAGGAATTTAATCGAAATAAAGAAATGACTTTTTATTAATTTTTTAATAAAATCAAAGAGAGATTTCCAACACAGTATTATCGATTGGCCATGCCAGCAGATTTATTTTCCTATTTATCGCTAGGGATGTCTTCGAAACGCAACAATGTTATTGTTACTGGTTGCAGAAACGGTACGTATTTTCATTTAGTTTTTTATTCGTTTCTTTATTCGTTATAAGTTATATATATATAAGTGAATTCTGGCGAGTCTAATCAATCCTAAATCTACGACTTTTGGCAGACAGGACCTGGAAAATCTATGGTTTCGACTTCAACTTTTCATTTTGAAATCTCGTTAAAGTTGTTGAATTTTTATATGTATTAATAAAATGACGAGAATAATTCTCGTTACTAGCTGTTCCCCGTGGCTTCGCACGCGTGTAGTTTAGTTTGTCACAGAAATTCGTTAACTAACGTCACTTAGTAATGTCAGTGGGTTTTTCGGAATAAACATCAAAATATACCTACGCCGCACCTTTATATTTAGGTTTGCTTTAATTGTGACTAAGGTTTTAGGCCGACTTCAATCATAATGAAGTCCAAGTCCAAGGACTCTTTCTAAGTAAATACGGTACGGCTAATTTATAGTAAAAATTAACAGGATGTTGGTACCCACGCAGCATGAAATCTCGCGCCAAGATTTACACCTGGTAGGGCTAGAGTTATCTTACATACATTTCTCAGAAAATGTGTATTTTTTGGAAAAAAAAGTATTGTAAGTTGTTTTAAGTCAGTATTGTAAGTTGTTTTAAGACCTCTTTCCTCTATTTTACTCTCTTGGGATTGTATTGAAATTCAACTTATGTTAATACCATCCCTTTTTGGTAATCATTTATGTCAAAAATTATAGCTAGTGACTAAATTTCTATTTAAATCTTTCTAACTTCAGAAATGACGAACTTTCATACAAACTGTAATCATAGTTTTTACCCTCTTAGAGGTTAAATTTCCAAAAATCCGTTCCTTGTCTATGTCGTGTCAAAGTTTCATCATTCTAGATTCAAGGGTTTGGGCTGGACGTTGATAAGTCAGACAGTGAATGAATGAGTGAGTCAGGACTTGTCTTTTTATATTTAGATTATCTAAAAATAATTCTCAAACACGAACAAGGCAAGCGTAGATTTTATCGTAGTTAGTAAGTTATTGTACCTACGTTTCTGGAATCCGACTGAATGGTTGGAAGAATTACCTCTAAAATCAGAACAATTACCTCAAACACAAAAATTTGGCGGCTCCTGAACCTGCCACCTGGAGCAGACGCCTCGGATTTTCTCCCCTAGATACGGGGCTTTGTTTTGTAAGGCGAGATGGACCATTCACATTAGTACTTAATCCTTCTTTTTCTTTTCGCAAAACGTTTTATTTCACTCAAAAAGAAAATAAAATGTCCACTTCCATAGTATCCTGTTCTCGAGTACTTTCACACAAGTATTACAGTTACTTCAAAATGTGTCCTTTGTCGTCTATGGTAACAGGTTGCCTAAATAATAAATTGAATATCGCCACTATAATCACTCGTTGTTCTTGAAAACTATTGCTGTGTTACCTTTCGTAAAGATTTTGTGATATTATTATTTTATTTGAAAAAATATCGTAGTAACGTCTTTTATAAGTTAATGTCTTTTTAAAGGCAATCCAGACCGCTAATCGTATATGTTTTTTTTAATAAGCTTCGTACCGCCAATAAACGTAGTACTTCTTTATATTTTCTCACTTTTTAAACCTTCCTTGGACTTCTACAAATATTTCAAAACTAAAATTAACCAAATCGGTCGAGCCATTTTTGAGTTTTTGTGAGACTAACAAACGTCAATTCATCATCATCATTTGTCTGCCCTGTTCCCAGGTCATCTGGGGTCGGCGCAGTATGCCTTTCTCTTCCATGCAATCCGGTCACTCGTCATTGAGTCATTCACTCCCTTCTCAGTCATATCTCTCCTTACACAAGCCATCCATCTCTTCTTAGGTCGTCCACTACTACTCCACCCATCAATACTCATATCCATCACTCTAAACGTGCTCCTCTTCCCTTCTCATCACATGTCCATACCAAGACAATCGGTGTCCTTTCATCTTTTCTGCTACAGGTGCCACCTTATACTTCCTCTAATATATTCATTCCTTATTCTTTCCTTCTTGTCCATTCTCGTCACCCCACACATCCACCTTAACATTCTCATTTCTGCTGCATGTAATCGCTTTTCATCTACCTTCTTAATGGCCCAGCATTTAGAGCCATGTAACAAACGTCAATTTATTTTTTTATAAATAGAAAAATTGTAGTTTTTAATTAAACAACAAGAACCGTTTTGATGTATGCATGACGACCTTATGGTATAAGCCTAAAGTATTAATTGTTCAGCAATGCGTTACCATAGACTGCGACTACCAAATGGCGGGCTAAATTTTCTCCTTATATAGCCAAACTGATACGATGACCAAGCAATTCGCCGGCTTACCGATTACCTGTACGTCAATCAGCCGCTTGACTAATTCGCTGTAGCCGGATGAACGCGAGCTTTATTGCAATCTCTTCGGGAGCGTTAATCAAAATCATCTACCTACTCTAGACAAATAAAGTTTATTTTGAAGAGTTCAAATTCACGCAACCATCAACATTTTTTTACCAATTGATACACTAAGGTGTTACCTATTAACACGTTAATAACGTTTATAAAGAGTATTCAGTTATTAAACTTTTCTCATCTCATAAACGTAAAACCCGTTTTACGAAGTAGGTAGGTATTCATTCACAATTCAATACAAGTTAGTGCCACGAATGTTCGTCGTATTTAGAAAGCAACATTTTAAAATGTTTTCGAGGAAGGAGATAGAGTTCATATTTATGTGCATTTAAAAGCACAAGCTAATGTAGGGTTGGTCGATATACAAACTGTAATGTCATTTTAAGAAGACATTGTACTTAATGCTTGCTCAGTAAGGAAATAGTAAAAGTATTTAGGAAATTGCCTAAATAATAACTATTCACAAAATTTTAATCCTTTTTTAGAAAAAATATATAGGTTTATCATTCTATGCAGGTTGCTTCTTGAGCCTTCAGCCTTCTTTATTTATTTAAGGTTTGTCAATTAATAATGTACTGGGTTTTGTGGTACTGACTCTGTCGGACCTCATGAAAATTCGATTGAATTATCCACTGAATGTGGCTAATACATTGCTATTTAGAACGGGTTTCATTACTCGACCACCATTTAATTTGAGGCAGCACGTCAATTGGTAATAAATGTCGGTACTTCCCTATACAATATTACATTGTCACTAATTGAAATTTAATTTACTTTGAGGTATACTGGAGTGTAAGTATTTGACTATTTGATGATTAATGGTGCTTTATGTTAGTTTTTTAGGGTTCCGTATTCAAAACGGAATCTTTATAGTTTCGCCATGTTCCGTCGGTCTGTCCGACCAAAGTTTAGCTCAGAGACTATTAGTCTAGAAAGTCGTAATTTTTCGTAGTCACGCCGATAGTAAGTAGGTAAATAAAACGTAACTAGATTTTTTTGGGGTCCTTTCCCTTCCGATCACGTACAATGAAGATGAGTTCTTTTTTTTTCGTCTATCGCATGGTGTGGGTGTCGTTGGATAGGTCGTTTAGAAATATTGTAGGTGTGCAAATACCATTCACAGTTAAGGGATCCGTTTGCGCAATATGTTATCACTTAGGCTTTAAAGTATGCATGCATTATTTTTAGCGGCAGGTAGGGGGGGACCACTCCCTCTTCCAGCAAAACAGTTACTTTAAGAAATGTAAAAAAATCACGACCGTACAGTACATATAACGAAGTTGAAAGGAAATCCATCACAGCTAGGTAAAACAAGTTACCGCGTTAACATTTAAAATGTACTTGGAGACGAAAATGACTTAAATGATGTTGTTAATTTGTAAGACAGGTAGAAAATATCGCACATTATGAAGGGAAACTACGGAACCATTGCGCGGGACCCGACATGCTCTTGTTCAGTTTTTATGTAGACATGGACTTGAGGCATTGTTTGATTTCATTTAAATAAAACGAATACAAATAATAACGATACATTTAACTTGCCTATTAACTTCATAATTGTGTAGGTACTAATTGTTCTGGATAATTAACAGACAATGTTAAAATATAATGGATTTAAATCTCCAGGCTACTAGCAATTAACAATTCAGATGGGTTTACTTGTTATCCAGTAAAATATTGAGCTTGCTGGTCGGACGGCCTTACAAAAGTTTTCCTATTGTGTCTATTCATGGACAGGTAAAAGGTTATGATTTAGGACCGAAATATGGTGATGCGAAAATCTACTGCTTACTTTTAAAAAAACTCTTGAATAAAAATACACACCTAATATTTTGAATGAGCACTTAAAACGTATTGCAAGCTTGTTTTGTTCGTTCTGTATAGAGTATGATTTTAAAAAAATACTACTGGTTATGATTAATAAGTATTATACCTTGTAGTATTATACGTTACTAGCTATTGCCCGCGACTTCGTTCGCGTGGTCTTTAGTTTACTCATAAAGGATTTATTGCGCAACTTTCTCTTTTTTTTTTAAAAGAACCTTCTCCTGACAATAATTAACACAACAAAAAAAGAATAAGCGAAATTGTTCCATCCGTTCAAGCATAATATAGAAACAGCACTCCTTACGTCTTGTTAAGTTCACGGTAAGGCCTCAGGTATGTAAATATGGGCACACGAGATTAATTAAACTTTTTGGAAAAAAGATGCCGGTAGTTTTCACTTCCGGAAGTATTGGAACTGAAATATAACGAGGTCATCTGAATCAATATCTCTGCCAATGTAAACAACAAAAATAAATGACAACTATGTGCCACAGTTACAAAATACTATTTGAAATGAGAATGCGAAAGACACCTATGCAGCGCTAACCTTGCTCTATTTAAAACAAATAAAATATACATTACATTTATTGTATGCTATTGATCACACAAACCTGTTTATTTACCAATTAACAATTGTCTGTACTTATTGGTCTACTTAAACTTTGTAAGTGAAGCAAAAATTTTTTTACTAAAATTTCATATTTTTTCCATAGGGACAAGTACAGAAGCTCTATTAGGTGCAAAGTCACTCCTTTAACTTTTATTCCTTGTTTTTTTATACTATATTTTATACGTTCAATGATTTGCCGATTGTTTTCATCAGCGAACATAACAAAGTAACGACACTTTATCTACATTAAAAACTGTGATCGTAGTCGTAGTGTATTAAAGATGTTTTGCGACATAAAAAACCATTCACAAAAAAAAAATAACACTCTATGAGTACCCCTTTACGTTATAGATATTAGCACTAGAGAGTACTTTTAGGATGTTAATTGACCCTAACCTACTCATGGCTGTACGCTGTCCTAACTGATTTACATGCAAATTGAAATAGCCGGTCAATATTAGCGGAGCAGATTTAATTCGCGATAAATGGGTTATCGCTTACCATTATAAAGGCTTAAAAGTAACAACACATTGGTTTCAATAAGAGCAACTTATAGTAACGTCCAATAATCAAAATTATTAGTAAAGTAATATGCTGAACTAGATGTAAACCGCATTTGAGTTTTATACAACTGGATTCTAAAGGAAGTTAAAAAAAAAAGACCAAATATGTGTCGGGCTACGCGCAATGTAGGGTTTTGAGTTGCCGTCACAAAATGCGGTATTTTCTATTTTTTTACATAATTAACAATTTAATCTAAGTAATTTTCTTCTTCAGATACATTTATAAGTAAACTCGGTGGAGTATCACTTGTAAAGCCTACCTGGCTTTGATAGTTTTCTTTTAAGCTTAGTTATATTTATTACTGTCGTAATATTTTTTACATTTTTAACGCAACCATATAGGCGGCAGAGACCTCTGACACTTGATTTTAGTTTCTAACAAGAACATGCAGTTTTAAGCTTATTATTACGCAAACGGATCCCTGTATTGAAAACTGGTTCTCATACACCCGCAATATTATTAACGACCTATTCAACGACACCACACAGGTGGTATAGACGAGAAAAAACTCGCCGCTTGCCACAAACTGTTGTATTTGAGCAGAAGATCACACCCTTTACTTATAACTTAGGGTCTTATACAAACCATCATAGGTAGGTAGGATAGGTATGCCATGTTGTTCTGACCCAGATAAATAGAAAAGAAAAATAATGGTTTCTTACCTTAAATATTTTGTCTAGATGACTGTTATTTTACAAGAAAACAATTTGAATATCAACTAACAAATTATACTATGAACAGAAGCGAAAGTTGATACTCATCAGAAATTATAAATAAAATAACAAAATAGATAAGTAGTTAAAATTTGTGAGTAAAGAAAAAGCCTTATTTACCGCAGTTCGGTTTTTCTGACGCGAATGTAGAAAAATGTTATTGTGAAGATTAGCCCGCACCTTTTAATAATCAGTTAATTAACTTTATGTAATTTTGTTTTAATTGGTTATTGGTTTATGTTGCGAATACATCACTTAGTATTGTTAACAATATTTTGTGAAATTATTTTCTTTTTTGATGTCTCATATCCTATGTCCCCCAGATGGAGGCGTCCGTATAGTTAATCTCCATCTCAATTGGTATGAGGTTATTATAACATTGAAACACATTGTTGCGGTTTTTCCCTTATTACCTACATGACTCTTTGTTCTAGTATTCTCAAAATACCGATCTGGATTTCATGCGAGAGACCACACAAATTATAAAAATTTAACCCCACATTCAAAAATAAAATTAAAAAAAATATGATTAAAAAACTACTTGTAAAGTGCATCAGTTTTTCTTTTAAATTTGTTTAAAAAGAAAATCCAACCATTTCATCGTTTATAACCATTGAATTGTTACATAAATTCGGCTTAAAATCGATGTAGCGTTTTAGATGCCCTACATACGAGTATCGCATAACGGTGAATAGCCTGATAAAGGGCGCTTGATACTGTTGGGTTTTGTCATGTGGCAAATGATGTTTTGCGTTTCAATTTCAGTCACAGGCAACAACACAGATTTTGTATTTAATATTCAACATGCGTACGCTGTGTTCGTTAATATTCGGCGAGTATTTTTCACATAATATGATAACGTTTGGATTTATTACAGGTGAAAACAAAGATTTTCTTTATAATTCTGGGATTAAAATTTACCTTAATTACAATCGGCTTGTTACCATGGTCACTTGTTTTTATTTAGGCAAACCATTAAAAGTTAAGATAGATTTTATCAGGATAATAAGAATTAAATATTATATTTAATCTACTTCACATTGTTATGCTTCTTTTATATTAGTGCATAGTAACGTTTATCATTTTTATATATGTAAAAACTTGCTTAAGGAGTAAAAAAAGGAATACACTTCGTATTTTGATCTTAGTTTCAACATCCTATTTGAGTTTTCTTACAATATCCACAAAGCGCAAGTGTCCCAACAATATTACCGAATAAACGGCTTATATCTTAGCAAGATAGTAGCCAAACTATCTGCGTCTAAAATCTGAGAAGTCGACCGTCTGCTGAACCTAACATAACTAAGTTATGAAGTTTGGGAACTAGGTGAAGATGTTAGTGATATTATGTCATGGTTTTGTTATTTCATGGATAGTGGATATTTTCAGTGATTTATTACTTACGACGGAACGGTACCTATTATGCATTTAGGGTGAGAGGTTGATTGTTTGATTTTATGCATATGCATTCGAATGTTGCCATTTATCTTCGAAACGATTTGGACCAATTCAGATGTGGTTTTCTGTAAAGGGTAAGGGACTCACCGATTCATCAGCGATTTCAGATTTTAGAAAGGTATTATGGACTTATCTCGCCAGGGGGTGGTGCAGTATTTATTTGTATTCTTTTTGATTATAGGGTTTGATATGTTACTAACAGAAGCAACAGCCGCATGAATTCTCGTGCCACAGTAAAAACAATAAAAATGTTTTGTAAGCAATCTTAAAGAGTTTATATTAAAAAACGCGAGGCGATGACGATTTTGTGCACAAAAATTCTTCTTTTGAATTTCATAAAATCCTATCTATTACCAGAACAAAAGATGTCTCTACAATGTCTACTTTACCCAGAAGACAGAAAGACAAATGGTATGCTCAACAGTCGTTATTTAGAAAAGGAATAAAAACATCTACGATAGTACCAAGACAGATCGTGTTAAACGCTGTCCGGTGAAGATTTCCCTGGAACTAGAGTTGAGATGTAATAAGTTGAAGAAAAATGGCATGGTTAAAACGCATTTTTATACAGTAAACTCATCCCTAACGAGTTCCTACAATAGCTGGAGGACTCACTCACCTACTGGCTGGCTGCTGCGAGCTGCGACCCATGATTTTATTTAAAAAAATCGGGATTTTAAGATAAAAAGGAAATCGCCGGATTCTCCCGGGATGACAATACCGGGCTTCAGTTTTATATATAGAGAAAAAAGAATCTCTGAGTGCGTCTGTCGCGAGAGTTGTATACAATAGTATTCGTATGACCGCTTTAGGCATAAACCCACTAGACGTATTTCCGCTGACGTTGAAGTATTCAGTAGGCTTAAGTCCGCTAGCGTAGTATTAGCTGCACCACTCGACCGACAGTGTTAGAATAATTTATGATATTGCAATAGAACTTGTGCCGTATACTCCAAGTACTTGTACGATTAAAAGTGGTAGATAGGTGGATGAGACCTGGTTTCGGAATTGTCACTTCAGGCTTCGATTTCACGTATAAGCTAGATAATGGGTGTATAATATGTAGATATATTTAATGTTTTGTTGGGTATAGGTATTCCAGTTATTAGCATAGCCAGGACTACAAAGTTGTCTGACAGTGTTTAGGCCGTGTGAATGAAACTTATAACTTAACTTTGTATAACGAAAACATTATAGTCTTTTTGTCAGCTATTTTAATTATAATTAACCAAACTTCTAACTAAAGACGTATTTTTTTACTTAGTTTATAGTAAAAACTAAATAAATTAGGCGAATGGTCAATAATGATGACCTAGTTACGCCGACTGATGGGTACGATGTTAGTCGTAAATAAAAACGAGGAATCTCTATCGGCCCCAGGAATTCTATTAGGTAACGTGTTCCTTTTGCAGAGACGCCTATGTGTACCTACATGATTACTAATCGAGCTGAAGAGCTGGCTGATTGCATATCAAAAAAGCTAGCGCTTCCTCTGTGATATGATTTGAATTCGAAGTTACTTTTTGGGGAATTTTCTCGCGTACGACCCGTTGATAGTAAATAGATTTTTTAGAGAACAATTTGTAATTTTATTTGTTCAAGAGACTTTAAGAAAACCCTAACGGTTTTTCTTTGCTTCTTTGATATTGTAAACAGTCTTGACGTTTCTTTTTTACGTAATTATTATTTAAAAAAAAAGATAGATACAAAAATAACACCATACTATAGTGATTATTCATTGAACACAAAAACTTATTTATTCTTTACAGTTCCTTGATTTAATACACTGATATTTTTGTAAAGTCATGCCAAGATTGTTTACAACATTAGCCAACGAAAGACGAACGGACTCGCGAACATGGTATGTATGTATATCGTAGGATAAGATATACGATATAAATGATGAGGGTCATTCGCTTCTACAATGATCGACGATCCTTAATTAATAATAACCATTTATGTTAGTACATTTATAATAACCAATAACCCACATCAGTTTACCCATTTATTTCGTATTTGGGCTAAATTCTGATTACTTAATTCTGACAGATTAACAGACATCACAAGGAAAAGTAACCTTAGCTATTTACCTTAGGATCGGAGTAATGTATTATTTGCATATTATTGCAGCTGCATTTTGCGTTTTTGTACGCATAGATACTAGACAAACTCTATGTACTATTACTAGCGGTACTCGGCGACTTCGTCTGCGCAAACGTTAAAATCACTACACTTACAAACATAGAAACTCCAAAAAAAATCCACTAAGAAAGGCTTATCCAAAGTATTCAAGGAACCTCTGTGCAAAATTATATTATATTTCTAAGTCCTTTTGTGACTACTCGTTGATTCGTCAGTCAATATCAATTTCCAAACTATTGATTTGATCAAATATTTTTTGACTTTCTGATGTTCTTACATAGGTATGCATAGTTTCTATCCCAAAAATTGAGATTTTCCAAGAGTTGCGAATAGATGTGAATATAGATGGCGCTAATTAACGTAGATGTCGGTGTCGATTTAGAAATGTGAATAGACAGCATTAAGAGCTGATTAAAAAATAATTTTCAAAACTACTGACTCTTCTTCATCATTTCAGCCATAGGACGTCCTGCTGAACATAGGCCTCCCTCAGCATTGACTTCCAGATTGGCCGGTTAGAAGCGGCCTGCATGCAGCGTCTTTCTGCGACCTTTACACTTATGAAGACCTAATTGGTGTAGGGGCGCAGTCATTCGCCTTGAATAACGCCTTGATTCAAAAGACGATTTTTTTTTTCGAGTGATATTTTTTACAATGAGATTCTTTTGGAAAATTCAGATACTAAGCTACTCTTCATGTACAATAACATTTAATGCCCCTATTCGATGAGGGCAAGCTAGTCTTTAATAACTTGGTGACAAATTGTAATTTGTTTTCAAGTTACATAGTAAATGTTTGAAATTACTGTATATGAAAAGGCCCGTTATCATCAGTAAGTCGATGCCGAACTTCTGTGAGATTTTATGCGAAAAAAATTACACTTCGAGTGGTTCGTTGTTTTCTGATAAGTAGGTAAATCGTGCTCAAAATATAATCTGAAAAAGTATTACGAGCCTGTGTGTCTTTCGTGTCCACCGAGGCTATATTGAGCGAGTGATAAATGACTCTCCGATCTTGCAAAGATATAGAATTAGGGTTCAGGCAGCGTGTCGACGATGTCGCGCGACTTCAGTCTCACCGACGTCCAGCGACGAAACAATGTGCAGGCGACTAATGACGGCTGCATTTTTTTTGTAAATAAATAAATACCTACTCAATAATACACATTTATTCAATATATCTTCCGGGAACTTATAATGAAAATGTAATAAAATTAATAATTTCGGGTATATCTCATAAAGTGTTAGTAACAAAGATCTTAAAAACTGTGTTAGTAAATCTTCATCATAAAACAAAACCATATTAACCATGTATGAATAGAATATGTGGTTACAAGGTTATCCTTGTGTTACGGGACACCCTGCATAAAACAAAATTTGTGGAAATAGCAGAATAACTATTAAAATATATATCACAAAATTTAAAAAAAAAAAAAACTTATTGTATGGAACGGTTTTTTTAATGAATTCTGAGGCGGTATGAAGTTCGCTGTGACAGCTAGTTATAAATGACTTATGCGAAATAAATAAATGCAATTGTGTGTGTGTAAGTGTCTCTGGTATGGTGAACGCATTGCATAATAGATAGATAGATAGACATTTTATCTTACAAAACAGATAATAGGCTGAGGCTGTTGGAGCTACCCTGCATACGTATATATTAATCTACCTTATTGATATTAATTTAAAGATATATATATCTTTAAATTAATATCAATAAGATAGAAAGCACGATGCACGGAAGTTTACACTTTTGACAGCACCTTGTAGAAATCGTACGACCATTGATCGCATCACAGCAACGCTGCACAGCACAGCCATTCATAAAATTCGCCGTAAGTCGGCGCGACTAAATTTGCGCAATATCATCGATACTGTCCGAGCAGTGAGCACTAATAGTAAAGTTAGAGGTATAAAGCAATTATGTGCTATTGAATGGCGAAAGTGGATGAATTGGCGGTTATATATGTATGTACTTTTATGTAATTTACTGTGACTGTTTCTGTTACGAATAAATTCATATTTTCTAAATACATTGGTGTTCTTGTATGGTATGGACCTATAGAAAATGTACTATCGCTACAAAGAATTTAACTTATAGCTTTACTACAACCAAAAAATCGGACAAGTGCGAGTCGAGCTTGTCCACCGTGGGTTTCGTATAAATTTGTAGGTACATAATATTATAAATAGTCCAGGAATCGGGTCTCGCAGTTTAATTACAAATACAAAATTTAGTGACAAAAGTATACTTTTCAGATTTTTCCCTGTGCATGTAGTATAAGACGATATTACTTGCCTTTCATAATTCTAGGTCAACGGAAAGTTCCCTATAAATTTTGATTCCTTTAAGAGTGTCGAGTGTCGATATATGTTTTTTGCGGCATAAACGACCGTATCTTTTTTATGTTAACATAGAAGTTTTATTTTTTCAGCTTCAAGCGATTGTTGACCTGAGTATATGGTTTTGATTTCAACTTGATACCTCCACGAGTTCCCGTGATAAAGGGTCTTGACAGACATGCGGACTGACAGATAGACGGACAACAAAGTGATCCTATAAGGGTACCGATTTTTTTATTCAAGGTACGGAACCCTATAAATATAAATAAATATGGTAACAACAATATGTCATGGAACAAATTGTTGTTGATATTACCATAACCATTATACGTGACTTTTTACAGAAAATAATAATAATTACATTACATAGTGCGAATTAGTGCGTAGTAGGTACTCAAAGGTGCGTAACCAAAAAACCCCAGGCGTAGACTATCTCATTCCTATACATGAAGCGTTTTGAAAAGCGATCCAAATGTATAATTTTAACGAAAATATTTGTTGTTTATTTACAACTTGCTTATGTCGAATATCTTCAAAACAAAAGAACACTTGTCGGCATCAGAACCAAGAAAAACAAATATTTTCCCAGCTTACAGCCGCTTAATTTCGAGACTTGTTATAAATAATGCCTCTGTTTGCGCAGCAATAAAGCTTCAATCAAAATTTCAGTATCGGCGTCCGCCGCCTCCTGGCTCTATTAAACATTTAATGCTTAACCTTTTACGCCATGAATGTTTTACATTTTCCCACGAAGAGATTGAAACGAGACGAGCTTTAGCCTGAGCTGCTTCTCTGTTATTACTCTCAGCTTTATAAAATTCAAAAGTTCTCTTCATTTCAGTGTGCTTCACGATTTTGCATGGACCTTTTAAAATTATTATTATAAGCGACTGCAAAGCACCATCAATATGTTTCAGAAAGTCAAATGTCGTGTTAATACGTTTCATATTCAAGTTGATTATACTTTTGTGTTAGATTTAGATATTATTAGGCCGTCCTCTGACTAGGCTTAACAACTAGTAGGTACCATAAGTAGTACATAGAATCCGAACTATTTAGAGGTACATTTGCTGTGGGATGCGAAATCACGAACCACGGATATATGAGGCGAGATTTCGTCTCTTCGACCACTAAGCTACTGCTCCTGTTCTTAAAGAAAATATCTACCATTTAAAGAAAAACATGCGATCTCTTTTTGTTATTTTTATATCGTGTTTTTGTGTGATTTCGATTACTAGACCATCGTTTGGTAGAAAAAGTTTGTTGAATACGAGCTCCAGAACGAGGTTAAGAGGTTTCTAGTGAATTGAAAATAGCCCAGTATAATAGAATGGACGTTGATAATATGACGGTTTTCTGTTTTAAAATGTTACTTGATGAAACATTAAGACATGTTAGACCTGTCTAACTGTGGACTGACGTGGACTGATGTATGATGTTGATGATGATAATTTCTTAATTCTATTTCGTTAGTACTCGAAAGTACCTACTTATTCATAGTATTCGCATAGGTATGATTAAGTGACAATGTAACGTGACAATTATGCACACATAGATAGATAGTTAATCCCGTATACTCATAATGAGTACATGCACACAATAAAATATACTTAAGTTTTACCTACACTTACAATTTCCGCGGTCTATCTCTAAAAACGATCACTCCCGCATAGCCTTCTAGGTCGAGGACAACTCTAAAGAGAAAAAGGAAGAGAACAGAGTTCATAATATTATAAATAAATATACATAGGTACCTATGTATGATTACTACCACTATGTAGTCCGTTCGTATAAGTAATCCGCAGTTATAAACTTTGGATATCATCGCTGCATCATCAAGCCATTTTTCCGACAGATGTTTAATTAGCTTTACCTATAGTTGTAGCTCTGTCTAATTATACTGGATACCCATACATATTGACGACCAGATTCAATTAAATAACTCATGATGGTATATTAATAACGCTTTCTTACTTGTTTATACCTATCAACTTCATAGTTGTGCTAAGGGGAAAGTGGGCATCCTACATTTTTTAAATTCTTTGTGTGATTTTCTCTAAGTCTAATAGAAAGAAAAAGAACAGCATCGGCACGCGATTTAGCTAGGTAGCCCATGTACGATTTAGTATTAATGTATCTGTTATTTAACATATAATCTTAAGCAAGGTCAAAAAACAAATCTCATTTTAAAAATATCTGCGCAGATATTTAAAATACCGGATCTGATACTATAATTTTTATCGATAAATTAAGTCTACGTTAAAGTCCAGCCTGCGTTCAATTATAGTCAATTCTACAACTTACTATAAGTTAAGAAGAGGACACAACGACCGCGTATTTCAGAATGTTTACCGAATCGGTACCGCACCTATAGCTACGGGAGCTAACTTTCTGTTACGCACTGCAACACCAGTTACGACCAGTCTCGCCTGCACTATACCACCCAGTCGCAAAACATCGTGGAGCACATTAAGGTTCTCTCACTCTTGAATTAAGAGTTGCTCCTTTGGAGTCGAGATACAACGCGAGTTTTAAGCTTTCGTAGTGTTAGTACCGACATGCAAGCTAGACATCTTGTTGAAAGAGGAATTCTGGCCGAATGGTGTGGTTTATCATCGCTTCCGAGGAAGATTGCCGGCTAACACCACCAGAACGGCTTCGAGTACGAACCCATAACCACAACTAAATTATAAAAGTAACCTGTATTATTGAAAAAGTGTTAGTCTGTAAGGTATTTATTATATGGGCCTTTTATTATAATGTCATCTGTAATCAAATAAATGATATTATTATTTACAAGCTGTTGCCCGCGACTTCGTTTGCGTTGTCTTCAGTTTATTTGTAAAGGAATCTCTGCGCAACTGTCTAAATTTTTTCTTTGAAAAGAACCTTCTCCTGACAATAATTAACACAACCAAAAAATAATTAGCGAAATTGTTCCATCCGTTCATGCGTGATGCGATGACCAAGGGAAATAGAGATTCATTTTTATTTATATAGATTCAAAAGTAGATATCCGTTTTCTTATCTCGCATAGACTTAACACTGAAAAGGAAGGGACGGCAGGGACGCGTCAACCCGATGTTATCTCCATACATTAAGCTTGCATTTACCTTCGTCTGGTATTATGTGAAATTTAACATAGGGAGTGTAAACAATCGCTTTCAACGAAAATCTAAGTAGGTTCGATGTCGGGAACATCCGTTGTAAGTGCCTTTTGCGTCTGAACAAATTTGTGTCAAAAGCAGAAACGGTTTTATCTTCGTTGGCATATTTTTGGATAGAAATTATATCTGTTACTATGTAAGTATTATCAATAGATACCTGCAAGGTTTAGTGGTTGCGTGGAAGCCTTTGCAAAACAACAAGAAATAAAAAGGCATTCTTTATTTTTGCTCAAGACAATTTAATGAAGAAGAAAGTGCCTAAACTTATCTAACATGTCTCTGGGGTTTTAGTAGGTATTGTTTAACTAAAACTTCCTGTTTTCTCTGTTTAAATAATGGTCCTAACTACACATCACAGGCAAGTATGAATAAAACTGAGATTGCTATTTGAACTTTCCATTGTTGAATGTTTGATCAACGTGTTTGAGAAGAAGCTGTTTGTAAAAGGGTAGGTATCTTAGTTACTATTTTAGTACCTTGTCGCAATCTGAAGTTGGCTATCAGAAATTATAACAGAATACAATATTTTCACGACTGTGGTTTGATAATGCGAGTGCATTAACAAAGTAAATCATATTTCTCGGATTCTGTATCTTAAATAGATGAAGGATCACTTTCTGGTTCGTCTGTCTGTCTGTCAAGACGCTTTTTTTTAGAAACGCGTGGAGTTATCAAGTTGAAATTAATGTTAAATACTCAGGGCCCTTAGAATGAATTATGAATGAATTATATTGGGAACCTTTTGAAAAGTTGTTGCTAAATTAAAATGTCTAGAAATTATTTATGCATTTATTCATGCATTCATGCAGGCATATTATCTATATATTTAAGATCTTATGTATTATATTCAAAAGCAAATAAATGATTCTTGAAAAGCGATGTTTTTTATAACACTGTATATTTATTACACACTTATGATGATATTGTATATATACTCGTTTATTATGAATATCAACCATGATATATCTTTTAGGATTTTGCTGGACAATTCATTCATCGTCGGAATAAATATTCTTGCAATTTATAGACTTGTTTTGCAATACCTTGAATAGTGTAGAAACAAATAATTTATGCAGACAGACGCAGTTTTAATTTCCCCAGAGGAAAAGGAGAGTTCCGGTCGTCTTTTGTTATTACTAGCCCAGAATGAGGTTATTTTAAATTTACTTGCTTTTACGTAGTTTTTACAAATGATGAATTTATTTCTTAACCCCAAATCTAAAAGACGTACATTGCAATTTTTTAAGATTGATATTGTTTTTTTTTTCTAAAGTGTTTTTCAAAATACGTTTTTTAAAAACTTTTTAATGTAATTGTTATAAAATTGGATCTCAAGAATTAATAAAGGAACACCTCAGTCAGCTAAGTCCAGCAAGCGCTACGTGTATTCGAGAGTTTAAGCAATTCACTCTGGAAACTGGTATACCTACCTACTGACAACATCTTAAACTTATCTGTTTTTTCTCAAATCTGTTTATCTTTTCATCATCATTTTTAAAACTGTAATAATAATAGTCTACATATAAACCCAAGCTCAGCAATTGCACTAAAATCCAAGAATAAAAATTCTTCTTGGAAACAATTTTTTTTTTCGTAGCTACCGGGACCTACATTTTATTATTAAAATTATAATATTTTTGTAATGAGAATAGAAATCATCTCTGACAATAAAAAAATTAGTAAAGTAACTTTGTGAATATCGAACGTTAGAAATCTCTGTGAACTGTCAATACAAAGTTGCAGAATCTGGGGCCGGCAGCGCAGACAATCTAAGCTTCCCGACAAAAAATGCGGACTTTATAAATAAGAATGGGGTCACAATCCCTACAAATGAGTCTGCACTCGTAGTTGGCCTGTCTGTTCGTTGGAACGGTATTTAACAACTCAAGCCACCGGAAGGCCTTCCGGCGTCAACTACACCCATTCCACTGGGGACCGGGATGATTTCACCTTTGTGATTCAGTGTAGCCATCTTATAATGGAAAACAACGTTAGACCAGAATATAATTGTACTCTGTGAACCACATATGATATTAAAAATATATTTATAACCAATAAACATGTTAAGCTTGGCGTTTGGATGTAGGTATTACAAAAAAATATCAATTTGTAACACAAAAATACTTGTGAGTTTTTGAGATAGGAGTCTTTGGCTAATTAACGTGATATGAAAAAAAATAGTCTTCGAAGACACAACCTTGATTTTTAATAGAATATACTAGGTATACATTATTATTACCAATATATTTATTATGTTTACAAATATTAATTAAGATTTAATCTTCCAACAATATCGATTGATGCAACGTTATGCAAAAAAACGTCATGTGTATAATAAAAATATGCTGTAGCTAAGTGGCTTTTATGTACAAACTTTTATACCATACATTAGTTAAAACATTGACTTCAATACTCAAAATGACATAAGTTAATTTCAAGTTAAAGGTCTTTGGATTTTGTAGTAACGATCGATTTATGTGAATGAGATTACTTTAGTAGTTCACTTTTACTGTAGTTACGAAGTAGGGGTAGAGTCGGTGTGCCAAAGTCCGAAAGTAGGTATTCAATAAATGTATGAAAAACGTAATGAAAATTTGTCATTTCCTTTTACACACATGTCTGATTATGATTATTTATTATGATTTTTAAGCCTTTAGGTACAGAATTAGTCAAAACAATCGATTAGGTTAACATTTAAGCAAAATCTCAAAGATCGATTCCCAAGCTAACTCCACAGGCTAAACTAAATTACATAAATTGGAATATTTTTTCGTGTGTTTTATTTTTGTCAAAATCGAGAACAGAAATCCTCAGGCTATTTTTCTTTGTGCTATTTCGAAAACTTTTCCTGTGTAATGTGTAATTTAACCTACATGTTATTTTGCGGAAAAATTGAATGCACAATTAGATAAACAAATCACGTAGCTTTCTTCATTCCGTAAAAGTTATAAGGTAGCTAATACTTCTTTTGTTCAAAAGAAAAAAGTTAATTAGCTTCTCTGCAACGTAAAATGAAAACTTGTTGTTTGGTAACTTTGTAGACCTTTAAGAATGGGGATTTATTGCATGCAAAAACCTTTTTAAGAAAAAAATATTAAAAACAAAAGAGCGTGATCTAACACAATAAATTAAAATGTTGGTTGAAGGACAGTCATTTGATGCCACACTGCCTATAAAATGCAGTGAAATATTTAAAAATCTCTAACTTTGACATCCATTGAAGTCTTAAGTTTAATAACTTTTGTTGTGTTGAAGTCTTAAGTTTAGTAACTGTCTTTTGTTTTTTTTTTAATAATTATTTTATATCGACCTGACCCTTGAGCTCAGTGGCGGCAGCGCTTCAGTAGTGATCACAACCATATTTAGTGACATTTATCACAAGCATTTCCGTGCTTCGGAAGGCACGTTAAAAGTTTGTCCCGGCTAATATCGCTTGATTCTAGTCGTGAGGACTAGTCAGAGGCCTAGTCAGGGCCTTTTAAGATTAATTCTACCACTTTGATGCCGTGATTAATAAGGGTTCCGTTTTGACGACGGAACCCTAAAAAAGAAACATGATTGTTCAAAATATATTGGACAAATGAATGAATATTTATTTATTTTATTCTTTATTGCACGAAACAAATGTAGGTACAATTGGCGGACTTAATGCCTAAAGGCATTCTCTGCCAGTCAACCATTAGGCGAGGCAGAAATATTGTATGGCGGTGTGGTACTTTAAAAATAAACATGTTTTTACTGATTTATCGGTGGTTAAATATTGAACTGATATCTTTTCTTAATATAAATTAATGTATTCTAGTTTCCTATGTTTAAACTATGTCATCTTATAACGTAACAAAAAACAAAAATATACTTATTAAAGGTTTGTTTTACATTCAATAAAATTTCATAAAATAATACTCAATAATACTCATTTATTATTCAGTATTTATGCAGAAACTTAGCTGTCCCGGCGAACTTCGTACCGCCTCTTCATTAGTTTATTTTTTCGTGAATATTTCCGATGTTTTAATAGTTTCTAGTTAGTTAATTCTGTTATTCGAGGCGGAGGCAAATTCAACAAATCCTACATCATAAAGATCGGTCCAGCCGTTCTTGACGTTATAAATGATGTAACTAACCCGACTTTGTTTTATATACATAGATGAGTTGTACTTGTTATTACTACGTTACTAGCGACCAAATTCGGCTTTGTACGGTTATTGTAATAAATTAATATTTCCTAAGAAAAGCTAAATAATAATGAAAACTGCGCCAAAATCCATCCATCAGTATTTTACATAGAGATACTTTTTCATAGTTTTTTTTTGCTATTACTAAGTATTTTATGTAAAATATGGAAATGAAATATTTTGGTTTTAGCTAATTTTGCTTTTTCCGTTAATGTTACCTGCTTTATTGTAAACACAATGATTATATTAGTAACAACAACAACAACTGTTGTTGAGCTTTATCATTTCAGCCATAGGACGTCCACTGCTGAACATAGGCCTCCCCCAGTGACTTCCAGATTGGCCGGTTGAAAGCGGCTCGCATCCAGCGGCTTCCTGCAACCTTTACCAGTTCGTCTGTCCACCTTGTAGGTGGACGTCCTACGCTGCGCTTGCCGGTACGTGGCCTCCATTCCAGAACCTTTCTGCCCCATCGGCCGTCAGTTCTACGTGCTATGTGCCCCGCCCACTGCCACTTCAGCTTGCTTATCCGTTGGGCTATGTCAGCAACTTTTGTTCGTTTACGAATCTCCTCATTCCTGATTCGATCCCGCAAAGAAACGCCGAGCATAGCTCTTTCCATAGCACGCTGTGCAATCTTGAGCTTTCTTATGAGGCCCATAGTGAGAGGCCACGTTTCAGTTCCATATGTCATCACTGGTAACACACACTGGTTGTAGACTTTCGTCTTTAGGCACTGAGGTATTTTGGACGAGAAGACGTTACGTAGTTTTCCGAACGCTGCCCAGCCGAGTTGGATTCGACGATTGACCTCCTTCTCAAAATTTGACCTACCCAACTGGATCACTTGTGCCAGGTAGACATATTTGTTAACAATTTCGAGAGTAGAGCTCCCAACTGATACTGGTTGCTGAGCTTATTACATTATTATTGTACAACAACAACTGTTGTTTTTGGGGGGGGGGGGACGTGGGGCTGGAACAGTTTGGAAAAATAAAGAACAACGCTACGTCGCGCGGGCCGTCCATTGCTGTTTTGTATAGGTAAATCAGGCAACCGCACCTGACGACGCTTCACGTAGTGGTGGTGACCCTAAATAAGGTTAATTTATGTGGAAATAGTATCAAAACGAAAACAAATGTAACAGAACACTTACAGCTCCATTAATTTAAGACTAAGAAGTCCTATCTATACTGTTACCAACACATACCTGGCCATTTATAAATATCTTAAGGTTATAAAAAGTGGAAAGTGTAAGAAAAATCAAGTGTGAACACAAGTGGTGGGAGCGAATTTTTCATTGTATTTCTATAGACGGGAAGCTATTGACGTCGAGGTCTTGAGGCTTTAAAATTCATCGGCCATTGTGCCGCCTGTCAATGCGAATATTTATGGTGGGCATTGAAAAGATTTAGATGATAAAGTGTTGTAAAACCGTGTCAGTTTGTGGAAAAAGTTTTTCTTTGCCATATGATTTGTACGACGACAACTGTATAAAATGTGATTTTATTAAATTTTCTTCTAACGCTTTGATAAAAAAAACATATATAGCTAAATAGATTGATGTGGTGCGTAAAATTCCTTTACGTACTCAATAATGTAAAAATTCGCTGTAATGAGAGCTGAAGTACTAAAGATCGTTTAAATATTTATACACAAACAACTCTCTTACTGATTGAGCTATAAATCCAAGAACAAAAAATAAATAGAATATGTAAACTGTGAATGAACGGAGCAATTAGAGCGCGCTGACATTCCACTTAAAATTTAATTAGGCTAAAATGTTTTCAATGTCATAGATACATGAATATATGTATATATTTGAATCCCGGTGATACGAAGTGGTTTATTGTGGCAAAACGTAGGCGTCGACGAAACAAAAAATGTTTAGTTTGAAAACAAACTTTTTGTACTTCGCCACCTAAATTGTACGCCTTTATATTTCAGTATGTTAACCCTATCCCACCCTTTGAACATTTGTCTTAATTTATTTATGTATTTTGACAGCTTAATTTTATCTAAATAGTTGCCTGATCATTTCGCAAAAAATATAGGTACCATAGGAGGCTCTTTAAATGATGGGCATCTAACAGGACGTAAAAAAAATTGTAACAATATTTGTAACATAATAGCATTCGGAACGTACCTACAAACAAATATTCGTCGGACATTCAATTCATCAAATGTGTGTCGCCCGTGTCGAAATGTGGGTGGTGTAACTGATTTATAAGAAAAAAATTCATATATACTTACAATCAACGTCATTCATAAAATAAACAAACCTTTGAACTGTCGCAACATTTTACCTCATTTGATACAAAGCTATAAAATTTTGAAAGTTTAAGTAAGTTAAAGTGATTTTAAGTGATTTTACCAACGCAACGTTTAAATCTCCAAAAAAGCACACACATCAAATAAAAACAATGGCACCTGTTATATCACACAATCTTTAATTCCTCTGACACACAACCTAGAACTTTCTAAACTAAATGAGGCTGATAGCGCGCGGTAACAATCCATCAAAACCGACAAATACTATAATGACGTTTCTGGCCGACATCGCGACAGTTTTACTTAATTGCCACCTAAAAATAAATATTCTGTTGGTATTGAATTACATTTTGTAACCTTGTAAAGGTGTTTCTTAAAATTACGCCCCCGTGGGTAGTACACAGTTTTAGGTGTGTAAGTTTATGTTTATTTTAACACGATATACACCATCAGGGGAGAGGGGGTTAGAAAATACACATTCAAGTCCGTCCCACCCTCAGATCGGGCCCGTTAGAAAGCAGCCCAACCACTGGCTTACCTATGTGCCAAAGGCTCTATTTTATTATCTATAAAAGGCTCTATAGAATGTGACAATGTGCGTAAAATTGTGTGCATACATTGTTATTTAGACTTAGCATATCCATTTATAGTAAGTATTCATTCATCGAGCATCATTCATTACAAGTCACACCCACTTCCTAAAAAATGTTGTGCCTTGAAAGGTAAAAGCATTGAACTGAAGCCGATTAACATTTACTAAATAATAAAAGATTTGAATTCGCGAAGAATTTCATATAAGTACCTCTCAAAATGATTAGGCGCACATTTCTGACTTTTTATCTGTCGATAGTTAGATGGGCGTTTTAATAATAAAATAAATGTTGGAGTATGCGTAGTGTAGTGTGTTCGTAGTGTACGAGGGCTCTATAACGACATACTAATCGTGTTATTAGCCCCAGATTCACTGCACTGCGAAATTCGTGCTATCAAAATGTTCATACCGCGTTCATAAAGCCACAAAGTGAAATTTGTGTTAGAGTCTTTTGATATACCGGTAATGAGGAAATGCCACAACATGCTGTGGAGGTTTGTGGTACAACCTGAAAATACTTCAAATACATAAGACATTTAAGTAAACTACTTTTTTTCTATACTAATATTTTAAAGACGTTAAGTTTGTTTGAATAATCTCCAAAACTGCTTATTCGATTTTAATATTATTTATTAGTGTTAACCTTTCGTAGACTTTCTATAAGTTTTTGCAATTAAGTTTTAAAGAAAATAAATAAGTACCTACCATGCAGTAACAGTAACACCCAGACCTGAGACAACATAGAAAATATCGTTTTCTACATTGACCCGACCGAGAATCGAACCGGTACCACAGAGATTGTGTCAGCAAGTGTGGAGTAATGGCCTCTCGGCTACGAAGGTCGTTTAAAAAAAAACGAACCAGTCCGTATAAGATCAGGTATAATTTTGGTCCTTACAACATTTCAAATTTTAGAGAGAAAAAAATGCATAATTATTTACAATTTTGTTTATTCGAAATGGGTTGATTCTGTTGCTCGAATACAAAAATGTTAACTATAGGACAAGCATGAAATAAGAAAAAACTACTTTCCCAAATAAATGAGAGATCAAATGTTACGATTTGTATAGGGAAGTGACTGTTTAAATAATAAATATTTATTACATATATTATATAATATTTGTACGAAAGTATAATGCAAGAACATGCAGTAGATTTTCCTAAAAATAATAAATAAAAATAATTTAAGCTTTAAAAAAAATAAGCTATATCTACTAACTTAAGTGTTGATTTTGTATCCATTAAACACGATGAGCTTACACCTTTTTTATTGGACATTACTACATCATTAATCATTTCAAAATGTATTACAATATTAAAAAATAAACAAGTTTATCTTAATACTGAAGTATTTTAATAAACATGATTTATTAAGAACGGCGGATTATGCAAAACTCATTATATCCTTTTGTTTACAGGTAAGAAATACCTGTGTTTTTTTCTAATATTAAAAGGACTATGTAAATAGATATTACAAACTATGATTGATTGATGGTTACTTTATATTCGAGATAAAATATTGTCAGACGACAACGATTATTAAATATTAACCTTAAAAGTACTTATTTTACATCTTTTTTTATAAAACCTTTAAAAACATTATAGTCTGTTACGTGACTTAAAAATGAAAAAATCCTAATATATTCTAATGTGCTTCTCAAAGTATTTAATATCCGGTCGCATCGCCATATTATGAAGTCTGGTCTGATTGACGATGATTTAATTTTTTTTAAATGTGTATGAACATTTGCCAGAGGATTAAGTCAAACTTGTTGCTCGTCGCTCATGATAATAAAACATGTGTTGTAAATATGCAGTAGCTATAGTTTGTGTCAACTAGATTAGCTTAGCTTTTACTTTTTATTTTTATTTTCTAAAAAATTTATAAATATATCTTTTGACTGACACCGATTTAACTAACTTTAGGTACTTATGAGACCAAAAAACAAACTTTTTATGCAGCGACTTTGTTATCTTTCATCTGAGTTGCAAACGAATTTAACCCAAGTTCCTCTTTCCCTAAATCATCTTTCTCTTTTTCAAATGAGATAAAATTATATGAATATGCTTAAGCTTATCTATGATAAAATGCAAACTTTACACAACCTGTATTTTAATGAATGGAAATAATGACCATGAATTAATCTCTTTTATTTAAAAAAATATGTAACAATGCACAGACAAGTATTTTTTTTACCATTGGGTTAAGTACCTATTAGCCTTTTCAACCGACTTCAAAGAAGGAGTAGGTTCTTAATTCATCAGAATATTTTTTTAGCCTGTAATGTTAATGTTTATGTAAGTTATTAATGTTAATTTTAGCCATCTATCCAAGTCCAAACACTTAGATTTTGTTTTGTTTATTTAGTTTCGACGACATGACTATATTGACCCGGATAATCCCAAATCCCCACGCTTGGCTAGAATATATTAATTTTCTGAAATAGGCACCTACTAACTATTCAAATAACTAAACTAAACTTTGCGTCAACATCACATAGATATACTTAGGTACGCATATTCTCCAAATAATATCATTCCAAACTTTCTTTTGTTTTCGTTTTGGTAGAACTATTGAGCGTAACCCTGGAGTTCATGAAACAAATAGGAACTCTAGTAAATGTTATAGGTATTTGTTACGGTCTAACTTTGGTGAGTTGTGTTGGCAAACTATTGGCCTATTTTATGAATATCTCTCGTGTGTGCTTATAAATTGACTTTATCTCGTTGAAATACGAGTACGTACCTACTTACGTAGAATTTGGAGTTCCTTGCGAGAGTCATATAATTATAATGATTGTACTAGAGTACTGGCTGGTGAGATACTATATATACCTATGTACATACATACAGTTACTATTATGAAAATTAGCAACTGGTACTTATACGATACAATTTTCGAGTGAAAAAATATTGTGTAAATACGTTAGTTGTACGTACATTGTTACCCTAGGAATTATAACACCTAGAAGCCGAGTCCGCGTCCGTAAAGTGAGGCAACACAAACTAAGCCATAATGGCTTAGTTCATTACTCGGCCCGTTAGTGCTCAAGATCGTGTCGCGTGACAAACAGCTCCCGAAATATTGAATAAACTTGACGGTTTGTGCAGTGAACAGATGTCACAGTACATCAGGAAAACACAATAAAGATTGTAACATTACATTTCACGTGTAAGAATTGCGTTAAAATTTATATTTTTATACGTAAAACATTTTTAAAAATAAAAATTTATCACAATAAATTAGTCTTGACATTTTATGAGAAAATTTTTCCTGTATGGAAAAAAAATCCCACATTTTGTTGTTTTTAAAAGTGAAACGTCTCAATGTAGATTTCGTTTTGTAATCTAATTGAGACGACTTTGAATTATTTAGGTTTGACAACTATCTCTGAGGTCCCGGGTTCAATAAAAAACGAACTTAGTGTTGTGGTATGGTCGATGTTTTTTCTGATTCCTATAACACAAGTGCTTTAGCTACCTTAGGATCAGAGAAATCTGGGTGATATTGTCCAATATTAAAAAATAAATCGACTGAATAAACAATTTTATTTTATTTTATTTACGTTTGTATTATTTGTAAGTTACATTGCACCATAATAGTTAAATGGTGCAATACATACTTAATTATAACTACAAGTACGAAACAGTTTTAACCTCCCTACTTTTGGGTAAAATGTATTGTATTGGGAACAATATTTTTTACTTTTGTTTGTTTTGTCAAGCGTAAACACAACTTACTTACGCATACAAAGATGTCATTCTTGCCTCACTTTTGACAGTCGGCTTTGTATGAAACCATCGTTCTAGGTTCTTCTATGCACTAGGGATGAAAGTAACTAATTCAGTCCCGAGACAGGGTTTAGGTTCGAGGGACTCAATAAGTTTTTAACCCGAGGTAAGCACTGTGCTTTTCATTACGAATACAAGGAAAGTAAAAATAAAAACATAAATTAGCTAAATAAAAAAAATATGAATTTTATCAAAACTCTACAACTCGAAAAAACAAATGAAGATCGGATTGCCGCTTTCCCGCCAATTTTTTTTCTGTGGTCGGCCAGCTATACAGCCATTACTTTTTATTTTCATTTATCATTCATAAAATGGTAAATATTTTGCCCAAATCTGTTATTTTAAAGAAACAGTTGAAAGTAAACTTAGTATAAGGTCATTAAAAAAAAATCTTCATATATACTTAAATGTATGTTACTTAATTCAATTTTACATCGCGCTGTTATTGAGTTGCTGTATAGAAAGTTGTAACATGGTTCAATAGAAATGTAAAATTAGAACTAGTTTTTTCTTTTTATAATTTGACAGCTGAAAACGATTCTCCCTAGGGCTGAAAAGTATTACTTTCAACCCGCTCTTCAGGCAACTTCAGACCTACTTTCCGAGTATGAGTAATGAAAATTATTATTTATTCTTCTTTAATATAATTTTGAAGTCTACGTAGACAAAGTCGTGGGCAGAAGCTAGTGACTGAATGATTCTAACACTTGAAGGAAGGTCCTTGTCTTCCTTGATACAACGATTAGGAGCGTTGTCAAAGGGGCAAACTTTCGCGGCAGAGACACGCCCGTCACGCGCCGCGCCGGTATAATTTGATTTCCGAAATTGCGACACCTACCCACTTTGCCAAGTGACAAAGTCGCTATGTAAATTGGAAATTAATGACAAAAACTTGAAACTTACAACAATTACATATAGTATTTTAATGTACCTATCTATTACTGCAGCAAGCTAGCGTACCAAGCGTACATGGACCCAACTGGGTTTAGTACGATTCTACACGAATAGCATGCAGTTAGCAAAACCAATTAATAAATAAACTAAATTACAAACTAGTATTTATGTGGTTAATTGTACGAACAAGAACCAAAAAGCTTATCCTTATTTTTAAGGACGATTCCCAAATGAAAAGTTGTTTATGTCTGAATACAGTCGAGAATAAAATGTGTTTCATATTTTAGATTTGGTTTATGTGGTTCAGAATTCAGACATTACCTTCCAGGTAATTCGTGTTTTCCTTTAAAAGTCGCAACGAAGTGCAATCTGCTCTAAACTAGCCTATTAACCGTTGCGCACACTCAATCTCCGGTGTATAGAACGCACACCGGCCTCAATGCACTCCTGGATCTACATCCCGACTGCGATCTATTCACAGACCATTGGGGGGCGATTTTATGTAAGATTTTGTCCGTTGGTGAATGTGTGTGTTCATAGAGCATAAGGCTGATTCATAATTTATTTGTCTCTTATTGTACCTACTGATTAGTTATGTAATTGGGCATAATGCTCATGTTACTATTATAAAATAAATAAAATAAAAATATCCGCTTTTGTAATAACAGTACTTAAAGGATAGTTTTAATAGGCAAGTAAATTTTTATTTCTAATTAGTACTTTCTTATTATTTAAATTTGCGCATAAAAACTATATTTTTACTACACACACACTATGTGGTACATTAAAAGTTGTTTATGTACAGGATACATTAATATCACTAGGATTGCAGAATTAAAATTAAAAGAGCCTTTTGTCGTAGAAAAATATGAAAATACGAACATCACGCGGCCGGCGCGAACAGAAACAAGTAGGTACCTATGTAAGTAATGTAAATAAATCCTTTGTAACCAAAGCTAGAGTTTTAGTTCAGAAGATAAATTATAGCGGGTTTATCATCAACAAATATTGCTTTTTGTTAAAAGCCTTTAATGACTTTCAGTTTTGGTAACTTGTTTACCCGCCAGCTCTATTGCTTTGGGAGACAATTAGTTGTAAGTTAGTTGGAAAATCTTCTTGATTGCCTTGAAATTCACTTAACCTCAGAGATACTCAAAATAAAATCGAATACTAGAATAGATGAGAGAAAAGACTTTGTACGCTTAAAAAAAAGATTCACAAAAATAGGCAGAAATTTTTTATTGTTTTCGTTAAAAAATTATCGACTTCCCATACGAAATTACCAAACAATCGATAGCCGATAGTACAGCCTGTATATTTAACTATGAATTAAAAAAGACTCGATCTGTACCTATTTATCTTTAAAATTACCATATAAAGCTAAGACTAACAAAATATATTTTAATTTAAACTGCAGGAATTTTAATTGGTCGGTGAGTTAGCCGTGTCGTGTCTTTATTTTCTGGCACGACAGTGAAATGAGTTTTCTAATACCCTGCATTTTACTCCGATCCTACCTACCAATTTTACTTACAGGTCACACATAGTTTTACAACTGGAATAGATCCAATACGTTGTTACCTAAAACTGGATGAATTTACTTTATTTCTGAAGCATCTGCTCGTTTTTTATGCAAGAAATTCGGAACATTCATTTTTTAGCAGCGAGACTGCGGTTTGAACATATTTTCGGCCTGTTATATGGCCAGCATGATGGCAGCCTAAATAGAAAAAACATTATTTTGTTATAATATTGGGTACTTACGTATTTTTTTCGTTTGTGTATGTTTGTTTGTATGTTTTCTCGTTGGAGTTATAATGACATTTCTTAAAGGAAAACAGACATGCACTCTACCTGCTTTTATTTATATTATTATGATTAATATCGGGGCTTAGGTGAAGCATTGCCAGTCCACCTTGAATTACTCTGACCTAATTAAAAATATTTACAACAATAATGTAGGTTTGTCTAATATTTTGAAGTTAACGTTAGGCGTTCATAACATGGACAGTCGTTTAGACCGCAAATTTCTAATCCAATCAAAAGAGGGGGACGCAAAGCGCAAGCAGCATGCAGTTTTTTCTGTTGATTTTCTCGTTTGACATTTTTTCAGCAAAACGTTAGTTTTTATACGTAAGCTGTCGCTAACTGTACCTCCTTGTTACTCTGTTTTCAAATGGAAACTTTTCGCCGTTGTTTTTTCATTTTATTGTAAGAACCGTTTTCACGCTAATGGATTTAGTCTATCGATACCTATTGTTATTACCTTTCAATATCCTCTATTCAGAGGATAATGGTAAAATACTGTCGTAGCCATGGCTATTTTCGTGAGTACTAACCTAGATGCATTTAGATTTGTTACAATATGACAGTTTTTACATAGTGTACTCAAATTTCTAAATCTTGTCTACAGTTTTACTTGGTTCTGGTATAATATTAGAACAGGGTCAAAATTTGTTGCCAAAAAACTCGCTTAGGATAAGAATGATAAGCGCAGTCAAAGGGGACATATTGTTTCGTCCCCAACTTCATAAGTAGATAAAAGCAGACGTACAGCTATGACGTTGACAAATCTTTCTTCATTTATTTGCCGTTTACCCTTGAGATTTACGAGTACAATCTCATATAGAGGGTGTTACAAAATTGTTTATAAAACAGGAAGTTACACCGATAGATTCATAAGACATCGATTTTTTATTTACTTATACCTTCTTACCTTCTAGGTCGACCGGAAATACCGTATAAGCTTTGATGAATGAGTTTGCGAGTATTAAATTTATGACATAACAAAGTATTTTCGATTGTATTTGCTAAACATCTTGCATTTTGAGATTCCCAAGGATCTAGACGGGTTTGCTTTTTATTAAAATCTTACGCAAGTGTGTGTGATCGATGTGATATATGATGAAGCGAGTTTGCCCAGAAGAAGCCTATTGGCTCGAGTCTTAAAAAGGCCTTACAGCATTAGCTAGAATGTTGTATTTTTAGCAATATAATATGTTTAAATAATCTACACAAACTGTAATCCTATATGCAGATAAGTTTAAACCTCATGCATACTATGCTGGTCTCTTACATAAGTTATCTGTTATTGTAAGTCCAAAGGTGTCAGAGTTTTAATAACCTTAACCTTTTTGGTTCAATTATATTAAAGTGCCCCTTAGGTATGCCACCGTCCTACTTACCTTACTTAACTAGAAAAGTACTCCTAGATAGCGTGCTATCATAAAAGCGGCATACGTACTTCTATCAAGTTTCTTACCTTCCGAGATCAAACTTGTTATGGTCCATATAACTTTCAAACACCACTCCGCACTTTGCGAGAGGTAATGTGGCTAGATTGTAAAGCGTTGGATTTAGATAACTTTTTATGTCAATTTACTCTGAGATTGCTTTTCAATCATTGAGGTTAACGTTCCAGTTTTGTAGCACCGTTATGTCGTGGGTTTGAATCCCGCATAGGAGAAGTGTTTGTGTGATGAACACTAGCATTTGTACCAGGGTCGAGATCCGGTATTAGAAATAGATATAAACATATGTGTATGTATACCCTCATTTGTTATTTAACGATGACATATATTATGTGTACGATAGTAAATACATTTAATTCACACATGGGTTGCTTAACTAAATCGCGTGCTGATGCTGTTAACCTCGTTACCACTTCTCTCTCTCAACTTTTAAAACTATCCTCAACCTGAAGGTTGTCTGGAAGAGATCGCTTCTAGCGATAAGACCGCCTAAATTGTACTATTCTAAATGTATTTTTTTCTCTGTACTGTTTGTTTTGTGTGGAGTGCAAACTTTTGCTGTCCATTTTCCGATTTTTTATTCATAATTTGATAAATAAAAAATACAGATTTCCTACTTTTGCGTTTTTACAGATGAGGATAGGTATTTCCAATAATACCGGATCCTAGTCTATCGTGGAAGTTTATGATACACTTTGACTACCAACAGTTTTAATCGCGCTTGAATGGTTTATCTTCTATAAGCTGGGGTCAAACTAAAGGCGTTAGATAAAGCATTGTTTGTATAGTCCTGTAATCCTTTTCGTATTATGAGTGAGAGAGATGACTCCAAAACTTAGCAGTAGACTTTCATTGTGGCCAAGAGTTGACCAACATGGGTTAAACTTTAAATCATATATCTCGATGGATATATAACTACGCTAACCATAAGTTTACCTACCTAGAATAACGGTCATATAGCAAATGTATTTTTCGAGGACATCTAATGAGTTTTGCAAATATAATTTTGAAATATCACTTTATTGTTTAATAACTTATTTTCTACGACTGGTTTCACAAAACGTGGCAAGTCCAATTTAGTGGCAGGCACGTACAATTTAGAAAATCTAGGTAAATTCTGTTAGATTTATGCGTCGAATGCGGGATCCAGGAACACTTTATGGGAACAACGTGTTACGTAAAACTCTTTGTTTGAGGTCTGACTGAGAAACCCTGATTCTTTTATGAGTTATTTTAGGTTCAATGAAATGATGTTGAAAATAATGAAGATGATGATGGAACAAACGCCAATTAGTTTGAGTAATTGTTTGTCCTCGAAGAAGAAAGGTGTGCTACCGAAATACCTGCAGTCGATTCGAGCTATGTATAGATGTAGTACCTACTCAAGTTCGGTCCATAATCATTAATACTCATTTATTTTGTACATAGGCTCTCTTCCGGGCACTTATACACGTCCTAAAATATAGCTTAGTCCTACCACTGCTTCGGGACTACATATTGGCTGGTGATGAGAAGAAACGGCGCAACAAACTCAGGTACTAGTACCTACTATCTTCAGTGTAGCTATGGGCTTGCACCTAGGGTCCTAGGCCCTATCCTCTTAAGAGGTACATTTTTCCTATGATAATGGATGCTTTGACGTCGGAACATGTTTGTCTTGATATGAACAAGGTGATGAGAAGGCAAAATAAATCAAATAAAATAAAAAAATAAATGTGTAGGGGTGATAATAGGAAGGGAATGATAATTGACCAGATTGCATAGAAGAGAAAAATATGCTGCGCCGACACCGGATGACCTGAGAACAGGGCAGGCGAATGATTATATTTGCTTTATTAAAAGTCTCTCGTGCTTATTATGCGAATATGCGCGCAGGCCTAAAATGTTCTAGTAGAATAAACGGGCGTGTAGACTTTTATGTTGACGCCATTTGCGTAATCCGCTTTAGGTATTAACGCCGATGTCACATTCTGGGATCAATTTAAATTCAATGCCCTTTTACGCTTCCCATCCTTGAGTTGAGTAAGAGAATTTCATAAATAAAATCAAGAACATTATCTCATTTCTTTATTCACAAATTATCTCGGGGATGATACATTTGGTTGATTAAACGAAGCTCGAAAATAACGTATTTCGTTACTAAATTACAATAATTTTACATTCAAAGTGTTCGTTCGAAATCAAGTAATACGAAACATGAAATCGTGTTAATTTTTAGAAAGATATAACAACATCGAAATTGGAGCAAAAAATATTATACACCGTCAATATCAGTGTCAATTTTCTAATTATAAATTATCTGCTTTGGTCTAATTGATGATTATGATCCGGTTACTAGGGGCCTATGTCTAGATCGACACAGCTATTACCGTAACTGGTAACAGACTATGATATGACGTATATGCATAGCGTTAAGATTTTATTAAGTAAATGAATGACAAAGCTATGAGTATAATTATACGATAAGCAGTGCAATGTTCGGTGTTTTCAATTCAATAACATATACTGAAGTTACGGTTTAATGGCTTATAATTTGCTTAGTAAAATAAATATGTTTATGTTATTTTTAATGGTAATTTAAATTGCACTGCGAGGATATAACACTATAAAACGCCCTTTGGCTGACGATGTGTGAATTTTACGGTTATGCTCGGGCGTTGATGGAAGGTTTATATCTATAAACTGGATATTTTTATTAGAGCTTTACTTCCCAGACAGAACTAAAATGAGTTAATGGCTTTAAATAACATTCTTTAAAACATAACTTTGCTTGTCATAAATAAATTACTTATCTTACCAGCAAGCTTTCTTATTTGGTAAAATGGTTTTCGTAGTTTCGACGCCTTTTAACGTATTGTTTGTTTGTAATTATTATGTCGAATTGAAATATGACTGAGAATTTTTGGTAAACTTAAAGTCAGTAATTATTATATTCATATTGTTTGTGTATGTAATGATAAAGCTATTAAAATTAAGCCATACATTCTAGAAACAGACTTTATATATAAAAAAACCTGCAGTTAAGTCAAATGTTACATAATTCTTGTACGATGAAATTTACTTCAAACGGAAAGAAGTTCTGATAGCTAATTAGCGGGCTTTCATTACGTATGCAAAGAATGGGTGGGAAACTAGATTGGGTTAAAAGTTAAAGGGCCACTCGAAGAGCTTTACTCGAAGTATAACGTTACAGAGCACCGCTTGTTTAGAAAATGGACACTTTTTATCTACGAAACCGTATATCACCCAGAAGTTATACTCGTAAATCTCATACTACAATGTATTAGCTCAAAAAACATTGTTATTGTCATGGCCAAGGGCTAGTTGGCTGTTTTTATTGAGAATTATGGCTGAATAAGCGCTGGATACGTTGCTATAATGCTAAGTATAAGAAAGTGACCATGTCATTATGATTTTAATGGTGATTATATATTTTGATCTTGAGCAGAAAAATGCTGCTGGTAATTACAATTCAGGTGACAGAAGTCATCAACTTCTGGAACTTGGTATCAGACCATTTTTGGACCATTTAGCTACACGTGCAGTGCTATGTCAATGTGTATTTAATTCAGATTAACAATTATTACTTTAGGGGTTGATAAAAATGAGGTAATAAGTAGGTAAGGCAGTAATAAAAATACAAAGTAAAATAATGCTGTAATTCATCCGCGTGTTCCCGAAAATTGCGAAATATAATACGCTATTATTTTTTCAAATTAGCTTTTGTATTTTTACTGAACTGTAAATAAACATCTTCATGGAATGTAAATCAGGGCAGTTGTTATTTCCCACAGAGTCGCATGAGAAATAGCACCTTTATTATAGAAAGTTACTGCCTACCTACAATTACAAGAATGAGATCAATAGTATTCTTCAGCGATAGATAAATAGGCAGGGACATATAGTTTATTCATTGGTTGCACTGCGCTACTTACCAGCAGTTATAAAGTTTTGTAGGAGGAAATGCCCGATTTTTTTTAACATACACATATGCAACACGTGGCTACACGAATTTTCAAGCGTAATCAGTTGAAATCATCACGGTTAAGGTATGTAAATTGTCCAATTAGCCCCTTTTTAAAGTCATGAAAATGCGTTAGGCATACAACACCTTTTTTTTTGACGCTGGAAAAATGCTTTTCGCATACCGGGCCGCCTCGGGGGAGCAGCCTGGTAATGTAGGACTCTCTCGTTGGGAGACAGTGAGAAGCAATCTCCCCGTGTGGCGAGAGACTTGCACCAACCGCAGGGTCTGAACCCCGCAGCCACCATCTAGGCCGCACGAGCAGGGAGTCCTCACCCCCCACAAGTGCCGCTCTCGCAGACGAGAGAGACGCATCCACAAGCAAGCTGCCCAAGCCCGCCGGAAGCGCCTCACACATTACCCCCCCCCCCCCCGCAGGGTTTAGCCGTTAGCTAGCCCTCCCATTCCCCAATCCCCAAAGGAAATTACTAACCCCCGTTGTCCAGGGTGGACCAGGAAAGGATGCTACTCCTCACACCCGATCGTAACCAAGTGATCGTAACACCCCGCCGCAAGTGGAGGTGACTCTGAACACCCCACGCATACCACACCAGCCGCGGGGGAGGCTAAGAACTATGTGGGGTTCCGGACCTCAGAGTCATCATCATCCTCATCATGTCAGTCGGTCATCATCCAATAACATCCTATTTATTAAGATTTTGATATTTTTGGCCTAACATCAGGATGTTTAATTAATATTAATTTACAATGTATTTTGAAAAAAAATCGTAAATAAAACGCATTTCTCTATTCGTAATAAATTACTAAAAGAGACAAACCTCTACAGTTATAAAACTGTGCCTAGGGTTGGGTCGTTGTATTTAGACGATACGTTTTTCTTTTTATTTTGCAAATATGTCTCTACATATTGCTGTGTATGTACCCACTACGACGAATTAGTTCTTTTGGCTTTTGGCTCTGGAGTCAACGCAAACGCAGGCAGAAGCTAACATTAATAATACATTATTTATTTGTAGAAAAATAGTATACATTTTGTGGAATTAAAAGTAGCAACAGTGCTGTTTCACCATTCTGTCACTGTGGCATAAAAATGTATATTCTAAACTTAGTAAATGTTAATTAGTTAGTAGTAGTAGTTATTTACTATGGCACATGATTATCAGAATGTCAATCAAATAAATTAATGAAAAATTCCAAATAAAATATTTTTTTCCATTCTTTGGCAACGAAAATAGCAAGCACGCAACCTTTCAAAATTTCAATTGACTTTGACTCTAAGAAGTTAATATTTTTGGGAGAGATACTGTAAAGAATTAGATCTTTAACGAAGAACTGATTTCTATATCAATATTTAACTTCGTTCAATACAAACGCATCCGGCTTAAACAACTATTAATACAGCAAATTAGTCCGTAATGACTGTTTTATTTAGTAACAAAGGAGTACAGAAAAGGTCAAGTGATAAATGGAAGGTCCCTTACGAAAATCAAGGCACATTTAGTGAAGACAGAGATTTCCCACTCCATTTGAAACGAACACGTGCCGTTTAATTTGCTCCCAGGAAATATGTTTGCCTAAACAACTTTGTGGGGACGGGGGAAAGCGGGGAAAGTTATCTTTATGGCCGTGTGGGCACTAATTTGCGGGTGGAACAGTTTTTATTACAAGCCCGTTGAGATACAGTAATGTTGGGCGGCGAGGCACCAAAGCATATGAGTAAGATGTATTGCAGGTAGTTAGGTATTTTAGAACCGTGTTCAGTTAATTGTTTATTAACACACTATCCGTAGGTTTTTATTGTTTTTGTTTCGTTTTAACTAGATTTTTGATTCTGCCTAGAAATAAAATATCATTGTAACTCTATCACACTGCCAGCTAAATGGTTGCTTTAAATTAAAAATGTGAAAAAATTACGACAGTAGTTTAATATACACAAAGATCAAAGAAAAACTATCACAGCTTGGTAGGATTACACGTACATACATACAAGTTACCGAGTAAACTTATAAAATGTACTTGGAGAAGAAAATTACTTTTTGAAGCTGTTTATTATGTAAAACAGGTAGCAAATACCGCACAAGTATTATGACGGGCTACTATATAACCCGAAATTGCGCGTGGACACGTAATTGGCCGGTTTTTATGGTTAAATGGAAACTTCATGTAACGTAAGTGTTACAAAATTATATATTAAACCAGTACCTCCTGTAGTCTTAAATTTTGTGATCTTGCAAAGACGATGTTATAACGCAGAACGGCGGTTGTTATCTTCAATATGAATAAACAATGTTCACTTCACCAAAGCTGCAGTATTATCTCTATTTTAAAACTCTCGCAAGCTCCGCTAAAATATGCATGGCATAAGCTTGTTAGGTATGTTTGAATTTGCACGAGCGCTTTAACGACGTTAAAACAATGTGCGATGCTGAAGCTGAGGCTGGCCACGCACGAAATGGGGCAAATGAGCCGAACAAACAGTGATTAATCATAATATTTCAAATAACCAGACGAAACCGTATTAAAAAAAACTTACTAGGTATAAGTACGGGTTACTGAACCTGAGTTACCAAAACTATCAAAGCTCCCCATACCAACAGCGCCGCAGATTTTTAGGGTCAAAAGGAAAAAACGGAACGCTTATAGGATCACTTTGTGTTGTCCGTCTGTCAATCAAGATCCTTTAACTCGGGAACGCGTGCGTGGAGCTATCGAGTTGAAATTAAAACCATTATACTCAAGTCTACAGTACCTTGATCGTTTAAGCCGCAAAAATCGTATATTTTGACACTCTCTTCGGTACTTTCCGTTGACCTAGAACTATGAAATTTGGCAAGTAATATCGTCTTATACTACACTAGTGACCCGCCCCGGCTTCGCACGGGTGCAATGCTGATACTAATATAAGTAGGTACTACTAAACATACATAAAGGCACGCGCCGCCCCCCGGCCGGTACCGCCGCAACCGCTGTGTACCTGCATTTTAAATCTGTAATATCTTCGAAAATACTCATTTAAATTACATTCTGTAAAGAGCCATATTAATCTATATTAAATGAACAATGTATTTAAGGTACTTAATTGGATAAGGATTAATGCTGTATTGAAAAAAGAAACGCTTCATAAACAAGCCATTATTTCTCGTTATTATGGTTATTGTTATTGTGGTTATTGTGGGTTATCCCTAAGAAATAGACATACACTATCGCAAACTTTTTTGTAGACCTTTTTAAGGTGTACAACACTGTGGTACAGACAACAGAACGTCTACCTTCCACAAAACGTAAAATTATTTTAATTGATATTGATCTCTACGTGTCCTACTTAAAGTTGAAAATCAATTCAATGATTTTTAACTTATGGGTAGTTGACCTGCCGTTGTCTGTCTGTACATTATTTTGATCTATCTTGTAGGATTCAGCCAGCGTTTGCAATGTAAGCGCAAAAAATGTGTTTGTTTACGACTTCACATTAAAAAATCTAAAATTGTCAGTGTTTCTCTACTATGTTATGCATGTATTATACATATAAAACTTCCTCTTGAATCACTCTATCTATTTTTAAAAAACGCATCAAAATCCGTTGCGTAGTTTGAAAGATTTAAGCATACATAGGGATAGACAGACGGGAAGCGACTTTGTTTTACACTTTTTATTATTATACTATGAAGTGAAGTACAGGGAATAATCTGAAAACTATACATTTTTACGTAATAACATTTTGTAATTAAGCTGAGAGACTCAATTCCAGAACTATTTATAATATGTACCTATAAATTTGTACAGAACCCTCTGCGGCTAAGGCCAACTTGCACTTGTCAGCTTTTTTTTACTTTTTACAGTGACAAATGCATAGCGGTAAAGAAACATTATAATAAAATTATCATAACGTATTTTTTTTTATTGTTAGTGCTTGTATTTTTAGCTTGTTTGGCGTATAGAAGTTATTGGTATGCATTTAAAAATATGTTGGTACGAGTACTTACTCGTCGATAGGGTCTTACAATAGTCACAATTAAACGTTCACTGGCCGAAGCGCCACGACGCGATAGGTATTTCTCTTAATAATTCAATAAACAAACGATTAATGAACCGCAAATTTAAAGATAAGTACAAAAATATTTAAACCGTTTAAATGATATAGAGTTGTAAAACAGTACGCGTAAATATATCTTAAATGATGATCTCAATCACTACAAATATAAATTAAAGTGCCTTGTCATGAGTCCTGTGGGATTTTGATACGGTTTTCTCTAATAGATGGACTGATTCACGAGGAAAGTTTGTGTAAGTATAATTTATAACCGTCGGTACTTAGTGCTGCCTAAGTGCTTAATGCCAGAGCGGGTCGTTAGTATATACCCAATAAAGTAGACAACTTTTAAGCGGGAAGTACATGAAAATAAAAACTGATGCTCAATACATTTTAGTCGAGGAGAATAACTGGTTTGTATGGAAAAGTAAACTTTTTTCGCAATTTAGATAGTCCTGCGTAAGTGTTTTTTTTTTATTTTACATATGCTGAAACACAGAGCATAGCTCTTTCCATTGCACGCTGTGCGACCTTGAGCATTTTTATTACGCCCATGGTGAGATAGGGTTAGTTCCATATATGTCATTACTGGTAACACACACACACACACACGCCACACTGGTTGGTAGTAGACTTTGTCTTTAGGTACTAAGGTATATTGGACGAGAAGATGTTGTGTAGTTTCCCGAACGCAGCGAAGCCGAGTTGGATTCGACGATAGACCTCCTTCTCAAAATTGGACCTACCCAACTGGATCACTTGTCAAAGGTAGATATATATATTTGTCAACAATTTTGAGAATAGAGCTCCCAACTGATACTGGGTAGGGTGCAACATGTGCATTCGACATGACCTTCGTTTTGTCTATGTTCGAAGGCCTTCCTGGGGAAACTCGACTGCAGGCTGCTTCCAACCGGCCAATCTAGAAATCACTAGGGGAGGCCTATGTTCTGCGGTGGTTGATCAGTCCTGTGGCTGAAATGATGATGATGATGATGACATCCTGTTAAAGCCCTTCTCCCGTCTAACCAGACACCGTGTATAGCTACAGGATTTTCTACATAAAGTAAAGATCAAATAAATCAAACGAAGCTATTTCTAAACGTTTTAACTCTGTGTGCTGGTTCTATTTTTTACGATTAATAATTATTTTACTTTATATTTAATATTAATACATGAATATTTACAAATTAATATACAACATAAAATTAATAATCAAAGAACTTTTTAATAAAAAGAATCCCAAAAAAGAAACTTAAAATGAATAAGAGTTATTTAAAATAACAAAGTAATCAGGTCAAACTAGTTTGTTAGTGGTGCAATGTGATTATATAAGTATAATAAGTATTTGTATTGTTGTCACAACCGGGTCTAAAATAATTAGGTGGCTGCCGCTCGGTGACTGAAATAAATTATATAAACGTGTAATGTCAGTAACAAAAAGGTGTTAAAATAGTGTGATTCGAACTCTCTTAAGCTCCTTACTACGTTTGTAGTAAAAGACTAAAAGTGTAGTCTGTTACGTGACCTAACTTTCCAGTTTCCATGACTTAGTTCATATTAACAAAGTCGATACTTAAAAGATAGCTATAGCGTTTAATTTTTGTATAAACATTTTTACAGTGCCTCTTTATACTATTATGAGTTACATGAGTCCATATATATTTTTTACAAAATTAAGAGTATGAAAAATCTCATAGTAAGCCTACAGGTTAATAAAACTTACTCGTTATAGTCGCACTGGTTCATAATCGAAATTGGTTATAGTTTACATGGAATCGAAGTATTTAGTGTTATTCGATAATGTTTTTAGTAGGAATGCTGAAATTCTTAACAGTATAACTACATTGAGAAAATACATTTTGAAATATTTTTGAGGCTGACTGTATACAATTTTAGCCTGAAATGCAGATCTAATCCTGCAATCTTCATTTACGGTGAAAACAGTAATATATTTCACCGCGTTTCTAGCTCAGAAACGTTGAGAATCTTGTATCATTTGAATGAACTAATTAGTCGTAATATCTTAACTAAGAAACTTAATTATCTTTAGGTATGAAAACTATTTTTTTAAAAGAAAACCATTAAATTTTAATTATTTGCCTTACTACTAATTGATAGGGCATTATACTACTATTACTAAGGCACCTATTAATATTATTTTCCATTTAGGCCAATCCTGAATTTTCGTATTATCATTTGGTTATTTAAAACATTTTTTTAAAACATGTGATTTTTGGAGAAACTGTGCCATGACATAATGTTTACAAGTGTGAACCACACTTGTAAACATTATAAAGGTTGATAGATTTACAGTTTTAAGGTTATTTTTATGGCTTATTTAGGTAGGATCTACACTCACTGTCCTTATTTCTTCGAATATTTTAGCTCATTTATAACGCGAACTTAAAAATAATTATCTGTGAATGTACTGTAATACATAGGTTAAGCTCACTAATATTTAACTTCTCAAATTTTTGATGTTAAAAAACATGTATATGTTATGTTATATGTCATGTTTTGCTTTTTTTAGGTTTGTCATGCAAAAATCAAAAGTTTGGATATATTTTTCTAAAATAAAAGATAGTTTGTCTGCACAATGCTCCAAATGTCCGAAAAAGATATCAATTAAAGGGTCCAACACACTGGGCTAGTTTCCTAAAAAAATCAGTTGGACCCTTATAGAAAATGAGATTTTTTAAATTATCTAAGTATAAAAACGTTTCGTGTTTTAGTGATTATTTCAGATCGGCGGCATACTTAGATTAAGTTAATTATTTTTAAAAGTATTCAATTATTCCTTGTAAAATTTTAATAAGACTGTAGCTATTTATAAATTATTCTTATATAAAGTAATGATTTAAAAGAAATAGCTTTCGCACACGTTTTCGCCTGTGTGTACAAAATCGGACTAAACATTACACTAATAGGGCCGCCTAAATTGTGATATTCTTCTTGTACTTTTTCCTGTTACTTTGTTACTTTTTTGTGGTGTGCAATAAAGAGCATCTAATCTAACGATCGTAGATTACTATACTTCATGGGTTGAAGTGTATTTATTTTATTCATATCGAGCCCATGGGTGAGGGCCACTGCAGTACTAAAGGCCTCCATACCCTTACTCGGGTCTCCCACGATCCTGTGCGCGTTTGTACAAATTTTTATGATGGCTTAACACCGGCAGCCAAACACACAATATTGTACTGATATTTTCATTGAAGAGTCATGATTTTTGATTTATATTTATATAGTTTGTAGTTTGGATAAATTTTTAAAAGAAAAGGTGAGTACAATAATTTCCACGTCCGAAATTTTTCATAACACGCTGAATCGACACCTGACTGTTACTGAAAATCCAGGATATGACCTATTTGAGTACATTGGACCCAATTCGGTTGGAGGACATGCAAACGTGATAGGATAAAATTAATATCGCAGTATTCTACGTTCGTCTAATATTTTTAATTAACTCAGTTTAATAACCGTTCCTGTACATTCCAATATAGTTTTGTAAAAACGTTTTTATAAATGTTTTAGTGTCAAATGCATTAAGTGCATGAGAATATATATATTTTTATAATATATTCTCATGCACTTACGATTATAATGATATGGCCAAACGTGGATTGACATTTCATCGAATGTTGACGTTTAAACGATATGGTATGGATATTTTAGTTGGCCATATCATGAAATACCACCATTTTATGAAATGATCGGTCACATCATGAATTGGTCAATTTTACGATCTGGCTACGACACCTACACCAAACTGGTTGAGAATGGCTGAGAAGAAGAGAAGAAGAACATAATGTAAACTTTTTACAAAGATCAATCTTATTGTTTTTTTCTCGCTCTATGCAATCCAATTGCCTACTTGTTTACCCTAGCGCAGCCATACTCTAAGTGTGTTCCGCGGAACCCTAGGGTTCCGCGATACCCCTGTCGGGGTTCCGCAAGAAGTTAGAAAAAAAAATCAAAACACCTCTCTCTGGTCGACCGTTCTGTCGCGGCGTATCACGATTCACGAACAATTTTACTATGCCGCCACCGCCGATACCTACTTGTGACCGCGCAATCCCTTTGATAAAAGCCGCCTTTGAAATTAGACGCTATAATTGTGAACAAGCGACTTTCGGCTCTAACTTCAAAACGTAAAGTCGAGATTGCTTACACCACATTTTTTGAATTTCTATTTTTATATCGGCTTTTTATTTATCAAAGACGCCGACTCGAGTATTTTTGAGAATGTTCGAGATTGAGGCTAGGACTATAAAAGCGATGATCAAGCCTTGACACTAGTCAGTCGACGATTAGCGTTCGGAGCGATAAGTACCTACCTGCTAGAAAAAAATTGTGTATTGTTCTACTGCTGTTTTCTGATTGTATCAGTTTTGTACATTTCTTCTTTGGACTAAAGTGCTAAACTCTTCTACGCAGTAACGACCGTGCATTATTTTAACCTCACCATCCTGAAAGAATGGAACGTTGGCTTAAAGGCGTTAAACGTGTCGCAACAACATCTTCCAACGAAGCCGAATGTTCAAAAGCAGTCCGCGTGGAGTATACAGCAATTACCGATCCAGACGATGATGCAACGACGTCAAGTTCCACGGTTTCAAAGGCGAAAAAAAGGAAGTATGATGAATCATATATCAGTTTTGGATTTGTTGATTCCAACGGCTCACCTCTCTGCATGTTATGTAGTAAACTGCTTCCTAATAGTTCCATGGCACCTGCCAAGTTGCGCCGACATTTAGAAACTGTACACCCCGAGTCTAAAGACAAGAATAAAGAATTTTTTGTACGTAAAAAAGAACAGTTATTGGAAAGTCAAAAAACAATGATGCATGTAACCCAAACTATCAATGAAAAGGCCACGGAGGCATCATATTTAGTTAGCTATCGCATTGCACAAGCAGGAGAAGCGCACACTATCGCTGAGAATTTAATAAAACCATGTGTATTAGACATAACAAAATGCATGCTCGATGAAAAATCTGCAAAGCATCTTTCTACTGTGCCGCTATCTAACGATACTGTTTCACGGCGAATTCATGATCTAGCAAGCTACGTCAAACAAGAACTAGTTACACGTCTACAAAAAACACAATTCGTCTTGCAAATGGATGAGTCGACTGATGTCGCTGGTCTGGCTATCTTGCTGGTTATCGTGAGATATCCATGTGAAAGTTCTTTTGAAGAAGACATGCTTATGTGTTCACCTCTACCCACAAACACTACCGGAGAGGAAATTTTTAATAAAATAAATATATTTTTTGAGGAAAATAATCTCAGTTGGAACGATTGCATTGACATTTGTACAGATGGGGCCAAGGCGATGACGGGTAAAACAGCAAGAGTAGTGTCACGAATAAAAAATAAAGCGCCTAATTGTAGTTCCAGCCATTGTATCCTGCATAGACAAGCACTTGCGATGAAGCAAATGCCGTCCAATCTAAAATTAGTTATGGATGAAGCGGTAAAAATAATTAATTTTATCAAATCACGACCACTACAATCCCGATTGTTCTCATTATTGTGTGAAGATTATGGCAGCACACATAAAACACTGCTGCTCCATACAGAAGTGCGATGGCTGTCTCGGGGTAAAACTTTAACAAGGCTATTTGAACTTAGAGCCCAGTTACAAATGTTTCTTTCAGATACTTCTTTTAATTTGAAAGACCGTTTGTATGATAAAACTTGGTTGTTCCGACTGTCTTTTATGGCGGATATCTTTCAGAAACTGAACGAATTAAATTTATCATTGCAAGGTAAACAGACAACAGTGTTCCAGGCCTGTAACAAAATAACTGCCTTCAAAAGAAAATTAGATTTTTGGATTATTTGCGTTGGAAATAGAGAAATAGAAAGCTTTACGTCACTCAGTGAGTTTCTTGGCGATAACAACTCAGAAATATTTCAAGATGATGTATTTGAAGAATTGGTCCAATATCTCACTTCGATGCGCGCATCTTTTGAGCAGTATTTTCCTGAAGAACAGAATACAAAAATGAAACTGAATTCATGGATTCATAATCCTTTTTTACCCAACTTACAAAAGCCCGAAAGTATGTCAAACGAGATATATGAATCTCTTTTAGAAATGTCATCTGACACAAGTATGGAGTCACTGTTCAAAACGACGCCTCTCAACGATTTTTGGTGCAGAATCCGAAATGAATATCCAATGCTTGCCAAAATGGCTTTGAATATTCTTCTCCCGTTTCCAACAACATATTTGTGCGAAACAGGATTCTCAACCTATGCAGCCACGAAAACAAAATACCGCAATAGACTGGACGCCGAACCTGATATGAGACTTCAACTGTCCTCTATGAAACCTGATATCAACCAATTGATGAAAAATAAAAAACAGTTTCATACATCCCATTAGTTAGATTTTTTTTCTTTTTCAATGTTATATTTATTATTATACTTGTTATGTAAGTAAGTAATAAGTAACTGTTACATGGTACTCTAATTATGCTTATTAATAAAAAATACACTTAAATACCATTGTTTTATTGTAGGGTTCCATCAAGTATTTTGCTATCCAAAAGGGTTCCGTCACCAAAAAAGATTGAGAACCGCTGCCCTAGCGCATCAAACCACCTAAAACATATCGTGTTTGTCTACATTTCGATCTGCAGAAGTTTCTACACCACAATACTATTTATGATTAAATAAAAGTATTGACAGTAGATGCAAAAGTGATGCTAAATTAAGGTTTTAGTTTCGATTTGGTCCCGTTACATTACTAAAGAAAACTATTTTTGTAAACATATAACATGACGTAAAAGTTTAAAATGGCGAAAGACTTAATTGAGTCAAAACAAATCTCATTTTGTTTTATCAATTTTCAGTCGCATAACGAAGTATAATTGCATTTTTTTAAGTTTTAGAGAATGCCGTTTATAATCTTTATGTTGCTGGGATCGGATTGAAACTGTGTTGCGACTAAGTTCTGTTAAATTACGGGAATTGAGCTTCAGATCTGGCAAATTCTCAAAAAATATACATATAATGCGTTGTTTTATTGCTGGTGAATTTTGATCAACAACCTTAATATGGCTGCAAGGAGTATCCACTATGGGTGGCTAGGACGTACTTACATCTGCGATAAAACAAAACTTTGTTTCTTTAGCGAAATCAAGTCTTTTATTCTAGTTATAAAACGAAATGACTAATCCTATATACGCTGACTTACGTATATAGGCGATCTCATCTCGGCACCAACAGCACGCCAAATCCGGGCTCTAAAGGCACATATAATTTGTTGAGCGGTAACTTTTTGCCGTCTCTGGTGCTCTTTCAGGCGTGAATATTCAGTTTGCGGGTAAAAAAATCCAATGCAATGGTATTCCCGTATGTTTCAATGTAATTTATATTAACTGCTACTTACTACTACTAGAAGCCAGGTCAAGTGCGAGTGGGACTCACGCACCGAGAGTTCCGTACTACCAGTTTTATTATTTAGTATGGGTTTCTTAACCCGAACCCGACTCCTATTTGACTTTCACTCTCTCGCTGATACCTGCGCACCACGACTTCATCAGAGGCTGTCGCTCCACATAAGTAACAAAGAACACAAAAACAAAACGCGCACAAAGTTGACAAGCTAATAGGAGTTCTTGCACAAGCATTACCATTAGAAAAATCTCATGGTATTAATCTGGCATCATTTCTAATTTTGCGAAAATTTGGATGGATGGATGTTTGTTACTCAAACGCCAGAACTGCAGAACGCTTTTTTTTAGATTTGTATCTAGCGTCAATATCATCGACTAAGTGGACAAAATTGCGAGATAACGCCATTATCCTTTATGAATAAACTAAAGACCACGCGAAAGAAGTCGTGGGCAACAGCTAGTTAGGCATAAATGATTAAATAAAGCTACATTTTCTTTATGTGTTTACCTTCACATGCAATCACCGTTACCCGTGTGATTACAGTTCATGAATATAAAATTTATCAATTTCGATCATAATTGCGTATTATTCGTATGTTTAGGAACTTTTGAAGTTTGCTGTACGTCGTGTTTGGCACATTGTATTCTGTTCTGCGAAATTGGTTACTTTGGGCACAAACTTAATGTGGTAACTCGTGTTTAATTTGCATGGAATTTGAACAAGCCTCGCATATAATGTGGTCTCGTAATTTTCTTAGTTCAAATAAAATTCAATAATTAAAAAATCGTACATGCAGTCTGCAGTTCGGTTGAATAAGGATGAACCTTAATAGGCATTGATACAAATATCTTTTGTTGTAAACATATCCTTTATACAAGAGTGAGGAAAATTTTCCAGATTTCCTTTATCTTTATGCCTTTAGGACCTAATAAAAGTGGATTATATTATACTTTAAAAGTATTCTAAAATGTAGACTTTATTCTAAAGAAAATGTGGATTGTGTCTGAATAATGGGATCATTGGGAAGCACGACCTCAGGGTTAAACGCCGAATACCGCCAACCCAAGGGTCTGCTCCCTTTTTCAAACATTCTTATAACCTTTTATTTCCATTTACTGTAAAGGAAATACCACGATAACCATCTTATAAATTGGGTTCTGTACAAAATTAAATTGCAATGTCGACTTTTAGTTTTATTCTAAAGTTTTTCGATCAAACTTTACATTAAAAACACGACTGCAGAAGAAGGAGTTTTTAGGGTTCACTGTATTGTGATTTCTGCGTTTCTTTATTCCAACACAATTTTTTATTTCTGCTTGAATCAGCAGTGTGAGATTTCGATATCGTGACATAGAGGACAACATAAATTGACAAAATGACAAAAATACAGCGCTCATTTGTGTTTTTGGTCTTTTGTATCACGAGTATCATAGATTTCACTTAAATAAGATAAGTAAGTAGTTTTTATAAGATAAGTGTTTAGTACTGTATATTAGGGTTGCCAACTTTTTTTTATAAAATATAGTACTTTCGAAGCTGTTACGTCTAAATTTAATATAACAGATGGCAAAAAAAAAAATGTGGTTAAAATATTTATTTTTTAAATGAATATTTTATATTTTGCGTGCGATCCGCAGGCTGTATAGAGCGGAGAGGGTTTTACGCAAAATAAAAAAACTGTACAGGGTTATTTTAAAAACATCAACAACCTCCTAAGGGTTGATTCTGATGCTTAAATACAACAACGTTTTCTATGGGACCAACATAACATCGCAAAAAAAAATCATTTTCCCATACTAAGATGGCTGATATCAGTTTGTATGAAGCAGTAAAATTTTCTTTTAAAGATACGTTGTTGGTCCCAAAGAAAAAGTTATTGTATTTGAGCACCAGAATCAGTCCCTAGGGGGTTGTTGATGTTTTCAAAATAACCCTGTGTATATATTTTTGAAACATAGTATTCGATCCCCTAATATAGTAGCATACTATATTATACAGCAGGGTTGGCGACCCTACTGTACAGGTAGATGCAAGAGTTTTATTAAACTAAATTAGTAACAACTGCAAGACAGGCAGTCATTGCAGTATACGTTAAAAATAGTTCTCGAAACTTTCAGTTTTGGTTAATAAATGGGCATATTTCAAAGTCAGCCAGGGACAGCCAGTCCAGTACAGGTACAGTTCTGTATATTTTGACAACGAGTGAGTAAGAGGGAAAGGTGTTTGAGCAATAAATATGATAGTTCTCTTTTGAATTTGCTTGCATAAAAACCTACCTACCTAACCTATCATAAATATCGAAAATTTTCAACCAGTCTTCAACCTAAAGTTAAACACGTAGAGTTTATCAGTTTAGAAAATTTGTGTTTTTGTGGATTAGGTAATTGTAGATTGATGAGCGGTTAAATTGAACCATATTAAAATTAAAACTATTTGCAATAATAATCCCGCTGCACAACTTTATGATAAACCTTCGGTTCAAAAGATTGAATATTTTCACAACACTAGTTGCATTGCTGTCTCCGGTTTGTGTTCGGGAATGCTGCACTGCACACGACAACCCATCACACAGCATAAATCGAATCTGCCTTTGAAAATCTGTAGTGTCGAAGTTAGTTTTCGTTATTGTTTGGGATGTTTGTATGATCCAAACATACAAGTGAAGTTGAATAAAAGCGTGTTTATATTATTTTCAAACTCGTTTGATAACTATAAATGGCTGAAAGGTATTTGTATGGTACTCAGGTAGAGTGTATGTTTCCAGGTAGTCTATGTATTCTGAGGATAAAAATACTTACGTTTTCTATTGAAAACGTATGTATTTTTACCGAAATGTTCAGTTATACCTATATATTTTCATTTTATATTTAACATGAAAATACATAGGTATATTACTGAACATTTCGGTACCTCACATATCAGTAGAATATATCAATTTTACTGACGAATTCCGTTCCATTCAGTAAATAATTATTTGCACGATTTATTAAAATTTATATTATACATTATAATTTATATTATATATTATAATGTATAATACACAGATACACTGCAACACGAGTCTTATTTTAGTCATAAGATGATCTTTTTATAAAGTCGAGATAAAAATATCGTTAAATATGCACATATTGATATATATATTACGAATAATATTTCCTAAAACATTCGTACAGGTTGGTTTGGTATATGGTGGTATGTTTTGAAGTACTTTAATATCCATACCACCACAGCATACTTGGAACTGTGGTGTCCTAGCAAAACCAGACCAAATAGAAGACTGCGGAGAACCATCCGGGCTTTAAAAATAGATAAAGACGAGGAGATTAGTTAAGCTAATAAAACTTATGAACTTATTTTCACTTACCCGTGGTAGACCGGAAAAACAATGGAAAACAATAGGGAAAATTTTGAGTGGCACGCGAATTGATTATCATAATATAGTCTCGATTGTATTATTACTCGTATATTCACGCATAATTAGTTTACATAATTATTTTAAAAAAATAAAACCGACTTCAAAACACTGAAATGCTAAAAATAATCCTAACACTTAAGTACCTAATCAGTTACTTTTTCAGTCGGTGCCAGCCGATGAGAGATTCAATGTTTTTGTTTGCACCGACTCCAAAAGTAACTGATTAGGTACTTAAGGGTTAGGATTATTTTTAGCATTTCAGTGTTTTGAAGTCGGTTTTATTTTTTTTAATAAAATTTACTTATTTCATCAATTTTTAGTGATAAATCCTAATCTAACTGCTGAACACCGATTTCATCCCCTATTTTCCTACCCTTAGGGGTGATTTTTATTTTGCAAACTTTTATCATATTATCTTTGAAGTATAAGCTATTCAATAAAACAAAAATCATCAAAATCGGCTCATATTTGTCGAAGATAGGTAACAAGAACCACAACCAAAATATTATCTGGGTATATATTTGTTGATTTTCTCAAAAAGTTCTAAATCAATTTCGATAAAATTTATATGGGACCACCTCTGAAGTATGATCTACCAAACAAAAAAAGAATCATTAAAATCGATTCATAATTGGCGGAGTAATCGCGTAACAAACAAGCAAAAAAAAAAAAACATTCGGATTGAGAACCTCCTCCTTTTTTGAAGTCGGTTGAAAACAGGGTTTAATAGTTTTATTAGAATTAGTTATTTAAAGCTGACGTTACTTAATTTTTTTAACAGAAGGACGTAGTTGATATATTGGCACGTCGTCGTCGACATTTGAGTTTGAGTTTTCTTTTAAAAAAACTATTTATCTATACCTATGTGTGATGTCACATTGACTTAAAGAACCCTGAATATAACATTGTTATTGTGGGTCCACTCCACAAGTATGCCGGGATTTCCTTTCCCTCCAGCTATGAACTTTTTTTGACACATTATGAGATTTTCTATCGGCCCTTTTCCAATATTGATGTTGGGAAAAAAATATCAACTATCCAACCAACCATATAAATCAGGTATCGATTGCACTATTATAAAGAGCAGAAAGCAAGACTTTTTTTCATTCTGCCCAAGCTGTTTCTGTAAACTATGACTAACCAGACCAGGGGTCAATTAACTGACTGTTTAATCTCCTGGAAGGTCAGCGAAGCTTTGGAAGATTAAACTTTCCTAAAAGTTAAGGGGCGTGCAAAAGCTATCGTGGCATCTTCATTGACTTGGGAATCGGAGAGCTAAAAGTAACATCCTTCAATATTCGGCATGCTTTTTGAATCTTTAGGCAGTGTTTAGCGTTATTTTTTACTTTACATAATTTTATGCGTTACATGTTGGCAATATTTAAGGCAGATAGTTTATTGAACTAAATCGTAAATTAGTACTATTTTGTTATGGTTGCAAATCAAAGCGAGTAGGTAGGTAAGTAGGTACTTATCATTATATGAAGTTTTAATAAAAATAAAAATACTGTATTCACTACCTTTACTTTTACACTGTATCTATATTTTCTTCTTTATATTGCTCTTAAATAGCATCTATACAGGGTGTAGTCTTGAACACTCGCCAAATTCAAGGAGGTGAATGTTTTTATCAATACCAACAACTTCTTCAATGGGGTCAACATCGAAATCGCAATTTTTTTTCCATTTTTTCATACAAACTAACGCTCTACCTCGATGATGATATATATAGGTATGGAGTAGTAAAAAATATTTTAATATCGATGTTGGTACCATAGTGAAAATTGATTGTATTGATTAACTCATTTGCCTTCTCAAATCTGGCGAGTGCTCAAAACAATACTATGTATATACAGGATCCATTATATCTGCCTAATTTAGTGCATACACTCTCCCATGAGTCTACATTTGCATTTTTGGTATACTGGTCCACAGTTCGTAGCAAGAGTGTTAGAGCATTATTCGAAACAAGCCACAAAAGCCCCTGTGGAGTTTAGATAAGCTTCAGATAGAATCTAAATACAGCTCACTAACAGCATAGTGTAGCTCTTATATTGCTTTCAAGGGAATTACAAATTTGAGCTATTAGGTACTCAATTTACAAAAGTGGAGTTACTAAATATGTACATCGAGAAATGTGACTGTTATCACTACATAGTATAAAACCGGCCAAGTGCGAGTCGGACTCGCGCACCGAGGGTTCCGTACAAACCTGTAGGTACCGTTATGAGTAAAAGTTCACCCATCACGACAATCGAGTCATAGTTATGGTATTTTTATTGCAAAATGAAATCCATAACATTACGAAAGTTAAATTGCAGGTTTACGATTTATGACGTATTAAAAAAAAAACTAATTACTTGATCTCGTTCAAACTAATTTTCGCTGGTAGTTTTTATGGTAATGTACATTATATATTTTTTTTAGATTTATCATTCTCTTATTTTAGAAGTTACAGGGGGGGACACACATTTTACCACTTTGTAAGCGTCTCACACGCACACTATTCAGTTTAGAAAAAAATGATATTAGAAACCTCAATATCATTTTTAAAGAAAAAACGAAAAAAAAAAATTTCGAGTTTTAGTTCTAAGTATGGGGAGCCCCCAAAATTTATTATTATTTTTCTATTTTTTTGTGAAAATCTTAATGCGGTTCACAGAATGCATCTACTTACCAAGTTTCAATAGTATAGTTCTTATAGTTTCGGAAAAAAGTGGCTGTGACATACGGACGGATGGACAGACGGACAGACAGACAGACAGACATGACGAATCTATAAGGGTTCCGTTTTTTGCCATTTGGCTACGGAACCCTAAAAAGTCGGTTCCCGCTGTCTGTCCCGATGTATGCTTAAACCTTTAAAACTACGCAACGGATTTTGATGCCTTTTTTTAAATAGATAGAGTGATTCAAGAGAAATATAGTAGAGAAACACGGATAATTTTAAGATTTCTAATGTGGTGTCGTAAATAAACAAACATTGAAACAATTTTTTTGCGCTTACATTCTAAAAAAAAGTCCGCGATAGTATCTGTGTATCTCTTAGGGATAACCCACAATAACCATTTTATATTCTTTACTTTTTACGAGAAACAATGGCTTATTTACGAAGCGATTTTAAACAATACAGCATTCATCCTTATCCAATCCAATTAAGTTCCTTAAATACATTGTACATTTAATAAAGATCAATTAGCTTTTTACAGCATGTAATTAAAATGAGTTTTTTTGAAGATATTACAGATTTAAAATTCAGGGACATAGCGGTTGCGGCCGGGGGGAAGAAAATATGTTTGTATAGTCTAATGACAAAAAAGCTGTGAACGTTGTACATAAACACATTCTCTAGTACCTAGTCTTGCCATAAATACTGAAACAAATCTTTTGAAATAACATTTATTACTTTTACAGTGTGTTAGTTTCATACATAAATATAAAACAATTTAAAATATTAAAAGCTTATTCGAAGTTGTCTCCATTGGCTGCAATACAGTCCTTTAAACGTTGAGGCCAGTTATCAATAGAAGCACGCACTCTTTCCATGTGAAAATTATTCACTGCCAATCGTACGGATTGTTTTAGGGACTCCAAATTATAGTATGGAGAGTTATAAAAATTGCATTTGGCTCCATACCTACTTTGTGTATTGCAATCACAGCGATTCGGTTCTCTTTATCACCCCACTCTATTTTAATATCGCAAAATATTGTACAATGTATTGGCGCCAAAATGAGAAAACTCAATGAACAATCATATAAAAATGACCGATTCCAAATTCAAATGTAAAATTTTGTTTATTTTTAATTGTAACAGTATTTATGGCCAGACTAAGTATATTTAGCATGAGCATTGCACCTGTGCGAAGCCGGACGATTCGCTAGTCTTGAATAAGTTAAAACTTATTTATTTTCTTGATAGTTTTCAAAGGTTAGAAATGTTGAAGGTAACACAAAGACTTAGGTAAGTATGGTATAACATGACACAAAGGAAACTGTCTGTTTGTTTTAAAGACATTTCTATCGAGTCTTGTCTATACGACAGCTTGCTTGACATACATTGTGACATCTATGCGGGTGCTATTACAATGCCTTATTTATTAACGTTTCTATTTGCGTCATTGTATGAAAGAGTCTAGGTTTAACGAGGAACATACATATGCAATTCTCAAAGAGTTCCAATATGAACTGCAACTTCTCAAATAGTTCCTGGGCACAGGCCACCCTTCCCATACGTTTCGGAGGACTAGGTACTCGTAAAATCTCCACTATTGCCCTGCCAGCATTTCTTTCTTCTGCATACAGTATAGCCAATCTTTTTAATAAAATACTGCATCCTTCAGTGGGTTCTGTTGAGTTGGCTTACCTTGCAGAAGCAAGAAGTGCTTGGTCTGTGGCTTGCCCGGGGGTTGATCCACCATGTTCCTTATCCTCCCAGAGGCAGTGGGATGAGCCTCTTTGTTTGCGTGTTCAGAGTGAGCTTTTAGCTTCCTCCGGGGTTCAACAGAGCGTGCTCGCCTCCTCGCTGTATTTCAAGCAGAATCAGGATACTGGCTGCACGCTCTTCCTTCAGCCAATATCGGGACCCTGCTTGACAAGACCACTCTCACATTTTCTATTTGTTTACGGGTTGGCGCCATGACAAACCACCCCCATCGTTGCCGCTGTGGTGATCGCGTCAATGAGTTGGGGCACCACGGTCTCTCCTGCCAACTTAGTGCTGGTCGTGTCTCTCGTCACGCCTGTATTAATGACATCATCCGCGGAGCTCTTGTCGCCGCTAATGTGCCAGCAGTACTTAAACCTGCTGGGATTTTCCGTGACGACGGCATGAGACCTGATGGCATGACGCTCATTCCTTGGAAACAAGGTCGTGCTCTTATATGGGACGCAACCTGCGTAGATCTCTAGCACCGTCCCATATAAGTAGTACTTCCTCTGTTGCAGGTGCGGCGGCGGCCTCTGCTGAGTGTTTGAAGCGGCGCAAATATGCAGCTCTTAGTGATAACTACATTTTTGCGCCGTTTGGCGTTGAGACCATGGGTCCTTGGGGCCCAAGTGCCCTAGCTCTATTTAAAGAGTTAGCTAAAAGGCTAACTCAAGCCACTGGTGATCCAAGGGCTGGCAGCTACCTCGGACAAAGGATCAGCATCGCTATCCAGAGGGGCAATGCTGCTAGCCTTTTGAGCACCATCCCTACTGGCAGCGCTGGGGCTGATATCTTTTACATTTTATATTTTCTGTATTTATGTTTATTATTATTTTTTATTTAAAGTATTTGTTTAAGTTTAGGTTAATTGTATGTATTATTTTTTAAATATCTTAGATATAATATTGTAATCCTTGCATAATAATAATGTGTAAGGTTACGTAAATCCCACTGTTAGCATGCAGAAATATTAAATGAGGCTACATGATTGCATTTGCACGAAACTCATAATTTGCGAATGTGGGTACACACACGCACACTACAGTACAGGAACATTATTTATACCTAATATACGTTTAAACAAATGCCCTCCTAAAATGCGCCGATAAAAGCTAAAGTCACACAGTTGAATAATAAAGTCTGCATTTCGTTCTGAATTTACCGAATATTCGTGTCCAGTCAGTGGCTATATACGGGCTGTTGCATCGCATTTGACACATTCGCTACTTGTTTGGAGCTGCTATAAAACTATACAGGGTGACTATGCAGGCGTATTGCGTATAGACTGTGTTCAACTTGCACCAATGTTGTATTGATAAGTTGGTTATAGGTACTTGATACGTAATTTAAAAGAAACTTATTTGCTCTAACGATTTGAAGACAGATAATCTCTATTCAACTTTTACCTCAATTATATCACAAGGCATCTACGCACCCTATAAAATTGGAAAAATTATGGTCATTTTCATAGCCGCCAATTAAACTGACCATCTGAGTAACTTCTATATTAAAGAAGATAACGCTGGGCTAATGAGCAGTGTAGGGACGGCCGTTAAGAATACACTTCCTCACCGCCAACAGGGGGGCGTGTCGTAAGAGGCGACTAATTCCTGTAGCAGAAATGTTATAAAAAACTGCGCTCGCCTTTAGAACATTTTTTAGAACATTATAGGAAGGTTTAAAAAATATATAGAAAATGGAACCTACATTCAAAGAACCAAAAAGGTCGGGAATGACCCAAGTCTGTTCGATTTGATCTACACTTCCAGAAACAGCCATGTATAATGTAAAAGTAAAGAAGACATTTCAAGGCGGATATCATAAATTGTAAAACTTATCGTGTACCCTGTTGGTTATTTAAGTAAAAAGTGTAAACTGCGTTCGTTCCGAAGTTTGTTACTTTTACAATGTTGTGGTAAACTTTAGGTATAAGTTTAACACATCCGCTCGTTAAAACATATCTACCGGGCTATTTTACGTCAGTACAAATTGAGCTTTAAAACTGAGTGTTATAGTTGAAATGTAATAATCGGCAAGGTCCTAAAATTTTCCACAAAACTGAACTGAACAAGACAAGATTGAACAGACAAGTAAGTAGGTTCTATCCTGATTTACACCTAATTTTCGAACGTTGTTCAACCTCCCACTTACACAGAGTGTACAAAAGAATAGGAAACTCAATCAGCTGCTGATATAGGTAAGTACAACATTATTGATGCCTTATACATCATCGAGGTAGTTTGTAAGGAGTATACAAACTACTTTATACTAATATTTTTTTAAGGGAAAGCCAAGCCGCGAAATTATACTTTTTTTTTCTTTTTCAAATAGCGACTTTTGTTAACTATGTATACTTAAAGAAATGCGATTCACGGCTCGCTGACTTATATATATTTAGTCATAAATTTGACTGATTCAACTGATTGATTAAAACATGATAGTTATTTTCTAGCATATCCGACTTAATAAGGTGAATTGATTGTTAAAGTTATTAGTATTCAAACAAATATCATTACTACAACCGCTAATTACATTTTGATTAGTATACAATGTAAACAGTTTTACAAATAGCTAATTTGTAAAAAAAACTTTAAAAAAAGAATTTCTAGGCTGCCTAAAATTTCGATGTTGACAAAATAGTAAGTTTTGTTACATCTATAATTTTTTATCACCCCGGATAATTTTAAGGTCGATTCGGGTTACAATAATAATCAAATATAAAAAAAAAATGTAATACACTCTTCTAAATAACTTCATTCAAAATATTGTAAACACACTCCACTATCATGGTCTCTAATAAGATTCGAATGTATAACTGTCCCTTGATGGCTATACCATAATTTCATTTAGGTACGTAATATATCAACAATAATGAATAAGATAACTAAACTTCCAAAATTACTTTAGGGACTATAAAGGGATAACCTTTTGTAATTATAGGTTTGTAGTTTGGAGATAAAGGTTAATATAGTATATAATATAGTAGTGTAATGATCTCGACATTAACCTGTCTGTCCCTCGAACGATGGCCCAACCCAAGGTCCGATCCTACAGAGGCGCCATTTAGGCCTAGTCTGCTCCCGAACGGGCCTACTAGAATAGATCTTGCGTGTACTGGTCTGCGTTCACAGACTAGTTTGTAACGCAGCATTGGGCCACGACGACGGCGTACCCACTTATTCAGGATGCAGGTAATGTTGCTCCCGAACAGTAAGTCTGACCGACCAGCAAGACTGGACGGCCGTTCATCGATAGCTCTGTAGTAGGAGCTGGAAGGTTGTGGACTGTATAAAAAACTCACTCAAACTTTTCACATATTTATATTTTGCACTAATAAATTCTTCTTAAATCTAGTTATTAATTATCTTCTTAAATATGGTTCATGAGCACTCAATGTTCATAAAAACTGCCTCGACTCCACTCGATCTGAGGAGGCTACCTCTACTCGATCTGAGGAGGTTATTTCCCGAGGACGATCTGCGACGCGACTGCCTCGACCGTTCTCTACGGCTTATTTTTATTCTCTCTATGCAGTACTTTACTCAGGCTTCCAAATTTTCATCGTTTGACCAATTACAACGCGTCATTGTGCGAAAGGGACAACAATATATATCAGAGTGACGCGAGGGCGGTCCTATCGTTCTAAGCCAATCAGAGGCATTCATTATAGTCCGAAACTTAATTTTATAAAACTACTTTTTCGAAACTATGAATGTCCATGAACCATCGTTGATTACATAATCTTAAGCTATATCACTATTAAAACTATATACTACGCACTGATCACTCATCTACAGTGTCCATAGGTCCCTATCTCAATCACTTTCACTTTACTTCGGGCGAGCCGTCCCCAACAACTCTCCCCCCGGCGAAGCTCCCGGCGCCGCCTCTTCTACCCGTAATACGGCGAGCCGATTGATTGGCCGCCGGAACACGCCGCCTTTCGTCCGGACCTCGGCAACGCGTACATCCCCATCAGGACCCGGCCAGACTCGTTCGATGATTCCGCGAGGCCAGGTGTTGCGGGGTAGGTTGTGGTCTACTACCACCACAAGGTCTCCGGATTTGGGTTGGGTGCGATGGTCATGTGATTGCCCGCGCGGTACCAGATTAGGTAGGTACTCGCGTAGCCAACGCCGCCAGAACGCGTCGGCAAGAGCTTGTGTAGTTCGCCAGATTCTTCTCTCGTTTGCTTCGGTGTGGCCCGTGATAGGTAGGCCTGAAGATGACCCCAGCAAAAAGTGATTTGGGGTGAGCGCCTCGGGATCCCGTGGATCAACCGAGACGTGGGTTAGCGGGCGAGCATTAACGGAATGCTCAGCCTCGCACAACAATGTCGATAGCACTTCCTCGGTAGGCACCCTTTCTCGCAGAGTAGCATAGAGTGCGGTCTTGATGCTGCGTACCAGGCGCTCCCACGCACCTCCCTGATGCGGAGCTCCCGGTGCGATGTATTTCCATTGCACCCGTTGCACGAGCGCCGCGTCTTTAAGTTCTGGCAACCATTGTTTGTAAGCTGCACGCAGCTCGTGATCGGCTCCTCTGAAGTTGGTCCCGTTGTCTGACCATATGACTGCCGGCCATCCTCGCCTGGCAGCCATCCTGCGGAGAGCCATAATGGCTGAGTCGGTGCTCAGTGACGTCACCAGTTCTATGTGGACAGCCCTTGTCGTCATACAAGTAAAGAGCGCTCCCCATCGCTTTTCCCGCCGTCTCCCGAGTTTCACGAACATCGGCCCGAAGTAATCAAGGCCGCAATTTGAGAAGGGTCTCATGAAAGGTTTCAACCTTTCTTCAGGAAGGTCTCCTGTTACCGGCGTTCGTGGTGTTGCCTTCTTTACACGACACTGCTGACACGCGTGTGCTACGGTTCGAACAGCCGGTCTCAGGCCCACGATCCAATACTGCTGTCTTATATCATTTATCACTCTCTCATTGTTGGCGTGTCCTGATCTTCGATGATGCTTTTCTATCAACATCCGGGTTATTTTGTCCTTTCCATCCAGAATAATTGGATGCTTCATATCCGGGTTTACTTCTGCCTTATTAATCCGTCCCCTTAGCCTTAATAAACCTCCCATTAATTCTGGGTCTAGCTTATATATCCTGCTGTCTTTGGATATTGGGAGTCCTTTCTTAAGATCTTGGACTTCTTTAGCGAAGCTCTCGTTCTGGCTCAACATACAGATCATTTCTTCGGCGCTTTTAATATGTTTTAGATCAAGGGTTCTCTTTTCTTTCTTCTTTAACATTTCAATGAATAGCAATGCGTATGCTAATGATCTGACCATCTTCTCGTAGTTGGAGAAACGACCTGGGTCTATTAATAATGGTGAATTTCCAATCGATACCGCAACATAGGTGTGTTCTATATCTTTTTTATTCGGCCATTCTTCTTCAGGTCTTCTTACAAATTCCGGTCCGTGTATCCATCGATTTGTAATCACCTCTTGAGAAAGCCGCTTTCGGGTGGCTTCGTCTGCGACGTTCTCTGCTGAAGGCACCCATCGCCACTCATCGGGCTCAGTACTTTCTTGGATCTCTCCTAATCTCACTTGGACGTATTGTCTTTCCAGTTTTGCTCCATTTTGAATCCAATACAGGACCGTGGTTGAGTCAGTCCAATAGACGGTTCTCTCTAAGTGTAGTCTGTGTTCCTTTGCTATGGCAGCCGCGAGTCTGGTCGCTATCACTGCCGCCTGTAATTCTAGGCGCGGTATCGTTTGCATCTTAATAGGGGCTACCTTGGACTTTGAGGCGATCAAGCTCACTTCTACATCACCTTTCTCATTTTCAGTCCTAAGATAGGCTGCCGCTGCGTATGCCTGTTCACTGGCGTCCGCGAAAACGTGTAAGCTTCGTTTCACTTCTCCTTCCGGTTTTCCATATTGACGTCTTATCTTCAACTTCGTTATATCTTCTAATCTGCTTAGCCAATCTTTAAATCCTTCAGCTTCTTCTTCTGCTAATTTGTCGTCCCATGATATCCCGGACTTCCAGATCTCCTGCAGAAGGATTCGCCCCGTTATTGTGTAGGGACCTATTAATCCGAGTGGATCATAGATCGACATGACCGCGCTTAACGTTTGTCTCTTCGTTGGTATCTCCTCTCCAGCTTTCACTTCATCGGCTACTCTTGCCATCCTGGTTCCGAATCCTATCTCGTCGGTCTGTGGGTTCCAAATCAGTCCCAGCGTCTTGTCTGATGCTTCTGGACGATCTGTTAATTGTATGTCGCCTACTCGCGCTAGCTTTTCTACAGGAAAGGCTCTAAGTAGTTCTTGTGAGTTGGAACTCCAGCTTCTCAGGTTGAACTTCGCTTGTCGGTGTACCCAGTCAACTTCTTTGGCTATTTCTTTCGCTTTTTCTTCTGTATCATAACTGTCCAAATAGTCGTCCATATAATGGTTGAATTGGATCGCCTGAACTGCTGCTGGGAATCTCTCTTTATATTCTTTCGCGTTAAAGTCTCTTGCACTGTGCGCGAGATATGGCGAGCAATTGGCTCCAAATATCAACCTCTTGAATTGATACTGTTTAGGAGGGTCGCTCCGGTTCTCACCCCGCCACAAAAAAGTCAACGCCGGTCGGTCTTCTTCTCTTATCCCTACTTGTAGGAACATTTCCTCTATGTCCGCCGACATTGCTATTTTACCTTCGCGGAATTGATAAAGTATGGCGAGTAAATCCCTCAGCTTGTTCGGTCCTTCTAATAGGAAATCGTTTGGACTCCGCTCGTCGCTCTGAGCGGCCGCGTCGAACACAAGTCTTAGTTTGCCCGGCTTGTTTATGTTGACCACGCCGAAGTGTGGTAGATACCACCTTCTTTCTTCTCGGTATCGGTTAACTTCCTCTACGTATCCCTTGTCGATCAGGTTCTGTACCTGTTTAGTGTACATTTCTTTGTATACTGGGTCTCGTTCCATTCTCTTTTCTAGATTTATCAGCCTCGTATACGCTTGCTTGTAACTCGGTGGGAGCGTTGTTAATTCATTCTTCCATGTCAGTCCCTAGTGTGCCTAGTGATTCAATTTCGAAGCTATTTTTCACTATCTCTTCTAGGCGTTTATCAGAGGCATCGACGATATGTAATACCGTCTCCCTTCCCTGAGTTAGCATTTTCTTTGGGAGTATACCATGTACAACCCATCCTAGTTGTGTCTTTGTAGCTGCTGGCTCGTTTTTCTCGCCTCTCTTTAACTCCTCAGCAATCAGCAAATCCCAGTGGTCCGCGCCGACTAGAACCCGTGGCTTGATTCGTCCGAAGCTAAGTAGTTCAGCTATTTCTCGTAGATGTCGGCTCTCTTTGATTCTGGCTGGCACTCTCTGCGGGGATAATTCTAACCCTTTCACGGTCCTAGCTATGAAATCGTGTTTCTTATTCTCGTATCTTCCTTTGATGCTTAGTCGTACCTGCTGGCTAGCTTCCTGTCTGACTGTGGCGTTTACTCCTTTTATCGTGAGCGGCGTAAGCGTTCCTTTATTGGTTAGCCGTCGAGCTAAATCTTCGTCCATTAAAGAGACGGTCGCACCTTCATCTAGCAAGGCAAACGTGTTAATACTCCCGAGCGGGCCTTCTAAGGTGACCGGACATATCTTCAATAATACTTGTTTTTCTATCGTAGCGGACGCCGTCACCACTGTCTCTGGAACTCGGTCGTTGTTCTCTTGTTGGCGGTGTTCATGTAACAGCGGGTGATGCGGTCTGTTACAGATATTACACGTTGACGCCTTACAGTTAGACCTCCTGTGTCTAGACTTGAGACATAAAAAACAAAGTCTGGTTTTCTTTGCTAGCTCCCAACGATCGTGAAGGTCCTTTTGTGCGAATCGCGCGCACTCTGGCACTGTATGGCGATTCCCACAACACAAACACTGCATATCCAAGGTCATGTTACGTCCATTATCACTTAATCGTCCGTCTCGATTGCTGACACTATCACTACTAAAGCGTCCGTCACTACTAGAGCGTTCGTCGCGGTTATTAACACTATCACTATTTGAACATCCATTGCGCGCACTATTCACATTTTCGTGTCCATCGATCGCTCTATCGTTAGAGTCCTGAGCGGATCGACTGCCGCGTGCGGACGTCGCACTAGCGTTAAACACGCGCGCCGGTTTCTTCGGTGCAGGTTTCGGGGTCGCGATTGTTGAGGTCGACGACGTTGGCGCGTAGCTATACATCACAGCTTTGTTAGCTTCGTTCATCAAAAATCTTGATAGCGCCATAATGTCCGGCTCCCCCGGTAACCGCCGTTCCGACGCGAAGTCGCACCACCTTGTTTTCGTATGCGGATTCAATTTTTCTAGCACGTCTCTTACTAACATTGGGTTGTTTAAATATCCCTTATTGTCTATATTCTGGATGATAGCCACGATGTTTTGTAATTTAATCGCAAACTTATTCAGTTCTGTGGCGGTTGGTCCCAGTTTCGGCAACTGTTTGATGTCGTCCAACGCTCGATCGACCACATGTTCTGGACGGCCATAGTATTGATCTAGCGTCCGAATAATTTGTGTCGGATCCGCCGCGGTGTATAATAACGCTGCGACGACTTCTCTGGCTTCTCCTTTTAGGCTAGCTCGAAGCTTCGCTAGATTTTCGGCTGGCGTCCCTTTAGTGAAGCTTGCGGAGTCTCGTATGGCTGCTCGGAAGGGCAACCATTCCGACGGTGCTCCGCTAAAGATAGGTAAGTCCTGTCTTCCCGGTCGGTACGCTAAATCTCGAATCACTTCCGCTAAATGTTCAATAGCACGTCCGCTGCTTCTTTGACGTTCTCGAGCCGGTGTCCTTATAGGCGATCTTGAATAACGTTCATTTTCAAGGCGCTCCCCCCGTGTCACGTCCGTATTGAATTCGATCAGCGGAGTCGTATCTATCGTCGGTCGCTCCCGTTGATCCCGGAGCCAACCTTCCACACGTTCCTGGATAGGATCTCCGTTCTCGCTCGCAATTTTTTCCTCTTCGTGAATGCTGGCAACTTCGGCCGCCAGACGTGTCTTCACGAGTTCGGTCTCGAGTTCTAATTCTTTTCTTCTTATTATGGCGATCTGTTCCGCTGCTGCTACTTCCGCCGCTCGTATTCGCGCCGCTGTTCCCGATCCGGACCTTACCGATTGCGGTGGCGTGCGGATTGTGACGGCTCTTCTTAGTGGGGGTTCCGACCTTTCACCTCCGGTTCCCGCCGATGGAGACTGAGGCGGATCATCGAAGGTGCGTCCTTGCAACGTGGGTGGCTGCGTGCTCGTTCCTTGAGCAGGCTGCTCTCTCCCATCTTGACTTCTGGTCAGCACCATGTTCACGATGTTTTCACGTAGGAGGCTTCTTTTAAATAGTTCCAGTGGGGTCACGGTTCCGCCGGATCACTTCCTAGATCCGGCTCGAAGGACCAGCGTAACTATTCAGGATGCAGGTAATGTTGCTCCCGAACAGTAAGTCTGACCGACCAGCAAGACTGGACGGCCGTTCATCGATAGCTCTGTAGTAGGAGCTGGAAGGTTGTGGACTGTATAAAAAACTCACTCAAACTTTTCACATATTTATATTTTGCACTAATAAATTCTTCTTAAATCTAGTTATTAATTATCTTCTTAAATATGGTTCATGAGCACTCAATGTTCATAAAAACTGCCTCGACTCCACTCGATCTGAGGAGGCTACCTCTACTCGATCTGAGGAGGTTATTTCCCGAGGACGATCTGCGACGCGACTGCCTCGACCGTTCTCTACGGCTTATTTTTATTCTCTCTATGCAGTACTTTACTCAGGCTTCCAAATTTTCATCGTTTGACCAATTACAACGCGTCATTGTGCGAAAGGGACAACAATATATATCAGAGTGACGCGAGGGCGGTCCTATCGTTCTAAGCCAATCAGAGGCATTCATTATAGTCCGAAACTTAATTTTATAAAACTACTTTTTCGAAACTATGAATGTCCATGAACCATCGTTGATTACATAATCTTAAGCTATATCACTATTAAAACTATATACTACGCACTGATCACTCATCTACAGTGTCCATAGGTCCCTATCTCAATCACTTTCACTTTACTTCGGGCGAGCCGTCCCCAACACCACTAGTCGGGTTCACCTCTTGACCGGGTGCCCTCAGTACTCTGCATGGTCTGATCGCACCCGCTAGTACGGGCCCAGACGCGGAAGCTTGACGGACATTATTTTTCTACAATTTATTGTCCAGTCAACGGCGGGTCTACAAACCTAAAATTTTAAAGGTTATTGAACCGATTTTCAACTTTAAGTCCGACACGTCCGACGACCCGAAAATCATTTAAGAAAATTTGTAAGCGGATAAGAATAATAAAATCCGAAAAAAAAAAATTTTTTTTCTTTGCGTCGATTAAGTTTGGAAAGATTTGGCACCCCTTTGCAATGTAACCCTGTATAAGTGAGACTGCTTTAATAGACTTTTATATCTTGACATATGCATGTATCTAGTCCTGGGGGGTAACCATAAACTCTTAAAACAATCTCAAATTACGACCATCCGTCAATTTGGTACCATGAGGTCGTAAAAACAATCTTGTTTCATCGATTTTGACAACATACAATTTTGTTTATCATTCACTCAATTCCATACAAATGTCGTTTATTTTGACACTAATGACAGGTACAAATTGATTTCTTATGTCAAAATTATTGGTATGGAAAATGGTCATAGCAGACATTTCATTGATTTCTTAATTTCTGAATGAATACTGTAAAAACAGTAACAAAATCTAAGAAATAAATTAATTATATGTATAGATCTCTAATTTTAATAATGATACTTTGCTTGGCTGCTACAAAATTGTAAAAGCAATTATGCTGCTTCGAGATTTTGATTTGAGCTTGTTTTGAATTTGTACCATGAACTACATAATTAGGTTTTGTTTAGGGATGTAAAAGAACGAATGTTTTGGATGTTTTGTCTATTAATTAGAGAAGAGAAGAAAAGAGACGCAATATTTAAAACCACTGACAACAGATAACTTCGTCTCTTTCAATTTTTTATCTCCGAAGTCTATGGCCTAATGTCATTGCCATCCAGGGAATGTTTAAGTACTACGAACACCTACATAAAAACTCTTTGTTGCTATTAAAAGCATGAGACAGTTGTCCGAAACATGAAATTGTGGAAAAGAGAACGGAATAATCTACTCTTTTATAAAAATAATGAAGGCGAGAGGTAATGCAATTAAGCAGCGGCTATACGGCTTTTTAAAATTGAGATTGTTTGTCAATTGCTAGACATTTTTACATGGCCCAAAACTGTTTCCAAATAATGAGCTATTTGAGCTATAAATTTTGACTAATTGATTTGATTGAGACTCAGTTTCGGAACTGATTGATAGGTTTGACTAAGAGAGTGCGCGCACAGGAGACTTTTGTCGCTGGGACAAAAAAGTTTTTGTCTCTGTCGCGTCGCGTCTCCAAAGAGGGGTGCGCGCACGAAGGAGACAGAGACGAAACTTTTTTTTAAAATTCGAAGCGTCATTCGCTTGTATGTAGAATACATTTTTTTTAAATTTTATAATTGTGTTTTATTACGGCTCTGGGTTCCAGCCCTTTTAAGCCATATGTAGAATACATGGAGAGCAGTGCTGCCAGACGTGGGATAAATAAGCTAGACTCACGCTATTTTGGAATGTAATGCAATAGAAAAAATAATAATGTATCGCATGATAAATCTACGAAAATTCGTGACATTTTGCTCAGTTAAGTAAAAGATAATTTTATGAAATTTCAATCTGTGTATTTGAATACATTTTACCTTTATTTGGACAACTTTGATTCTGACAGCAGGATAGTAAATATAATTTCTTTGCATTACGAAAGAGATAGACTTTTAGCGTAAAAATATCTGCCATTTTTTATCTGTATCTGTACTTTTTTATTTAGGCGATAGTTAATAGGAGTTGTCATTTCATACCAAATGTAAGTGAAAAATCACTTACTAGTTTCGGAGAAAGATGATTCGTCTTTGCTGCTCTTTAGGGTATGTGCTCGATGCTTGTGCAGTAAGTACTGCAGTAATTTAGGTAACAAAAACTTGTAATTTTAAAAAGTAATCAAGTAACATGATTTAAACTTTTGAGCCGTATATTCTGTTCTTTTACTAGTAAAATCTAGATTCGGTAGTTACAAATACAGTAATTTTGTTAACTGGGGATGCGATAACACGATAATTTTGCAGTAAAACTAGGATAATTCTTAACCTATGAATCTGGCAACACTGGTGGAGAGACACAATTTGTCCAATGTTTTTCATTTAACTAAAAAACATTGGTTTTTATTTCGAAATTTCGATGGTCTTAGAAAAAGTTGTGTTTGAGCACCAAAACAAGACACTGAGTATTTGGATTTACATGTTGTTTAATTATTTTCATTTGTGAGGTCTAAAACCCAGAGCCGTAAAAGCCAGTATTTAAAAAAAAACAAAGACACAATTTTGTCACCCGTGCTGGTCAGTGAACAAAAGTCCCGTGCGCGCACTCTCTTAGGTCAGCTTCTAATAGTTTACTTGACCAATGCTAATAGTATGACAGTTGTCAAAGGAGTGACACGCGGAAATTTTAAAATCAAAATCTGATAAAAACCATAAAAAAAATTATTCGTTTTTATGAAATCCGCCAGCGCACCAAAGTTACCGACGTGGCAAAAAGGTGGCACGACTGAAAGGGCAATGGGCAAGCCACGTATGCCGTAGAGACGACGAAAGATGGAACCACAAGGTCTTGCTCTGGAGACCCCGCTCAAGAAAGTGGGCGAAGTGTGGGCAGACCACCAGCAAGATGGTCGGACGATATTGCAAAGGGAGGCATATGTCCAACAGTGGACAAAACATATGCTGAAGAGGAAGAAGAAAAAGATGATGAAATTACGTTGTTTAAATCGTAGTAATTGCACCTTGGAGCAAATGTCTTGACATTAAAATTGTATTCTGCAAATCAGGCACGCATTTCACGACTTTTGCGAGTGGTATCGTAGTGTTTAATTTTTCCAGAGAAAGTGATTATTATTTTATTATAATGAGATCCCTGGATAAGAACAGCAGGAGCAAAAACGAGCTTTTTGTCTTAAAACTACATTCAATTTGGCGCATAAAATACATCACGACCTAATATACGACTTTTATTTTGAGAATATACAATAAGGTTCCCATAGGAGAAGCTATCTTGCCAACCTACTTCTTTTTTGTTTCAAACCAATGAATACGGATCTGCGAGCATTAGTTATACATTTTATTTTTACAGGTATTGATACATTTTAATTACGTAATGAAGTGGCGCTTAATCCAAATCTGCTCAATTAGGGGCCTGCTGCAGAGCAAACTTACAAGTACGAAAGTGCGCCTGAAGTGCTCATCAAATCTTAAACCATAGATACGTGACCCCGGGTTGTTCTTACTGTTACATTTAGTTGTAGAGTCTTTACTTAAGTTATTTAAAGCCTTGCTGTTAGGGGATATTTTAATTTCTTTCCTGTTATTTTGAAACACAAGTTTACTTACTATCATAATAAAAAGAAATGAAAATAATAAACGTATCAAACACCACTAAGTACTTTAAAAGTCAAGCAAGTAATTAGAGGTACATAGGTAAACAAATATGTTTATGTTCTTAATATTCCATCAGATTCTATTGTAGGCACTGAGTATAGGTCTTTTGTAAACTACATTTTCTAAGCTCAATCAACAATAAAATTTCCACTGTCTGGTTTCTGTGACCCCCCGATACAGAACCCTTCGAGAGTTAATTGTCAACCGATAAACCACGTGACACTAATGTTAAATCCTGTTGAATCATAAGTGTCACGTGATCGTCTGGTGGACAATAGTTACCGAACGGTTCTGAATCGAGGACGGGTTAACTAAACGTAAACGTAAAAAGTTTTATGTAAACCTAAAACATTAAACCCTGTTTGTGCATTGAGTAAATGACAAAAAAAACATTATTTAGATTTGCGTTTAATTTGTTGTCAATTGTTGGATTCTTTTTTGGCTTTGGCTCTTGTGTGGCAGGCGAGAAGACCACGCTCCCCGCCAGCGCGACAGAGCCGCCGGTATCAGACACAGACCGGTGCATTCGCAATGATGGGCAGCGACTGCCAAGATCCAAATCATACCTTTACTAATTATTATTATAAATATAACAGTTAATACTTTAGTTTCTCAATCACGCTTTAACGGCTAAACTTAATAAGCTGAAAGGCACACATGCATGGGTATTGATCTAGCCCAACACATAAAGTTTTTTGTGTTACCGTGGGACGATTATTCTACTAATATAAGTCTACGTAGACAAAGTTGCAGGCAGTAGCAAATATAATATTTTAAAAATAGGTAAGCTATTGACCTAAAAAGTCACCATCATCACCATCATGTTAGCCTATTGCAGTCCACAGCTAGACGTAAGACCAAAGAGCACGATCTACAGCCACTTCCAGCCATCTTCCTAACCTAAGCTCATCGTTCCATCGTGCTGGGGGACGTCCAACACTACGTACCGTGGCGTAGTCTCCACTCAATTTAGTCCACCTTTCATCGGTTCTACGATAGATATAGCTGGCCCACTGCCACTTTATCTTACTGCATTTTACTTTACTTACTTGTACCTATAAAGTACGCTCTTTACATATTTGGTAAAATCTCAAGTTAATTAAGTACATTTAGACATAAGGTAGCAAGTTAGTAACGTTATAAAGCCGACCAAGTGCAAGTCGGAATCGCATCCTTCGTACTATCGTACTATATTAAACACGAGATACATCATTTCAGCCATGGACGTCCACTGCTGAACACAGGCCTCCCTAAATGGTTTTCATTGGGAGGGATTGCCAATACTCGCCACGCTTGGCAGGCGGGTTGGCAAGCGCAGTTTTTTATAACATTTCGCAGGCAGACGCTGCTGCCCGTCTCGTTCTACAGGAATGAGTCGCCTCTTACGACACGCCTCCTGTTGGCGGTGGGGAAGAGTATTCTTTACGGCCGTCCCCACACGGTATACATACAAGATACAAATATTCTTAAAAAAATTATTAATTATATTTACTAAGTATTACTCTTAGTAATGGCAATAGTATGTATTGCCATTATTAAGATCAAATTCAAATTCAAACGTTCATTTGCCAAAACGCAGTTAAAAAAGGTAATATAAAAGTCAATTAAATAAAAAAAGAAAAGATCAAGTAAAAGTAAGCCGAGATGGCAGTAAAGAACACACCAACAGAAGGCGTGTCGTAAGAGGCGACTAATTCCTGTAGCACGAGACGGGCAGCAGCGTCTGCGTGTAAACTATTATAAAAAACTGCGTTCGCCATCCCGCCTCCAAGCGTGGTTGTGGAGATGGTGGTGGGTACGGGCTATTATGAGCACGATCGAACGTGCGACGCGCCTAACTTGTTAAAAAACCCACAAGTGTCCAGGGCAATAACATCTTTCCGGACGTATTGTCCTGCTGATCGTTGAGCTGGTGGACCACGTGTGCAGCGTGTTAGCTGGAGCTTGGTGGACTCGCCACTGCGGAAACTAAATTGTTTGTCATCTAGTGAAATTAACTAGCATATTCAAAGAAGCAAACGCTCGAACAGCTTTGCTACGTGTTAAATAATGTGATGGGTCTATAGCTATAAGGAAAACGTCCCTTGGTCTTTTCCTGGTTCAGATAGGACTATGTCGCACCCCGCTTCCTATACCTTTGGAAACTGACCGGAGTGGAGAATGTATTTAAGAGCATAGTAAGACAGACTCCTCTTGAGTCGCAAATAAGTGAGTATCGCAAGACGATTTGAGTTCTATACGATGAATTTCACTACTCATTTGAGTAGCTATCAATCGGGATTTTTTAACAACCTATTTAACTACCGGGTTCTTATTAAAACTAGATAGTACTAAAATAAAGCGTACATATTTATTTCACTATTTATTTGTGTCAATTGGCGTTTTGCAATGATTTTATGAAACTACTATTAGTATAGGTACACTTGTATGCTCTGTGCATCGAATTTTTATTTACCAGCTTACAGTTTCCTGCGTTCCTAATCATTGCCCAGCTAAGCTTTGTTCTCCTTTAGTACCAGGGGTTACTTAAAACTTGAACGCTTTGATTGTATTTTTCTTCTTCTTGAAAATAATCTGCAATAAAACTATTACTATAAAAAATAATCTGAACCGACGTTGTTCGACGTACTGGTACATAATACAATTTGAATGATTGTTATGATGTTTCATTAAACCATTTTCTAATCTCATTTCTTACTAACTGAAAATATTATTTTGTATTCCTGTAATTCATATTTCTTAAGTAAAATAAATTATTTATGAATGTTGACAACAAATAATGACTTTTACTTTTTTCTAATAAGTACTGTCAAGACACCATTGCACTAAGTAGGTTGGTATCGGACAATGCATTGTTCCGAAACATTTATGAAAAACTCAGAGCTAAGTCGTAGCTCATTTAGTAAAGGTGATATCTACGATAGAATAATTTTCAGCGCTGCTGACATGCCTCCTAGTAGAAGCAAAATACATTTTATTTAATATTTTGACAAATTTAGTACGCAAGAATAGGTATTTATTTATTTCACTGACATTTTGTTAATTTAATTATGACGATTCGGACCACTTGCAACGCATAGACTATTTTTACATACCATTCGGTCTTTCCCAGCCTTATACAAGGTTGTTTTACGTAGATCATGGTACCAAATCACGTGACCTAACATATAATCTCATATCAAAGTGCAACCAAACAAAGTTGGTTTTGTAAGAGTTCATGGTTACCCCCCTGATGTATATCTTGACATACCTACATAGGTTTATTACTCATATAAAGTAGCACCTACATACTAACTTTTACAAGTAAGTACCTATTAGGGATAGGAATATTTTAAAAGTTATTCGACCTAATTCAAATTAAGGCTTCCTACGGATCTTGAAAGAAAATTATACTTAGTTGAAATTTTAGCTTCAGTAATTTAATTTACATTTGATAGGCGGATATTTTAATAATTTATCCTTAATCCAAATATTACTTGAAATGTAAGTGGGAGTTACTAATGGTAACAGGCTGGATATGATCCTCATATTTGAAATCAGATTTAAATAATATAAAATGAGATCTGTTATACAGGCTGTAGTTTTGAACATTCGCAAAATTTAAGGAGATAAATGTATTCATTAATACCAACAACTTCTTCTATGGGGTCAACATCGAAACCTTTTTTTTTCCATTTCTCCATACAAACTAACGCTCTACCTCGATGATAATGTATGGAGCAGCAAAAAATGATTTTATGATTTTGATGTTGGTCCCATTGTGACAGTTGTTTGTATTGATGAACAAATAAACAGCACCTGTATAATAGATATCTCTATGTTTTATAATAAAGATAGATGATGATGAAATTTGTATTTTAATTCTGATCAAAATTTTAAGGCGGCCCTATTAAAAGTTCAGTTTACAGTACACTGAAAAATTTATTTTGTGCTGTGATAATTATACTTATATGCCTCACCCACTGCCACTTTAGCTTGCTAATACGTCAGGCTATGCCAGTGACTTCAAAACTGACGGCTGATAAGGCAGATAGGTTCAAGAATGAAGGCCTCGTAGGGGCAAGCGCAGCGCTAGACGTCCAACCAACTTCCAACCGGCAAATCTGGAAGTCATCGAGTCATCTGGAAGGCCTATGTTCAGCAGTGGACGTCCTTTGGCTGAAATGATGATGATGAATGTACGTACGGAATTTTCCAAGCGCGAGTCTTGCACTTAGTTGGTTTATTTAATTATTGTGAGGGTACCTATTGATATGTTAATTATTTGAAGAAAATATAATATTTATTTGGTGATGTTAACGACTAATAAAATTCAAAGCGAAAAAGAGAGAACCAGTAAGTGAAGACAAGAAATTAACAATTCCTACCTGTCTCAGTAGACTTGTTATATTCGTCGTTCTAATTCAAAAACGAATCACGTGTACCAAAGTGTAGAGACGTGTCTCTTAAAGTGAATAAAAGTTTAATCTAAGTAGAATTGCAAACAGAATACTAAATTATACACTATCTTGTAAAATATACATAAATTTATATTTTTAAAGATACTCAATAAGAGATAAGTTCAAAATGTGTGGGAAATTGGAATCCTGGAATTGTAGAGACGGAGGAAAACTGTAACTTCGTTCGAAACATCTGCTGTCCTTATTGAAACAAGCAGGTTCATCGAATACAGACAAGATACGTCTTTATTGCACCATCTGTGTGTTGGATATCACAAAATAAATATGTACAGAGAACAGCACGTCAATCTACCACAAAACGTAAAATTTTCGCAATTTATAATGATCTCTACTTGTCAGACATAAAGTTGAAAATCGGTTCAATGACCTTTTACTTTTGGGTAGGTTGACCTGCCGTTGACTGCACCATGCAAGACCAATTGTCCAATGGTCTCTAACTAAGGAATTATCATCCTTGTATTAAGAAGTACAAGACAATTAATTTTGTCAGGGGCGTCTCCCTTCAGCACACTTAGACTGAAGCCAATTTAAAAAATATTGATTTTCGAACAATTTTTTTATTGATCCGAACCGAATAAAAAACCTGGGACTCTTTTACCTACTGAGATTTATCTTAATCTACGGAGATTTCTTTTCTTTGTTAATTTATCTTTTTTGCAAAAGAAAGACTTAACTAGATCCAAAACTAATACAAATGAAACTACGCAGCAACTCTAACATACTTAATGCAAAGACTTTGCACTACCCATTGTAGCATAGATAGACACATCAACTTTAGACTATTTATTAGGTTTGAAATAATAAAACCAATTTATTAGAGGTACAAATCAAATTGGAAAGGTATTACGCATTCCCCGACTTGGCACATAGAGCGACACCCAACATGAATTCTCCCTGACATTGTTACCATATAACAAATCACCAATCGGGATTCAACGCTGACGCGGCTTGGTACCGTCGATGTCATACAAGTAGGTATATGCTTTGAAAACGCTTCTCTTTATTGCACGACGTTCGATAACTTTCAATGTCTCCTTTGACTGTGAACGGAATACCGAATTAGTGCCATGAGTGTTGAGAGGGCCGCAACTGACACTTCGCTAGTAAGGATGAGTTGACAGTATAGACGCCGCACTACTCGCTATATTAGAATATGCAATCGTGAAAATATGCAGTATCTGCTTTTATGTCTGAAAATTACGAGACACATGTAAAGAGCTTTTCAGAACAACCTTTTCGGAAATGAAATACACAATATTTGATTTTGTTTTAGTGACTTTAGACTTGTACAAGTTTAACATAAGGTCTGATCGCACTATTGCGTTGCACTGTGCAACGCGACTTCCCTCATCATCTCAGCCATAGGACGTCCACTGCTGAACAGCGGGTTGGCGAGCGCAGTTTTTTATAACATTTTGAACGCAGACGCTGCTTTCCGTCTTGTGCTACAAGAATTAGTCGCCTCTTACGACACGCCTCCTGTTGGCGGTGGAGAAGTGTATTATTTACAGTCGTCCCCACACGGCACAGTTTTTTTAAATGTTTAATTGTTTTCCTTGCAATTTTGTTTTAAAATTTACTGTCATGACGTTGAAAAATAAAGACCCACTTGAACGACGCAGCTCAGCAGTATGCAACTGATACGCATGGTGAGACGTTTTTTTACGTTTTAGACGTTACCTATCTTATGTTCGAAAAGGTGTTTACCGAATTTTATTTCACCGAAAACTTTTCGACTCATTTCGTTTCGCCTTTTTTCATTTCATCGAAATGACTATTATCAATTCGTTTTTTATTGTTACCCCGACGTTTCATTTGTTCGAAAAACTTAATACCGAACTTGGCTTAGCCGAAATAACATTTGTTCGAAGTATTATGTTTCAAGTATGTTTTAAGTATTTTTTATGTTACATACAACATTTGCCAAAGCTATTAATATTAGATGATTTAGTTTTTAGAAAAATTCTTCCAATGTTATAATAAATAATCCTTAAAATGTATCCTTAGTTTTTAAGCGCTCGGCGGTCGCTACGGGCAGCACGCTTTTTCGCTTGCCTTCGCGCTGTGTGTGGTCACTGTTCTATCCTAACCTAACCAATTTAGTCTTATTAAATACGCAGTATTCTGGTTAATGAAAAAGGTTCAAAAAAGACTTCGGCCAACAGTAAAAAGTTTTTCAGAAAATTGAGGAAACGTAGTTCGATAAAATGATACTTATGTCAAGAGATATTTTGATGGACTAAAAATATGTCAAATGATACATATAGCAATAGAAATGTCGGTCTATAATTTTCGGCCAACTAAAATTCTGTCAAGTAAATTACGGACAAGTAATCGGTTACCGATACGCATACAGTTATACGCAGCGCCTTGCCGCATCTTGCTGTGAATATGAAAACAAAACACAACATAAATATTGTTACGTCGTGTCAGAGGCCATCGTACTCGTATCACACTATAAGTTACTTTTTACACCAAAGAAATGCTGTTGCATTAAAATAAGTAACGTTAATAGTTGCATGGAAATCTAACAACAACGGTCGGAATTCGATGTGTTTTGTGAAGGTGATTTTCCATGATTTTAAATGTATTGCGTATTGTTGTAACTGCCTCCTACATCGACGTAACGGGTGCCAGGACGATTATGTGGCTTTTATTCCGCTATTGCTCTCTTAAAGCACGTATAATAGTGGGCTAACTTGTCTGCGTCTCTCTCGTAACATCCGTTCAATATTCAAATGAAGTGGGAGTTTTGTACGATATGAATTTAACCACTTCGGCGCGAAACGATCGAGTCTAAAGGGCGAAACTCAATTACTGACGGAATTGGCCCCACGGGTGGAACACGCACTTGCGTAGAGGAGCGGGTCAAGGATCGGTTCGGTTCCATTTGACTTGTTAATCGTCACACGACAGCTAGTATTTTCAATTTGTGCAATAATACGTACAGTTATGAGCATTGAAATGTTTAACTTCGTAACCTTTTCCGTTGTAATAAGGTTTAACGTCCAATGAAAATGTATAAATGTATGACATGACATCCCTATACATTGTAGATGTTACGGCATTCAATTCAGAGCCTTTGTAATGCGCCCAATTCTGCTATTGTTCACGTTACTACGTCGATTGGTCGTTCAGTGCACTATGGTTTTAGTTCAAGAAAAATAATATTATCAATTGCTGAGACAAGATTTTGATAAGATTGAATTTGCTGCGCTAGTTCGTCGATGAAGCACAAATCCGAGAACATAACTCAGTCAGAAAATAACTGAATGATTAGTTTTTTCTCTTACGAAATTTAAGAAATAATTCTGCTGATAATTACGATAAACTTTCTTTGTAGGACCAACATTGACCATCTCCAAGTGTGAAGCGGAACACGCGAATAAGTCGTAAAGTTGAGTTGACAAGACCAAAAATATGGAACTTTCAAGCTTGCGTGTTTAAATGACACAATATTTTTAAAACAATCATGTAATAAAGCCCCACTCGAAGAAGAGCATAAATACCCTATTTAAACCAATGACTGCCACCCTAACGAATTTTTCTAAGTAGGCAAAAAACTCTGTCTCTAACGAAATGTTGCTTAACCCTGAGTTATTACAACTATATTAGCTTTTAATTTAGTGTAGCAGTGCGGTCAATAATCAATCACCTATTATCTGAAATAATATTACCCAAACTTCATCATAGTGCTATTTATTTGCCCTCCTTTTCACCTCAATTCGACCCAGACTGTTGACAAAGTGTGTAAATTGCGTTCATTGTGTCATATTAAATTCATTGTCCTCGTATATCAGCCAGATAATTGGTAGTAGTACTATGTTGTATCTGTATATTTATATAAATACGTCACACTAAAACGCTGTCGCCACTAACCATTTGAAAGTAACTCATCAGCACTTCTGTTGCAGGGACGTCGCCATCTTGGGAGCAATTTGTGAGGGAATCATTAGTGCAGGCCGCGTGGCCCGTGGCACTCGCGGCGCCCCCTCGGCGCGCGCTCACCGTTGATCATCAGTGAGTACTCTCATAATCGTATGTGCTAGATTGTTGCTACATATGTCACGAGGTGGAAGCTCTGAAACCGAGAACACATTTTTTCAGTCGTGTTGTGTAGCGTCACAAACGCAGCTTCGGTTCATCTAAAGCAAGTAACGATACCGCTCGGTCACACGACAGAAATATGTGTCCCGGGCCTTAACTATTAGTAGCCAAACTAGCATCTATAAAACTTATGCTCCTTGAATACGCGCTTACCGTTGATCTTTCAGCCGTGGGTCGTAGCCAATTAAGAATAATTTGAGTTAAAATGGTTTTATGCTTATTAATAGTTCTTAGGCCTCAGGCGATGGATCCGTCGTATGGCCCATGGCATGGCACCCATGGAGCTCTTTCGGCGAGGACTTCCCACATAGAATATGTATTAAATAAAAGAAGGTGCAAAACTGTTAAATGAACCTTGTAGTGTCCACTTAGCCCTCATGATGGAACTAGCTTTTACTAGTTACTTTTAGTTTGATAAAATGCTTACTCTATATGGATTGAGCTGAAAATGCTGAAGTGACAAGAATTCCTTCTATAAAAAATTACCATGCATGTAGAATTTAAATTTTTTAACGATTTTGATTGGGATCCATGTAAATTTATTCAATTTGTGCATCAGAATCAGTCCTTATGTTAGTGAGGCATTTTTCAATATCTCTATAAGCCCATCCTGCTAAGCCATAAACATACAAATATTTAATTTATATAAACGATGTTTTTTTTTAAAGATGTTCGTAAGTAGTTGCGTCATTTCAAAAAGGAAAAAACAATGTTATTTGACAATATCCCTGTATCGCAGATGCACGTGCACTCTACCATACAATGTCTGTGTTTGTGTTCTATTCAGTTAGGAAGTATGTGATAGTCGATCACAAAGTAGCGCAGTTTATTTGCATTCGACTCCACGACGGCATTGTAGTGAAAATTTTCACTATTGTGAATCGTTTTATGTTTTTAAAGTTACTTTAGACTCGTCATAAAATAAACGTCCCAATTTCCACCAGACGTTAATTTTGAATACAACATTAACTTTGTTTTGTTAGTGCTTTCAGCAATACAAAGAAATAACTTCTACGAAAAAATACCTTCTCTTTTGAAGCCCGCAATTTCTTACGTAGAATATTAGACGCATTTGTATTTGCTGTTCAATTTTAAATTAGTTAAATGTAAAACCTCCCAAAACTACTCTATGAAATATGAAGGGGAAACCGCAGCATTCACATATAAATTACCCATTGCCTGGTTGGCATAATGACGCATATGACATGTTTACGAGTGAGTACAATTGATTATTTTAAAAAAACATCAAAACCATAAATGATACACTAAACCTAACTAAACAAGAGCTCTTATTAGTATTAATTTGGCTTTTGATTTATGTATTCTGTATAGAGTTTGACGAATAAACAAGACTGCTTAGGCACTGCTTTGTACATGGATAGACCATCATACAAGGTGAATTTTTATTTGTGTAAAATACTTCAGGGTTTGTTTATACTCATTGTAACAAACCACTTTGCCCAATAAACTTATTGCCTATCTCAACATAATTTTATTTATGTACGTTTTCCACTTGCGTTTTTGTTAAGAAATAGTTTCGTACTTACACTAACAAAATTAAGTTAGATAGGTAAGTAGTTTCTTGGGCAAAGTTGATTTTTATCATGAATATGAACAAACCTCTTGTATTTTAAACTAATAACAATAACAATAAATTTATTTCAGTAAAAAAGTATAACTAACTTTAACTTATAAAAAATTATCATAATTACTTGTAGGTAAAAAAGTGTTACAGAATGAGTACTTCATACGAGGATAATTAGATAGAGGATTACCACGAATTAAGTGATAATTTGTAAAGGCAACGAACGTTTGATATAACTAGTTGTTGGATACCGTAGACTAATTTTGAGCGTTAAATTTTTTGGACCATTTTAACATATTTTTTATCATGTAATAGTACTAGTAATACTCAAGTTTGAGCTAAATAAATAAAATTATTATATTACTAGCTTCCGCCCGTGGCTTTGCCTGCGTGGAGTTCGGTCTAGGCTTTACCAACGACCAAATAATGCATTATTTTAGAATAATTTTGATTACTATAATAATGGTTATAGTAAGCCAACCTTAAAAGAACATAATTATTATGTTGTCACGGACTTTTATTTAGAACTTTTAAAGCAAATATACCTATTAAATACTTGGTTAGGTCCCTTTGTTTATTTACAATCGCTTTATTATCAAAGACTGGTTTTCAGAGATTCTAACTTTTACTAAAGCCTTTTAAAAGTTATTTTGTTAAACGAACACAAATTTCAATACATCAAAGTATCTGTATATATCCTTATGTGAACCAGACTACTCTAGGAATATACGTTTGCATCACTATGTGCCTTGCGAATATCACAAAGAATGAAATACATTATTCTGTTTACTTTGCGTCACTACAAATGCACAAATGCACTCCGTCTATTTGTATGGGATCCTATTCAAGGAAGCATCGACTATCACAAAGTCATATTTGCAATCTTATAGTCATTGGTTCAATTTTATTACTATTGTAAGTCGTGAAACTGTTATAATATTACTTGAAATCGTGCTGCGTATTACCGTTTAGTTAGACTGTTTTGAAAGACAGATTAATTCTGATAACAGTATTCTACTAACATCAGTTATCAACTAAAGCAAATTATTTAAAAAAAGTACTTATGATGGTTTGATTTGGATTTGACGGTTATAAAGTTAGTCATACACTCATCTTGTTTAGTGTACGCAGGGTTCTGGTCAATATACTATGTACTAATTATAGATATACCCTTTGTTTGCACATTATATAAAGAAGTTACAGTTGATGTTCACAGAAAGATGCACAATTCAGGCGGTTTTATCGCTAAATGCTATTTCTTCCACCTAACCTTAGGAAAGGACAGCTATGATGAAAGGGGAAAGTGGTGCAAAGTAAAATTGAAAATTGGTGTGAAATTTTTCAGACCTAATAAAAATATATTAATTCTGTCCATTTTTGCATGTTTGAGCACCGGCTCAAAAATACCTAAATTCCCAAAAAATAAATATACCGCAGCTAAGCTTAGGTGTAAATTAACACTAACTTGTGTTTATTCTGAAGATATACGTAGGTCACATTATAAGTTTTGCGTAACTTAAAAAAACAACATTTCATAACCAAAATATTATGTTTATTGCTTTTCAAAATACTCTCCTTTACATTATAAATTTTTTTCATGCGATCGAACCTTTTTTTTAAAACAAGAGGACCACAGAATTCTGAAGGCATGTTTTCTACGTGCTGATTGAACGCTATCACTGCCTCTTCGGAGTTGGTAAAAGTAAAACCTCTCATCAAATCTTTGATTTTGGGGAAAATACAGAAATCACAGGGTGCTAGGTCGGGGTTATGCGCAGGATGGGTGGTTGTACTTTTTCGGAAGCTAAAAATGACTTTGTTTTGTTGGCCGTGTGTAAAGAAGCGTTGTCATGATGTAGGAGAACGCGGCTTTTGGGTCGTCTTTCACGAACTTTTTCTAACACCCTGGGTAAACAAATGGTAGAATATAGCATTAACACTCTTTTGGTCTTCAAGTGGAATTGTACAGATGGGACCCGTAGCTAAGAAAAAAAACGCAATCATTTTTTTACCAACGTTTCTCGCCTGCCTCACTTTTGTTGGCCTGTTCTCATTTTCAAACACCAATTCACAAGATTGCTGTGTTTTTTCTGGTTCAAAACAATAAATCTACGTTTCGCCTCCTGTGACAATGTCATAAACAGCATTAGAATGTCCGTGGTCGTACTTCAGTAGGTTCTGTGAGCACCATTCCACGCGAGCCCGCTTCTGCTCCGCTGTCAGTTCATGAGGGATCCAACGACAGCAAAGTTTCCGAACTTTTAATTCTTCGTGTAAAATTTTCTGAATTTGGCTCATACCAATCCCCAATAGTCCTCAAATTGTCTCATAGGTAATCCGCGGGTTTTTTTCAATTAGCCGCTTAACAGTAGCCACATTATTTTCGTTGACGGCCGTTGAAGGCCGCCCTTCACGAAATTCGTCATGTAAAGAAACTAGACCTTTCTCAAATTCAGCAAACCATCGCCTCACGGTGCTCAAACAAGGTGCTTCTCTCCCAAAAGCATTTTGAAGACGAGCGGCACAGTCTTGCGGAGAGAGAGTACTTTTAAAATCATAAAAAATCATCGCTCTAAAATCTTTTCGACTTAATTCCATTTTCGTTGCGTACGTAGAACTTTGATGTGTGATAAAAAACAATTGACAAATCATTTCCCGCCGATTGTTTTTTTTATTACTAAGAAGGTTGCAACGTTCAAAAAAATATAACATTCTAAATACAAATAGTTCTGATTAGCTAGAAGTGCAAAACTTTTAGTGTGCCCCATGTATAACATACATCATTAATCAGTGTATTCTACTTGTATGGTGAGCAATAAAGAGTATCTATCTATCTATCTATACATTTTGGTCCTATCAGTGTGATTACCTACTAAAAATAAAGTTTATGTGTGACTATATTCTACTATATAGCAATGAATACTAACAGGTACTAATAAAAGGCCCTGAAGAATAACCTGAGAAGTATTTCATTATCGTGAGAAAGCTTTCTTACTGAAGAAACATAACGGGGTTTGTAGCTTACAGGTATTGTTTTACAATCCATTGTTCTTGACTTGTAAAGCGTCATATTTCTCGGTTCGCAATAACTTTTGATTCGCTCGAAATGATCCGCTTACTTTGAAATGTATCGGTAAATGAAAAAAGTTTTAATTGTGTGTTCTAGTTGGTATTTTCAAGGAAATGATGCATCAAACTTTTCAGGCTTAGTCTTTTGATTATCGGACCGAAAAAAGACAGATTGGCTATTCAGTCCTTAAACTGACGGTTCTCGCCTTTCTGTCGTTCTTCTAGTCCTCGAGGTTGTGTTTGTCTTCAAGGTAAATAGGGCAATGTCATCCAGCTGTATATAGGCATAAGCAGCAACCAGTGGCTTTAAAATGACCAGAAGTTATTATACTAGGCCCTTGTTATAAAAGCTCGCACCTGGCACCCAAAGGCTATTTTATTTTGTTACGGCACTAGCTGCTCTGAGATGGAAGCCTCAGGGCTGAAAAGTTACCTGCTCCTCCCTAATCTCTCTTTGAATGTTTAAGGCCCATGTTACTAATTTTCATCCTATGGAAATTGACTGTAGTTGACGTACTGACGTAGATCGACCCTCGTCGCAGTTGTCGCGCGCTTTTCACGAGTTCAGTAGGTACAAGTGATATTTTCTATTCTGTGGACTATCAAAGTACCTACTTCAATAGGTACTTTGTTTGTTCACGTGACAAGCAGCAGATACAAAATCGGATATACAGCCAGCCCAAGATTTGACATGTAGACACAGATTCAAAGCATCGATCTTGCCTGGCTGGAACCAAGTATTCCATAATGTTCCTAAAAATTGGATGATAGATAGGGCGATAACGCGGCTGTCATACCGTGCCCCAGTTACTGAGTAAGCGGCATGAACATCAATACACTTTGTGTAGTGTAAGTAGTCCGGTTGTATCGAGAAGAAACGTTAAAAGTAAACGCGACGGAAGTTTGCAGTCTTTTTGACACGGTAACGAATATTGGAAGACTTGTGCTACGAATCTGACGTTTTTATTTCATCTGTTTTAGTTAAATAAATAGGGCACACATTTGTTTTTTTTTTTTGTTACGGAATTGTTTATAGTAAAAATACCAGTAATAAAAAACAAAAAAATAACATTGCGAAAACTTAGTTCTTTTTTTTTCTAGGGCTTTCAACACTTTATTGTTTGTCTGTCCTTCTACCGTCTGCCTGCCTGTCAGTCTGCTGAAGACCCCCTTTTTTACGGAACAGGTACAAGTATCAAGTATAAATTAATATAAAATAGGTACTTATCTGTCTCTAAAAGTTGGTTGGATGAGATCACTGTCAAATCATACCTCATCTTATATTTTCATTATTAATAAGTAAGTCTAAATATTCAATAACGGAAGGCCGAAATAGGTGCATATTATAACGATTTAAATAAAATAGTTTTATCTTCCGAAGTAGCAATGGCGGCTATCAATAAATATTTGATATCGACCGTGAATTTGCAGCCGTAAGTATGGAATGGGTTCAATCTCTGAAATACCAATTCTATTAACAGTAAAGCGACATCTATTTTCATAACGCTGGTCTAGAACCACAGAAATACAAAATGAAGGAATGTTCACGGTGTTGAAGTAAATATAAGTAACCTCACCACACTAATCACACAAAGCGTGCATCAGCGGATGGACAATGGTATATATTAGGTTAGGAAAATTAAGTTAGTTATTAGTTAGCAATTTCGCATCACCGCACCCGCCGAAGGGTACGAGGTCCCGTATTTCATTTCGGCCGACACAGACATGTGCCTGGCCGTTTTTCCCCTGCCCACCCTACGGACGACGGCCCAAGCCGAGGTCCGAGCCTATAGAGTCGCCCTTGAGGCCAGAGTCCGACTCACCCCCAGATCGGGCCCGCTAGAAAGGAGCCCGGCAGCGGTCCGGCCTGTTTCGGCAGTTCCGGTCCCGTCGGCGCCACCACTAGCGGGTTCGCCGCTTGGTAGGGTGCCTTTTGCACTCCACATTGGCCCGATCACGCCTGCTAGTATGGGGCTCGACACGTACGGCCGGGTCGCGGCGACCGCTAGCGGGGCGGACCTAGGCTGTGCGCCTTCAGCGCACGCCACAACTGCCCGGGTTAAGCTGGCGAATGTCTTCCTCAAAGGCACTCAGCGATAGGTCCGTCCAAAAAAAAAAAAAAAGTTAGTTATTTATTTATTTATTTTATTGTTTTATTGGTCAATGTGCCATGTGGGGACGGCCGTAAAGAATACACTTCCGCACCGCCAACAGGAGGTGGGTCGTAAGAGGCGATTAATTCCTGTAGCACGAGTCGGGCAGCAGCGTCTGCGTGCGAAATCTTATAAAAAAACTGCGTTCGCCAACCCGCATGCCAAGGGTGGCGAGTATTGGCTCTCTAATGAATATCATTGGGGAATGCCTATGTTCTGTAGTAGACGTCCTGTGGCTGAAATGATGATCGGTCAATGTTTTGCACGCGTACCACTTGCTGGGACCTCACACATTTTGGTAGAAACTCTGCTTCATGGTCAAACTTTGCGTCACGCTAGACCTCCTGCGGGTTTTGACATTTTTTTACACATGCTTCTATATGCATAGAAAGAGAGTGAAGTATAATGGTAGAGATTGAGATAGATACCGCATGTCAAGGTGACCCTGTTCTGCGACCTTATAGCAGCTACGCTATGAGCTGTAATACAGCTTTACCTTACCTACCACAGGCACCAGCGATCCACAACTTGTACTTACCTAGTTTTAAGAAATCATTTCTGTGTTGTTGTAAAATGTATTTTACTTTGTGGTGAGAAATAATATTTTTTATCATTTTATTCTTATAACTTCGGCTTAAATTTGCGTACAGGCACACAATTGCAATATACAATGAGTGTGTAAATCGCCTTACGTGCCCTGTGTTTTATTGTTTACAGACGTCATAATATTATTGAATTGCTTTGAGTATTAAGGATAGATGATCGAAGTTGAATTGTTATGGTATAATTCAAAGACAAAGAACAAATAACATCAATCTATACTTTGTCTCTGCGTAGCTCTATACTTTGTCTCATCTAAACATTTTCAAATACCTATACTATTTAACTGTGGGCTCGACGCTAAGTGAGCCTACTGTATTTAGTGTCATGGACACGGTTCACGTCATTCGCGTGGAGAGGCGTCACAAGGGAACACCTAATTTCCTAGCTGTCCGTGACTGTACATAACCATACGCATTCCCGGTATAGTCGCAAACAAACGGTTTCTAGACCGTCGACTGCAAATTAAACGTTTCATACCTGAACATTGAACTATGGCAACAAGCAAACTTTAAGTTCAAGTCGAGGCATTTGGAGCTTGCAGGAAACATTCTTAGTTAAGACAATCAATGGTTAACCCTTTTTAATGACGACCTCCGTAGCCGAGAGGCGAGCATACTGGACTTGGTGTCACTGTCTCTGAGGTTCCGGGTTCGATTCCCGGTCGGATCAATGTAGAAAAATAACTTTTCTATATTGTCTTGGGTCTGGGTGTTGTGGTACCGTCTTGGTTTCTGATTTCTGTAACACAAGTGCTTTGGCTACTTACCACATGATCAGAGCAATGTATGTGATTGTGATGTTGTCGAACATTTATTTAAACAATCATACTCACTCCGTAAAAGTATATTTATTTTGACAATGAAGCGAGCATATATTCCGCTGTTCTCAATAATTTATAACACATTTTCATCAGTTGAAAAACAAACTGAAGATACAGGAGAACTAATAGTAGGTAGGTAGGTACCTATGTTATGTAAGCTATCAAAATATTTACCATTCATTCAAGAACATTTCAGAGGTTTATGTAAGTTAGCTAATAAAGTTAAATGGAGTTAGCTAATTTATTGTCTTATTACATGGGTATAATAAAATGGGCATGTTTTTCCAAGTGCAAGGCAAGTAAAGACAGACGGTAGTTTTAATAACACTAAAGTTACTTTGTTTCTGATTTCTGCAACACTAGTACTTAAACTACTTATCATAGAAGGAGCAATGTATGTGATATTGTCCAATATTTATTTACTTTAATAAGGATGTTCTCAAAAATATAAAAGTAACAAAATAAACAAATGATTGTAGTCTTTGTAAGCGGAATTTAAATTTTGAGTTTATATTATTTATTGAATTTAGGAAGGATAGTCTTCCTACTACTACTATTACAATTCATAGTACATACAAGTTAAGACATAACTAGAATGCTCTTGTTGTCAATTAAGATCAGACGGACCTCGAATCGAAGTAACATTACTATAACACAGTATATACAGGGTGTCCCTGGAAGTATGGATCAAATCGAACATGCGCATGGCGGTCATTCCCAAAATTTTTGGCTCTATGAATGTAGGTTCTATTTTCAACGGATAAAAAGATCGAGCTTTAGCTTAGCTCCGCTCTCGGTCTTCTAGCTTGGTCATCATTGCAACCCTTGCTGTCCGCATCGTCGCTGTCAAGGGCTGTAATCTAACCTTTTTTTCGGCGTTTTTATTTTAATATTAACTAGAGTATGTCGTCACAGCCAACGCTAGTCACTCCATGGGCGTCGCTGTCTCTGAAGTCCCGGGTTCGATTCCCGGTATGGGCATAAAACCAATTATATTGCCTCGGATCTGGGTGTTGTGCACAACAATGGTACTTTATAATACAAGTGCGATGGCTACGTACCTTAGAATCAGAGCAATGCATGTAGAGTTGTCCAATATTTATTTATTTGTATTCGCGTGACCTAAACACTTTGAAACTAAACTAAATCTGATAAAATACTTTTTACGCTCCTAAATGCCGACACATTTTATGTCCGTTGATTTAAATACCCATAAAAGGTGTAATTGAAATAACGCAACAACTTTCAGGGGCTGATTCTCGAGCTCAAATCCAACAACTTTTACAACAACTTTAAAAATTCATAAATATTATTTTTACTTCTCTATACTGTTAAGATTAGATATGTGGAAGTGGTTTCTTGAGATTTCAATGTTAATTTCATAGAAATAGGTATTGTAATTCAGCACAAGCAACAGTCTGTAAAAAGTTTTAAACAATACCTTGTAAAAATAAACAAAAATAGAACTGTTACAAAGAAGCAAATAAACTTATTTCCAGTATCTAATTAATCTCCATTAAAGATCAAGAGTGCGAAACATGGAGCAAATTGCGGCGAGTGGCAATTCAATACTCAATAATTTATTGCAAAACCATAATGTACATATAGATGTTACAAATTAAAGAACCAATGTTATGGACCCTGTTGGGCACGCAACTTGGGGGCTAGGAGAGAGGAAGTGATTCGCGTGATGCGATCATTCTGTCCGATTAAGGTGAACCGTCTAATTTCCGTGACGTAATACTGCACATGCACGGTATACAATCGTTAGTGTGCATGTAACATTGATCAATCAAAGCGGTACATTCAGATCAGGTGTAATGCAAAATGTAAGTACCTTTATTTTCGTTTAAAAATATTATTAGAATCGTAAAGTGAAAATATACATAAAACTTCAAAAGCTTGAGACACGGATCAATGCTATCCGTTATACAGGTTTTCTATAGCAGTGCCTCGAGCTTTTGAAGTTTATGTTGGTATAATGTGTCATTCTGAAAAGACGCATAGAACTTACCTATCCCTGTATGACAAATGTCACTTCAATTTATTTTATTCCTTTGAGTTAACTTTTTACTCAATAAAAGCTTGTCTTTAAAAATGGATTTTACTTTTAATTTATTAGCGTTAAATCCTTAACAAAACGAACCATGAGTGCAAACTGTGCAAACACAAGTTAACATATATAATAAAGTTGCTGAACACCGGTTTAATCCCCTAGCTTAGAGGCTACATTTTGTCCATAAATTTTTATACCTAGTCTTGCTATAAATACTGAAATAATAAAAAAAAAAAATCGATTGTAAATAACATTTATTACTTTTACAGTGTGTTAGTTGAATACATAAATATAAAATAATTTGAAATATTAAAAGTTTATTCGAAATGGCTGCAATACAGTCCTCTAAACGTTGAGGCCAGTTAACAATAGAAGCACACACTCTTTCCATGGGAAAATTCTTCACTGCCAATCGTACGGATTGTTTTAGGGACTACAAATTATCATGGCGTTTAGAGCAAGCCGTATTCCCTAAAACTGACCATAAATCATAATCCAGCTGATTAAGGTTGGGACTAGACGACGGCCAGTCTTCAGCTCTGATAAAGTCCGAAACGATCGTTTCCAACCAAGACTGCGTAGACCGAGCTTTATGACCCGGCGCCGAGTCTTGCTGGAAGGACCGTTCTTGGTTATTGAACATGGTGTTGTTAAGGGGCTTCACTACCTTCTCAAGAATGGTATCTTGATACACTTGTGCCAATGTTTTGATACCTTTTTCACAAAAGTATGGCTCAGTCACTCCTTCATAGCTAATACCCTACCAAACCATCACTGAAGTCGAATAGTGCCTATGTTGCACTCTGTCGACTAATTGGGAAGCCTCTTTAGAGCTTTGAGCATAAATACGGTCATTTTGTTTGTTACAATGTTGCTCAATAGTAAAAAATTTCTCATCCGTAAACATTTTTTTTCTGTGACCTCCCTTTGCGTACCGCTTCAGTGGTTGTTTCGATTTTACCACCCTATTCTTTTTTAAATTATCAGTTATGAAATGACCAGTACGTCTCTTATAGGCTGCAAGTTCTAAGTCTTTTAAAATACGCGACATGGTTCTAGGTGCTATCTTCATCTCTTGAGATAAAATCTTTTGCTTTCGGACAGGATTTCTTCGAATTCTTTCCCTTACTGCTTTGACTACCTTTTTCGTACGAACACTACGTGGACGGCCAGATCTTTTTCTGTCACAAACAGAGGAGGTCTCATTGTACCTATTAATAGCCCGGTATACAGACATTTTACTAATACTAAGCGTAATGTGTAATGCAATCAACCTACTTTGTGTAATGCAATCACAGCGATTCGGTTCTCTTTATCACCCCACTCCATTTTAATATCGCAAAATATTGTACAATGTATTGGTACCATAATGAGAAAACTCAATGAACAATCAATCAACAATGAAAATTAGCTTATAAGAAAAACATCTTTAATGTACCGTATTTTATGCAAATAAACATATTCATTCATTCATTCATTCATTCATCACATAAAAATGAAAGATTCCAAATTCAAATGTAATATTTTGATTATTTTTAATTGTAACAGTATTTATGGCCAGACTAAGTAAAATAAATGAATAAAAAAAGAATCATCAAAATCAAATAACAACAAAGTAACAAAGATACAAAAATCTGTTGGCGTGGTATGGAGTTCATGCAATCTTTGATAATTTTCTTATAAAGCCCATCATCAGGACTTGACATCCGGAATGGTCCCATATTAATTTATGGGACCATTCCAAAAGTATTCCCTTTCAAACAAAAAGAGAATCATCGAAATTGGTCAAAGTGGTAACGAATGATCACTGAACGTACATAAAAAAAAGATTTAGATGAATTGAGAACCTCCTTCTTTTTTGAAGTCGGTTAAAAAACATGTTTAAGAAACAGGCGTATGAGTTAAACTATTTACATCTGCAACAGTTGTCTCAGGTTGTAACTAACAGAAATTATTCTAGAGATCTCTCTATATAAATAAATAAATAAAAAATACATAAGGGTCTGGTGTGTAGCAAATATTGACAAAATTGTACCAAGAAATAAAAGAATCAATTTACTATTTCTGATTGAATAGTTCGGGTGAGTGAGTGACGATTACTGGCAATCTATCAAAAGTTGTTATCCTTTCTTATCCTCGCTCGGTACTTGTCCTACTTACTTCCTTACTAAAATTTATATTAAGAGTTAAGTACGAAACTATGTCGTCGCAACATGTTCGGAATGTGAAGGATGAGGTCAAAGGGAGGAATGTGATTGCGACATGCGATCGCCACTAATTCAGCCGTTTTATTTTTGGCTTTTTTCTATTTGTAGGCATAGACAATTTCGTTTAAGTTCCAAAGTTTGTTAGTGAATAATAAAGCGTGTTCCAAAGCACCAAGAACTTTCAGTCGCTCTTTTCCGTGACGGGATGTGCGTTACTTAACACCACCAATTAGGTGTTACTTCAAACTTAACGCAATTATTTTCGAGTTGCACCAAAAAAGCTGTATGCTAGATTACTCAGGGTTACATTTCAATGTAGTGCCAATCTTTCAGGGACCACTCAGAATCAGCTCAGTAACTAAATTTACGTAAAAAACAAACTCTTTTTTTTTTCTTTTTTAATTCTTCCATTCTGCATTTGAAAAATAGAATACGTAGAAAATGTACGATTACTCGATTAAATAGCTCCGTAGCTGCATTGCATGAGGTTCTTGTTGGAGCGGCATACTGTGATCTCTGATAAATGAAGGCGCATCTCGCGTTTTCTTTTTTCGGAAATTTTTAAGTATAATTTTCTGCAAAAATACGACGACTGAAATTAATTACGATAAATTAGTATTTTTATATTGTTCTACAAACCTTATTTTTAAAATTCATAATTAAAAAAAACAGATGGACAATAAGATTGTGATAATCGTAGTTTCAAAACGTTCGGTGTCACAGAGGAGTTGATATTTATTTTTTCATACCTTTAATACTAAAATTGTATGTGGATGCGTACTTCGATAAGAGCTGCATTATATCTGTTTTTTTTTCCTCTCTTTATTAGAAATACTTAAAAGTAAACAACTGTAATACTGAAGTCATTTTTACTAACACGCTTTTAATAAGTAGCTTCAATCAAATTTTGAAAGCAAATTTTAACATACTTTTAATTGTTGTATCGAGTTAAAACTTCTAAGTAGGTATGTATATGTGTAATTTGGATGATAACACAATAATTGATTACCATCGAGTTGATCTGATAATGGAGCCAGGAGGTTGAAAGTAGAACTCTTAAATAGCTACCTTCAAGTTTGGGATCATTTGATCAGTTTTGATGAGTGTCACAGGTATAAATTCGTTATAGGTATTTAAACTACTTAGGCCCGATTTGACCAAACTGGAGTTTTTACTCGAGCGTAAACCACTGCTTAATCTAGAGTAAGCTGTTATTGCATTTTACCAAATACAAATTTATAAATAAGGTTTAAACACGAGTAAACGGACGATTTAGGCCGAGTAAAAGATTTAACTGAGAATCGTTAATGTAACTTGTCACCTAGAAGCTGACAAGACGTCATTATCTGACATTGAGATTATTATCCTACAAAATTAAATTGTTGTAGCAGTTTATTAGTTATATAAAGTCAACCTAGAAGAAACAGATTACATGGTTTTTAGTGGGTTTATCCATTCGTTCATCATTCACTCTTGAACCATACAATGTTGAAAGAAAGTTGAAAAAACGTAAACTAAATTATCCACGAGTAAATTCAAAGGGAAAAACTATCCCCGTGATAGTTAAACTGGTTTAACTTTGTGTTTGGTCGAATCGGGCCGTAGGGCCGATTATAACTTTATTCGACGAATAAAATTGACGTTTCGACACAATTTCTATACGAAAACTGTCAAATGTCAAACTTATTTTCCAAATAAAAGTTATCTTACTATTTACTTTAATATTTACTTTTCTTCTATGCAATAATGCAAAAATAGTAGAATAGATAATCTCTAAGTTACAATTTAGATAAATTGAATTGGACGTATTTTAAAAATAATACTTTTCTACAAGAAACTAGATATTCGTTTATTCCAAATAAGTACAAATATACTCTTATGGTAAATTGTCACCTGACTTTTAATGTTTGAGATAAAATGTCGTGTTAGTCAGCAAATTATCAAAACAGTTCGACCTTGCGCAATTTATATTGTCACTCCCTTCTGTATACTCTAACACTCATACTCAATAATCCTCAGAACTATAGTTATAAATTATAACTTCGAACAGTGTTCAATGAATGATTGATTCTGATCGTTCTTACTAAAATGTGATTCATTTCGATGATTGTCATAAGGAGGTTGTTATGTTCCAGTTTTCAAATATTAAAAAATAAAAAATTATCAGCCCGAAGACGATTGTAAGAAAAATTATAGAAAAATAATATACCAAATGCGGCCCACAATAATACTTAACATATAAGTGGTAAATCTATAATTGGTAAAAGTGATAATTTTTCTCTTGAAAACATATAGTGAAATTATTTAAAAGCAAAATTCATTATCCCATATAAGAAACGAAACTATTGGTCAATTTCTGTTAAATTAAATAATATTTGTAAATAAAAACTTAAAAAATAGGTATCTGTTTATATATGAACTTGTATTTAAAAAGCCTAAACATTCTGATTTATTAATAACCCTCCAAGGCGTATTTGTTTTGCGTAAAGATGACGTTCATAATATGATCGAATAGTTATTTTTAATAATCAGAGCAGTTTAGTTCTTTGTTAAAAACATTACACACAGTTTGTAGAGAAAAACAAAAATACTTTTACTAACTACTAAGACGCGTAATAGAGAAAGATTTTGAAAGGTTTATAGCCCATAACCATTTTTCCCTCTTTTTTCTGCCTTTATAAGCATTGTTTTTGCTTCATAGATTTAAAATCTAATGAATTTCATTTGAACGCTTAACGCCACAACAATTTTAATCAAAAGATTTCTCAGTGAAAATTCTTTCTTTGATGATTGAAATAAGGCAGTATTGTGCCAATAGACCTCTAAATAAATCTAAATACTTATTCATTGCAACCAAATCACTTTTCAGATCCATAAAATTATTTTCCAAAAGCGTAACCTACAGAAGAAAACAAACGTTAGTGAGTTAGAGTAGGTAACTACTAACTCGAAAATTCCATAATCGTGACAACCTTGAAGCGCGTTGATTTATTACTTTGTGATTTAAGGCAAATCTAGTGCTTTCTAATGACAGAGTGAAATTGTAATATATTTAATAATTCTTCTAAACCTGAACACGAGCAACTTTTATGTGAGGTAAGTTATAAATATACGCCAGTTCTTTGATGTAATCAAAAGATATTCCCGACTAAATAAAAAAGTATGTAAGTAGTTGTGACTGTTGTTATTTTCATGTTTGCTAGTACTCATAATTCCTTGACATTATTACAGTTTAGCACATAATGTTGATTTCACCCTGAATACTTAAATTGGAAAAACAAGGATTATAATATAAGTAGTATTGTTATAATCTTGGTGACAGATTATACAATTATTATGATTAAGCACTTAGATTTCGTACTTAGTATTTGCCTAATCTTGAAAGGAAGAGGCAGCTTGTAAGGCTCTTTAGCTGAATGGGTTACCATTCTTAGATCAAAAACCAAGCATTAGGATTAGTTATGCAAATGTAAGTATTTGTATCTAATATGTTTCAATACTTAAGTACATATTTAATCCTGTTAAGTTACAAAAAGTATAAACCATAGAAGCAAACCTTACTTATCAATATAAAATGACAAATTATTTTTAGGAAATTAATGTAATAAGTTTCTTACAAATATTATGTTACCAATGTTACCATTCCTGAAAAACATAATATTTTTACATCGCGAAAGACTTGTTAGATAAACAAATACCAGCAATAAATTATATTCGAAATTGCTTACAGGAATTCCGTCAGACCTCAGTAAAGTAGGGGAGTACCTATCTCACATTTCGTTATGTTTGAAGTATTTAGGTACACGATGAGGGTAGAATGGGATCAAAAGTGCCTTATTATTTGAACTACAAAAAATAAAAGAACTACTAAATAAGCATAATGTGCAGTATGTAAGAATGTAGCTATATATGTTTGGTATTATCGGTATTAGATATTGGGGGGCACGGCAGTGCCCCCGCCAAGTCGAGCGCGAAGCAAACACTGCTGTACCATCCTTTACTCGAACCATTTAGCCGCATTTTCAGGCCCCTATTTGAGAACCTCTGGATAAGACCAGAACGCAGAAATTTTCGTCGTCCAGTAAGCTATAATCACATACTTAAAATCCAAAATTTCAAGTCTGTAGGTCATTTAGTTCCGAAGTTAAGCGAATACAAAGTTTCGCATTTATGACACTCACTCACTGACTCACTCATGATCGTCAGAATAGAACTAGTACTTCCCATAAACTCAGAGAGCTGAAATTTGGTACAGAGTTAGGGTTTAATGGCCACATAAAGGAAAAACTATAAAAACTAAGATAATCGAAGATCTGGAGCACCTGGTGACCCTGATTAGAAAACACAAGAGCCCAACCAAACTATTAGAAGAGATCGACATACCGCCTTTACAAAAAATATTCAACTTGGTGGGCCGCTTTATTTGATGTCAAAAATCGAAGGTCTGAAGTATCTGATGAAGAACCCTTAGCTGGTCTCAGCTGTATTAGAGATATGGTAATGCCCCCTTCTACTTTTAATCCAGCGTAGTGGGACACATCTTCTAATTTAATCTAGCCTATAACGCCCCACTGCTGGGCGAATGCCTCCCCTTAAGCTTTTAATACGCATATACATAAAATTAAAGGAAAACTCTGGATAAGACTAGACTGGTTTTTATACTTATACTTTCAAGTTTACAAGAAGAAATAGTCGAACGATTAACTTTATTCTTCTCGAACATTACACAAATTAAATAAACAAATTACACTAAAATATTAATTTTGCTCAAAATTTGGTTAAAATATAATGCATTGGACTAAGAGTCACATAAGAAAATCTAATAAAATAAATAAATATGCCCACGTTTCTACAAAAAGAAGTGAAATCCCACCAAAAACATTCTGTAAAAAACTAGCCAAGTCTCGATGGAGCTGCTTGTTTATCTTTAAAAAGTAATGAAATCTAGACAAAGTCGTGCCAAGTCTAAGGTCGTCCAATTACCAATACCAGTATGGGCTATTATCTCGCTTAACAAACATAGGTAGTAACAACAGATATAACATTACATGTAAACACAATTACGTGCATCATTACGTGTAAACGCAGCTTTATCAAGCCTACAATTGACTGGTTATTCAATCAACGTTTTCCAAGTGGCAATTTTCCATCGTCAATAGGTAGCGGTTCTGGCGACAGATTGATGCAATGGTGTCATGGAGCACCTGGTTTTGTACCCTTGTGTACCCTTCAACGGCCAAGTCACACAACATTAACTATAATAATAAAGAAATCGCAGTAAGTCTTGGTACGACTTTGTCTAGATTTCATTACTTTTTAGAGATAAACAAGCAGCTCCATCGAGACTTGGCTACAGAATGTTTTTGGTGGGATCATACATTACATATTATAAATCATAATCACATGTAAAATAAGTTATTTCATTTAAAAAATATTTTTAATCATTTTAGATTTAACCAGCATGTAGTTGCAAAAAACAAAATCGACTTGTTTCTGGGTGTACCTAATTGTGCAGAGTACATAACGACTATCTGGTGTAGTGGTTCGCTCTGCAAACAACAAAGATAAGATAAGATAAGATAATTTATTTATTTCAAAGAACATAAGATCTTGGATAAAAGATACAAGTTCGACATATTCTGCTAATGTATGTTGGCGTAGAAATATAAGTACTATTACTACATTTCGGATCAGACTCACAATACAAATTCAATTTATACTAGGAAGTACATAAGTATAATAACGATAAATTAATTACATTGAGATTGAAATCAAATTATATCACTGGAAAAATATTACATTAAATAAATTCTCTTAAAGCAAATGGTAGCGGCTTCAAATGCCGTTTGTGTTGAAGTTTTAAAAAAGTCCTTGTACTGGCTTACTTTGGGACTAGATAGATGTTAGATTAACACCAATTATTATGATGTGATTGTTGGAACAGTTGGTTTATTGTCATTAGAATAATATTTTTGGGTCTAATATCGAAGAAGAAAATAATATAATTGCAATGAATGTTTCTCTAATTACCTATAAGATAATGTTTTTTGGCTGGTCATTTAATAAAGTATATATAGGACATTTAATGAATCTAAGTCCTAAAACCAAGTCCAAGATGGTTGTTCCATTACTGATTCATCAGTTTGAGCCGAGATCGTACACACTAAGTAAAAAAAGCGGTAGCTTAAAAATTCAAGTGAAAAAGTGAGGTCTTTTGTTAAAGGCTTACGTGCAATATTAACGCGGGCCGAGTACTAGGATGTTTACATAATTAATCCGGATAGTAGCCTCACAGAAAATGTTCATTGTTAGACATTTATGGACGATACGAGTATTTAATTATTTAAAGGATACAGAAATTTACAGGCGATAAAATAAACTAATTCAATAACCCTCTTTTGGTATTTGTGTAAAAGTAGTTTCTTACTGAAGCAAAAGAAAACTCGAGTGTTAATAAAAAAACATATTTTTTGTTTGTAGATGATTTGTCCTTAAAGCGGTTGCCATAAAGTGTTTATATTATTGAGACTATAACCTTATTCTAACCCAGAAAGTATGTGGTCTGCAATGCTGCAACAAAGCGAGCTTATTTTAACAATAGTAGCATATTGTGCGTGTCCTTAAAGTGGTCGGGCTGAATTGCAATTTGAACAAGATGTTTATGATTACAGACGCGTGTGAAAAAATAGATATAAATTAAAGCGCAAGTACGTGTCTAACCTAACTTAACCTAACCCACACAAAGATTTCAATAGCAATGTTCCGAAATATTTTGTATGTAGGTACAACTTTCTACAAATCAACATGTGTTATTACGTATTCAATAACAAACTCTATGCTGGTGAAGATAATGTAGACACGTCCGTAGTTCTTCTGTTCCTTCCGAACAAACATGTTTACGTCCTCAATTCGGAAGTTTAGTATTAGGTGATACCTAGCTCCAATTTATTCAATATAACTCAGGCAAGGAAAGTTATGGCGATCTAGATAACAAAATTGAAGGCGGACTTTTCTTTCTGTTTACTTTCTAGTACATTAGTATGGTAGTTTAAGTCCCAAGTAAGTATTTAGGGCTTGATTATCTGAACACTAAAAGCAAAGGAAGCATTCCGACTTTAGGATGATGTTTTCCTAGTATATTTTTTGTCTACTTTATAGCACTTTATTTCGTTCCTAGTTGGGATACGCTTTGACCATGATCCTAGATGCGGTAAGTCTGGCATTTTTAGAGTTCCGTTTGTCCTGACAAGGAACCCTAATAGTTTCGTCATGCCCGTCTGTCTGTCTGTCCGTCCGAGGTTTTGCTTAGAGACCGTAAGTACTAGGCAGCTGTAATTTAGTAGATTTGTGTATACCAATTACGCCGACAAAGTAATAGAATAAAATATTGGAAAATATTTTTTTAGGGGTCTATCCTATATTTGAAGTAGGGTTTTTTTTCATCATGTACCCCATCGTGCGGAGTAGATGATGTTTAAAGTGACTTAGAGGTTGCTAATACTATTTTTCGATTTAATGCTCCATTTACGAAATATTAAACCTTAAAGTGCAATTTTTGCCCCCCCTCTAAAAGCTAAACTGCTAGCTTAAAAAATCTGAAAAAAGTCATAATGATAGTACTTTTTATAAACTTTGAAGGAAAATTATAGCGGTTAAAATGACTTTATTGGTTTAGCAGTACTAGTCGTTGAACTAGAGTGTTGAATAATTTTGTACCAAATACAAATACCTTAATTTAGACCTTAGAATAAAAACAACGAATCGTTCTATATTGTGATAACGGGCTACTACGGAACCCTACATAGCGAGTGGGCCGACACGCACTTGACCGTTTTTTTAAATTTATTAATAATAGCTGTTTCTCATGACTTCGTTTGTGTGCTCTTCAGTTTAATTCAAAAAACTTACGCGGCGTGCTCACAACTCCCCAAAGTTTCATAGCAATTTATGATCAATGGTTGAGAAACGCATAGAGAACAAACTTACAAACATTTATTTTGTATAAATTACTACTAATTAACAAATGATAGTCTTGTGATTTGATCAGCATTAAATATATTTATTCCCAACACTAACTGATCGGGAAAAGGACGTGACGTAAATATGTTATGGTGGGGAAACAGCGCGGTAGTATCGAGAGAGATTGCTACTTAGTCAGTTGCTCATCAGCATTCGAAGTTAGCAGATGCTAAGCAGTTACTATGCCAGCCGAATTAGTAATTAATAAACGGATTTTTTACAAAGAATTTGTAAAGTTATAAGTTGAATAAATCTAAGCATTGAAGTCAACAGTGGTATCATTTTATCACAATAGTTTTAACAACTAGGCAAGTCTGTTTAAAACAGGTTATCTGAAATTATTTAATAAATTCCTATAACATCTTGTTTTGTTTAACATTTACTCTTGTTGTATCTCCAGCATATTCAATATCACCCTGTGCTAAGTATATATATATATATCTATTACAACGCTCAGCGGTTAGTATACATTATAGTCTGTATACAAAGGCTGTAACATATCACGAACGCCTACACAAAGTCAATATGTATCATCAATAAACATTTGCTAAGCTTACCTTTACCTCAACAATATCTTCACTTTGTCATCTTGATTTAACGGTATAATAGAAGTTTATAGATTATGTAATGTTTACGCCATGACAGACAAGTATCTAAAAGCAAAGAAGTACGTTTATTTGTAAACGTCCCTTGTTCTTTGTTTTCCGATAATCACACGAGAGAGGATTTGAAAACCCGACCAAGTTGTAATCGCACACGAAGGGTTTCGTCCCATGGCAAAAAATAAATCGGCGAATACAGTATTGTCAGATATATTTTCAGTAAATTTTACATGTTGCAGTACCTTATGTGTTCCAACTCCAATGTTTGGACGGAGGAGACGGACTTTGACTAAGGCCAGGCTTCTTTTTGATCGGTTACCACAGTAAGTTTCATTTTGGTGATTTCGTAACAAAATTAACTTTTAACTGACAACTTTAGTAGTTATCCTTTTTTACCTGAAGATAACAAAGAGTAAAGATACATTTATAAATACCATATTCAATAAACAACGGACAATGGTTTTGTACATAACAGGGTAAAAAAGCTATTTTGCATAACAGACATGAAAAGCATGATAAGGATGAGAAATAGCATTATAATTTTTAAAAATATTCTATTTTAATTCAACATTCTACACAATAGTTATATCCAAATTTCGGGTTCATTCAGTCCATTATGAGATGGACTGACGAACAGCTGGTAAAGTGATAGCAAAAGGTCTTCCGTTTTACCTTTTGAAAACCCTAAAACGATGATAAAGAACGCTGTCATTAGAGTCATTCTTAGCCAGTGTTAAGGTCTGTACATAAATTAACTACCTAGTGGTTTTAAGCGACTTCATTTGTGCAAATTACGAATTCACCTCGTAATATATATTTTTCCCACTCAAATTGTCTTGAAAAAATCAAGTCCTAACGCACATATTGGCTGCCGAGGAGACTGTGTAACAATACAATATCTATTGTCTCGTTTCGCTGGGTTAGGTAGTAAAAATGTAACCATACAAATGATTGTGACTTTTCTTAGTTACAAAAAAGGCCGTGCTCAATGTTTATACCACTTACAGTACACACGGTATTCGTGAGAACGCAACTGAAGATTGTATTGTTCCCAATAATCGTAACCTCGACAGACGTTATCGGACTTGTCTATAATGGAGGCCCTGATTTACGACGACGCAATAAAATGAAAAGCTCGTAAATATTCGCGATCATGGTATATTTATAAAGATAGGGATGAACATGGTTCCATTTATTACCTTCTATAGACGCATTTGGCGTTAAAAAGAGTTAGCGTAATGAATCTTGCACAATTTCAGGACGTTTGTACGAAATTTAACTCATTTTGCACGCTCATTGTTAAGTATTAGTTGTTTTTATATTTCTTCGATCAAGTTTTGATAGCTCAAGATTTTAAACGCTGCAGCGACAAAAAAAATAATTACAATACGCAAGCGGAGTTGAATCGCCCATTTGTGAAAATCATAATCGCTTTACTACTAAATACTTCGACGGTATTTGTACAGACAGGAATTGGAGAAACTAATATTTTTTAACGATTAGCCGAAAGTGACAAGCATCAGTAGGAATATCGTGGCTTCGGTATACGTTCAGAACACAGACAGTAAAAAACATCTGTCTAGAAGTTGTAGTGATTAAATGCAAACGACTGTATAAGCAAAATCTATACAGCTCATATTCGGAGTGTAAGAGTTCTACATACCCTTTCGTTCAAGCCTAGGTCAAGCATTTATTAGAGCGGTGGTAGCCCTAGCAGCAGCCCCCAAGCGCACATAACAGCGTCGATTACTCTCAGTATGTCCCAGTTGAAATTAACGCGGTCTCATTACATTGTATTGTTTGAAAATCGTTGTACCTAATCTCTCAACATATTATCACTTTAGGAACATTTGATTTTATACTTGAAAAAACTCTACACCATCTTTAAAGATGCTGTAGAGTTTTGTCAAGACAAAATATATGACAAAGGTGACGGACAAAATGACGGATAAGTATAGTGTGAAAGTCGCAACTGTAAGAGATACTAATGGTATTCATTATACTTAGTTGAAACTAATTTGCCAAGTTTTATTAAGTATTTTATCCAAGATTTCTTTCATAGGCTGATTATTTCTGACACAAAGTTCCCTCTTTTTTAAATTTCTGATTTATTTAATATTTTATAAGCTATCTTCACGTAATGGGGAATAGCGGCTGTACCGCTATAAAGGTTATCCTAAAAGTTAAGGTTTCATTCAGAAAGTTTTCTGTCCGATTACGTTTTGCTAAATCACCCTAAAGTACCAAAATGATTTCAAGCAGAAAATCGTTTTCCGAACAAACTTTAGGTCCTATTTTCTTTATTCGCAGCTTGACAGGGATAAATTACAAGCTCACTGTTGACAAGCTTTGTTACGCTTCCTTACAATTTATTTCGGTAGTACTTTTCATCAGTTAATGAAATTATAATTTTCTATTATCTACTAACTAATACTAATAACTAATAATATAGTCGTTATAAAACTGGCTTATCCACATAACCGATTTATGAAGTAATTTTTTTATGCATGTTAAGTTTTGAGCAACCGCCTAACAGCATTGACGGAATTGCTTGAATTAAGATACTGAATTGAAATGCCAATTTTTGTTTTTGAGTGCGAATTTGAGTAAATTTACTGTTATATTTTAAAAAAAATATATTTTTTTATTTTTTATTTTTTTTATTTGGAAAACATACAGTGATATTTTTACATGTGATTAGACTACTTAAAAAACTATACACCATTTACATGTTTTCGCATATGTGTAACAGAAAAAAAGCTTATTCATTTGTGTTTAGTACCTATTTAGAGAAAGAATTATGATTCTATTACTAAGCAGTTAGTGAACCGTCAAACCAAGATTTTGCTAATGTGTCTTTAAGTTGTTTCGGCTTGGTGCTAAACAAGTCAAGTTCAGGAAGGGTGACCAGTTTGTTTACCTCGTTTGCCGCTCGCACAAAAAATGAGTTCTGTCTGTAGTTAGTACTGCATTAAGGAATATCCAAACAAATTGGCCGCCTAACTGTCCTGTTTGGAATTTTGAGATAAAGTTTTGAGAGCAATTCCGGAGAATCAATTACATTTTGTGCGATTTTTACTACAAATATAATATCCGCAATTGCTCTTCGTTCAATCAGGGGTAAAATGTGGAATCTGCGGCATCTGGCCTCGTAGTCAGAATCGTAAATCTTACACTTGTACTGCAAAAATCTCACAAATCTACGCTGAACGGACTCAAGTCTGTCGGTATAAACGTTATAACGCGGGTTCCACACCTGAGAGCAATACTCGAGAATGCTTCGAACCAGGGAACAGTATAGAATTTTGAGCACCTTGATGTCAGTAAATTGAGAACACGTTCTCATAACAAAACCCATTGCTTTCCTGGCTTTTTTGGCAATATGGTCTACGTGTTTCTCATAGGTCAATTTAGAGTCATGAATGATACCCAGGTCCCGGATCTCTTCTACTTTTTGTAGTTCAAATCCCCTAAGAAAGTATTTATTGCAAAGGGGTTGCCTTTTGCGGGTGAAACATATAAAATTACACTTAGCTACGTTTAAGTCTAATCTATTCATAGAGCAGTACTGCTCAAACCTATTCAGATCCTCCTGAAGAAGCCAAGAGTCATCAGGAACATGAATTCTTTTAAATATCTTCATATCGTCTGCATAAAGAAGAAACATAGAATGCTTGAAGCAGATGCTAACATCATTTATGAAGATATTAAAAAGTAAGGGCCCTAGTAAAGAACCCTGTGGGACGCCTGAGGGTATATTGTTCCAACAAGAAGAGAAACCATTTACTACCACAGCCTGGGAACGATTTTCAATATATGAGGTAAACCATCTAAACAGGTTACCATGAATTCCTGCAAGGAGAAGCTTCCGTAATAGTATAAGATGATCAATTCGATCAAAGGCTTTACTATAATCAGTAAAAATGGCATCCACTTGTCCTCCAGAGTCCATGCAAGAAGTAGTAAAATCTGTGAACAACAATAGATTCGAGGCCGTGGATCTTTTTTTTAAAAATCCGTGTTGTTCAGGTCATTAAATCAAATAGATTGGAGGATTATTAAATCAAATACAGATATTTCGTATTTAAAAAAGTCTTACTGAGTCTGTATATTCTTGAGGCAATAAAATGTTATTCATAAAACCATTGAATTATCAATGAACACACTGAATAACTAAAAAAAATATTAAGTCAAGATAAAGTACAAACAACAGTTTTTTACCATCACTATAAACGCTACCGACATTTCGTAGTCCGTAGAACATGCGTAAAGAGATATCGTAGCGGTAACTACCTCGTAGCACGTCGTCGTAGCTCGTAGCATTTTAACTTAAATAAATTGTTATTGTGCTGTCATTCCTCACTTTCTGATATAAGTATATCAATCTAAACTAGGTACAGACAACAGTTTGTCAACCTACCACAAAACGACAAATTTTCGCAATGATTTGATCTACACGTCGGACTTAAAGTTGAAAATCGGTTCAATGACATTTAATTTTTGGGTAGTTGACCTAAGTAATCGGATTGAGTAATCGGTAGTTGACCTTCCGTTGAATGTATATTAAAAAAATATTTAATGTTATTTCGCGTAGTTTCGTTTTTAACCTCAGATGAAAAAGATTTCATCATCGTTTACTTATTCAATTGAGCTTGGCAGTGACATTCAGATAACACTCGATATGACCATTGGATAGTGTGTAACATAAAGTGATCTAGGTCCACTAGAACTCCTAGGAGAATGAAGGTCAGATTGCCAAATGTAAAAAGTTTCTAGACTGCCCGAATCAGGAATTATGGCCAAACATACTCTGGCTAAACGGAACAATAATAGAAGGAAGATTTTGCAACCAATGAAAAAAATTGTCCCCATAAGATCTGGAAATGACTCGTCATCAAGGAATAAGTTCCTATAGTTAACCTGGCTAGTATAGTAAACCTACGAATAATTTGTTTAAGGGCTTCACCAATAAGGTAGAAATTATTGGGTGTAATCGAAATTAGGTGACAAATTTTCAAGTATGGTTTTACTCATTTCTTATGAACAACTTTTATAAGAGGAATAAAAGTGACACCGAAAAAAAACTTGTTCAGAATTAGGTACTTTTTTTTTTTTCGCTTGTTGGTTTATAAATTAATTAATAAACATCTTTATTTTATTATAAAATAAAATAAATACTCACGCATTCCTTTTGTTCAGTTTACTTCTAAAAAAGGTTTTAAAAGGTATTGATGTATCCAATTTAAACAGAAAAATTTGATGCTATATTACAAACTGTTTCGTACCGAACAAATTTTTTTTTATGTTCATTAAACAACACAGTTTGGAGGAGATTTGCCTTTTCTTAATTTGAATTATTTATGAAAACTAGAAACAATACCTTTGATCCAAAGCTTGCTGCGCTTGCAAGTGTATTTCATTAGTGTGAAGTTTGACACACAACACTTCGTATTAAGGATTCAAAAAACGAAGCCGGCCGCAACAGCGGTGTTTCAAACTTTAATAATTCGACATCCATTTTAGCATTTACCAGTGTCTAGTGTCATCTAACGAAGATTAAGGGATTAAGTAACAGCCCTATTGGATTTGAGCGGTTAAGATTATGAACGTCTGGTGGAAAATTACGGAATTCACAATACGCCGGGCCCGGCAAAGCACGCGTTATGGCACTGAGAAAAAGAGGTATCTTCTTATGCCCTAGACTTGTTAACTCAGACTAAGGTTGCATTTGAACTGTAAAAGGTGGATATTATTGACTATACATACTCAAAATATTAGAAAGTCAAGGGTTCAACACATAACATGTTGGGCCGTTTACCCGTGAGTTAACAAACGAAAAAGTAATACACCTACCTTTAAATATCCACATGGATGTTGATGAATTCTTTTGGGGCGCTTCATAAATAAACCAAATGGAGTAGGGAGTAAAACGTTTTGCAAAATAAATAAACATACCGATGAATCATTTATGGATTTCAATTCGAGTCGAGTTAATGAAATGTATTCCGGGGAATCTATTCTTGTGTAAAGCTTTTTTTTAAACTAAAAACAACAAACGGACATTCTCAATTTAATATGTTTTGTTTATTGTTTAACTGGGTATATTTTGTACGTGAGTGAATATTATGTCATTCTACGAAATACCACGTATTTGTAAAATCTTTACCGGTAGTTTAACATCTTACATAGTTTGCTAGGTTTATATGTAATAAATACTTGTAAAAAAAAATACACAGTTAACGTAATTTTGTCTTTCAAAATGTATCGCTTACAACTTTATTGAATAACGGATCCTGTACGATGGACAAAATTCCCTCATATTAAGACGAGTAGAAATGGTTTGATATTAAAAATAAATGTATACTCCTTGTATGTTAGCAGGGCCCATGTGAAATAAATACACTATACCGATATTATTATATATTTTACAAACAAAAAACACAATACATTTTCGTTGTGGTGTGTTCCTTCTGAAAATTGAGGCAAATTTAGTTTAAATGCTTTCTTTGACGATGTACCTACATTTATAGCCGTGATAACTTATTTCTGGAATACTTCCCACGAATTTATTTAATTAAATAGTTCCTACAGCTGATAACAGTCATGCGTACCTACTACGAGAAAACATAATCACTCAAGCTAAAAACCTATTGTTCTTTGTAAACACTTTTATTTATATATTTTTCATCTGTTCAACGGTTGTTTTGACGAATTCTTGTATATTTGAATACATATTGAGTGGAACGACTTCCATATAATCGAATGGAAACGTTCAGGGGCGTCTCTAACGCCATTTTCTTTCCAATACGAATTTCATTGACGTGTTTAGGGAAACTCGCGCGTTCAGGACCGAGATTGAAAACAGATAAATTATTTATTTGCTTACTTATGTTGCTGCAACTAGGGTTGTCACAAAAATGTTATTATTTATTATTTTAGTTTTTTACTTAAAATTTAAACTTAGTACTTAAATAAAAATAAATATAAGTCAACACACCAGTTGATATGGTATTGAAGTAAGAAATCAACATCCTTGTATTACGAAGTACAGACAATGAACTATTCCAGGGCGTCTGTCAGCACACTCAGACCCAAGCCAATTTAATTTTATTTAATAAAAGTTTGTTTTCTGAATTGAACTAAATCGAACCCAGGACCTTTGCATTAAAGCCGACTGCTTCACAATACCAATTGGGTCATCACAATTAGTATGTAAAAAAAAAATTAAAAATAAACCTTCAATTAATCATGGGTATTCAGAACTAAGATTTATACAGTAATCAATTATGTGTGTCTCATTGCGCCATACGAGTAGTGGTATTACGTGAGGCACATTATGTATTCCTTTGACGGTGGAATTTGAATGATTGTCACGTAAACTGTCATAGTTGTACACAGACAGCTATACACTATTCAAGCATGACGCCTATCGCTAAATGTAGGGTTACTATATTTTACATTACATTACCGGGTGTTTAGGGTACCTACTCGTAGGTAATGTGTTTATTATATTTTTTTCTAGTAAAGCTCTAAACATTTTATTAATGACCTTAGTCCCTAGAACTTTAGCTATTTGTTATTAAAAAAATAGACCGCGTAAGTTATTTATTGATTTTAGCGGACGTACCTATCTTTTTATAAAAACTTTAATAAATATTGGACAACATCACATACATTGATCTGATCCTATGATATGTGGCATAATCAATATACAGAAATCAGAAACAACGACGATACCACAACACCCAGACCCGCGACAATACGTTAGAAACGTTATTTTTCTGCATTCACCGACCGGGAATCGAACCCGGAACCCCAGAGACAGCGACACCAACTCCAGTATGCTCGCCTCTCAGCTACGGAGGTCGTCTTATCTTATTATCTGTAGATATTCTTTTAAAACTGCATTTATAAGTTTTCCCGTTGAAGCTTATTTCCACTTAAGTTTATGATTACTGGCTGAGAGCTATATAATAACTTAAGTGTTTAGTTTTCAGTTAAAGAAAATTTCCTTCCATTATGCAACTTCTTATTAGGTCTGTTGTTTATTTATCTAGCATATTATGTATATAATCATTGAAGTTCTCTGCCTAATTAAACGTACATATGAGGTAAGAAAAACTATGAAAATATTTTAGGTACATCATCTCATTATTTGGACAAAATACTTATTGTAGAAACAGGAAGCTGTAATTGCGATTGTTCTTGGGTGAGCTTAATTATCAAAAGAATGTCTACGCACCAATTAAAGTGGATTCATTTTGGGATCCATTAGACGTAATTTCAGGAACCTTTCGACGGTTTTGTGTAGTCGGTTTGAGCATGGCATAAAGATACCAGCCGGGAATCCATGACTTTATCACTATCATTCTTAAATAATTCTAAGACAATATTTATAAAAACTGTCACCTTATTTTAGGCCTGATAACCCGGCACATTATAATTTATTTGAAAAATTCGATATTTTATTGTTCCAAAATCAATAAAAAGTTAGTCCGTTGAGTTAGGTAAACAGTGACGTCATAGTTTGCTATCGCCATACAAATTATATGGAAGAGTAGCGTTAAGACAGTTTCTAAAAAGTATGTCAATTGATTAGTTGTGGTGAATACCGTATTTTCATTTTCCGTAAAACTTTTCGCAGATTAAATATGAGTATTACTTCCCTAATGTCACTTTAATTTACTTTGTATTATTTATTCTTCATACGAGTAGGACTTTTCTTATTTACCTGCATAAAAAAATTAAATCCCGCCTCGTAGGTGGTCCTTCGCCGTGGTATTAGTCAGTCTGTCCAATATTAGTATGTAATTTCAATCAGGAATCGGAAACCGGTTATTTTACTATTAAACCTTAACCGGAATAATAAAGGTTTTCGCTAAATTAATTATGACCAACTCCAACTACCGACTTAAAAGCTATAGCAAATTTAGTTTTATGGTCAAATATTTACAACTACTATCAAATATTAGAAATGGGTCATAAACATTCTGAAATAATTACTAACCGGTCTCGATCCTTGATTTCAATACTGGAGGCGCAAAGGTAGAGCAGTAACCATGATTTGTTAACAAGGAAGGAAGGGAGTAAGGACTTACCGCAGCGCCGTAGAAGATTAAATCTAATGCATGTATGCAGGATGCACGATGCATGTTCCACGAATGATGCATGCACGCTACTTTCTTATTTGCTTGCATGCTTGCTTTCGTGATTATTTCTTTGCGATGCATGCATACTGGCTGCATATTGCATACATGATGCTTGACTCCTTGTATGCTTGCTTGGAAGGTAAATAAAAAAGGTAATAATTAAGAATGCAATAAAACCATACTGTTTAGATAAACAGTTTTATTGATAAAATGATAGATATCCTATGAAAGATAAATTATTAGCTTATAAATGAACATAGACTAATGTCTATGTTCATTCATAATAATAATTCATAGTAATAATGTGTTGTTACTTAATAGTAACAACACATTATTGAGAAGAAACCTAAAAGAGCTAGATAGACGCTGTACAACAAAATAAACTTTTAGAAAGAAAAAATCTTTTAATATTGTTTCCCATTTCATAAAATATACCATTCAGTATGAGCAACATGTTAGACCACAGTTCTTCTCAAAACTTCTGTTTCATTTTTAATAATCCATAAGTAAGATACAGCTAAATACGCATGACAGGTAACCATTGTAGTAACACACTGAAAAATTAAAAATATAATTTGAATGTTTCAAATGTACGTATTTAATATAACTTACATAAAAAAAATTAATGACAGTTTCCGAATAATTATAATACTGATCTAATACATCCATTTAAATTTATAATCATTAACTTCAATTATAATTGGAATTAAAAATCATTAAAAGTAATTCATTAGTTAATAACTGCAGTAAACCCACAATAATTACAAAAAAACAAATCAATATAAAAGTCACCATTAATTTATGGTGCCATAATTAACGAAGTGTGGTGTTCATCCTTTTTCTAGGCTGTGGCGTGTAAACGTGTCTAAAAATGTCATTGAGAGAAGGTACATATTCCGGCAACTTTTTGAGGCTTACCGTATTCTGCCGAATGTTTGTTTTGTTCGCAACACACTTTCACGGTTGAGCTAAAGGAGAGTGGAAGAATTCGAGAGCTGAATTACAACGTACCAGAGTAATTAACACAAATGTAGCGTCCGATTTCTTATTTATGATCTTTAGGTTTGTATTAGATTTATATTCGCCCCGAATAGCAGAATAACGAATAACTATTAAAACATCGGATAATGCACAAAAAGAAATTTTAAAAAGACGGTATGAATTTCGCTGGGACAGCTAATAATGCAATTGATGGTATTAGATATTTTCACAGTAACGTGGTCAGAAGAAGCAAAAAGCTAGCAGAAAAAAATTGTATAATTATTTATGTTTTATGATTAAACAAGTGTTTTTTTATAAGTTTAAATGGCGCATGTTTATGCGCCATTGACTCACTCCGCACGGTGTCTGCAATAAATTAGGGCTGTCACAGCAGCAAAGATTTTTTTTATAAATAAATAAAAGTAAAAGTGTAATACTATTATTAGTACTATGGTAGTAATATTCCATTGTGTTAAATCGAAAAGTTTGTTAGATTTATCATTTCAGCCATAGGACGTCCGCTGCTGAACACATGCCTCCCCCAATGACTTTTACTGGGGAGGATTGCCAATACTCGCCATGGCTGGTGGGTTTACGAGCGCAGTTTTTTATTACATTTCGCACGCGGACGCTGCTGCCCGTCTCGTGCTATTGGAATTAGTCATCTCTTACGACACGTCTCCTGTTGGCGGTGGGGAAGTGTTTTCTTTACGGCCGTCCCCACACGGCACTTGTTAGATTATTATTACATTTTATTGTAATTTATTACTTTTGGAATAGGAGAGTCCTTAATTTCTTCAGACTTTTAACAACCATTTTCTTCTACACTCGGACGCCTCAGTGCATACTCGAGGAAATGGATTATACTATCTATAGTTTTCAAAAACACTTAGAAACTCCATTCGATAGGAAGGCATAAGACTGAAAACTTGTAACAGTCGTAGCCAATAGTGTTTACACTCATACGCACATTATAGCAATAAAAGCATAAGCTTGTATGTTGGACGCCTAGGTCTATTTTCTTTATTGGTTTTATTGGTTTTTTATAGTGGTAACACTCTTTCAAAAGTAAGAAATGACATTTAAATTTTATCATTGAAATTGTATCGTATACATAGGTAATAGATCTCTGGTACTTATAAATTTATCAGGGTCACAATATACTTCAGATATTTATCAATTTGATGCGATCGATAGAGACAGGAGGTCAGGAATAATTGAGGACAAGGAAGTCGGAACGTACTTATCCCGTTAATTAACGGAAGTGGCGAAAGCAATGCTAATGCAATTCGTGTCGGAATTGGGATGAATATTAATGACAACTATCACTCGGAGTACAGGATAGCGAGAACTCTACTTCATTAATTCGTTTTAAAGTTCTTCAGCATATTATAGCCCATGTAAATATGATAGTACACAAAATTGTAACCGTTGGTGTTTTTTTATAAATAGTCCCGCTCTATTTAGAGCGATGATTATTCTGCTAATTCTGCCAATGTCAAGTTTGGTGTCGTTACATGTTCTTTAATACCACTATCTTTCTCTCCCTAATAAACTAAAAAAAGAAAGAATAATAATAAACTAAAATTGAAGCAAGTGATTTTCCTTTGTTTGCTAGAGACAAAAAAATTACATCGAATTTCCAACAAATTTTGTCATATCCATTTTAACTATACGATCAATACATTAGTAGCTACAGGTTGTTTACGTTAATAGAGAGCTAAAAAGTTGTATCCCCTGATTGCCCGTATTCGGCCTAATTTTATGTAGGTATATTTAAGAACGAGTATTGGAGTTCATAGTTCAATTCGAGACTCGTAACTAAATGTAGAACATTTGGCAAGTGTAGCAAGCCGGCCAATTTACTAACCTCCAACATGGCAGTAGTAATTGAAATTCAATAATAGAAGCGTTTTCCTAGCGATATTTGCTGCTTATGATTTTTGCTTATGTCAGAATTTATAAAACGTCTACTTATCATAAATTTACTTATTCATTTTTAACGATAATGTTTTATAGTTTCTATAGACAATTAGGCTCAATGTCTTAGGAAAAAGAAACCTAGTTATGATCAACAAAGGATAGACGTTTGATTGAATGCTCACCAAAAAACAGTTTATCATATTTATACTAATATATACTGATAACTAACTATATAACATGCCGATTTAACTCGCATGTTAATTTGGTTTGGACAACCAATTGTTTTGCTTTATGTTTTTTAATCTTCAGGGCCTTAGGTTGAGTTCAATTTTGTAAAATATAAACCTATTAAAATAATAAGAGCTATTGCAAAACTTGACACTATGGAAATAAAGAAATAATATATCTTTGTTATTATATCCAGGACCCGAGATCGCGAGTGAAGTCAAGCCAGCTTAGTTTACAAGATTTATGCGTTCCCCTATCCGTAACTACTCCAGTAAATAGGTATAGTTAGTATGTAATTTAATACTTGAGGTTATTTGCTAATTGCTACCTTGTTCACATAGTATATACATTATCTCATAGCAAAACTTTTAAAAATATAAATAAAGCTACTACATTGCAAGTTGAAGCTTGATTTGGTTTGTAAATGTGGAGTACCTACGTTTCTGCCACCGCCTAGAATCCGGCGTTTATGATGGATAGCACTCGGAGAAAGAAATAACTTTTTCAACTAATATAATATTAAAATAACAAAGGCAAAAAGGTTAGTTAGTGAATATAAGTAGAAATTGTTTGACGTTTAGGTATTCTAAAAGCGCCTGTAAGGCTGCGCGGCTAAAATCATTGTTTCATTATTTTCCATTTTTCATTTGTTTATTGCCACACATACGTAGGTACATAATATGGTTTTATAAATTTCTATTTTAGAGTACATATTATGGGCCATATGTCTGCTATCCAACTCGGCTGGGCAGCGTTCGTGTTCGACACAACGTCTTCTCATCCAAAATACCTCGGTGCCTAAAGACGAAAGTCTACAACTAATGTGTGTTACCAGTGATGACATATGGAACTGAAACGTGGCCTCTCACAATGGGCATCTAAAGAAAGCTTAAGGTCGCACAGCGTGCTATGAAAAGGGCTATGCTCGGTGTTTCTTTGCAAAAACGAATCAGTAATGAAGAGATCCGCAAACGACTAAAAGTCGCTGATATAGCCCGACGGATAAGCAAGCTGCAGTGGCAGTGGGTGGGGCACATAGTATGTAGAACTGACGGCCGATAGGGCAGAAAAGTTTAGGAATGAAGGCCACGTACCGGCAAGTGCAGCGTTGGACATAGTAGGCCTATGTTCAGCAATGGACGTCCTATGGCTGAAATGATGATGATGATGGGCCCATTAAGGGCACTTCAATATTATTTAATTGAATATAAGAGATAAGAACGATTAGAGAAAAGTCAATTAAATTATCAACGCTATGATTTTAGAGTGGATTCATCTGCAAAAGTTAATACAACTCCATTTTAAATTATGAGAAAATTGCAATTTATTAAAGAATTTTACGAATTACGCAAGCAATTTGGGTGCCATCCTATCATACTTAAATAATGTCTCTGCGTTTATATTATTCGCTTACGTAATAAAGGATTCTAATTGCTAATTGCTTTTATATAAATATGTTTTTATTTGCTTTATGTGGCACTGGTACTTACAAACATAAAGAACTGTTCCACTTTCGTTGTTTTGAATTTTAGTGTACCCTACCCATTAATATGCCATAACGTTTCATCATCATCATCATGTCAGCCTATTGCAGTCCACTGCTGGATGTTTGGGGGACCAAAGAGTGCCAAAAGGATCAATTTTCCGTTTTTTTCATCCAGCCACTTCCAGCTATCTTTCTAAGGTTGTCGGTCTATCGAGCTGGAGCATGAAAAAATCGATGCTTATCTCTTATTCGTTATGGGATAAAATCCGAAACGAAGTCATAAAATCCGAAACGAGGTCATCTTTAGAAGACCAAAGTTATGGGCATAGTTTAAAAATGTAGCAAGCTAAAGTGGCAGTGGGCCCATCACATCTGTCGCAGAACCGATGAAAGGTGGAGTAAACGCTTTTGTTCGGATGCCTGAACGTCGATCTACGCCAAAAAAATAATCATTAATTTAGTTTGTATGGTAAGGCGGCATCCGAAAGGTTTAGATAACACGCGCGTAAGTTACTTTCAGCGTAATTTTTATCACAATAACAAGAGACGACAATTTCCTTACTTTATCTACCCACCGACTTGCTGAAAATATATATCTTTAAAAAATATATGGAAAAGTAGCTGAGTTAGTTACTTATACACACCCAGGGTTAAGTAAAGATATTACTTTCAGCATGTTTTAACCCTGGAATATAAAGTCCAGTAAGCCTATTTGAATTGCTCATTTATGTAAATTTGATTAGCTTTTGTTTTCAACTCTCAATGTATTTCATTAGCGAATCATAAATTTAGTCTGAATTTGAATAATTTAATTAAATTTTCACCGAACGTATGATATAGCGACGCAAAAATGCGTCATCATTGAGCTTAGGTTTGTTTTATTCTGTCTACGAAAAAGAAGATTCAATTGATATTTTAATTTATTTACAGTATGTTAGCAATTTTACGCTACTTTCTTTAGGTACTGCCGACGACAAAAATATTTTTTACATGCAACCTTGAATATTTTTGATAGGAACCTATCCTATCTAAAATATTCAAGATTGCAATCTAAAAAATATTTTTACATAAAAATCCTTGTTGAATCTAAAATGTGGTCTGCATAAAGAAAATAAAATTTGTCGAGTTCTCGTCCACCACGGACGCGGGAACTTTTTATTTGTCTTTTTAATGAGTTTGGGAAGAAACTGTGTACACTGTTAGATTCCGTTCCACAGTTCCGTTAGGTTCACAGCTTCCGTTTTGTTGCCCCTTACATACAAATACACATGATGTCTCTGAGGAAGCAGTTATTTCTTTAGTAATTATGCAGAAAGACAAAACAGTGCCGAAACTTAACTTATTTAAACCAGTATTTTACCGACAGATATGTCAAACCGTAAGTAGGTACCTAGATGGAACAAAATTGTTATATTATTAATATTGTATTATATTCTATTTAATATATTATTAATAATATTATTTTACACTTTTGTGTATCTCGACCCTTTTTATAGATCGGTTTCAGGCTGAACTGCCTACCCCGAGACCCTCAGAGAAAAGGTAGTTCAGCATTATTATTAATGACAAGAACGGTATCTCCTCAAACTAACAATATTAATATGATATTATTATATTATAAGAATCATTTTATTTATTTTGGCACCAAACATAAAGCAAATTAATTTACTGTCGAATTACAATGTGCCAAAAGGGGGCTCAGCATTAGTCATGGCAGCTAGAAATAGCGACCACGGTACTGGTATTTTGCGGATCTCCTGAGCACTAAAAAATTTATGTTAGTGACTCAACATGGATGTATCTTACTCGTATGTAGGTATACAACAAGTACCGAAAAAGTTTAAGGGTTACCGCTTAGACAACAAACCCGACGTTACTCTTAGGGTAAGCCGTATACATATCGGGTTAACCTGTATAATATCGCTGATTAATCAGAAAGAATGAGACAGAAAATGTTGTAGATTACATGTAAGTTTGATAAAATTAAACCTAAGGTTGAAACCGGTTTCTATACCTACGATTAGGTTAACCCGTATTTCAAGATTAAACGTAAACGTCGTGTTTCCAATGGAATCGTTAAGGTTAACCCGATTAAACTTTTTGTACGGGTAAGCTTTTCGGTCTGTGGGTGCATAAGGTATATTATATTAGTTAACTTTCTTTTAGAAAGTGATTTTACGGCTCAAAAGCATCAACATCGAAATCTCAATAAAAAGGATTTTTTTTCCTATACAACACGACTTAATAGCTGGTTGACTGATAAATTTGGAAAGTAAAATTGTGTATTGCGATTTCAGCGTTTGTCCCTTAGAAAGTTATTGTGAATTAGTGTGTATCGTCAGAACTCTAGGGGAAGATTACACATTTAAATTTCAGCGATTAGGAAAAAGACGGGCCCGTCTTCGTGGATGGCACTATCTGTACCAACAAAAATGACAAGGAAACAACTTGTATGAAGTGAAACAAATAACAGCTGAAAATTTAGATCCGGACCTGTATAAAAACCGACTTCAAAAAACTAAAACGCTGAAAATAATCTTAACACTTACGTACCTAATCAGTTACTTTTGGAGTCGGTGCAAACGAAAACATAGAATCTCTCATCGACTGGCAAGAATTTCCTATTTTTCCACCCTTAGGGGTGAATTTTTTTCCAAAAATGTTTTATTATAGTATCTTTGAAGTATAAGCTATTCATTAAAAAAAGAATCATCAAAATCGGTCCACATTTGGCAGAGATATAGGTAAGATAGATACTAAAATCAGTTGGCGTGGTACGGAGTTTATGCAATGTTTGATGATTTTCTTATAGATCCCATCATCAGAATTTAACCAAATTTATATGGGACCATTCTGAAAGTATTACCTTTCAAACAAAAAAATTATTATCGAAATCGGTCAACGCAGTAACGAATGATCGCTGAACATACATAAAAAAAAAAAAAAAGATACCGACGAATTGAGAACCTCCTCCTTTTTTGAAGTCGGTTGAAAAGGCGCAGGTAGACCAAATAACACTAATACTAACTTTTACTCGAACGATTACGTGTTACGAAACTGGATTAAGGAATGGAAGTAACAACTTGAAGAAGTGAGTATACAATGACGTAAGGTAATCCTTGCCTTAAAGTTGACCGTTAACGGGATTACCTCGTAAAAAGTTTCAAGTATCTACTTAAATTAGATATCTTACGTAATTATGTAGATGAGATGGGCAAAAAAGTCGAATCTGTGTATAAGCAGTAAAGGTTGATTATGATGATCAAAGTCGAAGAAGATCATAAATTCTGTAACTGGTGTACCTACTTTCAGATTCTCCTTGTATCAAATACGTACCGGTATGCGGTTTGGCGTAGCTTAGCTTGGCGTAGATTTGGTTTGCCTGAGTACCTGTACTTTGCCACCACAAAAGTGCGGCGAGAACCCGAGTTTCGAAAATTGGTTTAGTTATTGTTTACGAAACATAAATATGTTAACGGAATATTCATCAATCTGTGGTATACTGTTACTGAACTAATTATTTTCAGTAAAAATGAAAACAATTAATGAAAAAAATCAAAAGAACTTATTGTACCATGGTACATCGAAAAAGTAAAGTAAAACATTTTCCCATACAAAATAGCCGATCAGTTGTTACAGCCGTTGTATTAATTGTTTCTTTTTTGAGATTTCGATATTTTCAATGTAGTCCTATAGTAAAAAAAAAGAGTTTTTGAGCAGTACCTAGAAGATAATTTAAACACAACAACTTATCTTCTAGGATGAGAAGTTAACGAATAAAATAGGACCTTATGCAGGGTGTCCCCTAACTTAAGGATAACCTTGTAACCACATATTCTTTATACTATAGTGAACAACTTTTGTTCTGTGACTTTTAAAAATATGCAATTATTTTAATAACAAATTCAATGGGCTGTTTGTTAATTTTTTATGGAAAGTCAATAAATTTTTATGTAAATTTGTAAAAGTCAGAACAAAAGTTGTTCACCATAATACATATATAGAATATATCGTTTCAAGGTTCCTTGAGTTACGGAACATTCTGTATATAAATTTTTAAACCAACAAAACCAATTTATTTCTATAAATAGGCCTAAAGTAAGCTCTTTTACACGTCAAATTTTTTTTTTTACCCTACCACTGCTTCAGGACAATATTGTGGGCTAGGCAAATTAGCAATATTAAGGCAAAGGCATTATTTGGGCAAATTCTGACCATCATCGTCGTAAGCTTAAAGCCCAAGCTCTACTAATGCATTGTCTACTAAGACATCCTTAACGCTAAAGAACTTCATGTAGATACAATAAGGTACCTGTGTAGGACATATCTCGACAGCTTCACTCATTACGGTATTGTCGGTCGGTAGGTACTGAATTTATAAAAGTTTACCTACATGTTGTGAGAAACACATTTGCTGCTTTCTTTTGTAGTGTGCTGCAGAATCATTTTCCTCACTGTGAGTGTAGCAAAGGAAATCCTTTTTGTGAGTCTGAGGCAATTTCTAAGTAATTACTAGCGTGCGGCACATTAGTGGTCGCTCTAGTGTCAGGTGGCGCTAGTACCGCCAATTAGGCTTGTTTGCGTTCTGTACCAAGATAATTTTAAACTTTCGTGTTTGGTTCATCTGTCTACAATTAGTTGACTTTCGAAAACTACTAATTTTTAACTTCTTTCGAGGTCACAAATTGTTGTGAAGTTTTTAATTTAGTACCAATGTGTTTAGGCCTATAAAAACGATTTCAGAAAAAAATAACTACCTATTCTGGTTTGTGACCTAACATGATTTTAATAAAATATAAGGATCATAAAAACTGTAACCAATCCATTAATTTGCCCACATAAATGATGAAGGTATCCCAGACCCTAATTACCACGATATATGAAGGAGCCTCTGAATTTCGCACGTTCAAAGTATCAACCTAATGAGTCAAGGTACTAGTCTGGGCATAAAATGAAAGGTTGGATTTAGTCTAGTTAAACCTTTCCAACGCTACGCAGTAGGTATTATTACCCAAAGATTAAATTAAATTAATTATCCATAATGACGCTAACGATACACGCACGAGCCTGTCATTAGCTTTACAAAATAAACAAGAAATGTGAACATTATAAGTACGGTAATGCCTTTCATATTTTTATCAGATTAAAATAAAGGCCACTCACATAATTTTATGTCAGTGAGTAATATCGCTTGATGCTAATTGTAAAGCCTACTCAGGGACCTTAAAGCGCCTTAATAAAATTTGACCGTAAGGTCACTGGCCTTACAACACACTTAGCCCGCGTGGTGGCCCATACCACCTCATAGTTGAGGTTATGCATGTGCCCTGCCGTAGGACGTTTAAAGGCATACTTTACTTTACTAAGTACTAGCTTCTGCCCGCGACTTAGTCTGCGTAGACTATAGAATTAAGTCAAAGAGGACTGAAAATGATTTGTCTGCGTAGACTACAGAATTAAGTCAAAGAGGACTGAGAATGGGAACACAAATACGGGATAAAAGATTTCCTATGTGTTAAGTTAGATCAATATCTATATGTGTGCAAAATGAAAGCGTGATTGAGAAACAAAATACGAATATAAAAATCTTTACATATTTGTATGATTATAAGTTTATGAGCCTCTTTCGGTCACACGCATGTGATCTCTAATACATCATTATCATTTCAGCCATAGGACGTCCACTTCTGAACAGCCTCTCCCAATGACTTTCATTGATAATTGGGGGGATTGCCAATACTCGCCACGCTTGGCAGACGGGATGGCGAGCGCAGTTTTATATAAGATTTCGCACGCAGACGCCGCTGCCCGTCTCATGCTACAGGAATTAGTCGCCTCTTACAACACGCCTCCTGTTGGCGGTGGGAAAATGTATTCCTCTAGGCTAAATATATCTGGATAACAACCCGAGGGATAGGCCAATTTAAGTATCACAAATCGTTTGTTTCTTTTAAATAATTAATAATCTAAATATGCGCCAGACAAGACGCCTGTCAAGAAGTAAGTTATTAACATATTTGTGTTACTACGTAGTGCCAGACAATGAATTTTGCCCAAGGCCTATAAGTATTTTATTTTAATTCAAAATTATTCCCGTGAAAGCAATTATTAATCTACATAACTTTATCATAAATCAAGATATCGGAACCTCGGACGGACTTCCAACCTAATGACATTTTGAATACATTTCTCTCGTGTCATTGCGAGTTCCTTAATGTATATTGATTGTGGGAACAATGCAATAAAAAATAAACCCTGGGATCCTTAGAAGGTTTTGAAAAAGTGGGATTCATCTATTACTGTCACATCTGCTGTTTATACAAGACAACACTCACATAGGCCGTCAAGTTCGTGGCTGGAACGACATACCTCAGGTTTTTTTTTTTCGGCTTACCTTATCCCGTTACGCAAAGTCGGCTTTCTCAGTCATGTGACGCTATTTGCTTTGCTCTTGTGTATAATCTTCTGTAAGGCCCATCTTCTTGTCGTTTTGGACCTTTAACATCCACGTGGATCACTCCTCCATCCTCTACCGCTCTTCTTTATAGCTATGAAAAGACACTTTTTTATGACATGAATTGATTTGGGGTTAATGATCGCAAACATTGATATTAATATGGACATGCCTCCCGGATTTCGGAATTTCTTTGTATCAGTTTTTAAAAAAAAGACATATCCAGTTTATGCTAGCACTACCAAAGTACATCAAATCAATCTACCTATTCCGATCACTGGACATGATCGTCTGGTCACCGAACCCTCTCAGCCTGGACTCCTTCAATTTTATCCGTTTGTTTTTGCAATCCTGAAGCTCCCTCGTATGTGTTCGTTGCGCACCTTGTCTTTGAATGTAAACCGCTCACTGCAGCATGCGCATTTCTGTTGTATGGAGAATTTATTCATAAGTTTTTCTCATCGCCCAGATTTTGCTGCCGTATTTTTATACGGCAGCTGTTATGACAGCCGTTTTATAGACTTTGCCCTTTGTTTGCCCTTGGAGACTTGAGGACGTATATTCTAGGGTGAAGGCTTCCCCGAGATATGTACTATGGGGTATTATCAATATTATTGAGGTAATAAGTATTAGTAAGTAGGACAGCGCTCAGCCTTTCCCACTGCACCATGTCGCTGCTGATACCTAGGGCATCTCGTCCCTGTCAGCCTCTGTCGCTTCGCCCCACATGATATCGAACATGAACTCGCCCGGCTACTTAAATACCTACAATACCTATCTTATTGTTGTGCCTTACAGGGTCTATAATGATCTGTTTTTTGTACCTATTTATAACACCTGTGTAATATTGTAGAATGCATTAAATATATTGAATTAAATTGAATTAAAAAAATCACTACCCGTCTTTTCTTCGGGAATTTGACAGACTGCTAGGTAAGTAAGAAGTTTAAATTTTTGTTCTGGACGAGCGAATATTTGCAGGATATCAATTAATATCTGGTTTTATCGAAGCTCGGTATAAATGTTCATATTCAAAGAGACGGCCAAAAAATGCGAAGTTTTGTGAGGACGCGCCCCTTGCCATAGATGAAACATGTCCGTAGAAAGTTATCATTTAATACACTAAAATACCATTTTAACTCCAATAATTATGCCATAACTAAATTATTATATGAACTCTCACTCTAACTGCTCCAATTTTATCATTGACGTTATTTATAATTTAAATTAGCGAATTACAATTAAACACTGACCAAATTTTGTATAGATTTATTTATAAATACAGAAAATTCTTTCGAATTTTTTTTTTAAATGGTCGTAAAAACTGCTTTGAAATCCAATGTAGGAATATTACCAAGAAACACATACTTAAATAAAGATGCAATGTTGTACTACGTAGTTAAACATTAGTGGGTGGCCACTGTTCGTAGGCATTGTTTGTACGTTGCAAAGAGAAATATTCTTTGTTAGCTCCAGTTTCCTGACCGCGCCCCAGTGAGGGGAATATGCGGGAGATGCGTATAAAAAGCTTCATTGTGCCGACTGTACATACCGCTTTGTGGTGGCTTTGTATCGAGCACAAACTCGTAGGCAAAACGTTTGGGCTGTTCCTGTGTTTACTATTTAGATAGGTATAGGAGCTTTTGGTGGTCAATCATGGCATTCCAATAGTCAGACAAAGACTTGCATTATTTAGTAAATTGGCCATGGATTGTACAAATAGTTCGGTATTTCTTGGAATCAGACACAGCAAAGCAGGTCACACTATAGGTCAAATTAAAAGTCAATCTTTTTTCTTTAGGCTTGACCCTGGACACGTAAGGTGTTTTACTTTGTTACGTAAAAACAAGTAGCAACGTTTATCGCGGTCCTATATATTGCTTTTGTATAATTTAGAAGTTCGCGTAAAGGTCGCAGGAGAAACTTGCCTAATAAACGGATAGAATTGAAGTCAAAAGCAACGCTATAATAATGGGACTCCGTCAGCGCGCGGGTTGCGAAATCATAAAAATTAAGCAGATACAAGGGATGGGAGCTAAATGCTTAATAGCCTGTAAGAATCACCATTCCTGCAGGCATTCACAGTAATGCACGCTTTCAGACTCCGCAGCGTAATGACCATTCTTTAAAAGCAACCGCTCGAGCGCTCCTGAGAAACAAAAAAAAGGTTATAATTAACAATTTCACATACTACTTACAAAATTCCGGAATACTAACTAGTATTAAAAAATAATTATATTTGTAGTAATAAAGTAATAATAATAATGTAAGTAATAATAATGTTCATTTATTGCGTCATAAGTGTACAAAGTCAAAGTCAAAATCAAAAATTATTTATTCAGTTTAGGACAGAAAATTGCCACCTAAGAACGTCAATAATAACATTATACAGAGTGTAACGAAAAGGTGAAATAAAACTTTAAGGGGTTATTCTACGGCTAAATTACAACAACTTTTTCTATGGGACCAACATCGAATTCGCAAAAAAACACTTTCATACTAAAACGCGACCAGCTGGCATCAGTTTGTATGGAAACGTAAATGGTCCCGTAGAAAAAGTTGATGTAATTTAGCCGTAGAATAACCCCTTAAAGTTTTATTTCACCTTTTTGTTACAACCTGTATATACAATAACTAATAAGATGAAATTCAAATGAGTTTGTTTTTTTAAATTGTTCTGTCTATGGCAGGTCAACCAACCTAGAAAGTTATAGGTCATTGAACCGATTTTCAACTTTAAGTCCGACATGTAGAGATCAATATCAATGGAGAAAATTTGCGGTTTGTGGTAGGTTGAAGAGCTGTTGTCTGTAAAACTGATAACTCATAATAGGTATATAAGTAAACCTCTTTAGGTTCTGCAATTTTCTTATTCTAAAATTAATTATATTATATACTTAATTAGTAATTATATGTAGTTATTATAAACTTAGAGTAACCAATGTAACGAACATCTGTCTCAACATATTTTTATTTTATTTTACTAGTAAGATTTTTTAAAGTTTTGGATGTAAAAATTGATGGACCCTGTTACGGTATTTTAATTCAAAAATAAATGTTACACAAACTATTAAATTATGACGTAACTGTAGCGTATGAACCTTGAGATGGATTATTTAGCGGCGTTATCCCTTAATACTACAAACCAAACTAACCTAAATGTTTTGAAATTTTTGCCGCTAACGGACAAAAAGCAAAAGTAAATCGAGTAATTTATGATTTGTAGTTTTAGGCGCACTTAAAGAGCACAGAATAGAACAATGAAAACATCTTCACTTCTCTATTTAGAATAGAATAGAAAAAATTTTTTTTTTGACAGACGGATAAAAAATAAAAATACATAACAATAAAACAATGAAGGTTATCTGTTTTGTTAATTTATTTGTAATCAATGTAATTTAGGCATATGCTTCTTCCTGTAGGTATATTTTTTAAATTAAAAAGATATGGCCTGTTCTACAGCGTAACTGACCCCGCTGCATAACAGTTGAATGTTGCATTTGTTCAGGTGCGTTCGTTAACCGTGAACCTACAAGAATCACTCCTACATCAGCTACTTGCTTAGATAATATTTTCTGTAATTGTAAAGTAATAGATAAATCAATTATAAATTGTCTCCGATCGGATCATAGTGGACAAATAGCCACATTTGAGCACCATCATGTCTCGCCTATGGTGGATATTGTTTGTAGGCCAGTCACTGCTAGCCAATTGGATAGATTAAAGAGTAGTATTGATTCTGGAATAAATCTATTACCACCTCCCAAAAGTAATACTGTAGATGTATCATATGGAAATCTGTTTGGGCTGGTCAAAGATCAATTTAATAATATATTTAAACAGAAACATGTTAAAATAAATACAAATAAATGTAAATTTAGTGACTGGGCCACGACTGGTATTCATAAAAGTAGAAAAAAATTGTACGAACTATATGACCTAAAAGCGCACACTCAAGACCCCAATGTTATAGAATATGTTAAAAAATTCTCAAAAATCTTCAAAAAGGTCTGTTCAGTGGCTAAAGCTAATTATATTCGTGATATTATTGTTACCTCCAAAAATAAAATAAAAACTACTTGGAGTATTATTAATAGAGAAGCATGTAAAAACAGACAATCGGATCGCTCAATTAGCCTTAATGTTAATGATAAAATTATTAAATCAGACAGTGAAGTAGCAAACGCGTTTAATTTTTTCTTTTCTAATATACCAATTGCTACAACCAGTTCATTAAACTCTTCGACAGATCTTGCAGAAACTTTTTTGAAATCGAATGTGGATGAATGCAAATCTTCTCTAACGTTTAGACATATTAATCCTGACATTATTGTCAAAACTTTTAGAGAGTTAAATATGAAAAAAACAGAAGATTTATGGGGCATTTCGACTAATATAATTAACCATATTATTGATAGTATAGCAACTCATCTTGCTAGTATATTTAATAAGTGTATTGATGAAGGTTCGTTTCCCAATTTAATGAAGTACAGTAAAATTATACCTTTATTTAAATCCGGTGATGAAAAGTGATCCCTCTAACTTTAGACCTATATCAATACTACCAGCTCTTAGTAAAATATTTGAAAAAATAGTCTTCAATCAACTCCTATCTCATTTCAGAATTAACACACTATTGCATGAGAAGCAGTTCGGTTTCACCAAAGGTAGAAACACAACTGATGCGGGAGTTGCCCTTATTAAGCATATCTACGATGCCTTTGAAAGAAAGAAAGATGCAATAGGGGTTTTTTGTGATTTGTCTAAGGCTTTCGATTGTGTAGATCACATGACATTATTAATGAAATTCCGGCATTATGGTGTTTCAAATGATTCTGGAAAATTGTTACAGTCATACCTCACAGACAGAATGCAAAAAGTTAATGTTAATGGAACTGACTCTTCTGGAGCTCCATTACGCATGGGTGTGCCCCAGGGCTCTATATTGGGACCTCTATTATTTTTAATCTATATAAATGACCTTCCTTACTTTACTAAAGACCTTTGTGAGATGGTATTGTTTGCAGATGATACATCATTGCTTTTTTAAACTGACAGAGGTAAAGCTACCTTTGACGATGTAAATAGTGCTCTCTCTCAAGTACTACGCTGGTTTACAGCGAACAACCTGTTACTAAATGCAAAAAAAACTAAATGCATTAAATTTACTATGCCCAATGTGAGGCAGGTCAGTACGCATATTAATATGTCAGATGATCATATAGATGCAGTCGATTCTACCACTTTTTTGGGAATCACATTAGACTCCCGGCTGCAATGGGGTCCCCATATAATTGCCTTGTCAGGAAGGCTCAGTTCAGCGGCTTATGCTGTGAGGAAAATAAGGCTTTTAACTGATGTCGAAACGGCAAGACTAGTATACTTAAGTTATTTTCATAGTTTGTTGTCTTATGGTTTACTGTTATGGGGTTCTGCTGCTGACATTGAATCAATCTTTGTGTTGCAGAAAAGAGCCGTACGCGCCATATACTGTCTTGGACCTCGTGACTCACTGAGGGAGATTTTTAAAGATATTAATATATTACCAGTAGCCTCTCAATACATTTTTGAAAATATTATGTACGTTCGAAAAAATCTTAGTTTGCTTAGCCTAAAAAGTGATTTTCATCAATATAATACTCGAAATAAAAATAATCTTGCCGTTCCGAGCTTCAGACTACACAAAGTTGGTGATTCATTCTTGGGGAAATGTATTAAATTTTTCAATAAAGTACCACGTACTCTTGTTGAATTACCTGTACATGAATTCAAAATTCACATTAAAAAAATCCTTATGAAAAAAGGATATTATAAAATAGACAATTATTTAAACGACAAGAGTGCATGGACTTAACATGCTTGGCTCACACTTACTACAGGTCTTGTAAACTGTATTTCATGTAAAATAAGGCTGACAAAGGTGACTGAGTTTGTTGCGCCGTTTCTTCTCATCAGCAGCCAATATGTAGTCCCGAAGCGGTGGTAGGACTAAGCTATACTTTTGGGACGTGTATAAGTGCCCGGAAGAGGGCCTATGTATTAATTAGTATTATTGAGTATTATTGAGTATTAACTAAACATTGGACATATAATGAGAACTGCAGCAATTTTCACATAACAAACAAATCGTGGATGTAAATGCGTCGTGGGCGACAAAGGGGAATGCAATTTGCATAATTTTGCAGGTATTCTAATGAAGACTGTAGAGTAGTAGTAGCTACCTTCAAAGAGCGCTTGGTTTAATTTTCACTTACATTAGAACCACATTAGTAGACAGCGTTATTTTATTTGCTAAGGAAATTCATAGACATAAGAACAGATACGGTTAAAAAAACATAAAAAACCTACTTTAACTAAAATGACTTTGCCCCGCCTGACTTCAAAATGATTATGAACCTACCACATTTTACTTAAATCTTGTTTTTAGGGTTCCGTGCCTCAAAAGGAAAAAAGGAACCCTTATAATTCTGGGTTCCTTTTGTCCGTCTGTCTGTCTGTTAAGACCTTTTTAGAATAGAATAGAATAGAATAGAATAAAACTTTATTGCAATAAATGTGGTACATTATGATGGAACACACGTTTGGCATCTCACATCTAGCCCAAAACAATTGGCATGCAATATACAGAGGCCTTAAGGCAACAAGAATTTAAAACAATAATTAGAATAACAATAAAATAAGATAATTAAAAAAAAATAAAAAAAACAAAAAGGATATCATCATTATTCTATTAATAACATTAAAATTGTAGGCATTATTATTATTATTAATTAATTAATTAATTAGAGTTTGATTTTATATTGAATCAGGAATCGTTTTATCAGGAACGCGTGGAGGTATCAAGTTAAAATTAATATCAGACTCAGGTCTCCAATTCAGTTTCAATAAAGTCAATGCAATCAAAAGATACGGCCGGATATGCCGCATATTTTGCCTCAAAGTCATTAGGGGAAGGCTATGTTCGGCAGTGGACGTCCTATGGCTAAAATAATGATGATGATGATGAAGGGATATCAAAACCAATAGGGAACTTCCCGTTGACCTAGAATCATGAAATTTGGCAAAAAACAATGTCCTAAAGAACAAGTAAAGGAAAAAGTCCGAAAGTTACAACACAAATAACAATATTTTTAATCTTCATAACTCGATTCCTATAACGATAAACTATTTACATATCTACAATTTTGTACAAAACCCTCAGTCCGACACAAACTGTCTGCTAATCTAAATAAACAGCTATACAGCAGCAATAACTGTTTGTTTAAATTGACACACGTTTCTTTTATGGGAGCCCGCTTTAAATATTTATTTTAACTTTGTTTTTAGTATTTGTTATAGCGACAACAGAATTACATCATTTGTGAAAATTTCAACTGTCTAGCTATCACGGTTCATGAGATACAGCCTGGTGACAGACGGACAGTCAGTGGAGTCCTAAGACTCCACCACCACCACCACTCCATTACTAAGTAATAGGGTCCGGTTTTAATCCTTTGGGTACGGAACCCTAAAAAACCGGCCAAGTGCGAAATAAAAAAACGAGAAAAATATTATCGAGTTATTTTGTATTGCCTACTTTTAAAAATAGCGTTAATTGTATTGTCACATCTGCTTTCTGGAAAACTAATTTTAATAACTGTGCCACGACGAAGTTAAGTATCTACTCGATCTTTGATACGCTTTGTAAAATGTTAAAACTTCTTCGGGTTTGAGTAACGAAACAAAACTTCCAAATCTTGTTAAATGAAATCCAAGAGATAAATGGGTAATTCGTAGTCTCTAATAAAGCAATAACAATGCGCCAGTCAAAGTTACTAGCCACAATTTTATTTTTAAACGTTATTTTAGACAAAAACTAACTTTATGCTGAGTTAGCATTTTTATAAATCAATAAAAAATAATTAACACGCTATAGTTTATCGAGTCCTTAAAACTTAATAGCATTTCTCAACAAACAACAAACGTAAGTTAGCATAACTTTCAGCATGAAGGTATTTACATATTAATGAATAAATTTATAAAAATAAGTATGTTAATTCTCATCCCCGGTTACAAAAGAAATTTTGCATCCTTAGACAGGATTTTTGAGGTAGGGTAAAGGTCAACTTAAAATACATAACTTACCAACTTTGTTCTTCTCTCGCTCATCTATTCTGTTATTAATACTATCATAATATTTCAGTAGTAAAATTAATAGTTTATTCGCAATCGGGTGATTTTCAAATACTGACACGGTCCCAAAAAACGACTAGTTTTTGTAGAATATTGAAATCAGGTCATGTGTTATTTTTACGTTATCCCACCCAAACAAAGCGGGTTTGTTCCCGCCGCGAATACTCGTACAAGACAATATCCCGTCTCGGCTCACCGCACTCAATCATCACTGCTTCGGATAAAAGCAAATAGGTATGTAGATAGATTGTAGGTAGAGGTAACGAAGCGATCTCCATTATCGTTCTTTTTGAGAGTGTGTGAATTGCCAGCTTGATCATACTTAGGTACGTATAACAGGTTCCCTCTCTGTTGTATCATATATGATACATAAAAATACTTTTGCCTATTGTGTCTTAGACAGGGAACCGTTCCACATGGCGCAAGCTTCCGATATGTTTTAGATACCTACCTATTTACAAATAATCTGCCGTCTGTTTTCTGCCTGTACGAAAAATGTTACCGCATCCTTTTTTTGTGTATTGTCTATACCTAGATATAAAAATCTGTTTGCCGTGAATGAGACTCGAGAAAATTCAAGAATGGCTCTACTGATTTGAATGATTTCATTTTGTTACGTTTGTAATGGGCAGGATTAAGGTTTGTTTAAAAGAAAAAAAATTTCATGTTTCCCGGAAAGTTTTTAAATTCGGAAAAACTATACGAATGTCAAATTTGGACAAGACAACGTCTACCTGAACAGTAGGTACATTGTCATTGTAAATTATAAACCCAAGTCTGTCTATTCGAAGCCTCTACTTACTGTAACTTTTTTAAGGACAAAGACAGCCAGGCAGACTAGGACATTAAGACCAAAAATGTCCTTAGAATTATTTATACTATGATGAATAATGAGTCTAGAACTTTAGATCTAGATCTTCAGAACTTTAATTAAGGGTCAACTACACTGCGGAAAAAGGTAAAATTTTTGTTTTACTGTCACAACTTTTTTTGGTAAACCTGGTTCTACCTTGGTAATTATAAAAAGAAGACAGAGGAGAGACATCCGATCACAATTCTCAAATAAAGTCATTCGAATAATCTACGTACTTATTAAAAAACAAGTGTTCACAGTTTCAAAACACTTTTCAAACCGTTATTACAAACACGATTCCGGGAATAGGCAGGTACGTTTGTTTGATAGCGTGGAATGGTCAATACGTACCTATGGAAAGGAATTTATGTATTGCTCTATTGTCGTATATTTGTATCACGTACAGTTATATTTTAGGCGTTTGTATGCAAACCGAGGCTTCCTTTACTTTTTTATTATGGATGGTTCGATCTGAGACTTTGATCTGAATAGATCTTTTTATAAAACAATTTTTGCCTAAAGTGCAAAGGTAAAAGGTTCTGTTTGCACATTTTTTTTTTTCCTAAATAGTAAAATAAATCTTAGTTTTTAAATAAATTTATTTAATTTTTTTTATTCAATAAGGTACACCAACAGCATATATATAAATACATTCTTAAAAGATATACTTATTTGAGCTAATAAGTTCTTATACATATGCCAATAATAGGCGTACACAGCATTTTTAAATAAACTTAAAAAACAATTTAAAAAAAATTGTTACAATTGCAACTTTTTAACCCATAAAAACAAACAAAGTTAAGGCTACTACCAACCTAAGGTGGATAAGTGGGTGGGTGCTATCTTCTGCCGAAACTTAAACAAGGAGTCGTTAAAAATATCCAGACCTGTCCCATGCACCTCATTATATTGCAACAAACACCTGGCAATGGGAGCGTGGCGACCGAGATTAGTTTTAGTTGCAGGCAGAGCAAAAGCCTTCTTAATGGGATAACGAGGTAGGCGAGCCGGTACTGATAGTCTAACCCGCTCCACGGGTTCGCCACACTTAATTTTGCCATTGATAAGCCTGTGCAAAAACACCAAGTCATGCCGTAAACGCCGATGTTTAATTTAATTGTAAGGACAGGGTCCCTAGGTATACTGTTAGTAAATTCTGGGTTCTAACTTCAATTTACTTCAATACGAGTAAAACTACTTAAATTTTAATTGTAAAATCTTACAGACTTATAAAACCTTAATGAAATGAAATAAACGTGTTTATTATTACGAAGCTCAAGTCAAATATTGTGGTTGCAGTATCTTAGGTCCTATCTTATTATTTAGCTTGTTTTAGGGGGTGACTCTACCACTGCTCAAATACTAGAACTCACATTTTTTGTTTACTTATTATCAACATCATCATTTCAGCTTTAAGAAGTCCACAGCTAAACATGGCGCTATGTTTAGCTGTGAACGTCATAGACCAAAGTTTGTGTACCATAATGTATAAAATATGTGGTAACAAGGTTATCCTTAAGTTACGGGACACCCTGCTGATTTTTTTCCCACCATCACACGAATTATCTAGCTAAACTACGCAAAGCTTGTATTATGGCGACTAGACAACGGATAAACATACATTATTATACATCCATGACTTAAATTACGTACAAATGCTCGTGCTCATCACACAAACATTTGCTCTTTGCGGGACTCGAACCTGCAGCCGCCTTTGCCGCCGGCTTTGCAATCCGGAGTGCGAACCACTACACTAGATGGTCGTGTATGGGATCATTAAACTTTTTTTCTGGATTTAGATGTCGATCATCTAATAATAAAAGTTGTATTTAAAGAGCAGCAGAATCGCCCCTAAAATGGAAAAAATAACTTATAAAATAAGGCCGTATTTTTACTTGCTTATGGTAAGACTAGGTACCTCAGTACTATTTAAAAAATGTACCATAAAACCTGAAAAACATATGTCAGTCACAGTATTAAGGGATTTGAGAAAAAATATTTATACATCTGTTAGGGGTTACCGACGTGAAGGTTTTTATTGCCACGGTGAAATATTTGCAATGTTTCGTATTTGAAATGATGGCACCCATTTGTTTCAGAAAGATTTATGTGTTCAGTCCCAGTTAAAAATGGCGTGTCATTGTCCCAGACTGAGAATACTGAGATGCTTTTAAGCATGACATAAGTTTGTTTTATTAACTCTTAATAAATGCACAAAATAATTTTATCTTAAAAGTATAAGCTTGGGTTAGGTAAAGTAATAAGGACAAGATTATATAAAGAATCATTTATACAATTAAATCCAAGTTATATCGATTTCCGTTTGGTTTCTCTGTGTAGTCACCACTCTTGCCAATTAAGTGAAATTGACTAATAAATAAAATCATTATGCTTTTAAACCATAAATAACATCGTCGTCCCCAATTGAAACTTTATCTACAATAAGTTTTCTTTGTCTTTTTAAAGTGCTAAAACATGAATTTGATAAACTTTCATTATTTTCAGTGTATCAGTACAAAAGTGGAAATAGGTGAGTCAAAATTGGATTGTAGTGTGCAAATATTAGATGTTGGTGACACGTGCTTCTAGATATAGCAAGGCTGCATACATAGATGGAATAAGTGATTCGGCACACGCACGCTTTCGAGCTTAACGGTATTATGAATGAAATGCATGCATAGATGATGCACAAGCCAAAGTGGGAGACAGGCAATGCCTTAAAATGGCTAAATGTGTATCTACATTCCACTATAAAATTTGTTGATGGACATGGGAGAAACAATGATTTAAATCTAGACAAAGTACCTATAGAATTACGATGAATTAATAAACCTTTAGAACATGATTAGACTTAGGGGTGTTCTTGTGTGTTTGACTGACAATACCTAGCTGTTTTTTTAATTACGCATGTAAGTATTAAGCAGGGGCGTGCATTGGTTTCAGATGGGGGTAGGCTGTGAGTGAAAATTTAGTGTGAGTGAAAGTTTGCGTGAAACAAACTTTTTTTTAAAATGTTTTTTTTTTTAACTTTTTTTAAAAACTTGTTTTTCTAAAATGTATTGTGAAACTGTTTGTCTTCCCCAATAAATGAAAAAAAAAAAAAAAAACAGTAGGCGATCTCGCGGCAGGCGACGGTTAAATTGCACAGAAACGATCTAAGTTGCGCGCTTTAGTAAGGAATAAGTACAGGTAGACGACAAAATGGTTACAGAATATTTATTGTTTATTGTTGAATACGTAATTAATAATTATGGTTAGCTGTCGGTTTTTTATGAAGGTAGGCTCTGCATAATAGCCTATATGGAATGCACGCCCCTGGTATTAAGTAGGTATAATAATCACGATCTAAAACGAGTTCAGGATACAAGTAACAGGTATAGTCGCCATATTTATTTTGTACCACCAACATTAGTTATTATTAAATAGTTTAACCCCTCTCAGCTTTGAAAACGAGACAAACCATTATGTTATTACGTGGTCTCATGCGACCGTTCGGCATCTAATAGGTAAGTAAGTACCTGATTAATTATAACGCTGGTTTATCTCTATGAAATGTACAGGTGTCCCGTGAAACGAGGCAATTTTATATGTTAATAATTTATTGTTTAAATGTGCTAAAATGGCAATGACAACGGGAAAACGGTTTTTTCAACCGACTTCAAAAAAGGAGGAGGTTCTCAATTCGACTGTATGTTTTTTTTTTTTGTATGTATGTTACGCGATTACTCCGCCAATTATGAATCGATTTTAATGATTCTTTTTTTGTTTGGTAGATCATACTTCAGAGGTGGTCCCATATAAATTTTATCGAAATTGATTTGGAACTTTTTGAGAAAATCAACAAATATATACCCAGATAATATTTTGGTTGTGGTTCTTGTTACCTATCTTCGACAAATATGAGCCGATTTTGATGATTTTTGTTTTATTGAATAGCTTATACTTCAAAGATGCTATGATAAAAGTTTGAAAAATAAAAATCACCCCTAAGGGTAGGAAAATAGGAGATGAAATCGGTGTTCAGCAGTTAGATTAGGATTTATCGCTAAAAATAGATGAAATAAGTAAATTTTATTTTAAAAAAAAAACAACTTCAAAACACTAAAATGCTTAAAATAATCCTAACACTTAAGTACCTAATCAGTTACTTTTGGAGTCGGTGCAAACAAAAACATTGAATCTCTCATCGGCTGGCTGGTATGGTTACAAGGTTATCCTAGATTTACGGGACACCCTGTATATTACATTATGAGATACACACAGAATTATCACAAACCGCGGACTATAATATATTTCAGCCTTCAATATACAAGGTTACATTGCAAAGGGGTGCCAAATGCAAAGGAGTGGCTCAGAATCAGTAACTTAATCAAACTATGCAAAGAACAAGAACATTTTTTTCGCATTTAATTATTCATATCGTGGATAATTTAACTCATTCATGAAAAAAATGCACCGTATGTGCATTGCGTAAGGTTCTTGTAGGCTCGCCGTACCTACGCCTCTGTTGAATGACCGCGCGGCTTTCGTAGTCTCTCTATTGTCTTAATTTTCGGATATTTTAAAGTATTTTTTTTTAAACTTACGTTTATTATAAATAATAACGATTAAGACGCTTCTTTATATGTTTCCCAAGATCTTATTTTTTAAATTTGGCACCCCTTGCAATGTATCCCTGTATATAATATCCCATAATGTAAAACCAGCTTATTTGAGGCGGTAACTATGTAGGTACTAAAAAGGATTTAAAATAGATACTTACTTATACTTAAAAATAGATTTATAACATTTATTTGAGTATTCAACGATTGTTTGATTAGACGATAAAAAAATAGGTGCTTCATTTTTATATTTAACGATAAAAAATAAATTGAAATGTACATAAATCATCATTTTACTTTTAAGAACAATTGTATTCTATGGATTCCAGTTCCAAAAAAAAAATATAGGACGTGTAAATGACCACATTAGGAAAGTCTGTGCAGACTTTGAAAAAGATGAAAGTAGGTACCTACTTTATCAAATCTTACTAATATTCATCATCATCATCATCTATACGGTCAATCCCGGTTGCGTCCAAAGCCGTTGCTTTGGAGCCCAGGGTCCGCTTTCCTTGATTTGCTCCTCCACTTCGCGCGGTCTTGAGCGTCACTAGTTGTGAGATCATTGGCACGCATGTCAGCCCTCACAACGTCAAGCCAGCATTTCTTGGGTCTACCCCTTTTGCCAGGACCTGGCGGTGGCGGCATGACCAGACATTTGTTTCCTACGTAGCTTGCCGGTTTCCGCAAAACATGGCCGTACCAGCGTAGGCGACTCTCCTGCAGTTTGTATGCAATATCACGGACACGAAGGCTACCGCGGATGCGCGAGTTCCTCACGCGGTCCTTACGCGTGACTCCGCACATCCACCGCAGCATATTCATCTCCGTGACACGCAGCTCCTGCTTGTGTCGCTCAAGTAGCGGCCATGCTACTCTCTCTCTCTCTCTCTCATCAAATCTTACTAATATTATGAATGTGAAAGTTGATACCTATGTTTAGATGGACCCTATCGCGCTGGTCACGGGGCTGAACAGAAGCGGTTGTTCAGTCTCTTAAAGTACACAGTGGGCGTGCAGACAGAGGGTAGCGGTAGTAAAAAGTAAGGAGTTAGTAGGTACTCTAATGACCTGAAAGTTGTCGTTGTGCTTGTGGTGGCGCAGGCAGTGGCCGTTCAGCGTATAGGCGGCGAGGTGCCCGCAACCACCACGAGTCCTTTCGCACACATATGCACAGACATCAACGAGCTCCGTAGCCGAGAAGCCAGCACGCCAGACTTGGCGTCGTCAAACAGTAGCCTATTAATATCATTTATATGAATGCCTGTGTATGTTTCTAACTACTACTAACTACCTGAAGGTTGTCTTGAAGAGATCACTTTTAGTCATAAGACCGCCTAAATTGTATTTTTTTTCTGTAAAAATCAGTAAATTGTAACTTCTTGGTATGGTGTGCACGGTGGGGTTATGCTAGAGTTGTAAATTAACCATATGCTATAAGCGTCCGTCATTTATGATAAATGCTCGGTCAAATTAGACATTTATTGTCACGATGGTCACATATTTTTTTAGTATAAACTAAAAATAAAGAAGAATTCCTCTAAAGTAAGTCTTAAATGTTAATATTTGACATTAAAAACATACAATAAAACATGTGCGGGATGTTCTATCGGTTCAACTATCCCTTGTGCACCTATCGCTGGATTGCGCCTAGACTTCTATGTTGTTACTGATCGCTCGTTGTTATGTTGAGAATTCTATGTTGTACGAGGAGGACGTGTTGAAATGAAACAGGTTAGGAGGTTCCAATTTGGCAATCTTTCCTAAAGCTGTCTATTTTTCCTATGTGTTGGACTTCCTGCACTATGTTCTCAGTTTGAAGGTGTTCCTGCACTAGTCTGCTATTTGTTGCTGTTCTTGAGTTCTTGAGTGGACTGTATACTAACTACTGGACTGTGTTCAGTACAGTGATCTAGCCTGTTTTGGCGCTACTTATATAACATTTCCCTGCTGTGAAATAGTGACTACCGCGCGTAATTTTCCTTATGAAAGAGAGGTCCGAGTCACGACAAGGACGGAGCGAGGTGCGAGCGAAAGCTATAGTGTGAGTGAGATAGCATCATGATATCTACTCGTAAAAGGCAATACCTTAATGAGAGCCGTTCTATTTTACATAAAGTTAACCTCTTTTAGAGGGTAAGTACCTATACTATATATACACCTATGTCCCCAGCGGGGTTGTGTACCTATATCTAAGTGTTATGATTGCCAATCTTTATTTACAAAAGTAATTAACAATAATCGAACTATAAAACTATAAAACGTCCGGAACATTCTCCCGCCGTGCGTCATGATGTAGTGCCGAAGTCACGACGCATTATTCCGTGGGTAGGACGTTTGTTTCCGGTTCTGCTGTCTGTAGTACCACCAGCTTTTTGGTTGGTCTTCGTAGGACGCCGCCTTTGGTCTGTACGTCCACTGCCCGCACAATGTCATCAAGGCCGGGGTATGTGGCTATGATTCTTCCCAGCGGCCAAGTGTTGCGAGGCAGGGTGTTGTCTGCTATCAGGACGACGTCTCCGAGCTGAAGTGATGGTCCCTTGCCGTGGGGCTCCCGCCGGTACTGTAGTTCCGGCAAGTATTCTTTCACCCATCTTGCCCAAAACATATCTGCCAGCCTTTGCGCTGTCCGCCAACTTTGTCTTCCTTGAAGGTCTTGCGGTGTTGATTCGCCCATCGGTGGTTCGAAGGCTGGTCCCAACATAAGGAAATGATTGGGGGTCAGCGTCTCCGGGTCTTCGGGGTCAACAGAGACATGACTGAGGGGGCGGCTGTTGACGGTCATTTCGACCTCGGCGAGTAAGGTGGCGAGGGTTTCCTCCGATGTTGGCTTGCTGTTCATCACGGCTGCTAGGGCTGTTTTTACTGTTCTTACGAGGCGCTCCCAGGCACCACCCATGAACAGCAGGGTGGTTGCCGGTCGGTGGCTCAGGGGGCGCCCATCTTCTTCTTCTGCACGGTACACATCGGTGGATGATGCTGCGTGCCGTTGTTCTTAGTCCCAGGATGTGGAACCTCTGGCGACACTGGTTGATAGTCGCTTCCACTCCCTGGTGATGACCGACGCGATGAATGTGCTCGATGTATAGCCGAGCAATGTGGTGGCGGCCATCTAAGATGGGGGGTCGCTTCACTGTTTCCGGGATGCCTGTTGCTGCTTCTATTCTGGATTTTACTATGATGACTCCGTTGACAATTTCTGCAGCTATTTTCTTCAGCTTACTGTTGTTGTTGACGCGGCGACTGTGTGACAAACATTCAATCTCGTCCGTGAATCTTTCTTCTTGAATTGCTCGGACGATGATGTCTTCGGCTCGAAGAAGGAGTTCTGCTGGTATTCCTCTAAATCTGTCTTTTATTTCTTCTATTTTCTTGCAGCGACCCGTCTTCTTTTCTTGCTGTTTTCCCCAGGTGGGATCCGCTATTTTGTTCGCCTTTGTTCTTGCGTATGCTGATTTACATTTCATTGATCTGCATTGTTCTATAAATTGCAGAACTCTGGCTGTGGTTCTCACGAACCTTTCCCATCTGGAGAATCTGTAGGGGTCGGGGATTGCTGACAGGAGTGAGGTTTTCTTTTCTTCTATCTTCAGCGTTCTTTCTTCTCCCGAGGCTAATTTCGGTGTCACGGTTTCTGTTGGCCATGCTGCTGGATCTTCTTTAAGGAAACTGGGACCGCTGAACCAACGATGGTTTTCGTTGAAGTCCTTTGGCACGTCCCGAGTTCCGTCATCAGCTACGTTGATTTTTGTAGGGACCCAGCGCCATTCTTCTGTTTTTGTGTTTTCTTCTAGTTCAGCTATTCTGTGCGCGACGAAGGGTTTGTAAGACCGCGCGCCTGTTCTTAGCCAGGTCAGGACTGTCTTGCTGTCTGTCCAAAACATCCGTAACTCTGGCTTTCTGTCGTGTTCTTCTATGACACACCTTGCCATTCTGGCGCCCATGACTGCCGCTTGCAGTTCCAGGCGGGGGATTGAGGTGGTCTTCAATGGTGCAACCCGGCTCTTGGCAAGAATCAGGGAGGTATGTATCTCTCCATTTTCATCTTCAACTCGCCAGTAGAGGGCTGCAGCGTAGGCGACTTCACTTGCATCGACGAATACATGAAGTTGTAGATTCTTACCTCGGCTGTAGTTCGGATAACATCTTGGTATTGCGATGTTCTTGAGAGCTTCCAGCTGCTGTATCCATTTTTCCCATTGTTTTGCGAGATCTTCATCTAAATGGCTATCCCACCCGGTACTTCTCTTCCAGATCTCCTGTAGTATCTGCTTGGCCTTTACTGTCACTGGAGAGACGAGCCCCAACGGATCGAAGAGTGACATGACAATCTGTAGGGCCTGCCTCTTGGTAGGCTTCTGTTGCAGGATATCTTCCGGCAGTCTGGAGAGGTCCAGGTTGTACTTCAGGGTGTCCGTTGAGGTCTGCCAAATCATCCCGAGGACTTTTTCTGTTTTCGGGCCGATAGAGAGTTCGGCCTTTTCTGTTTCTTCTTCCAATTCACTCAGGATTCTTGCTGAATTAGACGCCCATTTTCTTAAGTGGAAGTGCGCCTGGCTGTGGATATGACGAACTTGACTTGCTGTCTCGATGGCGGAATCTTCATCTTCAAAACTCTGTATGTAGTCATCCATGTAGTGGTTTGTTTTTATGGCTGAAGATGCAGTTGGGTATTGTTTCTTGTAATCTTCAGCATTCCTATTCTTGACGTAGATCGCTGTTGCCGGAGATGACGTCGCGCCGAATATTAGCGACGTCATTCTAAATTCCTTTGGTGGTGTTTTTCTGTCACAGTTTCGCCAAAGGTATCGAATTGCATCTCTATCCTCCGGGTCGATCTTGATTTGTAGGAACATCTCGGCTATGTCTGCCGAAAGCGCTATCTTGTGCTGTCTCATCTTCATCAGTACGCCGGGAAGAGATTGGAGAAGGTCTGGTCCGGTGAGTAGCGCGTCGTTGAGCGACATTCCTTGGGTCGTAGCTGCCGCGTCGTGCACCATCCGTATTTTTCCTGGCTTCTGAGGGTTGAATACCGGAAAACACGGCAGGTACCATTTTCTATTCTGTTTTCTATCTTCTGACGCAGGCTCGGCGTACCCCTTTTCTATTAATGCTTCCATTTGTTCTATGACCTTTGCTTTTATTTCTGGATTCTTCTCTATTCTTTTTTCTGTTGCTTCCAGCCTCTTCAAGGCGTATTCTCTGTTGTCCGGCATCTTCACATCTTCATTCTTCCATAGGAGTGCAGTTTGAAATCTTCCGTCTTCCAGCTTCGTAGTCTTATCTTCCAGCATCTTCAGTGCTCGGGCTTCAGGGTCGTTGCGAGGCTGCTTTGGGGTTATGGTGAGAGCCTCCAGCCAGAAGAAGTTCTTCAGCTCCGAGTCGAGGTGGTCGACGTCTTCTGTCTGTTGTACGAAATGCACTCGATGTCCTATGGCGCGGCTGCATGCACCGTGCAGTACCCAGCCGAGCGGTGTTAGTGATGCGATGGGTTGATGCTTCTTTCCTATTCTTTGTTCTGCAGCAAGGAGCAGTTGCCAATTGTCCTGGCCTATTAACATTTGCGGTTTTGCCCCTTGGTTTACGATGGTTTCGGCTATGTCGTAAAGATGTTCACATTTGTCTATATCTTCACTCTTGATGGTTTGTGGTGACAACTTTAGACTCTTGATCGTACGCGCCTGTATTCTGTGTTTCTTGTTGTCAGACCCGCCGAGGAGGATGTTGAGCCGTCTTGATGAGGATGTTTCTACCTTGGCTTCTCCTATTGCCTCTATGTGTAGTGGCTCTCTGGGTCCTCGTAGGCCGGCTTGCTGTGTCAGGTCCTCGTCGATCAAGGTGATTGTTGACCCGTCATCTAGTAGAGCGTATGTGTCTATCTTCTTTCTAGGACCATAGATCTGCACAGGAACTATCTTCAGATATGCTTGTGTTCCTTTTCCTGTCCAAGTGGAACCGACAACTTCATTCTTTTCTTCTCGTTTGAAATGAAGCATTCGGTGGTGCCAACTGTTGCAGGCGTCGATTCCGCACTTGGTTACTCGGCAGCTATGTGTCCTGTTGCGGTACCGAAGGCAGCGAAAGCATAGTCTCTTCGTTTTTGCTATATCCCATCTAGTCGAAGAGTCAGCTTTCCTGAAGTCTTCGCATCCCGCTGTACTGTGCCCCGTTTTATCACATATTAGGCAGGTACTTACTGTTTTCTGCGTTGGTTCTTGTCGACTTTGTGACTGTTCTCGCTGTTCGTTGGACTTCTGGGTGTTGAAGGTCTTCTGTGTTTTTCTATTTGTGGCCTCCTGAACTCCCTCTGGCTGCGCGTAAGGGCCGCAGATTTCGGCTTGGCTATTAAGGAAGCGCGCCAGTTTCACTATGTCCGCTTCTTCTGTTGACTGTTCAGCCGCAAAGTCATACCATCGGTACTTGAGGGCAGGCGGCAGCTTCTCGATGGTGAGTTTGGCTAATTCAGGGTTGAGAAGGTACTGCTGTTTTCCGATGGTCTTCAATGTTGCCACTATATTGGCGACCTTGCTGGCAAAGATGCATAGGTCACGTGGGGCATCTGTCAAGCGAGACAGGCCTCTGATCTTTTCTATTTCCGCTATGGCAATCGCATCTGGTCGTCCAAATCTTGCTTCTAGGATCTTTATGACGTCTTCTGGATTTGCACTGTAGATCAGCAAACTTTCAACGGCTTCTTTGGCTTTTCCTTTGAGACTCTTACGTAGGCGGGTCAAGTTCTCGAGGTTGCTGAACCCTGAATGTGGCTCGTTGGTGATGGCTAACGGCGGTGGTATACTGTTGTTCAGCCAGGTGTTGACTTTCCTGTGGTGATCCGTATCTTCCATGACTGTGTCCAGGTCTTCTTCTGAATCTGTTTCGGCTTCTATAGCTGCTATCTTCACGGCGGCAAGCTTGACTTGTAGTTGGAGTAGTTCTTCTTTTGCTTTCAGGAGTCGAGAGTTGCGTTTTGACGCAGTAGTGGATACCCTAGATTTGGGCGGTGCTGTCTTCCGATGCGAGTACTGTGGCTTCTGTAGTTCAACCGGCCGCTGCTCCTGTCGAGTTGGTGGCAGCGGTCTCGGTTCCGACGTCGACAATGGCCGCTCGTCAGCTCTTGCATGCTGCTCAGACGGCGGTGGTTGTTCCGACGTGGGCTGTTGGGGCGCCTGTGTGCGCTCTCCCTTATCCACTGACGCAGGGTGCTGCGCCGAGGACATTTCTGTTTCTTGACTAGTCCTTGATGTATCCGGAGCCGTGGACGCTGTATACTCCGTTCCTGACGAAGTACTTTCTTCTATTGGTGTTGCGCGGGCTCTGGAACCTCCACTTTGCGATCTTGTAACGGGCATTTTTCTGTTCTATTTCTATGTCTGGCGAAATCCGGCTCGAAGGACCAAAATGTGCGGCACTTTCGATCGCTTCGGCGGTTATCCGGCTCGAAGGACCAAAATGTGCGGGATGTTCTATTCTGTCAACTATCCCTTGTGCACCTATCGCTGGATTGCGCCTAGACTTCTATGTTGTTACTGATCGCTCGTTGTTATGTTGAGAATTCTATTTTGTACGAGGAGGACGTGTTGAAATGAAACAGGTTAGGAGGTTCCAATTTGGCAATCTTTCCTAAAGCTGTCTATTTTTCCTATGTGTTGGTCTTCCTGCACTATGTTCTCAGTTTGAAGGTGTTCCTGCACTAGTCTGCTATTTGTTGCTGTTCTTGAGTTCTTGAGTGGACTGTATACTAACTACTGGACTGTGTTCAGTACAGTGATCTAGCCTGTTTTGGCGCTACTTATATAACATTTCCCTGCTCCGAAATAGTGACTACCGCGCGTAATTTTCCTTATGAAAGAGAGGTCCGAGTCACGACAAGGACGGAGCGAGGTGCGAGCGAAAGCTATAGTGTGAGTGAGATAGCATCATGATATCTACTCGTAAAAGGCAATACCTTAATGAGAGCCGTTCTATTTTACATAAAGTTAACCTCTTTTAGAGGGTAAGTACCTATACTATATATACACCTATGTCCCCAGCGGGGTTGTGTACCTATATCTAAGTGTTATGATTGCCAATCTTTATTTACAAAAGTAATTAACAATAATCGAACTATAAAACGTCCGGAACAAAACATATAATTCGATCTGGATTGAACAAAAACAAAAACTTAAGCGTGACGCTTTTTAGCTTGTTTGTGCAGAAAGATAAATTAATTTTAGAAATTTCATTTCGTTATAGATCATCACTACTAAAGCCTGTCTTTCTTCATAATAATGCACTTATTTGTGACCAAATTTTTTTTTCATAGTTTGTCAGTTGGACATTTATTGTCACTAACGTCACAATCAATTCTATTAATTGATTGTGACGTTAGTGACAATAAATGTCCAAAATGTCCGGTCACATTGAGAAAATGACCAATTTGCTCGGTATATATATATTGGTCAGACATTTATAACGTGACGGACACTTTACAACTCTAGGTTATGCGCATTTCGTCCTATTCGCAACTCGTCCCCCGTTCGCAACTTGTCCTATTCGCACTTAGTCCCATTCGCGGTTATTCCCATTCGCAGTTAGTCCCATTCGCAGTTCGTCCCATTCGCAGTTCGTCTACTACAACAAAAAAATACTCTGTAAATATTTCAAGCATCTACTGGTTGCAGTTAAAAATATCAAGCAAAAAACGGCAAAAAATCAATTTTGTTGTATTAATGGGAGCCCCACTTAATTATGTACAGACAACAGCTCGTCAACATTCCAAAAAACGTCTAATTTTCTCAATTGATATTGATCTCTACGTGTCGGACTTAAAGTTGAAAATCAATCCAATGACCTTTAACTTTTTGGGTAGGTTGATCTGCCGTTGTCTGTACTTATGTATTTTTCTGATTTTAGTATTTGTTGTATACCGGCAACAGAAATACATCATTTGTGAAAATTTTAACTGTCTAGCTATGACGGTTCATGAGATACAGCGTGGTGCCAGACAGACAGACACGAGTCTTAGTAATAGCACAGAATACCTAATAGTACTACCGTGTAAAAGGATCCTGTTTTAACCTCTGGGTACGGAACCCTAAAAAACGGTTTTCTATTTGACCAGGCCCTCGATTCAGAACCGTTCGGTAGCAAATTGTCGACCGGAAAACAATACCGAATTACCGGATGACAATTCGCTATCGAAGTCGCTAAAGAACCGGGAATCGAACCCGGGACTCTTGTTCAAGGCGAATCACTTCGCCGCTACGCCAAGGGTACCTTTTTACACACAGTAAATGAATGTACCTATCTTCTTTTATCTTTAGAAATAAATATTAATGTTTGTATGTTTGTTTTTTAAGCGTTCTTAAACCTTTGATAAGATTGTCATGGAACTTTAGTAGGTTTTTCTAAACGCCCAAATTTTTCTAAATTGAATTGAAGACCAGGTGAACAAACTCGCAGGCAGAAGAAGCTAGTCCATACTAATATTATAAATGTGAAAGTAACTCTAGTCTGTCTGTGTAACATCATGACGCTTAAGCCGTTAAACGAATTTTGATGATTTTAGGTAAAAAGATAGATTAGACCTTGGAGAAGGATATACTACTTTTTGTCGCGAAAACTAAACCGATTTTGCTGAAATTTAGTACGAAAAAAGGTTGAACACGAGGGAAGGACATAGGTTACCATTTTGATCTACCTCCTGGGAGTAAAATACGGGTGACATGACTTATACCACGCGGGCACAGCTAGTAAATAAATTAATACAAGCAAACCCAGATAACTCGTAGTATGCTCGCTCACTGAAAGCGAGAACCGCAGTATATCGCAGTACATATACACCCAGGCGGGCGTGCTCAGTGTTCCAAGCCAGTGGACCCCCATCATTCGCGGCGACTATCGCACTGAGGAACGACGGGGGTTATCTAGTTATTTATTAACCTAATTGGACTGGGTAGTTTTCTGAAAGAATCATACAGTGACGGAATTGAGTGCTGTTAGTGCTGTGAACTGCGAAGTATATCTGTGAGTGAACTGGTTGGCCCTAGTGTGTGATGTGTTTAAGTGAAAATTTACTATTTCGGTTAATGAACATAAGCACAAGACAACTACAATATATTATGCATGCATACATCATATAAACTGCATTGGATTAACTACATTAATAATTTGATTGGACCATAAAACACTCAAAATTATTAATCTAACATTTCTTGAGAAAAAGAAAAAAGATTCATTACAATGGCTTTAAAATAAAACAAATAAGTAAGCCTGTATGTACAAAAAAATATATTTTTATTAATTTGTACTCAAGTGTCACTTACACAGCAGTGTAAAAATAATTATTTAGGATGTCGCACAGGTATTAATTTCTCTAAAGGTAACAATTTCACAACACAATCTGTACAGTAATCCGTGCCAGCATTGTCTGTCCAGCGTGCCCCCAAAAATCCCTCTTTCAGACAACCAACGCACATGGTTTTTGATTGATAAACAGGTGATGTTTCATCAAGCAATCTCTGTTCTTTCGCTGCTTTTAGTAGATCTAACATGTATTTATTACTGTCTCTAGTTTCACCCACTGTTGTGCTGTCGTAGGCTTCACTACTATCGTATGGGTCCTCCATTTTGACAGGCACATGAAGTTGTGGGAAGAATGTAGACTTTTTGTAGAAAATTGACTTATTTTTGTCTCTACCAACTTTTCTTGGAGCTCTGCCCGGTATCGGAAGACCGGCTTTAGCTAGTTTGGCAAAGTACTTTTGAATTCGGCTCATAACTTGAACTGGTGTTCTTGTGCCAAGGTCATGAGCAATCTTCTTATAACGTCTTGCTTCTATAGGCTCTTCTGGATAGATCTCAAGCAGCTCTTCTAATCTCTTCTGCTCCTCACATGACCAGAGCTGGTTAAATGTTTCAGGTTTGCTGTCAGTGAACTTTCTGCCTCTGACTTTAGGATTGTTATCAAGATCTCTGTTTGACTTACTGTCTTTCATGTCTTCATTGTCAAATGTAGCATCAATGCCGTACTGGTGCCAGTCTATGTTTGGCATTTCTGGAATGGTTTGCCGAGCAGGGAAATTAGCATCACCAGTTTTTAATTGCTCGATAAATGTCAATGGCTCCTCCAAAGCTTTATTCTGAGCCTCAGCCAAGTCTTCAATGTCTTTCAAAGCATTCATTTTCAGTGCTTCTAAATTAACAATATATTTGAGCAGATCACAGTAATCCTTATTGCCTCGTAAGGCTAAGTGATCTGTCTCGAATGCAAATTCTCCGTCAGATTCTGGGTTCTCAGGTTCAATACTTTCCATTATACTCTCCATAATATTTTATATTTTTATTTCTGGAATGATATGTACACATTACTCAATTATGTATTGATTGATTTACCATTTACCACTAAGGTTATAACTTTTATTAAAACACAATGAACGTAATGTCGGGTGTAAAATTGCCATGCAGCCCCAAACGACTCAGTGTTAAACTAAAAAACAAACTAAGTAATGTGCAACACAAGAAATGCAAACCTGAATATAGGAGCACCTCTTTAGAAGGTTGGTCTGGCCGGTAAGTGTACACTTTTAGTGATTTTATAACTACACCCCTAATTATAATTGTCTTCCCAATGTATTTTGCTGAAAAAGTGAAACATAGTTTATTTGAACAGCTGAGTTTTATGAATCAATCACCAACAAAATAAATTCGGTCAAAACCAAAACAAGCAAGTAAGATCAATGACGAAATGTCAACTGTCTACATGACAGAACAGTGTAATGTTCATCAACACTTACAAAAAAACTAAAGTTATGTAGTAAGTAAACTAAAATGCTAAAATTAAAATCAAGCTCAACTTTATGAATAGTTTTTTTTTATGTTTGTAATGAATATAAGAATATAATTCTATTAATTAGTTTCCGAACGTAAGCTAGCTTTTTTACGCCATCTACCAGGTTTAGCAAGAACTACAACGTAACATTTTCTCTTGCGAGACGGTGCTTGTGAATAAGAAATCATTGCCTAGAGGGCGCTGCCTGGATGTACGATGAAAAAGTGATATCGCGATAGACTCCTAGGTGGCGCTGTTCTCTATGAAAAGCAATGCTATTGTAGTCGTTCGTAGTTCGTAGCTGTTTCGTAGCGTAGTGATCAATGGTATTTCAATTGTTTTGCAATTTAATTTACAAAATTCAACAAACTTTTAAAGTAAGTACTAACATGAAACATCATTATTGTTAATTTATAATAACCCTTCTAAGCATCTGTGACGTTGTGTGGCATCTTAAATTAAACACATTAAATTGCTTTATTTAAACACATTAACAAGTACCTAGGTATCAAAATCATCATTTCGATGACATCGTTTTGTTCACCTAAGTTGCGTAGCATTCTTTACTTTGCCTTCCATCTTTGGCAAAGTATTTATAATTTTTTATTAATTAAGAGTAGGTAGGTATATACCTAATATAATAATATACCTTAATGCATGGCAAGCGTATAAAATGCACGTTAAGCGATTTAATATACTCGTAACAACAATCTTTAATTGACTTTTTAAACTTTTGGCTTGGATGTCTAGTTAAATCGACTGGTCGTAAGATAAAATATGCATAAATATATATCATAAACCTCACGAATTTAATCCGGATGTTCCAAAAACTAATGAAAAGTCTAAGCGGTTAAACTGATTTTCTTGTTACATGCCGAATTAGCTTACGATTTTTTTTTCTAATCAAATATATCTTTACATAACTTCCAGATAAACATCTTTGTTCGACGATTATCTATGATTTTTTATATTAACTTAGGTACAAAATGATCTTAAAATATTTTCTAGCTTATGCGTAATATTATTCCAAATTCGATTACAAGTTAGTACGAAACCTGTCACTGCCACGAGAAGGGTTGGACGATTCCAATTATCAATTCGGTGGAACTTGCCCTCGTTTACCAACTTGATGAAATCTTGCAGATCCTAAAACTCTTAAGTAGGTACATTGAAGCCATACAAATGTTGCTCTTTGTTGAGAGAATATTGTATTACGAATACCTAATTTTAGATGGTAATCGGTTTTGATTTTACTCTTCTCCTGAACTAACAAACGTATGTATAATTAATAGGTAACCTTCTCTTTTAGAGGAGGGACATTGTTTAGGTCAGCTGAGGTCTTAAATAACTAATCGGACTGTATGTATGAATAGCTTTAATAATATAAAACTAAAAGTCAAGGTATTTGAAATAACGCGTATGGGTGCCGCGTGCCTGAGGCCCATATTTAAATTAGTATAGTCAAAGATCCCTTTAAATGTATATATTTTCTTTGGTATAGTGTAGACTCATAGTACTTATAGTTGTTTTTTTCTTCGCCGGCGAAAAATGAAAATAATCAAGGTGTTAAGACAGGATAGTCACTAAACTGAGGCCCAATTCCCGTAATTGTTACTGGATAATAAACACTGGATTGCGACTATTTTTAAATTACGGGAATTAGGTTTTTTGATTTAATCGATACTTAAATTATAGATAGATCTTAGTTGCACACCATATAAATGTTTTTTTAAATAAAAAACAAAACAGCCAATTATTACAATCTTGTACGCCGAACAAATGTTTTCCGTTAGGTTATTGGGTGTGATTGCACAATTTTCGAAACTAAACTACCTAGTTAATTTAATATACATTTGTCAGCATTATTTAAAAATATACCTCCACAGAATGACGTTTTATCAATCCAGATGTAAGCTAAATATAAATTTATGTGAGTCGGGCAACGAATCAGATAAATACTATATCTATAAAGGTAAAAATCGGACTAGACGTAACACTATTTACTTAGCTCCTGGAATTCTAAAATGATGACTAAGAAAACGTACATTGTGACTGCGATTCTTGCATGAATACGGACTATCGATAAGATCTTATGCAATATTGGCCGGTGAGCTCAAGAGGCTGGGTCGCACTAGAGAAGCTGAAGCAAACTTGGCCGGCTGCCAACTTCTCGATCACCTATGTAACGAAGCTTTGTAAACTTAAATGGGAGTGAAACTTTGTTAGTTTGAGTTTTTATCATGCTGTAAGGTGAGTGTAAAGACTACAAAACTAGGCGCTCACGAGTTCGACCTCTCAAGTGACAATGACCATTTCTACCTGAGGCATGTCATAATTAAAGTAGGTCTATTCGGTTGAGTCATTATCATTGTATAATGTATTTATATAATGATATGTCTATCCATTATCTAGCCGTCATAGTAAACAAGCTTTGCAAGAATTTATTTTATTGTATATCCATAAGGAGAGTACAGACAAGTAACGGCATGTCAACCTACCCAAAAAGTTAAAGGTCATTGAACCGATTTTCAACTTTAAGTCCGACATGTAGAGATCAATATCAATTGAGAAAATTCGACGTTTTGTGGTAGGTTGACAAGTTGTTGCCTGTACATAGTGGTAGTGGTACCTACATGCCTGTGTAACTTTGTGATACTTCCTATATAAACTATAACTAATAATGTTCATTTATAAACTGCCTAAGAACTACTTTAAAATTTGTTATTTACCTACACTGAAGTGAATCAATAAACTTATTTTATTATTTATTTTTATTATTATAGTCATTGGATTTTTATGAAGTTTCAGCCAGTTATTTAACTGTAGATGCAATCAACATGTAACTGCTCATTTGATTACACCTAATCACAATAATTCTGCTAAATCTGGGATTCATATACAATCACGTCATCGCTCGCAACTCAATTAGGATAATTACAAGCTTTTGGTATACACACGCAGACGTAATATTCGTAGAGTACTTAGCCGTGTGATAATTAACCGATACAACGCTAAGCTAGCACAATTAAAACAGTAACTTAAGGCACGATTGAAGAAAAAAACCTAACTCTAATCCGCGATCTCTTCAAATCTAAATACACTGCTACTATTGCAATGCAATCGATCATATCTTAACCGATCACCTGTTTGTTACAAATCGTTTTATAACAGCTGATTAGTCAGGAAAAGTACTTCTTTTTTTTTAAATTTCTATGTTGGCCACTAGATGTTGTTAATGTAATAGAACTGAGTTACTATTAAACCTAAAAAATGTATTGTCAACAACCTACCATGAAATAATTAATTTTCTCGGCCGATATTCAACTTACGAGGATTCAACGCGTAGAGTTATATATTAATTATAAATAATTTTACGTAGCTGTTGACTGTACAATTTTTTTATATAAAAAATATATAACAAACTAGAACAACTCTTCTAGATAACGTATAATTAAAGGTGGCCGAAATTTATTATTTTCCGATTTAATCAGGATAATTGTTACTCGGAATCGTTAATGATTTCGTAGGAACGGTTCGCGCGCATAAACGTATCGTCAGATATGATCGCCAAGGGGCGAATAGGGAGAACAGGAAATTAATAACCCCCCAAAGGCCGGAGTACTGCCTGCCGTTAATGAGTCATACATACAAAACAAAATTAGTAACTAAATACTGGAACTTAAACACCTGCGTGTCTGTCGATAGGAGAAACACGAGTTCAAAATCGAACCCCAACCTAGGTATGTAATTCTTGTATTAGGGCGACTACATAACTGATATATACACTTAAACTATTAATGATTTTCAATAATCACTCTTATATTCTATGTTATATGGTTCACGATATTTTTAGGTGTATATCTGGTGACCAATTAGATTTATTTTTCTTTGTCTCCTTCTTCTTAGCGTATCTATAGAAAAAAAACAAGCATTATTAGTTACTGACTTAATGAGTTTGCAAGTAGCAGTTGTTTTAAAACGACATAATTATGCACAATTGTAACATACTTTATTTCTGATGGAAAAATCATATTTGGTGGGGAAGGAGTAATCGGCTTCTTCCCTAAAAAAGTAGCAGCAGACTTAGTTGTAGCTTTAAATACTTGTAATTGAAACCATTAACAAAATAAGAAAGTTTACTATCGAACATGAGTATCAATTGAACTTTCTATTTTTATAGTTGAATGTTACAGCACTGTGCCGTTTGTACAAACACTTGAGTTTGAGTTGCTGACGACGATGTTATTTGTTTTATCGACCGGCGGAAGGGTAAACGGAAACGTTAAAAATATTTTCAAACGGCACCGCCTGAGTATCGATGGGCGATTGTTTACTTTTAAGTAACTTTATAATTTGACTGTCATAATCGTAAGACTGAGATAGCAAGAAGTTTATAAAAATAAAATCGAAAGATATTTTTGAATCCGTTTTTTAATAACTAGTTTATAATCATGCATTTTTAAAGCGTGCAAAATGCCTCACGTTGATAATATTCTTTATAATTGTGTGATCATAAAAACATAGTTATATAACTTTATAAATTTTTAGGACTTCAAATTTTCAATAACCATTTTGGCGATTGGCCAGCGCGCAATGGGGAATGGACTAAATCAATGACGATTAGAAGTAGAAGGGGCTTTAGAGAGAGACTTGACCACTCGTGAATGATAGATAGATAGATATATACTCTTTATTGCACACCACACAAAAAAAATAGTACAGAGAAACAATAAATTTTGAATGGTACAATTTAGGCGGTCTTGTCGCTAAGAGCGATCTCTTCCAGACAACCTTCAGGTAGAGGAAAGTTGGAAAAAAAAGTTATGAGGGTTATAAAAATGATCGACATTTAAACCGATTTACTTCATAAATTATAACTCTCCAAACCCCATCCAATTTATTTAACGCGCTTATATATGTGTATCTCATAAAATGTGATTTGTGATTTTATTTATTTATATGTATTTGGCGACCCCTAGAGATTGTAACGCGCTACTTACCTACTAGATAGCAACCAGCCTTGAATAGAACCAGTGAAAGCTTTTTACTTTATAATGGATGTAAGAAATAAAAAAATTACAAAGTGAAAATAGCCGAATGGGCAACGCACACTCATTTTTTCACTTCAATAACTTGTTGTCTTATGGGGATTATACATAAATAATACTCGCTAAAGTGTAAGTAATTTGTTTCAAACAATAACTTTACGATTAAAGTTATTTAGTCCACAATAACCCGAAAGATAGATAGTGTTGCTTTAACTTAGTTACGATGGTAGTAGTAAAGTGAAGGCAACATCATCTTCGTTCATTTTCTTGGCAAATTACTTAAAGAGGAGTTCCAAGACAAAACTGAGATCAAGAATAGTAGCGCACACCATTATTTTCTGTACTTGAGTACCTGTTGGGTAGCTGGAGATAGGGTAGTAAACATTCTAATATCTGACTTGGGTATTCAAAATTAGATCCTATATTTAAGGTAAATGCAGATTGTTTTGAGAAAGAGTGAAAGTATTACGGTTCAACTTTAAGCAAAAAAATATATCTTCACTTTTACGCGTACGAGTAATGAAGTGCATTGATATGACGAAAGCTCCCTATGGGCGATGGTGTAATTAATGACCTTCTATGGGGGTTTTGAGATAGGGCACGCAAAAATAATTTTCATTGATGCAGTTTTTAGGTGAGCTGTTTCTAGCCAACGCCTATTTAGAAACATTTTTCTTCACTTAATATCCCCCTATGTGCGAGAGCGGCGCATATAATTTAATTTATTTACAATGTTCATATACCTATTAACTAAAATATATTATTGTCGGGTAATCAATGCGCTTCTTCAATAGGAACTTTATCAATCGACACAGAAAACTTCAGGTTAATTCCTAATCATCATCATGTCAGCCACAGGATGTCCACTGCTGAACATAGGCCTCCCACAATGACTTTCATTGGGGGGGATTGCCAATACTCGCCACGCTTGGCAGGCGGGTTGGCAGTTTTTTATAAGATTTCGCACGCAGACGCTGCTGCCCGTCTCGTGCTACAGGAATTAGTCGCCTCTTACGACACGCCTCCTGTTGGTGGTGGGGAAGTGTATTCTTTACGACGCCCTAATACCATCCCTCCTAATACCATCGAAGAAAATCTTTTCCTTTTGTCGAACTGGGTCGACATTACTTTTCCTACTCAAATTGTCTAACTCAATTTAGTTAGAAAGTTAAATTAGCTTTCAACAATAAAATTTGTAGGAAAAGTTCGGCAGCCCTATCTCTAGGTAGTGAGACAAAGTAAGGGTGTGTTGTTTTAAATTAATTTGCATATATTAGCTGTGATCGGTCTTGTCTAAACTAGTCATTAAAATACTATTCCTTGTCAATCACTCTGCCGGCCACACTCAGGTAGTAAATGCTCCTGACTAAACTAGTAGTTGCTTTAAAATTTGAAATATGATCTTATTGAACATGTAATTATGCTGAAATTAAGTATTATCTGGCGAATAGCTCGCGAGCAGTGTGTGAACATTTCGCTTCGCAGTACTCGATACAGTCGATAACTCGGTCGATATACCGCTTAGGGAGTTAACGTATAAGTTACGTTACGTTTCTATTTCTACTAAATACATCAAAATTGTGCATCTCTTTCACTGTTAAAAAGGTTAAGTCCATGAGTTCAACCTTATCGCAATTTTACTTACTTACACATAAAGTTTTGCCAAAACTGGTAGACCACTTTCTTGGCCGACCGTACCCTACCGCCATGTTGTCGGCATAAAAACAAACAATCGTACAAAGTGCATAGTACGTGCGCATCAAAAATAAAGTTTTGGCAACGGCTACCAATAAAGAGTGCGTCGACTCGACCCGCATTTGGCCAGGCTTATCCTTAACAGTATCTTTTGTTACTATGACCCATTCTTTACCGAATAGGAACGCACAAACACGACTATTACGATAATACTTTTAAGGTATTATAGGTGTCTGTTTGTCACGGTTATAGCTCTTAGTAAGTGCTCAGCTGCCGAGTTAGTACGTACGTATACTTAGTATAATTCAACGATTCAATTATTGGCGTAGGGCACTATGATTTGCTTTGAGCGCAAGACTGACCTGAACCAGGAGTCGAACCCGAGGCGGGTTCGACTCCTGGTTCAGGTCAGTTTAGAAAACAAACTATTCAAAATTTGCTATGTCTTGGGGTGCTATAAGACGCGCCTCGCAAAATTTATTCGTATCACAAGGATCGCAAAAATCGGATATGTTTATATAAACCAGTTTTTTTTTTGATTACGAGTTACTACGAGAAAAAGTTGTTATATTTGAACACAAGAATTAGCCTCTAAGGGATTAATGATATTTTTAAAATAACCCTGTATAATATAGATATAAACAAAAGACAAACACATACGGAAAATATACTGACTACTGTACTGATCGATTTGAAATGACTTCGTCAAGCTCCTCTTAATTTTTTCTGACCTAAATAACCCTGTATAACATCGATAGTACACGTTTAGCTCATCACGTTTCCTCTGCAATAAATCTTTATTAAGTCAAACATTAATATTGAGACTCTAGAGTAAAAAAGTGCCAGGAGATCGTTTGAAGAGCACGTATTTCATTCGCACTAGTTCAAAGCAAGCTTTAGAGTTTTTTCAATTAAGTAAATGTCGATCTGTTTCAGGCAAGCGAAAGAATAGTATTGATGAGTGACTGTGAAAGTCGCCAGAAACACGTGATCCAATAGTTGATTCATTTTTAGTTGAGTTTTTGTGTGTTGTTGTGTATCTAGAAGTTATACTTACTAATTCAAATTCAAAGCGTTTGTTGCGAATCTAGGTGACACACGTAAAGATATAAAACATAAGTTATCTGGTTTAAGATCTTTATTTTTTTATAAAAGTTAAAGAAACCCTTCTTAATAGAAAAATGATTTTTTCTGTAAGTAATTTATAATTTTGGTGTTTTTTAAATTACTATGTATTTTTTTAAAATAAAACTTAAAATTAAGTTTCAAAAAACCAACATCTATCGGTTATTATGTTTTTACTTAGCTTAATTTTTTACTAACTTTGGGATCGGAGCAATGTATGTTCAATATTTATTTACAGTTTTTTTTTTTTACATACGCAAATAACACTAATTGATAATAATGTCTACACACAGCTTTATTTAAAATTTAAAAGGCATTTACACGTCACTCCTATATACTAAAAAGTTCCTTGTAACCTAAATCTCGTGACCCGTAACGGAATTCCAGTTATGAGCACTGCAGCGTTTAACGGCGCAAGATAGCGACGCCAAGTACCGGTATTACCATTCACTTAAGTTCGTCACTCAAACGCGGGGCAGAAACTTTCGATGGAACTTCTCTGGGTCGCGCATATGCGCCAAGCAGGGCCCGGAGTCACCCGTAGTCTCGTAGTCAGCGTTCAGTCATAGAGCAACCGCCGCTGCGATGCCACTCGCCCGCCCACTGCCGCTCGCCGACACGCGGGAAATCAAAACAATACACAAACTTATCCCACTACGACATCTAATTGTTTAAAGTGCATAAACGGTAATGTAAAGCCTAGAAATACTCGCGATCGTCTGCAGCAGGCATCTGCCGCGTGATGTAATGAGTTTGCCCCCGTTTACTAATGTGATTGTTTCTCCTATGTAAGCGATACGTCTTGCCGGCCTCTCCAAACGTGATAAGTAGCTTGCTATCAACTTAGTGAAGTGATGCTCCATACAAGTGATGTCACCATCTTGCAAAAGTTAAATTGGCAACAAAACATATAATGTACGATAACTACGCCACTGTTGAACCCTGTGTCTGTGCCATGAAATATAGGATTTAGTATCCAAGTTTAAAACAACTTTTTCAAGCGGATATATTTTTAATGCGAAAACAATCCTAACTTTGTAATATAATTTTACTTCGTAGACCACATATCTGTCTATCTTTTCTCAGAGTTGTTTTGATGTCCCAAATAATAATTTAAGTCTATGCATTGCTTTACAAAAGTTCACGACTGTTGGTTTTTCTTCCAAATTATAAAAGACGTAAAGTTCGTAGCACCCGTAGCGAGGCGTAGCCTTGTCTCGGCTTGAAGAATTGGGAAGTTTAACTTTTCGACATTAAATTACTTGTGGGAAAAGAATAAAGAACGAACTTTTCGCTGAGGTTTTAGGAAAAAGATGTTCTAATTAAAGTGAAGTTTTTGACTCGCGAATAAAAAGTGTGGTCGTAAAATAAAAATAAAAATATAGAGTGCTGGTTAGAGAGAGGGTTGTGCGGATGGTGTGCGATGGTGGCGCCATGCTGTGCCTCGAGTCTCTGATGGCGCGGTGGCGCGAGCGGGGGGAGCGCGCGCAGCGGGAGGGGGAGCGGCGGGCGCGCTCGCGCAGCCTTTGCTCATCAGCCGCTGACGGCAGCCTGCTGCAACTCTTGCATAGGCGGGCTAGCAGTGCCATGTAAGTCGTGTTGTGTGTAGCTTTTTCTGCGTGATACAACAGTAAGTTAAGTACTTGTAGAAATTATCTGTACGTAAAAAAATCGCCAAAGAGCACATTGATAGTTTAAAATTAAATTGTATGTCTACACGTAAACTGGCAAAACCAGCTCATAACTTACACTTTTATTTCAATTACCACTTTTTGACTTTAATAAAACGGAAGAATTTGCTAGTCACTCAATTATTGTTTCGTACTCGTAACAAAAATTCCGAAAATTAACAAGAAAAATAGCACTAAGACAAGTGTCAGTAATTATGTAGTAAGTTTCCATTAGTGGATGGCATATTTTAACTGTATTTGAATAATTAGTAGACTAGCGTAGACGCAATACCTCTCAAAGACGGCGGCAAAGCAATTAACTTTCTTAACATGGCATCCGACATCTATTGAAGTTAATCGATATTTTAGCTAACTACAAGTATAAACACAGTACATATACCTACCCAATAGCCATGTAAGCTGGCCCTGCGCTACTTTCTAGTAAAAATAGTTATCTTCATAGTTAACAATTTTATTGTCAGATTTGATGTTCGTACATTAACACATGCGCCTGCACATGATCATTAATGTGGTCGGCAAACTATCTATTAGTAAAAACCTTATAAAAAACCCTGCAGTAGTGACGGAGATTGCAGAACGCACGACAGACAAACGTGGCTTTAATTTAATAAGTATCTAATAATGTCAGGCAATCTATCTTAAGTTACAAATATTAAATCATTCTTGTAATAACTCTACAACTATGTATAATATTGCACTCTGGCTATATTATGTATCTGGTTTCATCATCATCATCATTTCAGGCATAGGACGTCCACTGCTGAACATAGGCCTCCTCCAATGACTTCCACATCGGCCGGTTTAATTTTATTAAATTTTGTATAGTAGGACTTGATAAGCAATACAATTATTTAAATGTACCTATATCTACTTAGGTCGGAAGTACACTTTGGTAAAAAATCTTCACGATATTTTTTTGTATAATTTATCCTTCATAAAACTAATTTGTGGAAAGCCTCCGTTATAAGTAAAAATCACCTCCCATTAAGTCGGAGTGATGTAATTGACAGCGGTAAGCCCCTAAAACGTGAAGGTAATACGTAAAGCTGTTTTTAAATTCGTCCATGTAGTCCAGGCGATAGAACAAAAATAATAATTAAAAGTTTTGCTATTTACTGGTGTGAAATAAAAAAAAAAAGTAGGCGTCGGAAAAGGCATAGTATATGGAACCTTCCACAGTCTTAGTTTGGGGCTAAAACGTTTAGACTCACAAGTTTACGCGTTTAAGAAACAATAATTGCTATAAAAATCTACCTTACTTTAATACAATCAAAAACTGGTCGACTATAAAATTCAAAATAAGCAATAATGGTGCTTAAAATTATTGCTTTTTAAAATACAATCGTATCTAGAAATCGCAAAGATAAAGCGCAAAAATATCTGCTTTGACTGGACTATTAGACTGAATTTTATGATAAGGAAAAGATTAAGGAGAATTACCTGCTTTTCAAAAGATTAAAAAGTTTTGGTGATAAGTAGGTATCTAATCCGTGGCTATAAGGATGATATTTACTTGTAGGTAAAATATAGAAAAGTTTGGAAAATATTTTCTGTCAGTACGAAGCCGGGGGGGTAGCTAGTAACGTTGTAAAGTAGTATTAATCCAGAGGGCCTTGCGAAAGTAATAATCTTTTTGCTGTGAATGACTGATGACAGCTTTCAAGAACTTACGTGGATGGTCCTCGCGTCATAATTAATTGTACTCTTTAGTAAAACTTTGAGTATCTATTTTAATACTGTATCAATTAGTATGAAATTGTAAAAATTTCAAATTTCAGGTTCGTCTTTGCACGAGAAATATTACATAAAATTTGTTCCATTAATTCCTGTTTATGACAAACGAAATATTTAAAAATAAAAAAATACGACTAAAAGCATTACCCTCCTCTGGGTCAGTCAGGTAAAGAGGGAAACAAACAACTTTGGAGCGATCGTGTTTTGTAATTTAGCAAGTATTATCTTTTCAACTTTTGATGACCATGTTTCGGTCTATCTGTGGTGGTTTGTGTCCCGGACTATGAAGCCAAGCTCGGTCGCGGGTTCAAATCCCTCAAGGAGAAAATATTTTGTGATGAGCATTTGTACCATAGATGTCTTAAAAACGGTTTAAGTGCGAGCCGGACATGTCATGTTTATCCATGACGGTTATCGAGTCTCGCAGATTTTTACCGCTTTTTTAGCTTGTTATTTACTTTATTGTACTGTATCTATGAATTAAAGGTTTCTTTACTTGTGCTATAAAATATTGCTTCTTGCCAAATTTCATGATTCTAGGTCAATGGGAAGTAACCTATAGGTTTTGATTCCCTTGCGGATTTGCTGGTATTCAAAATATGCAGCATAAACTGTCGTATCTTTGGATCTCGTTGTAAAAATATTTTTTTTCACGGCTCCAAGGGATGGCCGACTTGAGTATGTTACAGTCAAAACTCTAAACCATTTAAAAGTACTTTAATCTAAAAAAAAACAGGCAAAAGTAGTTTTGACTGCACAGGTAGTAGTTTTGGTTAACAATCATTTGTGTTGAACATCATGACTGTAAGTTCGCGGTCAAAAGTATTTTTGACTAATGCTCCTGGTCAAACTATTTTGCTATAGTTATCCATAGTTTTTAAACTGTCTCTGTGTGGTCACGGTTCTAAACTAACCTAACCAATTAAGTCTTATTAGTTTACGTTTACGTTTAGATTGATTATGCATTCAAAACTTCTTTTGACTAGCTTCATGGCAATAGTATTTTTGGCTGATATTTCAGTCAAAACTACTATTGACAAACATATGCAGTCAAAACTATTTTTGACTGATTTGCCAGTTAAAAGTACTGAGTTTTGACTTTGCAAGTATAGAGGATATTGACAGATAGACAGACATACAGATGGACAACGAAGTGATCCTTTAAGGGTTTCTTTTTTCTTTTTGATTAACAGAACTTTAAAAAGGAGTTTAAAAATATGTTTATACCTTATTTAGTCGCTATGAGACGACGACGACCTCCGTAGCCGAGAGGCGAGTATACCGGACTTGGTGTCGCTATCTCTAAGGTCCCAGGTTCGATTCCCGGTCGGTCAATGTAGAAAAATAACTTTTCTATGTTGTCTCGGGTCTGCGTGTTGTGGTACCGTCGTTGTTTCTGATTTCTGTAACACAAGTGCTTAAGCTACTTATCACAGAATCAGAGCAATGTATGTGATGTGGTACAATATTTATTTATTTATATTTATAGACACGCTTTGTTTAGTTTGAAGCTATATAATGAGGGCTACTGCGCTTGAGGCGCTAGTGTAGGTGGTGTCTGTATGTCAAATGTCATTGAACATTTACATTTGCGGGTTTGTTTTTATTTATTTATTTATTTAAACTTTATTGCAAAGGTGGGTACAATTGGCGGACTTAATGCTATACAGCATTCTCTACCAGTCAACCTTGAGGTAATGCAGATAGTGAAGTTTCCGTGCGGAGTATGGAGTAACTGACAAGTTTATTACATAAATAATAATAAGAATACATACATACGGGAAGTTCAACATTGATGGGTGAAGGCGTAGAGAGAGAAAAAAAGAGAAGAAAAAAACAGAAAGGAAACATTTTATCGCAGATTTTACTTATTATTCATGATTGTTATAGAGATTTATTTGCCAAAAGTATGTAGGTAACTATAGTAGAGTTTTAAGCTACTTGACGACGCGGTTGTTGTAGTGGCGCGGTAATTTGTCTTGAACGCAAAGGGCCCGGGTTCAATACCCGGTTCGAATCAATTCAGAAAAAGACCTATTTTAAAATGGCTCAGACCTGAGTGTGCTGAGAGACGCTTTTGGCAAAATACATTGTTTTGCACCTTGTAACTTAAGTATGTTAATTTCTTACTTCGAGACCACAATAATTGTGTGAATTAGATGTTCACTAACTATACAATGACAAAGTGTTTTTTTTATAAACAAACAAGATAATTGACCACAAAATGATTTAGTGTATACTGTACGTCCAAAAGTGTATAGACTGTATATGTATTGAATATGACTGACAGGAGTAATAATAGAAGTCGTATACCTAAGTTCAAACAAAAACCAAAGGCATTTAATCCATCTGCAAATAGATATTATTTTAAAAGCTAATCAAACACTTTATGCGTGCAAAATTTGCATCGCTTTAAACTATCCCCGTGTAAACTACTTACAGGTAACCTGTTATTTACAATTCTTGAAACGAGAACCTTTATTTAGAAAGTACTTACTTTGTTCGTCGAAGACAAAAACATTTACTATCGGATATCTATAAAAAACGTCTAGACTGGTTCTTCGGCAGGAAAAATTTAAGAGTTAATCCAAAGGGATTTTAGTCTTATTGAAAAACTATGAGTGAGATTATTTCAACTCGATTCTTTGTAAGATTTTAATCATGGCTTAGTCTTTTTGTAATCTTTATTACACATGTAGATTTGTAACCAAGTTGGTGACGTATACGAATAACAACAAGATACTTATGTCAAATACTATAACGTTCTATTCATCGAGCAGCAAAAATCTAATCTTTCCCATATTTAATATCACCTCATCGTCTTAAATAGCCCGCATCATTCCACTGCTCGAATAAGCCTTAATGCACGCCGCTGAGCGATCCTGGCCCATTTTTTTTCTATCTGGTTCCAGTAGTATATTATCGCTCCTTGTCGGAGAGCGCCCTCTCCACCCAAGAACACGTGAACCAGCCCTCTGCCACTTCAGCTTGCCTGTATCATCTTTGATCCTGAAAAACATTACGCACAAGAACTAACTATGCATTGTTGTCATAACTTATGGTAGTTTGATTATAAGAAGCCATAATCAAGATTATTAATTAAACAGAATTAAGATAAAATTTACTAACAGGAGAGGCGGAACCTTCAACTAATTAGCTTGCTCATTATTTAACCTTGAAAAGTGAACTTAACTTGAATTTTCAGAGTAAATCATTTGTATTTACGTAACAATCATTTGGGTAAGATAACACAGCTCTGCACGCAAGGCAAAATTAATCATTATAGGAGAATAAACTTTCCCCTTGCTCTTTTTCATTGTTCTTTTTAAAAAGCTGAGTAAAAAGTTCTAACTTTAGTGGTTTTATTGCTGAGCAAATGTCTCTACCTTAGTAAACCTAAGCATTTTCTTCGATAAGTATCTAACTCTGAAGTTATGTTTTCTTTTTCAATTTACATTGAATATTCTTAGGTCGGGAATTGTAATACATGTAAAATCATGGTGAAGTGACATGTGTCAAAGGTACCGTTTGACTAGTTACTATGTAAGTTACGTAAGGGAAACTACATACCAAATTGTCTATTTATTTTTAAAAACTTTAATAAAAACTGCCAAGTGAGTATAATTCTCGCGTTTCCATCTACACTCTTCTTACGGAACTTGGAATGAGCCAATTATTTTACGACCCGGTTGGTGTAGCGCGGTTATCTGCCTTTTTCGAGCTAGGTTTGGTTTCCGATTCGGGCCAATTCTGAAATCGATACTTTCTTAATTGAGGCTGAGTGTGCAGGAAAACGTCCTTGGTAAAATGAATTGTCTGGTACCTCGTAACACAATAATGTAAATTTCTTCGAGACCATAACAACCGGTGTGTTGTCTGGCGCATTTATTTTTAAAAAAAGAAAAAAAAATTTTTTTTTTATTATAACTATTAAAACGCCAACACGCTAACGTTGTTTCTGCTTAGGGGATTTTGCCTACTATAAGATTTTTATAGATTCTTAGTTATTTAAAGAACCCGGTGTAGACTAGTGCTAGACAGGCTAGATTGATGATTCATGAGATAGCACTAGCCAGTTATTAATTGCATAATAAGGTTAGGAAAGTTTTCGTCGGATGCGTAATGACTCGCGCTATGGTGGCCTACTTTGGGGCAAAGTGGGTCACCCAGGAACGCCCAGCATTGAAGCCGATACACACTGAACTGCGATTCGAAAACGCAACGTGTGCGGAGAAATCTCATACAAATTAGTGCAGTAGATATTGTCGGATTGACAGACGATTTGACGTCAATTTGTGTTACGTGTTTATACCAGAGAATTTCTGGTAAAAAAGCTTTTATTACCTTAAAATGGCGTTTTTTGTTAAGAATTTGCCTTATTATATTGATAAAAACCGATACCGATAAAAATGTGAAAAGATGCCCGTGTTTTGTGAACTAAACAAATCCGAAGCTATGTTTACTGATTACGCTCGTTGATGATTAATCATCATTTATTTAAATTCCTTTTTATATGACACCGCGTCTTTCAGTGTGTCACAGCCTTTAGATGCAGCGAAGCGTATCTCCCCCAATTTGGCGTATATCGTTTGAATATTGGCCCTTAGTCTAGTTTGTATTGATTGTTTGTTTGCTGCTGTTGTTATTGTTGTCCTGCGTGACCGCTATACTAGTGAAAACCAAACAAAAATCTTACTGATTGAGAGATATGTTTTAAAGTTATATACCTATAACTTAAACTTAATGACGAAGACAATTATATGAAAGTTGTACAATAAGATTGAATTGACACTTTATTACACAAAAAGGTTATTACAAACACAAACACAGTTATGTACAACCAGGCGGCCGTATCGCCAAAGCAATCTTTAATAATAATAAGCGACTAAGGAACCTATTTCAAAATAATTAACTTTATTAAGGGCCCCGTGTACATCTCTTTTAAATAAATATTTAACTTAAACCGGAGCTAAACATTACTCGCTCTTAAGCATCTTCAAACAAACTATTAGATACCGAATTTTCCAATAACATTGAAGCTAAGTTTAGGAAAAATCTAGATTTAAAAACAAAAGGGCCTAAGTATCATAGGCGGTCTAATTTTATTTCACTTATCAAGTCAGGCCAACCTGCCTATGATTCGCGTTTATTTGCCCCAGCAATCATCGTAAAGGTTCCCTGTATCTTTCGGCGTGTTTAACGCAGCACTTAATTGACTAAGCCAGTAATTAAAATGGTAAAGGGAGAGCCAAACCATAAAACTTTGGAACGTTCGCGGGTTGAACTAGGTTTATTGTTCTAACAACTTGCCCCACTTCGACTGTGATCTAAATCAACGTGGATTATGCTATCAATATCATTATGCTGTCGCGATTCGGCCTAAAAATTTTCCCTAATCTTTTCAGTTTATCAGTAAAATGTTCCTATTTTTTGTTTACGGCGTAATATAGTCTTGCTGTTCTTTTAAAATTTGTTGTGTTTTAGTCAGTCAGTCACAAATAACTTCTCTTTTGTAAAAGTTGTTTACATCGAAGTTTGACCCGTTAGTAACATTGAAATCATAGAAAAAAATGGATGCCTCTTACATAATAACATCGAGGTAAAGTATTAGTTTGTTTGAAGAATATACTATGTTTTTGATGATTTCGATGTCGGGATGTACCTATGGATGGAAAAGCATGTAAAAGTTACTTTTGATAAACACATTCGCCCTCTTTAAAATATGGGTAATGGCTACTTAAACAAAACCGATTTCAGAAACTGTATACCTACATAACCAAAAATGTATTTGATAAACTTACAGTAAAAGAGTTCCACAACTTTGATACTTAACACGAAAATTTAAAATATGGTTATCATCCAGTTTAAAATCTCTTTGAGAGGAGGCAAAAAGTATTTTAATTTTTGTAGAATATTCACGCAGAATTTAGAATATTCACATGAAAATATTTTAAAAATCAACACATAGAAGGTGAACGTTTATTGTGAAAGGAATTCACTTTTTACATCAATGGCTTTCGAAAGTAGGTAGGTATGTCTTTTTACAAAAATAACAGTGTATAAAATCAACAAACTGTTAAAATAAAAAGAATTTTATGTTTTAATGAACAATTACAATGGTAAGTTATTATTTTTGAGTATATCTTACTTTTCAATAAATATTTTCGTTAACCAGGAATATCAAGATTGTTTACAATATTGGACAAGCAAAGAAAAACTGACTCTACAACCAACAGTTTATTGACCTACTATAAAATAAGCAAATTATTTGACCTATTTTCGACTTAATGTTCAATACGCAAGGTTCATTATTAATTGATAAAATTTAATATTTTGTGGTAGGTGGAAAAGCAGGTGCCTATGCAATATAAGTAACTTTATTTTAACCCTGTTTTATTAATAACATGATATAATTTCAAAACTTTTCGAATTAGGGACTCAAAATTGCTCTCGTTGGGGTCTTAAATGGTTTAAATACAATCCGTCAAAAACCAGAGAATCAACTTCTACGAAATTAATTTTACCTTCCTCAAAGAAACTTCGGTTGTCCTTTGTTGCTTATAAAATGTGGTCCTATTAATAATAATGGTACTTACAAGTATACAGTACGAGCAATGAAATTTATACTTGCGACATATTGCTTTTTCAGGGGTGACTCAGAATCAGTAATTTAATCAATCTGCGTTAGGAACAAAACTTTTTTTTTCCTATCTTCTTTTAAAAAATAGAATACGTGTAAAATTTTGTCGATGAAATTGCACTGTATGTGCACTGCATAAGGTCCTTGTTAGAGCGGCGTCGGTGTAGGCCTGTAATCTCTGATAAATGACGGCGCACTTCGCATTTTATTTTGTTATTTTGGAAATTTTAGGGGTATACTTTATTGCAAAAATACGAAGATTAAAATTAAATATTATTAAGGTCATATTTTTTGATCGCTCTATAGATCAAATTTTGAAAATTTGGTACTTTTTTGCAATGAAGCCCTGTTTACACTTTGTAACTTATTCGTTGTAATACGTTTTAAAGTCTAATAAATGTATATCTATGTAAATTTATAATTGTGACTGTTTAGTTAATTAGCATTTTTCAATAGAATGTAAGTATTAATATCATCATATTTATTTAATTTTAAATTCACGTTTATTTTTTACATGTTTTAAACAACTTTAAAGTTGTTTAAAAACGTATAAAAAGGCGAGAAAGCAATTTAGTTCGAAAAAACAATATCAAAACCTTTTTTGACGACCTTGTATAGTAACAGGGTGATCTATCGCTACACAGGCACCGCCACGTTATCTACTATCTTAGTTAGGACCCTAAAATGTCTGTACATACCGTATTTTATCACTATTAGACAATAGCACGTGTAACTAACGGCCGATGGGGCAAAAAGATTCTAGTATGAAGGCCACGTACCGGCAAGCGCAGCGTAGGACGACCACAAGGTGAACAGACGACCTGGTTAAGATTGCAGATAGCCGCTGGATGCAGGTCGCTTCCAACTGGCCAATCTAGAAGTCATTGGAGGAGGCCTATGTTCAGCAGTCCTATGGCTGAAATGATAATGATATAAGACAATAATTAAACCCACATAGGTTTGCAACATTATCTAACTCTCTTTGTTAAATTTTAATCTATAGAAATATAAAATAAAACTAATTACACAATTTCTGTAACTTTTTATAGATACGAACACAAATGTTCTCATATTAAAGCTGAAATAATAACTTGTAAAGGCTTGAATAACTCAAGGGTTTGCACATCTGTAAGGTTCACACAGAAAATTTTTATGTCTTTAATATAACGCCGTGATCATTCTACGCTTTTGGTATTTTATTTCGTGATTTAAGCAGCCAAAATGTTAAGTAGGATATTTCCAGAACGTTTATCATATTAAATTTAAGATAATCATTTCTACCTACTGAAGAAAAAACATTTTCGTTTAATACCAAAATGTACGACCAAATGACTTGAATTTTATGTATGTTTACTTAAAATCTTTTTAGAGAATGAAATACCCTGTTGAATTTCGCTTTCCTCATCAATATCAAAAAATATGTATTGATCTCTTACAAAACTAAACAGATGATTAATTATTTAGTGAGAAATAAAAAACCTTTTGTTTTAATATTGATCATGACTTTAAAAAAAATAAAAAGAAATATGTCTGTAATTTTGGCTCGTTTTATATAAATACTTAGGAAAAATAAAATGATTAACTTTTTACAAATAAAATCTGTCATTACTTTAAGCACCACAACCTAATTGGGACAATTTAAAAGGTAAATGTAACATGAAATTCGGGAGTAAAACATTTTGACGCAAACGCCTTTTAGTACTTTGAGGACTAAAAACTCTTTGTAGTTTTACAAAAAAATGTTGCGCTATCAGCTACGAGCTACGATGCTACGGCGTAGATCAAAGTCTGTAGCAGCCAAACAAATAATATACAGTATAGATGGGGACAGTTACCGAAACAATTTAAAAGTGGCATAAATTAATGTAATTTAACTTGTTAAATGTTACAATGCCCCTCAAAAAAACCTTGAACTCGTTAACTTTACAATAAAAAAATTATTTAGTTAAATGTTGACACGACTGCAATTTATACTTGTTAACATAGCCCACAGGTTTAGCATAGCCCGTAACAGTTGAGGAGTAAACAACACGGTTTTAATAAACCGTTAGGTAAAAGTCTCCGACCTTGCCAGATTTCCGAGCTTTTTGTCACATTCTAGCTTCGTAATTAGTTCTCATCAACTGAAAATAACGTCTATGTGCATGTAATAAAGTTCTAATTCGTAAGGATAACGTCAACACAAAGATATCAATCAGTAGGAGCCCGCCCGTGGTGACGAATCCCAAAATAAACGTGCTTTGATTTTTTGTGTTATGGACATTAGTTGCTTTCTTAAAGAAAGTAATAAGTGGTTCTAACATTGTACCCTGTCTGAGACGTGTCTTGTGGTTGAATTGCAGCCGTTATCTTCCTACAAACCTTAATAACTCGACTTAGAACACTTAATACAAACAAAAAGTTATATTTATACTAAAGTGGCAAAGTCGTTCAAAGGCATTGGAACTCAAGAAAGTACAACCAATTAGATAATGTTACTTAGAAATAAATATGTGTAAGTAATTTAGTATCTCTGCGCCCCTTTTTTTGTTCCCTAAAAAACCTTTAAAGCCGAAAAAGGTATGTGCTACGAGTAACATGTGCATACAAATACTATGGTGAAACCAGAAATTTGATATCATTTGATATAATTTGACTAAATGCACAAACACTTATTTCTCTAGAGTAGAGAAAAAAATAAACAGGTAGTAAGTTCGTCAATGGGAGAGGCCTATGTTCAGTAGTGGACGTCCTATGGCTGAAATTATGATGATTATGATGAAGTTCGTAAAGGATTTCCTAAAAGAAATGTAGTAAAATACATGTCCCACAGATTAGCCTGTAAAAGGCATTATATGATAGTGGTATAATTTAAGTACCGCCTGAAACGATCTTTCGGAAATGTACTGTAATAATACTAATACTTCAAAATATCCAGGGTGACCCAAAGTCAACAAGTAGACGAAATAATCTGAGATAATTTTCCATCGCAAAGGACAAGCAAGTTTTATGTCAACGCACTGCGGCTCCATAACTAAAGTATGTAATTTAAAAGAAACTTTTTTAACGATCAACATACCTCACTCCCAATTTTACTAGACCTTTATGGTTAAAATTACTCTAACTGTCACTCCATTTCTCTTGCTTGACGACTTTAGCGAGATTCGTTAAAATATAGGCACCTACCTCAAAAATGTATATCAAGAGATAAAATCATTAGTAAACATGAGTGCAGTTAGAAAGGTCACCGGAAATGAGTTGAATGGGACACAAATTATTCACTAGTGACATCAGACATAGTTCCTTATATAGATTTAGAAAAATCTGACGTTGCATTCTGATGCATACATTATTTTTATTAAATGAATCACAGTTTAGTTAGAATGCAGAAAAAACGAAAATATTTCTGTATTACAATAATATTCTGTGCTTAAAGTATTTGGGAAAACTCTGGGGTGATTTTAACTGTAATAAAAATTATTTGTCAAAACTTTTTTGCTTTTTCTTAATCGAATTTCTATTAAAAAAAAAACAGAAAAATATTTACCTTGCCAAATTAGTCAAATATAGCCCGTACTTACACGGGCTTACGTAGAGTATCTGAGCGTACCAAATTCAGTCAAGTAGGAATTCATCAAAACGATCTTAGAATTGAAATTTCGAGCAATTATGATTCAAATAACGCTGAGATAATTGGTGTAATTTAGATGTCTTTGAGTGATAAGCTGTACGAAACGTTTTCAAATGAGTTTATAACATCATTATAATAGCTATCTATCATTTGTTATAGATATTGCGCTTACATATTACAAGGACTTGTAGGACTTCTAAAAATATTTGTTTTAGGAGATATGCCTTGCCTAAAATTTATTCAATCGATTCCGCTCTACGATTTGTTGACGCGCAACGCATTTTACATTTGGATAATTTGTGTGCAGTCTAGCGCATACTCGTTTAGGTATTTTGAATGAAGGATGATCCTGGGATAAAAAAAATGGTTAAAAGTCCTACCATTTTCTGGTACGAACATTTTTTTATTTCCTATTTTGTCCTTGTTTGGTTAAATTTATGTAATTTCTACAAATTGTGACCAAACTAGTATATAAAAAATAATCAAAGTTATAAATAGTCTTAATTTGTAGAAATGGAATGAATTATACCTAACGAAGACAAATTTTTAAGAACAAAAAAATCATTTGTATCCTAAATCCAGACTAAACTAAAAAAAATTGCCATATTGAAGGGCATGATATGACCCATCTGCAGTTACAGGATTATCCTTAATTTTCTGGACACCTGTATAAGGTCTATTTTGTTATTTAACTTCCTATATGAGAGATTTTACTGTTTAATACAAATTTTAGGTACTAAGGGACCAACAAAAACTGACAAGCATCGCAGTCACAGCCTCATTTCATCTTTCCAATAAAGATCTCATGATTTCACAAGTCTTTAGAATTTCTCCCAAGCATTAAGTCAATTAAATGAAATTACGGCTCGCAGTGGTTCCTACCACGGTTGGTAAACATGATTAACGAAGGAGCCAGCCTTTGAGTGGTCGCACTCTGTAGACACCAACCCACCGGTGTGTATCGAAAAGGAAATTCGTCTATTTATAAACGAATTTATCGTAGGAAACTGGGGATGAATATAAAAAGTGCCGTGGGAAATGTACATCCTTTTCTTCATATATTTTTTACGTAAAAATAAAATAATACTTATGTAAAATATCGTTAGTTTTCAATGTTTTTTCAATTAGCCCAAAAATAAGCAAAGGTTTTACGGCCAGTATCGTCCTCATCTATAAAGAAATATAGTGTGGGGGCCACAACTCACAAGTATTTCAGGCGCATCCGGCGTGCGAGTGCCCGTTCACAGACAAACGCAGGAGATGGTGGCGCTGTCATCGCCTGCGCACGTAAGTACAGGATTTTTCTTTTGAAAATGCAGCCTGCTTGGATGCAGTCTTTTTATTTTTAGTTATTTACGTCATACCAATTTTGTCTGTATTTTACAAGAGGAAGTAAAAAATGGCAGCAGGATGTAAATCTATTAGCTGAAGTTTTTTTTTTACGTGCGTATTTATGATGTTATTGTTTTCGTCATGATTTTATTAAAATCATTTTTATTTAGTTTATTGTAATGAATCAAATGTTGAATGGATTACGGGTGTGGCTCTTGTAAAGGTTATTATATTCATCATCATAACACAGGAAAATAAACGTAGTCCCTGAGGAATGCGCGATAAAGTTTTTCTGTGACAAACAAAATAAAACGCAGGCGCTCGTTAAGCAAAAATTCATAAAACTTATTCTCGTAAAACGTTTTTTCTATTTCTTGGTAGTGATACTGAAAACTACATTATTTACTCGAAGTCGTCGACCACATTTAGATTTTCAAAATCGCTATTGGTGAATATTATACCTAAATCGCTCATGATGACAATCGCCAGAATTGGCCTTATATGATAATCGTCGAGATCCTACTATAGGTACTTACACACATTTAAAAATATAAATGCTTTAGGTTCAAAAGTTTGCTGGCGCTCTTCACACAAATATTTTGTTTCGCGAGTTTCAATCCCGCAACCGCCTAACTTAGTACTAGAATGAATGATCGTCATTTAATTGGTTGCCTAATCTACAATAACTTATGATAAAATGTTATAACTTGCAATTTGGTTTTGCGTTAATAATTGTTTTATTTCAATAAATTTAAAAAATCTACACAGTTGTTCCAAAATTTTATAGTGTGGTTTTTGTACTAAAATATAAAACAGTATCATTAACGGGGTTTGTAATATTCATTAGTTAATAAAAGCGAACTATAAAGTTACAACTACAGTTCGCTTTTATTACCTAACGGCAGTCGTGTTTTTTAATTATAATATTTATTTTATACTTTTTTTTTCATACATCTCACTACAAATCTAGTTCGATTACAACTTGAAATCGAAAAGTACATTTAAGAATATAAGGTGCATGTATTTTGTTCAAAACCCTTTATTTTGATACTCAACGTGATAAATTAGAAATATTTATGTTTCTTCAGGCCGCACATTATTGAGTATATACTTAGCCGTATTGTTTTTGTCACCGGAAAAAACATTAAGGGTTCTAACGATACTTTATACCTACATCAAAATCGGTGATGGCGTTAAGACGGTGGAATAAAGAAACTTACACAGATACAAACATGAACCCTCAAAACATTACACTTCTTTTTGGGCAGTTGTGTAATAAACAACGTAAATAGTAATAAGAAGTCGGACCAAAGCCATAAATTTTCCCCAATAATACGTTATCGACGCCCCCAATCATAATTCTAAAGTGTCACTCGACCGCTTATTTTAATAACTTCATAAAGCCTATCTCGCTTCAACTTTGATTAAATATAAAACAGTTATCTTTAGATAATAGGATTAATCAATCCACTCGACCATATCGGCTGCGAAGTTATTTAATAATATATACTACTAGCCACTTTATTATCAACTAGTGCAATAAACTCGAGCGTGTATTGAGGTAACTTTGCAGAGTCGAATATGTGTTAGCCTGATGACATCAATAAATTATCATTAGGCCATACTTTATTAATATTATATAGATAACTTATTGTATTGTATGCCGAACCGAAGAAACTTAGAATTTTTTTTAATAGCAAGAAATTAAAAAAAACATTACCAATATTACAATCTCTTCAAAAGCATTGGCATACATTTAACTAAATATTATAAGCAGGTGGAAACTATTTAGTATTTCGATCTATCACTAAAAGTGTTATTGTGTTCACTTGTCTCAACAAAACAAACGGTGACAAAAGGGAATTGCTGTTATGTCTTGTAATAGTTTCGTCTACGTTAAATTGTTGACGGACATGTAATTACACTCGCCTCGAAAGGGCCTCCGTAATATTAATAAGAGAAAATCGGTAAACTGCCGCTCCCAGTGCATTAACGGGCACCGCCAAAATTATTATGTAGAGAAATAACATCTACAATATATTTTATGGATCGAAATATTCGCTGTGTGCGCGATGACAGCGCCCACAGTGACCACAATTATTGTGGACTTATGATCTCTCAAATTATGGCAACTGGATGATTTGAGAATGATTTTTGGATTGTTTTTCTTCGAAATTAGATGAAAATATCTAAATATAGGTAGTTTGTGCATATTATAATAAGTGATTTTCTAACTTGAACTAAAATATGAATACCTACGTACGTACGGGATTTGAATCGATACAACATATATAGCTTTCCAACCTCAAACTGTGCAAAAAGGGAAAAAAAATGTTTTAGCACAGCAAGTGAGACACGTGGAAGAGCTTAGAACCAACGGACGAAAAACGGACTTAATAAGAGCTGTGATCATATGATAAACGTCTGTAACACAAACTCCATTCAAACTTTTTTCTTTTCAAAGCAGCTATCCATTTATTTACTTGCTCTAATATTCATATTGGTGTTGGAAACGAATAAAACATGCACGAACTATTTTTCCCATTGTTTCTACACTTTATAACACAACACATACCTACCTGACACAATGACATTCCAGAGTTATTTGACATTTCTGCCACATTGCGCGCTGCAATCGATTTGACGGTACCCACCACCCACTTTGCACATAGCGAATACAATATGTCCTGTAAATCAAGGATGACCTTGTAAGCACATGTTCTATACATTATGATGAACAACTTTGTCTTATTTGAAAGAGCCCTTTAGATTAAAATTAGACGTTTTGAGCAGGTTCAAGTAAAATGGGGGCTGTAAGTTAGTATGGAGAAGTAGTTATACTTGCGAGATCGAATCAGAAATGAGATCCGTAAACGAACAAAACTCGCTGACATAGCACAACGGATTAGCAAGCTGAAGCGGCAGTGGGCGGGACACATAGCACGTAGAACTGACGGCCGATGGGGCAGAACGGTTCTAGAATGGAGGCCAGGTACCGGTAAGGGCAGCGTAGGACGTTCACTTACAAGGTGGACAGACAACCTGGTAAAGGTCACAGGAAGACGCTGGATGCAGGCCGCTTCCAACCGGCCAATCTGGAACTCAATGGTCCCCCTATGTTCATTAGTGGACGTCTTTTGGCTAAAATCATAATGATGATGTTGATGACACTTACTTTGTTATAGATTTTTAATGAAATTTCTATTGTGTCTCGATTACGGATGCTTGATGAGTTAATTCATCAAAGCGATTTAACTAAATTTTTAACCGACTTCAAAAAAAGGAGGAGGTTCTCAATTCGGTTGTATGTTTTTTAGGAACAGTTTGAAATAGCTGTTGCCCGCGACTCCGTTCGCATGGTCTTTGTAAAACCATAGTTAGTCAAAACACGCGAACGAAGTCGCGGGCAACAGTTAGTGTTTAAATTTTTTTATACTTTTTTTTGCTAACTGAACTCGACATCTAACGGTACGAAGCTAAGATATAGTGATAGTTATCTTGCGTCCCTCGGGAATCGTATATTTATCCGGAATAAAAAGTATCCTATCTTTTATTCCAGGCTAATATCTATTTCCGTGCCAAGTCTCATCTAGATCCGTTCAGCTGTTCTTCGTTCAGTAGCGTGATTGAGTAACATACATCCATCCATCCAATCTTTCGCATTTTTTAACCCCCGAAGAGGGTTGTTCTAAGTTTAACGTTTATACGTAACGTATCTGTGTGTATAGGTATGTATCTGTTTGTAGCATCGTAGCTCCCAAACGAATGGACCGATTTTGATGTTTTTTTTTGTTTTAAAGCTGGTATTACAGAGATGGATCTTAGCTATATTTGATGAAATGAACATATCGTTTAGCCGTTTGAAGGTTATCAGCTCATTTCTTACTTGACAAAAGTTTATTGCAAACTTTCACAGGTCTGATTAATTCAAAATGATGCACTGTTACCTTACTAGTATTCCCAAGACAAGACAACCTTAAACTGATGCTGCAGCATCAAGGAATCTGTGGGATTCCAAACTCCTAAGCAAATTACTGCAGATACAGCGTGTTTGGGCTCATAATAATGGTCTCAATGAGCAGGTGTTAGATAAATAATGATCGATGCCTTAAGCTGATGCTACACATCAAGAATACTGCGGGATTTTCAACCCCTTGGCAACTGACAGACGATATAGAATGTTAGAGCTCATAAGAATAGTCTCAATGACTAGGTCTGCGGGGTTTCCAATTACTCGGCAATTTACAGCCGATTTAGCGTGGTTGGTCTCACAAGCATGGTTTAAATGAGTATGTGCTAAATAGATGATGATCGAGGCCTTGAACTGATAATGCACATCAAAGAGACTGCTGGATTCCCAAGTCCACAGTAACTCACTGCAGATATATCGTATTTGGACTCATAAGAATGGTTTCAATGAGTCGGTGTTAGATCAATGATGATCGAGGTCTTGAGCTGATGCTGCGCATTTGTGGCGGGTTTTTTTTTTATTTTAAATTTAATTTAGTTATTATAATATTAGTAAGATTACAGAACAACCACCTAAACATAATTAAGATTTTGCAAATATTCTCTAGGATGCGCGTTCTTGCCTCGGAGGTTGTGGCTTGATATTTCTTCGTAATGCCATCGACCTCAAAGTTAAACGGCGGGGAAATGAGATTGTGACTTCGTAAAGTAAAGCCACATGTTTCCGCTACATTTGTCTGTCGCAGACGCACTTATTTCCTCCTGAATAAACGAATACTAAAGACAGTAACTGTAGAGCTATGCCTTTTTAGGTTACATATTTATCGTTTTTTTGTACCTAAGGTAATTTGCAGAGCAAGAGATATCAATTAAAAAACATTAAGCAGTTTGTTGTTGTATGTACCTTTATGTAGTTTGTTAGGTAGGTATGTTTTTTGGCACAAAATTCATAATATTTTTTTATTTCATAATATTTTAACTATCTCATGTCGCGTTATTAGTATACATACTCAAAAGTCGGTGTAAATAATGAGAGGAGAAACAGATTTTTAGTTTTTCAAATATAATTTATCAAACAACAAATGATTCTAAAATCATATCTTCATTGCGAGTATTATTGTTTAGCTGTCTGCTAAAATCGTACCTATGTACATTTTTACTCACGCACAATATCTATTGACCATAGGATTATCGTAGGAACCCAAAGAGCGTCTCGTTCCTCTGTCCGCTTCCAGACAGGCATGACCGACTTTATGCAGAGTGGGTCAGAGATTGCAACTGCGGGCCACAGTCCACATTATTTTTAATGAAATTTTCTCCAATATGAACAAAAGCAATTTTCCGTAGCCACAATTAAAAATATGCTCTCAGAGAGCACGATGGGACCAATATAATTTACAGTTATGAAATTCTGAGCTAGAGTATAATTATAATTATATAGTATTTATTAAGAGAAACTAGTCTAGAACGTCTATGATTTACTGCCATAAAAATAGAGCATTTATATGATTTCAACTCAAAAGGAGAATATACGTCATTATTAGTGAAATATTGATGGTATAAATCAAAAATTCATTACTTTTGAATATTGCATGTAAGCTCATACTCGTATATTCAAATACAGTTTAAACCTACAAATACTTAAATATCCTCGACCAGCACCACCAGAGTAGAAATGCTATGAATGTATTTTATATTGACAGTCTTTAAAATAATAGTAAATTTTTAGGGTTCCGTAGACAACACGGAACGGACGGGTCGGATTATTGTTTTTTACATTTATTTAAATTTTTTAAACTTTTTTATTTAACGAGGTACTTGTGGCTATATGGCGGTAGCGTTTGGTAGTGATAACCAAAGTTAAGCCACCTACGCCGTGGTTGTGAGTCGATGAGTGAGCATTCCAACCATATTTAGTAACATTCATCACAAGCATCTCCGTGCTTCGGAAGGCACGTTAAAAGTTGGTCCCGGCTAATATCACTTGATTATCGCATGAAATACCGCATATTGTGACGGCCAACTACAGAACCACGTAGAACTGACGGCCGATGGGGCAGAAAGGTTCTAGAATGGAGGCCGCGTACCGGCAAGCGCAGCGTAGGACGTCCACTCACAAGGTGGTCAGACGACTTGGTAAGGGTCGCAGGAAGACGCTGGATGCAGTCCGCTTCCAACTGGCCAATCTGGAAGTCAATGGGGGAGGCTTATGTTCAGCAGTGGACGTCTGCTATGGCTGAAATGATGATGATGATGAACTACAGAACCCTAAATTACGCGTGGGCTGACACGCACTTGCTTTAAATAACATATTTATCAGTTGGTTAGTGAATTTACGTAAAAACCAAACACGCTCGATATCTGATACTAATAAAATCTATTAAAACGTCCTTAGCTATAGGAATTTGAGAGTGTATAATGTTAAGCGCCTACGTGATGAAACAAATATGGAGAAAAACAAGTTTCTTTGATCATTTTTAAACTTTGAAGGAAAATAAAACGAGTGTGTAGATAAATAACAAAAGATTTATTTCTTTGAAGCCGAAGATTTCTTAGAATAAGCAACTTTTATGGAACGCCCAATGATGGTACTTTGAGTCTCGTGTCTGGAAATTAAAATCCTAGTATTTTAATTATAAATGTGTCGGTGTTTATTTGTTTCATAATAAATCACAAAGTAACGGCTAAACAAATTAAAATAAATAATTGTTAATAAATAAATACACATATTTCAGATTTTACACAAAGTATACTTTTTATCCCGGAGAAAACTAGGCAGTGTTTTTTTGTACGTCAAATTCTGTACAGAAGATGCAAAATACCGTCCAAGTAAAACAGCTGTAAGAGATTACGGTAAGGCCACTGGTACTCGAATCCGATTGGGATGAATACTATAAGATGACATTTTTACCCCTTTGAGCAACCTATTTCCTAGACGACCGCTTAAACAGATTAGCCCTAACTTTGTCAATTTTCATGTAATATTAAACTTGGATAAAGTAACATTTTTAATACAGCTTGATTTTGTAGACTTTAGTATCTTGGTATAAAGTTTCGGCTAAATACCCTTTTGAATGTTACATTGGAAACTTTGCTTGCTAAGATTGATCACCCCTATTTATTCTGACGTTTTAGTACCGGGTGGCCCCGTTTCTGACGGCCTTCGGATACTATACTCGGATACATCAACGCTGAAGGTCTGTTTTACTACCATTCGGCAATACATGTTACATGATGACACAAGTTAGGAGCGACTCACCGTACTGAAACTACATTTGTGCACTAAATTTTGACCTTGTGTGGTTTAGCTCTGTTTATTATGATGTTAGTTTGTAGTTAAACTGAAATGCAAGGTAAAAATAATTAAATGCATGTACATTTTATCTTAATAGATTGAAAAATGAATGAGGGTTGGCCTAATATTATTATAGAAATGGCTATACCTCTTTAGGTCACGATAGATACCGGCTCGTACCTCGTACCAGAGTGCTAATTACGTACAAAATACTTTTTCCTAGAGGAAAGACTTCTACAAGTGGTACAACCTCGAAAACTTACAAAATAAACGTAGAAGAGTTATGACGAAAGAAAGAATTATGACTTCATATTTCTTTAATAATAATATTATTTCCATCGCAAAAGGGCAGTACTTTAGCAATTATTACCTTAAATTTTGAGCCTGACACTTCTAAACACCCCGTCTTATTAATAAACTCGTTAAATCCTCGCAAGAACTTTATACCAAGGGTAATCTGAATTTATGCAATTTGAGATGTTGTCTTTGACCAGTCTTGATAATGGTTACATATCACTTACATTATAAATTGGTTGACTAATCTAATAAGTCATGGTTAAAATCTAGTAAATATTTTTATTTGTACGATATAGTTATACCTCATCAGCTGTTGCATAACTGTTCGAAATCGAATAGCTAATATTGTGTGTCAAAAAAAAAACATCAAAACATGCAAATAGGCATGTTTAGGTTTTTTTACACGTCCCAATCAATATTTTTTTTCTACCTTACCTTATATTTCACAAATCAATTAAAATATTTGTAATTACAGCATAACATGCATTATTACAGTTTTTTTATTAGATTATGTCATCGTATTTGTAATGTACCAACCCTACCCTTGCAAATCAAGTATAAAGATAAAATATTATTAAAAAAAAATACATCTTATTAGAAAATAACAATTATATGACGAATTTTCTAATGACCATACTTTCTCTGTTAATTGCCTACAGCGAACCCTGACTTTGATAAAACAAAAGAATACTAGATAGCTATACTACTAATTCTGAAGGCAAACACACGTGCACACCATACAATCGAGCAAGAACACTCAAAGTCAGATGTGGTCAACCTTTGAATGTTTAAAACTTTACAATAATTTATTAATATTTAATTTTCATATTGTATTTAGTGAAGTAGGCCTTGAATATGAGAGCATTTAGTTATTTATAATAAGTTGGATATCTTTACATCAATTAACGTTATTAAAGAACATTTACAGAATAAATAAAATGGAGGGAAAAGAGAGAAAATTAAACTTTCAGTCACTCATGCTTGTTTTGGTTATTGGTAGGAGAATTATTAGGAATCTAGAAAAATTAATAAGTGTTTGAAAATATGTCATGTTATGTTAAAGTCAGACTCGTAGATTATAGAAGGTTGAGCACCCCTGGAAATTAGGAGAGTTCGGGTGTCAGCTTTTAAAACATGGGACGCGGGGGATAGATGATGGTTAAATAGGTTTAGCAGCTTAGTCTCGAGACAGTTGACCGTGAGTTTCGAATTCGATTACACCCTGATGGGTGGGTGACGCGAGTGTACGACGGCAGAGAGCGTATGAGTTCGTTTGATTCGTTAGAATACCTGTTGAGAAGTTATTTAATTAATACCTGATGTCAAAGTTGTAAAAATTTTATTTAATAATACTTTTGAATATGAATTACCATAATTTTCATGGATTTTGTTATTTACACCATTTCTTTCAACAGGATTTTAACAGTTTTATTATTTACTTACCATTAGAAAATGGAATGGGGTATATTTGAAAACCTTTTAAACAATAAATGTAATAAATATATTAAACTTTAACCACATATAACTCAGTTTAGTAAGTTAATTATTTAATTGAGATTAATAAATAATAGAATACTATAAATTGGTTGTTTTAACATTTTCTATGTATGTTTGTATTAGATTTTGTACATTTTAGGTTACGAGTATAGTATTTGTTTAAAAGAACTCATTTCCATTTTCTGTTGATATAATGCATGTTAATTTTACTTGTGTTTTACCTTTTTTAACATTTATTTATTGTACTCACTTGAGTGTATTTTACGTACTGAAATTCATTGATTTGTTTTATTTGACGGTTTTGATTACGGGTTACCGGAACCTGTACGGTTTTTGATTACTATTTTAGCGCTTATTATTTTGTGACGTTTTATTTTTGAAATCGTTTTTTTAAAGATTTCTAGGTTCGTAAATATGTATGTAGTTTAGCTGGAGGTACTGTTAGGTAGGGAAACCCTTAATCCTATCCTAATCTCTGTCTTATCCCTCACTCTAAAGGTAGCTCCATTCATTTAGGTTTTTGGTGTAATTAGTAAGTAGGTAGTTAGCGAATGGGCTATTTTTAGGCTTCCATCCTTATTAAATCCTTTATACCATATTCCTATATCCACAGAACTGAGAGAAGAATTTAATATAAATTTTGTACTTTAAATTTTAAATATTTTAAAATAATTTTTGTCTCTTACTTTCGACTATCGTGAGAAGACTACCAAGGGTCAAGTATTTCTGAACGTTTTAAATCCATGCAATGCGTGTTGATGTAGGGATATCGATGGCTTTTTAGGTCACATCTCAAACACCCTATAAATAAGTCATGGGTATCTTTGGATCGACTTGTATTATAAAAGGGTCATTAGTATATTATCAAAGTATAACTGAAAGTGTTGATTCCGGGTGATGCGGGTTGTTGTGGTAATACCGATGACATCACATAGGTCGAAGTCTTCAGGATAGATCTATAAGAGTTGTCATGGGTGTTGTTGGATCAACTTTGTATCATTATGGATTTAACATTTTCAGTTAAGTAATTATCTTAGGGACCCCGTACCTTTGGTTGACTTTACATGAAGTCAGGTAGATTTTAAGTTTAAGTAGTTAGTATTTTATATTAAATATCTTTAGGCTCAGTCATTCCCCTTATTTGCGCATAATTTACGTTAAATGCGTTTTTCAGGTAGGTCCTATTCTTATGGAGGTGACAGATTGCTTTTGGGATAACGTTTATCATATGGTCACCACTCCTGAATATGAGCGTTTGGTGTGGGGCTCTTCAGGGCCCTTCGGGGCTTCAATTTCCTCTTCCTTGAATGCGCATACACCCAGGAAACTCTAGAGAAACTTAATTAAAGCATCCACGTACCTCTAAAAGAATTTGGTTCACTACTATAATCACAACGCACGGTCCTGCCATTTGAACTAGACGATCACACTGCCAATTTAGATTTATAAAGAAAGAACCAAGTAGGTTAGTTAAGTACTTAATTATTTATATTCAGATAAAAGAAAAGATTAAGGGGTAAAGGGGGAATTGTTACAATTGTTGCCGCGTGACCCAGGATCTTAAAAAACACTGGTTCATGTTTTTAGTAGGCTTATCAGCCTACAATTGTTGTCTGTGAAATGGAAAGAGGTTGAAAACGTGGATGTTTGATTCAAGGATATCTGAGTTTGTTGGTGTACGCATTTGAGGAATTTGGAATAGTGGGGGCGGGGTGTTTAGTAAAAATGTCAATGAAAATAGAATCATTCATAGGTCCTGTTTATTTTACGACATGGTTAAAGTTGAGATTTAAAAAAAAATACAATAAGTATAAGTTACAGATTCGATTTAGCTTTCAAAGCATAATTTGATATAAAATTTTAATAGGTTCGGTACGTGTTGCGAAAGTAATGGGGGCGATATTGGATAGTTAAATGTACAAACATGTTCTTACGTAGGTCGTACAGGAACTACAATTTTAATTAAATTTTGTGCGACTATTGTTATATTATTAATTTATAATTATTATTTAATTGTAGGGATTATATATGTTCTACGGAAAATAATATTATTATGTGAATGTTGATTACCTAATTTACGCAAATTAAATGTACAGAGGGCACAAATTACTTTGATGAAACTACACACCAAATACTAACAGGTAAAGCTATTTTTAGAATAGTCCAGTGCCAAAGAATGCGTATTGTATACAACAGAGGTTCTCAAACTTATTTTGTCTACCGCCTCTTTGAATATCAATAATTTTTCAACGCCCAACCAAATAGGCTTTATCGCTTTATTTGGAAATGTCTTAGACAAAGAAGGCACAAAGGCGAAGATGGATTTATGGTATTTTCACTAAATTCATATTTAATTTATTCTACATTATATTGCGGTCTCTCCCTTTTGCTTCCGATATGGTTTTATTTTCACAAATAAGTAAGTAAGTGTTGAACTATCCTACGAAACCTATGTTAAACATTATTAGTTTTGTACAATCAAACAGGGCGAAAATACGAAATAATTAAATCGATGTGTTTGATTTTAATTTTGCTCCTTACCGCCCCTTTAGGCCTTCGGCACCCACAAAGAGGCGTTATCGCCCACTTTGAGAATAACTGGTATACATCAATGCAGGTGTTCTGTTAGTCATATCACATTTCATTTCAGTCAAATAAACATAACAAGATCACAGTTTAGTTCTTTGTTCAAGATTGTCGAATCAGTTAATAGCTTAAGTTCATATTTCTATTCTTTGTTTTGCTAGCTCGAGCTATCATATAAACACTTTGCGTATTTGATAAACAAAGATAACAATCTTGGTCCATAAGCAAAATTTGATAGCTTTAACTTAAACAACACTCGCTTTATCGTTTCGTAGACCTTGAACGTGGGAGACCTTTTGTCACATTAGCGACAAATGTGTTGAAATTTCAAGTGCATCCATAAGTCTAAATGTTGCGTTGAAAAGTAATAAATTACAGTTTAGGGTTTGTCAAGTGTGAAATATGCTAATTGCGTAACAGTTTAAAAAAAAAAAAAAGTTTTTTAATTTACTGTTAATGTAATAGTTTGTTAAATAAGTGATTGATCACAATAGGACTATTCAGTAATCACGTGTTTTAATTGGTACGTGTGTAGTTAATAGTCAATAGGTAGTTTAGGTACATAAAAAAATACCCTATAGCTTAGTGGTTAGAAAGTAAGTAGTTCCTAATTTAATAATATTAAGATTAATTACGATATAAGTGACCGTATAATGGTTTATCGGTAGCAAATGCTTTGAAACATTAAGTCCGCCATACGATAATTAGATTATAAGTCATAAAGATAAAATAAAAATACCTAACCGAAGTCACACGTGAATTCCGTTCTATTTATAATCGATTGGTATTATAAACCCTACTTAGTATCCTATGACTTAGTGGTTGGAGTACGAATATGGCCTCAAATTCGATTACGTGGGCAGATAGGTAACAGCAGATTAGCTGTGTTTCATGGGGCGACTGATTATTAAAATGACGTTTATATTTGATTTTGTACAGATGGCTCATCGGTTGAAAGTGAATTTGGTCCCTGGTTCGAATCCATTCCATGCTTAAATAGTTGTCTTTTTATGGGGGCGTTTAATTAATTAAATATAGAAGATATATAGCTTAGTAGCTAAGAGAATAACAGGTTCTGGTTCGATTCCGGACAGAGTCATATAGATTTCGCTATCACGAAATGATGCTAATAGCTCAGTGGTTGAAAGACATACTAAATCCTTGGTTTGATTCCAGGATATGGTTAAATAGTTAAGATTTATGGGGGCGAATAATTAATTAGAAAAGTTATATATTGCTCAATTTCTGGAACAATGACATAGTTTCTGGTTCAATTTCGGAAATATATTTAATAAGTAACTGATTTAAATCTAGCTTAAGGTCAGATTCAGGTTGTTAGTTATTTCAAACGATTTAGTAGTCATAAAAGTTATACATATAGCTCAGTGATTGGGAGAATAACATAGTCCCTGGTTTGATTGCGGTATTATTTAATGATCAATAAATCTGGTTCGACTCTAGCACAAGATCAGATAGTTTGTAAGGCAGTAGATGTAACTGAGTTATAACAAAAGTTATATATAGCCAGTGGTTGAAGGGTTAACATAGTCTCTGGTTCGATTCCAGTATACATATATTGAGCAAGGGAGGCGGTACGAGTTAAGCACAAGGTCAGATAATTGTAAGTCATCACAGGTGATTGAGTAATTATAAAAGCTATACATAGCTTAATGGTTGGAAAGTTAACATAGTCTCTGGTTCGATTCCAGTATATATTACAAGGCAGTAGATGTAACTGAGTAATAATAAAAGTTATATATAGCCCAGTGGTTGAAAGGTTAACATAGTCTCTGGTTCGATTCCAGTATATATTGATCAAGGGATGCGGTACGAGTTAAGCACAAGGTCAGATAAATGTAAGTCATCACAGGTGATTGAGTAATTATAAAAGCTATACATAGCTTAGTGGTTGGAAAGTTTACATAGTCTCTGGTTCGATTCCGGGGCTATAAACAAATGGATGTTTGGCATAGAGAAGTGTTTGTTTTATAATGATTTAGATATAAGATAGTTCTAATTTTGTGATAACAGGTTGGTGGTTGAAGATAACATAAGTCACAGGTTCGATTCCGTGACTAGTTATTTAAAAAATGACTGAATTTAGAAAAGGTTAAGGGGTATTTTTAGATTTATAGCTCATAGTAGCTGGTTGCTTAATTATGAATTAGATATAAGGTAGTTTTAATTTTATGATAAGAGTTCGGTGGTTGAAAATAACATAAATCAAAGGTCCGACTCCGGGAGGCTGATTGAAAGGATTATTTAATTTAGAAACGCTTAAGGGCTATTATAGATTCATAGTTCATAGTAATAATGGGTTCAACTCGCACTTTACCACTATCTTTAATTTAAATAAAATTACGTTTGATTGCATTGCAATTGACAATATTATTTAGGTTCTGTATTTATAGTATAGACTGATAGTTTAGGTTTGTGTTAAATGTTGCTAGGTGATTTATAGCAAGACTTATGTCACACTTAGGGTTAGTTTGTGGGAGTCGTCTTCGAGATTCGATAATATGAAGAATGAGTTGAAATGAAATAGCATTACTTAAGAAAATTTAGAATTAATTGAATAAAAACTAAAAATAAAGAAACACAAAATATAAATGCGGAACGGGTGACAAACAAGTATTTGCGTAGTTAGCGATCGAGTGATCTCGCAAGTCATAAGCGGCGGCCAGCGTGACGTCATAGCGCAGGTTAATATATGGGTGCTCGATTTCATAGACGGAGCGGAAAGTGGTACTGTGGATATAAAAATAAAAATAAAAAACGTTTTATTGATTTGAAGGGTTTGGTTGCTTGAATTTTGAAAATTTATACTCTAGTTACTTACGTACGTACGTCTACGTATACATTTTGGGGCGATTGTACCAACCCTACCCTTGCAAATCAAGTATAAAGATAAAATATTATTAAAAAAAAATACATCTTATTAGAAAATAACAATTATATGACGAATTTTCTAATGACCATACTTTCTCTGTTAATTGCCTACAGCGAACCCTGACTTTGATAAAACAAAAGAATACTAGATAGCTATACTACTAATTCTGAAGGCAAACACACGTGCACACCATACAATCGAGCAAGAACACTCAAAGTCAGATGTGGTCAACCTTTGAATGTTTAAAACTTTACAATAATTTATTAATATTTAATTTTCATATTGTATTTAGTGAAGTAGGCCTTGAATATGAGAGCATTTAGTTATTTATAATAAGTTGGATATCTTTACATCAATTAACGTTATTAAAGAACATTTACAGAATAAATAAAATGGAGGGAAAAGAGAGAAAATTAAACTTTCAGTCACTCATGCTTGTTTTGGTTATTGGTAGGAGAATTATTAGGAATCTAGAAAAATTAATAAGTGTTTGAAAATATGTCATGTTATGTTAAAGTCAGACTCGTAGATTATAGAAGGTTGAGCACCCCTGGAAATTAGGAGAGTTCAGGTGTCAGCTTTTAAAACATGGGACGCGGGGGATAGATGATGGTTAAATAGGTTTAGCAGCTTAGTCTCGAGACAGTTGACCGTGAGTTTCGAATTCGATTACACCCTGATGGGTGGGTGACGCGAGTGTACGACGGCAGAGAGCGTATGAGTTCGTTTGATTCGTTAGAATACCTGTTGAGAAGTTATTTAATTAATACCTGATGTCAAAGTTGTAAAAATTTTATTTAATAATACTTTTGAATATGAATTACCATAATTTTCATGGATTTTGTTATTTACACCATTTCTTTCAACAGGATTTTAACAGTTTTATTATTTACTTACCATTAGAAAATGGAATGGGGTATATTTGAAAACCTTTTAAACAATAAATGTAATAAATATATTAAACTTTAACCACATATAACTCAGTTTAGTAAGTTAATTATTTAATTGAGATTAATAAATAATAGAATACTATAAATTGGTTGTTTTAACATTTTCTATGTATGTTTGTATTAGATTTTGTACATTTTAGGTTACGAGTATAGTATTTGTTTAAAAGAACTTATTTCCATTTTCTGTTGATATAATGCATGTTAATTTTACTTGTGTTTTACCTTTTTTAACATTTATTTATTGTACTCACTTGAGTGTATTTTACGTACTGAAATTCATTGATTTGTTTTATTTGACGGTTTTGATTACGGGTTACCGGAACCTGTACGGTTTTTGATTACTATTTTAGCGCTTATTATTTTGTGACGTTTTATTTTTGAAATCGTTTTTTTTAAGATTTCTAGGTTCGTAAATATGTATGTAGTTTAGCTGGAGGTACTGTTAGGTAGGGAAACCCTTAATCCTATCCTAATCTCTGTCTTATCCCTCACTCTAAAGGTAGCTCCATTCATTTAGGTTTTTGGTGTAATTAGTAAGTAGGTAGTTAGTGAATGGGCTATTTTTAGGCTTCCATCCTTATTAAATCCTTTATACCATATTCCTATATCCACAGAACTGAGAGAAGAATTTAATATAAATTTTGTACTTTAAATTTTAAATATTTTAAAATAATTTTTGTCTCTTACTTTCGACTATCGTGAGAAGACTACCAAGGGTCAAGTATTTCTGAACGTTTTAAATCCATGCAATGCGTGTTGATGTAGGGATATCGATGGCTTTTTAGGTCACATCTCAAACACCCTATAAATAAGTCATGGGTATCTTTGGATCGACTTGTATTATAAAAGGGTCATTAGTATATTATCAAAGTATAACTGAAAGTGTTGATTCCGGGTGATGCGGGTTGTTGTGGTAATACCGATGACATCACATAGGTCGAAGTCTTCAGGATAGATCTATAAGAGTTGTCATGGGTGTTGTTGGATCAACTTTGTATCATTATGGATTTAACATTTTCAGTTAAGTAATTATCTTAGGGACCCCGTACCTTTGGTTGACTTTACATGAAGTCAGGTAGATTTTAAGTTTAAGTAGTTAGTATTTTATATTAAATATCTTTAGGCTCAGTCATTCCCCTTATTTGCGCATAATTTACGTTAAATGCGTTTTTCAGGTAGGTCCTATTCTTATGGAGGTGACAGATTGCTTTTGGGATAACGTTTATCATATGGTCACCACTCCTGAATATGAGCGTTTGGTGTGGGGCTCTTCAGGGCCCTTCGGGGCTTCACTTTCCTCTTCCTTGAATGCGCATACACCCAGGAAACTCTAGAGAAACTTAATTAAAGCATCCACGTACCTCTAAAAGAATTTGGTTCACTACTATAATCACAACGCACGGTCCTGCCATTTGAACTAGACGATCACACTGCCAATTTAGATTTATAAAGAAAGAACCAAGTAGGTTAGTTAAGTACTTAATTATTTATATTCAGATAAAAGAAAAGATTAAGGGGTAAAGGGGGAATTGTTACAGTAAGTGGCTTTGGGCCGGCCACATCTGTCGTAGAACCGATGAAAAGTGTAGTAAACGGATTCTCGAATGGAGACCACGTCTCGGCAAACGTAGCGTAAGACGCTAACGCCCCCGGCTCGATGGACCAAAGACCTTAGGAAGATATCTGGCAGTAGTTGGATGGAAAGAGCGAAGGTGCTATTTGGCGCTCTTCGGCTAGCTCCAGCTTATGTCCAGCAGTAGACTGCAATAGGCTAAAAATCCATTAACGATGGTGAAATAAAATATGCAAATCGATGCTGCGTATGGAATACGGTTTAAGTTTGTGTTGTTTAGTACTGTAAGACGACTTGTATCTCCAGCCTTAGGTTATTAATGAAGTATTAGTTTAAGCTTTACAAAACGTATATCGTATTGTTCTAGCCAAACGATACACGCTATAATTTTAATTTAATATGCATTTAATCAAATTTTTGTAAACTTAATTTTTAAGATGCACTTGTGTAAATTATCCAATGTTTGAAAATGTATACTTTTTAAATTACTCTTATTATCATTACCCCTTAGCCCAGGAAAACAAGACAATGGAAATTCACTCGGTTTTATAGGTCCACTTAGCGTATAACGAGTTAATATATAACATTTAGTAACTTAGCATGTAACTTTATGTACATTCGAAAGTACTTCTTGTGGACAAATGTGGACAAAGAATCACGTCCTTACTACACAAATATGGCGTAATGACGTCGAGTGATTTAGCACTTTGCCAGGAGTGTGGTGTCGTCATAGTCATAACGCAACATTGTTCTATAAAACTGACAGGGTTGGCCGCTATTAAATTTATGGTCCACGGCAAAAAAATCTTCAAGGCTCTATGTAGTCTAGTGGTTTTTAATTATAAACTCTCTCAGAACTCTGGAAAGGTTGTGTGTTTTTTTTGTAAACTTGTGATTCGACTTTTACTTTAAATTCTTACTAACTTTGAAAAAAAAATACATGAGCTGGCTCTTGATAACTTGATATTTTTTCGAGTACATAGTAGATATGAAATTTAATCAATTTCATTTCTGAATAAATTAACTATTGTTTACTCAATCACGCTTTAACTTCTAAACGGAATCAGCTGAAACGCACACATAAACAATGTGTAACTCTAAATACGCAAAACCTCCCAGGGACTGATTCTGATTCTCAAATACTTTTTAAGTCGTCAAGATCAAAATATTATTAAAAAACAGTCCTGTATTAACTTCTTGGTCACGTAATATCTTTTGTAAGGAAAATATTTTATTTTATTATTTTAATGTTTCCATAAAAAAAGTTGTATTTGAAAAATGAGCTGCACGATGTAAATATTGATCTATCTGAGATTTTTTGCTCTTGTGGGATGATTTTATTGATTCGTCATTACTTGATTATAAAGTCTACGCAGACAAAGAAGCTAGTATCTTAAATTACTTAGAATATGGCGCTATAAAAATTATTCATAATTGTTTGAACGTAAGTCAAACCACTACACTTCTTTCACCTAGTGGAGGTAGGTATATATATATAATTAAGATCCTCAGTCGAGGTTTGTATGTAAATTACTCCCCTAAAAGCATAATTTACATATCGTAACCGCATAGTTTATAGCGACTAGGCGTAATATACGAATAAGGCCATTGTGTGTAGGGTAAATCATTAATAATTATGAAACCTGTATTATTCATCGAAGGTATAATTATTCAATTTAAATTTACCTAATACGTAATGGTAATAATTTCGAAGAAACTTCAAGCAGAAGGCAACAATGAAATTTCATAAACAACAATGGCAGCAAATCGTAATTTGTGATCATGCTCCATAATCAGAACCACATGCGGTCTAAATAATATACATCATTATCATTATCATTACAGGCATCAGATGTCTACTGCCGAAAATAGGCCTCCCTCAGAGCTAATATATTTTTTTGGAACTTCTGAGTATGTTAGTTTGGAAATATACGCGGTAATTGTTCTGAGAAAGACAATTATTTTCATTTTCACAGACAATTCATAGAAATGTTAAATATTTATAGATTTTGACCAATCAATGAAAAATACTTGCTGATTACAACCTAATATGCCTGATGTAGAATATTATCAATACAACCGATTTACTTCTGCAAATAGGCCTTTTACACGTCTCAATTTTATTTTTTTCCCTACCATTGCTTCGGGACAATATTGTAAGCTAAAGCCGTATCATCCGTTTCCACAGCAATGTTGCTGAATGACATTCATTAAAAAGCATTCGTGTTAAGCCTTAATCATCAACGGAATTACTACGTGGAAATATGTAAATAGATAAATATGTATTGCTTAGTACTCCTGCACACGCTATAATTATATTTTAAATGGATCTAATTGTGCTTAAAACTATATCTGCTGTTATATGTATTTTCTGACGACCTCCGTAGCCAAAAGGCGAGCATACCGGACTTGGTTTCGCTATCTCTCGAGGTCTTAACCACTCTGCACATCTATTTAATGTTACTCATTTATGAAAGTTCGGGTCCAAATAATTTCCTAGGCTATTTAACTAAAACGTAAAAAGCTAAAATCTCTCTAATCTGCAATCAAACGACATCAAGTTTTGTACATAATCACATCTAAATATTATCTCATATGTGATCGATGAAGTTCGACACTGTTTGCCTCCAAAATTACTGCCGTTTGCACAAACTTGCGAATTGCGATGCTTTCATCGGAACATGGTCAATCAAACATCCAATCACGAATAATTTCCAAATGCTAATAAAATACATCCTCGCTCGATTCTGACCAGCGTGCCCGAGTTTAAATCGACCGCATTCGGTTTACCTCAGCAAACCTTTTAGGCTCATGTACATTCTGTCGAACAGAGATAATTATCTTGCGCTAAGACTGATTAGTGATTCCAAGAGACGTAATTTAATAGCCATTGATCCCAAATGCATACATAATAATATTTGCCTGCCAATCTACTCTACAATTGGTTCTGATAAATAACATTAATTTTGTACTGCTTTTGGCCAGTAATATTATTAATAATTATGGTCACGTTCATTTAATGAATGGACTGGCATTATAATATGGTTGTTCAAAGTCAATTTACTTTCAAATAAAATAAATAGATAGTTAATAGATATGCGTCAGACAACACATCAATGACGACCTTCGTAGCCGAGAGGCGAGCATGCTGGACTTGGTCTCGCTATCTCTGAGGTCCCGGGTTCGATTCCCAGTCGGTCAATGTAGAAAAATAACTTGTCTGTTTTGTCTCGGGTCTGGATGTTGTGGTACCATCGTTGTTTCTGTAACACTGTTTGGCTACTTCCATTAGATCAAAGCAATGTATGTATGTGAAGTTGTCCAATAAAGTTGTGATGGTCTCAAATTAAGAAAATAATTAGGCGTCTAGAATTCAAAAATTTAGAAAAGTTCAAAAAGGGTATTCAAGCTTTGTGGTCAAGGCAGATCACCGCACCAATAGGTACGTATTTTTGTAAAGTTTAAATTAGTAAATAGTGGAGTATACCTATTTAGTACATGCTTTGTGGTTTACAGATACAATAATTATAATTGATTGATAATAACATGGTTAACTATGTAAAAAAGAGTTATTCACTCAGAGTATATTTTCCAGTAAGTTTGAGTCAGAGGAAGAGAGCATAAATAGCAAATTGGGTAATTGCGTAGGTACGTGGCTACGTCCTAAATTGGCTTTACTACTGGGAGTCACGCGCGCGTGCGGCTTTGAGATATATGCCTAGGTAAAATGAAACATATACAAGACATATAAGGTCTTAATTTGTTAGTTACCTTTCTTCTCAAGAACAACAACTTTTTCTATGTGACCAATATCGTTGTTCATAGCTAGTCGACGCAACGACGGTTTCGATGTTTGTCCTATAGAAAAAGTTGCTGTATTAGGCAGTAGAATCACACTGTACAAAAAAGGTTATAAATCAATTATTAGGACCTTTAATACAAGATTTTTAGTTATACAAATCATCATCATCATCTGTACCTGCAATCCCAGTTCGTCCTTCTTTGATTTACTCCTCTACTTCGCAAGGTCTTGAGCGTCTCTAGTTGTGAGATTATTAGCATGCATGTCAACCCTCACGACGTCAAGCTAGCTTCCTCTTTTTCTAAGACCCGGCGTAGGCGGCATGGCCAGACATTTGTTTCCTACGTAGCTTGCTGGTTTCCGCATTAATTTTTAGTTATACAAATATTGGAACAGATTTATGAAGCTATATCTATTGGCTTTTTGGTCATACATAAAGTAAGTATCATGGATTTCTTCAGCAACAGAACCAGTTTAGATTTTTTACAATTTATTCATTTATGCTTACGGATGATTTATGCAAATTTCGTTTGCTGGTTTGCAAGTTTATGATATAGATCTAAAAATATTTTAGTTTATTTTGTACGTGACTTTTAAAATAAAACACTCCAATATATAACGAATGGAGCAATTATAACGCTCAATCTTCATACTCACTGGGCACATGTTCTTGAAAACGCACCGGCCTTTGAATCTAGCTCAACAAACGTCTATGAAAATGTTATTTTGCATTCAGAGCGCTGTTATTATACTGAAGATAAATTTATTAAAATTTCTGTTTTTCAAGTATATTATTTGTCTACGAAAATGTCTTTTAATAACCTTTAGTTAGTCGCGTCAAAAAAGGTACACTATTAGTCGTCTGGGGTCCCCTGGATCCCATATTTAATTTGCAAAAATAAAATAAAACTGTTAAAGTTTATATTTAATCAAAAACTTAAAGTACAGCATTTTGACTTGATAAAGGCACATAACTGCCAGAAAATTTCTAAACATAAACTTCTTAATCAGTTTCTCAAACATAGTATAAATAGGTACATGAATTGCATATTATTTTGCTATGGTGCTTATTGCACATTTGTCGTATTTGGTTTTGTTTTTCTGTCTATAGATCTCAGACGTATTATGTGACAATGGTCTTTGAAAGCTCGTAGGTAAGCTTAAAAAGCCAGCAAAGTCCCATGGGTTCCATTAGACCCCATGCACCTCCGTATGATATATTATATGATTGAAGCCGTGACTAGCGAAGCACTGCGAAGGGAAGTTTGGCTGAGCTAGGAAGCTACTGGGAGATACAGTCGCTCACGCTGAGTATTTTCCGAATTAAGACAAAAATAATGGTCCAATGGACCCCACGCGACTAGTATAAGGTTAAATACATAGGAATATACAATATCTTTGTTTATCTAAGAGTTAAAATCATATTGAGGTCACACTCACCTTTTGTACCTACTGTGTGTTAAAATGTACTAAATTTAGAATTTACTTACTTAATTTATTTTACACGTCATATTATCGTCAGAAACAGTAGGCAAAGCAATTTAATACATTTCTCTTTCTCCGTAATAAAAATATAAATGAATTACGGACCAAGGTAAATCCTTGTGATCCTGTTTGATTTGTCTGCCTAGATAATCTTTTATTAGCCCACAAAACCAATGTACCTACATGATGAGATGGTAATAAAATATTACGCTATCTTTTGTAAAAAAAACTACGGAGGAAAAATAAATAATTCCGCAACTTACATCACAAACAAAATAAACCTCATGCATAGTTATTGGTTAAAGATATCAAAAAGTTTGTGATGTTTTTGTTTGTGCCTGAAGAAAGCTTTCAAAATACACTATAACTTGTTGTTTATCTAGCTAAACAATTAAACGCGTCTACGTACTTGTTTAGGTATAAATGTTTTTGAATTTAGGGGTCCCTCGGGCAATAATTTTAAGTAAAGTGACATTGAAACACCGTCTCGGACCTTATAAGTAGCTTAAAAAACAAAGTAGCACTCGTTGGGGTTTTAGTTCACGAACGCGCGGCTGGGTCACTTGTCAAGAGATAAGAAGTTATAAATTTCTTTGGCCTCAGTCGATACCGCTCGAGCCCGAAATAGAGTTATGTACAAGGACCTTTTTAACATTCGCTAATGCTAAAACACTTCGTTATAATTGCTATCATAAGCGTTTTAAGATATCTAAACCTATCCATTTAGCATCTTACGTCAAAATACATTTAAAGTTCTGCTTATTGCAGCGATCGCTTGTAACTGCATTACTATAATATAAGCCATTTATTTAAAAAAATACCTTTAAAAATCCAAGGGTAGTGTATAAGCAATAGAAAGGGTAACAAAACTAATAAAACGCAACACTGATTTAAAAACAACTGCATTGATTCTCGCGCATCCATCTTCAGCTGAAAGATCTTAATTATGCTGCTTGTGGTAGAGACGAAATTTGACAAGGCTTCAGTCACATCCTGGTTATATTTAGCAAACTAAATAAAACTATTAACTCAATCAAAAACCAAAACTAAATTTTAAAAATCATTTTTAGATGGTTTAGGCAAAACTGGCTAAAACTATGATTAGAGATGTGTCATTCAAACAGGAATATTCCCCGCATGAGGTATATTTCCAGGAACGGCACATCTCTAACTATGATAGGAAGTAGCATGGTAGAAGGTCACTTGTGACCATCAAGTGTCAAAAGATAAGCCGCTCTAAATGTATCGCGCTGACTTCGCACGTAAAAATGAGCCTCTCGATAAATTGAATTCTGATACCATCTCTGGGATTCCGGTGGCCTCTAAGGTATCATTTATCGATTCCGCTATAAAGAAACATTGCTTGTTAGGGATATTTGTTATGTTACCTACTCAAGGTAAGGATAATCTTTCATCATTTGTGAATATATTTTGTCTCCCAATAAAAGTCGCAGTACAAGGGAGGGTTGAGGGTAAGTATATTTTATTTCATACATCGTAATTTACTTTGACTTCGTTGGTCTTTTTAGATTTTGTGCGCAAAAACACAGATTGTATTAACTAAACTTACGCTAAACTCGCGTTAACATCAGTCTACTACCTCGATTGGTTTAACATAGTTATATTTGTATATTCTTTGATACTTGCTCTTATATAAATTTAATGAACTCTACTGTTTTAGTTATATAAATTCATAAAATATTATAATATTAGACAACATCACATACATTACTTCAGAGCAAAGGATCAGTCCTATGGTAAGTAGCCAAAGCACTTGTGTTACAGAAATCAGAAACAACGACGGTACCATAACACCCAGACTCGAGACAATATAGAAAAGTTATTTTTCTACATTGACCGACCGGGAATCGAAACCGGAACCTTAGAGATAGCGACACCAAGTTAGCTATGGAGGTGTTATGGAGGTCGTCATATGATGATGTCATTATATTAATGATGCATTTATGACCTTAATTAAATGTTTAAACTTCAGTAGTAAGTAATTCGACCATAAACAGATTCATAGGATATAAATCAGCTCTAAAACAAACACACAGTGGGAAATTATACTTCAGCATTTACGCGTTCACAGGTATTTTCAGGGAGTAAATATACTTACCGGGATTACATTTTGTTTTTAGCAATAACATGCTAGTTAAATCTAAGGTAATATTATAACACTTGAAAAAGTCGACCGCATCAGGTGGAAATCTACGTCCACGTCTCATAGCATGCCCGGCAAATGCTTTTCCGCCCGATAAAATTGATTTTTTTAAGTGTTATATTATTACCTTAGGTATAACTAGCATGCAATTGCTAAAAACAAAATTTAATTCGTTGAAACTGTTCTAATCTTAACTGATAGTTAAATATTTATATTGGGTACCGCGGGTGTTGAAAATGGTACTTACTTAGGTATACGTATAGCCACAAGATTGAGCAGACAAAACGCTGGCCTCGACAGCGAGAATCACTTGACAAATTTCGATGGGTTAGCTGACGTCCTTGGTTGCTGTGAAAAGCTTTCGCCCTGCATGCGATGAGACATTAAGTGTTTACAGTTTAGTTAGTTCAAGTAGTATACCAAGTAAATAAACAAGTTTTACTATGGCACCAATATCGAAATCAAAAATAAAGAAAAAGAAAAAAGATAAAAATTTTAAAAAACTATAAACAGCAATTTTATATGTATTGAACTTGTCAAAACGAATCAAACGAGCCCAAACACGAAGGTTTTTCTAGTATTTGTTGAAGAGTCCCACTATCCACCTGACTTCAGCATCAGATCAGCAGCGTGTCAAATTATTGTAGCCATCCGAATGTCAATTACTTACGAAGTTTTTAATCGATATCTCAGTTAGAAATAGGTTGAAAGCTACTTCTAAGATTTGATTACATAGTTAGTTAGTTAGATACAAGTGAAGCTAATAAAAATGTGTTAAAAAGTTCACCTTTCCGTACAAAATAGTCATTTACCCCGACGATAACGTAAGGACGATCAAAATTTTCTTATTTTGTGTAGCGACTTTAGGCCCTTGGTAAGTTTACCTTAATGTGCAGAATATGTATTTTTAAACTTAATTGCACAGGTAAGTACAATTGCGGACTTAATACTATATGCATTCGATACCAGTTAACCTTTAGGCAATGAATATCTTGTTATAAATAAATAATAAATATTGGACAACATCACATACATTGCTATGATCCTAAGGTAAGGTAGCTAAAGCACTCGTGTCATAGAAATCAAAAACACCCAGACCCGAGACAACATAGAAAAGTTAGTTTCCTACTTTGACCCGATCGAGAATCGAACCCGGGACCACAGACATTTTTTATACTTGTAAAGGAAAATAATGAAATTTGGCAAGAAATAATGTGTCGAAAATCATCAATTTTTAGTTACATCGCGTTTTTTTTAACAAACTTTAAAAAACAGCTGTAACAATCTTTGAGACTCAGAAGTTTGTATGAAACCCTTAGTGTACGAATCTGACTCGCACTTTGCCGGGTTTGTTTTCGTGCTGTGCTCATCAAAATAGTACATTGTTAACTTAGGGGTGAAAGTAACTTATTTAGACCCGAGACGCCCGAGCGTAGCGAGGGCGCCAATAGTTTAAGGGACTAAATAAGTCTTTAACCCGTGATAAAAACTGTGCTTTTCATTATTATTACAAGGAAAGTAAAAATAAAAACATGAATTAGCTAAAGATTTTTTTTTTTAATTTTAACAAAATCGTACCAAAAAGTATGCAATCACTACGTTCTACAACCCAAAAAAACAAATGAAGTACGGAATGCTGCTTTCCCGCCAATTTTTTTTCTGTGGCCGGCCAGCTATGCAGCCATTATTTTTTATTTTCGTCATTGAAAAAATGGTAAATATTTTGCCTAAATCTGTTATATTAAAGAAAAAGTTAACTTAAAAGTAAATTTATAATAAGGTTATTAAAAACAAGAAATAATTATTACTTAACTTTAAGTAACTTAATTCAATTATACTTTTTAAATCGCGCTGTGGCTATGGTATAGAAAGTTCCAACATGGTTCAATAGAAATGTAAAAACAGAACTAGTTTTTTCTTTTTATAATTTGACAGCTGTCAGTTGAAAACGATTCTCTCTAGGGCTGAAAAGTATTACCTACTTTCAACCCGCTCCTCAGGCAACTTCAGACCTACTTTCCGAGTATGAGTAATGAAAAAACATTTGTACCTTGCGAGATTCAAACGAAAACCAACACATAAACCACTAAACTAGACTATAAAAACCGGCCAAGTGCGAGTCGGACTCGCGCACCGAGGGTTCCGTACAAACCTGTAGGTACTGTTATGAGTAAAAGTTCACCCATCACGACAATCGAGTCATCATTTCGCTGGTAGTTTTTATGGTAATGTACATTATATATTTTTTTTAGATTTATCATTCTCTTATTTTAGAAGTTACAGGGGGGACACACATTTTACCACTTTGGAAGCGTCTCACACGCAAACTATTCAGTTTAGAAAAAAATGATATTAGAAACCTCAATATCATTTTTAAAGACCTATCCATTGATACTCCACACGTATGGGTTTGACGAAAAAAAAAATTTCGAGTTTTAGTTCTAAGTATGGGGAGCCCCCAAAATTTATTATTATTTTTCTATTTTTTTGTAAAAATCTTAATGCGGTTCACAGAATGCATCTACTTACCAAGTTTCAACAGTATAGTTCTTATAGTTTCGGAAAAAAGTGGCTGTGACATACGGACGGACGGACAGACGGACAGACAGACAAACAGACATGACGAATCTATAAGGGTTCCGTTTTTTGCCATTTGGCTACGGAACCCTAAAACACAGCTTTTGTACTACCTACCTACTCCTATCATTACGAAGAGTGTAACTGAATGTAAAAATGTTACTCAGCTGATCAAGGAAAATTAAGATTCAAGATACAGATGCCTACTTTCAAAAAATATAATTTTTGATAAAAGTATACCCAGCATGCATTTATGTATATTTTTGTATGCAGATTCAGACATATTTCGTACGGACAAGCTGCTGAATTTTTAAGCACGAAATATTGTCTGATATAGCCTGAATCTGTTATTATTATGAATAAAGTTTCATCGCAACATCATCCCAATGAACGATTGCTGCAGTAAATGCAATTGATGCTGCGATTACATTTTATACACCCGTTGCATTTTAATGCAATAATTTAAAAATTAAACAAAATAAAGTCTCATATGTTTATATAGTAAAATATACTGTCAGTTTACATACACACAGCTTTAGAATGTCATCCTTGGACACTGATGGCCGCCTTTTGTTAAATCATACTCATCATAGTTTGAACACAAGAAGTTGTTGTAACTTATCAAGCATCCGTAATCGAGATACTATAGAAATTCCATTGTTATACGGTTTAATGAGACCGCTTGAATGTTGACGAGAAAAAGATATATTTATTTACTATTTACAAAAAATCTAAGCCCATAGGTCCTTGCTTTTTCAAAAACTTATTTATAAATGCTGATACAAAACGTCTCTGCTTAGCCTAATTGTCGACTGGTAGAGAATGCCTCATGGCATTAAGTCCACCTTTTGTATGTTGTTTTTTTATCTGTGCAATAAAGTCTAAATAAATAAATACTTGTATGCATAGATCTAAACTTTTTGATTTTTTCGCGGAGGGACAGCACTTTAAAAGTAAATAATCTTTCAAATTATGATCTGTTTTATTCCAGTAATGTCTTGTTTTGCAAGGAGTCTGGTGTTTCTATTTTAAGCATCAGAAGGGATTACAAGACATTTCAAAAAGCCAAATTTGAGAAATATGAGATTTTTGCAACTACACGCGCAAATGTAATTTTACGAGTACATTGTCTTTGGACAAGACGTCTGTCGGGGCAGCTACGATAGTTAATTAAAATAGCTACTGATTTATTGTAATGTGACACACAATAAACGTTTGAGTTCAAGTTCGATTTTGTAAGTGGATTTGAAGTAGTTAGTAGGTATCATTGTATTTACATAACCAGCACAGTTTCTATTAAAATAATAAAAAAATACACTAGTCATATCTATATTATTAGGCAAAGTTAAAATTTCTTTGGACCATTCACTAACTAGATATATTTTTTAATAAAACACGATATAAACGGTCTCTACCTGTTTACCGTAATATATTTTCGTCTATGATAAAGACATGAATATAATGCAGTGAATAAGACTTTTATAACTTAATATTGAGTTCCGTGCTTTCCTTTTGAACTTAACGACCTGCCTTTATTAGGTTTTATAATACGTTTATTGGCTCTTAAAGCTGAGGTGAATGGAGTAGGATCCATAAACTCACAAATACCATGCAGCATTTAAGATAAATAAAATAATACAGTAAATTGCTTCAGTGCAGTTCTCTTGACACTACAACGTGTTGTCAGCATGCAGTTGCAATGAAATGTCAAGACCACGTCCAACACAATTTGCATAATTATCCATATAATATTGTTAAGCTAATTAAATTTATAAGAAAAATCGAGTAAATTTTTTAAAAAGTCATAGAACAAAAGTAGTACAAAATGTGTAAAATGAGTGGTAGGTCACGCGGTTTTTACGGGACACTGTCTGGCATGTTCCAAGAATAGTATGACATGACATCTTTCTGTATATTTTGGTAAAGAAGCCACATCTAGCGAGAAGACGCTACAATATGACGTTGGTAACCATGATAGTGACGATTTCGATGTCAATCATCGATATCATAGGCTGGGTCAAACATTCACACGATTTTTGCGTTGAATATTGAATAATTAAATGAATGTTGTTGTTTTATGCGACAGTTAAATCTACTTCCCGGGTGCAAAATTCGGTATACTTACTGAAAAAGATACAGTGGCTGTGTCGTGTAAACCTAGCGAGAGTTTTCCGTAGAAACAACATCAAATATATATGACCCTTGCTATTTGTTTGCTAAAAGTAGCTTTTTAAGCAAAAGAAAAACTTAATTTTTAATTTTAACATCTTTATAATTCCGTTTAGTTTATTTTAAAATAAAAAAGTTTGGTCTACTTAGTTTTTCAAAATGGCAAGAGGACAAATTTTTTGTCGGGTCATACCATGATATATTGAGCATAGGATTTATTTATTTAATATGATTGTATGTGTATTTTGTAAGTTATCTCTCCCTCTCTATTTTTATCGCACATGGTGGTGGGTGGGGTTAGCCTTCCGTGTTTTTCGTCTCCACTGTCACTCTGTCCTCGACATCGTCTTCAGAAACCAGTCCCTCATGTCCTTAATCACTGCACTTTCCTATCATGTCTTGGGTCTTCCTGAGGATCTTCGACGACGACGACGAAGAGAGAAAGATGCAGTGCCAAATTACCTACCTAGTCTGGTGGCCTCCTCTTTACGTGACCATACGATTGCAGCCAACCGTTATAAATATGTAATGTATTAAATAATTTATTTACTAATGTGCTTTTTGAGTCACAATATAATAGGTTTATTGTTTACAGAACAATAAATAATTTAGCCCATTTTAGACTAATAACAATAGAGTATTGTTGAACCTATGTTTGTGGTTACACAGCATTTGTGCAACGTGCTTTCCTGGCTCAATGCACTGCTGAGTATCACATGTCGTGACTTCCTCACGGCACGGAGCAATCGAAACCTCAATTGAATGCGAACTTCGGAAAATCTGTTTCTATTGTTACTTTGTTTGGTATTGAACGCAGTTCTTATTTGTTTCTAACCATTTTATCAGACGTTTATAAATAACAAACCGACAAAATGGAAACCCTATTACATTAGGTATATTTAGTAATTTCCCGTCTCATTAAGGTCGTTTTATCCTCGGAATAACGCCAAGTTTAATCTATGGAATGTACATGTTGATATGTCTTGATAATTTATAAATTCTTAGCTAAACAATTATAGTCTTGGTTCTAAATCTAAGTAGTATTTTTAACGTTGTTAAATAGGAAATTTTTAGAATTTAATAGCAATTAGTCTCCTTCATACTTAGTATCAAGTTGTTGTAATGTATTTTGCAAGCGTTATTTTCTCTCAGCCAAGAAACATGTCCCTAAATCGTAATTGACGGTGGCGCTATCCACCGCCTGCATGTCGTCATGTAATGTGGGTGTGGTGTCTCGTATACCACTTTACTCTCTCGCTCGAAATTATATAGAACTATAATTTCGAGCACTTTTTTTAAATATCTTTACTAATAACATGAGACTTGAGACATAACAGGGTCCTAATTAACCAACAATAATACTAAAAACAATCAACTAATCAAAGTTTACGCATCAGTTTGCTCTGAGGAGTCGTCCAAATATTACGTTACGGTGAATGGGGTTATGCCAAATGTGACAATGCATGATAAAGAGATAAGAAAAAAGCGTAACATAGCCCTCAATGTAACGCTCAAGTAAAGTAGGTTCAAAATGACAATGTTTTGCGTGACGTACGAGTAATAATGTGGATGGCTTTTTATACATAATAACTATCCTACTGTAGTTCTACAGCTTGCCTACCTAATATGTAGCTGGAAAACAAATAGTAGTCCCTTTCGACTTTACTACGCGACCACTATAATTAGGCGCATAACATCAAGGCTCTTGTAAGAAGAGAGGAGAATACCAATTATTAATATTACCTAAGAAGTACTCTAATGCCGAGAGTATATTATTGCCGAGCGCGGGCTTATTATATAGACGAGGTGTGAGCGTCGAATCTTTACAACACTCATAATATGCGCTTATTGTGGTTGTCGCGTTATAACTTATTTTTTAGAATTCGACAAAAGAACAATGAATCTATCCCTTTGTAACAGGTCCATTGGATCTCAGTTTTTTATTTTTTAGGGAAAAATCAGATCTTTTAATATCATATTATTTTATACTGACTGTATTTATATGTCAGGGAAATTAAAATTTATCAATTAAGATGTAATGACTTATATTAACAAATTTAAAGTTTATTAAAAGTCGTTGCTTGAAATTAATTTAGGTCTAATGTATCAGGGTTTAATTAAATAAGTTGTTTCGTTGTCAAAGCTTTTCTTTGATACAATCTTACAAAACAATGTATTTTCCTTTAATTTTCCGAGTTCCGTGGAGCACCTCTATCTCGTATATTCCTGAGTAAATAAAAATCTTGGGTTGAATGTGTGTGTGAGAAATGCCTGAACTGGCATCACGTCGGTCTCGCCTATATTGATTCGATCTCCGCAGAGCGCACTGAAACACCGCTGTCAAATGAAAAACTAATGAAAACGAGCCCTGCCCCGGAACCCATCTCAATGTTGAACAACTACTATAGTGCTTAGGGTTTCGTACCCAAAGGTTGCCAACGGGATCCTATTACTAAAGCTCCGCTGTATTTTTTAGGGTTCCATACCTCAAAAGGAAAAAACGGAACCCTTATAGGATGAACGCGTACGCAAGGAGGTATCGAGCTGTAATTAAAACGATATACTCAGGTCTATAGTCTCTTAAAACGGGGAAAAATCAAACTTCTAAGTTAACGTAAAGAAAAAACGGCCGTTTCATCATCATTTCAGCCATAGGACGTCCACTGCTGAACATAGACCTCCCCCAGTGACTTCCAGATTGGCCGCATAGCATTGAAGAGCATAGCCGTTTCCATAGCACGCTGTGCAACTTTGAGCTTTCTTATAAGTCCCATAGTGAGAGGCCACGTTTCAGTTCCATATGTCATCACTGGTAGCACACACTGGTTGTAGACTTTCCTCTTTAGGCACTGAGGTATTTTGGACGACAAGACGTTAAGTAGTTTTCCGAACGCTGTCCAGCCGAGTTGCCGCAAAAAACGTGTATTTCGACACGTTGACTTAGAATCATGAAATTTGGCAAGAAGCAAATATAGTCTTGTGCTATAAACGTAACGGCAAAAGTCCAAAAACCGTAAATTTGTAGTTACATAAAACAAGTTTTTTTTTAAACTCGGAAAATCGATAAATATTTTCAAATTACTTACATAACTTTAGGAAGCTACGGAACCCTCGGTGCGCTGGTTTGACTCGCACTTGGTCGGTTTTTTAACTGTACATAGGTACATTTATTATTTTTTTAGCACATGCAATAAAAACTGGCCACGTGTGTAGGAATAAAAAAATGTAGTCTTAAATATTGTATGGTGGTTCGGAAATCTTCGTGTGCCAGTCCGACTCACACTTAACCGGTATTTTTTTACAAATGACTGCTTTTGCCTTCAATCTCACTTAAGAGTACGCCTACTCAGTTGATACACTACCTATCATTTTCTATTCGGACCATAACAAAGTTCAATGCAATTCAATATATTGATTACATTCTATAATGTTAAACAGGAGTTATGAATAGGTACATTGAAATGGTTTGGCGGTTATTTCTAATAATAAAATATGTACAGTAATATTAGGACTTCTAAGAAAAAAAAAAAAACATATAAATCTTTACATGTGTTATGGTAAGTGTTTCCTTTTCTAAACCATAGAAGGGTAAACAAAACCTATGTGAGCATTTAGCTTGATCTTCATTTTTCTACGAATCAAACATTAATAAATAAATTTACTTTTTAGAAAGAAAGAAAGAAAGAAAAACGTTTATTCGACACACAAGAGAGAAATAAATAATACACAAAACAATATAAATTAGATGTGTCGAAAAGGTGGGGCGCTCAGCATTTGTCGTGACAGTCACGGACTTATCACGACGCTGATTTTCGGCGGGAACCTCCATGCTGGAAAGTGCAGCGAGTGAGTTTTAGTGTATGAATTGTATTCGATTTATGCAAAAACAAACAATCAAAGAATCTCAATTGTTTTTTGAAAGAAACAGAGTAATGTATCGTAATCATGCAACCACAAGAAATTATCCCAACAAAACGTATAGCCAATTAATAAACCAATATAGATTGGTTTACCGTTTATTACTGACCATTTAATTTTATGTGCCAGTAAAACGAAAATCGTTAAAAGATAGCCTAAAGCGCGTACTGACATTTAACTTCGTTTTACAGTTTCAGCCCGTGTCCATCACTTTAACAACACAATAGCTATGAAAATAATGAATGCAGTAAAGGTAACTTACCTTTCCATTATTATTTTACTATCAAAAAATACCTACAACATTACACGACGGAAAATAACTAGGTAAATACCCCTCAACCAACGGGGAAACTACACATTTATCTCGATAGGTGTCTTACTGTGTTTGGTCCTGCATTAGTGATTATTTGATTAATTGTTCTGTCACTGAGGTCACTTATCCAAAATTCTCTACGTTAAGCTTGCTCAGTTGTCACACAAGTGTGAAACTTGCATCATACAAGCAGCAAAGAAATCAAGCATTGACATTTATGAGGACATTAGTTGATAATGTGTTGATAAGACCACCTAACATGCTAGCGCCATCTGAGATTAGCTTTCCCATTGTATAAACATACAATCACTATGTGCTTGTAAAACACGAAATTAAATTTATAATCCATAATGATGATATTATTATCCTAAGTATTGGTCACTACAACTCTCACTGACCTTACCGTAATGTACCAACTAATATAAATAAAGGATTATAAAATACTTCCAAAAACAAAATTCAAAGATTAAACGGTCTTAAGAAATTCCTTAAAGTGCAAGTTAAGTGCACGAATTATTTAAAGAGCTTGTTTCTTTATTTAGTGTCTTATCCCGTAGGATTTACTCGAGCGACCGACTTTCTCAAGTCGACTGTAGCCAGTAAAAATACAAACCAAAGTAAACTTTTTCCGTCTTTAATAAAGTTTTGTATACAGAACCACTTAGGGTTGTAGTTGGTCGGGTTTGCGGCGAGACGCTTGCTTTTATTATGAACCAAACAGAAAGTATGCTACATAATTGCCATCATAATGAATTTAACATATTTTTGGCATCGGTATTATCTATTTATTATTATATACCATTGGCCTTATATATCTAATTATAAAATATGTTACGCTTAAAGATCGAAAACGCTCACTGAGCAAAAAAAATGCTTACAATGCGTTGTGGTCACAGTAAAACATCCTCATGATGAAATTCGTGTTATGGCTCTAATGAAAACACTAACGACGCGTTGTGGCAATCACAGAAAAACCACAAAGCGAAATTCTTAACGTGGCTAACATGCGTTTGGCGTTTTTATTAAAGCCATAACACGAATTTCGTCATGTAGATGTTTTATTGAGACCACAACGCGTTGTGAGCTATTTTTTCGCTCAATGAGCGTTTTCTGTCTTTGAGCTTAACATATATAAAACACAAATATTTATTCTATCTATGACTTTGAAACCAAACGACGTGTCCTAGCCAGCAACCAGCATATTAGGGATTAGGAATCCCCAGTTCCTCTGTTGATGACAGATTATATCCATAGAATTGTAGGGTTGTAGGTATAGGATTAATTATGTTTAAATAGTTAAATGGAAATACTTTTTGCCTGATAAAATGTAAAAGTATGATATAACGTTACAATAATACGTTGCATTAGTTGCATCATTAGTTTACATTAAATTTACCATATAACTGATATTGGCACATCAAGCCATAAAGTGCGAGCGTTGCTTTATGAACGTATTCTATTTCGAGCCAACATACAAACATAGGCTGTTGCCTGCTGATCGGTTCAATAAGACTTTACTATCTGCACTACGTTTTTATTGAACAACATTTGGATTTTATTGACAGGATCTTCGTATATCTTAGCTTAGAAGAAATAAGAATAGGTCGTTTACTTATTGTTGAGACAAAACTTTAGAAAATCGTTTTAGTAAATAAATTGTTTGCCGGTTACCACTTAATTATTATGTTCTTAAAAATAACTATACAACTGACTATTCTCTTGACTAGCTGAAATTAACTCATCCAATCCATTTGGCACTGCGACGTGGTTAACTAAGGGTCTAATGACATCTCAAGGTCAGTGTGCTATGAAGATAGGTTATTATGCTTGACGTTATGTCCAGTATGCAATCAAAAAAGAGGAAATACGAAGAAGAACAAATTAGCAAGTTGAAATGGCAATGTGGGCAAAGCACTAGTGCGGATGGCAACACTTGCCACGATTTACCGCCATCGTCATTATTTTTCTTCTCATCGATCCTCGCAAACTTTCCCAACTTGTAAATAGGGGAAGAATTAAATAGTCGTACTATTTTATGACGTCCTCCTCTGAATTGTGCCTGAGGATTAACGACTCTCTAACAAAGAGCAGATGCCACGGGCATAATGAGAGGTATAAAACAATTCATAATTGTTCTTATACGAGTACGAATTTTATGTACACATAGGAATTGTATTTACTACCTACCTGATGTCTCTTAGATGGGGCAGAGAGCGTCCACAGTGAGTGAGTTACACTTTACTCCATGACATTACTTAGTTTTTCTTCTCGTCGAGCATTGCATGGTTCTTCGCCAGGTATGTTTGGTGCAGCCACGTTTTCGGCTTCCCTTGTGATTCCAATCTAGAGTCTGTGTAGGATTTCTACAGGAAGTGTAGTCAATCCACTTTAACTTGCGGCGTTGGGTCTACGGGCCTGTAGGTTCGAGAAGGTACTTATTTGATACTTTCTTGGTCAAGTTTAATCCGAAAAACACTTGGAGCGAACAAAATCACTTTGGTAACCTTTGTGTTTTTCACCCATAAAACAGCATAGAATTTACGTTGTATCTTTATCTTATTCATTAATTTTCTCATGTCAATTTTTAGCGATTGCCACACAGGTTGAGGCTATGTGAAGGTTGCTCGGTCCTTGGCAATGCGCAATCTCTTCTTTTCTACTGCCGAGGTAAATGAATTTTGGACATGCATCCTCTAAATCATATGTTAGTTGGAGAAGGTTATCAAAAAACAACCAAAATTATATTACATTAAATTAATTTGGCAAGTTATTTACTTACTTACTCACTATATACATAATATTACAATATCGATAATTTCATGTTAAGCCACCTTTTTCGAGTCAACAAGATGCGTACTGTTGATAACGCATTACAATCGTAACGGAATCTGTACTTTTCCGACGTTATTTCACCGGGCGCGACACGCGACTTGATACGGATCTAGTACCAATCACAGTGATTTGTCTGGATCACGTGTATTTTACCGCTAGGCTTTCTACATTGCTGTAAATTACATCGTTTCACAGTTAAGATAAATAAAAGTTTTAGGCTAAACCTTAACTTAAGCTGTAAACAACTACCATTAGCTACCGTTTTTTTATCAGTATCACTAACTCAACAAACAACAACAAAATCTGCCTAGAAGTTAAAAATTATTGACCAAACTAAGACTGGGTAAACTCAACCGCAAACTTTTAATCACAGTCACATCAATATTTATTTTATAGCCTCTACACCTAAATTCAAAAGTATATTGAAAACAAACTACTTAGGTACTTAATTTTGTTTTTCTGTAAACACTCAAATATTGAATAAAAGCCTCTGAAAGCTATGAACCGAGTACATAAACAAGTACCTACAGTAACTCATCAAAATTGTTTGCGGAAAATTCTCTTCAAATATCCGGCCAACTCCTGTTTGTCCAAACAAACAACCAGAACACTGGTTAACGACCGCCGATACAAAAGGACTTTTGAAATGAAAAAAATGGATTAGTAAAGGATCGGTTTGTATTGAGGTCGTGCCATTTAACAAAATTTAATTGAGTTGTCTTTTGTAAGCTTTTTGTTGCATTCTAAAAACGTTCAATATGTTTTACACTTTCTCGTAGTTACTCTAAAGTTTACAACAGAAAACTTAAACAATGCAAATAGCGTTGTTCAAAACTTCTAAATTAATTTGATAGCAACTCTGAAAGTTCAAGGCATCTTTCAAAGTTTTAGTACAATATATGTTCAATTATTTTCACATAATACGTTCGTGTACATGTTCATTTAATTAACCTTAGGAGTACATTTTCATTAAACATGTTTCTAATTTTACACATAGAAGTGCTTTCACAAAAAGCATTCAATACGTAGAAGCCAGTACACTAAGTACCAATTAAAACGACATCGAAGACCTTTTACCATTACTCGTTTCCCGCCCTTTGCTATATAACTTATACTCCTTGGAAATATAGACCCAGGAGTAACAAACGTTGGTAGAAACTAACATTTTTCTTTACATATAAAATTCTTCATTTAAATCATTTTCATGAAAGAATTACTCGTAGAATTATTTAGCAAACATAATTTTAAGGATTAAAGAAAAAAAAATCTGTTTTATTAAATCGTTACGTAGTTTTATAATCTCATTCATATTTTTCACGTTCCCACTTCCTGTTCCATGCCCGCGGTCAAAGCAGTTCTTTCATTAAAATTTATTTCGAAAAAGGTTTGCGATCCACGATACCACAAGAAACTGTGTACAACTCGAATAAAGCTACTTCGATATAAGCGCGGATTCAATTTACTTTTTAATTACTTCTAGTGTGTTTGTTTTAAAAATATATATGGGTTTCATTTGAAAGGAGATTTACTCGCGTGTCTTTAATGGTGCCCTGTTTTATTTGTTGGTTTTCGATTTCCGATGTAGATGTACCGATGTAAAGGAAGTGACTTGAAGAACGCGTCTAATTATTATTGCTAACTATTGGTAGCAGTGGAAAATTCATAAGTTTCGGAAACTACAACACAGTCGAATCATAATATACAGTCTTATTAGTAAGAACGTGACCGGAATTGATAACTGGGTTTAGTGGCTTGCGCTCTGGACAACAGAGCCAGACGGTTGCAAGGTCGAATCCCGCGAGGGGCTAATATTTGCGTCATAAGCACGACCATTGGTAGATACCCAAGCCATGGACGTTTATAAACATATCTAAGTATGTATATTTATTAGTCACCATAGTGCATATTTGCTTAGTTTGGATAGATAAGTAATTGGTGTTATTGTGGAAAGAATTACTTATATATAATACATATTTGTTTCGATTTTATATTGATATCTAAAAAGTTTACTGTATCATGATAGATTTGCGTCACAGACAAAGTTTGAGACAATTTGGTGACAGTATTTCTGAATGTAATCTTTTTATATGTATAAGTATCATAATTCATCTAATAATTCTCTTCTTATCTCTCTTTCTCTCTTCTATTCTAATTCTCTAATAAATCTTTATAATTCCGATATTGTATCTTGTTATTGAAAGTTCTTTTTTAGAAGAAACTTTAACTTTTATGTTTAAAATATTTGCATAACATTATAGTTAATAATACTAACATACATCTTTGTATTATCACCCGTTTTAACCAAATAAATATAACTTATTTTAATTTTTTTATTGTATGAACGATTGCGCATAGAAGTAATGTTCCTTAACAAGTGTATCAAAAATTCAAAAGCTTACGTTAGGGAAAAGATAAAATGTATTCATAATTCTAGGCTCTGAGGCTCTTACCTCGTATTACAACTTAATTTCGTCTGCCCTAAGGTTGTCTGGAAGAGATCGCTTTTGGCGATAAGGCCACCCGATTGTACATAATTGTGTCTTGTTTGTAATAACCTTTAATGTTTTTGTGCAATAAAGTGTCTATCTATATATCTATCTATCTTAACGTGGTAAAGAAAGAGAAAAGACGCGCAAAAAAAATTTATGTTTGCACTTTACTAAAGGACCTCTTATTCGAGGGTAATCTTAGTATATATTTGCCAAAAACTTTTATCTCTTGCTAAGCTATATAAAATGACTGAATAACTAAATGTTTATCAAAATAACAAACCAAACATCGGTTTCCTATTTTCTCAAATATCCTGTAGGAAATAGAAATCGTAAACGAATCACAGCACGTCAACCACACGCTAAAAAGCTTAGCTTCAAATGCCTAAAGCAGATAACTCAATCAAATTATGCGCTACACTTATGTTAATGAATTCACAGTAGGTTGCCGCCGACTCATTAGGTCATAAGTAATATCTGCATAGTGCGATTTGGTCCGATTAGTTATCACAGATTTTGCTCATTTTCATTTAATTCGTTCCTTTGCGTGTGCGAGATATGCTCCGATGAATTCGATAATGGAGATGATGACAATACTGATCAATTGACCAACTTTTTAAGAAGAGCAAGAAAAAAAAAGTTAATTGTGTAATGGTTCTGTAATACATTTTGGTTGAGGAGCACTAGGATTTTAGAATGAAACAGAAGAATTTTTCTCGGTTTTACGGTCTCACAGTAATAATGAATATAATATATTCATTCATAGAAGAGCAACCCCTAAAAGTCTGTCCTATGTTCAACCTTAGGATTTCCCAGGATACCCATTAAGTACCAGCGAGCGTCTGATGTTAGAGGACACAATTGCCTATCGATTTGACCCCTATGTATGTTCAGCGTACTTGATAATTCTCGAGATCGATAGGTAATTTTTTAGGTGGTTCATCCATCTTAGGACACCCCGTATTCATTTTGACTTATAAAAATAAGTTGTTAACTTGGTTCCATACACAAAACGTGGGGACATAATTTATCTCGCAATGAAATACTGAAGTTATAGAGTAGATGGAAAATGTCCACTTTAAGCACATTTCGCACATGTTCGTTGCCGGTTATACTCCGCAGCGTGCAGCACTTTATCGAGTTAGAACGCAATTTGAACTTTGTGATGAACATGAACCTACTTGTGATGAACAAACACTGTTGCCAACACTACCGTAATAACTACTAGAAGTTGATGTTAACTTTGATAGACACGATCAAGATAAAAACGATACAAAACAAATACATATCGAATTTATATAGCCTGAAGGAAAAGTTCTCTCATGCCAACTAAACAACGTAAGCGTTTTTTCAATTATACTATAACTTTTTTTCTCGTGAAGTATAAGTATACTCGTACTAGAAACAAATGCTATGCTCAAAATCTTGTGTTAGTTTTGACGATTCTAAACATTTTTTTATATATTTTTCTGATAATCTATCTGGGCTTTAAAGGTAGTAGTAGGCTTATGAAACCAAAAGGTAGTTTACTTTTAGTGACTATACTCGCCTTAAACTGCACGCGATATTGCGACAACCACAACATATTAGTTCACCACGACTGCGACAGTTATATTTTAAAAAAACTATTATGATGTACAAAGAATATGCCGTTGCATTGTTGTATTTCTGCCGTGTCAGTACCAACGCTGAAAATCAGCGTCGTGATAAGTCAGTCTCAGGCTGTCACGATCAATGCTGAGATTTTTTTGCACTTTTTTAATGTGTTAAATGATCTTGCTTAGTAAGTTACAAAATTTTTGACAATCTTACTTTAATACATAAAACTAATAAACTTGTTAATTTTTTTTAAATTTCATGTCGCACCCACAAAACATATCTGTTTAGCCTAATGGTCAACTGGTAGAGAATGCCACATAGCATTAAGTCCACCATCTGTACAATTTTAATTTGTGCAATAAAGTTTAAATAAACAAATAAACCTTTTAATTGAAACACAATCGTACCAATAAGGTTTCGAGTCAAGATGAGGTGGACGCGGTTTCTTCTGTTAAATGTGTGCATACCTTTAACAGAGAGATCCAATTAACAATATCATTCAACTTTTTGCAGTATAAACCAATAAACCCATGTTTTATACATCTAACTTACCTTATTTCAAATGTAGTCGTCCTAGATTTATAGCACGCGGAATATAAAATACGGATGGGTTCCGACGTCCGTTGGGAGCATGCCTATCGTTTCTGTCGCAGATGCTGACCGGCCTTAAGCTATAAAAATTTAAGTATCATAGATGATATTACAAAATCATTTTATGTGGATTTCACTTCGTTTTAGATGTTATTTGAAAATTTAATTTAACTTACGAGTAACGTTTAAATATTGTCTAGTAATACTCAGAGGCTGAATGTAATAGGTTTGCGCTTGATATTACACTACCAAATGGCCTGCAACATTAAGCTGTAGTCCATAATAATTACATTTGTGTATTTTTTTTCTCTATCAAAATGGCGCAATAGAAAAGGATGATTTATTTCATACATCATCTTCAAAAAATATGGTTATGGTTAAATTCCACTTAAATTCGTTTTTATTAGGAACGCTGCTCTTGCATAAAATGTACACTACAAAGTGTTAAATTTTCCTTACCTATTTTGAACTTAAAAACGAACAGATTGAGTTATCAATTATTAAAATATAACGTTTTCTATTAGGGGTAAGCAGTTTACTGTACCTACCAGCGTAGATTTATGTTATCCGATCGAAAATAAATGAATAAGTAATATATACTAAGTAGGGTCCATTTATTTATTTTATTTAAAACTTAAATCACAAACTTATAAAATGTGTACAAAAGGTGGACTTAATGCTAGAAGCATTATCTGCCAATCAACATATAGGTAAGTCATGCAGAAAGCTTGCAAAAAGATGCGGTAGAAATAAAAGATGCAATAAATTCTACTTCAAAAAACTAAAGCTAAAAATAATCTTAACACGTAAGGTACCTAATCAGTTACTTTTGGAGTCGGTGCAAACGAAAACATCGAATCTCTCATCGGCTGGCACCGACTCCAAAAGTAACTGATTAGGTACCTTACGTGTTAAGATTATTTTTACCTTTTTAGTTTTTTGAAGTCGGTTTCATTTTTTTTATCAAATTTACTTATTTCATCTATTTTTAGTGATAAATCCTAATAACAACAGATCTTAAGAGTGCAAACAAAATTTAACTGCTGAACACCGAACTCATTTCCTATTATTCCACTCTTAGGGGTGAATTTTTTCCGCAAATTTTTATTATAGTATCTTTGAAGTATAAGCTATTCAATTAAAAAAGAATCATCAAAATCGGTTCACATTTGTCAAAGATATTGGGTAACATAGATACAAAAATCAGTTGGCGTGGTATGGAGTTCATGCAATGTTTGATGATTTTCTTATAGGTCCCATCATCAGAATTTGACCAAATTTATATGGGATATATTCTGAAAGTATTGTTTTTCGAACAAAAAAAGAATTATCAAAATCGGTCAATGTAGTAACGAATGATCGCTGAACATACACAAAAAAATAAAAATAAAAAGATTCCGACGAATTGAGAACCTCCTCCTTTTTTGAAGTCGGTTAAAAAGTAAGTTAATAATGCAACAATATTGACCATGATTATAGATCTAGTCATAGATATGCGATCGCCATCAAATCTCCGTAACTCTTAGATTAAGGAACCATCATGTTTTAGACCGTTGCTATACACCTTGTCCTATATGAATGTGCAGCCTTCCTCGCCGTGCTTTTCTTTACCTAGTGACCTTTTTTTCTTTAATAACATTTTTTATTCCGAAAATCCAAAGGTAAAGACTCTAATAACAAAGCAACTACTGCAAATAAAAAACTTATTGTGTTCAAATAATCGGTAAACTACGATTCGGTAACGAAAAAGAACGGCCAAGGACAGCGCTTATAATAGAGGTATACCTAAATAAGTACATACATATTTGTTGCCTGTACAAACAGAAAAAAACTAGCGATTTGTGTTTATGTTTATAGTAAGTTGGAACAGGCTAAAAGTCGCTCTAGTGCATTTGGTTTAGCACCTGCCACTTTTATGTGGACATTGAAAAAGAAATATAGGTCTTATGTTTCGTGACCGCATTCACTATTAGACTCATAATTCTTTCAGTGGCTACTGTATTTTATGTGTTTAACTTGTGACACAGAATACATAATAGTGGTGTGTAACATTTAGAGGATTTTGTGTCTGTTTGTTTTATCGGGATTCATGAATTGGACAAATGCTACGAAAATTTAGCATTTGTCTAATTCATGAAACTCGCGCAAAAAAAAAGAGTTTAAAAGGTTAATAAACTAAACTCCATTTAATTGATTGGTGCCACAGAAAACGACTAATTGTACGTAACATATAAGTCGTATATCTTTTGTTAACAATTTTCAAAACTATTTCTTAAGTTTTAGAATTAAATTGTATTTGCTGGCAGAAACCTGGATATCAACAAATAACGATTGGCATAATCAGTTAAATAATTATAACGACACAAGTTCAAACCAAGTCGAGTTGGTTAGAGTTGTTAAGGGTTCCACGTCTTGACTTGACTTTACCTATGTTTAAGTTGTTGTTGACATAATTTCTACATTCAGATAAAACTTTCCTATCATCCTTTAGAGCGCCACTTCCTTGGCCGAATTTTGAATCATACTATACAAATTATTTAAAAACAAGAAGTTGATATAAAATAACTATTTAAGTTGCAATTAAATAAGAAAAAATTGCCAAAAACTTACTTATAAGCTGATTTGTGGCGTAAAAAAGGCATTCCTAACGTTACGAAAGTTCTTACACAGTCCGAAGCCGATCCTATTACTAGGCAACCCAATGGTTCACCGGAACGGTGCTACACCATGAGTCAAGGAAACGATGAATTTGCGACTGTGTGTATGTGACAGTGTTGAAAATAGACGTTAAGCTGTGTCATATCTATAACAAATCACGCGGCTCTTAGTCAGCCGCACATTTCGCTTCGAACTAAGTCGCGGAGTTGACATTTAGTGCTGCGATGCCCCACTTCGCGCATGCAACATGTAAATTCGACCGCCATGTGTCATGAATGTTTAAATAGTGGTGGAATACTGCATGATGTACACCCGCATGCATATACACATGAAATTAATCATTTCATCGATCTTGTCGAGCTAGTCAATGGTGCGGGTAAAACACATAAAAACTTTTCCAACGTTCTAGTGGTACCTAGCTCTGCCAAATAATCCCTAAAGAATTTTAACCTACTAAATAAATTAAAAAACTTTACCTTACTTTGAGGGTGACGCCCTGCAACCATAGGAAAGGAGAGTGGGACTATTAGACTCGATGTTCTTTGTCTTTTTCTCAGCGCCACCTTTATGCTGCAGCTTAATCGTCTAAAAACCGTCCATCGCGAGTGAGACTCGCCCACCGTAACACTATATTTTATGTATTTATTTGCTAAATAAATAAATATTTAAACATATATTTTTACTTTACATGTCACGGAAAAATATCTCCTTCTTTTCTATTTCATTTTGGTTTACATTCTTTACAAAATTTTCTCAATCAGACCAATAACTCATTCCGTTTAAGAGTTAGAAATCCCCGACAGAATGATAGCAATATGAACCCTAAACGGTTGTAAATGTAGTTGCTGTTAAAAAGCTCTTTGAAAGTAAGATTTGCACAAGTAAATATGGAATTCATTTGCTCTGTTTGAAGAAACAAAATATCTATATTTTCATTTGTTTACCTGTCTAAAAATATTAATAAAATTAAAGTGTCTGTTTGTAATGTCAAATTCACTGATTTTACTAAATGAACATGAAATGATTACGGTATTTATAACAAAAAAAACTATCTTTAATTTTTTGTCTGTTTGTCTTTTTGACAGGACTGATTTCGACCAGATTTTTACTAACAGATAGTTAATGATATAAGGATTTACTAAGGCTACTTTTAATTTAAAAAAAATAAGGCTCAAGCAATTGTCAATAAAATCCGATTCAAATAGGGAAGTTTTAGAATTGATACAAAGACCACGTGAATGAAGTCACGGCCAACAGTTAGTCTTGAATATTAATACCTTACCTTTTATAAATGAGCCAAGCATTCAATAGAGGGAATACTCGGGGCATCGCGATCGCCATGATACTGAGCCGGGAATATTTCTGTTATTTCATATTTTCAAGTTCGCTTCGTCGCACATGAAATACATTCAGATTTTATATCGCCTTTAAAATTGTACGTATCACAGTGCTACGTTTTATCGAAACTTCTGTCTCTCGCTATTGTAATATTATATTCGCTTTTAGAGTAGATATATGCTGCACAATCAATACACAGACTTAACAATGAAAAGGAGATGGAAACGTTTCCATACAAATTTGGGCCCTGGATGTAATTAGATGAAAATGGTGTAAATGAATAGATTAATACTTGGCAAACCTTGACTGAAAATTCTGCGGTTTTTGTCAATCTCAGAGCCGATTAAGTAAGGGTTTAGTAAAAGTAAGGTTATGTAATAAACAGCTGATTTCTGAAATACAAAAGATATTTTAACGTTACTTATACAGTTATTTACATTTAGACCACAAACTAGACGATAACACTTGCACCTTACCTATCCTATAACATTTTGCTATTTATGTGACTTGCAATAAAAATCTGAATCTGAATCAACAACTGGTTAGATAAGGTATACTTACAGACTGAGGTGCAAGCCATTGTTGAAATATATGCAAAGTAATTTCATCGTTTAGGGGTCGTCTGCCTAGTGCATACAGTGACTAGTCGCTGTTACACAGTTTACACAGAGATCCATTATCTTCTGTATCCAGTCCATGCCGGTAGTAAAATCCAAAGTAAAAACTAAGTCAGACGTGCAAGATCTTCCGTGTCCAGATTGAAAGCATTGCAGGGTCGTTCAGGTTAGGTAGGGTCAGAATTAGTATTAGTGAAACAAAGCCGTGGTCAATGAAAAATAAAAAAAATATATGAAATCACACAAACATAACGCACACGCAGTCGAGTGATCTAACGATTATTTATTTATTTGACAAGCCAGCTGTCAGTATCAGTGCACAGAATAAATATACAGTATCGGTTTAATTTAGGTAATCGATTATAATCGATTTTTTATAAGCTAAAATACCTTAATATATTTATTTTAATGCAAATAATTATTTTGTTTGCATTAATTGCCTAGTATAGACCAAAAGTATTTCTTTTTTATCAATTGTGTAATCTTATTTAAATAAATCGATATTATTTTAATTGATTTGGCAGTGACTGCATATAAATCTGTTTTTCTTATTGCTCAGTTTCCAGGAAGAGAAATGGGCAGATTTTTTGTATATTAGGATGGAAAAATATGACCATTTTTTTAAACCATACTTCAACTACTTACATTAATGGCCCAGAAATCCCCGTCTCCTTTGTGACGGTCAGAGGAAGTCTAAAAATATCAAACGCAGAATTTTTAAATAAAAAACACCGTTGAATATGAAGTAAAAATAGTGTATAGATTTTGTAAAATGTACTACCATTTATTTTAAAAACTAACTTTGTATTTTTTTTTTAGTGATATTATAATGAACATTTGAAAGTTTTGTTTATTTAAGATAATATTGGTTTCATTCATAGGTACCAAGATTTTCCGCACAATTCGCAACAAAACCACCTTAAAACATTTCAAGAAAAATCTTGGTTTAATCATCTCGTACTCATATCTCTGTTATTTAAATTTGCATTCCAGGTAATATGTGGCTTGCTAACATGTTTTGATATGTGTATTTTCAGACCGTATAGGTATACCAGACGTAACTGCATTGGACGTACTACATAAAAGCATACAATAACAAGTAGGTAGGTGCTAGGTACCTAGGTTCAGTGTCGGTCGTGCCTGACATGCAACGGTCGGCCCTTGTGCCAGACATTGTCGGTCCGGCTGACATGCCAGGGACACGTGGCCACCTGTCTATTTCATTCCCAATACATTCATTTGTGTTTGTTCATGATAATATGTGAACGTGACATGAACTAAGTTTATATCAAATAGTTATTAATTTATGTAATAAGCATTTGCGTAATAAGCAGTGATCGGAATAGGTAGATAGTTTAACAGCTTTAGTTTTTTTTAAAGATGAAAGTGGTCAAGTGCCAGTCGACCTTGCACCGAGGGTTCAGAATTCTTATAACGAGATATATCGTTACGAAAAACATCGACACTTCTTCGGTTTTTATATTTTTTAATCTGCACTTTAATCACATAGTTTCTTGTAAATTGTTTGGAAGAGATCGCTTCTAGCGATAAAACCGCCTCAATTGTGCTAATCTTAGTGTACTTTTTCCTATCACTTTGTTTATTTTGTGTGTGCATTATACAGCATCTTTCTATCTATGTATACTCTTTTATGATGTAGCAAGTATAAAACCAATTTGTCTTTCTAATTAACCTACTATGTCTCACGGCTGGGCATGCATCGGTCTGTCTCAGGTTCTATGTCTTATGCTTGCTATGCATGTCCAGGTCCAAGTTTTGCCAATCACCCGTGAGGTCTAACAAACGAATCATCTACTTTAGTCACCTTTGTACTTTAGTATACGGTGACATTAATTAACCTTCGTTAACGAATAATAATAAATCTTTTGGTAAAAGTTTAATTCCAATAAAAATTTTGTATTCAACTCTGTGAAACGAAACATGACACGGCAACTCTGTTCAGTGGATTCAATTTATATTTTAATGAGCTTTGTTGTAGTAAATGAGCTCTGGAACTGGCCAAGTGCGTGTGGGCCACATGCAGTGAAGGGTTCTGTAGTTGCCCGTCAAAATATACGGTATTTGTTACCTGTTTTACATAATTAACTTTTTAATCTAAATCATTTTCTTCTCCTAGTACATTTTATAAGTTTACTCGGTGACTTGTAAAGCCTACCAAGCTACGGTCGTATACAGAAATTAATCTTAGAAATAAACATTGATAGATTTAGCAAATTGACATTGATAGATTTAGGTATAGCAGCAATGAGATAATATACAGTCAAATTAAAATAAAGCCTCTGATTTTTAAGCTGACATACAACTATGCTGTGGCTGAAAGATTTCGCTTCCAACCGAACAATCTGGAAGTTACTGGGGGAGGCCTATGTTCAGCAGTGGACGTCCTATGGCTGAAATGATGAAAGATTTAGGCAAATATTTTAGAATACTTAGCAAACATGCAGATTGCCTTACTGAACAATTAATTACTATGTTACTTTCAATTTTTTACTGTCAAACCTTTGTTTTATTTCATCATGTTTTTTTTTTGCTAAATTTATTTAAAGTTACAGGCATCACTAAACTTTCATTTTCCTTTACAGGAGATCTTTTTATAATAGAGCTGAGGCTTAAAAGGGTTATAGAATGTCTAGGCAAAATAAACAAAATATTATTTGAAACAAGACAAGCGCTATACATTTCGGACTTCAGAGGCTGAATTCCCGTAATTTGACAATAGTAGCAATCCGGTGTCGATCTACCCCCAGTAACATTACGATCACAAACGGTATTCTAAATATCTAAATATAATGGTATAGTAGTATGTATGTTTTTAATATAATATTTAGACAAAAGAAATAAGTCTATCCATAGGATAGAAAACGGCTATTATCATTTAAACAGAGCTTGCTAATTACATTTCGACTACACGCTTGTTTTTTTTTAAATCAATAGAAACATTCTTGGATAATAAACAAGTTATGTGAAACATGCAAACTTGCAAAGGCATTCTCCGTAAGATTAATACAATCTGAAGTAATCTGGTAGCCAACTTTTTGCAATCTCCGTTACACGTTTCATTTCCACCTGAATCCAACATCCATCACGGGTATTACCTAACTTTTTACCCCAATAACACAGGGCGTGCTAACTCGCTCGGTGCGGAGTAACTCAATGTCTTAACCATCGGGCTGACTGATTGATGTATTAATATCTCGCCATCTGGCTCATGCTTGGGAGTCGGGACTAAAATTAACTCAGAATATTCATATGTGGTAATATTTTATAGGTGGCTATGGTATCAATCAATGTTCATTTTGCTAAACAAGCGGTTACAGATACACTATTTCAAGCATGTAGAAACTACCTATAAGTTTGAGATTACTTTAAACACTAGCCACGAGGCGATGGCCTCGCGCGAAAACCAGCGCCTAAAGCGCTGCTGAGCGCGGCAGCATTTACCACCCAAAATGGCTTGGTATGGTTTTGCACTTTTACAGATATTACAAAAAATACATGCAATACATAATTTTTTTAAAACTAGTTTCATAAAATATAAGAGTTATGCGACACATAAACATGCATTGTTAAATGAATATTACGTGTTAAATATAAGTCAATCACGTAAAGAAAAACGTTTTGTAAATATTTCATTCATTTGCAGTAAATAATTTATGTATCTGTATATAAACAATAAAATTGCTAGTTTCGTATGAATTCAGACCATCAATTAATGTGCGTTATCAAATAATAATAAAAAAAACTTGTCCTGTAGATTTTTATTTTATTTTACAGGACAAGTTTTTTTTTAAATTAAAAAACGGTTATCAATTGTTATTTACAACCGCACGCAACGTAAACATAGATAGCGTTTAAAATTCTTACTTGTTTTACCAAATATTGTCAAAAACCGTAGAAAACAATATATTCTTTGATTTTACATAATATTAGTAAAAATAATATAATATATATAGATAATATAATATAAATAACTAGCTAAAAATCATTGAAGGCTGCCACCGCCGTTTTAGGTTACTATTCACAAATGTTCATATCATATTACTATTATATTATGATATAGAAAGATTATTATTACAATAAAAACTACATAAATTGTAAACATGTTGAATTATTGCACTTTTCAATATAACAAAGAAATTAGGTATTTATTCAATTGATAACTCTCTAGAAGAACACAACACCGACACACAAACTTTACACAAAACTTCGCAGCACTACTGGGGCTAGTTCTTATTCTATGGCCATAGAGATTTTGCTTCTCAGTAATAGTGCTGTCCAACTAGAATCAGTTTCAATTGAATTGTTCTCGAAAGACACGTCTTAAAATTTAATGAGTAACATTTTACACCACAAGTAACGGAATCAGCTGTGGCCGCGAATCCGAGCCCGAATCGCTTCGGCACTTGCGCGTCGGGTATCAACTTCAGCAGCCCGCAGCGCCCGAGTGGCTAGGTTTTTAGTCCTTATTCGAACCAGGCCTGTTTTTGAAAAGGATTACTGCATTATTCATACTTCATCACCATCATGAACAGCTCACGTCATCATCATCATTTCAGCCATAGGACGTCCACCTTCATAATTAATATATATAAGCCTACCTTCATAAAAAACCGACAGCTAACCATAATTATTAATTACGTATTCAACAATAAACAATAAATATTCTATAACCATTTTGTCGTCTACCTGTACTTATTCCTTACTAAAGCGCGCAACTTAAATCGTTTCTGTGCAATTTAACCAATGTTAGGCTGCCGCGAGATCGCCTACTGTTTTACGCAAACTTACTCAATTTTCACTCACAGCCTACCCCCATCTGAAACCAATGCACGCCCCTGCGTCCACTGCTGAACAAAGGCCACCTCCAATGACTTATCATCGGAGGGGATGGCCAATACTCGCAACGCTTGGCAGGCGGGTTTCCTTTTCCACCCCCTGCCAGCAGCTTTTCGTATAGGTATCATCGCTCCATCTTGTTAGATATCTTCACTAAATGTCTGTTAGGTATCTTAACTAAATGTATACTTAATCAATTAATTCCAAGTCATCTAGGGACGGCGCAGCATGTTTCCCTCTGCATTCGGGACCTCCATTAAATCATTCGTCATCAAGTCCCCCTTCTTTATCATGATATTCTTCTAACGATATTAAAAAGGATTTTAATATCATTGAATTCCTCACAACATTTTATCTAAATAAATCAATATATCTCTGAAACATAGGACATAAATATTTATTTTAAATTAAAGGAAAAATCACACTAGCAAAGACTGTCCCAGTTCTAGAATACCGCACTCTCCTCATTTTGATACACCGCGCGCCGGGTCAGTACATAGACATAGGGTCAGGAACTCGAGACAGTCATCAGTGGCCACTTCTTCTAAACTGAGCTCAGGGGAATCTCAATCCAAGGGGTGTTCCCAGTACGGATATTAAGGCCACTATATTTATGTGTGCGTGCGTACTACTACTCGTTCTCGTTGTCTACAACCTGCAACCTCCTCAACGATACGTCATTATTCGTGTTTTGAAATACCATGGGGGCAATTAGAACTGTGCTAACTCTAAAGTTCGAACTTTTTCTAATTGCTAAACTAATCACGCTACCTTTGCATGTTTCGTTTACATTCATTCATTCGATTGAGAAGGTACAATTGACTTCAATTTCAAATGTAGAAAATAAGTTAATTGGATTTTTGAAACTAGCGTCCGTTCCGTTCCGTTTTGACTACGTAACTCTAAAACCAGTCTGCCAAAAATTGTGGTGGCCTTCATCTGATAACATAGTAGTAGTATCATAATGTGTACACATGTAACAAAAATAGGTCAGTTCCGCGGCTAGTCGCAAATACATCCTACCCACGGTGAAAACATTTCAGGGCTTCTAATAAAGGCTGTAAGGGGAACAAGGAAAATCTATTAAGTACGCTGTTCACTCCATCGCACGGCTCCGCGAAGCGCGATGATCCCACTAAATTCCGATACACCTACTAACATTATTATCGACATTTAGACAAGCGTATAATTAACTGGAACGATCTAAGATCGCAAAAATAGCTGGTGCTTTTAAATAACTCTTGATAATTATGTATTTAGTAACGCTAAAAATATTTTCAATATTTTGTGCCGCATGAATAAACTTGCCATGCATGGCACACTGCACATTGCTACAGCTGCACAGAAGAGAGAGAGATTACTGTTGCAGTTATTTTGTTAAATTACTCGCAATTGTTTTCGGTCATGGATTTATGTCACGAAATACCTTCTTTTAAATAGTAAAATATTATTGGTCCCTAAATCATTAAACACATTAAAGTATGTGTACAGTGTTTATATGTATGACAACCGAATAATTCAAAGTTAATTTGGTTTGCTTGGAAAGTCTGGTTTTATGTACTATACATATTTGGCAGTGCATTCTCTTTTTGTAGTACAAGAGACATGTAAACGTTTCTACTACCTATTACAGTACATGCACCACTGAAAACATGTAAGTAATGCAAAAAAGTAAAACACAAATTGTATTCTAAATATATTTAACATATTTTGCTGGGTTACCGTACCGTACAGTGACCCTACTTAGAACCTAGACCTTAGAATCTTGAAATTTTAATCAAATTAGAGTTAACTAGGAGCAAGCTATTTTATTAAATAGACATATAGATGTGACACCAAAAACTTCTAAACTCAAGTAACCGAGCACTTTAATCTCACTTAAAAACTAAAGTTTGAAAATTATCTTGTCTCAAACACCACCCGCAGAGCTAGCACTTCGAGAATAGTCACGCCACGTCCACGCCAGTCTTTGTGTGGCCCGCGCTTTAGACATTCAGCATCTTGAGTGGAGGAGCGTCCATTATTGAATTTGAGTAGCGTCGAGTGGCCTGCCGAGGGCCAGCGTAAGCGATATTTCAAACGGTGGGCCCCGAGAGGCCGCGGGACCAGAGCACTTGAAATTATTGGAAAATTCATCGCGAATAGCTAAGATAAAAGATTGAGCCAATTCGGTTTTTGAAACGGCGCAGATTTTAGAATGTGAACTTTGACACTACAGCTAAATTCTTTATTTATAATCCTTGCTCTTGTCGGTGTATTTTTGCATGTCATCCTGCTTTTTACACTTACAATATTGCGAATGGAAGGGCAAGTTTTGCATCAGACTTCATAATTAATCACTTATTATCAGTAAACACTGAGATCGTTCGCATATATAAAAAAAACATGACATCTAATAATCTTCTAATAACAAATACATTTTGATTATCTGTTTCATTTTATAATTGAGAACCTAACACTATGCGCATGGATATATGAACTTTTCACGTTAGCACAATATCTACCTGTTCAACCTTCAAACTTTTCAAGGTTGTAAAAGTAAAGAAAACAAAATAATGAATTCATTTACACAAACAAGTTCAAATTCGATTAATCGAGACTGTTTTAGGGTGAAAGGCATTTACGTTCTAAACACCTTTCTATAAAATTGGATATTTTTACCTGTGCCCTTAACATATAGACAATGAATAAGAGACAAAGTCTAGACGAACATACAGACATTGAAGACATAAAAATACGCAACACCTACGAGGCAACTGCCTACTTTCTATTAAGACTCAATGTCATAAATGATTTAGGTAAGAATTGACTGTCTGTTGAAGCAAATTATCTTGGACCAAATGAAACTGCCACTAGTGGCACAATGTGCTGAACTTAATATATTTTTTAAGACCTTGCATGTACCACTTTCTAAGAAATAAATTTGATTTGATTCTGATTTGAAAGCAAGACTTGCTCAGGGTAGGGAACGAGATGGTCAGACGTGGTGAAGAAGATGGTGGGTGGAAACATGCATCGTGCGGTCCACTCAGCCTGTGATCGCAGTCTGTGGAAGAAGACTATGTGGTCGCGTTTCTCATTAATGAGGGACCGAGGAAAATAATAAGACTGTCTGTTTACCTGTTCTCATCTCATAATCGCGTTTTCGCACTAGTCGTTCTAGTATTAAAGTCATAAATCATAAGCCGTTGTATTAAGTATGTGTCAGAATCTTTTTTTGCTATAACAGAACTCTTTATCAAGTCTAAGCCGTCTTCCTAGCTCTATACAGGGTGGTCCAGGCTTTTTTTTAGGTAGTCGGCTTAGGGACCTATTTGAACCCGCCAGGAAAAAATCGCTTTTCAGCCGCTTACTAAATATGTTTTTAATTTTATTTTAGAAATATCACCACTTTTAATGTTTTAATAATTTTTTATTTACTTTTAAAATGAAAAATTCTTTATTTTTTTTTATTTTAGGTGCTTAATTAGACATTGCACTCTCTTAGAAAAAAAAACAGACTGATCTGCAAATTTGAAGTGCATTTAATTTCATATTACGTGCCAGATCCAACGATACAAACCTGGTTTCCTTCTTTGAGTACCTTGCTGAAAAAATTGACTCACACAGCCAGATCGATGCAATATACACAGATTTCAGCAAAGCCTTCGACAAGGTGACCACAAATATCCTACTTCAGAAACTTAAGATATATGGTTTCTCTGAGGCTGCGCTGTCATGGCTGTCGTCTTACCTCACGGGTCGTAAGTTTTATGTGGCAGTCAACGGATATGAATCTCTGTTGCGCGGTATCACATCAGGTGTCCCTCAGGGCTCGCATCTGGGACCAGTGCTCTTTACGATTTTCATCAACGATATTTTCAGTTGTTTTAGGTTCTCTATCCTATTTGTTTACGCCGATGATCTTAAATTCACCAGGCTTATAAGCTCACATTCCGACCAAGACCTCTTGCAAAGCGATTTAAATAGGTTAGTTACATGGTGCGATGCCAATAGAATGGCAAAGTAAATGAGATACCTACTATCTATTGCATCTCAAATGAACCTTTGCAAGAGGTGCAAACGATCCGAGACCTGGGTGTGATTTTGGACAAAAAATTAACTTTCACTCCGCATATTGATTCAGTTGTTGCAAGGGCTTCCAAAATGATGGGTTTTGTAATAAGAAATGCCAAAGTCTTTAAAGACACTAAAACGAAGTTGTTACTGTACTACTCACTCGTTAGAAGCATCCTCGAGTATTGCTGCGTGGTTTGGCGTCCGCATTATGCCACACATACCCTCAGACTGGAACGAGTGCAAAAGCGGTTTGTTTGGCACCTGGCTTATTCTGCTAAAGTGGCTAAAAGGATACGATCATATACGGACCGCCTCAAATTCTTCCAAATGGACTCTCTGGACGCTCGACGAAATTGGCTTGATATGTCTTTTCTCTACAAAATCGTCCGAAACGGTGTAGATTGCCCTCAATTATTGTCCAGAATAAACTATAGTGCTCCGTCACGTCTTCCAAGATATAGCATCGCAACATTCAGCCCTCCATTTCGAAGAACAGTCCTAGGCGCAAATTCTCCCATACCCAGATTGACCAGACTTTTCAATAAGTACAGTGGATCCATAGATATTAACGTACTTTCTCAGAGTGGCTTCAGGAAGGTCATCCTCAATACTTCAAGTCCATGAATTATAAATAAAATTTAAATTAGTTAAGATATAGAATAACATTATAATCAACTGGTCAAGCAATATCCGTTTAGCCGGCGGCCATAACAATAGATAAACTATTGTGTCTAGTTTTTCGTTGCCTGACCAGTTAAACTTAAAGCATAAACATAAAATTGAACATAAAATTAAATAGTGAACATAAAATTAAATATTGGACTAAGTCACATACTTGCATTATGTAGATACTTAAACAGCCTGTTTTATCGATGTCTAACTTGTTTATTGATTGTCTGTCTCTTATTTTTATATTTCACCTTACTTATTAATTGTCTGCGTAAGCATTTTACTGTTTAATTGTTTCGTTGAACAGGAGTACCACTAAGTAATTTTATTAAGTTTTGTACAAGCGATGTTTACCTTAATATAGTTATTTACGTAGCCTTAAGAAAAATGGCATGTTGTAAGTGAATGTTATTGTAATATAACTGCTGGTGAACTTATCAAATAAATAAAAATAAAAAAATAATAATTAATGCAAGAATAATCACTTTCCATGAAATCGACAGATTTTTTATATAAGAATGAAGTTTTGCTAACCGTAATAGGTGTTATTATATCTGAACAAATAATGAAAAAACTAAACGTATACAATTAAGTGAGTGATTGTATCGGGAAGCGTCGTATCCTTTCAACTATTTATCCTACCCCATTAAAAAGCCGTAATACCTACCATATAAAAGTTTACTCTCATCAGTCGTTTCTTTGCAGCAAACGGCCGAATATGAATCGGAGGTAATCTAACTAAGTAGTGAGTAACTAAAAGAAATAACTTTTTTTTAAATCCCCCTTCCCCCTTCCCACTCCCTCCGGATTGTCTTTGGTTACTTACAAGTACGTTCTATTAGTTCTTATTAGCGAGTTTTAAAAAAACTTAATTGTACAAAACCCTTGGTGTGCAAGTCTGACTTCCACTTGGACGGCTTTGTTTTTCAATCGAAACGAGAAAACTCGTTTTACGCCCAAGCCAAATTAGCATGCAAAAGAATTGGGCATTTCAATTTAATTATTTTTCAGGCATTGGTCGACATGAGAGCTCTTAGTAAAATACTTTAAGTTTTTCCCAAATTGGGCTACAAGAAAGTTAATTACTGTCGGAGTATTAGCGAAAAATACAGGCTTAAGTCGTGTTCGGCCATTGAACCCGGTGGCAAATTGCTTTTGAGTTGGTAAAGAGCTTTTCATGTTGATTAGCACGAGCCTGGCCTAGGGGAGACCTTCGTTTCTTTTTATGGGGGTATAAGGTTATTGGGAATAAGTCGTTTTAACTCAAATTCATCGTCAAAATATATTTAATCTTTTTCAAGATATTTGAATCAATCATACATACAAAGTGAACCAACTCATAAAACAGTATTACTGCAACTTAATATTGTTTTATTTTAGTTTGACGAAAAATACTTACATTGTTTAGATTATATTGAGAGTTCATGGTTAAGGCTTGAATACAAATCATAACACTTTCTGTTCACGTGTGTTCATGATTTGATTACATTATCTAGCTTAAAATGTCGGCGGTAACCTCCGAGAGACCTTTATAAGTAGTTGTCTGGCTTCTATCTAGCGAGCGTAAAGCCAAGTTCGCACTGTATTAGTTATGCAGTCTAGTGGCGAGTGATTTACTTACTAAATTAGCTCAACTTAATTTTTTTTAACCGGCTAGGTACTAAAATTACGAAATAATAACGAAAATGACAAGTTGGAACTGGAGTGGTATTTAAATGTAAAAAGGTTAATTGTTTATTTAATAAACTTAAATAACATTTACAATAATAATAGTTAATTAAATGTTTGTTTGTTTATTTGTCCCATATGCGTTTCTAAACTATTAATCCGATTGCAATAAAACATTGGTAAGATGTACGCGCACGTCGGGGAAGGTTTATAAATTAAGACCACGCGAAAGAAGTCGGGGGAACAGCTAGTTTGATATGAACTAACTCAATAAATACGCATATACAACATATTATATACTGTAGCACTAATACTCATAGCACAGTTTGGCAATGTCGTTATACTGAGCTCATAGCGTGTTGACTGTTGAGTTTGTCTACTGTAGCACCACTCTACAGTCTTCTACGAGTTCCGTAGCATGTAGACCTGTAGCACGTACTACGAGTGAACTAAGTCTACTTGTAGGTACTGTGCGAATGCTTATTAAATGCGATGCGAATTTGCTAACGTTTTCACTTTATTAACACCTTATGTCACATAATAATAACAGTGTTTGGCAGCGGCAGGCAGCAGTATTAAATATAAGAATATATGATATTTTCTTAAAACATTAGAAATAAATTAAGGCAACCCTCATTTAAAACGTCTTTTAATATCTACATTACTTTCTTATAATTCATGCTTTCAACAAATATTTCAGCAACGCAGTAAAGGCAACATTCCAGCTAGATATCTGTTTGCTTTAAATAACATGAGACCATAAAAGTTGTAAAATTATACATGTAGATATCATACAGACTACACCTCAAACTTAGGAGTAAATACCTCTACATTATTATATCTTCAAAATACGTATTTTGGCCATTTTAATAAAATATTCTTAAAGACTCCTGGCAGCACATGAAATTGTATAACATAATGGTTGTATTTATATTTTCTTTTAAGTATTTTATTTTATATTTCACGGTGCATCACACTTGAGTATACTGTAACTGCTAGCATGACATGCTTTCCAGATCTCACGTACATTGCAGTTCAATTAATCTTACAATGTTTGGTCGTTAGTTTGTGAACGATAATATACAAGACTTTATAGTCGTACTGGTTTTCAAAGCAGTTAAATTGTGGGTTCTCCTTGTAATATGATATTTTTATTTTGTAGCATATATATATTTTAGACAACTAAACTAACGCTAGGTTAGGACTACATAGTTACTAATACCATGGACTTTGCCCAAAATACAAATTGTATATATAAACAGTTAGGTTAGATGAAGACTCTCTGTCACAGCCAATTTGCAACGGATTGTTATAAATGAAATTTAGTACATAATATACATTTCTGTAACCCAAAGACAGATGTGCAGATCATTTTTTAAAAGTTTTAAAAACTACTGTAAGACCATCAAGCACATATGCAGCAATATGATGTCTTACTCAGAAACGTTAGTGAGTTTTCTCCAAATTTTAGTATGAAGTAACAAGTCCTGTCAACTCGCGCCCATATAAAAACAGTACAGTAACAGATTAAAATTTAGCATTATTTTTAATTAAACAAAATAAATGACATATCTATTCTATAATGTGTTCTATATGTGAGACATATCAAATGAAAGGACTTAATAATATAATGACGATTTCAAGTAGATACTTTCAAGTAGATATTTTATTGCAATTTTAAGATAAATAGTATGAAAATGTTTGGAGAAAATTGATGAAAACTAACCCAGTTTTCATTTGATATGTCTCTTGATTTCCGAAACTACTGAGTCTATATTTTTTTTGAATACAGCAAATAGCTGACAAGAAAACCTTTAAAAAGTATGGAACCCTCTCCACACGAGTATAACTCTAAGTCCGGTTTTTTAAATTCACTTACATTTGACCTTTTGATAAACTGAGTTACTAACTTACATAAATTATAAGTCACCTAGGCTCAGCTATAGCATATTGCTTTTAATTTAAAAGCCGTATCTAAAAGTTTTGCTAACTGCGTACTTACGTTGATATATTCGTCGCGTGATCATGTATCATGATAATTTAGCAAAACTTTTTTCTATCAGTTTCAGCAGTAAGGTCACTCACATGGCACGTCCAGACACGTGAAAGTAGAACACTGATTAGGTGTAATAATTTTAAATTTGCAACTTATTTTCTTAAAATGTTCATTTCAACTTAAACTACTCAGGATGAATAGAATTACATCCTGTTATTGTTCACTGCACCTACACAATCATCTGTAGAATACAATGGCAGGTAAATCTACGTAAAACTTTCAAATATCTTCAACCGATTTTAACTTAAGTCTCAACACATAGAATTCAATACTATTCCAAAAAATTTGACATTTTGTCCTTGGATGCTAAGCCAACACTGACTGTACAACAACTATACCTTGGGCAAAACATCTAAATCAAATACTCGTTTTATTTTTTTGCGATTTCCATAATACTTTCATAGTAGTGAGCACTTTTAAGGAGATACACTTCATTCGATTAGTTCATAAAATAAGCTCTAAGAACATAGTGATAACATATGATTGTATATTTAGATAATAGTGCTTTTTGTACTTAAGTATTAAAGTTTTTTTTTCTTGTTCACAGTTCCTCAGCAAGTGAGCTGATATCGAGGCGAGGAGTTTTTTCTCGTAGGCAATATGGATCCGTGGAACAGGTATGTTTTCTTTTACTCGCAACAATTGTTTTACAATATTCTTGTTTATTACGTTCGTATACGTATCTATTACGTTTCATTTTGTTCAAAACACTTTCCCATGCTAAACCGCGACCAGCTGACATAGTTTATATGGAAATGTCAGAAAGAAATTGAGAACTTGATGTAGGTCTGATAGAAAAAGTTGTTGTATTGGAGTACCTGAATAAGAAGTTTTATGTTATTTCATTAAAACCCTGTATACATACCTAATTAATAGTGGTATTATAGTACTCGTTCATACCTTAATATTTGGTGATGTAATATGGTTTGTAATTATTGGCAAGAAGAGAGGAAACTCTTTTATATCTTAAATTTATCATTATTATTGATGATAACAAAATAGGTTTCAACTTAAATACATGTTAAATGTCCATTGTTTATAAGTGGAACGTATGCAATGATGCACTACTAAACAGCTGAGGTAGAGTGGTTTAACCACTTTACCAGCGCATTGCTACCTAACTACCTAGAAAATTCATAATTTTTAAAAAGTTTAACATCGCAGAATGCTGAGTCAAGTATAGATAGTAGAAAAAAGGGCGATCTTTATTCCTCACAAATAACGACGGTATGAATTCTTCCTTAGCGACGCAGAATCGTAGATACTTACGCGATTACCTTTGGTAGACTTATTGAAAACTTTATTAAATATCTCGTCGATACCACAATCCTATTTAATTTGAGCCGTATCTCGGGCTGCAGTAAATTATTGTTTTAGTACAAGTTATTGAAATGACATCACAATAACGCTTGGAATACAATCACGATTTTTCCGTCATGAACATAATATTGTTTGAATTTTCCGTTATTACCGGAGCACAATTCGAGGCATTTTAAATGGCTTGTCTTAACACACCTTATCGGTAGGTATTTTAAGTTGTTCTCAAACTACATTTTGTTTTACAATGTAGTTTGAGAACAACTTAAATTAATTAATCCAATCCTGGTTTAGCATATTATTTGATATTGAAGACTAGCCACACTAGCTACTTTTAACCTCAAAGATCAGCAGATCAGTTTTTGCGACTGCATCGATCCTGCATTGCGTTTTAGTGACTCAAACTAAACACAAGTCGTTCGATCGTTAGCACCTATCAGCAATTGGCGATTTTGCAACTGTATCGCATTTATTCAACCATTAGCCTGATTGTCAGCATCAGCAATCGTCAATTTTGCCCATCGCGTTTTGGCAACTTAGGCTTATGGCATTCGTACAGTTGCTGCCAGTTTACCCGCCAGCGTGCATCATTTTATGTATTTAGAATGGCGAGGCATAATAGGTTTAGCATAAATTTACTCGATGCGCTATATTACGAGACACGTTGGACATCAAAATGTTTGACTTATAATTTTGCGTCTTGTCACAAACTGATCTACGCGACAACGTAGTTTTGTCAATTTCGTAATGTGTCGCATCGCGTCCTTGTTCCACGTTTGTCACTTACATAGATAGGGCAATTCCTTATTCTGTATTAATGACGTTTAATGTTAGGACGTATGTCACTTTAGTAATTATGTTATGATAAGTAATAGTTTGAGGAAAAAAAAGGTTGATAGATCATTATGATAATAGCAATTGTATGAAAAATTCTGGTATTTATTCCTAAACATAGTTATATACCTATGTGTGGTTTCTGAATAGCTTATTTTATTATTTATTCTTCTTCTTTAAACGTTCATTCGGTACAAATGTTATACATACAAACTAATGAGTATGTCAAAAAATGTTGTACAACCTTGAATAAGATTATTAATTTTATGTACCTAACTGCGATCGGCTTTCAAAACGCAAATAACTTTCAGTCACCAATACTAAAGAGCATGTAGGTTAGGCTTTTACGTGTGGTAAGTAGGTGTGACAGACAGATGTGGTCCGCTAGTGGGGGTTGCAAAGGAAATGTTAAAGTGGAATAGATGTGACAAAATCAGGTCAACTATTCATGTTTTCATGTTACCAGCCTAACAGCTAAGGCGGCTGAACTCGGAATCAGGCCGGGGCTACTTCGTCCACGGCCGAAGGTGATTTGCGTGTGAACAGGTTTCTAGTTAGCTGGACTTACTGATTACATTAGTTAACATCGTTAACTAATGAAGACGTCGTTACGTACGAATCCAATTGAAAGTCGGATATTTTAGATGACTTAATTTTCCAACGTTTTTTCGTTGAGTAGAGTTTGAACATATGTATTACCTAGAGCGAATTTACACGAGAGCTCTGAATAAGCCATCTGTTTTGTGTCTCAGACTTTTATATGATGTCTTAGTAATACGTGCTCACAGAAGTTTCTGACTCTTATTGTAAAATGTCTTGATGATTCCATTTAATAGCGTTTTGAGTTTAGCCCAGTCCTATATTAATGCGGATCGTAAATTCTCGTCACAGCACAATTCATTTTTTTCTTCGCAAAGCTCTGGTGGCAATTCATTTGAAAACCAAAACAACACAACAAAAAAAATGCTTTTGTCTACCAGGGTTACGTTTTTTATGTTTCTATATTTTTTCAGAGTTGTTCAAGCTAGACTAAACGGTAAGTAAAGTTATGTAAATGGTCGCAAATCAGGCGATGTAGACTCAAGTCTATTTATTATTATTCTCTTAGAACTCTAAGAGAAAGCTAACTTATTTTCAACAGCAAAGTGTAGGTGGATACTTATTTTGATGAAAAGAAAGTTATCACAAAAACAACAAAAAATTCGCTAGCGAATAAAAGCAGTCAGGCAGCGAAAAATATCGCAAACGTAAAAATTTACATAGATTCTTTTAATTAACACTTTGTTTCACAAACGAAGTTGAGAAGTCGGTTTAAAGCGTAGATAGGTTAATTAGTTGTGTTTGTTAACAAACTATAGTCGGATGATAGATCCCACGTGCTGTCCTGATAAACTTTTTAATGGTTGACATTATTTTTAAAAAAAAGATATTTACTAAGGTAAGGTAAGTCGTCATATCGTGCGCAAACGACTGCAAAGTTTTTTTTGAAATAAAGACGCATTACGCCATACTCCTCATTGTATTGATATCGATGTAAGTTTTTAAATCGATTCGCTACAATAGGCTTGTTGACACTTTTTTTTAAATAGGTCTTAAATTGTTAATAAGTGTTCCATTAGACCTAAAAAAATTGATTGTATTTTTTTAAGACTTAGAAAACTACAAAACTTTCATTTTAAAATAATATTTTCATAAACAGACGAAAACGCTGTCAGACATTTTGGTCTATAGATTATCTGTGCCATGACGTTGTCCCTCTAGTAAACAAACAAACAACTTAGACGTCTTTACGAATACAACCTCTCTGAATTAACAAACATGATTTCTAATAGTTTACACAAAAAATATAGTAATTATCATTACCTGTATCGTATGAATATATAGAATGCAAAAATACATCAGACTTGAATGACATTTGATCGTTTACAATAAGAGTGACGTCACTCACGTCGCGGTCATGGCGGATAGCGTTTTCAGAGTTTCAAATTATAGATTAAAAAATCTTCTACTTTTAAGTATTGAAATCGATATATTTAGGTTCCTAAAGTCGAATACTAATTGAAATAATTATTTGTTTAATTAATTTTGATATGAGTCAATTAGCCTATTCTTATTCGTTAAAATTGCGTGATGTAGCAAGGTGAACAATAGGCATTGGGCGGACGGAGTACACACAAGTCAGTGTTTTAGATATTTATAAATAGGTTTTTATTGTTTATGACAGATTCACTAAATTCTGATATTTACTAATATGGAAATAGTTCATTTGAAGGACTGTCAGTATTTCTGTACCTACTTTTAATAGTTCCTTAACGTTTGACCACTTTACCAACAACATACATCAAGTATTTATTTCACATTCCACTTTTTTCTGAAATGTATAAAGTACTTTATAAAAAGCTATATGGCAAACACTTACTTTAATGATTTATATTTATTTAAATATTATAATTATAAAGATGAAAAGTTGAATTTTAAGTTATTTCAGTATATTCAGTCATGTTCAGCAGGTTGTACTTTCCTGGCGTGTCGATGTACTGGCTCGTATAACATAACTTGTTGTTTCCCAGCAGCGACAGGAGATACATGAGTTAACTTGGGTTTGAATTATATAACAATATGGTGGCACCAGACCGAGTTCCTCCAAAGTTGCTAGTGCGTAACATCATAGACTAGAATATTTATGAGCGCATCCTGCGTATAATGTTGCCGCTTTATTACCGATAGCAACCAAGAGCGTAGCAAGTTTTAAATCACGTCACTGAAGCCGATCGCGTGAGGTTTAGGTATTCATTTCTTTTAGACTTTAACTTTAATAGATGCGTTCAAAACGTGATAGCAAATGATACGCTGTATAACACATGCAAAGAGATTAACATCAGAATCTAAAAACATTATTTCATCCCTAATCAAAAATCATTTTAATAAACAGAAGTGATTATTATATTTAAGAAGCACGTTAATGTCTGTTACTTGTTTTAAGTCTCTAAAAATGTTAATAAGGTACTTCACATTTTTTAAAGATATTAAATATGTCGTATTGATATCAATTACATTCCTGGTAATAACATAATAATAATTTATACAACTTGGCAAACAAAATATTTTAATAAGTAAATTTTATTTAAAAAAATAAAACCGACTTCAAAACACTAAAATACTAAAAATAATCCTAACACTTAAGTACCTAATCAGATACTTTTGGAGTCGGTGCCAGCCGATGAGAGATTCAATGTTTTTGTTTGCACCGACTCCAAAAGTAACTGATTAGGTACTTAAGTGTTAGGATTATTTTTAGCATTTTAGTGTTTTGAAGTCGGTTTTATTTTTTTAAATAAAATTTACTTATTTCACTAGTTTTAGTGATAAATCCTAATCTAACTGCTAAACACCGATTTCATCCCCTATTTTCCTACCCTTAGGGGTGATTTTTATTTTTCAAACTTTTATCATAGCATCTTTGAAGTATAAGCTATTCAATAAAACAAAAATCATCAAAATCGGCTCATATTTGTCGAAGATAGGTAACAAGAACCACAACCAAAATATTATCTGGGTATATATTTGTTGATTTTCTCAAAAAGTTCTAAATCAATTTCGATAAAATTTATATGGGACCACCTCTAAAGTATGATCTACCAAACAAAAAAAGAATCATTAAAATCGATTCATAATTGGCGGAGCAATCGCGTAACAAATATACAAAAAAAAAAAAACATACAGTCGAATTGAGAACCTCCTCCTTTTTTGAAGTCGGTTGAAAAATTCAAACCATTTTTATTATTGATAGTGATTGATTAACATTAAAAGAACAATGGATAGACAGCATACAATGTTGTCCTCTGTCTCTAGTATTAATTACCTCCCAGAGCTCCATCGCTCATACGTATTGAGCGCGACAGCAATAAACGATGAATCAGCTAAAATGAACGTGAATACACCTCAACCACTTACCACAGTAAACACAAGGCTTGACCAGTACCTACTCAAAGTAACAGCAAAAACAACACCTGTTTCTTGTACTTTTTTGTGTAAACAAAAACAAACTTAATAGATCACAGAGCATGCAACATGTTTACCGGAAATTAATCACACTAGATTACATAACTAAAACAAACACATTGATTGATTGATAGGTATCATCCATCTGCCCATATAATAGGCAGAAAAATGCTCATTATCTAAAGACCTTTTTAATTGACTTTACTGTGCAAAAAAATATATTAGTAGGTGTCAGATTATTGTTGTCATTCCATAGTTTACAGGCATACTATATGAATATATTCTTATAGACTAGTGATGTGCAATAAATATTTTTTTCGGCATCGACGCTTTAGACCAAAAGATACTCTTAAAAGTCTACTATGGAGTACGTCAAGGAATATCTAATAAATTATTTATAACTTTATCCAGCACCTTTTACGTTTCACTTACCTGTGGTAGACCGGGAAAACAATGGAAAACAATAGGGAAAATTTTTAGTGGCACGCGAAGGGATAGCCTATATATTCACAGCGAATTTCCAAAAAACGAATTTTGAGATATTTAAGAAAATCTTCATAGCTAACATAACAATGGCCAGATCTAAAAAAAAAATTACTTTTATGTTTTGGTCGATTTTTTACATTTTATTAACCTGAACTTTATAATTAGGTCTCCATAAAGCACAACCAAATTCAAGTCAAAATAAAATTTGACGACCTCCGTAGCCGAGAGGCGAGCATACCAGACTTGGTGTCGCTATCTCTGAGGTTCAGGGTTCGATTCCAGGTCGGTCAATGTAGAAAAATAACTTTTCTATATTATCTCGGGTCTGGATGTTGTGGTACCGTCGTTATTTCTGATTTCTGTAACACAAGTGCTTAAGCTACTTATCATAGGATCAAAGCAATGTATGTGATGTTGTCCAATATTTGTTTATTTATTTATAAAATTATCACACAAGATTTTATGTGTTAACAAATTTCGAAAAGGTTTAGTAATACGTAGCATGAATCCTAACAGTTTATTTGATTTAATCAAAATTTAATTCATGTAAGGAATAAATGTCAGCTCGGAATCCATAATTAGGTACTCCAAGATCGCGAATTAGTGTTACCCTCTTAAAACATTCACCGTTCAGTAGTAATTTAAATTTAATGTGTTACAGTTTTTACTCGTAGATAATCTTTAACTTATCGAGATTTAATATCAGCAGAAAACTTTAAAAAAAATTACAGGTCATTCTGGAGTAACTCACAATATATGCTCTCACGGGTGATCCTGAAAATGTTTGTGTCATCAGCTTAGACTATCGTATTTGAATATGACATCACATAACCTATGTCACTCGGGAGCACGTAAGGATTCTAACGATACCTCATACATCAAAATCGGTTAAGGCGTATAGTCGTTGAGGTGGAATAAAGACACTCACTCACATACATGAACCCTAAAAATATTACACTTAGGGCAGTTGTTAAAAAAGGAAACGTAACATTTAATAAAAGGCACAGTGAATAACGAATAATTAAAACAATACATACTATTATCATAGTTTAAACGTCTTTGTCTTATTTCATCATCATCATCATTTCAGCCACAGGACGTCCACTGCTAAACATAGGCCTCCCCCAATGTCTTTCGTTGGGGGGGATTGCCAATAATCGCCACACTTGACAGACGGGTGGGCGAGCGCAGTTTTTTATAGGATTTCGCACGCAGACGCTGCTGCCCCTCTCGTGCTACAGGAATTAGTCGCCCCTTACGACACGCCTCCTGTTGACGGTGGAGAAGTGTATTCTTTACGGCCGTCCCCACACGGCTTGTCTTATTTACGTTAAGATAGGTTTATATAAATAGTAGTTTAAGAAACAATCAGATTTAAAAAGCTCATTTATTTTCGGTTTCGGTTTCGGAAATCGGTTTTCACCAGTTAGGATTTATCACTAAAAATTGATGAAATATACACCACTACTTTTTAAGTATATCTAAAAAAAAAATTGGGGCTATCCGAACACGTTACTGAACATATCTGTGCAGTTAAAAGTTTAAAAAAAAATGTACTAAATTTTTTTTAAGGATACTTATTTTAACTATTGTGGGAGGGGCAAGAGTGTGAGCGAGAGAGCATGTATGTACGCTATCTCGGTGATTTTACGCGGGACTAATGAATGAGATTCAAAGTATTCAAACGCACAGTCTAAAATTTTTTCCAAATTATGGGACACAAATAAACCTTAATAACTTAATTACATATGTAAATTTTTAACTTTTAACTGCACATATATAGTTAGTTAAGGGTAGAGATACGCCCTTTACTTTTTTAGATATAGTTAAAAAGTAGTGGTGTATATATATTTTTTAAAAATGACTTCCAAATACTAAAAAGCTAAAATATTAATACTAATAATATTAACACGTAAGTTTACGTTAGCTTTTTAGTGTTTTAAAGTCGTTTTCTTTAATAAAATTTATAAAGGTATAATTCTCGTTAATTACGCGTAAGGAGGGCGTAATATTATTAAGTGTAAAATGGCTCTTTACAAATCTGTAAATTATTGATGTTAAGGCGAGGTTAGCCGTTAGGCATTTCCAATCAAGAAAGTCTTTCATAACCATAATTATTTACCAGGAAAACGGGAAACATAAACATAACACATTGAATGTATTCTAAGGGTTTCCCGCGTGAATGCAACCTGCAAAGGTTTCTTTGAAAGTACTGTTGTGGTAACATACATACTAATCGATACATATTTATTTATGGAGAGTTGCACTAGGTAGTAGGGCTTCAATTCAATTCAATATTTATTTATATGCTTTAAACACGGTATTACGGACGTTACAAATAATAATATGCACATGTTTTGCATGAAGAAAGCATGCTAAGGGTTACAGTTAAATTGAAATATGTATAAATAAATATGCACCAGGCACACACAATTGTATTTTTTTCGGAGATATGAATTAGCATATTTGTGTTACGAGGGCACAGAAAAGACCCGAGCCAATTTAGAAAAGTTCGTTACCCAAATTGGCGTTCAATCAAAGAAAAGACGTAACGTCCGTCATTTGTACTTCAGCAATAAAAAATGATTGTTAGTTTGTCTTGTATGTGTTTATAAGCCATCTGTCGGAGAAGATTTATGAATTAAATTGAAGACCGTGCGAACGAAGTCGCAAACAATAGCAAGTTTGATATAAACTGAAAATGAATACGCATTTATAACTCTGTAGCACTAAGCACTCGTAGCATGTTGAGTGTGTAGACTGTAAAACTCTACAGTCTGCTACGATACCGTAGCATGTCCGTAGCACGTACTACGAGTACTACGAAGTCTACTTATAATCATGTCAAGATATCTTAGTTTTAATAACATCGCAATAACAAATAAGCAAAATGAATAATCATGCTAAATCATTGTAGCAAGCTATTATCTACTCAAAAGTGTGTTGCAAGAAAGAGTGAGTAAGTTCTTCAAAATATATTTATTAAACAGGACCTTCTCCTGAGTAAGGGCTAGTTTCCTAAAACAATCTAATTACTCCGTCAGTTAGATTAACAGAAAATATTGGACACGTATTTTTTCTTTTCTCAATCATGATGATGTTATAGAAAGTTCCGCGTAACGTCACGCCCTGCGACACTTTAGCAAGGCGTAATATCACTTGCTCCCATTCCCAAAATTTGATGCGCATTATCTTCGTAATTTTTTGTTTGATTGACAAAAGACAAAATATGAGTCCAATATTTTTGATAATCTAACTGACGGGCTAAATAGAATAGTATCTTTTTGACCCAGAAAACTAGCCCAATCTAAGGTTGTTCCTAGATCTGAGTAAGAAACGAGTACGAATTGCTATCTTATCTTGTTATCGTAAGCTCACCTCAACCAATAACAGCATAATTCTGCTGCTAGAATTCATCATAAAAACTCATTATGTGCAGCATTATTCTTACGGTGTAGTGTCTTGTTACCACTTTCTACTGATAAATGTAGAGTATCTGCTTCTCCAAAAATATCCTAATTAAAATATATTAGATGATAAACTATGACGATGCTTTCTAAACCCCATGACTGATCTATAATAAAACGATACCGATACCTAATCCTATTCGCACTAAACAATTGGTATTTTTAATATTAGTCCACAGCCAGAGACAGCTGATTGCGCAATAAGGCAAATCAATCAACATGTCTAGCACAGGCTCTAATGGCTTTTAGCAATAACCTAAAACAAATATCGTTAATAAGGATTAAATATTGACATTAGTCCAGATCAAACTAAACAATTATTAATTTAAATGCTTATTCACATTCAATAATCAACCCATTTTTTTCTATTTCATTCTTTTACAAAATATCATGTTATGTATTTTTTGTCTACAAGTACCATTATAGTAGAACTATCCATATGGGAAGGCATGTCGCCTTCTTTGTGTAATGTGCCCGATAAGACCCAAAATGTGGGTCAGGTATGTTTGTAACACAGTGGATAGATAATATTGTTTAGGCAAAAAGGATATAGGTGTAGGAGTTAACAATAAGAGTTACCTTAAAGTTCTTGCTTAAAACCACACATTTTTTTTTAACCTTAATGAAGGCACTTGCTTACTCGAGGTACCATTTGTTACAAATCGTTTGTTGGTAGTGTCGATTTACTGAAGAAAGTACCTCTATTTCGTTGATGTTATTCTCGCCGCAGAATCATTTCAGCTCAAGGGATAATTTTCTAAGCCTTTCCCCAACCAAAGGCAAAGTAAAATTCCTAATTGTGTGTTTGAAAAAGCCGAATTAAATGAAATCCGATATATATAAAGCTAAAGCTTTTTTATAGTTAAGTACTTATAAAAAAAACTTACTGACTCACAACTTCGCAAGTTTAAAAAACACTGATTAAAATCTGTAAGTTATTTTTTATTATTCAGATTAAAATCTGTTTTTTAAACGTGCGAAGTTGTGAGTCAGTAAGTTTTTTTTAGTAATTATAAAAAAAAACTTTAGCTCTAGATATATGTCTTAAGAGTAGGAAGGTATTAAAATATTAATAATAGTTATGAAAATAAATGGACAAACAAATTAACTCGTCTAGCTCATGCGATCATATGAGCCTTCGTAACAAAAAGTTTATGTTGTCTCTGTTTACTGGGCTGAGAAGTTTAGGCATTTATTAGTAAGGAACAACAGGAAAAAGGAAGGCATTAGACAATCTTAAAATAATCTTCCTCGTGTCGCTGTCAGCCGCACAATCTTTTGGGCCATCAACTGCAGGCTTGCTGATTCTAATGGGCCATCCTGTTTTCATCTTTAATACAACAGAAGTATTTGGCTTTTGTTTTCGATAATGTTCTGATATGTCCAGGATTTTTCACAACTAACTGCCGCACTCAGAGACATCAATTAACAGTAAAGTATTGATTAACATGTTTGTTTAATAAATAATTGTCTTTATTCAAATCGATTTTAGAATCACAGAACCATTAACGTTAAGTGACGTCTCTGAGTGCGGCAGTTAGTTTCTGTGTATAATTATCGGTAATCTGTATAATCTAGTGTTCTCTATACAATACGTAAGAGTACTATAGAATGACAAAAATGCTGAGGCAATGTACAAACTTTTATTGATTCTGTACTTCACCTAGTCATTCTATGTGTACAGAATATACACCCGGCAGTGTTTAATCTTCAGGAAAAGACTAGACTCACATCTGTTCTCGGCCGCCGTTAATCTAATTGAAGTCCATTTATTTACAATCGAATAAGATCGGTTAATATATGCCTGTACGAAAATATATTTGAAAAATCCTTAATTTTGACGTATAACCAGTTTGTTTAACTTAGCGTATTCTAAGGCTTTGGAATGGCGTTCATAACAACTGTATACCTTTGCTTGTTTTGGGTCTAGCATGTATGTCTCACCAACTTATTCACCTTTTTCCATAAATTATAAATATTTTTTTTTAAATTTAAGTAAAGATTTAAGTTTGAAATTACTAACCGTAGCCGAGAGGCGAGCATACCGGACTTGGTGTCGCTATCTCTGAGGTTCCGGGTGCGATTTCTGGTGAATGTAGAAAAATAACTTTTCTATATTGTCTCGGGTCTGGGTGTTGTGGTACCATCGTTGTTCCTGATTTCTGTAACACAAATGCTTAAGCTACTTATCATAGGATCAGAGCAATTTATGCGATGTTGTCCAATATTTATAAAAAAAATAATTAGTAAGCTAAACATGAATGTCATCCTAAAAGAGCTTTGGTTTGTTCTATTTCAAACATATCATAATAGTAAATTTAAAATATCAAACACTGTTTCATTTTAGTGAGTATCTACCTACTTTACTGCTAAACCAGAGCACGTACAGTCCTCTATACTCCAGAGTAACGGTTCAGCATTGTACAATGTAATACGCTACACGCTTTTCGAGTAAATAACACGAAGAATATTTTATTCCACTCGCATTCAACTGATATGAAAGACTACATTACGATGTAACCCCAAATATCGAAACGATACACAAAATTGATGTTCCGTTATCGCCTAGCACCACGACAAAACGTCAACTTATAGTAGATAAAAATATAGAAAAATCAATATATAAATGAGATATAAAAGAAATAATATTTGTGACATTAACAAGAACAACCAATAAAAATCTCTAGACAAGAGACGAGGACAGCTATCGTTTTATTCATAGAAAAATCCCTAACAAATTTCGTAATATGTGTCACCAATAAATACGTAGTGAGATTTAGGACTTTCTACATTGCTTCTTTTACTAGACAGAAAACAGATTGCATTTTTTACACACTTCAGTTCACGTTATTACTTGTCGTACTTCAAAACATAAATAAGAATAAAACGCACAAACCAATTCCAAAGACTCAAACCAAGTATGACAGACAGCAAAATACTTTGCACCGTGCCGAGTTACGTAAGTACGTACGTTACGAGAGATTTTCTGAATTTTATTCCATTCTAAATACTTAATACTTATCCGATTGTTATTGTCAATATTACCTTTTTTGTCCGTCTGTAAATGACGAACAATCTACAAGTAAAAGACACGTGTTAGTGAAAAGCCTCCTGCGTCAATCTCTAACGAAGTTTTTGTCCTTGACAGTTCGAACATGGAGCCTATTATTACAAAAACAAAGATACTTTATAAAGTCAAAATATTTACGATAGTTCAAGAATATTTGTCAAAGTTTCTTCTTTAAAACTAAATTTTGTTATTAATTTATTCTGCCAACTTACAAAGAAAGTAATCGAAGCGTTTACGTTTTGCCAAAAACGCTGAGTACCAACAAACGAAATGGAAGCTATTCAGAAGAGAAATTTTAATGAATCTTCAGTAACGAGCAATTAGTCTCATTTACCGCTAAGGTTACATGGAATAACGCGCACTTAATTGTGAGAGATTTGGGGCTTCGTGAGAATTTGTTGGGCCGTGTGTCGCAATATTAACTGCTACTGCAGTACAGACTCTATGTAACTGACCACATTGACACCACTATTATAAGTAACATTGCGATCTTGTACCCCATAAAAATACCACTGTCCTCCTTACAACTAAATTCAATCTAAATTGGTTACAAACATCATTCCGTGTCTATTATTATTATATAGACATTTTCGTGCTTCGGTAGGCACGTTTAAATTTGGGCCCGGCTAATATCGCTTGATACTAGTCGTGAAGCTTAATCGATTATATCATTAATTACGATTAGCTTAGTAAATTTAAATCGTAAAGTTTAATAACATCTGACAGTGAGGTTAAGTCACTATTAATATCAATATCAGTTCAATTGTTAAAAAAAACCTTTTTGGAACTAACCTGCAATGCAAGTACTCGTAACTGTTACATTACGCTTTTAAAAATTGAAATTTTTAATGACTTTTTTCAGTGTAGATCATGGGGGTAATCTATGGTGTAGATAAAGAGTTATTAGTTGTGTTGAATAAAGAAAAGAAAGCTACCTACCTAAGGCAATCATCATTTAATAAGCGTACAACTGGCCCTTATTTGTAAATACTGCTCTATTAGAATTTTGATTTTCAGGGGGGTAGTGAGCGACGTCCAACTTCTTTCTATAACCCCACGTCAGACGCGCAACACGCACAAGTGAAGCTTAACACTTCTATTATAAACTGGACCCCCGCTAAAGGGATCGCTTGTACAATAAAAGTTCAGGTTATAATGGAAATGTGAACCTTGACAAGACGGTGCGTGCCAAGCAACGGGCCGAACAAACAATTTGCGAGAATGGAGGTAATACGCAAAGCGGATCGGCTCTATAAAGGCGCAGACTGCCAATCAGCTGCGAACGCTGCGATCAGCCTCCCGCTGGCCGTGATGTCTTCCAAATGTGTTCCTAATGGTAACATTTGGAATTGTTTTTCTTCTACATGGAAACCATTGTAAGTAGGTACATTTGAATTAGATATGGTAACATAATAATAGATTATGGTTATAAATGTTGTGCACTAGTTACCATGTCGCGGTCATTGGACGGCGGTTTGGGACAATCCTTTGTTTGTAAAATAATTTCGTTTATAGTTTTTCTTTTTAAGGTTAGATATAAAGTGGTGTAGTAGTAGATTTTGAGGTTCAGCGATTTGCTAGTGAATACAACAGTTAAGTAACCTACGCCTCGGTTGTGAGTGGATGGGCGACCATTCCGACCATATTTAGTGATTTTTACATGCATCGCCGTGCTTTGGAAGGCACGTTAAAAGTTGGCTAATTGCGTATTACTAGTCGTAAAGCCTATTCAGAGTATTTAAGATGGCTTGAGCTACATCTGAGAGTATAAGGTTTAGGCTAGGTTTATAACACCCCTCCATATATCCGCACTGGGCCGTCATGGTGGATTATGGCCCTAACCACCTTATAGTTGAGGTTTACTTTACATAACTTACTTAAATTTTTAATATACTGCGGATAAGTTCAATATATTCTGTAATCCTGTAAAAATACATTGTACTGGCAACGACCCAAATTGCATAATACACCAACAATGCTATCCGAGCGAGATAGTAGCAACGGCAAAAGTAGAACACCACACACACACACTTCCTAATAGACAAATAGTTACTTAAAATAATACGACTTTGTAATTGCCGAATTGTGTAAACTTATGTTTAATATGGCTTGGCTATGGTCTATGGGTAGTCCATCATGTCTTCTCTTTTTCTTTCCCGCTTCTTCTTGTTTGCCAATCTTGCTTTTCTTCCTAGAACGTTGCAAAGTTCTGTGATGCTTAGAAATGCCGAAAAAAACTTTAATAACAAACAGGCCATTCAATCGCCAAGGAAAAATAATCGGAAATAAGAACTACGTTTAAACTACAAAATATCAAAACAATATAAACTACTAAACGTACGTAACCGATGCTCTAGATACCTCGTTATATAGATAGCTTATATTTTCACTTAAAAATAGGTAGATAGATAGATAGATAGATACTCTTTATTGCACACTATACAAGTAAAATACACATGATTTTTACAGAAAGATGTACAATTTAGGCGGTCTTATCGCTAATAGCGATCTCTTCCAGACAACCTTTAGGTAGAGGACAACCATTCAAGAAAGGGGAAGGTGTTGCAGAGTTCTTAAAATTCTTACCTGATACAAATAGGATTGCATAAATTTAATAATGGTAAAGGAAGGTTTTAATAAAGCCAAATACATATTATATTACTAAAATTACTAAAGCTGCGACAACCGAACTACTACCAATGTCATTTTTATGGTGCACTTTTGCAAGTCACAGTCACAACACAGTGCAATACTGTCATCAAAGTTAACTAAATGTTACTGTTAGACAGACAGCTCCAAAATAATCAACTTTTAATAGCGCTCTAAACTAACATTTAATTACCTTGCATAAATTATTCTATTAATTAAAGCGAGTGTTACTAAATGTCTTATATTAAACTACAGTTTTTATAAAACTTCGATAAAAAGTTCATTCGCTTGAAAAAGTGCTGGATGAAATGTAATTTAGTTTCAAGCTAGGTTCGTTTATTGCTCATCATCTTTCAATTAAGTATGTACACAGTTTTGTAAATACTTTAAATTTTTTTACTAAAACCTTGCCTTTGCTTTTTGCCGGCCGTTTTTAAAGGGTTTTTAAAACTCATTTCATAGTCCTTAATCTGGATTTTTTATGCCTTTAATCGTTTAGCTGCGTTTTTTTTTGTTTTTTAAAGTTTTTTAGAAGTAATAGAGTAAGCTAGTAATATAATTAGTAGAAATAAAAACCGGGCAAGAGCGTGTCGGGCCATGCGCAATATAGTTCCTTAGTTTCCTGTACTTAACAACATCATTTGAGTAATTCTCTCAGTAACTTGTAAAGTCTACTTAGCTGTAATACTTTTTCTTTTAACATTATATTATTATGTTCTACTGTCTAGTTTTCTTTTCACATTTTTAAAGCAACCATTGTGCTGACAGAGGAGTGCTTAATATTACACAAATGGATTCTTGATATCAAAAATGGTGTTTGTACACCCTTGATATTTTTACAGCAAATCCAACGACAACGACACCCCACATCCTACTATAGACGAGAAAAAAAATCATCCCCACTACGTTTAGGCTCCCCTAAAAATCAATTTTTGTCAAGATTTTATTCTTACACTGCGTGGTTAATATGTATACCAATGCGAAATTACGGGTTTCTAGTGCTAAGAGTCTCTGAGCTAAGCCGCGGTCAGACATACAGACAGACGGACGGACGGACATGGCAAAACTACAAGGGTTTCGTTTTGACTAAGGAACCTTAAAAATCATTAACCCGCAGATAATGTGCGGCATAAAAATAAAAGAGGCAACTACCTCTACCGCAAAGTTCGCAAGGCGCGGGGGCAACGAGCAATAATCCCGCGGGATAATCGACGCAATAAGTCTAGGTAATCCCCCCACCTTTATTAAATGCGTTTTCGTCAGCGCCACGACGTGAATTACGGTAATGAAGGCAAACTATACGCGTTGGCGTTTAGAATGAAAAGTCGGTGCCCTTTCTTTTGTTTTTAAAGGTATTTGCGCCCAGCGTTTGATTAAATAGGAAATTAATTAAATAGAAAAGTTAGTATTGTAAAGGGTTAAACAAGTACATGAATATGGCTCCGAATATTCATTAATTGAATAATAAAACTATAAAACTTACCCAAAATATATTTTAGGTGCGTTGATATCATTCAAAAAACGAACCCATTTTCACATTTAGTAGGCTCTGCTATTTAAGTACGCAACTAAAATAGCTATCACAAAATTAGATTTTCCACTTTTATCATAATCGTAAAGGTTATCGTAACATTTACTGTTAAACCTAAATATACATAAGTATCGTCGAATTTATATGCTCATTTTAGTACCAAACCTTAATTGCTTGTTTGTGTTATGATGGGCTTTTAATATCTAATGCTACTTCAACTGTGTGAGAATTACAATAGCCTTATACTTAATGGTTTTCAAAATCAAAACCAATTTTAATCTCACACAATTAAAATAAGTAATCAATATATAGGTCGTTGACCGAATCAATCGCCTCTAAAAGAAAATGGCCAGTTTGCAAAAACACTGGCCATAAAAAGCCGTTCTGAAAAGTAAAACACTCGTTGTCTGCTTCATTATCGAAAACTCTAATCTTAACTACCTAAGCTACATCGAATGTCTTGATATAATCGTCGACGTAACGACTTTTTTGCTCTCGAATCGGCTTGAAATCGATTCGTCATCGTGTTTCTTGTCGTCATGAAGAAGTTTATTAGACTTTTATAATGGAACCAAACTCAAAGAAGTGCTGAAGCCACCAACGCCGGGATTCTTTGTTGGATAAGTAATGGAAAACTTGGCTGCACTAATTTCATGTTACAGATATTTTTTTCTTTTTGAAAACTTGAGTTGTGTTATTCTTAACCTCCAAATATAAATATAAACAGAAAAACCAGTTGGTCGAGCGGCTTTAAATAAACATCGATTTTTCGCTGTAACTACTAAACGTAGCGTCGTACTTGCACAGATAATACGTGCAGCATTACAAGTTTAAAGTAACAAGCTTGTCAAGAAGTTTTGCTTCTTTTTGCATTAAAATAATACTATAAATTGGAAGATTTAAGGGTGAGGTCCACTTGCACGATTGCTGATGTGTGTTAATCGTCCAATGGGAAAGTACAAGCAAAGCTAATGTCAGTTTGGCCTTTGGCCAGGATTGTTTGGCCCTTGTCAACTAATATGAGACGTATCATAGTAAATCTCAATGTTTGAAATTTTGTGGTGCTTGAATAAATTCAAAAATATATTTGGTAAGCAAAAATTCATAATTCATTTATTTGCCATAAATAAGGTTTGGTGACAGTTGATCACAAGTTGGTATACAGTGAAATAGTTGCTTATAACCTATTCAGCCATAAAATACAGCATGCAAACTTATACTCGTATTAACATATTGTAACGATATACAATTTCAAATTGGTTTAGATTTATACATTACAATGTCAGTTCCAGAGTTCCAGTTCCAGAATAGTCAATTAATAAATAGATTTTAAATTACAATGGGCAACGATGTCATTAAAGCATTACAAATAAATTAGCATTACAATTAAAATTAATTAAATAAATTTAAAGAAAAAAAAAAGTTGAGTCAATAAATTTAAGAGCGTAATGCTAAACCAATCATAAGAGTGCAAACAAAAATACTGTTTTCATCCACTGTTTTCCAAACTTTAGGGGTGATTTTGTTTCCGCAAATTTTAAATATACTATTTTTGAAGTATAAGTTATTCATTAAAAAAAGATTCATTAAAATTGGTTCACATTTTGTCAGAGATATTGGGTAATGTACAAAAATTAGTTGGCGTAGTGTGGAGTTCATGCAAAGTTTGAAGATTTTCATAAAGATCTTATAGATCCCATCATCAGAACTTGACCAAATTTATATGGGACCATTCCGCAAGTATTTTAAATCGGTCAACATGGTAACGAATCTATATTTAGTCTAAGTCTGATTTGGAAATCGTGTATGGCCACTGGCTTATAAAAATATGTCATCATAAATAATATTTTTTTCGGATTTAAATTTTCTAGAAATAAAAATATAAATCCACTTTTAGGCTAAACTCAACCTTTAAAAGTACTTGAATGCTTTAGCTAAGGCATTTTTTGTTCTAGCCAACCAAATAATATGAAACTTTTTACCTAACATCGTACCTGTTAAATATTTTATTTTTGTAATGTTTAAAATTGCGTAAAAAAAAAGAACATTAAGCTCAAGTTCTACACATTCGTAAGTGTATGTACACATTCGAGATTTCATGTAATTATTGGTTTAAGTATGTATATATTTTCTTTCAACACGAGCAGAAGAAGTATAATGATGATTTGACGATTATAGAACATTTTAACAGTTAAGTCACCGAACTTACACAAAGTAATATTGAAGTAATTGGTAGAGGACATCGACCCCACACGTAACCCACGTAGTCACGTAAAAAGGTTAAAACCGCATCTCTAGTCTCTACGTCTCGTCTCTGACTTCGACGCGACTGATCGGCTACTTGATAAAAACGTAACTGTAGTGCACTTGCGCACCACCAAATTAAGTTTAGTACCTACGGGACTAAGACATCTATCTGTATCTTCAACGCCATACAACCTGACAGCTTTAAAATGATGTAGGTATATTACTGCTTTAGTGGACTAAATTTGCCACTCCTGAGCGCATCTCAGTCAAGTATACCTGTGTGATGTCTCTCACAAGTCACAACGTTAATTTTATTTCATTAAGATAAGTAAACTCTTAATAAAGTGAGTGCTTTTATGTCAACAAACCTGTTACACTAGAGTCACTATTTAATTAGGTACGCTCGATAATAAATGCGTTTATGACGAGATGACGACCGGATTTCACAGGATTAATGGGTTGTAACCCACTGCGATAATAAACTGCTTGATGTGTTAATCCCAGTTAAGTTCTTAGGCTGCTTCATCATCGTTCTTCACGTAAAAGTAGGTATAAGTGCAAGTGTCCCAATGCCAATAAGATTTTGTTGTGTAATATTTTAACCCCTGACAAAAATGGGTTGTATAAGTTTGACCCCTTTGTCTTTCTGTGAGTGCGTATATGTCCGAGTTGGTTTTATCTATTTATTTAACTTGCCCCAACTCCATGATGTTTTGAGTACATGGTACTGTCATAAATAATACCACTATTGACTGCTATACTGATATTTATTCAACTTGTAACTGTACCAACTCTTAAGGCCAGTTTCACAACTTGCTGATAAGTTCCAGATAACCTATCTGGTACTTTTTTGATAGCTAATTGTATGGGTTATCTGTCAAAACAAGTGCCAGGTAGGTTATCCGGAACTTATCAGCAAGTGGTGAAACTGATATTATATTAGAATATTATTATTATTAGAAAATTAGATTCTCTTATATTAGAAATTATATCTGTACACCAATTTCTACTTCGACTGGCATAGTAACTGTTTAGCATCTGCTTTGCTCTAACGCTGTCTCCCCACCAAAACTTATTTACGGCATGTCCTTTTCCCAATCGACCAGTTAGTGTTGCCAATAAAATATAATTTAAGATAATTTTACTTAAAAATACATCAAATCACGACATTAATATGCTAAGCTAATAAAGTCGTCAGTCAGATAACAATGCTAAGCTAATAAAGTTGTCAGTCAGTCGAAAAGAAAATCTCATCATCGATACTGACGGGAATCTGAGAATTCGATCACGTTCTAAGTATCAATCCACCCACTTACTTTCTCAGTCTCAGTAGCAACACTCTTTGGAAGACGAACGCTCTGTTGCGTATAAATAAAGCCAATAAATATGTATGGAAAATCAAATAAACAACCGACGACCATGAATTATTGCTTGACCGCATTACAAACATAAAACGATGTTTGTGTAAAGCGATAGACGTTGTAAGAAATACATTTCTTATTAACATAAAAATATGATCGTTGAATTCAAAATATCATGAGAATATTTAAAAATACTGGCTAAGTAAGGAGTTTTGTAGCGGGTGAAAATGAAAAGTGACAAGCTTTAAATTTTTGCGGCAGCTTGCTATACGATTTCTATGATTTTGTTGCCTATTTAAGTTATGTTCATTCTAAAGTTGTTCAGCTGTTACAATTAGGTACCAATATCAGCTTCATTCACAGCTAAGTATATTTTTATAATTGTTTAAAACAGAAATGTGTTGGTGTTTTCAATATCATGTCCAATGTCAGCTTTCTAGAACTGATAGGCTGAGATTAAAATGTGACATACAGACACACAGAACGAAATTATACCGGTTTTTTTTAGTTTGTTCTTGCCCTACCTACATGGCTGTTTACAATCGCAGAAACAAATGAGAAACGGGAGCTATGTATCACAGTATCCTACATTGTTGATTTTGATAAAGCTTGTATCAACTTCCACCTTCTTGAAGTTCTAATGTGTTGTTGTCAAGTCATAATTGGGTCATAATTCAAGTCATAAGGGGAGTGCAATTATGATTCCTTGTCCCAAAATATTCTGCATGACGACGTATCAGTACCTATTTGTATCCTTAATAATCGAGTCAACGATACTTCGCAGTACGTAATTCTAGGATTACTTCTTCTTCTACTTATTTCAATCTACGATTAAGTCATATTGTCATAGGTAAACCTTTTGATTATTTTTTTTAATCTGTGCAATAAAGTTTAATAAAATAAAATAATAATAATCCTAATTAGGGTTGACATATAATGTTTTTTTTTAAATAAAAGTTTATGAATAACTATAGGTCGCTAACTATCGCAAAACCTAGGCACATCTGTAATATAAAACATCATTTCCGGCAAATTTGGCCGTTGTGTCCTCCTAACCGGTATATGTAGACACACCTACTTTGGCTTTTGTCGTCACGTCACGAGATGCCAATACATTTCGCAATCCATGGTCTATGCCATTACCTCGATCCCTGGAGGAAATGTAACATCATTTGCGTTAAAGTTATTACCTTTAACCTTTCCCGCGTTTCGGCATTTGAGGTCATCCGGGGGTCATAAACAATTCCCTATCCGTTATCCCAGCTTTGTTTCCATTTTCCCCGGGGCTTACATCACTTCCTCATTTTTTAATAAATAAAATTCAACTTTACAAGATTATTATAGTATAAAATTACAAAAACTTTTTTAGCACTTTTTAATTCAGTCCATATGGTTATTATAACGTTGCGAACAGAACGGATTTGGAGCAAAAGTACTCACATTACATAAATCTACAACTTTGTTCATGTTGAAATTAAATTACACGGCTCTCGTACCACGTGTCGCTAACAAACGCTTGTAACATATGTACGGAAATATTATAATCGTATTTAATTTTTTTTTATATCTGGTGATTTAAAGTGTTTAATTTATTTTAAAGACACTTTTTACTTGGTGTACAGTTATTTTAGTCTATCTCTTAATAAATATTGACTAATTCAGTGCTTAAATCATTATAATACTCATAATACATCATTATAATTTCAAGCTATTCGCTCACAATACTAATAATTCTATTACCAAACTAACTTGACCTTCTGTTGCGCATCGCCACTTGAGCGATGACGGGTCAACGTGGACAATCCTCCATTTATTGTTTTAACTTATCCATCTTGACACCAAATATGATATTTCTGCGTCAGGTGGCCTATTGTCTGACCGTTCGTCTGCCGGGCACGAGACTGACGTCATAATTTATCCTGTTGTAATTCAGTTTTTAGGGTTCCCAAACGTCAAAATAAAAAAACGGAACCCTTATACGCTACGCTACGCTCCGCTACTATTCTGTGGGATTAATCCTACATTTATGAATTTCTGTGTACCGTCCATTATGACAAATCAAATGCAAAGGTTCCCATTTTTTTTTTAATAAATAGAAGAAATAGTTTTTAATTAAGAAAAACGATGAAAATATACCCCTGGTCTCCGCAATCATGGAGCCATTTTTATAAATACATTAGCTCCTAAAGATTACAGGAAAACCTTGAAAAATTATGGAATCGTCTCCACGCGAGTTTAACTCGCACTTGTACGATTTTTTTTAGTTTTTCTTTTAACTCCATTTAAGCAACGTTCAACGTTAATATAATTATTTTCCAAAAAAAATCGCTAAGAAACAATACTAAGCAATAAGTATGTATTTATACTCATTCGAAACATTAAAAGGATTCAATTCACGGATTTTTACCCTCCATTGGAAATTGGAAAGGTGCCGCAACATTGATTGACTTTTAAAATAAATGATAGAATTTCTTATTTTGTAAAATAGTTGACAACATTAATTGACTTTTAAAAAAATTATATTATTTATTATTATTTATAAAAGCGTCGATTATCCTATACGTATATCGACGATAATGTCCTCATATAACGTCTCATTTTATGTAGAGGTACATATTCTCTAATATATGCAATCTTAATACATGTATATCGACTTACTATAGGCTCTTAAGCGATCACTAGTTAATCAGAGATGGAATTGCTGTCAATCCTTCATAATTGACTAATGGGCTGGCATCGCTTGCACGAAGGCGTCAAATAACACGTTCGAATCATTATGTGAGACTCACAGATTAGACAGTATATTGATGAGACTTCCCAGATATTCCCGAACCAGAACGAGCACGGATAACGTGTTTTTTTTTCGTAAAGCTAGGTGTCACCTGACAACACCCCTTTATTACCATTTTTTTAGGTTTCCATACTTCAAAAAGTAAAAAGAAACCCTTAATAAAAGGATCACCTCGTTATCCGTTTATCTGTCCGTCATAACAAGACACTTTTTTTTTATCAAACTCGGAAAAAGGTATATGTATTTTAAGACTCAATTTCCGTTATGGACGAACTATTTACATACCTACAAATTAGTAGGGTAGGTTTGTAAACCTAAAACCTGCAAATCCGACTTGCACTTGACCAATTTTAAGAAACAATACTAAGCAATAAGTATGTATTTATACTCATTCGAAACATTAAAAGGATTCAATTCACGGATTTTTACCCTCCATTGGAAATTGGAAAGGTGCCGCAACATTGATTGACTTTTAAAATAAATGATAGAATTTCTTATTTTGTAAAATAGTTGACAACATTAATTGACTTTTAAAAAAATTATATTATTTATTATTATTTATAAAAGCGTCGATTATCCTATACGTATATCGACGATAATGTCCTCATATAACGTCTCATTTTATGTAGAGGTACATATTCTCTAATATATGCAATCTTAATACATGTATATCGACTTACTATAGGCTCTTAAGCGATCACTAGTTAATCAGAGATGGAATTGCTGTCAATCCTTCATAATTGACTAATGGGCTGGCATCGCTTGCACGAAGGCGTCAAATAACACGTTCGAATCATTATGTGAGACTCACAGATTAGACAGTATATTGATGAGACTTCCCAGATATTCCCGAACCAGAACGAGCACGGATAACGTGTTTTTTTTTCGTAAAGCTAGGTGTCACCTGACAACACCCCTTTATTACCATTTTTTTAGGTTTCCATACTTCAAAAAGTAAAAAGAAACCCTTAATAAAAGGATCACCTCGTTATCCGTTTATCTGTCCGTCATAACAAGACACTTTTTTTTTATCAAACTCGGAAAAAGGTATATGTATTTTAAGACTCAATTTCCGTTATGGACGAACTATTTACATACCTACAAATTAGTAGGGTAGGTTTGTAAACCTAAAACCTGCAAATCCGACTTGCACTTGACCAATTTTAATATTTGTACAACAACTTGTTTGATACACGTATACACGATATAAGACAAAAATAATGCCAAATTTACCTTTAAAATAAAAACTGTTCCGCTTGCGCTTGTCAACGGCCAGTCAAGTATTATATAATCAAGCTTGGAATCGCTTTTGTATCGACCCGTACTCACTGCGGGTAAGACTACAACAGAACCATTATTGCTTGTTTATTGAACTAGATATGTACCTTAATAAATAAAGTACAAATAATTAGGTGGGTACTTAAAAGCGCTGTGACTCCCTAAACTTTTTGTAACCGTAACATTATTAATTATCTTATAATTAAGCGAGCGCTTTACGATGTTTGTCAAGCTGTACTAAAACCTAGTGCTGCTATCTATTCTGCTGTGGTTCTAGAATAAATCCCTAAGCCAAGAATAGTAGTTTATTTTTTCCGAGCTTGCAAAAAAAACAAACCATTGGTCTTGGCGTAACTAACTAATTTTGAAAATAAGGGGTCGTCCACATATTACGTCACTGTTATTAAATGGACTCAATCCCGCTCTATATGTATAACATATTCGTTCTGCCAATATGATGTACCTAGTATCTTGGTGGAGACAATACATAACGGGTGTTTAGTGTTTTTTGCTTTTCATGGATTCAGTAAAGGCTACTGTCCCGTTGAAGCAGGTTTCAAGACGCCATCGGGTCTAAAGCAAGTCGTCTATGAGACAAGTCACTTGCCACTCGATGCTCGTTGAATATAATGATATTTTAATAGCTCCAGAACTTTATCACTTTTCAAACATTAGAATAGAACACAAACTACACCAAATTTGCACTCTAAAGCTCTTTAAATTTTATATAAAAACCATTAAAATAGATCGGACCATGCTTTTATTCGACTACCCCCCACCGAATCGACAGTGCATATTAAAGAGATGCGAGGGAGGAGAGAGCGGGGGGTGTCCAAATGTCAATATTGTACGAGCAGCAACATGTGGATGGCCCCTAAGAAATATCTTTTTGACAAATCTTATAGAATTAAGGTAAGGTAACATATTTTAAATTTTTGTTAAATATTGTCTAAAAATTACTTTAAATAACCTCAAATAATATTTCAGCATGATTTAACTATCTTATCAGAATTTGAATTAGCTATAAAAAAAAATTTTTATTACTTAATTTAATAACATTGAATTGAATCAGTTAAGAAGTCTAGTATTTATCAATGATGAAAATTGAATGACGCCATATTTTTTTAAATTTTCCGCCATTACAGAAAAAAATATATAGTGACGTACGAAATTGCTTAAATATACTTTCTGAATATTTATCTACACACACATATTCCCTCATGCTGTCGTTACCCATTTAGCTCTATTCCTTGAACTTCAATACTGAATGGTTCCAATTTAAATCTGGCCAGTTAAGAGAAGAATATTGGATTTTAAAAGATTCTCATATTATGCTAATATTTCGAACCCGTCCCAATAAAATCTTGTTAGATTAATGAATTCGTAATCGAGACTTTGATCCTTTGGAGTCTAATTATTGCGGCCGTTTTTCAAGAGCCGCCTGAGGGTCCCCAATAAAATTCAATTTGGGATATTAAATTGTACTTTCTACTGGACGAATTGCCTTTCCCAGTCTTCTCACAAGTCCTTATAAATTTGAATCAAATAATTATCAAACCCACGAGGATCTGCACTGATGACGCCACTGCTAGCTACTTTGTGCCTACTATCAAAATAAGTATTTACATGGAAATATCTATATTATATAAATAAAAATCAATTGTATGTAATCGCGCATCACTACAAAATGGCGACATCTACGAGTATTTGGCTAATTCTTTTTTTGATGTTTTCGAGATTTTTTTGTTTTGTTAAGAATACATTTTTTGTTAAGAAAAGTACTGCAATGCGTAATGTAACATGTAACAAAACGAGCATTCATGACACTTACTTGTACATAATTCTTAGTTATTCAGTCGCTATCACAGCTACTAATACAGTAAAATAAACTGTTCTAGTTGCGATAGTAACTTGTCGTTCTGCTTGCTGAACCTTCAGTAAACTAAATATTAATTTTTGGCTTACAGCAACAGTTTTCTTGAAACTAATGTAATATTCAAAGGTAACGTCTGGTGTGTACAAACCAAACAATCGTGATCAGTGTGCGATAGTAAACGGAGCTAACCCTAGATTTTTGCTTTTAAAATTTCAATGCTCGATTCCAGGAATTTCGTATTCTGGCTCGAACGAACGTAAACCGCATTCATGTCGGGACTGACGTGCCCATAACGAATGTATGTTGTAATTTTTAGAAACAATCCATGACCACACCAGAATACTGACTTCAACATTATGTAGGTACCTACACGACTGACCCATTTGCAAAATTTGCGTTCAATCATGAACATACTTTACATATGAAATAGGACGCGGATAAAAATGATTTTTTTGACGCAGACAGAATTAAACTAAAAATTTGTCATTGGATTCAATACTTCAACATATACAAGATGATGGTTATTTTAAGCTTCCTTTTAGGAGGACATTTTATTTACTGCTGCTTAAATACGTTGTATTACAGCGACAACAACAGATAAAAACAAGTAAAATCAACTTTGACTAAAGACAATTCATCAAAATCTAAAAAATATGATTTTCCTAAGCACACAACCCCTGCCATATAGAGAAGCGACTATTTTTAGGATTTCCATTTGATCTACATAATCACCCAAAATGTAGTTAGTTGTATTAGAATTGATTTTATATTATAATTATTTTTTAAATAAATACAAACCCGATTTTGTTTAATAATAACATAGGACCGTAACACCGACGTCACCATAGAATAGTGTAACTTGTTTTCATTTTACAGATAGAAAATTAGATGATTTTCAATTTTTCTTCATTATTTTATTCGTTTCTAATAGAAATTTACTAAGACATGACATTAATATATTTTAGCATTATAACGGATACTTGCCTAGCTTTTCTAGTAGTTAATTCTCGAGGTAAGCGCTAATAAACGATAATGAAATTTTAATTACCTTTCTCTTTCTAATTAATATCCAAAATTATGAAAAAGGAATTTTTTTCATACGCTTCTGAAACAAATTATAAACCCGTAATTATTATTCTTAATGGAAATGGTTGAACGCGAAATAGTAATTATGGCGTGCGGTAAATTAATTTCCTATTAATTAAGTTTAAAAGTAAATTATATAATTTTAATGTACCAACATATATCCATACAATCATAGTGTAATTAAAGGTTCACTTCCGCGTTATGGATGTGGTGATCGGTAAGATCGATACATTCTTTTCGGGTGATAGAGGAGCAAAGTTGCAACAATTGTTCTTAGTAAAATTGCTGCTCTTCACTGCTGGACGTAAGCCAAAAGCCAATGAGCGCCACAGCACACGATCTTCCGCTTTTTTTATCCAGCCACTGCCAGCCATGTTAATAACCATATTAGCAGCTTAATTATCTTCCTACTAGTGCCTTCTATCGTATCTAGCTGGAGTTGGTTAAACTATTACGGCTCCCAAAATCCTTGGACAGGAGAACACAAATTACGTATTTTGAACATGTTACTATACTTATAGAAGTCTATTTTTCCTCATGATCTTTGGCCCCACTAAAGTTAGTGGGTCTTTGAAGTATTAAAAACTAGAAAAGCAGTTACATTTGTATTTGGTATAACTTACAACTAAGTGCAGAAGATGATATTTTGCCTGAACTAAGTAGAACCTGTGCTTCAGGCGAGAGAGGTCTTGTGTGTATTTAAATTATTAATAATTAAACTTGAGTAGTTATTAACTAGGAACAATACAATTTCGAGTTGTCTTTACTACTAATCTATAATTATTTACAATAGATAGATAGATAGATAAATGGATAGATAGATATTCTTTATTGCACACCATACAATTAAAATACACATGCTTTTTACAGAAAGATGTACAATCTACAAGTAATTCTTCTGTTTTATTGTAGGACAAGCTTTTTTAAGTTCAAGCTTATCAAGTAGGTACAGGGCAGATCAACCTGCCCAAAATAATTAGACGTTTTGTGGTAGGTTGACGAGCCGTTGTCTGTACTATTTTACAGTAATAATTATTGGGTTCATGTTTAATAAGAGCTTAAAGCCGTAGCCGAGAGGCGAGCATACCGGACTTGGTGTCGCTATCTCTGAGGTTCCGGGTTCGATTCCCGGTCGGTCAATGGAGAAAAATAACTTTTCTTATTGTCTCAGGTCTGGGTGTGCACACAAAAGTGCTTAAGCTACTTATTATCATAGGATCAGAGCAATGTATGTGATGTTGTCCAATTTTTTTTTTATATATTTGATTTATTCTATTATACAAAAATGAGCCTAACAATTTAAAAAACCTACTTAATTGTAAAAATGTATTGTGACGTTGATCGCATTGCAAACTATATCTTTCCGTCTCACTCATATTAGTAATGTCAGCATTATTGCGTATTTCTTTAGTAATGAGTGGTGAATTATACAAAGTTGACTGTCCGTCAACACATTGCAGAATTTATATAGGAGATGTATAGAATAGAAAAAGGGAAGGGAGTTAGCTACTTTTAAAATTGCTCCTGAGCTCGTTCAAGTAGGATCATAATAGTTTTAGTGCTCCACTCTATGACGTGATGCAATATTGGATAAATAAAAGAAGTGAGACCGTGTTTATTGTCCCCAGCTATCGGCCAGCAGCGACGCAGCCGGCGCCTTGGACGCGGTTGCGAGGCGGTACAGACTCGAAAACGGCAACTCACTGGGAGAAAAAGACGAGGTAAATCAGCTAATTTATTTCTTTGATGTTAGATAAGATAATTATCAATACTAAAATCAAGATAAGCATGACCACCAAAACACGATATCAATGGCGATTTATCGACAGAAACCTGTATTTTTTAAAAATATGATTGATTTAACCGCTATGTTGAATTTTTATCGAAACTACGATCATAACATATGACGACACCGGCACGGCGATTCAACATTGCGGCTATATCTATCATATCTAAAAAAAAAATAGTTAGTGTCGATAAGTTGCTATATCACATATCGTGATTTGGTGGTCCTGCTATCTGCTGACTGTCATCATAAAAACCACAAACTGTATGTGCAGTGTATGTGGTACCAGTTGCGGCTTTGATTGATTTTTTTTTGTCATTTAGTACTATTAAGTAAGACTTATGATTCAGTTTATTTTAAACCAATGCCCCAGGTCCGTTGTGGTTCTTACAGTTTGCCCTTTGCTGGCGACCCGCCTGCCTGACTTTGTACAAGTAGCACTAAATAATTAGAGCTATAAATTACACATATAAACATTAATAAATAACTTAAACATCTGTCAATTTTGCCGATTATAGCCGAATACGGCCTGACCTAATCTACTAAACGCTTTTAAAAATTTATAAATTTACACAATGCAATTAAAATCCAAAACAATAAGTAAAACTAAAAATTATGAATTTATTTTTGCATATTTCCAAGTAGGAACGATAAGAAAGTGACAATATATCCACTTCCTTCCTAACATTATTGTAGGCTCTACACATTCGAAAGACGGGGACATTATTATTTGCGTAAACCTTATCATTCATTCGTCTGGAAGCTCTTCGGTGATCATTTGAGCGCTGAGCTTCGTGCACAATTCAAATAATATTATCTATTTGTAAATACCTACGAGTACATACAGCATATGGATCTTAGCATCCCTCCTAATCCTAACTTAGTCCTTTCAGTATCTCCAACAGCCAGCGTTACCGCAGGCGGTAATTTCGTATGAGTCGAAAATGGTTTGAGCCGACCTTAAACGCAAAAAATCTATCGTATACCGTAAACGAAAAGTATCAAATAATAGTCTAACTTTAAATTTATCTTGCAGAAATGATAAAAAATAGCCATTTACCATTTTTTCAAATTATAGCTTAATAGCTGGCCGGCCACAGAAAAAAATAGGCGGCAAAGCTGCAATCTGAACATCTTTTGTTTTTTCGAGTTGTAGAACTTAGTGATTATATACTCTTTGTTAGATTTTTGTTAAAATTCACTAATTTTTTCTTTAGCATAATTATGTTTTTATTTATATTTTCCTTGTATTCGCAAGTGTAAGTGTTTCCCTCGGGCACTGATTAGTATATCTGGTTAAAGACTTATTTAGTCTCTCGAACTATTGGCGCCCGAGCGGGTAACACAATGTACTACCACAATCACTCTAATTATCTAGCCCCAAACTAAGCAAAGCTTGTACTATGGCGATACGATAACGGATAAACATACATATTTAAATACTTTTATAAACATCCATGACTTGGGTACAAATGCTCGTGCTCATCACACGAACATTTGCCCCTTGCGGGATCCGAACCCGAAACGGTTGACTTTGTAGTCCGAAGCGCGAACGACTACACCAGATGGTCGTCACCGTTAACCTTTAACCTTCTAGATTAAATTGGCCTAAGAAATCTAGCAATACTCAGTAAAGCTAATTTATGTATAAGTAAAGATTACCTAATCAACAGTAGGAATACTTCGTCTATATCATCTCATCATCATCATAACAGCCTATTGCAGTCTTCTGCGGGACGTAAGCGTCCCTCAACATGCGCTAAAGAGCACGATCTCCCACTTTTTATCCAGCTACTACCAGCCATCTTCTTAAGGTCGTCGGTCCATCGAACCCCTTGCGTTCGCGTGACGATGCAACGACGATGCACGAACGCAGGGATGTGATGAGTCTATCTAGGCTACACTACGTTTCCTGAGACATGGTCCCCTTTCGAGAACCCGTTCACTCCACCTTTCATCGGTTCTGCTACAGATGTGGCCAGCCGGTCCACTGCCACTTTAGCTATCTATCTATGTAATCAGTCCATGTTAACCGCTAAAGTAAAGTCTTCTAGTCGCGATTATAAACCTCCGTTAAAATTTCAAACAAAAAAATATCTGCACCTATCAAATATATATATATCATAAAAGGCGCTATTATTGACTTCTTTTAATATTTAAGAAGCCGTTTGAGAGCATGCGAGGGCGTGTGAAACTCACACGTGGCAAATGGTTCCGCGAAACGCAGCTACAACCATTTTTATATACTCAGAAGGGAAAATCGCACGAAATTTCAAATCACAATAGGTTGGAATTATTAGCCTTACACGTTCTTCTGCGCAATAAAGATATTATGGAAATAAATGACATTGTAAGACCGAAACCAAAGTAAAAGTGGTAATACTCGAATTTTTCAAATAAAATTCAGTCAACTGATTTGTTTATGACATCTTTGTCAACATACGAGTACTTAATGTAGGCTAAAATCTCTGAGAACTATTTCTTGAAATAAATATTTTTCAATTTAATTTATAACCCGTATTAGTAATGATGTTTTTACTAACATTCATAATATGATTGTAGCTTAATTGGTGAATCGCCTGGACGCTAAGCAGGAGTTCAGAGTTCAAGTCCCGAGATGGGCGCGTTTGTATACGTTATTAATAAAATAAACAATTGAGACAATATACTTTGTAAGATGTCGGTCGGATGAGTTAGGAAGCAGCTGCCAGCTTGATGTATTTCGTAACTATAAAAAAAATGGAAAGGACTATGCTAGGTTGTTGACTGTTGTTTACGAGATCGAATCAGAAATACAGAGATCCGTAAACGAACAAAAGTCGCTGACCCCGACGGATTAGCTAGCTGTAGTAGCAGTAGGCGGAGCACATAACGCGTAGAACTGACGGGCGGTGGGGCAGAAAGGTTTGAATGGAGGCCACGTACCGGCAGCGCAGCGTATGAGGACGTCCACCCACAAGGTGTACAGACTACCTGGTAAAGATTGCAGAAAGCCACTGGATGCAAGCCGCTTCCAACCAGCCAATCTGGAAGTCATTGGGAAGGACTATGTTCAGCAGTGGATGAAACATATAATTCGTAGGTTATTGAAGAATACACTTTCATTTTATTAAGTTTTTGGGAACTTTTCTGAAATACCAACTTTGCTTTTTCTATTATGACAGAGTCACGGCATTATATAAACAGTCCCAACCTAATCCTACATCAAGAGCTGCCTTCGGGAAAGAGATATTTCTCCTCTTACTCAATTTTTTATTGCTTTACCTTTTTACCAGGTAGGTATTAGGTCTTACAATTGTATCAGCACCCATTATAAAACAAAATTACTAAGCAATACATACTTCAAGAGAATCTACATAAGGTTGTAAATTGTACACTTTTTTCATTACCTACTAACGTAGAAAAAATAAAAATAAATCTTTCAACTTTATGAAGTCTAGCCGACATCAAAAGCGACATCTGTCGGCACGCTAAATCCCATCTAATTGAGCAACTTAACAATGAAATTTTAATATTTCCAACGCCACTATTACAATGGTCCACAAAAGATCATCTTTAGGGTTCCCTACTTAAAATATTTGTAACTCTAATGGATTTGAACTGTTAATTAAAATCTCTTTAGTCTCTGGCTAAAGCTTATGGCTATTGAAAGTACCGAATAAATATTAAAATGAAAAAATACATTATATTAAAATGAAAAAACCATGATTCAAAAGCTGGGCATTCCTTCTGAGTCGATCAATTGTTATTTGTTGAGGAATAAAGTCTGCCAATCCTTTGTGACTTAACTCTTTGTGCAGCACTGTAAATCGTCACATCGTTTCTTTAAGCGACCCCATTCAGCGATACCTATGTAAGCCCACTTTAGAACTGCTATTGTTATAATGTAGGTCCAAAATACATGGCAAAATAGACAACCCGCTCGCCCTCTCGATGTGCCACCTGTCCGCGCCCGACCAGTCCCGCCGCCTGCGCGCGCGCCGCCTGCTGGCCGCGCCGCCCTCGCGCACGCTCACAGCGCGGCACGCTCCCACAGCGCAGGCTATTTGTATGCTCAATGCCCTAATTGCTCAGGAGCCAGAAACTGACTTGTTTTATAATAAGCATAGACAATTTGTGAATCATTGTGTTAGTTTTTTAGGCTAATATTGATAGTATGTGTGTTTGTAAAAAATGTTATAAAACTGTAACTGGCTCACTCCACGCTTTGGCTATAAGCTGTTAGTGGAGTGTGCAATTGAATTTAAATAAAATAAAATAAAAAATAAAATCAGATCTATGGACCCAGATCATTACTTAAATAGCCTCGGGCTTTGACTTTGAATTGTTTTTTACAAAATGACATTTATTTTATTTACTTAAACTTCATTGCATAGGTACCTACTTAATTTATTAATACTATACAGCATTTTGCACTAGTCAAAGTTGAGGAAATGCAGATGATGTGGCCATGACATAGAGTTAAAAATAATGCGGGGGAGTCCGAGATGCGCTCAGTTTGCTGTTTGACGCACCTACGATAATACGTGTAGGTACGATTAGGCACGGTCTACAGAACCCACAAGAAGCGAGCCCTACTTGCGCTTAACAAGTTTATTGAGCAAATTTGGGTAATTTCACGAGACCCTGAGCACGCTGTCGGCTCGGAAAAGGATCCTCTTTATCCGTGGATGACGAGTGTCGGACATTACATCAGACTTCTTTTATCCCGAACATAATAAGCGAGACGTTCAAATGAGAGGAAAATTGAGATGTATAGAGTCACTGAATTTAGGGAAAATATATAAATGTGTCATGTATTTATTAGACTGTCAATTTTATAACACTAAATAATTACTATCAATGAATTTAATAAAAACATCATGATGACAAATGCGAATTTTGAGTAAACCGAGGCAACAATATAAAAGTGAAGTGTACGAATTTTTTTTAATGAAGTTTTTATAAAAACACTAATAGTTACCTTAGTCTGCGCGTCCCTTAAATAATTTAATTCAGAAAACTATCATCGGCGTCACAACTCACCAAATGTATTATTGCAATCAGATGAACGATTAAAGTACGCATAGAAAACGAACCATGGAACAAACAAAAATACATTTACAAGTATACATAAAAATAATTAAAATTGGAGTATCTGTTTGATAGGTAAAAAAAAAAGCTTTTCTACCACAAATCCTTATGAAAGTACACAATTTTTTAATTTGTTGTCTGTCTATTTGTTTGTTCCGGCTAATCTCTGAAACAGCCTGACCGTTAACTAATGTTTTATAAAGTAGCTTAAGCCACTTTTAATTTAGAAACAGAATTAAGGTTTCACAAAAAACCCATGAAATTGTGAACAAAATCCGATACAAATAGAATTTTTTTAAATGGATTTAAAGACCACGCGAATGAAGTCGCGGGCAACAGTTAGTTTGATTATGTAATATTAGATTAGAAAAGTAAGATTTTATTGTTTTTTTACAGTTATTTGGGCCACCAAGCGCGCCGGTTCTGGAGAACCCCGAATTCCAAACGAGATGGTACTTCAAATACTTTCTCGGCAAAAGTAAGTGTTTATTCCCTGTAACATTTGAACAAAAACACTTTATTGTAATAAAATTGCTTTCTGAAACAATGAAAGGAAACATATACAAACTGTTTGAAGTTATTTCAAACGAGAAAAGTTATTCTTACGTATTATGGTAATATTAGTCAAGCTTGAATCATTTCGAAATATGTATGTAGATAAGTGTAGAGTTGTGGAAGGAAATAACTTTTGTAGCTCTGACTTAGGTAAACCTTATTATAAATATAAATAAATAATGGACAACATGACATAAATTGCTCTGATCCTGAGGTAAGTAGCTAAAGTACTTGTGTTATAGAAATCAGAAACAATGACGGTACCCCTACACCCAGACCCTACCCAACATAGAAAAGTGCATTTTCTACATTGACCCGACCGAGAATCGAACCCGGGACCTCAGAGATGGCAACGCCAAGTCCGGTGTACTCACCTCTCGGCTACGGAGGTCGTCAGTCGGTATTATTATTATCATTATCAAGAGTAAAAGAAGATGAGATTTTATTTTGATTGAGGTGTTTCCATTCTACATAAACATTGCAATGTAAATGGGGCATAATAATACATGTGTTTTGTGTCAATAACCCCGCAAACAAGCAATTACTTTAGATCTGTCCAGAAAATCGTGAGTGTATTGGAAAAATTCAGGTAAAGAGGCATGTTTTATTCAGTTCATTCTACTAGCATAAACAGCAGCTCCTATGTCATGAATTATTAATAGAAAAATACGCCGAATTAGGTGCGAACGTACAGTCACGATACTTGTTCATTATAACCTACAACCCTATGGTAAGAAGGCCAAATTTAACAAAGAAAATGTGTTGCTAACTGTCCCATACATTGTTAATTTCCGCACCCGTTTCATATCAAATTGCTTTCACAAAAGCAACAAATAGAATGTGAGATGACAGTTCAATTTTTGTTTCCATTACGACGCCTTTAAGAATGTATGATCGGAAAAATTCGGATCTTATTTTTCAGGTGAAATGGTGCGAAATTGTACCATTTATCATGTGGTGTCAATTTCAAAATCTTCAAGACCCGCCTCATTATCGGGCAGTCTAATAACCATTTTCGACTGATCTATCAATCGAATCTATTATTTCTAGTTTTTGATATAGGCTATAGATATTCATTGTTATGAAGATATAGGTACCTATGTAAAAATACCCAACCGATAGAAAACGGAGATCGTTTTCAACTTCATGCAAGGATAAGGTTCTCAATTGCATAGATTTTACTGTATAGATATATATATATATATATACTATATATATATATCTTTAGGGTAAGTTAGCAATTTTTTTTTATAATCAAAAGAAACTACGTGGGAAGAGGATCCGAATGAGTAAAGTTTGGTCCGTTATTTCATTAAAGTTTGTTTTGCTTAACTTTTTAAATTCTACGCTAAGTTACCTCTGTATAGGTTGACTGCATTGACTTATTCCTAAAATTTTTTTCAAGCTTACTTTGGTCATATGATGATAATAGTGTAATAATATGGTAATAACGACGTTAATGCAGTCAGGATCGTCTCCGCAAATAAATACTCCTTAAACACTAATTAGCAATGAATGCCCAATTTGTTTACAAATTCAGTTTTCTCAAACTCAGACAGAAACTCCTCAGCCGTTGGCACTGAAAAGCATGTATTAACAAAATAAAAAACTGAAATATTTATATTACTAAAAAGTAATAAATTAGTATTCTGTTTACACTAAAAAACGTAGTTACATATTTATAAAATCGGGCGGGTCAGTAAATGATTATAAAGTAAGACAAGAATATTTTTATTTAAGATAGTTTTTCCCAATGATAATTTAGAAATTGCTAACTGGTAAAAATATGGGTAACACTCGTATATTAAAAAAACTATAAAACACACTTTTATATAGTGAAGCTTATATTAGTGTGTAGATATAAGTATGTTATAAAAAAACAAATAAACACGCAGACTATTTTAAATAAATTTGTGTCAAAAAAATAGTATGCTCCAAGTAACACCTAACACAAAATCCACTATTTCCATTTGTACTCGAACTGTCTGTTGCACTAAATGCAATTTACAAAGCCCCACGAGTTTCGACATGTAATTAGTTTTAGTTGCAAATCCGTAAATCGAAATACAAATACACAAAATAACGTTTAATTAAAATGGGTTTGCTTTGTTGGTTATGCCACTAGACTAGAATTTAATGGCATGCAAATGAATTAGCCTCTTGACACTGATGTAATATGAATGGCACGGAATTGCCGCGTAAAATTTTTGGGGCCATAGATAAATTGGATTTTTTATTTAAGATCATAATTTTTTGTTTTTATTGTGCAACATGGCTGCTGGATCATAAATGTAACACCATTGTGTTACCATTATACTAAAGAAAAGGTGTTTTCAATGTTTCCGGTGTAAAAAAATATGATAAACGAGTAGTTTTAAAATATGTTTAGCCCTGTTTAGCCATAATGATGATTGCTTACATATCTTTTCGTCTTACGGAAACCCAAATCGATATATAATAAACTCAAAATATGTTCTTAATAAATTGAGTAACTTAGTAGGAATTGCAATATTAATTGCAATGGTGCAAACATTGCAAAAAGTTCAGTCAATTAATGTGCAGTGACTATTGACCAATGTAATAAAGTAACGTTATTAGTTACTTTATTACGTTTTTAATTTTGAGTTAAAAAAGACAGTGTTTGTGTATGCATTTATAAATACATACACAAAAACTATGTGTATTTAGTAAATATAATCCTCTACCATGCGAGGAGTTAGATTGCGTCAAAGAAAGATGTCAATGCGCTTCTTTCTGGGACTGTGTTTCTTTTTCCTAAGATTCGACCATTAGATACATTATTTATTTTATTATTCAAGTTATGATATGGTTATGACCCGAATTCCGTTTTAATCTGTTCAATCGTTGATGCGAACGTGATTGTGTAACATACAAACTAGATTGATATTGGAGTTTTTTTTTAACAAGACACTGAAAGAGTTAAAAGTGCTATCCCGTAAAACTCATAAAAAGTGAGTCATCCGAAAACCAATCGGAACTCAACGAACGAGTTTTAGTTTTTTTTATGTTTGCAATTTAACTTAAAATGGAATTAAAGAAGTTGAAACGTGCAAACTTGGCTAATGGTTCCGTAGTAGTTCGTAACTATGTAATCTCCGTATGCAAAAGAGTATATGAAATGCTACAGTCAGGTTGCACAAAGCGCTACTGCGGTAGTCTCTGTCTCTGATGGCAAATGGCACAGATTATGTCTCATCGATCGGAGCAAGGCTTAGCAAAAGTTTAATCGTATTTCTTTATTTATTCAATTGCACCAAGTTACCTAAACATTTCCTTTTATTTAATCTGAAGAATCTACGAATCTGATCCTTTTGCAGCGCAACGATACGAAACAATGTTCGTTAAAACATTGCAGGTTTACACCTTCGCGATCCACTTAATAGCAACAGGAACGCAATAGGAACAGAGCAATGTATATGATGTTCTCCAATATTTATTTATTTTTAAATGGTTTTCGTTCCAATGAATTGGGGTATTTTAATACTTATACTACTTATTAGCGTTTAGGTTAGGTCATTGTTTTCATTTTGAGTTTGTAAAAATATTTTGTGTTACTTTATATAAAAAATTCACATTTTTTTTTCAATTTTGCAATTATTTGAAGTAGTAGTAATTTATTCACCAAATAGCACTTCGATGAATTCATAAAATAAATTCTACCTCCAAAATTCGACGAATCATACAAGTTTGAGCTATAGCATAAATTAAATTAACGTTTCCACCGGGACGAAAATAGACAATAGTGCAATTCATTGGACTGCGAACTCGGCCGGTCCGATCCGGGCTGCGGTCCGGTAATTAACCGGAGGCTGGTCAGTTTACGCGGAATGGTATTAACAGCCTGATACTATTGACAACTTCAGTAATATCTTAATCCTAAAACGCAATTAAATTAATTAATGTTTAAATTGAATATTGTCTCGTTCAATGAAAATTTTCTACATTTGCTAAAAAAGTTTACAGCCAAAATGAAAAATCTTTAGAGAAATAGAAGAAGCACGACTTACTTATTTATCAAAATTAAGTTTTTTGGTTCTTCAAAACAAAAAACGTAATCCTATCTCGTCCTGCTAAGATATTGACTCCGATACCCAATTTCCAAGACAAGACAAAGCTCTCAAAGTTTGGAAATCAAGGATCACTTATTTACTAACTTCGACAAAGCATCTAATTGAAAGCCTGCTTAGAGACTTCGGTCGAAGATTGAAAAAATATACAAGATGTTTTTTAACAGTGCACATAATATTTTAAACATAGTAAACAATTTTAGTAGTATTATTTAGACTTAAAAAAATATCAAATTTTTGATTTCTTTCTATATAAATTCAATCAGCTCTTTGGTAATTTTGTATGGGAAGTCGATAAATTGTCATGCATATTTGTAAAAGTCAAAGAACAAAATAGTTCACCATGATGTATAGAATATGTAATTACAAGGTTATCTTTAAATGACGGGACACCCTGTATAGTTGTACCTGGGCATCTAGATGATACGGTTTCCGAGGCTTCCGCAGAATATTATATGGTGCCAAATAAATATTAGTTGACTTTTACCTACATTATATCGAGCCTAAACGACACTCTTAGGGCCCATAACGACCACGTTAATAGACACTCCCTCCAATAATTTCACTCCATTCAGCTCTGCATAAATGGCTCATAATTTTATTTATATCCAAACTCTTTATCATCAGATAAAGATAATACGCATAATCACCTAAACTTTGGCTCCTCTAACAACTTTGCTAATTTAACATACTCTACGAAAGCGAAATCGCGGCTACTAGTTGTACAATATTAGCACACTAACAATGCCTTGTGAAGTTGTCTGTTTACAATCGTGAGTCAATAATTAGTTTCGTGCCAGAGACGGCGTCCCAGTACTGGTGAATCCTGTCATTAGTGAGTGCAAAACTTAATTAATTTGAAGTTCCGAAGTAGCTCGCTCTACATACCAGACCTACATTTAAAGCTAGTTGTTACGAACTTGAACACCAGAGGCCCAATTCCCGTAATTTGACAATAGTCGCAATCCGGTGTCGATCCGCTCCCAGTAACATTACGATCACAGACAGTATTCTCGTAAACTTTTAATTTGACGTAAAATTATCAAAACTATCACAATACGACTGAAAATAGAGAGAAAAATATAGAATTTTGGTTTCTTCCATTTTCAGTCGCATTGCGAACTATAATTGCATTTTTTGGGTTTACGAGAATACCGTTTGTGATCGTAATGTTACTCGGAGCGGATCGACACCGGATTGCGACTCTTGTCAAATTACGGAAATTGGGCCTCTGGACTTCCCGCCACCGGCGACATACCTAGAGTTGTCACGAAATACATTGTAACTTTAAGTGCGACTAGGTAGTTCGTTTTTTTTTTAAATTCAAACAATAATTCGAAAGTATAATAAAAGAAGTACTTACAGAGATAAGTCTTGTTTTTAAGGCCAATGTTACGGACTAAAACGTACAGATTAAGTACTCATACTCTTCATACACTTTGTAACGGACCTTTTGGATGCTGGTGGAATGGCTGTTCTTTGAATTTCATCATCATCATCATTTCAGCCATGGACGTCCACTACTGAACACAATGACTTTTATCGGAAGGGATTGCCAAAACTCGCCACGCTTGGCAGGCGGGTTGGCGAGCGCAGTTTTTTATAACATTTGCACGCAGACGCTGCTGCCCGTCTCGTGCTACAGGAATTAGTCACCTCTTACGACAGGCGTGTGTAAAGAAAACACTTCCCCACCGCCAACAGGAGGCGTCCTGTTGGCGGTGGGGAAGTGTTTTCTTTACGGCCGTCCCCACACGGCACGGTTCTTTGAATTTGGACTAACAAAATGACATTGAGGAGACGGACTGGAGAATGAAAATACGAGACCCATCATTGTTAAATTTATTATTAAGTTTTTAGTAAATAAATAAACAAGTGCAGCGTAGGACGTCCACCCACAAGGTAGACAGTCTTGCTAAAGGTTGCAGAAAGCCTGCAAGCCGCTTTCACCGTCCAATCTAAAAGTCATTGGAGGCTTATATTCATCAGTACACTTCGTATGACTGAAATGATGATAATTATAAGTAAATAAACTGATGACTGAACTAAATGAGTAAATAAACCGCTAAATTGATACCGCCTACTTTTTGGCTACTATTCAAAACCACATCTTTAAACTAGCTAAACAATAGGCTATTTGACTATTTTCTGGAATAGAGTTATTATTGTTGGTAATATTTAAATGAAGCGTCAACAATTTTATTTTAATTTTTAAACCTTTGAAAATGTAAAAAATAGTGTTTCATTCTTTATGTTTTTAAAAGCTAGCGAAAACGCCGTCAGTCGTCGATGTACTTGTTCGTGACGTCACGAGCCTTTACATACCCATTGAGTTATAAAGTACTAGAACAGGCATGTTAAAAACCTTCGGCGACGGTCACACTACTCATTCAATGTGCGAGCGTAGCGCATAATCTAGCTTTGGGATGTCAGTTCTAGTACAAAGTTAGTCAACGGTGACGTGCCTGTCATTGTTGCTGGCGTTTTTGACAATGTAAAATACCGATAAAAATATAACATTCGAAAATGTATTTTTTACAGTAATCATGTATTATTTTTAACAACTATTAATATGTTTCGGTTCCATATGGTGCAATCTATTAAACCAAATAATTAGTTAAGTAAATTTTGGTACAAGGCAAATAGCCTATTACGATATGAAATACTAACTACGGCGTGGTAAATCTTGTGTTATTATTCGAGCAAAAAAATTTAAAAATCAATGTAACAACGACTATGTTCAATGTTAGAGAGAATCAGACAAATAACCAGACATTCGCGCCCGTTCGTGTCCAGAACTCCAGACCATACCTGGAACTTTTCTAACTTACCGTTTGCGATACTTTTATTGGATAAGACGGGTTATTTATGAGTTGGTAGTTGGGTTTCAATTCTTGAATTGTGGATTAAAAGTTAGTTTTTCAGCTAGAAATTTTGTCAGGTGAATGACATCAATGTAAGGAAACAAAGTGCGTAATACATAAGTGGGTTACTTTTCAACCGACTTCAAAAAACGAGGAGGTTCTCAATTCGACTGTATGTTTTTTTTTTTTTTTTTTTTTTGTATATTTGTTACGCGATTACTCCGCCAATTATGAATCGATTTTAATAATTCTTTTTTTGTTTGGTAGATCATACTTTAGAGGTGGTCCCATATAAATTTTATCGAAATTGATTTAGAACTTTTTGAGAAAATCAACAAATATATACCCAGATAGTATTTTGGTTGTGGTTCTTGTTACCTATCTTCGTCAAATATGAGCCGATTTTGATGATTTTTGTTTTATTGAATAGCTTATACTTCAAAGATAATATGCTAAAAGTTTACAAAATAAAAATCACCCCTAAGGGTAGGAAAATAGGGGATGAAATCGGTGTTCAGCAGTTAGATTAGGATTTATCACTAAAAATTGATGAAATAAGTAAATTTTATTAAAAAAAATAAAACCGACTTCAAAACACTGAAATGCTAAAAATAATCCTAACACTTAAGTACCTAATCAGTTACTTTTGGAGTCGGTGCAAACAAAAACATTGAATCTCTCATCGGCTGGCACCGACTCCAAAAGTAACTGATTAGGTACTTAAGTGTAAGGATTATTTTTAGCATTTCAGTGTTTTGAAGTCGGTTTTATTTTTTTAAATAAAATTTACTTATTCTTCAATACTTTTGTAAAAAAAAAAAATAAGGTACAAGTAATATATTGAGAGCTGCACTATGCGGCGGTTAGGCGGTAGGCGGTCTTATCACTAGAAGTGAGGTAGAGGAGTTACTTAATTTGGATTGAGAGGCGGGAGCGGTGATTTTAGAATATTCAAAGCAAGTAATATTATTTAAAATCTTATAATAAAATAGAATACACAAAATAATATAACGATTAAATTATACATTTATAAATACGTAAGTATTATACATATAGGTGACAATTAGACGTAGATAGATAGAAGATACTCTTTATTGCACACCATACGAAGTAGTTACAGTTGATATTTACAAAAGAATTTAAAATTTAGGCGGTCTTATCGCTATCTCTTTCAGACAACCTTTATGTAGAGGATAACTACAAGGAAAGTATAAAATGGTGCAGAGTGCATACATACAAACAATTTCAATTTTAATAAGAATAAACCTAAACATAATATACATAATTATAAATATTAGATAAAATATACATATGTACTTACACTTAAATACATATTTGATACATGCAAACCCTGCTAAATCTTTTCCTTACCTTACCTTACCTTCGCACTATGCTTAATATTCAGTGTTTCAGCCTTTATCAGAAGCGTCCAATATTGGTGGTGCTTATCTCGCGCTAAAGTTCGATAACAGCTTATAGTTACATAATACGATTTCGACATTCCGCCGACGTTGACAGCAATTTCGATAAGTTCTCACAAAGTGTGCCCGTGCGTGAGTTATGCAAACCAATCTCTGTGATTTATCGACACTATCGACACTCGACAATATGAATTGGTAACAGATACAAGCAAAAATATGGGTCAACAACATGGACTTGACATGCCCCCCAGCTTATTTGTCATACGAGTATAAGTACATATTGCAAGGACTTTAGAACGACTTGACGCGAGTTGGGACAAATGTCGCACGAAAATTCATTAAAATAGGTTCATAAAATAGGTTAATAACAGCGCGCAATGAAACGTGGCTGTTACGACAATCGCTAGCGAAAAAGATAAAAATTTAGGACGTAGGACGCAATTTTTCTATTAAAAATAGGGTTTTTAAAAGTGAAGAGAATTAGCATACAATGATTTCAGTCGTTTTTTTTCTTCTCCTAAGTGCTAGAAACAAATGCTATGCTCAAAATATTATGTAGGCTTTGATAATTCTTATATTTTTATTGATTTTTTAAATATTAATTTAATCAATTTTTACCTGACAATTTGGGCTTAAGTGATTAGTAAGCTTTTGAAACCACATGACAAATAAATATATATAATATAAAAATAACATTAAACTTATTGGAGTAAGTACTTTGGGAATTATCCGCTAAAAACCAGCTGAGACCTTGGATTCAACAAGGCAGAAGGCTCAAGAGGGTTGCCTTGCTAAGATAGAACTTTAAATCTCGAACCTGCAATATCGCCGCATTTATGTTTTTTTCTTTGTCTTAACTATATGTTTTTAACCAATTATAAAAAAAGAGGTTTTTGTAGAAATTCCAGAGACACGCACAAAGCACTTTGCTTCATCATTTATCGTGGGAACCGCGAAGGAACTCTCTGCCTGAGTTATTGTCTTCTGATAAAAATAACCCGGAAGTTTCAAATAGAATCTTGATAAGAGTGCATCGACCACAACGTTGCTTAATATGAGACATACCAAACATCCGTAGTCCACGCGAACGAAGTCGCGGGCACAGTTAGTTTATAATATTAGTAAGCTTCTCTATTATAGAGTAGGCACCAGTTCCCTCTAATAGAAATCTTCAAGAACCTACAACTGAGTTTCTAACAAGCAAAATGTTTAAATACATTTTTGCAGACGTAACATAATCCGCTTAGCACTGCAGTAGCTTAAAGCTTTTCTTCATTTCCGATAGAAAATTGGGTTATGTAACGGAATGGGCTTTGCCTGAAGACCGACTCAGTGAAACTGCTTAGGTACAGTTTTGTAAAATGAGAGAAATCTTATCCATAAGGATAGGTAATAATACCTACATTTAATTGACGACCTCCATAGCCGAGAGGCGAGCATACTGGACTTGGTGTCGCTATCTCTGTTGTTCTGGGTTCGATTCCCGGTCGGTCAATGTAGAAAAATAAGTTTTCTATATGGTCTCGGGTCTGGGTGTTGTGGTACCGTCGTTGTTTCTATAACCAAATGCTTAAGCTACTTATCATAGGATCAGAGCAATGTATGTGATGTGGTCCAATATTTATAATATTAAGTCTAACGAAATTCGTTAACTACATAACTCATTTTAGCAAGACGTTTGTTTAGCTATAAAATTTTATGTACTACATTTATTGAAAATGTAACTTATTTATAGGTTCCTAACTTTTAAAAAAATATACAGCAGTATAATACCTATCTACATTTAGAATTCTGTTGAATCGAACTTTATTCTGACAAAAACAAATTAGATTTTACAAGATTATGTACCTTTAAGGTCGTTTTTTTTTTAAAAATAATACTTACGATCCCGGGATCCTTTCTGCCTTATTTACGATTCGAGTCACATCGAAAACTGTTTTACCATAAAATTTCACGTTTCTAATCGGATAAGAGTCGTATTCTTCACTAAATGCGAGTGTAAGCCTTTTCTCGATCGTAATAAAATGAGTACTTTTCTTTTTACAGTGCACCAGAATTACATAGGAGTGGATGGTTTGAGAGAGCCGTATTTGTTAAGCGTGGTGCAGGAGGGAGGTGCGGGCCTCTTACGAGCGATACTCTTCAATAAAATGGTGAGTGACGGCTTATCACACGTCTCTACAAGCCATCCGATCAATTTCCTCCGCGTAAGCTAACAAACTAAATAAACTTACTCATATATTATAAAGAAGCAGCTTATTGCGTGTTCCTACGTTCAACGACGCGTTATCGGAAGATTGCATTGAAATCCTTAAGTAAAAAAAAAATACTTTAGCGTAATATTTTGGCATAATAAAAAAATAAAACTCGTACATTTCTATTTATTCGTTCATTAATAAATGGTAGTTTTTTATATTTTTATTTTTAAAATATGTATTCTGTATTCATCGAGCATTGGATATAATTATGCTCGATGTAGACGATTTGACAGAAGGCCGGTCAATGATCTATCGTATTGAATGATTATTACCTCTATAATACTGATAAAATGAAAGATAGTCAAGGGCGGCGTTCTTATGCGTAAATTCGTTTTTCTCAAACTTACATATGAGTGGGGTATGTAAGTTTGGGAAAGATCGTAAAAAGAGTTGAAATATCACATCGATGCAATAATGCCGCATGGTTGCGCAATGAACGTAGCAGTTTATTTACTAGCACGGTTCAAATACTTCCAATTTAATGTATTATCTGTTGTGTGATTTAGGTCCGTCATTTACTTTTTGATTGTTTACAAAACATTAAGATTTACGGTGTTATTCATCTGTGCCTGCCTATTCTAGTGTGTTAGATACTAACCGTTAGTCTTAATCCAAGCGTATTGAAGGCGAAGGATTTAAGGGCCTTTAGGGAGAAGTTAGGAAGGTACACTGACGACATTTGCTTAGTTACAACTATCTCGGTAAGCTTATATTATTGTTATGTAAGTAGTTAGGTACTTGCGTGCTAACCCTCTAGCTACACATATCTTAGGTAAGATGTCTACCTTCCAAAGTTAGATGAATTAAAAAAAATAGTACCTACTCTATCCTTACATATAGGCACAGATAAAAGTGTTATTACATGATGCAACTGCTACCACTACCTACCTGACAGGTACCGTAAGGTAATAGGGCAGATATTTTGTATTGTAACATCAAGTATTGTGCAAAAAAATGGAACTAGATTAAATTTTCATAGTTGGTTATTCCCTAATAAATCTTACAATTTCAGTAGTGAAATATCTGTGTTGTGATCCTAAAAACGATTTAATAGTATTATTACAACCAGCGATAACGTAGGAAAAAAACGAAATTAGGTTGGTACTTACTCAGCCGTGTTGTCGTGCGTTTGAGTGCAAAACTAAAGTAGAATGCTTTCAGAGATAACGCTGCCTAAGAGACTTTTGATCGGTGGATAATTAGATCGATCTTTTGAATTACTCTGAATGCACACACTTAAACGATTTGTACTTGGCGGACATTCATTCAATCAAAAGACTATAGTGTGCGCGGGCTCTAAGAAAAAACATTGTAAGAAAAGCTATACACTGGTTGTCATAAATAGTATATGTATTTTTTTTAGGGTGCCCACAAGATTTATCTACCACCTAGCGCCTGGACCAGTGGAGGGAGTCAGGCACCTACAAGGCCTACGGTCAAACAAATTCTGGCGCAGTTCGCTTCTATGGAAAGGGTAGACAAAGTTCCTAGAGAGGTAAGCCTGAAGCTGTAAACCTTTTTACAGATTGTTAAAATACGTGAAAAAGCGGCCAAGTCTGTGTCGAGGCACGCGCAATGTAGGGTTCAGTAGTTTCCCACCACATGGGATTTTTGCTACCTGCCTGTTTTTCACACATTTTTATTCTTCAAGTTAAAAAAATATTTTTCAGGATTTTATTCTAACACTTTGTCGGCGTAATTACTAAGTACCTATACTCTTGCGAAATTGCGGCTTTCTAGTACTAAGAATCTCCGAGCTAAGTCGCGGACAGCGGGACAGACGGACAGACATGGCGCAACTATAAGGGTTACGTTTTGACTACGGAACCCTAACAAAAACGACAGTCATTCATAACCAAACATTGATGTTGGCTAGAGTTTTATTTCTATTAGCTTCAAGCAATGGTGTTTTATTTTTATTTTTATTTGATTTATTAGGATTATCAACTGCTGTTAAAATGTTTTTTAAATCTAGAGGAAACATGCTTAGGGAAAATTTGAAATATTGCACGACAGATTTATAGATAAACACAAATTGCACCGTATTTTGCACATGTATAGATTGTGTAGACAATAAATTATAATAAGAGAAAAAAAAAGAAAGACAAACACTATGCTACACAAATTTTATGAAAGCTGTGAGTAGAAAGGAATAGAAAGGAGAGGGCCACCTGGCAATGGTACATAGATCTCAAAGATCTTATATTTTTCTTAAATAGTTTTATGATAAATACCTACTTCTAATGAGCAATAAAAGAATAATTATTTGGTACAATGGTAATTTTAAGAAATTGGCATCTTGTATCATAAGTGATTGTTTATCTAGATCACATGTGCAGAATTACAAAAAGATATTCTACTGCTAGAAGAGCAGGAAGGCTCGGTGAACTTCAAGATCGGTGTCATGCTGATGAAACCTGCGCAGAAGACTGACGACGAAATGCTTTCCAATGGTAACTTTACTTGTAACTTGTACGTACAAATAACATAAATTCGTGTAAGAATTGTGTTTTTTGTTCTGATTGACTTTTTCCATGTTTGAACTTTTTTAAGACTTTAGGCTCAAAAATGGATGTGCCTTGTCTTTTTTTTTTATATAAAAAGTATGTTATATTTTTTCTAGTAGTATTCCTTCCTTCCACATTATAATGTCTGAAATCATAACTTAGATATTTGCTAACTTGCAAACTATCACAATCTTCCTACATTGCACCCTCAAAATGTCATAAAATATTTTTACGAGGTCATCTAAGTGTTACGGAATCTTTCAGAAAAGGGCGACGAGAAATGGGACCGATTTATATCACTTTTGGGCGACAAAATTCGATTACGAGGCTGGAACAGGTTCCGAGGAGGGCTAGACGTCAAAGGTAAGATTTCTATGAGAAGTACAAACTATTACTTACTAAATGCTGGAACGTTTACTCGTAAAAATAAATAGTACCTACTTAATGCTATAGCTATTTCAACTTCAGCTCCATTTAAATGTAAATTAGTTTCCAATAACCTTTGAAAGTCTTTGAAAGTATTGGTATATATATAAATTGATCAACAAATAAAATATCTGCCTAATTGCCTAAGAAGGTATAGTAAATATGTAAAGTTTTATTTTCAAGTTGTACAATTAAGATAAACTAGCGCAGTCTGCGCAGTTCTCAACAAATTCGTTCGCGTAAATTGGACTTGACTTTACCAGACCAGAATTTTCCAAACAAGCACTCATCCTCAATTTCGGATTTTAAAAAAGCCTTTTAAAATGCCTTCTTATGGTACTTATGGAATATTTCCTTTTAATTGGTCCATCAGTCAGTAAGTCATGATACTGTTTTTCTGTAGGTATATGATAGATGTGTCGTTTATTCATTATTATTATCATTAATGATCTTTGCCGCGCTTTTGGGTCGGCCGGTCACCATAAACCCAAGTTTAAGACTGTCCTAGAGTTTACTTTTGTCAAGCTCTCGTCGTGCATGACTCTATATATCTATATACTCTATATATTAGCTTACAAACCTTAAAAAATTCTAGAAATTTATGACTCAGAACTTTATAGCTCACAAACCATAAAGTTCTAGAAATAATAAGTTGTTTGTGATTTGCATTACTTACCTCGGTTCCGTTGCAGGTGACATGACTGGCAGCCATTCCATTTACACGATGCATCAAGGCCACGAGATAATGTTCCATGTCTCTACGATGTTGCCCTTCTCCAAAGACAATAAGCAACAGGTAAGTGTGTTGGCATTGCTCCTGTTAGCTGGTGATACCATCGATATATATTTGACGAACATTGTTTATTTTGCTAAGCACACAGAAATGTGCGCGGCTTTGCACGGGTAGCGCTAAGTGGATTTAATCTATTAGTGAAAACCGTATTCAAATTCATACAGTGTTTTGGAAACTTGGAGAGACACATACAGAGAAACGCGGTTAAATAAACTTAATTTTATATGTAATGGTCCTGTTCGATTTTCACTTATAAGAGGAATTTCGTATATGCATGGCTCAGCAGTTCAATTTAATTAATTTATTCTACGGTGTCCAATACATGTTTTACATTTACGAATCCATAAGCATGAATAAAATTGATATTGAAAGGAATTGGTTATTGACAAAGGCTACTCAAAGGATTTCTTTTTTCTCCGTTGAATCTCAACACAGAAAAACTAAAAAAAAACTTTTACTAAGTCGAACCGAGCCCAGACACACACTCGAGTCGTCTTGAGCTCGGCCCACCCGATTGTAATCCTTCAGAGGACGGATTTGTTGAGCCAAACTTATACCTTGCCTACCGAGTCTTTGAGACCCTGGCTTTAGTTCAACCTATGCGGCTATGTGTGTTAAACGCTGGAGATGTTACAATTCAACTATTGTATTGATGTTTACTTACATAACAACTTGAGCTAGTGTAGAATCTTACCTATTAGGATTTTTTAGAATAACTTTTAACTGCTTTTATCAGTACCTCATGATTTCAACAGGGTTTCATTCGACATGCAAATTCTAGGACCACCGATGAAATCTGCAAAACATACTTTGGTGCACTTAGGGATTTAGAAATATCGCTAGTCCGAAGACAATCTAGTAGCATGTGCAATATCTTTAATGTGAGAGTGCAAAAAATATTTTGTTACGCGTATGTAATGAAAACTTACATACACGTAACAATAAATTTCCATTGTCTCATTTTGCTGGGCTGAAGGGTTGCCACTAAATGATGCATGTATGCAGACGTCGAATTGTAACTGAACGACATGACGATTTGTGTTATTCTCTTAGATCATATTTTATGCAATGATGTATTCGACAACTATAGCAGATCGTTCCATCAACAGCTGGAAAGAAAGCGGCACATCGGCAACGACATCGTAAACATCGTGTTCACGGAGGACTCCGTACACAACACCTTCAACCCGCAGTGCGTCAAGAGCCACTTCACCCGTATCCTTTGTTATCAGACTAACGGCCAGGTTTATTGGCAACGTGAATAGTTCACGTGCACTGTGGAATTGGCACTTTAGAATTGGGTCGCATTTAAAATTTATTTATACATTTGCAAAAGTTCAGTTCTTATACTTAACTAGTAAATTAACATAACATTAAAATCTAAGCGAGGTGTTAGCAAATTTCAGTAAGTGACACTAATAAAAGGAACAATGTATAGGATTTGAATGCAGTTTTTTTTTTTTAAATAATGTTATAAGCAAATGATTCAAGTCGTAAATAATCCTAGTTGCTGAGTACGAGCTAAAATATTTTATATGTGGATAAAATAGAGAAAAAATTTCCTCTGGAAACAATGAATTCGAATAACGACAAAACAAATTGTACTGTATAAAAGTTAAATCACAAAAAGTTTTCATCATGATGCATTGAATGCAGGAGGACGCATTGAGTTGGCAGAATAATAAATTACAATTTAACTCGCCCGCTTCCATAAAGTTGACTGTCTACATTGTTTTCCATCATAACTACCTAGTTAAGTTTTGTTTTATTTAAATGGAATATTTTGTAATTTTGTCAGGAATGCAGATAAATTCGTTGTTATTTTATGAAAAGTAATATGGAAAATAATTAAATCTGGGTAATCGGGCAATTGTGTGTATGAGGAATATAGCCTTGTCTGGAACTGAAAGCGGGAACAAAACAACAAAAGGCATTATAATACCTAATACATGGGCACACTAAAAGTTTTGCACTTCTAGCTAATCGGAACTACTTGAATTTCGAATGTTATATTTTGCTAAACGTTGCAACCTTCTTAATAATAAAAAAAAACAATTGGCGGGAAATGATTTGTCAATTGTTTTTTATCACACATCAAAGTTCTACGTACGCAACGAAACTGGAATTAAGTGGAAAAGATTTTAGAGCGATGATTTTTTTTATGATTTTAAAATTTCTCTCTCTCCGCAAGACTGTGCCGCTCGTTTTCAAAATGCTTTTGGGAGAGAAGCACCTTGTTTGAGCACTTGAAAATGAGAACAGGCCAACAAAAGTGAGGCAGGCGAGAAACGTTGGTAAAAAAATGATCACGTTTTTTTTCTCAGCTACGGATCCCATCTGTACAATTCCACTTGAAGATCAAAAGAGTGTTAATGCCGTATTCTACCATTTGTTTACCCAGGGTGTTAGAAAAAGTTCGCGAAAGACGACCCAAAAGCCGCGTTCTCCTACATCATGACAACGCTACTTCACACACGGCCAACAAAACAAAGTCATTTTTAGCTTCCGAAAAAGTACAACTGTTCACCCATCCTGCGCATAGCCCCGACCTAGAACCCTGTGATTTCTGTATTTTCCCCAAAATCAAAGATTTGATGAGAGGTTTTACTTTTACCAACTCCGAAGAGGAAGTGATAGCGTTCAATCTGCACGTAGAAAACATGCCTTCAGATCTGTGGTCCTCCTGTTTTAAAAAATGGTTCGATCGCATGAAAACTGTTCAAAATGTAAAGGAGAGTATTTTGAAAAGCAATAAACATAATATTTTGGTTATAGCATGTTGTTTTTTTAAGTTACGCAAACTTATAGTGTGACCTACGTATACATACAGTAAATATTTCTAACTTAAAAATTTTATAACCGTTATCTTTCGGTAATTCGGTTGGTTCGAATCGGTTACAAACGTTGTGACCGTTAGCTGCATATTATATTATGGCAGTAAAGCATTTTAAAGACTTGCATTTTATCAATGTGGGTAGCGATATTCATAAGTCCTTCCTTCATCCTTCAAATCTAAGCATAGATTAAGTGATATGGCGAGTAGAATGGACATAATACTAAAAACACATTTATTAACATCCATCGAGTACTTATATTATTTTGATCATGCCTATTATGCATACGTAATACAATCCTTATCACGTAGGTACTTACCACTAGATCAGGACCAGAGTATGTACTTACTTAATATTTTGTGATACGATGTTTTACAGTTCAATATCATAAATAATTCAGTAAAAAGACTAAAAAGTATACCTACTTATGTCTTAAAGCTAAAATAAAATTATAATTAACATAACGGTACAATTTCCTCGCAGTCAAACAACTAATCAAACCTTTAACCTTGGCGTTACATTAGGTCTCCAGGGCAAAGAAAGCAACACAGACTGTCTCCGACACAGAATAATAATGGAGCACGCAACGTGATTTATTTACGTGAAACATACAGCAAACCCGTACAAACCTAATTTTCCGCGCACTTTCATTTAGTTTCACTCCTCGTTATATGAGCCTCGCGTAATGTGAGCGATAACGCTCGGACTCACACCGCAATTTCCCACCTAATTTTACTACAAATGGTTATTTAGAAAATAATTGGATTTTGCTGCAAATCATTATTATTCATTTAGGTTTGGTAATTTGGGTTTGAAACAGACTTCAGTAGCAAAAACTGGTAGATTGAAATATTTTTGAAAACCATAAAGTCGAACTTGCCCCGATTTCAGGAAGCCTACCACGAAAAACAAAATACGATGTTTCGGACGAAAGGAAAGACGAAACGATAGGCTTACTATTACTACGAAACAATTTTGGATTTCGATGCCTTTCGTTAGCAAATTATCAACCGATAAAACATGTGACATTTTAGGATTTAGTAGTTTCGTATTAAATATGTTGTCAGTTAATTAAATTAAAATAGGTTTATAGGTACCTCTGAACGAACGACACAGTTTTCGTAATAAAAATTCTGAATCGGGGGAAAGACCCATCACAAAATAAAATACACGTTGGTTTTGAAAATGTTTTCCGAAGACTAAAAAAGGGAAAGTGTATGTACCTACACAGTTTACCTGTATGAAAAAAAAACATACAATTTATTAAGAATATTCATACTGCACGCATGAATACATGATTAGCGCCTACACGCACGCACTACGCGTACCTACCGCAAGCTTATGTAGTAAAACCTATTCGGGGGCGGGCGCTTCACAGTACGTATAAAAAAAGTTTTACATAAATTTTTTAGATTGCGGTCAATGTATTGCGTATGTACCCTGAAACTACGTATTTCAATTCACACCTACTCTTTGCTTCGTAGGCTAACGCAAAAACTTTTGACAGTAAACTCCTTAAATCTATAAAACTAGACATATTCGCAGTTGTGTCTGAGGTGGAAGGTGAAGGATACAGACTGAGCGTATACAGCGATGACACTGTTCCTCCATTTGGACCCTCGTTGCCGTGCCCACCGATTTTCAGCGACCCACAGCTCTTCAGGGAATTTTTATTGGTATGTTATTTATCGCGAGTTAAATAGAAGCTCAGCCACATTACTTTTTTGTCAGGGCAATTTGTTTGTGTATTCGATCAAGTTTGTGATATATTTTTTTTAACAACAGGTGAAATTAATGAATGGAGAGAAGGCAGCGTTCCAGACGCCGACGTTTGCACTGAAGAGACAGCGCACACTTGACACCCTCATCCGGGATATCTATGCTGAGCACTGCTCTGATCACAAGGTGGTGAGTCTCGTACTATGCACAACATAATGCCACATGCAACAACCAAAATTTTAGCACGGCACTATGTAACGTTGCACATTTTTTTTAACAACGTTGCAATTTGCAACTTTATACTATCAATGTAAAATTACGACTAAAGAAAATAAGATAGCCTGATTCTTGAAGTCTGGTATATTAAATGCATGCAAATGCAAAATATAGGGGATATTTTCGTAAGTGAAATCAAATGTGTTCTGAAAATCTGCTACATGCTTGTTAACTTATTGCCAATCACTCTGAATACTAGTATTAAAGAATAACTGAGTAACTGCAACCTATTTGCTATTACTAATCCTGATAGCCAAAAAAATTAAGTATATACATACATACTGTTGCATACTAGAAAAGACACACGTAAGAAACAAAAGCAAAGTAACCTATACAATTTGCAACATAATATATACAAACGAAAACTTTACTTAAGCACTACCGTTTTCAGCCAATGCTTTCGCGGCGTGCGCTGTCAGATGTGTGGTCTGGCGGCGCAGGCGCTGGGGGCGCGGGCGCCGCTCGCACCGAGCGCTTCCTACACGTAGGACAGGCTCTGAAGCTAGACGCGGTGTTACGAGGAGATGCACCAACTAGTCTTGTGTCTATGGGTAACACTTCTTTTTACGAAACACAAATTAGAGCTTTAGATTATATTCCAAATAAACTAAAACTAAAGAATAAATAAATTTAAGCCGATGTCAAAGTTATGCATGTCCTTTCAGTACAGTGCTTTTTAGACAGTTTCAGTGCACAAGCGAGATACATCGTCAGCATGTTAAGACCTGAACGATAATGAAGTTATAGAATATTTTGACGACTCAATTTTTAAATATGATTTTCATGTCAAACGCTTGAACGCCACGCTGCAATTCAGCTTCAGCAAACTTATTTTATTTGCATTGACACTATCTTACAATATTCATGAAGCGTGACGTGACACAAATCTGGTCAGCTACTTAGTTGTCCAGTATAGTTATATCTACTGTATTACCCCCATAAATTTATAGGTTCTGGAGGTTCACGCCGAGCACCCTGGGAAGGTCGAGTGTGGCGGTCAGCTCCACTGCCAGCAACACCGGTCTGTGCAGAACAAATGACTGAAGGCAGGCTGCTTTTGTCTACCACGTCCAACACTTATATTTTAGAAGGTATGTTTTCAAAGCTATTGCCATCGAATATTTTTGTATTTAAATTAAACAAAAACCTTTCCATATCCCAGAAAATTGATTTCCAGACAGGTTAGCAAGTGTATGTCCACGATATGAGTCTTCATGCTTTTGTCATTCGTGATTCCGTTAATTCAAGGACCAATATTGTTTTAGAAAGCGGAACAACCAGGGTGGTTCTCCGATGGGAGGGATGCGTCCGAATGGCTCGAGTGAGTGAACGAGCTGGTCTATTCCGAGTTGGGGCTCGGGTGATAGCAGGAGGCGGGTCAACGACAGGCGGGGCGGGTGGCGCAGGGTTGTATGCGCTGCCTGTGCAGGAGCTGTGTGCCGGCGCATGGGCCATGCGCCCATTGCAGGACTGCAAGCACGCAAGGCTACCACGCACCAAGACTGCACATTGCTTTGATTTGCTAGAGTCCGGTAAGACTGCTTTTTAAAAACCCTACAGCTATTGATAAATACGGATATACTATGCCGTCTCATATACGGCTTTGTCCATAGTTAATTATGAGGCCTTTGAAGATCCAAAAAAATCTAAGACGATCATTCCAACGAACCAGAAAAAATGATTCCAATTTTATTTTACAACAGGAGAGAGCGGTAAGACAACGCTTGCTGTAGCAATCGGTAGAAGAGTTATGCTTTTGATGGAAGAATCCAAGACTGATAGTGAAATGGGATTCGAATACGCACATATCAAGGTTTGTTTGTCTTATTTTGAAAAAATACAGAAGAAATATTCTGAAGAAATAAGTAATATTTTCATAATTTTCAGGATATTCAATTAAGTGAATCGCCTATACTAATCAAACTTATGGACGGTGAAGTTGGAGTAATGGTGGTCGGGTACAAACACCATTGGGAAGTTTTAGAATCAAATACTGGACAGGTACACCTTTAGGCTTCAACCAGACACAATTGTAATGATGGAACCAACAACGTTCAGTTTAAAATGTCTTATCTTTATTACAGACAGTGAAACGAGCAGACAACTTAGACGATAGTGGACCCCGTCGTGGAACTCTTGTGAACGCATTACGTATTGGGGACGAAAGAGATGGCCAAATAGTTCTATGTTACAACCGTAAGCATAACTATTATTTTGCTTCATTAAAACAAACGAGGATGTTAAAAAAACAACTGTTTTTCAGATACGTGTCACTTCGAAAGACTAACAAGCAAGGGATTGGAAAGCGACGGCGAATATGACTTCCATTGGACAACTGTACCAGCAGCAGTAGGTCAGTGAGTTCGTAAAAGTAGAAATTTATCTACCTACCTAACTAATTGCCTGTTATCAACTTATCATCTTGAATAAATGTTCTTTCTATCTTTTTTAGTGTGCGCGTTTCCATACATAATGGCGTTTGCGGAAGATCTATTAGAAATACGGCTAGTAGCCAACGGCTCGCTTGTACATGCTGCTTGCATACCTGGATTGAAGTTGCTTTGTGGACGAAGAGTAAGTTGATGATCATTTATTAAGTTTAAAAATGAATACTATGTATTCATTTTTAAACACAGACAGATAGATTTTTAGTTATTTAAAATTTTATATATTAAATTTTTCTTTCATTATGAAAAGAAAGATACAGGTAAACATAAATTAAGGATAAGTAAGAGAGATCTACAGGGAATTTTGCACGAGAGTTTCTAATTGTACTTACACACCGAATTAATTATCTACTATTTTGTCCGGGAGTTGCTTTTTTTTCTGGACGGTTATAGATTTATCAAGCCTAGCATGGACCAGTTGCTCAGGAGTTTTCTGTATTATTCGCCGGCTTTTAGTCCAACACATAGAACCAAAACAATTTGAACGTTTAGAATCATCTAGATTGAAAACAGAACGGCCAGAAAGACCTTTTCGACGCAACCGTTTTAAGGAGTGTGATAGTTTACGTAATCTGTCAAGCTCAAATTCACCATGTGGCCGCGGGACAATAAAATTTCCATTGAGTCTTGTTTCCTTAGCCTGAGGGGCTATTAATCTTCTGATGCATTTCAGGATATATTCTATGTGGCTTGCGCGCCAGAGTACGTTCCTCTGGGCCGCGAAATCGACCCGTGTTTCGCTATGCACGAGTACGAACTGGCGCGACAGATGAGCAAGTGCGGGCCCTACTCGCTAGATGAAGATGATAACGACAACAGGTACGTTACTTTCTCTTATCTTTACATGAAAAATCTCGAATGAAATTAAATGATCTTTGATTTTGATCAGAGGCCCAATTCCCGTAATTCGACAATAGTCGCAATCCGGTGTCGATCCGCTCCCAGTAACATTACGATCCCAAACGGTATTCTCCTAAACCTAAAAAATTCAATTATAGTTCGTAATGCAACTGAAAATGGAAGAAACCAAAATAAAATTTTTTTTTGCTCTGTTTTTAGTCGTATTGGGATAGTTTTAATAATTTTACGTCAAAATGAAAGTTTACGAGAATACCGTTTGTGATAGTAATGTTACTGGGACCAGTCGACACCGGATTGCGACAATTGTCAAATTACGGGAATTGGGCCTCAGATGATCGGCATCAATTTGTTAATTAAAGTAAAATGTGGAAAAGAACAAATAGACAGCTCGCAGAACTGGGAAAAAGTCACCTTCTCCGTACGAGTAGTTGTTGTTCCAGGACGTCACATCTACTAATGATCATCATGCATGATGGATGACTATTGATGACATACATACATACTTCACTATCTATTTGGTAGGTAATATGTGTTTCTACCTCTTAACAATATGATTGTCAACAGAGGTGAAGGCTGCAACCAAAACAACCGAACGCCGGAAAACAACTCGGAATCTAGCCGCAGCAGTTCCATATCGTCAGAACACGAGAACATACGGCCACCATTGCAGCGCATGGCGCCCATATCACCACCCAGTTCGCCGCAAGGTAAGAACTCACGGCCAGAACACGCCCGGCGCAGTAGTAAGTAGTAGTACCTAGTCAGTTTAGCAGTGTGAACTACTGGTTATCTCAAAAAATATTCAAGATCAGAATGTCATTTTTTTTAGACTAAGTCCGATTTGACCAAACACAAAATTAAACCAGTTTAACTATAACAGGAATAACTTTACTTCTTAAATTTACTTTTTGATAACTTCGCTTGCGTTTTTCCAACTTACTTCAGGAATACACTTTAAGTACTCAGTTTTATTTTATTGTGAATGATGAACGAATGGATAAACCTACTAAAATCCATGTAATCTATTTCTTCTAGGTTGTCATCAATTGCCACAACAATTAATTTTTGTAGGATAACAGAATGCCAGTGGTAGATTATACAACTTGACAGTTTCTAGGTGACAAGAGTGAATTTGACAAATGACAACTTTTTCTCAGTTTAAATTATACACTGTCAAAATCGCCCGTTTAAATATTTTTCATAGATTAGTGGTTGGTAGAATGAAAAATCAGCTTACTCTAGATTAAGCAGTGGTATACTCTCAAGTTAAAACTTACACCAGCTTGGTCGAATCCGGTCTTAGTCGAACTTTTCTAAGTTGACTCGCGTTTGCATATTGTTAGGTAAATGTTAATGGTAAGGTTAATGTTAGGTAGGTACTAATACAACTGGGAACAACAAGGATATTCATATCTTACTTCGAAACGATGACAATTTATTTAATAAAAGTAGTGGTACTAGCTGTAAGATTATTGAAGTTTTTATTATTTTGAGTCTTGTATGACGATGCATAAACAAGTATACCGAGATATTGGGTCTACCTTTTATCGCAGAACTTTTAATGTCATAATTTTATGATGCATATCAGCGAATGGCATCAACTACATTTCGCAGAAATACATTTGGCATTCACTCATTTATCAGACATTCAAAACCCATAATTTTGTAAGCCAGAATCATCTTTAAGCATAGATTTAATATCCACAATAATAAAAACGCAGAACCAACATATCGCAGAAAGTTCACAGTCAGAATCGTCTTTTGGCATACATTTAATATCTATAGTCATTAAAAGGCAGAACTATTATATCTCAGAAAGTTTACATTCAAAATCATCTTTTGGCATACATTTCATATCCATAATAATTACATTTAATTATTACTTAGTAAAACAGTTAATTGTAAACACATGGGTATGTACGGCCGTAAAGAATACACTTCCCCATCGCCAACAGGAGGCGTGTCGTAAGAGGCGACTAATTCCTGTAGCACGAGACGGGCAGCAGCGTCTGCGTGCGAAATCTTATAAAAACTGCGCTTGCCAACCCGCCTGCCAAGCGTGGCGAGTATTGACAATTCCTTCCGATGTTGGGTCATTAGGGGAGGCATGTGTTCAGCAGTGGACTTTCTATGGCTGAAATGATGAATGATGACATGGGTATTATTTTCATTCCCTGAGTATCCCAAGCAATGCTATGTAAGCAATACTAGCATACACCATGCATAGCAAGTCAAACATGCAACATGCATGTAAGCATTCAGCATACAAGCAAGCACGCAGAATGCAAGCAAGTATGCAGCATGCAAGCAATCGTGCGTGTGGCAAACATGCAGCATGCAAGAAAACATGCAGCATGCAAGAGAACATGCAGCATATAAGCAAGCATGCAGCGTACAAGCAAGCTTATCGTCGCAAAAGGTTTTCGCTCACCACCGCAGCTTCGGCTTGCTGGCCGGCTCGGCTGCTCGCCCCTCCGCGCCTACGCGGGTTTGAATTACACTCTAGGGGTAGGGCAGACAAGACTGCGTGGAGTCGGTTTTGCACCGATTCGTTTCCGACACTGACTTTTGTAACAACATTATTGACTTTTTTAGAAAATAATATCTTAATCCAATTTAAGTTTAAAATAATATTTTATAGAAATAGCAATATGCATGATGAAATTATTTATGAATGATGAAATAAACTTCTGCCATCTTCATAGTATGCCAACTGAAATTGTACCAATTGAAATTCTGCCATCTTCTTAGTATACCAAATAAACTTATACCAAATAATTGTCGCACTAAATAAACGTTATGCTTAACGAAATTATGCAGAATAAAATTTTGCCAAAGGTAACTATATGCCTAATAATCTTCAAAGTATGCCATTGTAAATTCGGACATATAAACATTCGACCAAATAATCATTTTCTTCTACTTTATTTATTTAACCATTTTTCCTACATCTTGGTCACTAGATTCTTTTTCATGTTAATAGGGTATTTATTTATTTACATGTATTTATTTTAAGTATGTATTCATATTATGTCTGTATTATATAAGTATTTTACTATGTACATGTACTAAGTAGTATGTATTTTATTTTATTTGTTTGTTTAATTAGTTTGTTAAATTTTTGGACTTTTATGTTTTGGAACTCTTCACCGCCTCCCTTCTCTCTATATTAATTCAACTTTCCTCTACCTGAAGGTTGTCTGGAAGAGATCGCTTCCAGCGATAAGACCGCCTAAATTGTGCTATTTACTAAGTATTTACTTTCCTGTGATTTGTTTGTTTTGTGTGGTGTACAGTAAAGAGTATCTATCTATCTATCATTATATTTAAGAAAAAACATGCTTTACAAATATTCGTTTAAAGAAGTTTATGCCAAGTGTGTTATGCCAAATGAATTTCTGAGCAACAAGATTCTGCCAGATAGAGGGAACCCTGAGATATTAGCACTTAGATTTATGGTAGATAAGCTATACTTTTAATATGTCCTGACTACTTTATACTTTTTAAAACAGTATTGCCAGAGAACAGCGGTCGCTGCGTGCGCATCTACAAGATCCCGCAGAGCAACCTGAGCGCCGGCGCGTACCAGCGGCAGTCCGTCTCAGCGGACCAAGTCGTCACTTCTTACTTTGCCGACAGGTACTCGTGGTTGATTGAGATTGGTGTAGTGGTGCAGTAATTCGCCTCAAACGAAAAGGACCCCGGGTTCGATCCCCGGTTCGGGTCAATCTTTGCTGAATTGGCTCGAGTCTGAGTGTGCTGGGAGACGCGTCTGAAAATCGAACCTACCTAAGTGTAAACAATATCATAGACAAAATCATAGGGTCATAGGTAATATAGAAAAATAAATTATTCTGGTTCGCAACGCCCATAGATAGTCTCGCAATTGTTAAATTGAAGTTTCGATTTTATGCGGGTATTAATTTTTAATTAACTTGTGTTCCCGTGGCTTCGCTCGCATAGCATACGGTTTATAACCCCGAATTTTACTCTTTAGAGGGTGGATTGAAAAAAATGGCTACGTCTTTCCTTAGTGTTCATGTTTCATCCGTAGCAAATTTAATAAAAATCAGTTTAGTGGTTTTTCCGTGAAAGCGTAACAGACAAACAGTTGCTTTTGCATTTGTAATACTTAATAGTATGTCAATTTCAGACCAAACAGCATCAGACAAAGACTAGCGGAACTAAGACTGGACAGCAAATCGAGAGGCGGAGGCGACGACGAGACCCTATAAATTGTCCGGAACAATTTCTATAGTTAGTTATCGAATACGGAACCAGGTGCACAATTTTAAATAATATGAAATATACAAATTACTAAGATATTCAATGTTATTAAATAATAATTTGTTGCGGTATACCAAAATTGATGTTTTAGTTCGGGTAGACATGTTTTATGTAGATGTTTGTGTAGTTACTAGAACTTAAATTAAATTAAGTAGTATGATTGAAAATCTTGTGATAAATGGGTGTGATGGTAGTGTGCAAATGAATTTTAGTAGAATGATTCGAATATTTAATTAAATGAGTATTTTAATTATTAATAATTAGATTGTATTTTAATGTTGTTACTGGATGATATTACAAAGAATAGTACCGTCATTTATACATAATATGTATTTTTAATGCTTTGTTTTTATTAATATTGCTTGATTTGGAGATCATGTTGAAGTTTGAATTTTAAATACTTAATAACAATAAATATTGTTATTTTGGCTATAAAAAACAAAATTTTAAACTATGTAAATCGATTGAATGGATACATTATTATTACATACATTACAGTGCACAAATATATTCATGCTCAAATCATGATTTTGAACATAAATTAATTATTAAGTGAAACGTAGTGATTTATGTAGATGGTTGTTCTGATGTTGAATATAAAATGATCAATTTAAAATTGTATTCGTGAATATGATCTAAATATATTTTTATCATCTACAAAATTATACAATGTTACGTGATTCTCATAACATCGTACATAAATAATAATAAGTACATTATGAATACCTTTATACCTAGTCTAGTCAAGGCAAATGCGACATGTAAGACAGAAAGTGATGTATAATAGTTTTATATAGGAAAAAATATATAATCTTATATACTTACGTCTTGAATGTCTACTCGACAACAGAAAAGAAGTGCCATCCAAATATTTGGTTATCTTTCTAGATTTGTATAAATAATATATTAATAAAACTGTAATATTTTGCGATGCAAGAGAATTGAAATCTTATTTAAGTGTTAATACAGTCTTATCTTCAATGTACATAAGATACATTATTAGTACTTATATTTCAATGATGATATTATTGAACATTACAATACTTTAACCTATTTATTATTCAAAAATATTATCCAACTATTCATCGTTAGATTAGTCGAAAGGGTCGGTGTTGAGTATAATGTCAGCGTCAAAAATATTTCTCTTTTGACAAACGTTGACACCTACTACCAAGAGAATAAGATTTGTGAAACGCCAAAAGCGCTTACATATTATGACGCTGACTGTACAACAGGGGTGTAAAATAACCAAAGATGAAAAGAACCAAACTGATAGAATAAGTATTATCTAAATAAGATATTTGTGTATTTGCTGATAAATATTATTGTAAGTTCTAAGTTAAAATTTTAATATTACCTATAAAATAAAGAATATGGTGACATATTCCTGTATGGTGTATGTTTAAGTAGTGAACATAGATGATAATGGGTAAAAAGAAAAATGATCATCATTATAATTTTTAAATAATTGCCAATCCAGATTTTTGACATTATTGTATTACAGCAACTGAAGTACTAAAAAATTTACAATTGTGTAATTCCACTACTTTTATTTAGCCCTTTGGATCATGCGACCGCTTGGGGTTTCACGGGTTAAAACTGATTGGTTACAGTAGGTATTCTATTTTTTTTTTACAAAAAAAATACACTATAACAGAATCTCATAGGATATGCACGTTTATATTTTAGTGTGTACATAAACATAATTCTTACATAATACTAATAAAATTGAATATGAATGATTGCAATTTGAATAGGCCTACCGTACCTATTTGCGATCCTCGTTTCCATAAAATGTGATAAAATCAAATACAAATTGTGTATTTCAAAAAATTACAGATTATATACAGAGAAACATATTATATAAATTATATTAGTAGATGAGTCATACTAGAGTACAGATTTGATATTTATAATTGTAATTCATTGATGTCTGCTGTTCCAAACAGAAATATACCTATACAAAATAGGGTTTTACTCTGTTATTTTCTCTGAGGTTTAAATAAATGTCTGTTCAATATTATGTATCTTTTATTTACATAAACAATAGAACAATGTGTAAAAAATAAAATTGATTGTATATCACTATAATAACTTAGGTTGTCGTTTCAAGGCAGTTATGTCTAGAAATCTTGGCATCTCACCTGCGGGGGGTGAACGTGAAGTTGTCTGCGTAGGACCTGGAACTATTAAAATCTTTTTATCATACAAGTGTTTTTTTTTATCGTCGACCCTGTTGGCCTTGTAGCATGATTTGCCTCGAAGGGTCCCAGGTTTGATTCCGGGTAGGGGTCAATTGAAAACTTTACTAAAGGTAAATGGGCATTTTGTTCGGACCTGTGACCCACCAGCGACCACTAACGAAACTAGTCGGAGTATGTTAAAGACCGTGAATACTATCCAATAAGATAAGTCGCATTCTTCAAAAGCATGAGAAAGTTTTTTTTTTAGCAAAACAAGAATTCATATTTTAAAAATGATTTTTTGTATATCCATATACTTCGTGTATAAAATGCTTACAAAATGCACAATACCTTCATAAAAAGGTACACGAACGTTTAGGAGCTTTTCTATCTTGTTACCCGCAATTTTCCTCACGTCTTTCTAAGCGCGGGCGCGGGCAAGCGTTTCCGAATGATTGACCATGGCGAGCCAGGGCATATTGAAACCGGTTTTGGGCCTATTATGTGAAAGAGAGGGCCTCTAAACTCTGTATTGTAATGTGGATTGCGCCTTACGAGCTAAAAACTTGATTAAGATTGAAAAACAATAATTAGAAAAAATATACGTTTTGCGTTGAAGCACATAACTTTTTTCCCCATGCATTTGGATCCCGAAAAAACATTTCGTGAAATTTTAATCCTAAACCTTAGAAAAATACATTTCAATAATGGTCGCGAACTTTGAGGTACCAGGTCAAAAATGCCCAATGACCTTTGTGTAGGAATGGCCCCTGGTAAAATTAATTGTCTGGTACCTCGTACCACAAGTATGCTAATTTCTTACCTCTAGGTATGCTCTTGAAAAACACCAATTGTCTACAAGTGGTGTGTTTTTATAGCATATTATTTACTTAATCAGATCTCTGATAATTAATTTACATCGAAATACGTGGTTTACTAAAAAACACACAAGTACCATTTAAAAGTCGATGCCTCTCCATGTAATTTCTTGTAGCAAAGGACATATCAATTGGCATTACAGATGGTTTCGGTAACGGTGGTGCAGGCGATGCGGGCGAGAGGGTCCCGCCCTTCAGGTACTTGGCAGCTAGCTGGTTCATCTTCAGACTGGTGTCAGTGCTAGCCGCGTATATGTGCGGTTGATGAATGCCTAGAGGGTCATCACCAAACTTGACTCTGTAAAGATTTAAAATTTAAACCATTATAATTAAAACCTTTTTATTTCAGACCTTAATTAAGCACCTTTAAACGTTATAATATATTTTTTTACTTTAGCACTGCTTTGAATCTAATACTATATCACTAGACTAGTAATTGGGCTAGCGCCGAGAAGCTGCGCAAAAAACCCGGTCCCTATTGTCAGCTACCTGACGCCCAATTCCCGCAATGTTACATTAGTCGCAATCCGGTGTCGATCCGCTCGTAGTAATATTCAAAAACGGCAATTTCGGAAACCCAAAAAATGCATTATGGTTCGAAATGCGACTGGAAATGGAAAATACCAAAATAAGTTTTGTTTTCAGTGGTGTTACGAACGTTTAGATAACTTTACGTCAAATTAAAAGTTTACGAGAATACCGTGTTTGATAGTAATGTTTTCTGGAACCGGATCGACACTGGGTTGCGATTACTACTATTGTTAATTACGGGAATTGGTCTTCAGTATTAAGTCAATTTTCGCCTCCTCTAGAAGCGACTTCTAGCTTCAAGTGGCGACGTTTGCGTTGGCGGTGATACTTGTAGCGGCGTTTATGGCTGTCGCGTGTGGCCCGTGTGCGGCGAGGCTCACTCTTACTAACCAATTTTTATTTTTTTAAATATAAGTTTTTAGGTTCGGTTTTATTAGTTAATTAACTAACTATGTTAACTTGCTATTGGGGTTGATTCTGCCGCTCAAAACGACTTTCGACGATTATGTGACCAAAATCTAGTGTCCCTTCGACTAGCATACTCACCATAACGTACTATACAACAATTTGACAACCTTCTACAACAAAAATCAAGTACACTCATTGGGAAAACTATATCAAGTACTGTTTATTGCAATATAAATTGTATCTACAGATTATTCGATTTGCGTGCACGGAGGTGAGTATTCTAGGTGTAGAAGCTCCTTCAAGTGAACTCACCAGACCATGGGTAGGATTTCGTAAATATTATGGTATTATTTTTTGGTCTTTGGGCATTATTTGGAGCTATTTATATACTTTTTTTTTTGTTTGAATTATATTAACAGCTTGCATAGCTCATATTCCTACATGAACTGTAAGTACTATTAGAGGGGATCCTCTAAATAAAACGGTGTATTATCTTAATAAAATATATTGATACGGAAAACGCGCGAAAGCACAATTACGACGCCTGAAGAAGTATGCTCCGATGACAGCCGACAGCTAGTGCCGGGAATCGTTCATACGGATGTTTCCAGCAATATAAGGGAATTGCTGGGAACATCCCTATGAGCGATATATATAAGGGAACTAATTATTTTCTTTGGGCTAGTGCCCAAGCATTATTTCATTAATTGATTCCTAAATAGTTTTAGGAATCAATTAATGAAATAATGCTATATCATGGTAAGGATGCTAGTCGAAGAGACACTATTAGAGCAGTAGATTCACCCACTAAAAGGAAAGATACTAATAAAATAGAAATTTATACAAAAATTATTTAGCTAACTGAGTCTACCTTTTAGTAACACTGACATTGGTTCTGTCAATTTGCATCTGAACACATTGTTGTGTGTTCCTCTCGAGGGCACTGGCTGATGATGGCATTTCAGAATCTTGGAGCACCCCATTCACATGAGTCTGAAATAAATTATATCAATTGAGCTAACTTAAATTCCCTAACCCGATTTATCTATTAATACACACTAAAATGGGAATAAACGCAGAGGACTTAATGTCATACGGCATTATTTAAGGTTCTATTTTATTGCTTATTTAACTTGTATGTCTTAAACTAATTAAGAAAAATATGATAAAAATAATGATTAAACCTATTTATCTTAAAGATTAGGTGAATTACTTTCCTAGAGTTAGGCTGACCCCACATTAGCCGTGCGCGTTCCTAGAGCGTGTGAAGGACGCAAACGCCGCGTGAGCGCCACGACAATGCGGCGTCAGCGTCGCGTAATCGCGCACGCTGGGCGCACGCTGAGCTCACGTCGCGTTGCCGTTATAACAATCAGTAACAAAATGGATTCTAATATAAGGATAATAAAATAGTTTTCGATATTAAATTCTCTCAGACGGTCGATCATAAAACGTTCACAAGCTTGAGGAACGCGCGCGCCCAATGTGGGGTCAGCCTTAGATCTTTCTTACCATAACTTTATTATAATAAGTCCATCCAATATTGGAATGGTCATCATTGCTGGAATCAGAGCTGTAACATAAAAGAACAATTACTAATGTTGTTCATTTTCATAGATACAAAATTATGTACTTTCAATTATGCTTAAGACTTTGACTGCCACAAGCTAGACACAATAGAAAATCTATTGTTCACAGCTGCGTGGCGTTCAACATGTTAAATAAAGTTTATTAAAATGCAAACTTACTCGCTATAGTCTCTCACATCTAAATATAAACTCTGCTCAGGAGAGATAAGTGGTGTTGTAGCATTGTCCACATGGACATTGTATAAACTGAGTTCATTCAATGTTTTGTCATCATTTATGTTGTCTGCATGTTGCATTGTATCACAATTCACATTTTGAAAATTATGTTCTACATTCTCTTCTCTGTGACCAAATTTTCTCCCTGTAGGCATTATACCATCCAAGAAGTTTAAATTAACTGGCTGAGTTTTAGATACCACCTCTTTTATGCTGATTTGGGATCTATTACACTGTATCTGTGCATTCTCTTTTGTCTGTGTGACTATTTCTTTATTGATCACCGTAGAAGTTCTCACCATTTCAAAACTGGTCATAACACCAATTGAAATCTTGTGTTGGTCATTCTGAACTGTTTCAAGTGCTACCTGCTCTGTCATGCAACTTTGTATGGGCATATCATTAGTTCTACTAGTACTAGCTGATATGAACTTATCAACTTTCTCCTGAAGGAGTTGTAGCTGTTCATTCTGAAGTTTAATAATCTTAAAAAGGTCTGATACAGTTGGTTCCCTTTTTTCTTTGGTAACATTGTTTTGCTTTTCTACCTCCATGCATTCATGCTTTTTATTTTGTTCATACCTCTCTATTGTCAATTTTTTTTTATCAACAGCATTTTGTGGGGGAGTGTTGTGTAGCTGTAACTCCTTGCAATTGCAAGTGTTGGCAGGGGGTCTAGCAGTCTTATGATGGTTGCAATAATAAGCATTGTCAGTGGCAGGTAAACAAGGACAGTGGTTGATAGAGCACTGGGCATTCTGTATGATTTTCACACAGTGGTGACATCGGCATTCAAGTGGAACAGCAGATTCTGGGTTGACAGGCTGACATATATTTTTCTGCCCAGTTTCAGGAACCTGGGCAACCTGTGTTGCAATTCTCATAAGCTCTGCTTTTTTGGCAACAGGATTATTGTCACTTGATAAACTCAATCTGTTTAATTGGGTATGTAGTGGATTTATATTTTCAGAGTACATTTTATGTAAATTATCCCGTTTAATGAAGAAATTGTTTTCTTTAGCAAGGCTTTCTACTGGTTTGGTTACTTCGGTGTTTTCAATAGATGACAGTACTTGAACATGTTTGTTATTTAAATGGCTGGGCATACTTAATAGGCTATCTTTGATGAATTGGTGCTTGTTATAATTCACTGGATGCCTTGGTTCATGATATGAACTATCCAACATACTCAACTCAAGATCTTTTGAAGGCCACCGAGATCCAGGCTCATTACTACCTTCTACACTAGTCTTCGAAACTAGAGGATATGGTAGAGTATTGCTACATTCATACCTCTGCAGTGGATCAGGACTGTACGGCAATATTCTCGGATAATCATAACACAGGTCTGGGCAGACCGCTTCCTGCCTTTCCATAAATGGTCGAGGTGACTGACATTCTGAATTTTCCATTGTTTGACTATAACATCGAACCGGAGACTCAAACCGCACTTTCTTCATGGATTGTTACAATACAATGTGTGACACAATGCAAAATGTGGCCGTCAGGAGGTAGGAGATATATATTTCACAAAACGTTTTAAGCTACAACATCCTAAAACTAAATACAAACAAAATTGATTTCGAGAAGTAAGCCAGCAAACAAATAAACTTTTTAAATGCAACGTACTTCCCTCGAATCACATCATCATCAGACAGTTCACAGATTAATATATGTCTAAAGACCACAGTTGACATTTGACTGACAGTGACAAGTACAACCATTGAGTAACTACCATGGATTTAACTCTTTCTAAAAGGATTGAGCAGTGTGCGAAAAAAACGTGCCGACAGAGATAACCAACTGGTGGATTGTGTCTCTTTCTAAATTGGGTGACCAAATTGTAAGTCTAGGCGGGATTGAAATAAGTAATTTTAAAGATCGTTAACTGAAAGGGTTGCATAAAAGTTACTAACTACTATTCAAAATAGGGGATGTATGTAAAAATGATTTTATAAAAGTAGGTATCAAGGGCTCCATTTTACTGAATTTTAGTTATATACATTGAATTTCTTAGCATGTGTAGGTCATCGAGCACATACCTTATGAAGCAGCTTTATGAACCATCATTTTCCAAAACTAGTAAGTGATTTTTAACTTACATTTAGTAATAAAATTACAAGTTCTGTCAACTTTTACCCATACAAAAACAGTACAGATACAGATTAAAAAATGGCGGAAAATTTTGTCAAATAAATCATATGACATTTCTATTTTGTAGAGTATGTGCTCCATGGTGTAGGTATTTGGGTGTGTTTAAGCTCACGTCTGATCATTAGCTTAACACCTATGATTTAACCATTTCCTCAAACTCGAGTCAACACTCGCAGGATTACATTTTCTTTTTAATGCAGGTCCTCCAAATCTCGAGATACGTAGACAGACGTCAAATTACTTTAATGTTATGTGTAAGGTAATTTTGCGGTAAATACAATTATTATTTTTGTAAAGTAAGCCTTAGGTATTAGTAGCCTCTTTCTTGAAGTTTCGAGCTAGAATACTAACATCGAATCATGTGTAATCAATATAATTATATGTCTAAAAGAAAATAATCAAAATATGGGTGTAGTGGCAATAGTGTAAAAAAAATTTAGGTCATATTCATATTCATTTATTTCATCTTTAGGTAATACAGTACACTTAGATACGTCATTTTACAAATAAATTTTAAAGTAAATTATATGTTAACTCAAAATTATTAGAACAGTTAACATTGTATGAATTATTTGGACATAAATTTATTAAATGTTAATGTCGGTTATTGGAGATAATATTAAATAAAGTAATGTCAAAATGTAAATGTCAGATAAAAATAAAATAAAAAATTCTTCAGCAACCTTGAGCGTCGTCAAAAATACTTAATAAAAATAATAATAATAAAATAATAAAAATAATTTCACTTTAGTTCGATGTTACAATTTAAACATTAAATATTTCACTATCGGATAAAGCCTCATTAATGTCATAATAACTTTTAAATATTAGTATCTTCTTAATAAGACTGCAGAATTTATTTCTTTGTAGATCTCTTACTGACGGTATTTTATTGAAAAATTTGACACCCATAAACAAAAAACTTTTACTACATTTCAATAATCGACGATTTGGAAGTGCTATTTCATCTTTTTTCCTCGTTGAATACGTATGAATGTCACATTTTTTAGTCACAGTATTTTAGTTATCTTTTACGTGTAAGATGCTTTGGTATATGAATTCCCCAGTCACTGTCATAATTCCTAATTGCCTGAATTTATCCCTACAAGAGTCATTATATTTTAAGCCTAAAATATATCGGACAGCTCTTTTTTGCAAGACGAAAATCTTGTTTGCATTAGCTGCTGTGCCCCAAAACAAAACTCCATATGACATTAAGGAATGGAAATATGCAAAGTAAACATTTTTAGCTGCTGCGATACTTCCCAATTCTTTTATTTTCTGATAGTTGCTGATCCTATTTTTTTTTAAAGTTCTTCTATTTGTGTTGCCCAAGTTAGCTTATTGTCTAATTTAATTTAGGTAGGTACTTATTTATGATTTAACTATCTAAAAAATAGACGAGATATTGTGTGTTGGATACTTTTTATTACATAATGTCCAACACCTGCTAACCTAGGCAAGATGGTAGGTTTAAAATCCTCTTTTTTCAAATGTCGGCTGCATGGTATTGGATTTTTCAAAATACTGCCGCCCAATCTAAAAAGGCTTACCATAAACGAAAGCTTATCAAAACCTTTTAAATTAATTTTAAATTACAAGTATGAGTATCCAATGAACCTTAATAGCTACACAGTTGAAATTTTCACAGATGATGTATTTTTGTTGCCGCTACAACAACAAATACTAAAAACAGAATAAAATAAATATTTGAGACCCATACAACAAACTTGATTATTTTGCCGTTTTTGAACTGACAACCATGATATGACACCATATTTGCTACTGTGTCAAATTCAGGGATGGCAGTAAGACACCCAAAATAATACGTAATAATTAATCATTTATCAACACCGTTGACAAATATAATAATAAATTTATTATATTTTTTATAAAAAAAGCGAAACGCATTAAAACTGTTAATTCCCTATCTAAATTTCATCAAGTCACGTTATTGTAATGATTCAAAGAGATCGATCAACAGGTTGTATACTACCATTTAGTAATATTATTTCATAATGGCAACTGTGCAAGCGGGACACACTCCTCCCCTTTTCCATCTCACTCAACGCAGTCCCTCAATTTGGTTACATCAAAGAAAATTAAACTTTATTGCTGAGATCTAGTGTAAGTTCTTTTAGCAACATTTTAGAAGTACCAATGGCAGCGTTTGACCTTACACTGTTCTGTCAGGGCTGTCTGTTCCTGACTGACAGTCAGTTTGTCAGTCACTCACTCAGTCCACAGATTAATATAACTCAGTCAGTAATTTTAGTTTGTTGCATTGATTGTGAGGTTATATTTTAGAAGTATTTCATAAATAAAATAAAAATAGCAAAATGAACAGACATCTTTTAAAAGTGCTAAGTCCATTAGCAAGTTTCTTCCGTTCCAAAGGATATAAAGCTCCCGGCGGTATCCGTTATCCAGGAGGAATCGTATACTATCCAAGGTATTTATCCTTCCGTAAACATATTATAATAAATTTTGCTCCTATTGTAGGAGTAGGAGTTGAATACGGATTACTAATGGTTGACCAAAAAATTATTGACAAATGGTCATTCGACAAACAACGTTTAACCAAATGTTCATTTGGCAAACGAGACATTTGACAAAAATATCATCTTACAAAAACTTACTTAGCAAATGATCCAATAACAAACACTGTACTTGTTAAATGTTTTAAGTATTAAAATGTCAATTGACCTTTTTTAATTTCACCAATTAATATGTTTCGCAAATTAAGCATTTGTCCAAATGTCATTTAACAAAATAATATTTTATAAAATTGCACTTCTTTTTTCAACATTTTTAATTGAATCATCATCATCATGAATATTAAATGAATGATCGGTTCTCCCTGATATAATATAATGATTAGAGTATAAGCAAGAAATAGAATAGCGCTGGTTTTGACAAAATTTTGAACACTGCATGTCTTTTATTTTTCCGTTCTGTCTAGATATAATGATTAATTTAATTTAATAAATAATGATTTTCCAAATATTGTGTATTAATTTGACCCATACCATATCTATTGTAAGATTGATTAATAAATGAAACATTTGTCAATGTCATTTTATCAAACGTTTTTAGACCAACTCAGTTGTTAAATGTTCATTAAGTAATATAATTATTTATAAAATGTAAATTGAAGTGTTGATCATTTGGAAAAGTGAGTCATTTGTTAAATGATTAGTAGTAGTAGTTTTTTTGCCAATCATTGTTTGTCAAGTGTAATTTTGCCAAATGACTTTTGGTCAAACAGCAGGACCCCATTGAATACTCATACGAGTTTCGAGCATGTTCTAAATTATTGTTATCAGGTGATAAAGTTTGTTTTTGTTCAAGTGTTAGTTAACATTATTTTTTATTTACAGACACCCTGACCATAAAGATCCGGAGTACACACCCTCAAAACTATTTAGGGTTGAAAGAATAAAATCTACAAAACATTTTCCTAGGTGGCAGAAGAAAATATTAGATGAATTAAAAATTCATGAAGAAGTATGTCTATCTCCTAGAAAAATAACTTAGATAACATAGGATTGAATTAATTCTTATTTTATGCATAATTTATGTAGATGAAATGTATTTTATAACATCATAATTCCAATATTTACAGTATACTGTTAATGTTTAGCATTTTTTTACAGGGTAAAGTAACAATAGTCAAAAACATACCTGAAAACAACATGAGACTCTGGAAAGTAAAACATTTGATTAAAGTTACTCCTATTACTTTTCCATATGGAGAACCCACCAAAGAGGATATCAATTACACTATTTTGAAAGAAAATGGACAATGCATAGTTATGAAAAGTTTGGAAGCTGCACCAAAACAGATTGAAGCTTTAGAGGAATTTGACAAAAGTGTGAAAAAAATGGACTCAGATACAATAAAGAAAGATTCTAGATACAAATGGAATAATGCATATGCTGGGGGATTTTGATTTAGTGGTTGTAGGAAATAATAAAGTGTAGTAATAAATATGTGAACTATTTATTTTTTGATTAAATTAAACATCTTAAAAAATTTACTTAACTACAATTCATGAGACAACAATAATAATACAACACATTAATTATCATCATTATGACTTGTTGCAGTTTTTTTAAACAATAAATAATTAAAGTATTCAGGAGTCTTAAAGTGATTTTCTAGTATGATTGCCTGTTTTGTTCCAAGTGAGAATCTAGCATCCCCCCATGACACTAACATTGTAGGTTTTAATTTCTTAAAATCATTTAAATGAAATTTGTGCTTAACAATTGAGTTGTATGTGTGGCCCCGGAAAATAGCTAAGTAATTATCACCATCTTGGTACAAACGTATGACATATTTAGATAGTAGTATCTTCACAGCAACATGGAATCCGATGAATGCTCCAATATAAACAAGACACTCATTGGCACTATTAGCAATTACCATGCTATCTCCAAATACAATAGGGTTGTTCATAGTTGCTTTATCAAATTCAAATATGCCATAATACAAGCCAGTACCAGCAATAGTAGTAGTTGAAACCGTCAGGTATACTGAGAGATAGTTCAACAATTTTTCCATAGGTGCTTTGTATATTAACTGGTATCGTTTGGATACATCATCATTTTCTCTCCATCGGTCTTGTGACTCTGTAAACTTGATAGGATGTTGCGTTGAAAAATTTACTGAAGTAATTCTTAAATTTTGAGGACGGCTTACAGACCTTAGTAATCTCAAACAATTCATGGTTTATTCTATCTAACCAGACCTTTCAATTTCCGATTATAGGCAAATGCTAGTTTTTATCACAGGCATCGAGAGTTAACTGATAAATTCCAATTATTTCAGTAAACTATTTCGTTTAGAGGTTATGGTATCTCCAAAAAACAGCTGCTGAACTGTCACAAACAAACTAGAGATGTGCCGAGTCTGACTGACTCGAATACTGTTACGTTTTAGGTGTGGGTACCTACCTAATGAAGGTGTGTAAAGAAACCCACAACATAAACACAATAATTTATTTGGGTACTAGGGTGACAAGGGCCCGACTGATAACTACTTCCGCAGGTCTGGACTTCCCTGATGTGGTGAAAACCGGAGATGGCAGATGGCTGGCCGTAGACTGTGCCGGTGCAATCCTCCGTGTCCGAAGTCCCGACTCCGTGTCGCCAACTCCCAATATTGTTCTCCTATCGGGAATAGCACAACACGCACTTATTTAAATAAATTTCGGAGAAAAAGAAACTATGTCATTAGGTGACCGTTATAATTTTCCTGACGGATAACGTCCGCTAACAAATTCAATTCATGTGAACATGCACACAGAAGGCGAGCTCAAAAGTGAATGTCCCTACGTGAAGGAGCGACAGGCTCGGTCGGTACATCCAGCCACCGCTGACCGTCTCGAAGATTCGAGAGAACAATAGATCATTACGTGCGTGTCTTAGGGTCCCGCGCTGTAACTCGTGAAATAGTAAAACGGTTGATCGTTTACTGTAATATGTTTTAGTTAATTTTTAATTGTAATACTTTAAATTTAGGATGATGTTATGTTCATTTTTAATTCTAAATTAGTTTTCAAATAGGTTTAGTTTTATTTATTACTTAAAATGGTTTATTATGTTCTTTTTTAAGTTAAACAATGTGTGTAATAGTAAAAATTATGTGAAAATGTACGTGCAACGTTACAATACCTAGCAGGTACTCACGTACTCGAGTACATAAAATTCTGTATTCGAATCCACGATACTCGAATACAGGTTTCGAGTACTTGCGGTATTCGAATCCTAAGTCGTGTACTTTAGTACGAACCTTCTAACTTCACGCACACAGTCGAATTTTGAATGCCCACTCTAGTCTTAAGAGCATTGTGAAGTTAGTCTCGCGAGAAATGTTGATGAATCGTTACAGGTTTGAACATTGATTTAAATAGTAAAGATACGGCTCACAGAACAAATCACTCTACACGTTTACCATACATGACACACTAACGCCATCTATTAGAACTACCTTAAACTGTGTCATAAACGATTAAACAGCAACACACCATGCGTTGCTTTATAATATGCCAAACGTTGAGATTATGGAAACAAAATTTCTAAAACAATGTTAATATACATATGTTACATATGTTTCTTATTTAACATATTTTTGACTCACCTAACATAATAAATATTGTACTTTTTATTAGTTGTGCTTTTGTCGTAGTGAACACGACAAATTTTATCATTTTCCCAATTTTAACGTACTTTCGCTCTCGACGACAGCCGACAGCCGACTACGTCACTTTGGTCTAAAGAGGGTCACTTTAGTGGCAACAGTTTAACATGCGTTCCACCCTGTCCTTACGAAGTAATATATAAGTCAATGGGTTTGAACGTGTTTATGTTTCAGTTTAATTTTGGAATTTAGTGTAAAGTTTTAGTGTTTTATAGAAATGCCACCATTCTTGCGTGGCACATACTCTGAATTTGGCCGTTGGTGATTGTTTAAAATATAAGGAGCACATATTTCTTTTGACATAAAAATGCCAATTGATAATTATTAGTTGCTAGCTTTCATATACCATGCCATAATTACTAAAGAATTATTGTAAGATTAAAAGATTGATTATACAATAATCTGTTATTATGTGCCTTTCTAAAACACAGTGTTGGGTGAAGAAGCAGTTGTTGATCTTTGCCTATTCTTGTCTATGGAATCAAAAACTTACCCCTATTGTCCTTGATTAGGTTACCTTACTTGACACCAGGTGGCGCCACTTTGTATGCAGTCTGGCGATTTGAAACCTGTCAAAACTCAATAGCGTTGTGATTTTTGCCGCGTAAACAGCAAAATTTTTTCTCAAAGTGTTAAAACGGTGAATATAGTGATAAAACACAGTTATTTTTAACAATTCTGAGTGCAATGGAGAAGGTTGGTGACAGTGAGAGGTCGGAGGCTGTCGCCCCGGATGGGGGACGGGCTTCGGCTCAGTTGGATTCGGAATCCTCATCTTCATCCTCGGAGGATGAAAGATTTGCGTCGCCACCTCCTAACAAAAGACGTAAGTACACTAAATCGAGATCATCTACACAATCTCGGAACTACTACGACCCACGAGTCGATACCTTGATGACTCAGATGGAATGTATTTCAAATTATATTGCACACAATCTGCCTTCTACATCTCAGCAACAATTACTTTCTTTAAATAATGTGCAATGTGATGTCGAACCGCAAACCTTTTTGACTTTACCTACCTCAACCGTATCGAATTTATCACTAGGTGATGTTATAATTGATCATGACGATAGGAAAATTGTACCTCCTGCAAACCCAGAGCGCCTCAGAGAACTTATGAAGCTGCAACAATTCGATTCGCAGGCCTGGAAGGGCATTCGCTATAAGAAAGCTATGCAAGCACAGTTGGCTTCGCCTGGGTTTACAGGCTTAAAGTTAAATGATGAGTTATGCCATTTTAATAAAACCAAAGACTATTTAGCTTCCACAGAGACCCTTATGGCCGGTCTGTCTAATAGCGTTTTAGAGCAGAAGCATCTTATTCAAAAATCCTTGCAAGAAATTTTAGATTGGGCCGCACAAGACCCTACTAAGTTAAATGTAAATAATTTGTTTGAGAAATTTTCTACTACATTTGGCCCTGATTCTCCTACTTCTAAAAATATAGAAGTAACTCTGCAAATGATATGCGGTAAGCGTGCAGAGTGCATTGAGTTCAGACGTGATCGCATATTAAAAGAGATAGGAAACACTAATCTCAGAGCAACCTTGCAGAATGTTCCTCCGAGCTCAGAATATTTGTTTAGCCGAGAAGCTCTCCAGCCAATTATTCAATCTTTAGGTGGGTCGCAGACCTGGTTAGATACCCCAAATTACCTAAAAAGAAAATCTCAACAGGCCAATGAACCTAATTCTTTTAAAAGACATAATAGACCACCTCACACCAAAAGCTCTAATTTCAAAGTTCAGGACAAAAAATCTAAGTTTGTTCCTAAAAAGCCCTTTCGTAGAAACCATAACCCAGAACAATCCAATAACAATTCTAAACAAAATTGACAGTCAGAGAAGAAGCTTCAATGGAGGATGCCTGAGAAACCATGTAGACGTTTGGCAATCGTTGGGAGCGAACCAATTCATACTAAAAATAATTTCGAATTGCAAAATTCCTTTCAAAATAAAACCTCCATTGCAGTTTCCTTACCAAAGCATTCAAAGAAAATTTTCAACCAAAGTTTCACCCAAAATGACAAAAATGATCAAAGATCTCAAGGACAAAAATATTCTAGAACGACCACCATCTCTGAATCCAGGTTTCCATTCCAAGATGTTTTTAGTGCAAAAATCAGACGGTGGAATGAGACCAATATTCGACCTTCGCAGTCTCAATACACATGTAGCTACAAAACACTTTCATCTGGTCTCCCAAACAGATGTTGTGGACTTTTTGCAGGACCAGGACTGGTTAGTGAAAATCGACCTTCAGAATGCCTATTTTCACCTGCCCATAGCAGAGGCTCACAGACGGTTCCTCAGAGTCATATACGACCAAGAGATATTACAACTAACGGCCCTACCATTCGGCCTCTCTTCGGCACCACAAATTTTCTCAGCAGTGTCAAATTGGGTTGCGGAAACCCTACGTGCCAAGGGTATTCGAATGCTCGTTTATTTGGACGACTACTTACTGGCACATCAAGTACGGTCAATCCTAGTTTCTCAGGTTGCGGAGACACTGAGATTGCTAGAGACATTGGGATGGCATGTAAACTACCCAAAGTGTATTGTAGAACCTACACAGGAACTGGAATATTTAGGCATAATGTGGAACACTCTCAGAAACACAATGACATTACCACAGAAAAAAGTTCAAAATATAAAACAATTACTAGCAAAAATAGAGACAGCAAATTTAACATGTACATTGAGGGAGGCCCAAAGTCTTTTAGGCCATCTAAATTTTGCAACAATGACCGTTCGCGGAGGACGGCTTCACTGTCGCAGGATGCAATTGTTTCTGAGACAATTCCACAGGGGCCATTGGAGAGACAGAAGAGTTCTGCCTCCAACAGTTCACCAGGACCTAAAATGGTGGTGCAGAGCAGTAGACTGCGCTGCCAGACCTTTACGCCAAAAGGAAGTCACACACTTCCTGTCCACCGACGCAGCGGATGCAGGGTGGGGCGCTCAACTAAACGGGTTGTACCTATCAGGAAAATGGACGCCCAAACAAAGCAAATGGCACTCCAACCTCAAGGAGATGTATGCAGTGTACGGTACAGTCTTAGACCAGAAAGATGTACTGAGAGGAGCCCACATACTGATTCAGTCAGACAACAAGACGCTAGTAGCGTACATCAGGAACGAGGGAGGTACTCGTTCTTTGGCTCTTCTAAATCTGACCACCAAACTTCTACAGTTGACAGACCAGCTCGAAATAATGCTTTCGGCGAGATATCTACCTGGAACACTAAACGGGATAGCAGACCGCCTTTCCAGAGGTCGAGCAGTACCCGAGTGGCATCTGTTGCCCCAGGCCACGGAGGCCATATTCAGAGTATGGGGCGTTCCAGACATAGACTTGTTTGCTTCAAAGGCCACAGCGGTCGTTCCGAGGTACGTCACTTTGGACTCGACAGATGGGTCCGCAATTTTTTGGGACGCCTTCAGTCGTCCCTGGGACTGTCAGTTAGGATGGGTGTTCCCACCCCCCAACCTGATCCCGCAGGTTCTAGCACACCTGAATGTATCCAAGGGAACATTTATCCTAGTAGCTCCCCAATGGCCACAATGCTTTTGGCTCCCAGATCTCCGGAGCAGAGCTCTGGAGGACCCACTGCCGATAGAGGATCTGCGGAAGACCTTCAACGTCGTCAACGGGTCGGACCCCTCCACAAGTAGACAGGCTTTTTCTCCTAGCATGGAAAATTGGGGGTGGGGAGAGCAAATAAACCACTGGGCTTCTGAGGAGAAAGGGTTATTGAAACGTAGTTGGCGTGAGTCCACCTTGTCCACATATAAAGGCCCTATTAAAAGATGGATTTCTTGGTGCAACTCTCATAATATAAATCCTAGCACTCCTTCAGGTAACGAGGTTGCTAGGTTCTTGGCAAAACTATTCCTAGAAGATAAGCTTGCTTATAAGACTATACTTTTACATAAGTCAGCAGTTTCTACCTTCTGTGCTACTTCAAATGAAAACTTTTCAAAGAACTTTTTTGTTCACCAAATTCTAAAGGCCATTTCTCTTGCGCAGCCAGATGTGCAAAGACCTCCTGTTTTTGATATAAAGATTTTATTTGACTGGCTGCAAAGCAGCCCATCCACAGGTACATTATTTGACTTATCACGAAGAACTGCTCTGATTCTTCTTCTTGCTTCTGGTCGTCGAATTCACGACCTTACTCTGTTGGATATATCTGAAGGCAGCTTAGTAGAACAGTCTGATAGGATGACATTATGGCCAAGATTTGGATCCAAAACAGACTCTTCCACTCACAGGCAATCAGGTTGGCTGTTGATCAAGCATCCGGATGATCTTATATGCCCTGTAAGCCATATTCAGGAACTGATTCAGGTCTCCATGGTTAGACGATCTCAGACAGAAATCAAAAGTCTGTTCATATCTGTAACTGGTATAGTTAAACCAGCTTCTAGGACAAATATAGCGAATTGGATCAAGACTATTTTCAAAGAAGTTGGAATTGATGCCTCTCCAGGAAGTATCCGATCTGCGGTTTCATCTCGAGGTTGGTTAGAGAATAGACCTGTGGAAGAGATCTTAGAAAGAGCAAATTGGAGAAGTGCTCAAACTTTTAAAAACCATTATTGTCGTGAAGTTCAAGATACTTCATACATTAATAATTCTAGTGCTGATTTATTACATAATAATTTTAAAAGTGTTTAGATTAAAGACTAAATACCTATGTTTCTTTATTAATCCTGATTAAGAGAAGTTTATTCTATTAAGTTGCATAAGTTTCTCTAACTTATTGTTGATTTAGTTTTGAAGTTAATTCTTTTGTTTTTACTATTATTTCAATTGATCTCGTTGAAAGCTGTGATTTTTAATTTAGTATTGTGATAAACAATGAGAAAGAAATAGTTTCTATTAATGTCACTTAATTTGTTTTTATGACAATATAATATTATGATTATTTATTTTTGTTTTTTATCTCATCAATAGCGTTGTGCTTGACACCAGCAGATAACAAACAGGTCTTCACCCAACACTGTGTTTTAGAAAGGCACATAATATAACTGTTTTGCATTACAACAAAACAATTATTATGTGTCGGATAAAACACAGTGTTGCAGCAAGGCCTTGCTGGTGAAAGACTATTGAGTTTTGACAGGTTTCAAATCGCCAGACTGCATACAAAGTGGCGCCACCTGGTGTCAAGTAAGGTAACCTAATCAAGGACAATAGGGGTAAGTTTTTGATTCCATAGACAAGAATAGGCAAAGATCAACAACTGCTTCTTCACCCAACACTGTGTTTTATCCGACACATAATAATTGTTTTGTTGTAATGCAAAACAGTTATATTATTTACTTATTTAATATTCGAGTACCATAAATAGCCGACTCGGCACATCACTAGAACAAACAAACCAATCTGTCACTCACTGTCACTGCGCTATTTTATGTTCATTCCGAATTAAGCCAAAATTGATTAATGTGCTCAAACTGATATTAATTAGGGTTAAAACGCTTTGAGTATAGATAGATAGTCAAACTTGAAACTAAGGTAGTACGACGATATACAAACAGGATTATTAAAAGGTTCGTTGTTAAGAAGACGTCCTATTTCTAGCCGCTAAAATTAACTACTTTTATGATTCGAACCCGCAGCCATCTAGCTTTGCACTAGAACAAACAGTCGTCAAATCAAATCATCGATTGGTGCACTCTAGCTCGTTTCTAGGACTCATAACAGCATACTGCTGAAATGATGATGAGAGCCACACACATCGAGCACATATGGTATGTGCTCTATGAAGCCACAAAACTCCTACTTATCGATCAGGCTTAGTCATCCTCGATGGACTTAGTGGGTAATACTGACATTTGTCAACAGAACATTTAGTATTTGTCTTGGAAAAAGGGGCGATCATGGTAGCATACAGCTATTTTATATATTAGGGGCGTAACGTAACTCAGCACACGAGCCAAATTATAGAAGCTCGTTTCTCAATTTGACTTAAGACACCAGAAAAAAAGCAGGCTTACATTCAAGTGAATTGACTTCAAATAATAACCTTTTTAAACGACTTTATTATAAGCTTATAAGTTTAAAAGCTGTATGTGTGATAAGTGATAACAAATTAATTAATTAATAATAAAAGGAGGTTCTCAATTGGATTCAAATGATTACGGATCTTTAAATTAGGACTTAACCCTAAAAATAGTGAAATATAAGAAAATTATTAAAATTAACTAAAAACTAACTTAAAAAAATTTTTTTTTTATATATATTAGCCAAAACATAGCTACATAAGTTTGACTATCTAGGCTTCCCATCGGTTGGAGTATAGGAAACGGGGCGCTATGGGGCACGACACTTAGAAAAATTTTCGTTTTTTTTTTTTTTTTTTAATTTTCGGTTTTTTTATTACAGGGTCGTATAAAGGGCGTTAAAATAAGAAAAAACTTCGGGGAACTTATTTCCCTAGGATGAACACCCTCAATTTTATTTAATATTTTTTGCTTTTTAAAACAAAGTCGTAAAATGGCATACAAATAAGTCAAAACTTCAAGGAACTTATTTCCCTGGAATGTAGACCAATATTTTTTTTTGGGTATCTTCAGCTTTTTTTAACAGGGTCGTAGCAAGGGTGTTAAAATAGTCCAAACTTTGGGGAACTTATTTCCCTAGGATGTGGACCTATATTTTTAGGCCTATAAAAGGAAACGGGGCGTAACACTTAGAAAATTTTCACACATTTTTTTGCAAAATTTGATTTTCACTGCCGGTTTACCCGCTATCGGGTAGAGAAAGGGTACATAAACAAAACATGTGGAGTTCATTTTTGCGATTCGGCCGACGATTAACCCGCCACAGACCATTTTAGTTTGCAGACACTTAGAAAAAAAAAGGAAAATTTAAAAAAAAATCGATTTCACCCTCGCTTTTACCACCATCGCGAAGGGGGAGGGCAAACAAACAAATGATGTGAAGTTCATTTTTGCGATTCGGCCGACGATTAACCCGCCACAGCCGATAAAATTCCTACAGCGTGCCACTAAAGGAAACGGGGCGCAACACTTAGAAAATGTTCACTCATTTTTTGCAAAATTTGATTTTCACTGCCGATTTACCCGCTATCGGGTAGAGAAAGGGTACATAAACAAAACATGTGGAGTTCATTTTTGCGATTCGGCCGACGATTAACCCGCCACAGCCGATTTTAGTTTGCAGACACTTAGAAAAAAAAAGGAAAATTTAAAAAAAAATCGATTTCACCCTCGCTTTTATCACCATCGCGAAGGGGGAGGGCAAACAAACAAATGATGTAAAGTTCATTTTTGCGATTCGGCCGACGATTAACCCGCCACAGCCGATAAAGTTCCTACAGCGTGCCATTATAGGAAACGGGGCGCAACACTTAGAAAATGTTCACTCATTTTTTGCAAAATTTGATTTTCACTGCCGATTTACCCGCTATCGGGTAGAGAAAGGGTACATAAACAAAACATGTGGAGTTCATTTTTGCGATTCGGCCGACGATTAACCCGCCACAGCCGATTTTAGTTTGCAGACAGAAAAAAAAAGGAAAATTTAAAAAAAAATCGAATTCACCCTCGCTTTTACCACCATCGCGAAGGGGGAGGGCAAACAAACAAATGATGTAGAGTTCATTTTTGCGATTCGGCCGACGATTAACCCGCCACAGCCGATAAAGTTCCTACAGCGTGCCATTATAGGAAACGGGGCGCAACACTTAGAAAATGTTCACTCATTTTTTGCAAAATTTGATTTTCACTGCCGATTTACCCGCTATCGGGTAGAGAAAGGGTACATAAACAAAACATGTGGAGTTCATTTTTGCGATTCAGCCGACGATTAACCCGCCACAGCCGATTTTAGTTTGCAGACACTTAGAAAAAAAAAGGAAAATTTAAAAAAAAATCGATTTCACCCTCGCTTTTATCACCATCGCGAAGGGGGAGGGCAAACAAACAAATGATGTAAAGTTCATTTTTGCGATTCGGCCGACGATTAACCCGCCACAGCCGATAAAGTTCCTACAGCGTGCCATTATAGGAAACGGGGCGCAACACTTAGAAAATGTTCACTCATTTTTTGCAAAATTTGATTTTCACTGCCGATTTACCCGCTATCGGGTAGAGAAAGGGTACATAAACAAAACATGTGGAGTTCATTTTTGCGATTCGGCCGACGATTAACCCGCCACAGCCGATTTTAGTTTGCAGACAGAAAAAAAAAGGAAAATTTAAAAAAAAATCGAATTCACCCTCGCTTTTACCACCATCGCGAAGGGGGAGGGCAAACAAACAAAACATGTGGAGTTCATTTTTGCGATTCGGCCGACGATTAACCCGCCACAGACCATTTTAGTTTGCAGACACTTAGAAAAAAAAAGGAAAATTAAAAAAAAAATCGAATTCACCCTCGCTTTTACCACCATCGCGAAGGGGGAGGGCAAACAAACAAATGATGTAGAGTTCATTTTTGCGATTCGGCCGACGATTAACCCGCCACAGCCGATAAAATTCCTACAGCGTGCCATTATAGGAAACGGGGCGCAACACTTAGAAAATGTTCACTCATTTTTTGCAAAATTTGATTTTCACTGCCGATTTACCCGCTATCGGGTAGAGAAAGGGTACATAAACAAAACATGTGGAGTTCATTTTTGCGATTCAGCCGACGATTTACCCGCCACAGCCGATGAAATTCCTACAGCGTGCCATTATAGGAAACGGGGCGCAACACTTAGAAAATTTTCAAACATTTTTTTGCAAAATTGGATTTTCACTGCCGATTTATCCGCTATCGGGAAGAGAAAGGGTTCATAAACAAAACATGTGGAGTTCATTTTTGCGATTCGACTGACGATTAACCCGCCACAGCCGAAGTTGACCACAACCAAAAGCTAGCGAGATAGAAAGTAAAATGACCAGCCAAAACTATTTTAAAAAGCTGCGATTTTGATTGAATTTTAGCAAATTATTACTGTCTTATTTTATTTTTAAGTAAAATGACCAGCTAAAACTATATAAAAAAGCTGCAATTGTGATTGAACTTTACCCGCTATAATCTTTTTTATGGTAAGTAATTAAATTTGTTTAAACTTGATTAATTATTATGTGCCTTTAGTGTGTAATCCTAATATTTAAAAATTAAAACATACAAACTCTCATATTTATTTATTTGTTTTAGGAAGACCAAGGTTTCAATTTTTTAATAGGTATGCAAAAATAACACTAAAAAAACCACTTACATTTTGATTATTTTGATATAAAGAGTAATTGTCAGACCAAATTCAGCGTGACAGTTTCAATTCCAAATCATTGAGATGCGCCGACGCGGGGGCTTACTTTAGGCGGCGGGGTGGCAGTTTCAATTTCAAATCATTGAGATGCGCCGACGCGGGGGCTAACTTCAGGCGGCGGGGTGGCAGTTTCAATTTCAAATCATTGAGATGCGCCGACGCGGGGGCTAACTTTAGGCGGCGGGGTGGCAGTTTCAATTTCAAATCATTGATTTGCGCCGACGCGGGGGCTAACTTTAGGCGGCGGGGTGGCAGTTTCAATTTCAAATCATTGAGATGCGCCGACGCGGGGGCTAATGTTAGGAGGCAGACATGAGCGGAGATCAGAACAAACGGGTACACCACGTGCAACACAAATTGATTTAATCAGACACGGTAACAGACACAGTGATAGTTGATGGCGGAGAAGAGCGGGCGGATGGCATTTCGTGTACTTATTGTACTTGATTCGGCAGTACATATAAATTAAAACGGTACTATTAGTACTAACTTACGGTAAAATCAACCTTAATTTACACTATTTACAAAAAATATTTACACAAAAAACTAAGTAAATATTTACACTAAGGATATTTACAAAAAAAAATCTAACTAAATATTTACACTCAGGATATTTACAAAAAATAAACTAAGTAAATATTTACACAGGATATTTACAACAAATGTACAGAATAAGGTATTCATGAATTTTATGAAAATAAAAAAATAAAAAATATTTACACGTAATGACCTATGCAACAAAAATTTTACTAACGGCGCGGGCAATTTGGGCTACAGCGGCAACCCGCAATCTTAATTCCCCTCCTACCCGCGCCGGGATACACTCGGTGTATATCGCGTATGAGGCGGCGGAATCTGGCAGCATCTGTTGGCAATGGTTTTAATATATTGTTGCGATACATGTATTCCCCCATATACCATTTTAGCCGCCGCTGACTCCTACACGTGCGGCAATGGCGTTTGAGCTCTAACCACTGCCGCTCAAGAGTGTTGGTGTGCACTTTAACCTCAACGTCGCTTGCACCCGGAACAGGCTGCCCCAGTGTCCTGTTAACGGGGATATTGATCGTGCCCTGCACAAAGTTTTCACTGTGATTGACGGCCGAATGCCCCCTCATCCCCAGCCGTAAATGTACACCAATATAAGCCCGGTGCATATCAGACATGATGTAGGAGTCAGCTCGAACATTATGTGAAATAATGCGATCTAAAATTGGGCGGCTTTTGTTTTCAATTAATTCGACGTGAAGTCGTTTGGTGAGACGGCTCATGCAACCAAACGACCATGTTTGACGTCGTAAAAGGCGCCCCCTGTTGTATTTACGTGTGAATAATATAATTCTAAGTAACCACTGAGGGGTCGTCCATAAATCACTTGATGTTTTTAACAACTTTTTATTTTAACCTCAGAATATTAATAAATACCTATAATCTGATAGCAAGTTAACCAGTAATTAAATGATAAAAATCTGTTGACTTGAGGGCTGTGCGGGCCGGGCCGTGGGGTTGTCATAGCCCAAATAAATAACTTACAAAAGCTGTAAACCATACTTCTTAAAGTACAAACTAATGGCATTACCCCCTTTCCCCCTCATTAGAGGCTCACGTGATTAATGGATGACGATAAATATCCCGCGTAAAAATGTAAGACTTGCTATGGGTGAGATGGGACCTACTTATCAATCTAAAAATAACTTGAATTTTCCAATACAACCCGTAACAGAGAATCTCTGTTCAGTTAAATAAATATTGGACAACATCACACAGATACATTGCTCTGATTCTATGGTATTAAGTAGTTATAGAATGGTTTAAAATAGAATAGTTTTTTTGTTATTGGTCCATAAACACATACATAATAATTTTATTACAAATCAACTAAACTAAAGGAGACAACAAGGAAAAGAAAATACATGACCTATGTGTTATACATTTTGAAATTATGATAAGGAACCAAATGGTATCAGTATCAGCATCTGCGATGGCGTAGGTAAAGGGTCTAGCCATTGCGCTGGTTTCCAGTGGAGACCGTGTATTTAGGAAGATGGCGTTACCGGCGACGAAAAACCAAAACTATAAAATAAACCAGGGAAATTCAAAATACATTATGTACTTGTGTACTACTCATTAAAACTTACTACCTACAATGGGCTTGTTTAATGGGTCAAAAAAATATTGGACCCATATTTTTTCTTTTGTCAATCAAACAAAAAATGACGGAGATAAAGCGCATCAAAGCGAGCACGTGACGTCACGACTTGCTAAAAAGTGTCGCAAGGCGTGACGTTACGCGGAACTTTAACGGGCTATATTTTCATCATTTTTTGTTTGATTGAGTAAAGAATAAATACGTGTCCAATCTTTTCTGTTAATCTGACTGACTAATTAGATTTTTTTAGGAAACTAGCCCATTACAATTTTACAACAGCTGAACAATGATATTTAATTTAATCGTCGGCTGAATCGCAAAAATGAACTCTACATCATTTGTTTGTTTGCCCTCCCCCTTCGCGATGGTGGTAAAAGCGAGGGTGAAATCGATTTTTTTTTAAATTTTCCTTTTTTTTTCTAAGTGTCTGCAAACTAAAATCGGCTGTGGCGGGTTAATCGTCGGCCGAATCGCAAAAATGAACTCCACATGTTTTGTTTATGTACCCTTTCTTTATACGACCCTGTAATAAAAAAACCGAAAATTTAAAAAAAAAAAAAAAAACGAAAATTTTTCTAAGTGTCGTGCCCCATAGCGCCCCGTTTCCTATACTCCAACCTTGCCATCTCCATAGGATAACTTTAGATACAGCTTGATAATCAAATAGTCTTGGAGTATCATCGGTGCGAATGGAAACCTCCATGGCTGGACGTAGCTAATGTAGGTTACAGTTTTAGTACATATTATTTTTAGTATCTGTACTGTTTTGTATGGGCGACAGAAATTAAAACGATAGAGAGCGCAAACTAAAATGACTCAAAATAATGCTAGCTCTTATGTTCAAACTCGATTGAATTAGTGTAGCGCACGGAACGGCAACGGCGCGCTTAGTCGCTTCCGAGACATTATTTCGATTTTTTTGCCGGGAAAACAGTTTTTGGTTTTTAATTTTATAACTATGAGGCCCAGAGATTTGTAATTAGCCTCGTGTGTACTTCAATTATACCGTATTATTATTTTTTATCTTTAAAACGAATCTCTATGTTATTTAAGAGTAATTCACCATGTGTTAGCTCGTGTTACGTGTCACCAGCTTACACATACCGATTCGTAGCTCGAACACTTTTCGAGCTAAAGTTTTGATGCTTCAATTTGGCTGTAAATTTTGAGGTAAAATACATAATTTGTATAGTGTACAATAAAGAGTATCCATCTATATATCTAGAATCGTAATTCAAATAATTATGAAGATACAGCTGTGCAAGCTAGACTCGGTTCTCGCACACAGTTTTATGATCGTAGTTTCAACAGAGTTTGTGTGATGGTTAGTTTTGTTAGCTCTCATTGCTATAATTACGATTTAAATTTCTGACTATAGTCTAATGTTTCATTTGGAGACACGTTTTCCCAGCTTACACACAAAAAAACAACTCATAGTAACGAAGTTGTGGTTGCTTCTAAAATTATGACTGAAACGTTCGATTACTTCTATTAAACTTTAATATGTGGCTTAGAATTTCTGTGTCTAACTAAAATGAGGAAGCTGTAGACACACAGCAGTTGGTGTCGGTAAATCGCTATATCTTGTTTTGGCGGTCATGCTAAGGGGCTGATGGGATAGATTCAAATAACTAAACTGAACTAAAGTTTTGTCTAGTATTTGGCTTGATGCTACTTTTTAGAATAAAAAATAAATTAAATAAACGTCTTTTGCTCTAACTCTTCAAAATTTTAAAATTCAAATTGCGACAAGGTCCTATGCAGTTGAGGATCACCTATTGTGACCTATTATTTAAATTAAAAATAAACGAATTTATTATTTTATATTTTTTATATCAGACAACCCTGTGGTGATATTACATGTAATGGAAAATAAAAAAATACAATAAATAGGTGATTACAAGTAACAGTTTCAGTCCATCCAGCCTTTCTTCTACAAAATGTGTGCAAACAATAAAATTTTATAAGGATAAAAATGTTTAACAACAATAAGATAATTTGTGATAGTAATAATACAAGTAAACACTATAATAACTTACCGCTAAAACCAAATAATATATTACGTTTATTTCTATTAGTCATTGTTTTATATTTAAGAAAATACATACTGGTGTAACCTTGTTAGTGGACCTTTTATTTACCCAAAACGAAATAATATGTTATCTCAATATCAATCAATTAGGACAAGTAATACATATTGCTCAACTTAATTAATAATAATTATGATAAAAAGTTGAACAAAAAATATGGGTTTACACTTTACAACACAGCCATTAGGCACAGGTACATTACTTAATATACAAAATGTGGCTTAGGTATCTATACAAAATTATATGTTGAAAAACACTTATTGCTTGATTACAACCAAAGTTTAATGTGATTGTTAACTAAACCACAAAAACTGTAAGGCTCCATCCATAAATTACCTCACACGAATTTTACTATTTTTGACGTCACGAAATTTAGGACCTCTTGTCACACTTCGTCGACGTGTGACGTATTTTTTGATGGAGCCTTAGTTTTTGTGACAAAGTAACCTAATCCTAACAGTAAAAAGACTTATAATTAAAATTACCATTTAATTCTAATTTAAATGGTATAATATTGCGGGTCAATGAGAGCAGGCAGGCAAAGGTCAGCTAACAAGTAGAGAAATGATTTAAGACCTCTTAAAATAAATTTGGAATGAAAGGTACAGGATTTTTACCAACAATCATTCGTCTTGATATCGGTACCTTAAACTTTATTGGCTCACTTATGAGTGAAAGAGACAGCGCTCTACTAAAATTAAAAGCACTCAGAGCGTTGCCTCTTTTACTCGCGTACCAAGAAATCTTCAAGACGATAAGATAACTATGTGTATCTAATTAATTGGGTTCTCGTTAGGCCAAGAATTACGATAAAGAAAATAGTTGTTGGTAATGTTTACAATACGTTTTTTATGCACAATAATGAGATCTGTATTAGTTCCTCAAAAGGCAAAACATATACCTACGGTCAAAAGTAGAACTACAATTAAAAAACAGATTATTATTTGTCTTACATCTGGTTTTAGAATGACTATAAATATATTTAAAAAAACAGCTAACAAAGAAAAACAATCTAGTCTAATTCGACTATAGCCATAATGTACAAAGCTACGCAGATACAGGGTGGCCAAAAAAGTGACGTCCAAAAATTTTTTTTAGGTGCTTCGTGTTGAGATGTATCTGAATCACCCGAACTCGAACTCGAAAACTACGAAAAATTGTAGAACATACATAGGAGTGATTCAGATACCTCTCAACACGAGGCAAAAGAAATTATTGGACGTCACTTTGCTGGCCACCTTTATAAAAAACTATCTATAACTAACTGCGCGGGTGTTATTGCAATTTTGTGCTAAAGCTGGAATCACATTTCATGAATATAAATATTCTTTATAATGGAGTCTCCTGCACGGCCATGCCAGACTATTATTATCATCTAATGTTGGCGCCCCCGTGTGTTTGCGTCTAAAACACGGTCGCAGGAGACTACGCAAGTTAAGAGTTAAACCGCATCCTTTGTTAGATAAACATCAAATAATTTTAACTTTAATGTTTTAGTTTATCATCTTTGTGTTACAAGGTACCAGACATTGAGTTTTGCCAGGGGTGTCCTCCAGCACACTCAGATCAAAGCTAATTTTTAAAAGTTCGTTTTCTGAATTGATCCAAACTGGGAATCGACCCTTGGCGTTAGAGGCAAATCATCGTGAATCAATCAACATCACTTCACCAATCGGTTTGACAATGACAATTGGTGTATTGTCTGGTCCATATTTGTTTTATTATTTATCTATCTATCTGTCAAATGGGTAGACTTGCATACTAGGTTACCAGATTTACCAAAAATAAAAACTGGGCATTAGTTGGTAAACTTTACATCAATATATTTTCATATTTTTATTATGAGACAAGGAATGAAATATATCACAATATTAACTGCATGAAGTGATTCCAGTTTTTATTTAGAATTATTTTGAGCCCTTGCTTATATTTTCTATCGGGACTGTTTCATTTGACACTTTTCTCTTAGTGTGCTTAACTGTATTACTGCTTGATTTCTTTGATTCTTCATATTTTGAAAACAAATACTGAGCGAACGTGTCGTCTTTCAGTAAATCGATTTCTTTTGGCACATGCTTTTTTTTATTGCTAGGGTATTTTGAAAGATTATTGCTTGAATTTTTTAGAGCGTCTAATAGGTTGACGTCAATGGAATCGTTGTTATCTCTCTTCAACTCATTTCGTTTGGCATCATTTGCGTCTAGAGGTGGTTTAACTTTCTTGCGCAAACTTTCTGGTAACGCCTCGGATTTTAATTTGACTAGTGTTGTATTGACGACTGAACAATCTATCTGCATCAAGGTTACATGGCCAGCCATCACTGAGTCTGAAACATTACAAAAAATATTTATCTATATATTTTAAAAAGTCGGATTAGTTACACCATTTATAAGTCGAGAACGGCTGGACCGATTTTTATGATCTTTGATTTGTTGAATTTGTCTCCACCCTGAAGAGCAGAATAACTATAAAAAGACGGAAGAATTTACGGAATTGTTTTTATGAAGGGGCGGTACGAAGTTATGAATAAATAAATCATTTACTCGCTTAATACACGATAGGTAAAGTTGGTACAATGTCATTATATGTTCATATTTTACTACTTAACGATAGCATGCAAAACTTGATCATGTAATTACAATATAATTTAATTTAATTCATGACCAATAGTTAAATAAGTTAAAAAATAGATTGCAATATGTATGTCAGAAAAGAATGTGTGAAATTAGCCATTATACTTTATATCCCGGTAATCTTTGAGTACCAGTCGAAACCCATTATACTTAACATAAATGGAGTTGATAAAAACAGTCAGTTGAGCGGTGGTAGGTGGATCAGTAGTCAGACTTTCGCCTCACATCCGTGGGTCATTAGTTCATACCTCATCACGTACGGAGGTTTGATGTCAATCGCTCGAAATGTAATACCTACTGGAATTTAGGATCATGTTCAAGCATGCCTTAACTCTGAAAGCGCTAGGAAAAAGAAGTAATGGAGAATAACTGCTCTAACTTACCATTACTATTCCTAGCGGGTAGAATCAGTGCCATTCTCGGTGGCCTTGTAACATTGTGTGAAACAGCTGGCAATAACAAATGTTCCCCTTTGCCCACGCCCACCACATAAAACGTATCATCCCTCCTCTGTAAAGCTTGAAGTAAATCGGTCCATTCGCTCAAGTCATCCAAAGTGAAGTCATCGACAGACTTCCTTCTAGGTTTTCTATAAAGAGTTTCGTAATCTATCACAGCACTTTCTTCGAAATCCAAATCCTTGTTTCGTCTTAACCTACGTAGGCGGGATTTGTCTCGCATGTTTCTTGCTTGACCTTTTGTACTGGGGAACTCAACAAGGTTCTCTTCATTTAACCTGTTGAACAATTTGTAAGTTTCCAGAAAACCACCTGAAAATTTTGACTTCTTTATAACTTGTTATTTTAATTAACTAACTAAATTAGGTTGTGAGACTGGCCGCACTTTGGTGTGTTTTCGTACGAATGTGAAACATGCAAATCGCACACGCAGTAAGTGTGCCGGCTCCTTTAGTAGTTGGGAGAATCCGGATCGTTTGTACGCTGAAGCAAGATTCAAATTCCTACGTAAATGCGTCTAAACTGTAAGTAGCTAGCCTAAGAATGACCGAAAAAGCTTTTTAGCGATGACTGGTCGCACAAATTTGCGCAAATAATCGCCTCCTTATATGCACTCGGATTTCTCCTTAGCTGACGAATTGTGTAAACAAACCATTGATATTGGCGTAACTCAAAAATTTCACAAAATAGGTGTCCTCATAAGTAAATCTTGAAAAACACTAGGGATATCTAATTTACAAAAATCATCGGATTATAATTTAAACATTTTCGTCAAAAAACAACGTTGACTTAAACTTAAATCTATTTAAAAAAAATTAAAATAAAACTATCCATCCTCTTCATAACTATCCATTTAACTATCCATTCACTATTTTAAAAATCACCTCTTTTGTTTTACATAAGTGATTTACTAACATGTACTTGATATGTTAGTGAGAAACTCGTTTGGAAGATATTCTAGTAATAATAAAAGATACCATGTTTGTTTAAGCTATAAACAGACAATTATCAATAAATAGCGTATAAAAAAGCATGAAACATCCGATTGCTACCGCCACCACTATACGCAACATGATCGGTCTGTTTGTACTTCACTAAAACAATTACCTACCATTTATTCTCTCCTTATTTAGATAAACTCTTCGTTTAGCCTTTGGTGCATCATTGGTCCAGTTTAGAGTCTTGCCGCCGCCTATCCAGCGGTTAAGCTCGCCTGCTATCCGTATACTTTCAGTGTGATTTATATTCGCAAAATCAGTCGACTTTGCAGTCATATTTTTACAGTCTATACCTAAAGTACTATTCTCGAGTTGTTCTCCATCTGTAATTTGTCGACAATCAAGATATGTTTTAGCTCTTATTTTTCTTAAAATTGGTACGGGTTAAAAATACTCATTCCACTAAGGGTATTGCTAGTCAGTTCAATATATATAATCTAGAAAATTGTACATCATAACATGTTTATTGCAAAGTAATTGAAAAAAATGAATAATCAATATAAAGACTAAAATGTTAATTAGTTTTATATTGACTACGGATAACAGATTATATTTACATCTGCCATGTTAAGTCAACCAATTGTTTAGTTAGCTAGTTACCTACTTAAGAATGTTACTAAATGGATACTTGTACTTATTACAACATGCTGTTTACCTATATTTACGTCAGCATTATCAACGGCCCAAAGTAAATGCCTCGTATTGACCTGTTGCGGCTCGGGGCGCCCGACAAAAGGCTTCGCGTTCCACCTGAGTACACAATACATTCACATTAGCATTCAAATTACACATAACACACACATTATGTTAATGATACACCTACTTACCCTAAGACATTGAAATTCAATGACACCATGAACACCATTGCGAAGATAACAGCTATATTCTTTTTAGGTATCAGAATCGACGCATCCATTCTTGGTATCTAAAAGTAATCATATTATAATTTTATAATGCATATTTTGTGTTAGTAAATATAAAAAAAGTTAGCTGTGTGTCCTGAAAAATACGGCCTTACTAACTTTTAGGGGTTAATGCCAATTCAGACGGGATATCAAAGCGATGTTGCACAAAAAAAAAACAGGACCAATGCGAATCGGACTTACCCAGCGAGGGTTCTGTACAAATTTATAAATACATATTATAAATAGTTCAGGAATCGAGTCTTACAGTTTAAATAAAATGTAAATACAAAATTATCTAAATATTAAATAAATATCCTCACTTTTCGACTTCTCCCATTGTTATCCGTTAACTGGTCTCTCAGCAGTTTGTTTTCGAGCCGTAATTTGGCGATCTCCTGATGTGCTTCCAACAATTGCTGCTCCAACGCAGTTACGTATTCCTTTTTCTTTTGTCGCGATTGGCACGCAGATTCCCTGTGGAAAACACAAATTTTATAATAATAGACAATGCTCATTTTGCATGACGTTAACACTCTTTTTAACATACCTATTCTTAATCATCCTTTGTTGTTTCTTGATAGCTCTTATTTCTGCATCACTCAAATGTGACATGTCAACAGGGGGTGGACTGCTTGGCACCTCAGCCTCAGGTGAAGGGACCATCATATTTTGTACAGTGTTTGTAGTTTGGGCCACATTGTTTGTTAATATTGGCTTTGGACTCAAAACTAAACCATTTCTAGGAGGAGACACCTAAAAAAATCATAAGTTTATAAATACAGTGTAAACTCTTTATAACGTTATCCTTTATAACGATAAACTCCCTATAACGTTGAAGTGAGCCCAACTTGGTTGGTTTGCGTTAAAACCCACATATTGAAACACTCTTTATAGCGATACGTCATTCACTATTACGAAGAAATGTGTTCATATTTTTAGACAGTAAATATTTATTATCGGTATTATTGTTTATGTTATGTTATCAGGTAACAAAAGACTTTGAAGCTCCGAAACATCCGACGTCGGTCTAGCTTTTGTTATCCTTAATAGCCTTGAACACGTGCAGTATGACGCATTGTTTTCTCGGAAGTGATGGTCTTCGACCAAGCATACCTATCGTATTATCAGTCGTAAACCTACAAAGCCGAATCACCACCAACAATTCAACAAGTCCTAGATGCCGCTAAGTTGGTAGAATTTTTTTGTTGTTTAATCAAGACGATTCCACCACATATCTAGATATGAATAGAATACATAAAATAATACAAAACAAGTACTGGCATAGCAAAAAACGTCAGATAAAGCTATTTGACTATATGTGTAAACAATAATTTATAAGCATTTATTATCTAAGACATACATATTAAAAATTCTTGTTAATTTGGTTGTTTTTTTGTTCACTCCATATAACGATAACTCTCTATAACGACAAAAAATGCTCAGTCCCTTGAGTTTCGTTATAAAGAGTTTACACTGTATATGCATACGCCAATCAGTGTTGTCTGGTCCAATGGCCACAATGTAAAGAACGCTCATTGCACTTCCTAATGTTTTGCAAGACCCAGTTGCAAGTAAATTTAGAAAAAATATTAACTACATAATATACTACATAGCTAACATAAATTCAGTCAGTTTGGTTTACAATGAGGATAACTTATTATTTTACTGTTTATGATACTGGAATTTAAAGTAATTCCAGTCTCTGATAATAAAAGAACTTATCAATTAATAATTTACCTTAACTTGATATGCATTACTATTGTTGGTACCATCATATTTAGCTTGTGGTAGAGGAGATATGGCTATTTTCCCTCCCTTTGTACTCTCAGCAGGTATCACAACAGCAGATGGCTTGGATTTAGTAAGCACATTGGGCCTTTTGAGTATAGCAGGAATTTTCTTTTGCTCCACAACCAACTTTATTTGATCATTTAGAATGTTTTGTCTTTCATCTTTCTGTAAATTGTTTGTTGAGACATTTTCATTTACTACTTTGAAATAACCATTTTGCAGGTAACTGTTTCCTAAAAAAATAATGAGAATATTACTTATATGATTTTACTTTTACATCAACTGATACTAATGATATCAGAAATATCATCTATTTTTACTTACCATTTAATAAATTAGCTTGAATGGGTCGCATATCACTATCATCAATCTCTGATTTAACACCCTGTAACGTCAAATGAAACTATGTTTGTGTAAAAAATTTTGACATCATTCCAAATAAATGTATATATTTACCTTTATAACACCGTTTTCAATGGCCATAACCGGTCCATGCCTTTCAGCTGGTGATATATTTGTAACATGTTTGGTGGATTGAGGATCTTTCAAAGGTACTAAAACAATGTCATAGTTAAAATTAAGTAACTTCTATTAATGCAGCCACATCATATTTCTTATAGTATAGATACAGTAATGTCTCATGTCACTCTATGTAAATAAATAGATAAACAAATGGCGTATGCATGAAAGTTACTCTATGTAAATAAGTAAGCTTTTTATGATGATAAGAGTAACTGCAGTGCATCAGTATGCACCACAATGACTACAATTTCACAACATATGATTACTGTACCAGATTTCTGTAAAAACAATTCAATATCTTCTAGGTTCAAGTTGTTAGAGGGTTCATCTTCCAAAGTAGACAGCCAGTCACATGGTGACTGTGATGATTGTCTTGCTGAAGTACAGCTAGAGCCACTGTTGAATAAACATAAAAAAACATAATTTACATTTATTCGGACTCCAATTGCTATATTCTAGGGGATATTTATGATTATTTATTTTATTGACCCCTGAAATTTATTTGTAACTAGCTATTGCCTGTGACCTTGTTCGCATGGTCTTAAGTTTATGCTTAAGGATTTACTGTACATATTTTTTTTTTTTTCTGTAAGAACCTTCTACAAAGTATTTAAAAACTTTTAAAAAATGATGGATATAATTATGTAAAGTAGTTCTCAACTTATGGTGTGACCAAATGAAACTGATTGAGTCATTCAATTTGATTGGTAAAGTTAGATAATTATTTAAACAAAGAAGACAATAAATGAAGGTTACTTTTTGTAATCATCTTCACTGCCAGACTCAGAGCTACTGCTGGTGGGGCATGACTTCACACTCAGGATAGGTGATATTGGAGGCACCAAGACCAGTGCTGCATCAGCAAGTATCTCACTCGGCGAAGCATCCGTCACATCTAGGAGTGATGACCATTGGTACTCCTTGGTAAGCTCATCTAGGAAATCATCACCTAAAAAATACAGCAACAGAGGTAATGGCATAAAATATTTGATTATTCTTGTATTGCTTTGATTAGCTTTTAATAAGATATGTGAGATTCAATTATTCTTGTTTAGTCACGCATTATCAACCAAGAAATCAAAAACAATAATCCAATAGGTTTTGAATTAAACAATTTATTTAATTACATATATATCTGTAAAAAATCTAGGCCTATTAATAAAAGCTTAAACACAAGCTTTCTGTTTACTAATTCGTAAGAAGACAAGATCTATAGTATTTAACAAACAATAAAAGGTCAACAACATGTGTCGATGCAAAGTACACAACCACATTGTTTTCGTGAATTAGCCGGATTTGAAACCACAACACAAGTAATACATATTTACCGTATAGACAGCCCTTGCCATCTATCACTAAGTCGGCATCCATTAGTATTATTTATTCAGTTTACTTGACGAAATCAATCAATTCATTTAATTTTTTTACTGCAAAAATCACACACGAGTTTACACGACAACAATCGCCATTTTTTGTTTGACGTTTGGTCAGTCGAGTCAAATGTCAAAAATGTCTGTCAGTGTCACCTGTTGACCAGGGATGAGGTAGTCATGTTATCGGTACTAAATCGGTAGCCATTGAGCTCACTATTTGGGGCCACACCAAAAATCTACTGCATTCTCATTTATCTCTATCTTATTTACTATTTATTATCCTACACTTCATTTATGTATACAGTACGACGAGGAAACGACTCGACAGCATGGCACAGACAGAGACACAGAGGTATACAAACAAACAAGTAAATAGGTAAGTCAATAATGGAGAACGGCCCAACTATGAACGTATACTGCACATTCTCTGTGTTGTCTTTGTACTCTCACCAAGGAATTTACAAGTACTACTTACATACATACACTATGTACTACTACATACTTACATACATGAAATTCCTTGACTCTCACTGATAGCCATTGATTTAGTAAATACCACTGTACATACATTCATCGATAGGGTTTACGCTCTTTAAGTACATTGTATTGTAGCCTTTGAGTATGACTAAAGCTGGTGACAAACAGCAGCGGACGCAGCTCCAGACTCGTCTTGACATTGTGAGGTCAAGCGCTGCCATTGGTCTACCCTTCAGACAACTTCCGCCAGCCCAAGGATCGACCAATGGCAGCGCTTGACCTTACAATGTCAAGACGAGTCCGGAGCCGCGTCCGCCGCCATCTGTCACCGGTATTAGACTAAGACCGGTGACAGATGGCGGCGGACGCGGCTCCGGACTCTTTTTAGAGTCTGTTTTTAACCGACTTCAAAAAAGGAGGAGGTTCTCAATTCGTCGGTATCTTTTTTAATAAAAAAAATTTTATGCATGTTCAGCGATCATTCGTTACTGCGTTGACCGATTTTGATAATTATTTTTTTGTTTGAAAAGTATTACTTTCAGAATGGTCCCATAGAAATTTGGTTGAATTCTGATGATGGGATCTATAAGAAAATCATCAAACATTGCATGAACCCGTACCACGCCAACTGATTTTAGTATCTATCTTACCTAATATCTTTGCCAAATGTGGACCAATTTTGATGATTCTTTTTTTAATGAATAGCTTATACTTCAAAGAAACTATAATCAAACATTTTTGGGAAAAAATTCACCCCTAAGGGTGCAAAAATAGGAAATGTAATCGGTGTTCAGCAGTTAAATTATGATTACACTCGTAAGATTTGTTTTGATTAGGATTATTCACTAAAATAGATGAAATAAGTTAATTTTATTAAAAAATAAAAACCGACTTCAAAAAACTAAAACGCTAAAAATAATCTTAACACTTACGTACCTAATCAGTTACTTTTGGAGTCGGTGCAAACGAAAACATAGAATCTCTCATCGACTGGCACCAACTCCAAAAGTAACTGATTAGGTACGTAAGTGTTAAGATTATTTTTAGCGTTTTAGTTTTTTGAAGTCGGTTTTTTAGAGTAGCAATACGAACCATCTTTCTCCGAAACTAGTTAGTGATTTTTCACTTACATTTAGTATGAAATGACAACTCCTGTCAACGATCGCCCATACAAAAACGTAAAGATACAGATTAAAAATAGCGGAAAATGTCGATTAGATCATATGACATTTCTACTCTATAGGGTAGGGTGCTCCATGAGTAAAACGAAACGCAAATTTTTGACAGTTTACAATTTCGATTAATTCGGAATAATTTTGTTGCATCAATAATTCCAATAGAACTTTGTCCTAAAATGAAATAAGTTTTAGGTTTCCGACTTACGTATATCTTAACACGATAGAAAATCAATTGCATATTAGCACAATGCTTTGACGAGTGTGTTGAAAGTGCCGGTTGCGAAAATGTCTGTCCCTGACGAACAAGACGACTTCATATTTCGTCCACAACAGCATTTGGACGCTAAATGGCACAATCCTGACTTACAAGATGCCCTACATAATCCTGAATCTCTATGCGCCTTATTTAACAGCTTATTGCAGGACCGGGAAATTTATTTCGAGGCCGGAAAGGGCCTAGTAAATTCCGCTGGGGTGACTGCGAAACTTGGCGAAAGTGGAAAATATTACTGTGGCCTAAGGGTAAGTGAATAAATTTTTGTGTATGTTGAAACATAACATTATTTAACTTTGCAGTGATTTGTAATAACTGAAGAATAATTGATATATTGTCATCTTTTTATTATATTTTTTCTATACATTATGATAAAGTTACTAAATTTCTATAGATATTAACTTGCACCTGCTGTGACGGGTTGTGTGGGCCTCACTCAGGGTGTGCCTGCCCCCCATGCACAGCACTTTCTGCAGAGGAAGAACTTAGGATTGCCATTCAGTCCAAACTAGTGCCACCACCTCCTTCGGTACAAGTTATAGATGATCTCAAATGGAAGCAAGATCCTGGTATTTATTTTTTAATATACTTCACTTTTTTAGATTCATCAGGGACAGACAAAGAATTAATCAACATTAGTTAAAACTTTTTTAGTATCTATTATTGTAAGATCTTTATTTTTCTTCCTAATTAAAATGTGTAACACTCATAAACAAACATCCATAAAGTAGATGAGTCAAAAACCTTAAAATTACATCTTTCAGGTCCAGAATGCTTGCAGAATCTCATGGAGTCATTGCTTTGGGAACAGCGTGTGCGGGCCATTAACACAGCTGTCAGTTGTCCATTCATAACTCAAATCCGTCGCTTGATAGTGCTGTGCAATAGACATCTCATAGCTGTTATTAGGTATTACTTTTACATTTTAATATTCACTTTGGTTTTATATTTCTTATGAATTCTATTTATTTAGATTTCTATGAAATATAAATGTAGAAGTCATTGAAAGTGCCTATTTTTTATGTAGGTATATTATATATTATGTTGTAATTCAAATAAGTTTATAAACATTTCATCAATATCAAAATATATTTCGATACCAGAAAAATTTACATCCTGAAGTAAGTGTATAAAGTTGTTTATCTGACTGTTGACACTGCCTAATTTGAACTTTTCAGGGATCAAAGTTATAACAAGGAAATAAAGAGAGTTAAATTAGAAAAGAAGCCTCCACATGCAGTCAGCAATCGAGCTTTGAGCAATGTAGTGAATACTCTGAACAAGCCATTGGAGCACAGTGCTGAGAGCCAGGAAGAGAGTGAAGAACAGACTGATGACTCTGAAAGGTTGGTCTTTGATTAATCACTTACGACATAGGTAATTCATTTGTTCCTTGCTAATCTGCCTTAAAATGGAATTGCAGCAAATAAAAATATATTAATGAAATGAAATGAAAATGAAAAATGAGTTTATTGCTTTCATAAACATACAACTATGCATATTAAGTAATTTATGTTAAAAAAATATCCAACCTGTTGAAACTTTTAATAATTTTGCAACTATATCACTTATGATGAAGGTCCAAAGTATGGTTGTGATTATATCCACAGTAACAACTCCAATATTTCTGCCAGTGCCCTAGGCCCTCCCTGTGTCGGCGCTCGAAGCGCGGTGCGCCTCTTCACTCGAACCCCTAATGACAACTTTGATATTGTTTTTTGACTTAATCAACACTAGTGATTAAGGTTTAAAGTATGAATGCGATTATTCAACCAAAGAGTACATAAATAATTGCACAGAAATTGTACCGGTACATTCAAATATAGAGTAACGAATCCCATATTTCTGTACCAGTGCTCTAGGCGTAGCCTGGCGCTGCCGCCGATGGCGGTGATCATATCTACAGATGAAAATGAAGAGTAACAAACATCCATTCAGTTCAGTTAATATTAATAAGATATTAATATATGAGTGGCAGTGGTGTAGGGCTGGCGCGCGTGGGCGCCCGCGCGGCGCTGCGGCTGGCGCTGTCGCTGGTGCGGCGCGCGTGGCGCTGCGGGGAGGACGCCGACGTGTGCTCGGCGCTGCTGCGCGACGCGCTCGACGCCGTGCGCGCCTTGCCCGACGCCGCCTTGTTCGCGGGTACGCGTGCTCTCACTCTGGCCCTTTGCAGGTTAAACTGCGGCTTAGCGTCCGCTATCAGGGATCTCACGACTTCTGGACGATGATTGCGGCGACTAGGGACGAGATGCTAGCGATAGCGATAGATCGCAAAATCGCCGAAACGATGCAGCATCCACGCAAAATCTCCGATCGCAGATGCTAAAATTCTCAGTATGCACAGGCTCTTAATCATGTATGAAACGAGAACTTTTTGCACTGTATTTTTAATACTACTAGTATGTGATTCGTGTTTATTCCATATGAAAAAGTTACAAATCAAAATGTATAAATGCTTTATTTTTATCACTTTAGAAATGAATTGAACCGTTTAATGTAATAATAAACTTTGATTCTTATGTTAATGTTTTTTTACCTGTAGTACTGACTTTCTTCTGTTAGTGTTATTTTACTGTTGTAAACACCTATTTAATATGAATTATAACGCTTCGTAGGCGCTGGAGCCGCGCAGCAAGCGCCGCGCTCACAAAAGATATGGGCCGAAGTGGTTGATAGTGCTGCCAAGTTCTTACATCAAGTTGTTGCTGGGTAAGTGTTGATAGCGCTGATTTTTAATAAGCGAGTCTAGATTCATTTGAAGGAAGATATAGATTCATAATTTTTTTAGTTAATTACGAAACACATACTCAGCTAGACCCCGCTAAATAAGCTACTCGCTCCTTCTTGGCATGTCCCATCTCATTTCATTGTATCTTGCTCTAGACTAGAGTGGCTGGTCATGGTTGGAAGCCATTAATAATGTAATTTAGTTCGTAATGACTTTATATCTTATACAATCCACGGATAATAGCTTATTTACTAAAGCTTTACTTTTTCCTTTACGAAAAAATGATATAGACATAGGTACCTTTCTGAATGAAAATGAAGGGATAGTTTTGTTAGTTCCTCGTTCTCGGGTAATACTAATATATCTTATTATTTATTGAATTTACATAAATATATGCAATACCTAGAAATAAATACATTTATACACAAGGCATGTCCATTCTTTTTTCTTTCGTGGTCGGCAAAGATAGGGAGGTTAAATAAGCTCCGGAATATCCGATTACTAATCGTGAATGTATACAAACCTTTCTATACATTCACAAACCCAAATTAAAAATCTGAGTTTAGTTACAATGTTTTTTTCAGGGAAGTGGGCTGTAACGTACCACTAGGTGACTGGCGGACCTCACTCTGTGTGTGGGTAGAGCTCTGCGCGCGGCGCGCCGAACTACCCGCGCTATTGAAGGCTGCCGATGTACTAGTCACGTTGCCGCCGCGACAGAAGAGACAGCCTGATAACAGGTTTATTGATACACTTCATTTCACTGTAATAATAAATATATTATTTTATATAGCGTTTAGCTGCGGTCTGGTGTGGTCTGCACTTTACCTAAGTTAAGCGCAAACAGGAATAATCTTGCGTGTTCAAAGAATATGCCCAAATAGAAGTAATAAATTTCTTTCAATGTTTCTGCTCTCAGAATTACTTTGGAAGAATGTACCGCGCCCCTAGGGCCATTCTTACGGAGAATGGCCAAGGTTACGGCTCCAAATCCTATTATCAACACAGAACCGAGTACTGAAACTAATCCTACTGAAATATACCTCAAGTAAGTATGAATTAAACATAAGAGTTATAAATTTATTTTGTTCTACTGCTCTACGGAATTCAAAATTAATTTAAATGACTCAAATACCTTATTATAGAGATCTGAATATACCCGCTGGTGATGGATTAATGGAAGTAAGAAAAGCTGGTATTGCACTGCTATGTCATCTAGATAGACTTGGAGCACCATTGCTGCCGCCTTTGAAGGGATTTGTCACGGTATATTTTAGTTTTTTTTTTCTGTTAAAATAGTTTAGCACTAGGAGTCATACTAATATTGCTTTATTTAATATTTTAGTGCACAGAATCGGCTCAAGAAGTTGTTTCTGTGGGATCAGGCCCTTTACATTTAGGTGCTTTAAGAATTCAGCAAATTGCGTGTGCTGAGAAAGTAGCGCTACTGCTGACGCAAGACGGCGTAGTGTATACCTTGCCTTACGATACTATGACACCGCAACAAGTTCCTAGTAAGTATAATAGGGATATAATTTTTCCTTGCTTACTTCCTTTTTTTTCAAGTTCTGTTTTAGTTCAAAAGTATTATGCTTCCTATTAATTTTCATCATCATCAGCCTTTCCAAGTTTACTGCTCGACATAGGCAGACACCACAGATTGCTGCTACAGAACGGTACATTACTGTTAATTATGTGAGTCTATTGCAATTTACTGCTGGAAGGAACCCTCCCCTAAAGAGTGCCAAAGAGCACGATCTCTTGATTTTTTGCCCATTTGTTTAAAATAACACCTTGTTTAAGATATTTATTCATTCATCATCTTCAATTATTTGTAAAATATGAATTTAATTGTTTTAAAATCATGAAATAGTTGATTTTTGTAAGGCGTGACGTTATAGCGTTTTAAAAGCTCATAAAGTATGCTTATTGATTATTACGACTACGCTATTGTTTCAGGTCTAGAAAACAAAACAATAACTCAAGTGGCCTGCCACTCAGCCGGCCGCCATTTCCTAAGTTGTTCCTCTTGCGGGGGAGCGTGGTCTTGGGGAGCCGGCGAAGACGGTCGGCTTGGGCACGGGGACACTGCGCCCAGAGATGCCCCCGTAGCTATACATCACCTCGCTCATCATGAGGTCATTAGAGTCGCCGCTGGAGTCGCTTGCAGGTAATAACTCTGATTAGGTACCTAGAAGTCTTAAAAAATATTCTGTTTCCATTGTCGCAACGTTTTTGGAAGCGTGTGTTCTTGAGCTAGTAAAGCAAGACGACAACGCTACGGGAAGATCGCGCCAAATACACATTTTCTTATCATGATGACACTAGCCGTTGGAGTTGCTTGATTGTGTGCACCCTTGAAAGTTTTAGTCTTCGAGACCTTTTCATGGCCTTGTAATATTCCTCTTGGTTAGCGAAGCTGGATGGCTATCTTGAAGACAGTTCATTTTATGTTACGAATTTGTTTTTTATTTAGTGCTGTCATTACTTCGAGAGGGGCCCTGTACACTTGGGGCCGAGGAATACAAGGCCGTCTCGGCCACGGAACTATCGAGAACTGCCTGACTCCGCAACCCGTCTCCTTCTCCGCCCATAATATAGAAAGAGTCATCGATGTTTCATTAGGTAAGTCCTGAATAGAATATATTATACCAACTCCAATTTTAGTTTAGTTTAACAGTCAACTTTAATGTATTAAGGGTTAGAAAAATATTCGATATGACTACCAAACTGACAGATCTTTTCGTTTCTTAAATACTAGGTTGGGGTGAGAGTCAAACTCTTTGCTGCACGTGGGAGGGCGCCGTGCAAGTGTTCGGTGACAATGAGGGAGGAGTTCCAAGAACTTTGACCTCCCTGTCTGTGTTGAGAATTACGCGTGTGTATACCGGGGAACATTGGCATGCAGCCCTCACTGATGTGTAAGTATCTACAATAAAAGTCAAGTTAGTGTAAAAAAAACATTGATAATCTCGTTTTGTTATCGGCTGCCTTTGAGTTTTTAGAAAGCCTTTTCCATCATTAAACCTTTTCCGTATGACAGAAAAGGCCATCTTAAATTTCAGTGTGACAAGTCAGTCACTTAGTCCAAAAGATAAAGACCATGCTCAACAGAACTGAAGTTAGCTTTCTAAAAGTCTATCTGTATTATTTCTTGATGATTACTATACTACTTTTGGACTACAATTACTAATTGTCAAATTCATATAAAAATTTGGAACAGCTCTCAGTATTTCACCATTCATGATAATGAAATAAAATACCTTTAGATTCTTCCTTGCTTGGAGTGGAGCCTTATATTCTCGGTAGGTTTTATAAAATATAATATATTTTTAGAGGACAGGTGTACACATGGGGAAAAGGTGATGGATTTCGTCTCGGTCATGGAAACTTGGAGACTATAAAGATTCCCAAACTGGTTGAAGCTTTTCAAGGTACGAAACTCTAATCAACGCAATATCTTTAAATTATCAAAAGATTAAAAAGTTGTGAACTTGAAATGAACCCCTTTTTGCTAGGCGTAAGAGTTGAAGATCTATCACTGGGGGCCTCTCACGGGATGGCGTTGACATCTGATGGAGCGTTGTATGCGTGGGGTACTCTCGAAAGGGCTCAAATATCTCGACCAGTTCCACAGTTGCTGCAAGTTTTAAATCCATCCTTTAAAGCCAATGGTAAAGAAACATAGAATACATTCATTAATCAATAAAATCAGTTTTTCCTTCCTTGTCCTGTAATGTAATTTTGGCATGTCTTTTTACAAAAATATCAAACATCACTTTTGTAAATCACCAAACTGTTAGTATAAAAAGGATTTGGGGTTAATGATTAATTACAACAGTAGGTTATTATTTTTGTTTATCTTATTTTTAAATGAATAATTTCGTTAAAAAGAAATGCCAAGATTGTTTACAATATTGGACAAGCAAATAAAAACGGACTATATCTTTTTCCTTTGGTTTGCATGAGAGTAGCCAGTGTCAAGTTAAAATCCTGTAAGTATCCTGTAAGTCAAGAACGGTTGGACAAATCCCGAATAGAATAACTATTAAAACATCAGATTTTTTAATAAAAATCCACGCGGCGCGGTGCGAAGCCGCTTTTTTGCCGTTACGTGATTGAATTACAAACGTCCTAACATAAAAACATTAACATTGATATTTATTAAATTGGTAAGATCATAAAACCTTTCTAAACAGGAGTCACAAGCGGACCTAACCAAATCATCGTCTGGAGTGAGGAAAGTCCGAGAGATCTGCCTTTATCTATGCCGTTTGTTATAGACTTATCTGACAACACATTCAAGTAAGTCTCACGTCATGGAATACACAATTTTATGGTCTTACAAAATAATAATTTGTTTGATTAAATCATTACTTTCTAGGTTACTGGAGAGGCTCCTAAGAATCGTAGTGGAACAAAGCAATTCAGCATCGATAAAAGAAAATGAGTCTTTGGCCATTTCTTGTTTGAATCTCTTGAGGCTCCAAGTAGGTTGTTTTTCTCATTTCTTGTTATTATTATTATACTAAGATTTCCTATTCGTCACTTTCAGCTGAGTTACTATTTCTAGGTCCATGCCTGGCAATGTTCTCGCGGCAACGATGTAGAAACAGTAGATGCAGAAAGTCGGTCCTGGTGCAATGGAGTTCACACAGCATTAGTCGCACTAGTCGAAGGTCGAGCCGGCCCTGCCGCAGCCTCAGCTGCTAGAAGAGCCCTATCTGCTGCCTGGCCATTTTTGTTGCCAACTCCACAGATTAGAGCTCAACACCTGATAGCTTTGTTACCTCAAGGTAATATTAACTTTGAGAGCTTGGTTTGGGGTAAAATATTACTTATAGTTGTCAGGCTGGCATTGTGACAGCGAAAAATGCCCCAAGTCGGCTGCTGATTTGTTCTGATTTGCCATCTCGGTTACCACGGAGTAAAATTTAGTTGTGATTTGAATTTGGCCAAATAGACCACACATTTTTGGCTGTCAATACCAAAGGCCAAAGCAGTTATGGCCGTCGTAACGTTTTATTTTGTGGCAACATCAAAATATTAAGCCAATATTTATCGACAAGATTGCTATCTAGTAGGGTTTTAATTGATTCAAGTCATGTACTTAGTTACCAACTTAGTCAAATCCATGTTATTTAGCCGACTCGTCTCCCCGTAGCACAAAAATGCTTGGATTTAACTACTCAGTAGTATGTTGTAGATAAGTAGCTTTTTCAGTGTTATATGTCTATTAACTGTTAAAAAGTTGTAAACCTTGGCCTAATATAAATAAATAAAATAGATACAGTTATTTGAAGTTATTCTCATGTCACGGTAGAACTTGTAAACGAATCTAATTCTTTCTAAATTATTTTTTTCTATACTATGTTTTAATTTCATAGGAGCCGTGCCAGCTAGCGCAGGCGCACGGTTTATGACGGAACTCCTCGTGTGGTCGCTACTCGGAGGCGGTGGATTACGAGACGCGTTACGGAACGCGCTTCAGGCTCATTCTGCAGATGCATACAACCATTTGCAACTTGACTTGTTCGTACTTTTCTTAAATTCTAAATTTTCATGTATAAATATGTATATTCATTTGTTTGTTGTTTATTTATCTATTTGTTCTTCTTCTATACACAGCTAGAACAGCTAGTATCGCTAGTATTCATATGTCTCAAGTGTTTTTAAAGTAAATTTTGTTACAGAGATTACGACCAAGTCGACATAGTGACCGGTCAGCGCGGAACTCAAAAAACTTCCAATGGCGACGATGCAGAAGCGATTATAGGTTTTTAGTTTTTATTGTTTTAAAATTTTTCAAGGCTCGATGTAGGTACTTAAAGATATGTTATTATTGCAGGGTGCGCAGAAGAATATCAGCTTAACAATGCCACCACATCAGATAAAGGTGCCTCGGTTCCCCTCATGCATTTGGTATGAACGGTTTTTAACATGATACTTCTCAAAATAAGGGTGAAATTACTTAGAACCGTTTTTTTTTTAGGTGAAACATCTTATACGCAACACGAGCTGTCAAACCCAAATGCACATGAATGGTATAATCAGCGGCGATACCAGCAAGACCGATGATCCCAAAGGCCACGACACCGTTAGCCCCAGTTGTGATTTACTTATACGGTTCCAAAGGTAAATGTAAGCTATGCCTGCCTTTCTCTATGGGGCTTATTCCGAGAATCGTTCGATAGCTTTTGTTTAGTATTCAGAGTGGCGCTTCCTGGTGTCACATTACCGAAACCAAATTTTTCTGATTACGTTTTCATCTAAACTCAAATAAGCTTAAGAGCTTAAAAGGGGATAAAATGTTTTAACAAGAGGAAATGTTACGTTATGAAGCAAAATTGAGGAGATAAATTGGCTGAAGGTTTTGTGTCTAAGTAGTCTTCATAAAAAAATTACAGTTTAACTTTAGAAAACTATTTTTGATCTAACTCTGAATAAATTAATCGTGCTATTAAATCGATTTATACTTCCATTATATTTACTGCGTCTTTGATTAATTTCATTTGTCATTCTATTTGTTAATATAATTAACAAGCTTTTATTAGCTACACTTGTAACTATGTAATCAAATCTTGAAAGTCGATTTTTGTACCGTTATAAAACTTATACATATATATGAGAACTCTGAATTACAATACAAAAAACAGCTGATCTGATTATGGAGCCAGGTAGAAAGTGAAATTTCAATAGCTACTAGTTAAACTTTCTAGTTTGGGATTATTTGATTCGTTTTGTCGAGTACTATACACATAAACGCGTGATTTTTATATTTCAAAGTTGTCAACATCCAAGCGAATAAACTGTGTCCAAGCGGGGCCGCATAAGACAGCGTAACGGTGACATTTCTAGTCTCGGTTCCACCGGACTGACAAATTAAACTCTGTAGGTAGCAACGGCTCGTTGCTCGCTGGCTAACCCGTGCCGACTGCACGAATTGTAACATGTTACATTACGCCCCCTAACGCCAGTCAGTATAGACAACACCTCGTCAACCTACCACAAAACGCAAAATTTTCTCTCAAGTTGGACTTGAACCTTGAACCTTGAACTTTTTGGGTAGGTTGACCTGCCGTTGTCTGTATCTTATTTTCAGAATTCTTTTTTATTCAGGTTGTTGTTCTGCGAGGCGATGTGGTCTCGCGGCGGGCGCAGCACCCGTGGTGGCGTGCGCGCGTTGATGACACAGTATGCCGCATTGCTTGCCGAACACGTCCAATCCACTCTTGCTTCGTTCTGTCGTGCGGTGCATAGAGCTGACAATGCCCAGCTGGTGGCCTTGTGTGACGTCATCATTTCAGACATTGTTGGTGAGTGGTTAACTATTTTACTGTTACCACGCGATTGATATCACTCAATAGTGTATTCCGATGACGACTAAGTAGAAAATTTGGTAAGTATAGGTAAGTTAATTGACAGTACTATTTATTTATTAGTTTATGGGGTGACCAGACTATCTATTCCTGTTAACCTTGTTTGACCTTTGAGTCCTGCTTACAAAAAATTCACACCACTAAACCAAACCCGAACCAGGTTATTTTAAAATTGTTAAGTTTCTGTCGATTGTTTTAGATATTTAATGTATTTTCTGTGTGGATACTACTAGATTTGATGTCAGCCTAGAAAGTCGCACAAGGTGAAACAGAGTAGGATATGGTCACTTCGGAAAGATGCTATAAAAAAAATGTTTTGTGCAAGGGCTCACACCATTTTCTACTAACGAACTATGTAAATTTCTTAACAACACAGGTCGAGTTGTAAGCGAGCTGTGCGCCTGGATAAACGCTTGTGGTGCTCGCAACGCTTGTTCGTTAGCGGATTGCGGTACTTCCTTCGTCAAGATGGCGCGTGCTTGCGACGAGGCGGCCCGCGCCCTACCTTCAGCAGCGAAACTCGACGCAGATCTCTTGGGATGGCCTGGTCTAATATCTAGAAGGCACCAGCTCAATAGCAGCGTAATTCGGAAGTAAGTTCAGTTTAACGTTATCGTGTTAGCTCTGCAATATTTTCCGCTGCTGAAATATCTTGAAAAGTTTTGTCAAACAGTTTTTTTAAAATGTTGCTTATATATTTTTGCTTAAAGTAATATTTTAGTATTCAGCTTGATATAAAGGGCGTATTAAAAAAGAACAGGTCACTCTTTTAAAATACGGTCTGCTGCTCATTTATTTTTACTATAGTAGCAACATCAAAATCGTAAAAAAATAATTAACACTACAAATTATCATCAAGGTATCGCGTTAGTTTGTATGGAGCATCAAATATTTTTACATGTTGATGTTACACTTGTAAAAGTCGTTGTACACCTTATATAGATTTATTGGGTTTGTCTTAGATGTGACCTTCAAAACCACACAAAAGAGGGTGGGTCTTGGGTCGTCGTCGGTGGTCACGTGTTCGACGTAGAAAACTTCGAGTGCGATAACGCTAGCACGGTGGAGTTGGTCCGCAAACTGCGCGGGTGCGACGCGACCGCGGCGCTCAGCGTCGAGCCGCATGCGGCCTACCTCTCGCGGGTTACGGAGAAGTGTGTGGGGCTGTATGCAGACCAGATATACAGCCACAAGTGTAACGTAAGTGGTCACACAACTAACCTAAAATAATTATATGTAATAAAATTCGCGTAAACCTGTAATTAAGATAGCACTTGACTCGTTATATTAGCATGCATAATGTCTAAAATAGTGTATGTCTTGTTGGTGTTTATAATATGTGTATATAATAAACATAAACAAACGTAGGGATTGATTGTTAGTCATGACAGCTTTCAGCTTCTGTCGCTCATAATTAAAATAGCGAATGAGTCATGCGTAAGCAGCTATCTCATTCAGTATATAAAGTAACAAGAACTATGTTAATTCCAAAACCGGTATTTTGCTATTTGTACCTTTAGTTTATTACGTTTATTTTTATAAAAATATGAAAGCAGTTTACCATTCATATGACCTCTAATTACGGAAAAGGCTGATATCATACGTCACATCCTTCTCTATTCTATGCGTGTGTGTATGTGTGTTTCTCTCGTCTGAAAAATTTACTAGTCCAGATAAAATGTCAAATTGTAAATGTGTAAATGCAGAAACGTCCAGTATTTTTTCTGCATGTGTCAAATACATTTAATTTTATTTGTAGAGGCTATTAAAACACGTCATCGAGTCAAAAGTAAAAAAAAATACTGTTAAATTTTTTGAATTAGTCTATACTTACAAAATATACACATTAAATAATATTCTTAATCACACTACATACCGAATTGCCAAACCCATCATTATCTGTGTTTGCGCTGGTTTGTCTAAATGTTGATTAAATTAACTTTAAATTTTAATTCTGAAATAAACTATATAGCTAATTAGATAGAGCTGAGTTATTTAGTCAAGCAATCCCATGACCTCATGCTAAAATAGACACACGTATTTTCACCCTTCGTTACAGGAAAGCACGTCCAGTCTCCGCGCCCACCATATCCTATCGTCCTGCGCGTTCAACTTGGCGGTCGGGCTGACGCAGTGCGGCACGCGACTCGCGATATCTCTGCCCGTGCAGCAGGCCGAGCAAGATGCCGCTCCGTTTGCCGCCGCGGTATTCCTCAGGGGAGGGTTGCAGGTTGGTGTAAACATTTTTGACTAACAAAATATGGCACTAAAGTTGCCATTTCTCTATTATTTATTCTATAGCATAGCTTGCGGTACTACTATTTACGTAAATTTTTGGGAAGGGTTTGTTAAACTTTATTCTCAGTAGGTACTATTAATAACCTCGTGTAGGTCTCTGCTGACTGAACTTAGTTTCTTCAAGTATCTCCTATGTTTGAAGATTGTGATCGAAATCCGCTAGCAACCGCTGTCGTTATTTCTCACTTTGATATGAAACTAGCTCTATTTTCAATCCTATTATTATTTGTCCTTTATCTATGATAGTGTTTTAATGACTTGTTTAAATGTAGGTCGTAATCTCCTGAAGTCCTTGTCTGATTTAAAAAATTCTGAACGTGACGGTGGTCACGTTGTGCCGGGTTGAGGAAGATGTGAAATAAAACTGCGAATTATTTCTATACTGTGGCCGATTAAGATGATAGGCAGGGCAGGTTTGGCTGGTTGGAGATCTGGTGAAGCAGAGTTTTCGTCTTGTTTGATGGCTAATAGTCGAGTGTGTCTAAAAATCTATCGCACCAATATTTATACTCGTGTAATCAGACGCGACAGTTTTTGTACAGAGCGAGAGGCAACTTAGTGATTGCGCGAGGGTGACAGGTAGTGGGCGAGCGAGAGGGAGATATGGCAATACTGTAAAGGGACCCGCTATCATCATAGTTTTCCACTCACACTTATCACATTGTAGTTAATTCTTATTTAATTTAATTACTAGGGCAATTAAAACACTAAAAGTTGGTGTGGTTTATTAAGCATGGTGATTACTATCTAGAAACATACATATGTGAAGGCTCTTGTCTATCATTAGGCGGTAATTACAATATTAAGAAGGCTAAACTACAGATTTCCCTCGAACTATTTCGGTTTTACAGTTATTACAGATTTACAGGCTATCTTACGGCAATGTTATACATAAATTATAATTAACTATTAAATGGTTGATCTTAAACAATAACTATCAAATCACAAGTGCAAAGTTTTAACGGAATTTTTAACAATTTAATGATCTAACTTAAACCGAACCCGGGACTGTGGTTCCGCGATGGCTGCCGTGCTGAACAAATTCTTTGATCAATGCTTGTAATAAACCTTTCGGATGGACAATGATGATACTTTTTATCCCTGAAAATGCGCATTTCCCGAGGGAAGCGAGATGATTAAGCAATATAGATGGCAGTAATAAACGTAGTTGTTCAGTTGCCAAAAAATTATAATATTTACTACATTATTAGATATAGTAAGAACAAAACAGATAAGTTTCGAATACCTCTGTTAAACCAAATATCATGCGGACTGTTATATATGGAAGAAGCGCGGGCAGAAGCTAGTTTTCTTTATTTGTACTAATTATCAGCAGTATTGTTTTTAAAAAAAAATATTATTCAGGAAATCGACGGAGATACATTGCGTTTTAAAAATGAAATAGTTTCTTGAAATATACAGCTAATGTTAGATTTCCACAGATTAAATAAGAACGTAGTAAACCGGAGGTAGTAGTAGCAGTTGCTCCATAAAACGTAAAAAGACATATAATACTAAACTTTTAAAAGCAAAATGAAAATAAGACTATTACCTAATAATATGCTCATCACGTTTCGTGTGGGTGTGTGAGTATGTGTGTTTGTGTGTATAAACACAAAGATAATACCACCAGATAAACCAATCAATAACCCAACAATAATAATGATTTAAGTAATTTAGGGACTACTCAATACCTTAATGGCATTAAACCTAAATGCTGCCTTACTGTAAGCAAATATATCTATCTCGCAAAAAATTTCGTTGTATAAACGGGGCAAGCGCGACAAGGTCGCGTTACGAGCGTAGTTAGTAGTTGAGCGCGGCACGTTCAGCAGCGGTGGCAGGTGGCGGCGGGAGCGGCGAGCCGGTACAGTCTACACGACTATGCACTATGTCGTATAGCAAGCAAACATCCAGTAGTTTACGCCGGTCCTCAAGTGTAAGTAAACCGTTTCTTTATATGTCGCTAAGGTAGGCTTTGAAAGACGATAAGTCATTTGTTTTATGAATCGCTTCTGAATACGTTCTAAACGATCCCTATATATGGCGTATTGTGGAGACCAGATCGGGCTGGCATATTCCAGGGTGCTACGAACATACGCATAATATATGATTTTAAAGGTGTTGTAGCTACTCGCACAACACACAAGCCACCGAGCACGCGCCGTCTCATCGATAGAAACAGAAGTGAACAGTTCTGAAAAGAACTACGTCAAGTCGAAACAGGATGGTAGCTCTGAGAAGAGCTGTTTTGTGTGAACCCGGCACCCACGCCGCGGCACGAGCACTCCTCGTTGTGCGCGTACACGCTGCGCCGCCGCCGCCGATGAAATGGCCGCGGCGATCTCCACTGCGCGGCGCGCGCGAGCGCTCCCTGCCCCGCGCGTCCGACCCCCGCATACACCTGTGCGTGGTGGTAGACGCGGCAAACAAACGAGAAGATGTGGAGGAAAGAGACAACAATAACTGCGCCCTATTGGCTAATATTTGTATTTTTTAATTGGTCAAACACTCTTTTCTTTGTAAATAATTTTATATAAATAAAGCCTACCTTCCTGTAAATAGACATTCGATACTCAGCAGTGAATGGAGTTATTATTTACGCACCACCACCTCAGACCAAATATCTCCAAAGTGTGTTCATTATTAAAGTTTTTACATGTTCTGATGACAAATCCTAAATTTTGAAAAGCTTTGTTAATAATTTTTTCAATATGTTCGGATGGCAGCATTTTCTCATCAAAAAACACGCCTAGATCTCTAACTATTGATGACCTATGTATTGGGTTACCATTAAAATTATAAGAAAAGATAATAGGGTTAGGTTTACGCGTAAAGCTGATACATTCACATTTATCAATATTCAATGTTATTTTATTTTTAGAATAATAGTGGAACAGGGCATCGAAATCATTTTGAATTAACGTGCAGTCATGATCACTTTGAATTTTGAGGAATATTTTCTTGTCGTCGGCATACATTATATGTTTTGTGAATGTAAAACTAGTCGCATTATCGTAAACGTAAGCATTATAAAATAAGGGGCCCAAATGGGATCCCTGGAGAATACCAGTAGGTATTTTGATGAAGTCAGACTTAAAATCTCCCACAACAACTGCTTGAGATCGATTACTGACATAAGACTTAACCCATCGCAACAAATCACCATGAATTCCCAGCCGTTGCAGCTTATTCAGAAGAATAACATGGTCCACACGATCGAATGATTTTTCAAAATCAGTGTAGACCACGTCAATCTGTCCACCACCATCCATGTTAGCCAGTATATAATTTATGGTATTTTTATAATCTAACTAACTAACACAGCGTTAAAAAAATCAGGTAACGCAACTTACGAACCCGTTCGAGGAAGAAAAGGCAGAGGCGCGCAGTGGCTCGTCCACTGGAGGCAATAGCCCTGCGAGTGACGCGCCCCCCTCGCGGAGTTGCCGGCCGCCGCCTAGAGCGAATGTGGCCACCTCACCAGCGAGAGCTGACGCCTTGCTATTCGCACTTGCTGAACCGAAATTACACGTAAGTGGAGCACCAAATGAAGAGTGAAACACGAGTTGTTTTATCACTTGATTTTGTCGGGTTCTCTTGCCAAAATATGAGGTTGGGAAGTCTGTAAATAATTTTGTGGTTTTTGTAACGGACTTCGATAAACCCACAGTCCTCAAATAGACTTACAATGTTTTCTAAACAAAGAAAAATGAGAATCGTATCCATGTTATATGACCACACTTAGCCCTGTTTCAAAATAATGCATGTTATCATGTTTTTCATTGATTACTTCGCTTTATTCGTTACTTTATTAATTCAGTAATAAGAAAAATTATGAAAGGGTTAAACCACCTCCCAATTTAAGCCAAACGATCACTGGAACTCGTAAAGATTGTATACGTTGAAATATTTCAATTTAGATTTGATTGAAACATTCTAGGACCCTCTAGCATTACACCTATGGTGGGCATGCGAGAGACGGGAGGGATGCGCCCCGCATTTCCCACCAGAACATCCACTGGAGGAGCTTCGAAGGGCTTTGTTAGCTGCTCTTTTATTTCACGCAGGATTAAAAGAGCACGCATTAGCTACTGCTACTGCTGGTAATTTAACAGTTTGTAAAATCTTAAAATTGGTGACTTGTTGTATTAATACTAGAATTTTTTAACTCATATTGTGTTCTTATCAACTTATGTATTTTATTAGAAATGGAAAAAGGAGAAGTAAAGCTATCACCAGCGATGTCTGAAATAGTCAAAGCAGTGCAACAAAGCAAGTGGACTCTTATGAGGACCAGGCAACAGTTATCCCGTGGCTATAAAGAGGTAAGATGTACAATAGCATCGATCATCACGATTTTAAGAGATAATGCTCTGTACAGCCATCTCATTGAAACCCGTTAGGCCACGGAAACGAGACGCAATGGGAATATTCTTGTTACTCGGCAACATGTAGGTGATTTGAACTTGACACAGTGCTATCTTCAAATTCTCTTCGTTTGTCTTATAAATATTCTCAACTATTTTCAAGGTTGTAAGCATAATAATGAGTTGATTGCTCATTATATCGAATGGGTACTAAAAAGTCGAGTCAATCAACTAAAATACGTTCGCTCTCCAGGTATGCGCGGCACCTTTAGAAAGGGCTAGGTTCCTTTTGCACGAAGTCCGCGCAGCAATGTCGCCCGCTGTTGCGGCTTTACACTCCCGACCGCCGTCGCGTCGACCTTGCACAGCCAAGAGAATATTCCAGAAGGTCATGAAAGCAGCGAAGACACCTAGTTTTAATAAATGGTAAGTCCATTTTTCATTCATCATCATGTCCTGTCCTCATGCCGTCTGGGGTCAGCGCAGTATTTTTCTATAACATGCAATCTGGTTACTCGTCACGGAGTTTACTTCTCAGTTCAAAAGTGACATGTTAACTATATTTTTGCTTGTTGTAGTTTTGAAACAACCAAAGATCTGAGAAACCGACAAAACAGTTTAAGTAAAAGCATGCTCAAAGCAACCGGTAGCTTGTTGCAAGGCGATGCTTTGTTAATCAAATCATCAATAGCCAATGCTAGCAAAACTTCGGATGATGCACCCAGCATCATCGTCGAACATCCTAGAGGTCATTCTATTGACGGCGCTGGCGACAAAAGCAACCAACAAATCAAAATCAAAATAAAAACAAAAGATAAACTATTAGAAAAAGATCTGAAGAACGCATCAAACAATGATGATATGCGTAACGAAGGACGCAGCGATTTCAAAGTCACAGAACGAGAAGACATTTTAGATAAAGATTACGATGACAAAACGCCCACAAATGAAGTTTCGATTAGTTCTATGAACGATATGACTGATAACTCGATTTTAAAAGAATCTATGGAGAGCGAGAAGCAAGTGATGTTACTTGCAGATGATTTAAAAAATGATCTCATAATGGCTGATGAAGAGAAAGATGATGATAATTCCGAGAGGAACAAATTCGTAAATGCATGGGTTTCGAGACTTGCGTGTGAAAAGAAAGGTAACTTCAATTTGGTTAATAGACCATGGCATTTTTTTTTTTAGTTTTTATAAATAAACATTTTCTTTTAGATCTCTATTGGTTATTAGAAGAAGTAACTCCTGAACAACAAAGTTTAACAACTGCCGTTATAGACTTTGTAATGACTGAAGATCCCTGTGATATAGATATACTAAGAAGAGCTTTATATTGTCAGGTATGTATGTATAAATACAATGTTTGATCATTTTAATTATTATACTTACATTTTGTCGGAAACCTTAACTGTGTTTTATATTTTAGACACAAAGAGCAGAAATGAGAAAAAATGGATATAGCATAATAAACAGCATTCTTCACTCTGCTCAAACTATGTCGGAAAGTATCAAATACGCGGCTCTAGTCGGTATGTTAGGCGGGTCTATGGCAGACTCGGTTCCATACGCTTCTATCAAGCCAACTATACCTCTGTCCCCGCCTTTGAAAGGCATAGAATCTGTGATACCGTATTCTAAGTACATGGTGCTTTTGGAGAGATCGAAGCTGATGGACTTTATTCTCATAGAATTAAAGGCGAGAGTCTTAGAGGGCGAGCAAAGTCAACCGTTACCTTTGAAAATGAGTGCTAACTATGGTGCGCATGCGTTGTTAAATCGGCCTTCGAGAGCGAGGTTTGTATAAATAGTAAATCTAGTTTTTAACATGACTACATTTTGAATGAATACTTTTACATGATAATTATGTTTTCAGATTTCTGATAACATTACTGTCCCTACTCCTCGAAGGTTGCCAAGGTCCAGAACTTGAGCAACTAATAAATGGCGGAGCTCTGAGTTCATGTCTTACTTTATTAAAACAGATTGGTGGTGATACGTCTCAACACACCTCACTTATTTGTAACGGTATTAAGTCGAAGTGTAAGTTGTAATAACAAATTTAAGTTTTGTAGTGTAAAGTATTTGTAATTCCCTCAAACGTAAGGTACAATATTGATTACTCCTTTTAGCGGAATGTTTGATAATCTACGAGGACGAAAGACTGGGAGCACGCGCTCGCGGAGCATCATTGTCTGGACCTGAGCTGGCATCACTCATGAAAATTGGTACTCGAGTAGTTAGAGGAAAAGACTGGAAGTGGGGCGACCAGGTAACCTTAAGCGGCATGTTTATTATACCCGGTGGTAGGGCCCTGCCACCACGTTTTGACGGCAGGACCACCACCATGTTGATGTTGGTGTACCATAAATTAATAAAGAATGTCTGTCTATACGTTAACTAGTAACGATAGTACGAGCTTTGCTCAGTTTACTTAGTTTATTTACTTGATTGTTTATTTATTTTTGTTAGGACGGTGTGCCCGGTGGTGAAGGGCTTGTTATAGGCGAGCTAGGCGAAGACGGATGGGTGCGCGTTGCGTGGGACGCTGGAGGCACTAACTCGTATAGAATGGGCAAAGAAGGAAAATACGATCTGAAACTAGCCCGTTCGCCGTCTCCGCCGCCTTCTGTTGATGAGACTGTTCATGGCATTGGTAAGATTTTATAATATACTAGCTGTTTCCCGCGACTTCGCACGCGTCGTATTTAGTTTGTTCATAAAGGATTTTCTTTGCAACTTTCTTTATTTTTTTTCCGTAAGAACCTTCTACAAAGTAATAGAAAACTTTTAAAAAAGATGAAAGGAATTGGTAAAGTCGTATTCAAGTTATGGCGCGACTAGGGAAGTAGGGATTCATTTTGAAATATATATATTTTCCCCATAAAACTGTCGGCGAAAATTTTGCTTATCTAATTATCATTATCTATATTTATTTTTTTTCATGCCCTCATTGATGTATTATTTAATTTTACTCAGACATGAAACTTCTTGTACACAGTGGAAAACAACGTAGAATGGTGGCCAGTGAGCGAAGTTCGAAGCGCTTGCACGTGTGCAGTGCGTGCTCTATGCGCCGGCGCAGGGGCCGGCGGAGGCAGAGCGGCAGGGGCAGTTGGAGCCATCGCCAGAAGGAATGTGGCTGCTTTACAGAGGAGGCTACTGGCCTTGGCACATGCCCATGCAGCACCTCCCCCAACTGCTTTTGCAGCCCATTATCATACTGCATTGGCACTGTTGAGAGGTAAAGATAAAAAGAAAATGTGGAGACATCAAGTGATATAGCTTGACCGTCATAAGTACGACAGAACTCTACAAAACAAGAGCTATCTATTTTCTACCGCCTATAGCGATATATCAATAATGCTTCATTATAAATTCGGTTGCCTCTTCCGCGTCGCTTAGATTAAAAGCTTTCAAGCTTTAGGAAACTTTGAACTAGCTACTTGTCAACTGTCCAGTTTTTGAACTCTAGGGTGCCTGTCTGAAACAGTGAACATATAACTATGTGCAGACTGTAACCTATAACTTATTAATTTGTTTTAGCGAGTGCGCAAAGTCCAGAAATGCGAGTATCCTTGTGCACCGATTCGTGGTTCGAACTCTGTTACAGCGTTATATCTGCATCAGATAAACCCATCACACAAGATCTCATTTATTTGCAAGTAAGTAAAAACACGATGCCACGAGCCGAATACTGAAACGACATTCAAAGTTGTGGCTTCGTTATTTCTTTGTCATTCCGGTAATAAGTCAATTGGACCATAAAATACTTTTTTTTTATTCGACAGAAACACAAAAATCACATAGTCGTAAAGTAAGGAATTGACATCATTGTGTTACGAGATACCAAAACGAATTTTGTCTTGGGCGCCACCAAAATAAATTTTGAAAAGTTAGTTTTCTGAGCGTCGAAACTGAAATTCTAACGCAATCAGGTCGTCAAAACTTTATAACTTATCCTAATAACGTCAGTTAATCGATAACGTAGCCTCAACTGTTTACATTTTTGTCTTTAGGAAATCACTATAATCTCTGACTAAAATAAAAGCTCGAGTACAGTCAACAGTAAAAGTGCCATATCCTCCGGTGTGTACGCTTTTATTAAATTCATGCTATAAAATATATGGTATTGCTTAGTCCTCAAATAAATATTTCTTTCAATAAATAAATATGCTACAGACAACACACAATTATCATGGTCTCGAAGTAAGGAACTTACATCCTTGATACCAGACAATGTATTTTGCCAGGGGCTTCTTTACTTTGAATTCACCTTTTGACTTGCATTACAATTTTTTTGTTCATAGATCCAATCGCTCTGGCTGCTACGCCGTGTGTTGGTAGAACACAGCGGCATCAGCGAATGGCGTCGCACAGTCGGAGCTCAACTGCTAGCTCTGATCGGACGACTATGGCTTGAGACCCACTCTTCTGATCCAGCATTGAGGCCCCAACAATATGCGCTTGGGGTCACAACTGATGAGGAAGAAGTCGGTAAGTGCGAAACATTGTCGACAAGGATGTTTGTACCTCAAAAGGTAAAACGAATGCTTATAAAATTACATTATTGTCCGTCTGTCCGTCTATTAAGGCTTTCTTAGGTATGGGCAAAAGTATCAAATACAAATACAAATACAAAATCTTTATTTGCTATTAAGTAGGGTACAGTACATTAAAAAATGTGGTCTTTAGTTTGAGACAGTGCCATGACCTACTTAGCCATACAACATAGCATGCAAACATTAACAGTAGACAATAAAAACATTTTACGTATAATCAATAAATCGTCAGTACTTAAATTAGGTATTTATAGCAATAATGTCAACAGTTATTTTTATTTTTGTTAGGGTTCTTTGTATTTTAAAAACTCATCTATACTATAAAAAGCCCTGTCCAACAACCAAGTACGCAACGAAGTCTTAAAAGCACGAAATGGAAGTTCTTTAAATCTGTTTGATATTTTATTGTAAATAGTTTTACACATGGCGTAAGCATTGTTTTGAAACCTTTGAGTTTTCGGGACTACCTCAAGTACTAATCTATTACAATTTCGCGTTGATCTTACATATATCTCCATCGCTTGTTTGAAAATCTGAGTATTAAGTTTGACAAATACACATATTTCCAATATATATAGACATGGCAAGGGTAATATTTGGAGTGATTTGAAATACGGCAAGCAGGATATATCTGGTGCTATGTTACAGATGGCTCTAATGCATCGTTTTTGGGCAATGAATAGATTTTTGTCAAAGTGATCAAGTTGAATATAATTGAACAAATACTAAGGTCTATGGTGTTTTTGAAGTTTTGGTGAAGTGAAATTCAATCTAGAAGATAGACACTTTATTGCACAAAAAAACAGGTTATTACAAACAAGACATAGTTATGTTCAATCAAGCGGCGGTAGATGCTTGAATTTAGTTCACGTATTCGAAAGATTTGTTACAAATGTAGGTTAATTTTGACAAGTAGTTTTTGTCGCAGGGGATCCTCCGTAAAACGCTGTGTCATAGACAAAGCCATACCTGAGCATACCTGATTATTTGTTTAGACAACAGATGGCGCGCCCCAGCGACTGCCAGTTACACGGGTGCTATGTGCGCAGCATTAGTTCAGCTCGTGCGTCAACTCCATGCCGCGCCTCAGTGGCACGCCCCTATAACGGCGCTATTGCTGGATAAGCTACAGCTGGCTGCTCAGTTGGTAAGCCAATCCATCCTTTCCTTTTATAAAATAATCAACCAAATGTGCAACACCGGTTTGATCTAATCCTAACCCTTGTCATTAAACCCTGCGCTTGCAGTTACGAAAGGTTTTAAGCAGGAGTTCTTAGCTAGCTATTTTAGGAATTTATGTTGTAACTTATGTAAGTTACTAATAATTACGTAATTTTTATTAACAAGCAAATAGTTGACTGTTTGTCGTGCAATCGTCAGTATAAAAATAATATATTTACAGGTAACAAGCGATTGGCACTGGTGGCCTCATGCTAGTCAAGATTTGACGCAAACGATCAAACCTACACCTCCTAGTCTAGAAACGTGTTTAATAGGTATGTATTTCCTCTTCGTTGTACAACATACTACTTGAAATTTTTTAAAAAAGGCGTGGACTCTATGTAACTTAATGTAACGCTAACGTATACTTGTACTTTTAGTTTTTGTATCAGCACGTAAAATAGATAGCGCTCAACATGTTCAAAGTATGTTGAGAATGAAATATACATCTATAGGTCTACCATTTACTTGATCGGTTGTTAAGGTATCTGCGCGGTGCGAAGAGAGTCCTGCCTTCTAGCAAAACAGACATCTGTTTAATCATATGGTTGTGGCGTCATTATTATTCAGTCCTCATGCTACATGCACTACTCAAGAAACCGACTCAATTAGTCTGTAGATACCAATAGGTAAAAAAACCTTTCGAGAGTTTTATAAACCACTTTAATGTAATTTTTCTATAGCGGGTGCTCTCGGAGCGGTTGGAGGAGTGGAATGGCGTATCAGACTAGGGCAAAGAGTGTCCGCTGGGTCTCCGCCACGTAATGCCATTGTCACTCAACTGTCTCCTAGAGCCAAAGTCACATTAGTGTATGACGATAACACTGCAACTAAGGTATTCAAATACTTTTATTCCATCCTATCTATCAGTATTAAGTAACCGACGCATACAAAAGAGAGACCTCAAATGCATGTGGCTTTTTTGAGTTTTTCAGTGCATCCTATAACATTTTCAACTGTGCAAAATAATATTAATCGATGCATTCAAAAGACAGGCTAAGGGTCATCAACATCATTAAAATTCAATTAAAATCTCACAAAACATTTTTGTCAAATATAAATAGTAATCAAAATATTTCTATTTCTATCGAAGATTACGAGATAAACCCTTGAAAAATTGTACACAGAAAAACAAACTGTAATAGTAACTTTATCTTCATCATTATGATTGTGTCGTTTTTAACAACTAAACATTACCTGTTTTTGTTTTTTTATTTTTCATAGACTGAACTAAACTGCCTTCAAAATGCCGAAAGCGAACGATTGACTCAACCGCTAGGTGGCGGTGAGAGCGCCTTACGTGTTTGTGCAGCGTTGCTCGGAGCTGGGCCTCATTCATCGCCAATGCATCCTCATCATTTACCTGGTAATTGAAGCGGTGACCATACAATGAAATGAACCAGTAACGAAGACCAGACGGGTCTGCCAACCTCCAAGCTCCAACTATGTAACCTTGAAAAATTATACCAATATGACGGCTTTCGGTCTATTGAGTTTAGTTAAGCGTCCAACTCTAAACCATTAACCAACCTCTAAACTCTAAACCATTAATCAACCAACCAAGTAACTGAAATTGTCTTGAATTATTATGAGCCCTTACAAAGACAATAGACTAATCTCCGTCTTATTGGTCAAGTCATTGTCAAATTAGCTAAGAATCCAGTATGAAACTTCTATTTAGCCACAATTATTTACTTACATTGTATACATGTTATACTTGTTTTTTAAAAATTAAATTTCATAATAAGAACATTTGAGATAATCAACAGAGTGATATAACATTTTAGCTGAAGTTGACCTGTTTGGACTAAGGAGACAGCAGATGGAGTTGCTAACGCTCAGCGCTGTACGAGGTCTCCTCACAACACGGACGCGTCTCCGTAAAGTTTTGATGCAACCGCCTGACAACACCGGTAAATGTTATTTATTAATATATAAAAAAGTAACTAACAAATTAGAGACAATCACGGAAATTGCGGGCGTAATCACTAATCACTAAACATTAATCTCTATTTCCAAAGGCCGGTTTTTCGCTATGAAGTATGTGGTGCATCTTGAGATATAAATTAATATCGTTATGCTATATATAATCATTTACACCACAAACCTCTCGAACTATATAATACATCGCGGACTATAACGAATACTGTGTCCCATGGTGAAGAGCCGGCTTGACAGTACGAGTATAATGGTTTAGGTTGAGGTATTCTATCTTTATAATGCGTAATGCTTATTCTCAATTTTCAAGTGAACTATTGACTGTGTACACGGCAGTCCTACTAATTGTTACTTTAAGGGAAACCTATTATTAGTCTTATTAATTCAATATTTAAGTAGAATCTAAGTACAATTGTAACGCTGTTGGTTTTCTAAATAAATAAATTAACCACAACAATAATAAATATAAACACAAGCGCCAGACAGCACACCAATTGTCATGGTCTCAAAGTAAAGAATCAACGTCCTTGTGTTACCTATGATTTTTTTCACCGATGTGTCCTAGTACACCCACACCAAAACCAAATTAGGAAAAATAGTTTTCTGAATTGTCGTTACCTGGATATCAAACCCGGCATAATTACGTTCAAGGTGAATCTACGCACTGCTATCTCAATCGTCATTACGAGGGCAAATGTGGAAAACGTAATTTTTGACAACTTTTAGCAATATTAGACTTATGGTTACCAATTTTTTTTTCATTGTGTTTTGGTTTAAAATTATCTGCTTACTCTTGGCACGCAAAAATGTGTCGTACAGTTCTTTTTCTTATTGTAAAAAAGTTCTTATTATTCCCATTTTAACAGGTAATATAGACCGAGGGACAGTGTTAGGGACAGAAGGAACTTTGCTGCGACGCATGCTGGCGCTAGCGACAAGACCAAGTCCGTTAGCTGCATCGCATACTCCCCGAGAACTAGCCGCAGCAGCCATTGCTATCGTACAACAATTGGCAGCTCACGTTAATGGTAACACAATTTTTTTTTTACTATAGGACCAAAAAAATAACATTACTATGTAGGAAGTGATTTTTTTCTTTTGCAATTTAAATGTTGATTTCATTAAAGCTGTATTTAGTATTATATTTAAGCAGTAGATTTATCCCCTAAGAGGAAGTTATCTAATAAAATAGAATTTTAAATTTTGTACGCCATATAGTAAGCCGTAATGAATAGTAAATGTTGCAGAATGCCGCTGAATGGAGGCCGCTTCCAACCGGTCAATCTGGAAGTCACTGGGGGAGGCCTATGTTCAGAAGTAGACGTCCTATGGCTGAAATGATGATAATGATGATGTCTTACATATCTCCTTAAAAAATTGCGCTCTTCGGTATAAGATTCCTTTATCCGCTAAGAATAGTTTAACATTTAAAGAGCAGTCTCCCTCATGTTTAGAATGTAGGCTCATAATTGCCTAGTTTCAGTTCCTGTAGAACTTCTAGTCTGTTATTTGTATTAGGCCAGGCTGTCATGCCAGCAATAACGGCGATGAAAAATGTGTACTGTTTTTTAAAGGTGAAGACAAAGACCATGAATCGCCGCCTGATTTGCCTATCATAGACAAGAGCAATATGATGCAATTATCAATGGGCCCGTCTTCTAGCACGGCTTCTCTATGTAAGTAGTCTCTACGTATAAGAATTACAAGATTCGTTTTTGTATTATACTTTGATTTATGACAAGTAATTTTATGCTCATGAAGTTTTGTTTTACAGCGCGTAAAGATCTCAACACTTGGGCGAATTCAGCGCAAGTACAACACGTAATCGAAATGGGTTTTTCAAGGCATGCTGTCTATGCTGCGATTCAAGCATTAGGTAAGAGAAAATATATATCTAAATAATAATGCATGTTTGTCGTCTATGCATTTCTGAACCATTCATCCGATTGCAATGAAACTTTGGGGAGTTGTTGTGCGCACGCTGGGAAAGGTTTTTGATTGAATTGAATACCAAACAAACGTAGTCGCAGGCAACAGCTAGTAATCTATAAAGCAACTTTTGTAAACCATTTGTTATTTTATTTTATTTTTAGGTGGAACTAGTTTACCATCAGTAGAATCGTTAGTAGCATATTTATTAGAATTACCGCAGCAAGGCATGGATGACACAGTCTTCGAAATAAAACCTCATTCGTCTAAAATGGAGAAGAAACCAACGCCGTACCGCTGGCGCAGTTGTTTCGCCTCCGAAGAAGAGTACGCGCAGTACTTATCTGATGTTATCACTCCTGGGATGACTGTACGATGTTGCAAGGCTTATGAGAGTGTAAGTTGTTGAATCAGTGTTATTGTTTATGTTAAAATGCTTTATTAGTCACTTCTTACAATTGCTAATGGTATACTACGCTTAAATATTGGATTTGCCGGAAATATGCTAATCTAAATAGTTACTTTATCCTAGAATCATTCTACAGGTTGCTCTGGGAGACGTGGGTCAAGTGCAGAAAGTGGAGCGAGATATAAAGCAAAACGTCTTTATACATGTAAGAACATTTTTACACCTTCGTGGGCCCTATACCAACAGGGGTCGCAAAGTCGTCAACGTCGTCTACAGATTTCTTACGAATCGTCTGTCTACCAACAGGTTTTTTTTTCAATTACATGTTATCTTTTGCTATTCCTAATGACTAAAGTGACACTTTGCGAATTCCTATTGCTATGATTGCAAAAAAAAACCGTTAGTAGACTTATCGAGTCAAGTAGTCCCACTATTGTACCTATTGCTCAAAGGATGTTAATTAAAAAAACCACGAGACAAATTGTAGTGTCGTATTGTGTAGACAGTAATGACGTTGACAGAACCCGAACGACTATCACTTAACAAATTTATTAATTAATCAACATTATTAAAAATGATCACAATTTTTTTTGTTCAGGTGGAATGGCGTGGTTTAGGTCGCATTTGCGGGGTACGTGCGGTGCACGCAGAAGTAGTATCAGGGGGCCCGCCTTTTGCGGTAGGAGACCGCGTCAGAGTTCGAGCTGCGGTCACCCAACCGCGGTACAAGTGGGGCTGCATAGACCACACCAGTGTAGGCACTGTTACTGGTACGTTGGAACTACCTGGATATCTGACAAACTAAATTGGACTTTAAGGTCTGACGTCTAAAGTTCTCTATTGCAAATGTTTTAAATACACTATCTTTTGTTTTTCAGCAATCTCAAGCAGTGGTCGCGATTTGACCGTAGACTTTCCGCAACAACCCGGTTGGACAGGTCAAGTCAGTGAAATGGAACTTGTGACTGATCAATGTAAGTCTTGGTCTCATACCAAAAATTCTTGTACTTCGTTAGTTAAAAGTTGCAAGTAACGAAATTTTGCAACCTATGTGTGTACATTTAAGCATTACCTATATTTCTGACGTCGCCTGTTTATTCCAATAGCGGAATGGGGTGAAAGCGCCGGTGGAATAGCAGTTGGGTGGCGTGGTGCCGTGAGAGCTGTTCGTGTGTCGTCATGTCGCCCTGGCGCTGGGGCGAGACGATTGCTCGACTCACAACCTCACACCTACTGGCAGAGTTCTAGTGGTACTGGCCAGGTAAGAGTGAATCAGTTCTGCTGTCTGACATATCCGACATACCAAAGGATATGAGAGAACCTCTTTTCGGACGATCTCTTACATTTTGATTGTTAGTCTACCGGTCACCTGAGAAATCCTTCTCTAACCCGAATCTCGTCGTTATTAAATGTTCTTTAATTCATTCTTAGACACCTAAGCATATCTATTATAGTTATAAAAATATTCTTTTTTTTGCTGAGAAACCGCTCAAGTTATGGTAAATATGTTTAATGTAAAAAGTATGCAGAATTTTATTAGCTATTTATAAACGTCAATTGCATTAAAATATGACTTCAAACAACTGAGTTATGCGCACATTTCTAGAAGACGTCGGCGTCGCGCATAGACATCGGTCGCCGCGCCCCGCACCGTGGGGCTACTCTTACTCTTCATACAAAATATCAATACTAAAGTTATAATTTTGGGTCCATTAAAATATTTATTTAGCACATAATATAATAGTTAATAAGATATAAAAAAATTATAAAATAATTACAGTTATACCTAATCATCACTTTAATTACTTTTATCATAATAGTGCTGTAAGAGGCCATAAAGAATACACTTCCCCACCACCAACTGGAGGAGTGTCGTAAGATGCGACTAATTCCTGTTGCACGAGACGGGCAGCAGCGTCTGCGTGCGAAATAATATAACAACTGCGCTCGTCAACCCGTTTGCCAAGCGTGGCGAGTATTGGCAATAATGATGATCTATACAGATAAGACCAGGCTCCCAGCCTCTGGTGGTCCCGCTGTTCCTGAGTACGGTAGCGGTCAGGGTGAAGGCGGGGCAGGGGGTACAAAAAATCCCCGAAAGTGAAACGGCTACACCACCCCTGAAGATGACTGGCCCTGGTAATATACGACGTACGCACTCTGAGGATTAATGATAAGACTGTTGAGGAGATGGAAGATGAAATGGGTAGGATGCACTGGAGTATTATGGGGCTATCAGAAGTCCGACGAGAGGGCTTGGACACGATAACCCTGAAATCCGGCAACCTACTCTACTACCGAGAGGGTAATAAACTGTCCCAAGGTGGTGTCGGGTTGCCCGTCCACAAGTCCCTCACTAACAACATCGTTACCATCGGAAGTGTGTCGAGCAGGTTTGCTTACCTGATACTCAAAGTATCCAATAGATACTCGCTGAAGGTGATACAGGTATATGCACTGACCTCAACACACCCAGATGACGAAGTAGAGCTGTAGAGGCTATGTATAAGTATACTTCAATGTTGTTAGGGGAGACTGAGCATGAGAGCTGATAATGAGTTGAGAGTGGAGCAGTTTGGGTATAGCCATCGGAACCCCAAGGGACAGAGGTTGGCAGAATCTGGGGAAGGAGGACCTCTTTGCGATGAACTCCTTCTTTCAGAAGCCAAGAACAGTAAGCGAACCTGGATGAGTCCCGATGGTTCCACGAAAAATGAGATTGACTACATTATGACCACTAAGCGTCGAATATTCAATGATGTCTTCGTGATTAACAGGGTGAAAACCAGAAGTGATCACCGAATGGTCAAAGGAACTTTGAATATCAACGTCAAGCTGGAAAGGTCCCGTTTGATGAAGTCTACGCTCCGACCCTCAAATTAAGCGTCGAATATTCAATGATGTCTCCGTGATTAACAGGGTGAAAACCAGAAGTGATCACCGAATGGTCAAAGGAACATTGAATATCAACGTCAAGCTGGAAAGGTCCCGTTTGATAAAGTCTACGCTCCGACCCTCAAATTCACATATTTACTGCCCCGAGAGCTTTAAGCTCGAGTTGTCTAATCGCTTGGAATGCCTGGAGAACTGCGAGTCAGTGGACGAGATTAACAACAGGTTCGTAGAAACTGTTCAAGCGGTTGGGTCGAATTTTTTTAGACCCGTCATAAAGACAAAAAAAAAGCTTACCGACCACACCCTCAACCTCATGGCAAAAAGACCTTCAATGGCACTGCAGACCTCCGTTGACGCCAAGGCATATCGGCAGCTCAATAGACGGATTCCTTGCGACATGATATCCGCTATAACTTTAATACAAATAGTATTAAAAAGGCGATAGAGCGGAACCAAGGCTCCAAAGTTTTTGCAAAAGATAATATGTCTATAGGGCAAAGCCAGCTGACCAAGCCGAAGACGGAGGACTGTAGTTTAACGTTGACACAAGCCAAAGTTTTGAGGAATATTAAGAAGTTTTATGGGCAGTTATATAGCTCGGCCACTAAACCTGTCAGTAGCTTCGCCACTGATCCAAGAGCTAAGCTGACCTGACAATATAGCGAAGATAATCCGGACATCAGCCTATACGAGATTAGGATGGGTGATGACGGAATTACATCAGAGCTTCTGAATGCTGGTGGAACACCGATACTGAAAGTCCTTTAGAAACTCTTACTTTCCTGTGATTTGTTTGTTTTGTGTGGTGTACAATAAAGAGTATCTATCTATCTATCTATCTATCTCTTCAACTCCAGTCTTGCTCGAGGGAATAACAACTGAGGCATGAAACAGAAGTTTGGTAGTGCTCTTCTTCAAGAAAGGGGATAACGCCTTATTTTAGAATTACAGACACATCTCGCTTCTGAGCCATGTCTACAAGCTGTTTTTGAGAATCATCACGAATCGTCTTGCCCGTAGGTTCGATGACTTCCAGCCTCCCGAATAAGCGGGTTTCCAAAAAGGGCTTAAGTACCATGGACCACATCCATACGCTGCGGCAAGTTATACAGAAGACTGTGGAGTATAACTTGCCACTATGCTTGGCGTTCGTGGACTATGAGATAGCCTTTGACTCGATCGAGACCTGGGCAGTGCTACAGTCTCTCTAGCGGTGCTATATTGCATATCGGTCGGTACATCGAAGTGCTGGAGTGTTTATCCAAATCGCCACTATGTCGGTCCGAGTACAGGAGCAGAGCACGAAGGCGATTCCTCTGCAGCGAGGCGTAAAGCAGGGAGATGTAGTATCTCAACATTAACGGCGACAACACAACTCACCTTCGATTTGCCGAAGATATTGTGGTCTTGGCAGAATCGCTTGAAGACCTCGGCACAATGCTTGATGGCCTTAGCCGAGTTTCCTCATAGGTATATCTTCGAATGAATATGTACAAAACGAAGGTCATTTCAAATGCTCATGTTACGCTCTACCCAGTATCAGATAGGAGCTTTGCTCTCGAAATTGTTGATAAATATGTACCTACCTACCTACCTACCTACCTACCTACCTACCTACCTACCTAGAACGAGTGATCCAGTTTGGTAAACTTTGATGCGCTTTATCTTTGTAATTTTTTGTTTGATTGACAAAAGGCAAAATATGGGTCCAATATTTTTTGATAATCTAACTGCCGGACTAAATAGAACAATCTTTTTTTGACCCAGGAAACTAGTTTTTACTATTACAATACAACACCATGCGCCACAAAATTAGACTTAGTTCAGTCGTTTTAAGTCCTATTTTAATGAATTTAACATTTATGAATAGGTTATAAAACTCTGCATAACTTTTATATTAAACAAATTTACCGTAAGTTGAGCGGTTTCGGAGTAAAAACTAATATATTTTGAATTCGCTTTGAAAAAAATCATATTTTGTCAAATATTTATTTAAATATCACAGATACGCTTTAGGTGTTGCATAATAAATTAAAGAACATTTAATAATCTTTCAAACGACACCATACATAAGTAAATACACCCAACAGGTGCGATGTAAATAACAAAAAACAAAAATCGTCGGCAGCCATGTTTATGACGTCAATGCTATGCCCTCCGCCACTAAAAAACATTACAACAAGCAGTTTCGTGATCTACACAAGGCCCTGAACCCATCCATACCTGTTGTAGGTATACAGAAGAGATACCGACGAGATTTTTCAAATACTGGTCGTGGCCGGTCTACTATGTCATGGTATACCTTAGGATTTCATTAACCCAATTAGATAACCGACATTTGTCTGAGCATGTACTAATAATACTCAAATAGATGTTTTTGTTATTTGATTCATTGATTTAACATTAGAATGGTTTTTTAACCGACGTCAAAAAAGGAGGTTCCAATTCGTCGGTTTTTTTTATATATTTCTAGATTACATAGTGTGGTTGGGCTCGATTATTAATGGCTTTAAAATTCTAACAGCTTTGTATATATATGCGCAGCATTGGATCCGCGTTGAAATGCGGTGCGGCGTCCGCATCCGTCGTCTAGGCCTCGGCGTAGCAGGCGGGGCCCATGGACCCGCTGCTTTAGCTGTTCGGGCCGGGGCCAGTTTTGATGATGCGGCCTTAGCGCCCCTAGCTGCCGCTCCTTGCGCCCCGCCGGCGGCCCCACCACATGCCACAAGAGATAGGGCTCCGCATCATCTCGCGCAGATACAACTGCTGGCCGACTGTAAGCAGGTATGAATCACGTTATTGTGTAAAACATAGTTATCTAACATCCTGTTTCGATGACGTTGCTTGCTTTAGCAATACTAACACTTGTAAAAAGAGCTAATGCTCCTACCGCCTTACGTATCCAGCTACAGGGTATAATTCCTTGCAACCAATTTTTAAAAGTATTTATAGGTTTACTAGTCTCTTTGACTTTAAAAAGAAAGAAGAAATCATAGCATTTATAGACGTTTGCGTAAAACAGTATAACGTTAAATGGATTAGCGAAATCAGAGACTAGCGATTGAGTTGACTTAAGGCGACTCGCTGAGTCATGTGATCTCACAATATCTTTTCTATTCTACTAGTCGTGTAGCCATTTGTCTATAAGCTCTAGGATCTATAATTACCTTTAGGTGGTGTGTCGAGCGTAACTGACTTCGGTACTTTTGTAATTATAGACAGAGATCCACGTTTTATTGTAAGATATAACAAGTACAGTTAATGCATACAGCATTCTGTAGTAATTAATCATCACATTTTTTGCAGTATTATCCGTGTATCGAAATCAGCATAAAACAAAACCGCAATGTGAACGCTGATTGCCGCGTCCACGGTCTTTACATAACTGGCTTTAGACCTAACCCACTCTATAACGAGGTTTTATTGGTAAGTGAAATTATTACCTTAGGAAACAATGTTGATAAATATGCCAGTCAAATTGATTTTATTAATTTCATATATTTTAGAGTATGAACTTTGTTGCGGAAGACTGGATGGAAAAAGATAATCCTACTGGAGCAATATCGGCCGACAACAACCCTCCTGCTTTACCAAGCGACTGTCCTAAGGTATTTAAAAGCTCTGCATTTTCCGACCTTGTATTAAAGAGTCAAGACTCAAAATATATTTACGTTTCAGGTGTTCGTTTGGGGTTTAAATGATAAAGACCAGTTAGGCGGTGTCAAAGGCTCCAAAGTAAAAGTGCCTGTGTTTTCACCTACCCTCAGCGCATTACGCCCTGTCCACATTGCTGGCGGATCCAAAACCTTATTTATTGTATCTCACGATGGAAAGGTGAGTTGTGATTTCGGAGTGTATATTTATTAAGATTTAAAATAAGTGCATGAACTTTCCTAATACTTAATTTTTTTTTGTCTCAATTATTTTAAATCGTGATTTAATTCTTAATTTTTTTTACTTGATATTAATGTTTCATAACGTCAAAAAAAATCTGGATTTAATAGTTTTTAGGCATTATGTATACTGTAAAAATAACCTTACGTATTACATTTGTTTAAGCTTTATGCATGTGGTGAAGGCACAAACGGCCGACTTGGTCTCGGGCACAGCAACAACGTATCCACACCTCGTGCGAACCCGCACTTAGCCCATACTCTCGTCCGTCGTGTCGCGGTACACTCTGGAGGGAAACATGCGCTTGCGCTGACTGCTGATGGAAAGGTATTATTTTCATTCTTTTACTGGAAAACCCGGAGTTAGGTCCTACACCTTAACTTTTAATGGCTTGGCCTTCTTCAGACGGACTGCGCGCTTAAAGTTATTGTCTCGCGGTTGTGGCCGCGCATCATGTCTGATTGTGAAAATATAATTAACCGTTGCTTAAACTAACCGCACATAAACTGCGCGCTTTCCACGACTTACAGCATGCGGCAACGCATTCTTAATTTGACTTAGAAATGCACGCGAAGTCCGCACGCAGTCCAAATCACCGACCGCGCGCATTTCAACGTGTCAACTGTACAAACGCAGTCCGTCTGAAGGCGCCCTTAAAAATAATGTTAAACAAATTTCTTTGGCACAAGGAATAGGTAAAAAAAAATCTGTTTCAGTCATTAAAATTATTGTCCTAATAAGCAGTTTTATTTAAATGGTACGATTAAAAGGCCCCAAAGTGACCAAACTGAGCTAAAATGGTTAATTGCTTGATAGTGCAACCAAAGACTCGGCTTCTTGCCAGCTTTGAAAGTGCTTGGATAATCGCTTAAAAACTACGGACAGGGGCGTGCATTGGGTTCAGATGGGGGTAGGCTGTGAGTGAAAATTGAGTAAGTTTGCGTGAAACAGTAGGCGATCTCGCGGCAGCCTTAACATTGGTTAAATTGCACAGTAACGATCTAAGTTGCGCGCTTTAGTAAGGATTAAGTACAGGTAGACGACAAAATGGTTACAGAATATTTATTGTTTATTGTTGAATACGTAATTAATAATTATGGTTAGCTGTTCTGTCGGTTTTTATGAAGGTAGGCTCTGCATAATAGCCTTTATGGGATGCACGCCTCTGCTACGGACTAAAGGTCAATGGAATATCTATGTATAAAGAGTTCATAATGATTTTTGTTATGAATTGTCTTCTTAATTTTTTTCCGGAACAATGATTAAAGAAACGTTTTTAGGTGTATTCATGGGGAGAAGGCGAAGACGGTAAACTGGGTCACGGCAACCGCATCACACTAGAAGTCCCACGGCTTATAGAGTCACTCTCCGGCGAACGTGTAGTCGGTATCGCTTGTGGCTCGGCCCACAGCGCGTGTGTGACGGCTCGCGGGCATCTCTACACGTGGGGCATGGGAGAGTATGGCAGGCTGGGTCATGGTGATGACGTCACACAGCTGTCGCCTAAAATGGTAAGTTTAATTGATAGTTAAACATGCCTTCTGCTTCATGCTTTAATGGTCTTTGGATGCTGCTACAAACTGTCTTTGTATTTCCTTTGTGAGAGACTGGTATACATAGCGTTTACCAGTATAAGTCGTTAGCAAAGTTCCACATCCAAAACGATTTCACTAGGTAACAACATCGCATTTTGATAGCAAGTGATCGCCTTTAACAACCTTGTATCTAGTAAATAACATAGTGTCAGTGATAAGGGACCATCCATAAATTACGTCACACGAATTTCGTGATTTTTTGACCCCTCCCCCGTCCCTGTCACAGCTTGTCACATTTGTGAGACCCCCCCTCCCTAGTGTGACGTCACATATTTTGCAATTTTACATTTAGAAGTTATTGAATTCAAACAGCAGTTCCGAAATTAGTTTTATATCCATTTTAATTGTTTTTTAATAAACATGAACATCAAACATTTCAAGAAATTAACAAAACAAAAATCGATTACTTTATTAAATAAAGAAAACTTAATCATCATGAGTCCATGGACTTTGAACCCACTCCATTAAATTATTTATAACTGGCATAGCAATCATTTCGTTCTCGTTTGGATTGTTGATATCGGGAACATTCGTTGTGTCAACATCTATTTCATCCAACCATACAGAATCACCGTCATCACCCAAACTTTACCTTCAATTTTGTCACCACTTTTCAAACTTCTCCAGAAGTTATTAACTTCTTCTTGTACATTTTGTTTGTTTTATCAGCATAGGCTGCACTGTAAGCTTTATATAGTTTACGATAAATATTACCTAAATCACTCTTTTAGTTCATTTTAAATTTGTTTCGAAAGTTAAAAACACAAAATACCAGAACTATAGAAACTACGTCGATTAACTGCGAAAGTCAATTGTCTAACTAATGAAATTGAAACAAAGAAATCACTGCTAGCGCATAGCTGCAGGTGCGGTGTGTTTGGCGGCATTTATCAAAGGGCGCTAGGTCGTCCGTGCGTGCCGCGTACCTAGTAGAGCGAGTGGCCGACAAAACAATTTGAATCTTATGTTTATACGGATAGAGTTGCAAATGTTTTGAGTATTTGGTTAATAGTGCAAAGTTCGTGTTTTAACAAGTAGATTCAGAAATGTGACGTCACGATATTTAAATATACCCAAAGGGCTTACAATGCTCTGCGGGTCAAATATAACAACGCATTCAGGGCGATGTTGCGGCTGCCGCGCTTTTGCAGCGCGTCCTCAATGTTCGCCGAGGCGCGGACAGATGGTTTTGACGCCACTTGGCCTTGTTGTCACTAATAAAGATTTGAATTTGATAAAACCGGCGAAAATACGCATATTAATTTTTTGTGATGGTTGTTGTAGTATTGTTTTCGTACGCTCTTAGCGATATGTGTGTATACTGTACTGTACTGTATTTCTCAGTTTAAGTAAAATAAAATTCTGATTTGGGTAATAATTTCTTAAACCTTAAAAGTAAAGCAGCAAACCTTTTTTTTTATACTACGATGTTCAATTGTCTTTAGGTGGAAGCTCTTGCTGGTCTCAGAATAGTTCAAGTTGCGTGCGGGTCACGTGACGCCCAAACGTTAGCTTTGACTGCATGTGGCAAGGTGTTCTCCTGGGGTGACGGCGACTTCGGCAAACTTGGTAAGTTTTAAACTATGAATGTGCTACTTGATGCTTATCATTTGTGACTTTAAATTGCATATATTTGATTTGACTAGATCTCACAGCTATTTCATGCTTTTTTTGACTAAGAAATTTATATTTGATTTTACGTGACTGTGCTTTTTTAAGGCAAATGTTTTTTTTATCATTTAACATTGGTCTCATAAGAAACTTTCATGATGGAGTGATTAAACGCGACTCTGTCATCATAGCTCAGCCGTTTATCGCTCATTTCGACCAATAAGCCAGCTTTCGTTTACGTAAGTGATGTATTAAGTGCTCGTTACTAAATGTACAGCTTTGAATTTAGGACGCGGTGGATCCGACGGCTGCGCAATACCTATGAATATTGAAAGACTGAACACGCTCGGTGTCGTCCAAGTGGAATGTGGAGCCCAGTTCAGCTTGGCGTTGACGAGAGATGGGGAGGTAAGACTTTTTGAATAGCCTCAACATCTGCGGAACTTCTTGGTTAAGACTTCCGAGATTTTTATAATAAATTGTCAGTAGAAAATAATATATTTATTCTGATGTTGCACTATGTTGACTCGTTTTAAAGAAAAACATATTTTATTTCTCGTTTAATCGATGGCGTTTGTCCCATTGGCATTTTGACGTCAGTTACGACGATACATGTAGATGGGATCAACCCAGTAAGTAATAGACAGCAAAGTACGCACTGGTTTTATTTCTAACTCTTTTCTCCTTCAATCAATTCAGCTTTGGAACTGTCTCCCCGAAAATATCAAACAAGCCCCTTGTAAATACTCTTTTAAGAAACTTTCCCGTGCTCATTTTCTTTATAAATGGAAATCAGCATCTTGAACCCTTAGGTATTGTAGTCTCATGATCGTCGTCATATTTATTTACGTATGTATTTTGCCTATGTAATCTATGTATGATAGTATTTAGTTTATGTATATCGTTATTTACTGTATGTAGTTTATGCTTTTAAAAATAATTCACACGGACCTTTCATTTGAATTTATATCGCCTATATCGCACCGCCCACAAAACGTCTCTGTTTAGCCTAATGGTCGACAGGTAGAGAATGCTTCATGGCATTAAGTCCACCTTTTGTATGATTTTTAATCTGTGCAATAAAGTCTAAATAAATAAATAAAGTATATTTTATTTTGACGTACGTCACTAATTGACGTCAGACGACTTCCGATCGTTAAGATAGGCCGCATATTATCCGAAGCTTCTAATAGAAACATTCTAGCGCAAACCTGAAGGCACTTCGGTGAATACATTTTGTACTAGATCACATACATATTATTATTATAATAAATGTTTCTTGCCGGTCATCCGGTTCTAACGCGCGCCGGATTGAAACGTCATCAGAATTCTTGAGAGGCCCGTCTACCATATATTTTGTACTAGACCCCGCATATTATCAGAAATTTGTGTCAGTTTGGCAGACGTCGCCGTATGCTGTACACGCGCTTCTTGTTGCAAAATGTCAAATATGAAAGTAGGGTTGCCAGAAATTTACTTTTGTTTACAGGCTCTCTATTTTTTACCCTTACAACCGACATCAAAAAAAGAAGAAGTTCAAACGGCTATACTAAGAGGGAGGGTTATGTACTTCAAAAGGGGGTGGTTTTGTCGATAGAATGAAAAATAGGAAAATGTATGCTCTTATTATTGCTAGCTCGTGACCAAACACACTCTAAAAACTCAAATGATTTCCTACAGTTTTCACAATGCATTTTTAACTTTTAATTCGGTTACTATTAATACTTATTAGTTTTTTTTTGGTTTGTTTCAAATAAAGATAGATAGATTCTCTTTATTGCACACCATACAAGTAAAATATTTGAGATGTACAATTTAGGCGCTCCTATCGCTAATAGCAAATAAATGTATTCTTTTCTTATTATTCTTATTCTAAAGATTTTGTAGCTGAAGTGGAAAACTATCCGTGCATATGGAATATGGATAGTGAACACTAACAAAATTAAATACAGCCGGACCTAGCGTAGGAGAAAATATAAACAATGATTTTCTTCTTTAATAAACTAATCAATAGTACCAATAGCAATAACGTGTCGCTATCCTTAACATCCCTGTGCGACGTCAAAAGACGGAGAGGTGTGTCGTGGCGGCGCAGTCAGCAACAACTGGTGCCGAATCGCCGGAACCGGATAATGTGCGGGGCTTGTGACAGTTCGGTCCGGCGCTCGCTAGAAATGTTTCAATAAGAAGCTTCTGTGATAATATGCGACCGGTCTAAGTCCGCAGAAGACTCGACGACGATGTCAGTCAGTAAAAAGACAGCGGTAGGCTGGTAAACAGGTACACAGTAAATACGAGAAATACCTTGAATTAAAACAAGACAATATGACAAAACAAGTTTTAAAATGCACACACTGGCATTAGGCACTGATATCATTTAGTCAACCTGCATAACGGATATCGTTGATTAGTGCCTCAAACTTCTAAACTTTATATTTGACTTTTTGAAAAGACGTTTATAACTTACCTATCTACTTATATGACAAATACATAAACAACTTAATTTCCTTAGGTGTGGACATGGGGCAAAGGCGACTATTTCCGCCTGGGGCACGGTTGCGACGCGCACGTCCGCCGGCCCACGTTAGTTGAGGCACTGCGTGGTCGCCGAGTCGTGCACGTTGCCGTCGGGGCCTTGCACTGTTTGGCAGTTACTAGTGACAATCAGGTCAGTCAACACATCGCTGTTAGTGGGTACATGAAGGTTTATAGACAAACATAGAGCAAAGGCGACTATTTCCGCCTAGTGCCCTTGCACGGTGCACGGTTGAAACACGCACGTATAAACGCGCCTTCATTTTAAATGAAAATTGTTACTCGGAATAGCCGCTTCTGACACGAATACTAATTGAATCATCACGGCTAATCTGACAAGGGTGCTTGATTTGGAAGAAGATATTGGGTTGTGATTCTTAATAAATCGGTATCAAAACAATCGTCTCGGAGTTGAATTTTGGTGGCAGAAACCGAATCAATCTTCGATTGTTCCTGTGCGCACGGCCGAATAAGGTTTTTCTTTTTACTAATATTAAATTTTAGGTTTGGGCGTGGGGCGACAATGACCACGGCCAACAAGGCAATGGAACAACCTGTGTAAACAGACGTCCCGCGCTGGTAGCGGGGGTCGAAGGAGTCCAGCGAGCAGCGGCCGGGTCGTCGCACTCCGCGGCTTGGTCTGTAAGGCCGACACAGCACGCAGCGCTCGATGAAAAGACCCCGCATATAGCTCCACTTCCATTCCCGTCTCTGAAAGATCCTTTAGGAGCGCAGAGCCTTGGTAAGTTAAAATAAATTTCATGCTACATGCTGTAAGATCGATTTTAGTCGTGGAAAGAAGAGTATAGTAAATGAGCCTCCAATAAGAAGATCTTGTACCACCTAGAGTAGAAAAATAAATAGTATAACTTGTAATTGCGATCATAGAACGAAAGTAGTTTTATATATTAAGAAGATAGGAAGATATAAAGAGAAAACATACTCTGACTAAGAGACAAACGAGAAGGGTGTGCGCTTATTAGTAATATCGTGTCGTATGTAGAGGAATATAGTGGGAAATGATAGGTCAGAAAAAACAGACAAAGATGAAAGATTTTTTTTTATTGATTGGAGGTATTGTGAACACTATAAACTCTTCATCCATCTTATTTTTGTCTAGGTCTATATTCTGATGAAGTAGTGGTGGAAGAGCCCCAGGGTCCCCGACCATCGCTGGCAGCCGCCGCCCTCGGCTTAGAACCACCAGTGGCCGTTCAACACGCCTTGTCGCTCATATTGCTGGCCTTGCATATTACTCAGGTCTATTTCAAATGACGTCTTTATCAAACCTCTTCTTAAGTCTGGTCAACGAATAACATGCCTAACCATAGACTAAAATGTTGACAATTTATTACACTTCTAGACTCGTCTTTCGTTGACCAAACGTTACATACCACGAATGGGGTACATTTATTTCCGACAAGTGTGAAAAACTGGCAACACCGCCTCTTATTTTCCCCTTACAGGCGCGTTGTCTCCTAGTCGAAGCCCTGCGTGCCCACGAAGCCTACTCGGCTGCGGTACCAGTTTCAGCAGTCATAGATACCGAAGATGAGGATGTAGAGGCAGACGCTCGCACTGGTGGTGGCGAGGCGCCCGCAGATAGGGCTACTTTGCCTGTAAGAATATTTACCTGTAGTACAGACAATGGCAGGTCAACCTACCCAAAGAGTTAAAGGTCATTCAACCGATTTTCAACTTTAAGTCGTGTTGGACTGAAAGATCGATATCAATTGAGAAAATTTGACGGTTTGTGGTAGATTGACGAGCTGTTGTCTGTACCAGAGTATATGTGAATGATGTTTTTTATTTCTGCAGAAATCCCAATTTGAGTTTTATATCTCATCATTATCTATATGTTTGCAGAGTGGCGCGAGTAGTCCCTTGAGTGGCTCAATATCGTCTAGACATTCCGCCGTAATGTCGTCAAGCGCTGTGTCTGTCGCGGCCGCTACTATGACTGTTCAGCAAGCCGAAGCACCAAAGGTTTGATACTGAAACTGTTTACTTTTACCAACCGATAAATATTTTTTGACACCCTGCCATCATACTCATTCAGGATTTTTTTTATCGGAGAATACTTGATAATCGTTGTTGTGTTTTAGATGGTGTTAGACGATTTTACATCGCAGCTCGGAGAATCTGATGCCAGAGCCCTTGTGGACTTACTAAAATTAGCTGCAGCAGGACGGATACCAGACGCCAACAATGCCGTAAAAATCATCACTGATGTTCTCATGGGTTAGTTTAGTATACTATGTGTAATTAAAGTGACGTGAAAACTCATGATGTTTCTGATGTTCAAAACAAAAAAAAAATGGAATCATTATTTTATTTTATATAAAAAATACATCATTTCTAAATATAACCAAAAATTTTACTTGACAGCGCCTACAATATTTAAATATGTCATTCAGTTATTTGTTAGTAATACTTATCCGCATCCACGGTAAAGTTTTCGAGTTCAGTCAATGTGATGCCGATAACCATGGATGGTTATAATCGACAAGACTTTTTTACTGACATCGATCACAAAATGTTTGCCATGTTTATCAGGACAGCAAAAGCAGGTCGTAAGAACCCTTTATATTAGCATACTAAAACAAAAGCTGATTCACAACAATGTTTATTTTCTTTTAGCTTTATGTGCCAGCAAGCCAGCAGTCGCCGATATGGTCGTGGAAGTGTGCGTGTGTGAACTTGAGGAAGCGGCTGCCGGTGGAGGCCGCGCCCCTCCACAACCTGTCACTGTAGACAGCCCACACCCTTATGCAGATGATACTGACATTTCAGGTATGTATTAGCGAACGACGGGGCGCTACAAAATATTAGAACATAGTTTAGGTTAAAACATTTTCTTAACTGATATCAAAAACGTGGACGATCAATTATTGATGAAATTGATGGACGTTAATACATCAAAAGAGTTTAACTCTTATGCTAACGCCGTTCCTGTACCGAAGACATTAATTTACCGGAATTTTTATCTTTTACTTTTTCGTCACGTGTGTAAACCATGTACCAAAACCAAGTTTACCGATAAGAATTGATACTGACGAATTTTTGTACCTAAAGTTTTCTTTTTAATATGTTACACGGTGCAAATAACTTTTTCATTGTATCGTGCAAATTCTGAAAATAAATGCAAACGAACCATCAAGTTATCTGCGTTTTCTTCCTCATATAGGCGTGGTAAAAATCCTGGGTGCTTCATCGTTGCGAGTAGTGTTCGAGCAAGGTTGTTCCACCGAGAGACGGAACGACCCCCTCACGATATCGGATTCGACTGGCCGCGTACTCGCTACGCGTTCGGGTCGCGAGCCAGCTGACTGGGCACAGGAGATTATTGTCGTTGGTATGTTCTTGTCATTATTATTTTTGAACTTGAACAAGTTATGATAAAAGAGCGGATTTTAAATAGCTGTGACAATATTAATATGGATATGCCGAGTACAATTTATTATTCTGGTGACAAAACTTGTACTGGGCATATCCATATTAATATTGTAATAGTTACTTTTCCTCCACTCTCTAGTAAGTTAATTCAAACAAAGTAATAGATGCAGTCAGTGCTATTTATCAATGTATGATTGATATTTTCAAGACTGTTAATAAAAATAAAAATAAATTAAACAGGTGATGAACTACGATGGAGATTCACAAGTGACGGTTCCGTCAATGGGTGGGGTTGGAGGTTTACCGCTCATCCTATACTTCCATCTCATTCTTCCACGGTAAGTCGATTTTAGCACTAAGTAATTTTTTTAACCTTTAACCCTTGGATAGTACTACGTGAAGTTGTAACATGAGACCCTTGGAAAAATATTAGAGTAATTTTCAGCTAGCATCGGTTCTAGAGCTTTGTCTTTGTAACACTAACGTCAATTTGCTAGCTATGTACTAAAAATGAGTGGTTTGATGAAAGAATGGGTGGTTTTACGACATCGGAAAATCCACATTTACATTACTCTAGGGTCTGCAAGACGCAAATCTTCTAAGTTTTTCTAGGTAAGCTTGATGTATTATACTTATTATGTACACTGCTTCTACTTAGACTATAGGTTTAAAGTCCACTTTTTTAATGTTTTTTTTTAAATCTGTACAATACATTTAAATTAATAAACCTAACAGGAAAGTGGATCCGACCGTTACGTTCTATCCAGTCCATCGGTGGAGTTGGCGTGGAGGTTACTGGATGGTCCGCTGCTGGCGACCATTTCCAATGACCACCAGCTAGCTCCTCGTTTGGCGCAAGCGCTTGCTATCTGCGCACAAATGCCTACATTATGTAAGTAACTGAAACTAAAGTAAGTTTATTTATAGCTGGTAGTGACCATAGACATGAATTTTGATGAAATTGTATAACTGACAAAATTGTAACACGATTGGTTGTTTGATTGTTACTGTGCCTGTCTAAATAAAATAAAATGAGTTACCCATTCAAATAATGTAACTTTTAGTAGTTGAGCAGTAATTTATTAATACCCATGTCTTGGTCACTCAGCTTTCGTTGAACTGACTCTAAGACATCATATCGAAATTATAAAATTTGTTTATTTTACCAAATATATAAGATGAAATCGGTACCTCACAAACAGCAAAATTTAAAAGTTTTTGGGTTGCTTCATTGTTTGTCATCGAGAAGCTTTGAATCTCAAATAACGAGACAGTTTCTTTATTTACTAGCTAGCACGAATGGAGCTAACAAAATACCACTTGTCATCTAATTAGGGGCATTTAAAGAATAAATATAAGTTATCAGACAATGTATTTTGCCTGGTGTGTCTCTTTGCACTCCCAGACACGAGCCAATTTAGAAAAGATCGTTGTCTGAATTGAATCGAACCGGAGCGTTAAAGGCGAATCACCGCGCCACTACTAACAATCATCAAATCAAATAAACACCAATAATGGGTGTCTTCATAGATTACAACGTAAGTTCTTCTGTATAAGTTGTTCGTTTCTACAGCATGGCGTGGTCGCGTGTGGTGTGTCCGTCGTCTACGTGGAGTTGTATGTGGCTTAGACGGCGAAGCGGGCCCCCCGCCGCCACCTGCCTTGTCGCATCTACCGCAACTGTTGCACGCTCAGTACGAGCACGAAGAACCTGCGCTACGTACTGGAACGCATCTGATGCACACGCACTATCTCAAGGTAATCGGAATTGTAGTCTAGAGTAGTCAAAACTGCGTAAGTTTTACTACTGAGACTACAATTCAATCATCTTATTTCATTTACTACTGTTCCCATAGCGTTACAGTAATTTCAAACTATTATTTATCATATATATATGAAGCAGGTAGGAGGGGTAATGTATGATTGACATGTGACTCGAGCCCCGTCCCGCCGCACCCATACCTCAAAAGTAGTCCGGACAACAAATTATTGTGGATGAAATGGTTAAAATCAGAATGTTTGACTTCGATCTAGATAAGCCTGTAAAAAGTATGTAGAATTAAAGTTGTAGTGAATTTTATCAGCTTTTAAAATGCAGTAAGTATAACAAACTTCAAAACAAAAGACTACAGAAGACTACAGACCCTAGTCCCAGAACATAATCTATGTCCTATGGCTACCTGCAACTCTTATCAAGTCGTCCATCAGTGGGGCAGGTGTCAACCTTTCTGACTCAGTTGGCGTCTATTTTCTGCATTAGTGTCCTCTTCACGTGTCCTTCATATTTGCTTTTGACACAGGAATTGGCCTGGCTAGCGTGCGGTCTCCGCATGGACACCCGAGTGTGCAGCGCTCCTGACACCGCCCGTTGGTTCAAGCGGTACTGCCTTTGCATACGGACTGCCGACGCGCTCATACGACGGGTACCCATGCCAGTTCCCTTCTTAGCCGATGTGAGAAAGAGGTTATCCGATTTGGGAGTGTACAACGCCGATGAGACGAGCACAGATGCGCAGTACCCGTGGGAAGACAATGCGAAGTTTACGCGTCAGCACGATGAACAGTTGTTGCATTGGGTCAACAAGTAAGTCATTTATTTGCCCTTTTCATAATGTCGTGTATGTGGTTTGTAAAACGACTTAATACATATTTTTTCACCATAATAACTTCATTCTACTATATTGAACTACACTTATCAATTTACCGGCTTATTTATTGTTCGCCGAAGCAATTACGTTCCGCCGTGTCGTATGAGACTATAAGAGTTGGCAAATGATGTAAAGGTGAGGTCAACTGAGATAAAATCAACCAAACTAAGAAGTTCTGTGTTAGATCGGCTGTATAATGATGTTGTATAACTAAACCACCGTTTTCAAACGTACAGTCAACGGCTCGTTAACCTACCACAAAACGTTAAATTTTCTCAATTGCATTGATCTTTATGTGCTAGAATTAAATTTAAAAACCAGTTGACTAACCTTAAATTTTTTGATTAAACATAATAACGTAATAGGTTGACTAAACATAATCATTGTCGTTCCATAATAAAGAGAGATAAAAATCCTGTGATGTGAACTTAGATGACGTAATTTTAGGCGTCCCGAAGACTGGTCAGGCTGGTGGAGCGGTGGGTCCCTCGGCTGTGCTGTGTACGGGTGGGGCCACAACCACCGCGGCCAACTGGGCGGGGTGGAAGGCGCCAAAGTGCGCACTCCCACACCTTGCCACGCGCTGGCCGCTCTTAACCCTGTGCAGCTAGTAGGCGGTGAACAGACTTTGTTTGCTGTGACGCCTGATGGCAAAGTGTATGCTACTGGTACGTATTACATCCTGTTATGTAATTTGATATTTTACACTATTTTCATCACCAGCCGATACGTAGTCCCAAAGCGGTGGTAGGGCAAAGCTATATTTTTGGGACATGTATAAGTGCCCGGAAGAGGGTACTTATACAGGTGCAGTACATAGGTACTGAATAAATGACTATTATAACTACTTTTGACAAGTGGCAACGGTCAAAAGTAAATCGTATTATTATAATAAATAATATTTAGCTCTGGCGCTTCGCCAGGCGGTTAAGAGGCACCGGTCGCTTCCTTTACTCAGCTCGCGCAATATTGTGGTCACAGTTTTAAGCTAACCTATCTAAGTTAAATAATTCTGACTAAAATCAGACAAAACTACTTGTGGTTCGTGAAGAGTTTTGACTGTAACATATTAATTCAACTGTCATAAATTATTCCATGTATTATTTTCAGGGTATGGTGCTGGCGGACGTTTGGGGATTGGTGGAATCGATTCTGTTTCACAACCAACTCTTTTAGCGTCAATACAACACGTTTTCATTACAAAGGTATTTAATATCTACATTTGAGCAAAAGAAAAATATGTGCATTGCAGTATTGATTTTAATCAATACTGCAATGCACATATTTTTCTTATGCAATATTTTTATTTACTTTGTTTTCATCAGGTCGCCTGCAATTCTGGAGGGAAACATTGTCTAGCACTTTCGTCTGATGGCGACGTGTACAGTTGGGGAGAAGGTGAAGATGGCAAACTGGGTCATGGGAATCGAGTGTAAGTTTTCCACTAAGGCTATGGATTCATTTTTACCCCAAAGCATTTATGCAGCAACTCAATCCAAGCCATCCATGAAGTAATAAACGGATATTTAACTTGGAGTAGATATCCATATATGTATATATATATGATCTATGGTTTTCAAGTAAGGGAAAACATCATTGTGAAACCTGCACATTCAGATAGCACTAGATATGTAGCCATGGTCCAAAAAAGGCCTGGTATGCCTGTCTTAAGAGTTACGGAGGTCTGATGGCACTCGCTCCAAATAGAATAACCAAACTTGCCGCATCTAGGATCATAGTCAAAGCATACTGCGATTAATGTAATAGTTCGTAAAATTAGTTTTTTTAATATATTTTCGTTGGCAAGAACTTTTTGATAATTTTGTCAAATTAAAAATTTACGAGAATACTGTTTTTGATTGTAATATTACTGAGACCGGATCGAAACTGGATTGCAACTATTGATAAATTACAGAAATTGGGCTTCTGGTGTAGAGCACAATTACATATTTTTGGATCTGCGATACAATGAATAAGCTGTGTGTAAGTTTTTATTAGTAAATGCCGTTTCTTATACTGCGATTATCAGGAGCTACGACCGTCCAAAGCTGATCACAGCACTAGCCGGCCTGGAAGTGGTGGCGATAGCGTGCGGCGGTGCCCACTCCGCCTGCCTCACCGCCCGCGGCCGCATCTACACCTGGGGCAAAGGCCGGTACGGACGACTCGGCCACGGGGACTCGGAAGACCAACTTGTGCCGAAAATGGTACGACTATGGAATTTAGGTAGCTTGATTTTAAGTTGAAAACCATCATTATCCACCTTTGGAAGTCTATCTGCTAGATCTGGGCCGTTCGCATCCAGCGCCTTCCCGCGACCTTGACTAAAACGTCGATCTATTTAAAATGGAATGGAGATTGAAAAATTTACATATTTCGTTGGTATGCTTTGTTAGGTGGAAGCCCTCTCAACGAACCGCGTCATAGACGTCGCCTGCGGTTCCGGTGACGCTCAGACTCTTTGCATCACTGACGACGACAATGTCTGGTCTTGGGGAGACGGTGATTATGGGAAACTAGGTAAGATTAAGATAATTTAAACTTAATTGAAAAAGATATCGTCAGAGCAGGATAGTTACGTGTTTTCTTTTTCATAGGTCGTGGCGGATCTGAAGGTTGCAAAGTACCAATGCGGATAGATTGTTTGAAAGGATTGCGCGTGATAAAAGTGGAATGCGGTTCACAATTTTCTGTTGCCTTGTGTCAATGTGGAAGTGTTTATACTTGGTTCGTATTCTTTAGCTCTTTCACTAAATGTAATAATAATTGAATTACTTTCATTCACAACTGCCCAATCAAAAATCGTGTAATGTTTTCAGGGTAATATTGTATGCCCTTTTCTTTATCCCACCATTATTGTTGTTAGAATTCAAGTTAACTAATATTCAGAAAGGAACACGCGCAACCAGTTTTTGAAAATTGATTTATTGTATTGTGCAGGGGTAAAGGCGACTACCACAGACTAGGCCATGGCAGCTACGAACATGTGAGACGTCCGATGCGCGTCACGGGCATGCAAGGGAAAATGATTGTCTCTATTGCCACTGGTAAGTGTAAGACTGTGTCTGGACTCTAGTGGGAGTGCCAGCGGGACAGTATCGAGATCGAGCGTGGTTATAGATTACGCATTATTTATAGATGTGCTTTGAGAGGAGCGTGTGAAAGTGATGTGTGTATTTTGTATCAATCGTCCATCTCCACCAAACCGATCCTGCATTTTCGCCACGCTCTACGCTATAGTCGTCGTCCTAATACCTTTTTAACGAAACGTGCACTGAATGTAATTGTCTTGACTTCGTTTACAGGAAGTTTACACTGCGTTGCGTGTACGGACACTGGTGAAGTTTATACTTGGGGTGACAACGATGAGGGACAACTTGGAGACGGTACCACCCTTGCTGCTCAGAGACCACGGCTATTGATGGCTTTGCAAGTATGTTTGAGATTTTATAGCTTAACCTTCTTTTGTGTCAATGACATCAAACAGAACTTGACCAAAACTTGGTGACTTCGACTGCGCTATATTTAGATCTTCCCATGTGCAGGTTTTAGGGCACAGAGCAATTGAGGAGGTGATTCATAGTCTTAAGGATCCACACCGCTGTCACACGCCATTTGCCGCTGCATCTCTTATAAATCGATAGTGTTGTCTCCTGACGGTACTATTGCAAAAACTATAGATACTGTGAGTTATTTTCGACGTCTCGATGTACTGATAGACTACCTATCTATTAGCTCGCAACACTAGTCTGAATCCACAAGGTTGACAGACGACCTGGTAAAGGTCGCAGGAAGACGCTGGATGCAGGTCGCTTCCAACCAGCCAATCTGGAAGTTTATGGGGGCCTGTGTTCAGCAGTGGACGTCCTATAGTTTCTTTTTCTGTCGTATCAATGGTGACTCTAGACGGATTTCAACCAAAACTTGGCATTTTGTGGTGCTCTGTTTAGGTTCTTTCTGGTTCCTACAAGACACAGAGGGCATGAGAGTAGGTGAGCCACAGTTTCTGGGTCCGCACTACAGTCACATTCACTTGAGCCGCGCGGACCTCATACCCCACCTTACCAAATTTGGTCCTATGGCTGTAATGATGATGATGACTAGTTTAAATGAGCAATGACTTCTGTTCGTCAGGGCAAACGCGTGACCCGCGTGGCTTGCGGCAGCGCGCACACCGTCGCCCTGTGCGTGGAGGCGGCGCGCGCCCCGCGGCCGCCGCCGGCGCCGCCGCTCGAGTGCCACCTGCTCAGGGACCTCGCCACGAGCCTCATCTGCAATAGACTGGTAACTCTACTTAGCTATCTTATCGATAGGACACCTCACACAAAAGACATCGAACCTTATTAGTTGCAGTACCTAAAATTAAGTTATTTTGCTGTACACCTATGAAACATTCGCTAATCGACAGAGAAAATACGAATACTCTTTGACAAAATGACAAAAATGATATACTTCGTTTAAAATTTTAGCTTGAATATGTAATATTTATTTATAATACCATCAAACCTTACTGAAAAAACTAAGGCACTATGGTGTTTCAAATGATGCCTTAGATTTAGTAAACTCTTATCTCACAGGCAGAACACAAAAAGTTTGTATCAATGGAACTGAGTCTTCCGGGTCGCCTCTTACCATTGGTGTGCCTCAGGGATCGATATTAGGACCCCTGTTGTTTCTAATTTACATTAACGACCTTCCTTCTTTCACGAAAAACCTCTGTGAGACAGTGTTATTTGCAGATGATACTTCACTGATTTTTAAAATCAAGAGAGGTAAACATTCATTTGACGATGTAAATAATGCTCTCTCGCAAGTGTTGCATTGGTTCTCTACCAACAACCTTATGCTCAATGCAAATAAAACAAAATGTATTAAATTCACAATGCCGAACGTAAAGCAAGTCCCAACATATCTTACTGTAAAAGATGAACGACTAGATACGTCTAGTTCCACTACCTTTTTGGGAATAACTTTAGATTCCCGTCTGCAATGGGGTGCTCATGTTGAGACTCTGTCGGGAAGACTTAGTTCAGCTGCTTATGCCGTGAGAAAGATAAGACAATTGACTGATGTTGGAACGGCAAGATTGGTGTATTTTAGCTATTTTCACAGTATTATGTCATATGGAATATTGTTATGGGGCTCAGCAGCAGATATTGAGTCTATCTTTGTGCTACAAAAGAGAGCTGTACGGGCAATTTACGACCTTAGACCCCGAGACTCGTTAAAAGATCTGTTCAAGGAAATTAATATATTAACAGTGGCTTCTCAATTCATCTATGAAAATATTATGTACATTCGTAAAAACCTGCATATATTTCCTAAGAAAAGTGACATTCATAATCATAATACCCGGAATAAAGACAAACTTGCCGTTCCAAATTTCAGACTGCATAAAGTAGGTAATTCGTTCATGGGAAAATGTATTCGCTTTTTTAACAAATTGCCGCAGTTTATTGCTGAACTACCTATACATAAATTTAAATCGCATGTCAAGATGGTATTAATGAAAAAAGGTTATTACACTGTAAATGACTATTTAATTGATAAAAATGTATGGAATTAAATACTGCCCTGCTCGCACAGGTACATATTATCTTGTAATGTAAACATACTATTTAAAAAGAGGCTGACAATAGTGACCGAGTTTCTTCCGCTGCTTCTTCTCGGCACTAGCCCACAATTGTCCCGAAGCAGTGGTAGGGTAAAAAAAAATTGGGACGTGTAAAAGAGCTTAATTTAGGCCTATTTGCAGAAATAAATTGGTTTTATTGGTTTATATTTATATATCCAAACTGAAATTCTGATAAAAGTATATCATTTACGACATTTTGTCATAGCATTTGTTGTTTGCAATTATTTTCTCTGTCGATTGACGTATGTTTCATAGGTATACACCAAAATAACGTAATTTTAGGGACTTGCAACTTTAGGTATTTTAAATAAAACTAAGATAAAATTGTAATAACCATGATAATAGATTTCTGAATTCACTGTAGTCTTTATACGAGTTTCGCCGTTATTTATTGGGTTTTAACCTAAAACTCTGTCTAAACCTACAATTATTACAAAACTTAGCAACGGCAACATCCATTTCGTGACGACAGCTGTCTGAACATCATACCAAAATTTTATCTAAGTGGCACTAAAATGAAACTCTTTTGTAATGAATTCTTTTTACAGGTACTACTTCACCAATTTTCTGAATTAGTTTGTCCCAATCTACCGCTTCTGATTCTGGACGGTCCCTTGGATCATCTGAGAACGCTGTTGTTCTACAGCGTGAAAGAAGCGGCGTTTAGAAAGGTAAGGATTTCTATAAAAATAGGCCAAGTCTTCCTTAAAACTTCGTCACTGAGTATGATAAACGTAGCTATTATAAGATAGGTTTGTAAAGATTTTAATGTAGGAATTTGGTTAAGTGCATCACATATGGTAAACTATGACTGACTAGCGAAAACATGTATTTATTCTTCCGCAGAGGTGCTGTAGCTCTGTGGCGGCAGCGCTTTGGTAGTGATTACCAAAGTTAGATAACCTACGCCGCGGTTGTAATTGGATGGATGACCATTCCAACCATGTTTAGTGTTATTTATTACAAGCACGTTAAAAGTTGGTCCCGGCTAATATCGCTTGACACTAGTCGTGAAGCTTAGTCAGAGGCCTTAGCGCGGCTTAATTAATAATATTTGACAGTAAGCTTAAGTCACTGGCTTTACAACACCACCTTTCCGCCAATTCACACTAGGCTCCCGTGGTAGGAGGTTAGGCATACTTTACTTTTTTCCGTTTTCTTCCGTTTGCAGGCGATAATGTCTACGATGGTTCGCGAACGGCAACACGGGCCGGTAGTGGAGCTATCTAGGGTTGCCGCCCGCCGGGCCCGGCGTGGCGGGTCAGGGCTGGCGGGCGCGGCTGGCATGCGATCGGTCTTCGGGCAAATGGTAGCGCGGCTGCCAGCCCTGACGCACGACGCGCTGGCGCTACCACATCGAGTGTGGAAGGTCAAGTTTGTAGGTAAGTGGCTACCGATCATACTAGTGTTTTTCGGACTTGAACAACCGCTGGCATTATCTTCTTGAGTCGGGTGAGCAGGGGACATACAATCAGACAAAATCGAATTGAATTGAATACTATTTGCGAAAATTCCGTAAACGAAAGATATAAAAAATTTGACAGTTCTAAAAATATATTTTGTGTTGTTATCAATTACGAAAAAGGTATTATTTCGTTCGTACAGCATGAAATAACAGCTTCTAATACTCTAGATTTTAATAAATTAGATAAGACAATGCCTAGAATTTAATAAACTTTTTCAACTAAGCGTGTTTGTAGCCTGTCGACAAAACTGCTGCACTGATCAAACGTTGATTAAAAGAAACATGAGTTAAAATATAAAAATATATTTTTGGGTCTTCCTTACAAAGTGCCCAGTTGACAGGTCGATTTAGTATGGATCTCCTAAATTTTGTTTGCATACTTCGGTCTTTGTTACTTGGGAAAAGTTATTTAATTTTATGAGCACAAACATTTCCTGAAAAATGACTGAACCATTGTGTTACCCGTTGTGTTAATACATTTTAATATGATATTCACTTAGGTGAAAGTGTGGACGACTGTGGTGGAGGATACAGCGAGAGCATAGCAGAAATGTGCGAAGAGTTACAGAATGGTTCGCTGCCGTTACTGATGGCCACGCCCAATGGTCGCGGGGACGCTGGCGCATCCAGAGACGCGTTCTTGCTAAACCCAACTGCAAATACGCCTTTGCATCTCAATTGTTTTAGGTTCCTGGGTAAGTGCATTAGGTATTAAAATACAACCTTATTTTCTAAAATTACTTAACATTTTTTATCTATTTAAATGCGTTAAAAGAGCTGAAAAAGCGGTTTCGTACTTTTCAAATATCAATATTTCAACGATAAAAGCTAAAACGTTTTAAAATAATCTAATCAAAAATGTAATAAAGAATTATTTATGATTCAAAATCATGTAATGAAATTTTCTGGTTATAAATATTGTTTTCACTAAAATTAAAGTTAAACTAACTCATCAATCAACTTATTTATTGTACACTTTGTGACTAATTGAATATAAATTTATAAAAACTGTTTGTAATAAATGTACTGTAATTTGTAATTACATAGGTGTTCAGGGTTAGTTTAATCATTGCACATTTAGCTAAATGTTAGCATACAAATCTTTAGCTAGGGTATTGTAATTTAATTAACTCGTCACAAAATATTTAAGAATAACATTGGGTATATATATAAACTATTTTTTATTTTTGTTCTTAGGTGTGCTAATGGGTATTGCGATTAGGACCGGGTCGCCACTGTCTCTTTCTCTCGCGGAGGGCGTGTGGAGACAGCTAGCGGGACAACCGCTCCGCCCCCAGGATTTGGCCGAAGTCGACAAAGACTTCTTACCGGCGTTGTTATGTATTAGGGACATGACGCCGAATAATAAGGTAAGGAAATGTCTTAATATGTTTAGGAGGATAATTCAGACTATTCAATGTGAACACGAATTAGTCAACATTCTTGAAAGGAAGAATCTATTAAGGGAGACGATACAAATGCATTAAAATGTATGAAAACCAAGCTAATCGTCACGTGAAAGGAAATATTTCCATTCTGTCGACAAACTGTTTGTGGTATTTTTACAATGAAGTATTGCAACGATTGTAGTTCCTCACACGTGGTATCGTGGCAATGGCAACCTATCGAAAGCAGACTGGCTTTAATCGGACTCAACTCTGATAAAATATTAGCGTTGAGACACGATGGTAGATTAACTTGTGGATCTACGTTAAAATATAGGCCTGTGGTAATCACAAATGTAATTATAAAGTTTTTTTAGGAACTTCAAAATTTGGAATTGCCGTTCTCAATACCGTCAGCAGCGGGCCATGAAGTGCCCCTCTCGACGCGACACAAGAGAGTCACGCCGGACAACAAAGATGAATACGTCCAGCTAGCGTTACACTACAGGTAAATACCACATACATTACAATTCCCACAGCTGCAACCAGATTTACAATTACAGGAGGAAGGCTGTAGCCAGGATTATAATAAATCCCATTTATTGTTCTTTTCAAAATATATAGGTGCCTTAATTAACTAAGTCTTAGTGATATTACAGTGCTGAATTATTAGACATATATAGCTGTGAGAAAGTGCATGGTGCCCAATGAAGATTAAGAAAACTCATATAACAGGTTAGTAGGGTAATCAATCTTAACAGTATAGGTTAGGTAGTTTCGGCAAAAATACTTTGTTTGGACCCGTAACATTATTCAGAAGTAAATAAGAGAAGTTCAAGGTCCATTTATGCATCTTAGGATAAGCTCCAAATCCCAAATCCAAATTGTCTTCTTGTAAGTTGAAATAGTTGACGACCCCAACGTCAACGATGTAATCTGCGCGGCATTGAATGGAGACGAGAGGAATCAACTTATACTGGTGTTCAGCGGCCTAAAGATGACAGCAGTACTGACATACTGCGTCCACTGCTGAACATAGTCCTCCCCAATGACTTCCAGATTGGCCGGTTGGAACCAGCCAAAACGAACCGGAATCCAGCGGCTTCCTGCAACCTTTACCAGGTCGTCTCCCCACGTTGTGGGTGGACGTCCTACACTGCAATTGCCGGTACGTAGTCTCCATTTTAGAACCTTTCTGCCCGATTTTGGTTGTCAGTAAAATTTTTCGAACAAACTGAAAATCGGTAAATATCTTCGAGATTCGATTTCTGTTATAGACGAATTATTTACATAGCTCTAAGTTGCACCCTCGGTGCACGAGTTCGACTCGCACTTGGCTGGTTTTTTTTTCATCATCATCATCATGGTTTTTTTTTACCTGAAATCAACACTATGATTTCAAATAATTTCTTATAAATATAGTAAAAACAATATATAATTTTCGTGCATATTCCCCGTTGGACCTCTGATGTCGTTATTCGTCGTAGACTCCACGAGTTCGAGGAGCAAGTGCGCGCGGTGCGCGACGGCATGTCGCGCGTGGTGCCGGCGCCGCTGGTGGCGCTGTTCACGGCCGCCGAGCTCGAGGCGCTCGTGTGCGGCTCGCCCGACATACCCGTGCACGCGCTCAGGGCCTCCGCCAGTTATAAGGGTACCTACCACACGAATCACGATTGTGATTACGACTAATTTTGTTTTCTTCGTCTATCAGGTAGAATATCAAAAAGTATTGGACACGTGTTTTTTCATTTATTCAAAATGTTACACAGATATATTGATTTGAAATGTCGCATGACGTCACGCCTAGGTACAATTTTTACTTAGAAGTGACGTCACGAAGAAGATGAAGAACAAAGTTCGGGAGTGAGGACTCCCGAATTTTGTTCTTCTTCTTCATCTATACGATCGATCCCGGTTGCGTCCGAGGCCTTGCTTTGGAGCCCAGGGTCCGCTTTCCTTGATTTACTCCTCCACTTAGCACGGTCTTGAGCGTCTCTAGTTGTGAGATCATTGGCACGCACTCCCATACTTTGACGGGCTTTATTATTGTTATTTTTTGGTTGATTGACAAAATAATATTTTTTCTTCTAGTGTCCATTATTTTTTGATAATCTAACTGACGGACTAAATAGAATTTTATTTTCTTCACCCAGTCGTTTAAAGCACAAATAAATAGGCTTCTTCTGGGCAAGCCGGTCACATAATTGACCATATCTTTATCTGATAGTGATAAAAAACAGTGATAGTCAGCTGACTATAAAAAAAGAATTAATCAAAGTGTGGGTTTTGGAATAATTGGTATTGTTCTCGCTACTTCAATGACTTTTAGCTGACGTGCGCAATGCACATACATCCTACGCAGATAAAGAATGGTACCTATTGACAAGCACAGCTGTCAGAACCTCGGGCTCTCACATTTTATAAAAAGATATATTTTTTAAATCACTTTTATTCGTTTGGTAACAGGAATAGAACCTAACGCGCCACTAGTGCAGTGGTTCTGGGAGGTGATGGAAGAACTGTCGGGAAGCGAGCGCGCTCTGTTCCTGCGGTTCGTGTGGGGCCGAACGCGACTGCCTCGAGCGCCGCAAGACCCGAGACAAAGAGATTTCGTATTACAGGTATATTTAAAATATGCAAGTTTGTTCCTAACTTTGTCTTTCTTCCAAGCAACAACGGATTGTTGCGCTGGAGCAAGACTTCAGCTGCAGTTACTATTAATACCTATTGTCTGTATCTATGAACACATACCATACGACGCTGACTAGAGCCAACGTGTAGTCTGAATCGACGCCCTGTGCCATGACGGGTCAACTAGTCGGGCTCACCTCTTGGCTGGACGCCCTTAGTAATCGGCACGGGCCGACCGCGACCGCTACGCATAAAGTAACCGTTACTGGTCATCAAAAATTTGAGAGCATTGCCTTGCCATTGATACGAGAAGAAGAAAAAGCAGGCCGCTATGCTGCGTGCGTTTCACCCTCGACAATCTGCCCGGAAAAGCTTTGGAGGGCTTCTATTAACAATAGATTCCTTAAATCGATAAGTCAGTGTACCGCTGCTTGACCGCACGCTGGAATTTTGCCATGCGGCTGACCACTCGGAGCGGTCGCTACCATTCAAATAATCTACGAGTAATTAATTATTAGAAGGGTGTAATTCGCTATGCAGTCGCAGCTTGAAACAGTCACGACTTTCACGACTGCTTCAGGTTCCCCGTGTATGGCCGCGCTAAGGTGTTTTGTGTGTTCTTTGACTTGCTAAAAGTATGTTTTTTGTGCAGGTGCTAGACAAGTATCAGCCTCCAGATCACTTTTTGCCTGAAAGCTACACTTGTTTCTTCCTTCTCAAGATGCCAAGATATTCGTGCAAGTCCGTTTTACGAGAGAAACTTAGGTAAGAATTTACACTGGCATTTTTGTATACTTTAATTAATACAAGTCACAAATCCGTTATATGTCTGAAATCTGCAGGATTCCTCCGTTAATTATCGAACGTGCCTGACTTGTTTTTCTACTTGTCAATGTTTATGTCAGATTATAAAGATAAAGAGCTTTTGTCTTTCTCCTAGCGTTTTTTACCGTCATTCATCGGGTTTTGACCAAATTTAACTGTTAACTATTGGAGACATGTTGTTATAAAAGGGTGTTTTACGTTTTGATAAGTCCCAAAACATGTAAACCTGGCAGGGCATAACAACATAATATTGTTGATAAGCAATAGATAAACATAAGTAGTTCGAGAATTACATACACAAACAATAAACATATAAATGAAATATTATGTAGTTAAATACGTTCTCCTCGAAAAACTCTTGCAAATTATAGTAACTTTTATATAAGACTTTAAAGTTAAATCGAATTTAGGATACCATGACCATGATCCAAGATGCAAAAAGTCTAGTTGCTACATTTAGCATATTTGCTACATTAACATAACTTAGACAAGGGAAATCCGACCATTTTGGATCATGGCTACACATCCATTTTTATCAAAATGTGTTGGTTTCCTATATATGAAGGTGCGTCCTTCGGTCCGACCCACAGACGTGTGGCGAAATTCCGGCCACCGAACTACCACCGTTCTCTTCAAACAGAAGACTCGACTGAAACCCTTTTCCAGATACGCGATCCACTTCTGCAAAAGCATCGACACGGACGAGTACGCCCGCGTGGCGCTCAGCGCGGCCGAGCGCGTGTCGTCCGAGGAGTCCGACTCGGACGACGCCGCGCCCGCGCCGCACCCGCCGCCCGCGCTCTACTCGCTCGCCAGGGCGCCTGCCTGGCTCTAGACTCGACATTCATAGCAGATGTGAACGTGAAACTACCATTAAGCCTTTGCTAAATGGAGGACAGACGCCCCTTGACATTGTGGGGTCGAACGCTGCCATTGGACGATCCTTCCATCGACTTCTGTCGGCCTGCCGGCCAGACCCCGCCCCCGATTAAGAACCTTTCGGTAACAAATTTTCGACCGGAAAACCACGTGACGTTATAGGATTTAACATTAGTGTCACCTGATTCACAGGTTGACAACGCGTTACTCGTTCGGAATCGGAGGCCTGGCATCGGAGCCCTGGCATTTAGAACCCTTCGATGACAAATTGTCAATCGGAAAACCACGTGACACTATAGGATTTAACATTAGTGTCACGTGATTAACCGGTTGACAACTCGTTATCGAAACGTTCTGAATCGGTACCCTGATCCGAAACTGGCCATAATCGATATTAGTGTTTTTCAAACTTAGTCAGAGTTTATATTCGCCGACACCAGTCTAGTTTCAGTCAGTTAAAATCGATTTATGCTCAATCCGAAACAAAAAGCGATGAGTCGACGGTCAAAGCAATGTCAAGAGGAGGCCAGACTCCATTTGTCATACCCACTATACTCGGGAACAGGACAGATTTGTGCGCAGAACAATAAAACTTCCATCGTGTCTTGTATGCAAAAGCATAACAGGAAGTCTGTACAATCCGAAACACATTTTGTGACGTCATAACCGTTTGCTCTGAGGACTTTAGCCAAGATTTAAGCCAGCCAGCCACTTGAGTAAAACTGTCAAAATATCCATGTTAGTGTTGTGGTTCTATTTTTGCTAGGATCAATTATAGAGTACAGCCGCCTCTAGAACACCGTAATTGCGAAAACGGTTACCGTTAGCCTTTTTGATATATTATACTTATTTATTTATTAGCCTGGATTTTCATACTACAAGGCAAAAGCCTTACCTAAATTCCTCCAACCATTTCTATCATCAGCCAAACTTCGACAATCCTGGGATACTTGTTCAAACCGTCTCGTCAACTTTTTATTCGCCTATCCGGGATCTGCTCATAGGTAGCCATTGAGAGTTTATCCGCGACTATTTCCCAGGAATGTTTGTTTTTAAATGTGTAATGTAACATAACATAACAATTTTACATACTAAAACCCAAATCCTTCGTGATCATAAGTTACAAAGAGTCAAAATTTTCCAGAAATATTTATTGAAGTACATTTGAGCTGTTATAATCCGACCTTTATCTGACACACCTTCTGAGGTAATGCTACGGAAGGGAGTAGACGCTTTACGTGAGACTACACCGCGCATTACCTCGGGATAAAATACACCGTACTGTACAAACCATACTATACCGTCTAAAAGGGCGTCTTGCAATTTGTGTTGTGAAGAAGCGACACAAACGCGTCACTGGCGCCGGAAGACACTATGTTTATACGGCATTAAGTATTAAGCTCTTAAACAAAGCTGAAACATTCATAAAATAATACCTGTCTAAGAAGTTTTGACGACCACATTTTGCATTGTGTAGTCTGATTCTAAATTAATGTATACAGTTCGAAATGGGCAATGGCACATGATATGACCCTTTCAGGACATAATAATGCTTAGCGCAAGACTGCGCGTTTCACCCGAAGAGTGATTCACGCCGCGCCACGTGCTCGCTCCTTTACACTATATTGACTCAATAATCCATTCGTTTGTTTGTGCAAAGTTTTTTTTATAGATACAACAAATACATAGTAGTGTATAATCCCGACGGACTAAAAAGTACATGAACGTAAATAAATAAATAAAAACATTATCATGATTAATACTCAGTATAATCATATACTCGTTATTATGGTGGTATTTAACCCCGATTTCTAAATTTGTATCTTTTAAACTATATTTAGATTTTGGTCGAGTTTTCTAGAAGTTTGTGACTTCCTTATATTGTAACCAATGTAAATTAATGTTATATACATTTTAAGATTATTTAAAGTATATTCTTGTACGCACGGCTACATGTCAAGCTAATCATTTCTATTATAAACAGAACGCTCACTAAGGGACCGCCTGTACGAACGTCTTATGAATAGCGTGACTTGTACCCGTTTGCACTGTTTCTGTGTTACAATAACTGCGCCGGCATTTGTGTTTGTTTGCGGTATTGGTAGGTATAATCAATTACATATTGGTGTACAAACATAACTCAGTCGCTAGGAGTACGACTGTAAACTAATAGGCCAACAGTTTCCATTAATCGTGCAATGCAAAAAAAACCTTTAGACTTAATAATGATTCTAAATAATAAATGTTTTGTCTTGGTGTATGTATCTTGAATAATTTGTACAACGAGAGGCGACACTGCCAGCATTCCATGTAATCGTGATGCTTTAGTATGCATGCATATCGAAAGAATATTATGTCAAAATACATAATCCCATATTTATTGTATTCCTAATAGGAGTTTCCTATGCAACAATATAATAAAATAAATCCACGTGAATACTCTAAATAATTATTTATATATTTTAGTATATAATTTTAAATTTATATTATGCTGCTTTCGCGTATTATCATAACATAGTAATAATGTCACAAAAAATTAAATGTCTTGATGAACTCGCTGTTTGGCTAAGCGTAGTGTGCCCGGGAAATTTGGTGATCCCGATGGTTGTCATTGATATTTGTAATACATAGTTTTAAAATGTCAATTGGCTCGTTAGAAGCGAGTTTTCCCTGGGTACTTTGCAACCTCCACGATATCAGCAACAACAAACTGGCGTTTTGCGTTTGTCGGAAGTGCGCATTCGTCAGACGTTTGATATGCGCGCGCTTGGATTGCGAGAACGAACGTTGAAGGAACTCGCCCAAAAACGGTAGTCTGATCAAGGCCTTACGGCTAAAATATATTTTTTAAAAACTTGTTTTAGCACATCGCAGCTTAGCTGTGGCCGCGACACTCACTCCGCTAGTAAAAATATGCAATGTGGCCGATACGAAATTTTAGCCTGCCCAATATAAGTACTCAACTTCCTAATCGTGAAAGAATACCAAATCATTGCGTGTTTACGTAACGTTTTCGTCTTAATCAATCATACAAGCTTACTTAGACTGTGATCATGTTAATTAAATGATAGAGGGACAGCAGTAGATAGGATTTGTAATGAAAAGGTGCATTTTAATGAACAAAAACTGAAGGATGAACTAGTCATATTGATGTTGGGAAGATATTTTATGTGATTATTGTATTGCATATTATTATTGCTATGAATCGAGAAAGATAAGCAATAGTAAAACTCCGCTAATTATAGCGGTAAATAATCAAGTTGTTTATAAAATATTAGTTCTTTTACATATTAAACCTCTTAGGTCCACTTCCGCAATGCGCATGTCAGGGTTAACGAAATACTACATTTTGTATTTGGTTTACAGTAACTTAAACAGCTGATGGAACGTGCACGTCTTCGCATACGTATTTAGTATGTTTTTAAACGATTACCCATCTAACTTCTGATAATATTGTATTAATATTGTCATTCAGTTCTCATTTTGTACGGGAAGGCAAATGTTTTCTCCGATTCTGTAGTTATGCAGCATAATCAACCACTAAGAGGTTTTGTATGTACTAAAACTAACCCTGTACTAAGCAGTAATGTTACTCTTCGCTTTGCTTCATAGTTATTGTCATTTGGTGCTAGTGCTACACGATTAGTATTAAATTTTGTACGAAACATAGTAATGCACAAGTATAATATTATTATATATTAAGCAAGTGTAATAATTGCGTTTTTTTTTTGTTTATGATTTTGAGTGAAAGTTAAAAGTTAAGATCCTATATTTATTTGAGCCTTTTTCTTATCAAATGCTTGCACCAGTCAGTTATTTAGTTCTATATTTTTACAATAATAAAATATTGTTTATAAACAAATGGAAATCTGGATTTATCTGACCAAAGAGTATACAGCAAGAACAATTTTTATCTTGTCTTCTATTTTATGTTGCCTAAAGATCTGAATACTTGTGTTGGAATCTATTGATATCAGCATGCATTATGTTTCTCTTGCACATAGTAAATAATATATAGAAATTATTAATATAAGTATTTATTTGAAGAACTTTGTTTCATTTTTATTCCTAAAAAGAGTAAATTTATCTATGATATTTGTACATACTAGCGTGTTCAAGTTATTAGGTTATTAAAAGTACAGACTACAAGTAACAACAGGTGATGACTTTTACATGATTTTAATATTCACTAAACAATTACATTGCCCTTATCGAAATTAAATAGCATGAGGCTAAACAAATAAAAACATAAATGACAGTTTACTTCTTTGCCTTGGGTTTCAGGGTGTAGTACAGTATGAGACCACCGAAGAATGCATATGTCGCCTTGGCCACCTTGAACACAAAAAAAACCATTGTTACATATACATGAATGAAAACTATTTAGTTTTTATTCTTCTTATCGTATCTTTGTTTTAAATCATATTACATAAATGTCAATTAGTTTTTTTATAAACATAAAAACATTAGGGCCTTTAGGACTACTTATTTTTTTTTTATTGGTTTTTGATTTTAAGTCAAGTTCAAATTTTGGTGGTAACTATTTGTCTACTGCTCTATTGACTGGATGAGAGTGGCAGTGAAAAGACCTTAGTGTAGAAAATACAAATTAAAAGTTATAGGTGCAGATGAACAATTCTATTAAAAGATTAGAGTTAATCCTCTTATTACTACAAGATCTTTGTGGATCATGCGCGATGGATGGTGGATGATGGATGGAGGAGCTGGGCGTCATATATATAGTATTGAAGTGTGGATGATATACTATCATCCACACTTCAATACTGAACATACTGTAGAATAGTAAGCACATCGCTGGAAAATGAACACGTCCAGGCCCTACCATAATGCATTTGCAGCCTTAGTATACTTATTGTCTGCATTGTCTCCTGACAGAAAACATTGCTTTTAGAATTAATTTCTTATTAATACTTCAAACAGATGGAAAGTCAAGAAGAACATTATAGTTGGTAGGTTGATGGGTGTGAAACTAAGACTTAACCTATAAAAGTACATGTTATTAAAATGCAACAGATATCTTACGTTGGCTCTGCCTGCGTTTGTCTGGCTGTTAAAGTATTTGGAAAGCCCTTTAAGCTGGGATGAATCGACAGAGGAGTCTCCGGCCATTCTGAAAACAGTGATGAAACGTAATACTAATGGGTGCACAGTTTCTCGGTCAAATGGTTTATAATGTTTAAGCCACATCTATTAACTTATTTGATATATTTCTTTCTTTCGGAAATAAGCTTATTTACTTGAATAATACCTTTCTAAAATTTATTTCAGCCTTATGTAATTCGCAATCGCAAACCTCACGAAAGTACGAACACTGTACCAGAACTGTCAATGTCAAGCAAAAGTCAAAACTAGTGAAACTAAACGTTGCAAACTTGTTATGACTTGTAATCTAAGCAGCATATTTCGATCGATTGAAACTATCTTAAAACGAAATATTTATCTTACTATATTAATAGGAATTTTTGATTGTGATTCTCTTGCAATGTTACGGCAGATAATTTTAAGTAAATGCAATTGCAAAACGTAGTTCTGTGTTACCCTAGCATTGCATTGGGTGGGGAGAAGCGAATGTTGGTTGGTAGGGTAGTAGAAAGGACTATAGTTCGGACAGTGGGTTCTATTCTAGGTTAAGCAATCAGCAATACGCCTATTGCAGGTTGGATATTATTTTAAAATGTTAGTGTTTTTCCTTTTAAGCACCTGCGTAACATCAGCTGCTGTTATAACAACAAATTGTTAACTATCGAAATCTTGAGATTACTAAACTCTCGAAATCTTGAGATTACTTAACTATCGAGATCTTGAGGTAATAATAAGCCATTCTTCGTAATTCGTACTATCTGATCGTAATGTTAGATGGATACCAAATATTCATTTACCTCGACAAAAATTACATACCTACTTATTTACCCTTTACGCGTGTAAGGGATTCAATTAATATCAAAAAGTGCTGTGTACCGTACGCCTTTCAGAAATAGTACTTACCAATGTACAAAGCCATGTCTATTTTTTTGGAGCAGGTTTTTTGTGGGATTTAAATAATTTGTAGTAGACGTAATAAATTGCACAGAGAGCCATCGTTACTTTAGATGTCTGCAATAGAATGAAATGGTCATACTGGGTTTTTACTCTTCAACTTCAGTGATTAATTTCATACTTCCTTAAATCTATTCCAACCAACCAAGTAATATTCTTTTACTGTTACCGCGTATTACGTGTTATATCTATTAATACATAGACAGTAACTTTTAATCTATGCATAGATCTTCGGGTAGGATATAGGATGGTGTGGTGGATTTTCTACTTAATTATATTTTTGAGGAAGCCTACATACTCTATCCGGGTTACCCGTACAGTGCTGGAGGCCTACTACGAAAATGTTTCGTTCGTTCGGACGTATTAACCTAAAAAATTTAAATACCATTTACTTGTGTGAAGCCTTTGACAATTTATGAACAATTGAAAACGGTCATGTTTTTTACTCGGCTAATTTCAGATGTTCATGTTTTGTCAAACGATTAGCACAGGTGAATGGTTATTCTGATTTATATATATTTATAAACCTATTATACGTCCGAACGAACGAAACATATTCGTAGTAGGCCTCCAGGTACCCTTAGGTCACAGTTTATCTATCATTATTATCATCATCATTTCAGCCATAGGACGACGTTTCACTGCTGAACGTGACTTCCATCCAGCATCTGCTTCCATGCAGGATGCCAGGTTAGTATAACTATAGTTTTCTTTTATTATTTTATTTTTAAGGTTTCGACACATCTACAATCTCATATTAAAATGTACTACTTATCTATCGCGGTAAGCTCGTCATTAGATCTCAGAATAGTTCTTCAACGAAAGATTACATACATTGGCCCGTCCTCTGTTTGTCTGGCTGTTAAAGTATCGGCTGATGCCTTTTAGATTTGGATCATCATCTACTCCATGGTCAGCCATTTTTTTTGTCTGTTTTATACTTGAATCGTTTAAATTGTAAAAATAACTTGTCTACAAAAATTAGGATTATGGAATTCGATCATGACACGCCTGACAAATACAGACGTGTCACAATTTTTTCTTTTTTGTATTGTCACTTCAAACTTCATGGTCTCGTTTCCCATCATCAAGCAAAGAGATTTCAATAATTATAATGTATAATCATGAACCAGAGTCATGAACGTATAAAAAGGAAGACACCACAATACCAAGTAGTCAGGTGAAGCAGGCTTTGGGTAGGTATGTTTGTAAGCGGTACAATGGGCAAACCCGCGGAACTGACAACCTGTCAGCACGGTATTGGTAAAATGTATAATCATGAGCGTATAAAAAGCAAGATACCACGTTACCAAGTAGTCAGGTGAAGCAGGCAGCAGGTACACCGGGACGGGCGTAATTACAAACATACCCAAAGCCTGCTTCACCTGACTGAAAGTTCAACACAGAATTTAATATCAATTTCGAAATTTAGTTTTTGTGGTAGGTTTATGATCTGCTGACTAAACCTACATCATAGTTGCGTGGAGTCAATCTTATCAAGGATAATATTTTTCGAAAATTTTCGAATGCCTCTGGTGGAATTCGAACCCACGATTCGAGTCCATATTATCCATCTACATATGCAATAAATAACATTCATCAAAAGCTAAACGAATTTGGATAAAATTTAGCGGATTGCATTTGACTTTAACTCCCAAGTACAATTTCTAAGATACTCTACTCTACATAGAAGAACAAAAGATTAGTTCCTAATTTTAGATTATCTACGATAATAATAAAGACCAAAGTTTCATAAAATGATTTAATTAAAATTAATTCATTTAATATTCTTCGTAAATGTATAAAACACAGTACACAGCACAAAGACTTATTCCTAAGAAAATCCTTATAAAATTGCCTTTCACAGAAAAAGGGTTACAAACTTCAGTCAAAGCTATCTTTGGACAATCTATAAAACGATTTTTTAGGCACTTATTATAATAAAATTATTTGTAGCTTTTCTAAAATCATTTTTTTTGCAATCTAACAAGAATACATTGTCATGTTCAAAATATCAGCTCAAATCAACAACTGTTTAAAATTCATTGCACCTTGTTTTTACCTTCTTAAAAATACCAATTTATACAAATAAAGACAATTTTACACCCATTTAAACATTATTTGTTCGTATGATTGTATCTTATTTTATGATGGACTAGTATGCATTTAAGATTAACTTTACTACAAACATGCTTCAGAATTTTGTTAATAGAAGGTTTATTGCACGCAGTTATAAAAATATAGTAGGTAATTTACATAATATAGAAACTTTTTTTATAAAACACAATTCCATTTAGAGTAATAATTTCAATATTTTTTCTTAGTGAGCTTTTTAAAAATAACTACTTAGTACTAATTAAGTACATAAAAAATACTTTCAAAGTACCACAGCATCTAACATTATTTGATATCTTATTCTAGAAGATAGACTCTTAAACTTGTCTGTCTCATTTTTACAAAGATCACTTTTACTATACATAATGTTTATGTCCTCTTTTACAAAGACAGATCACAGCTAAGTTAGGACCATGTACATTTGAGTATCATCAGCACCTTATATGGAACAAAAGTTTCCAGTTTTTACCATTGAATTAAATGTATTACACATCTAATCATATAATGACATCCAATACAAAGTTCTTGCTTCGCGCTTTATAGCCTAGTGAACTATTGAGCTAAGCGCGCCTTCAACCGCGCCTCTCACTTTTTGAGTAGCTGATATCACTTTGTTTGACATGTCTGCTCTTATTTTAACTTAGTTCAATGGTATTTGCGCTACAGTGCCAGGGCCTGAATGCATCAGTCAATGGAGAACACATTATCTTATAACAAAAGGTCTTCCTCCCAATCTTCCTTTTCTCTTTCTGTGACGGAGACGGATGGTCGCGAGAGCTGCTTCAGTTCCTCGTGCATCCTGGGGGGTATGGGGTTGTCGCTGAGATCCACATACTCGAGGGCTCGCGATCTCGCTAACCGGTCGACGTCCACCTCTGTAATGGTGATACGTAAATTAAAATAAGGCTAAATGCGATACGTAACTATATTCGCGTGTTAGATATCTACCCAGTTCTGACGAAAAATGTAAACAAACATACCTTCTTTCAATAATTTCTTCTTTTAATCTAAATAAACTTAAATTTACCTGATTAAAATGACTGTAATTAAATTAAAAATCTATAAAAATAAAAATCAATTGCCATTTCAGAACGGCTTGATTGATTTGGCAGTTACCTACTTAGTTAGGGTTTGTATAAAAGAAAAATTGGAATGTTTTTAGTTGTTTATTAACACATTCGTCAGTTAATAAAAATAGACGAGGTAATGTTTGCAATGTGCTCCATTCATAATACAGATTCTGATTGGGATAAATATTTAAGTTGCTCTACTCTAAGTAATGGTTATGTATATTATATAGGAATCCAACTGCTTCATGACGTATTTACATCACAAAAATGCAGTTTTTACCTAAAGCTGTGGATTTAATGATTAGAATCGCGAGTGTCTACAGGACCAATAGTGATCAACCTTTTTATTTTTATTTTATTTCAAAGTTTTTTTACTAGTGGTAGAAAATTGAGCTATTAATCGCATCCTGCGTTAGGTAAAGTAAAATAGTAGTCAGTTTGTTTATCATCATCATCATAGCTGTTCTCTGTTGGATATAAGTCTCCCCTTACCCATATAACACTACAGTGAGCGGCTCTGGGCCGTTTGCATCCAGCGGCTCCCCACAATCTTGACTAACCTTAACCTTTTTTATTTTAACTTTATTATCAATTAGTGTACGTACCTATGATTTGGTTGTGGTGTGCCAACAGTGTGTGCAGGCTGGGGCACTGGCAGGCGATGGCCGGCAGCGCCACGAACGTGTTGTGCGAGATGTCGAGCCGCTGTAGGCACGCCAGCGTGCACAACTCTTCCGGCAGACGCGCGATTTGGTTATTTGAGAGGTTTAAATCTGAAAACGAATGAGTGACCGGTTTTAGGATTTGCATCCCGATTTCCGTAATGTTGCAAGTGATTTGCCTTGAATAAGTGCCAGGTTCGATTTCTGGTTTGGGTCAATTTAGAAAACAGGTTTTTTCTAAATTGGTTTGTGTTTGGGTGTGCTGGGAGACGCTTCTGGCAAACTTCCTCAACGCAAAAATGTTAATTTAATACTTTGAGGCCAGACAAGTGGTATATTTATAAATTTATTTATCCTTTCACGAAACAGTTACCACAAATGTAAAAAAAATATTCTTGACATCAGGAGTCGCATTTATTATTTTAAAGACCTCGTGCACAAAAACTATTAAGTACAGACTTAATTTATAGGAGTAAGCAACACATTTTAATTTAGAACTGTTTTTCTCTAATAAAAAATATACATTTGTATGCCTCATAAATACAATCCAATTATGTAGTATCTTTAATAAGTTTTTGTGTGCATATTAGGAGAGGTGCTATAAATTTAATTGAAGACCACAGGCAACAGCTAGTATAAAATAAATATCTAGAAATTTAAACAAATTGTTAATTACCTGTAATTAAACTAAATTTGACTGCAAACTTAGGAGGTATCTTAGTAATAACGTTTCCACTGAGATCACAGCTCTTGAGTTCCGTGTGTCGCATGAGGTGGTACACAGCATCAGGTACTTGCATTAACTGACATTCTGACAAATCTGAAAATAAAGAAAACAATATTGTAATTATTCACTTTTCATAAAGATAACTCTAATCACATGTTTGGTGTGTAATTGTCTGTGTGCCAGCCCAGTGCCTTTTAAATTCTAATACCTAACAGTGCTGCAATTTGTTGGTTCTACATTTAACCAGTTTCGTAGAGAAGTAAGTATTTAATTGTTGATAAGTAGGTAATATGGTATACCATAGTCAGAATCTTAATTATGTAAAGAAGTATAATCACATTATTGATTCAAATACATTCAGTGATAATGATAGGTACTTCTGTCGCCAAAAAATATTCATTGAGTACATCATTAACACATTTGTACTACTAATTGTTTATTAAATAATAATTTTGTGCCAAAATATTGGTTAAGAGAGCTTAAACGAGCACTCGATATCGTTACATCATCGTCTTTAGTTGTGTTTAGGTTAGAAATGGGAGTTGATTGATAGGAAATTGTAGGTACCTAATACTTGTTTCTCCTGAGCATCTTCGCACCTTAGAATTACACGTGTAACAGCGAGAGCCATTGTGGATTATTTCTGCCGAGTAGTTATTCCACGCGGTTACACAGTACACACGCGAAACTGAATTGCGTTACAAACTTCAGCGAGAGCTAGCCGAGTTATTTTTATCACTCCGTTTGCACAACTCCATTAGAATTTTACAAGTTGCTTTTGTCGGAAATAAGGTTTACAAGTTTGCTAATATTTAAGAAATATTAAAAACCAGTTTATATAGCTTATAAATAATTATAAAATTACTAGTTTAAGTATATTTCTAAAGTCAAAGTCAATGATTAGCTTGGTATTAACTTGATTTCTGTTGTTATATATTTTTTGACAGCTGGATGGATCACAGATTAATATATGTTTAAAGGGATGGATGAAAGGAGCTTGGCTGGCAGTCAGTCAGCTGATTGTAAAGTTTGTCATCCTTTTTTTATTAATTTTTAATATTTTCAAGTTATGAAGAAACTTATGACACATCACGTGACTTCCCTGTTGACACAAATAGTAATGTGCCTTAACAAAATTCAACTGATTCTTTTTGAAAATCGAGAAAGTAATCGATTTTATTATAATAAACTTATTTAAAATAAGAGATATACTGCAATGTTCTACTGCCAGAGTGCCGTATACAGCTTTTTGAAAAGTATTTTTTCCTTTTTTTGGCATTTTACCAAATAAAAGCAAAACAATAACGAAATCTTTACAAAGTTCCTATTTAACAAAAGTCAAAATAGGAACTTTGCGAAAAATAACAATAACACAAATCGCTTAAAAGGCAGACGCTCTCGTACTACTGACGTCAACGCATAGATTTTCACAAGACCACCGAACCGATTCATCGATTTAGTTGCGATTATGTATTGTCAATCCCTATAAGTAATCGTTCAGTTTTACGCATCAAGTATTTGGAGAAAATTCTATTAATTTATTTGTTAAATTATTAGGATATATTATCGATTTGCAATATTTGCTTAAAATTTTAAAAGCAACGATTATTGTGATTTTGCAATGATATAAATTAAAAATTAAAAATATATTTTATAAAATATTATCATAAATAGTATGGGTAAAACGGAAAATGCCAAGTGTGTGGTAATCACAGAGTAGGTACTTTAAAATATAGGAAATACAATACCTATCAAAGGAATTCAACAAAGCTAAGCCCACCATAATCAATATTGATTTAAGTAACCGTATTTTTATCGATAACTTTGTTTATTAGATATGTACTTTGTCTGACTAATCTCATCAGACTAGCAGCCGTTTAAACCCAACTCCTATTTTTAACCGACTTCAAAAAAGGAGGAGGTTCTCAATTCGTCGGTATCTTTTCTTTATTTATTTTTTATGTATGTTCAGCGATCATTCGTTACTGCGTTGACCGATTTCGATAATTATTTTTTTTGTTTGAAAGGTATTACTTTCAGAATGGTCCCATATAAATGTGGTTGAATTCTGATTATGGGATCTTTATGAAAATCATCAAACATTGCATGAACTCCGTACCACGCCAACTGATTTTAGTATCTATCTTCTAATATCTTTGCCAAATGTGAACCGATTTTGATGATTCTTTTTTTAATGAATAGCTTACACTTCAAAGATACTATAATCAAACACTTTTGAAAAAAAATTCACCCCTAAGGGTGGAAAAATAGGAAATGAAATCGGTGTTTACCAGTTAAATTATGTTTGCACTCGTAAGATTTGTTTTGAATAGGATTTTTCACTAAAATAGATGAAATAAGTTAATTTTATAAAAAAAATAAAAACCGACTTCAAAAAACTAAAACGCTAAAAATAATCTTAACACTTACGTACCTAATCAGTTACTTTTGGAGTCGGTGCCTGTCGATGAGAGATTCTATGTTTTCGTTTGCACCGACTTCAAAAGTAACTGATTAGGTACGTAAGTGTTAAGATTATTTTTAGCCTTTTTGTTAAATGACATAGGCTACAAACACAGTTAATACTTACCTTGTAAAGTTTTGATTACAGTAGGAACCTTCTTAACTTAAGGTAATTTCTTAACTTTTATTATTACCTTGCTCTCTACGTATGAATCACCATCTCTGACACAAGGAAGTGGATTGAACGAGCAGTGAGTGACCTCTACAACTCGGTTTCACTCTATATGGATTAAATTACTCTGTTAAGGCCATCAAGTGCTTGCGTCTGTAAATCAATGCGCACTTGAGCACGCGTCTGCGAGATGTTCTATTCTAAATCAATCGTATGCGTGCGGCTTGAGTTCTCAAGCATGCGATAGATCCATTTTCTTCCGCGTATACGCAGCTACTACATGGCCGCTTAATATTCTCTTCCGTGACTTGTTAAGGCACAACAGGGTAAGTATTGTGTGTGATTATGAAATAATTTTCAATTCTGTCAGGTCTAGAAATAAGTAACATATATATGCGCCAGACAACATACTAACTTACCAGTACAAGAAAACAATACTGTCAATATTATAAAATATTGACAGGCGCGAATTACCGCGCTTCTAATTACTTATTAACTGACTTAAAGTATATTATTTAAATTAAGTACCTACTCGTTTATGATATAATCTATTTCACTTGAAAAGGTTTCGACTTCATCAGATGGGAATCGAACCCATGTCCATTTGCTATAATCTTCGAACTAACCTACAAAAGTAAGTCATTATATAATCTTGTCGTATCTTTCAGTCTTTAATCCATTGAATTTTGCCTCTTTAAAAGTAAATATTAGAATGAATAATTAAACAAGAATCCATCCCAATGAAAGCCAGAGATGAAAGCAGGGCTTATGTAAGTTCGATTCTTGTTTGACACTAACGTGTCCATACAACTTGCGTTCCCTTAATCTGTTTTATTCTGACTGCAAAATAGATTAAATAAGTCGATTATGTATTAAAGATAAAGAACATTATAGAAGGTCCTAGTATATTAAGTAGTACATATATTAAATAGATCTACGATTAGATACCTAAGTACTTAAGTTCCAACGCAAGCAGTAGACGCACCACCGTTGCGAATGCGTTATTTTTAAGAAAACCTTAAATAACGTAAGCATAGTATATTTTTGCCTCATTGCGTATTTGTAGGCAAAATAGAACACAAAGTAATGGATTTAAATGGACGATTAGATAAAGTAATCCAACCTACGACGTACGGCTCTATAAAACTACTTAATAAACATAATAATAAATACTAGTTAAGTTAAGTTCTTATGGTTTAGGACTAGGTAGGTAATAAGCACAGAATAATATTTTGTCTGAAGATATACTTAAATAGGTACTATAGATAGAATATTATACTTACCTGAACATTTGTTACATTACAGTGAATTTACACAACGTTGCTTGTAAGTTAGCTTTATAGTGACTGGACTGACTGACTAGGTTAATTAATTGGAATGTACAAAATTAATCTCCGTAACAAAGGCCAATAAGACCGCTCTAGGTTAAGCCGACCTCGGTCAATTTCACAAGTTTTGCGTGATATCTTCGTTTACGAAAGGCGAACGGCAACACTCGTAAGTTAGAGCGTTGCGTCAATGAGTAATAATTCTCGTAATTATCCGGCAGATTTGTCGTATTCGAGTTTATTGCATTTAAAATAAGATCGAGTTTCGTGTGATATTTAAAAACCGAACTAGTGTGAGTCAGGCTCGCATACCGAGGGTTCCGTACTTGTACGTTGATTTACCCCATTAAGCTCGCCAAGCTCGGAACCCTTAGCGTGAGCCCTAGTCACACTTGGTGGGTTTTATTAAATCTATTGTTTTTCTTTAGTACCTTCCTAGAACGCGTACTTCCTTGACGTTTGACAGCGTAAAACAAACGTTTTTATAGGAACCCTTTTTAAAGTTTATCCATTTAGATTTAAAGTAAAAATATTACGCTATAGTAGACATTTTCAACCGACTATCTATTTACATCTACTAATTATTCTTTAGTTCAAAAACTACAGTTTCATACGGTGTTTACTTACTAAATACTGTTGCACAAAACATAGAATCCTATGGTCTCGTTGGTTACGTAGTAACTATTATATCTAATCTTTAGCCCTTTTGGTTACGGAACCCTAAAACATGGTTTTCTTGCAGTTCCTCGATGATGTCCTCGAGATTAACAAGGTAGTAGGGAGCCTACTTTGTGATTGTGACATAAAACTTCCGCGAGTGGATATGCGTTACGTTACGTGATTGGTATCGTTGTGATCAGTATAAAGAAAATGGGAAACAAATGTTAACGGCTCGAAAAATAATGGGCTACGCGTATAGTTGCTAGACTGTGGTGACCATGGCACCAAAAATTGATTAAACTATTAAGCCTGATTCGCCAAGCATGCAAAGGGTTCCGGGTTCGATACCCAATTTGTGTCTATTCAGAAAACGAACTATTCTTATTTAGCTCAAGTAGATAACGATCCTGGCAAAATTCATTGTCTGGTACCTTGTAACACAAGCACGTTGACATGACGTCACTTCTCAGTAGCATTAAACGATGTCAAATATAACTAACTTATATGTTTTTTTAAAATATTATTTTAGACCATACACGAAATTTACAAATCACCGATAAAACAAACAAACAACACTCAATTCAAAAAAATATTTTTTTTTAAGTTGTAATTTAGATTTTATACGTACAGCGTTAATATTTTGTGTTAGTCTATATTCTCAGCAAGTTATACCTAGGTATTTACCTACATACCTAAAATAGCAGACGTAACAGTAGTTTCGGTTTTTAATTAGTAGTTTAATAAGTATCTATAGTTTCCAGCGATAAGACTTTCATTCTTTATGTTTTATCAATCATCAAGTTTCTAAATAAAAATAAAGATTACAAAAATAAATGAATTTGATTAAAAATATACTATTTTAAAAGTATACCTGAGATTATTGTGTAGTGTTCAAATCTTATGATAGTTGTTCATAAAGACAGAAAAATAAATGATATTTGAATGGAAATTTCTAAAATTTTATGTTATTTCAGCATTTTTTTTCTGCTTTATATTGTAAGAAAGTAAAAAAAGTATTTAACCCATGTGCAAATAGACCATATCTTCAATTAAATGTTAAAATCGAATTGTCAGGATAACTTGCAATGGAATAAGAACTAATCTTTTAAAATCACGTATTATTTTGTTTTAATTAATATTATTCACGTCTTTACAATCAGAGAACAATATGTACGGAAATAAGTACGACGATTTCAAGGACGGCCTCTTAGATGAAGTTAAAGATTTGGTAATGTTTACAATTGATTAGGCAAAGGTAACTTTTATTTTGGAATAAACACGCAAAATTCCAAACATAGGTTTATTTCCTTTGCAACAAAGCAAATAGTTTACCAAAAAAGTTTTTAATATTAGGTATTTTATCACTTAATCAGGTGAATAAAGCATTTTATCTAACTAAGTAACGAGGAACCAGCGAACCACGACGTAAGGTCACTTCAAGATGGGCTAACAAGCCCACCTCTTACTTGTGCTAGGATTTTAAAATAGGAAATAAATAAAACGTAAAAAACGCCTTGATGGATTATTGTTTTGGCTATCTAGTAGCCCATGCATCACTAAGTTTGAATTCGAGCTTCAACGAAGTTTGTTCCCCCTAACCCCGCTAAAATTACTTATAGATGATTTTTTACTTACTTACCTCTTTAATTTTTAATTTGGTTACGTGTACCTAGCTATAGTAAAAGACTTTAAAAATGACGGACTTATTCTCGCCAGCATTATTAAGACAGAGCGATGATATTGTAATATCGTTGCGAATTACCTAATAAAGGGGTTTTAAAGATGTGGAAAGGGGCTAAGTTTTCAAAGAGAAAGAAAACTCTTAACGTCCTGGATGATGCGAACTATTTAGAGAAATTTGTCAATTTTAGATTAGGTAAGTACCTTCTTCATAAGGGGTTACATTGCGAAGGGGTGCCAAATTTTAAAAATAAGATCTAGGTAACAATATAAAAAAGTGTCTAATCGTTATTATTTTTATTAATCGTATGTTACAAAAAAATATTACTTGAAAATATCCGAAAATAAATCAATAGAGAGACTAGGTACAAAAGCCAACAAGGACCTTACGCAGTGCACATACGGTATATATTCTGTGATACAGTGCAATTTCTTCATGAATGAGTTAATTATCCACGCGTACGATTTTTAACCGCGGATAGGAATAATTAAATTTGTAAAAAATGTTCTTTGCATAGTTCGATTGAGTTAGGTACTGTTTCTGTCTGAAAGTCTGAGCCACTCCTAAAGATTTGGCACCCCTTTGCAATGTAACCCTGTATACACCTGTAGAGACTAAAGATTACTAGATTAAAACTAACCAAGTGCGTCGATAACTACTTAATTAAAATAATCTTAAAGTTAATGAAATCAGACCGATATGTCATGGTCGCGTATTTTTATCTTCACTTCATTAGTTAATTTGGAGCTAGCGCTTTAAGCGTGCCAAATCTATCCTGCGTGGTGCTCTTTTAACTTCGCATTGCAAGTTAAGTTTTTTCAAAGATAATTAACTTTTTAATACAGAGACTAATAGTGACGTGCATGCTTTTGATGGGTAGGTAATAGTTAGGTACGCAGTAGGCCGACGGTTAAAATAAATTTTTAACAAGGTAGTATAATAAATTAAGTTAATTTACTCAACAAAATTTCAACATAGACTGTAAAAATTTTGATAGTTTTATGATGATGAGATGACGTGTTACTATGTAATTTATTCAGTTTTAAACGTGTAACTAATTTAGTAGGTACCTACCTACTACGTTTTATTAGTGTCAATGATCTTATCTGATGTAGATTAGTAACTTTCTATCGGCAACGACGCAATTTGATAAGCATGCCTTTTTTGTTTATAAACAAAAACAAAAGAGTTGAATTATTAGAAAATTAATTTTAAGATTTTTACTAAAGATATAAATGAATGCTTTGTCTGCCAAATGAAACTTTAAAAAAAAGTATATTGCGCGTAAAGTGCATGGTAAATTATATGTTAAAAGGTAACTATAGATGCAAGTTAAGCGCATGCAAGCAAAATTTAATTTGTTTATATGACGACGATTAAAAATGATAAATTTTTAAATACATCATTTACTTAAAGTAATGTTCGAAATAAGTGGTAGTCACCGTATTTATACCTATATCGTAGATTGGACTTTAATTTACTTCGCTTTTGCTCGGAAAATCAGTTCAAGTACCTAGGTACCTAAGTACTCCTCAAAAAATCAAAACTAAAAGTTGGTTCAGTATTAAGTAACACCAACTGCTTATCAATAGTCTAGGTTTGATCACAGGTTGACAGGATAACAGGTGTTCCACTGACCGAGTTGACTGTTTTCCTGCGCGTCCTCGCACCGCCCGACCACTCTGATCACAGCGTGGCCCGCCAGCCGAGCGCAAATCAGCATCGCCGGCGCCCGAGGGTCCACATCCGTCGCCTCAGCAGGCATCCGCTCGCCGCCATCGTAGTCCGTGGGAGGCCTCATCACTGCACTTAAATCACCAAGTCACTGCACAACTCCAGCCAGTCCAAGTTCCGAACCTACCAACTAACAGTCTTTCACGCACTGAAAGAAACGCGTATGGTCATCTACCACCGAACCGAAACGCGAGGCGCCTGGGTCCGCGGCGGCACTCTGGTAAATTCGTGCGCCGCATTCGCAACCAGCTTTTATATCGTTGCCAAAACAAAGACGCGTGGTGTGCGACTGAGAGCGGAACAATAACAAACGTGCGTCTCTCTCGGTGCGTCTGCTGCGCAGTTGACGCAAGTAGTTTGGCGGAAACGTAGATAATAATTAAGTACATGGTCCCCCATCGGATGGGTCGAGCGTCACGGATCCTGGTACAAAGAGGTTTCCGCTTCACCAGACAGTCCTCGTTTTCAGTGCGCCGTATTGACACGTTTTCAGTATTATTGTGATCTTATCAATGTATTGTTTGCATCGCGTCATCGTTTGAATGAGCGATTGTCGATGCACTCGATGTGAAAGGCTGAACACGATTTTCCAGCCTAATTCACAATGTGCCTTCACTAAACTCGCATATCACAGCAATTTATTGCAGGTAAATTAGATGCGTGGACCTGATTGCGGCAATTTAAAAGTTTTCGTTTCAAACGAGCGTAAATCATGCCGGCTTTCCCTGTTGTCGAAGTGGCTGGGTCGGTTGATAGGTGGTTACGTAACACTAGATTGGCAGAACAGACAAAGATGCGTGCAGAACGTCTCATGAATGATGTCTGATTATATCTTTATAGAGCGATAATAGGCAAGAATATCTATATTAGATTTCACCCGATAAAATTCTCTAGCGCAGAATAAAAAATATGCTACGGGATTCGCATTGCGCGCATGATTCCTAAGTTCAGTTCCCGGTCTTTCTTTCTTCTTTCCCGGATGAACTTTTTTGGTAGGTAGTAAGTAAGTAGTAGTAAAAATAGAGATTTTTTTGTAACTTAAGTATTGCCTTGATAATATCATAAATATTGCCAACATAGTATTAAGTATGGGTGCTTAAAGCTCAGTGGCTGCAGCACTACTACCAAAGTAGTTATTACCAAAGTTAAGCCTAGGTACTACGCCGCGGTTGTTGTTATTGGATTGGTGACCATTCCAACAATATTTAGTGCATTTATCACAAGAATTATATTGTTATACTAGTATAACAATATAATAAAGCACGGACTAGGCTTCATGACTAGTCGTGAAGCCTAGTCAGAGGCCTTAGGGCGGCTTAATAACATCTGACAGTAAGGTTAAGTGACGCTGGCGTAACAACACCTTTCCACCACTTCGCACTGGGCCCGCTGTTAGAGTATGGCCCAAACTACCTCAAAGTTGAGGTGAGGCCTGCAGTGAGACGTATATAAAGGCATACATTACTTTAGTTTATGTATGATAATAGAATTTAAAAAAAAAAGTTTGATGTAACAGAACCTTCATAATTTGCACCCGATCGCAGTAAGCTTGAAATGTGAAAGCTTCAAGGGAACAAGCTTATTAGTAGGAACGACCTTAGTACATAATGCATCAAACAAAATGGGACTTAACAATACTTAGGTACATGTCAATTACAAACCATTTAAGAAATAGTTATTGCGGAAATAATATTTCCTGTTACCATACTAAGGCAGTGTAGGTAAGATATAGGCAGGACTGTGGAATACTGTGAATACCTATTACCTGCTGAAAATTAATAAAACATGATTGATTGAAGACAACAACACAAGCAACAGTACTTAAATAGTAAAATAATGGTAAAACCATAACTTTTTCTTATAAAATTTGTTTGTTAAAGTTATTGAAGTGTAGAGACCGGTAGAGTTAACTGCAGAAGTTTACCTCTTTTAGAACTAATATATGAAACATATTATATTAAAACTAAAACAAAAAGCTTTAGATAAAATATGGGCTGACTATCAAAACATCAAAGCTTTATTGCGTCAATCATAAAGTTTTGCGTCCATAATGTCGCCCGATCAACGCACTGTCTCGGTTTGTTGGCCAAACGAAGACGCAGAATTTCAGCTGTAAAACAACCTTGAATTGCCGCCAAAAACTATTATTCCCATGTCCCGGGCTACGATTAAAACGGTTAGCACTTTATTTTGTTTGCAAATAAACAGGGAAGTTTGTAAAATTCCCAAAACATTATAGCTGATGTTTTCTTAGTGCTAATTCTGAAGGTAGACGTAAACAAATGAAAACGAAAACAAAATTCTACGCATCTTTTAAAGTAGGTACTTACTGAAACAATAATATAGGTAGGGCTTAAAAAATTGGCCAATTTTATTATATAGGTCACACCACAGACGACGTAGGAAAGGGTAGATCCTACTTTTCCTCTGGAACCTGAAGTGTGAAGGTATCTAAATAGTGTTTGCTGCATCATGATTATTAAACTCTGCAATTAACCATGACAGGAGACATAGTGTGGTCTTACATTGCAAAGAAAATTTTAGCAATGTTACTACATTTTTGACTTCTTTTGTTATCATTTCGTAGTTTTCCAAACATATTTGAATTTTCCAGGAATGTACAGTAGTTTCTTTTATTTAATAGTTGCATAAAGCGAGGCCTCGTGTCTACGGCTATTAACTCGCACGACCTACATTTGTGAACATCTGCTTTGTATTTATTGAGAAATTTATTACTACACACATCAGTGCGCGGAAAATTTAACCTTATTCACCTACTTTTACACAGAACATTAACATTTCTTTAAATGTCGAAAGCGATGAGTGAATTAAACCGTAAGTAGCTCAGTCTGGTTTTGTTAAATTCTGATACACAATGACCAGCGTCATAAAAACGTATGTATGTGGCAATATTTTTCATAACATTCGTTGTTCCTTCAATTTTTATACCATTTTCATCTTAATATCGTAGATCCTCCTAACCATAATTTGCTTCGACTACTTGTAATTAGTCTTAAACCATGTAAAGCGAGGTAACTAGTATACTTGCATACAAGTAACTAGTACTAAAAGTCCTCAAGGGGGCTGTGCTAAGGGTTAAGGGTGACCTTCAGGTATTTTTTTTCAGGTTTTTGCTTTTAAATCTAATATCTGTACGAATATTAGCATTATGCTTACTTCTGATAAAATATTCTACTTAGTTAACTTAATTAGATAGGGCCTGTATTCTGTAAAAAAATCTTTTTTTACCAATAAATATAAGAACTTGCCTGAAAGTTCTTCTAGGACTCTTTACTTTAGTGCGATCAGCTATTGCGCAAGCGTGAATAAGAATTAATACAGGACGTTGGTTTTTACTTTTACAAATTAACTACTAAACGATCAATCAAACGAAACTATAATTCTTAAACAAGGTTTGCAATTAGGAATAGTGCACTAGTCAGGAAAACAAGCGCTTTGTCGACGCGCGCCCTCACGCGGTCAGTGACGCATAGAATTTTCCGCGCAGCGTCCGCTGACATTTCGCAGAAGTTTTTTCCATCGCAGAGTTTGAGGTCGATCCTTTGTGCTATTTCAGGAGAACCTGGACTCGCGCCAAACACCTCGCGCGGACTTTCGACGCAGTTCAAACACGCGCTCCGATCTCTGGATAAAATACCTTTAATTATAATCCTTCCTTCTTCAACATACGCTTCAGATTGATTCGCTCTTACCAAATTTCAATTCTTGGGACCGTTCATACGAATTTTCTTTGTTTATAAATGTTATAAATGGGTGTATTGCCACGCGGTGTGTTGTTTTTCCAGTCATTGTTTTGCTTCTAAATAAACAGGTAACTCAATGTTAAGGCTTAAATTCACGATGTTGATGAAAATAAATTGTAACGATGTTTACCAAACGCTTTGATAGGTTTAGGAAAATGTAAAATGTTGAAGACGAGCTTTCATTAATAGCTAAAACTCTACGTAGCAGATGACTTCTACTTATAGTATATTTATTGATTATACAAGAGGATTCCGGGTCGTTGAACTTCGGTATAAAAATAACTCTTTCTTTCGACAGAGACAAATAAATGTTTGTAGAAGTCAAGGCAAAGTCTGTTAATAATACCTAATACTTAAGAATACGAGTCCTCGTAGAAGATTTGCTTTCCACATTCCACAACAGACGTATCTGCTACATCTTTTGCTGACAACGAAAAATATATATATAAGCGGCAGACAAAACACCAATTGTCATGGTCTCAAATGGGTAGAAATTTAATAAGACGACAGAAGGAAATAGTATCAAGTCTGTGCATGCACGCACACATAAAGCTTTAGTTTGCAGGTACGAGTAGGTTTGTGCTAGGTATTCAATGAGAGACATAAAGACAATGATAATAGTTTTAATATATGTTCAAGTGGGCGCGGGGTCCGCTTGCTGGGCCACCTGCGCCGCGGCGCAGCAGTGCAGCATGAGCGCCGTGAGCGCGCACGCCCTGCCCTCCCCGCCGTCTGCGTCGGTTCCGCTACTCGCGTCTTCTGCCGATAATTCTTCGCGGACTGCTTGCAGCTAGAGAAACAAAACACTACGCTTTACCATCTCGTAGCTTTCGTAGTCATTCGCCAGCTGCATAATGTTTTCGTAGCTGTCAGGTCCCACGGTATAAAATTCCCTTTTCCGTAGCCAGCTACGTGTTACGTAGCTAAATAAATGTGTTAAGTAGTTGTAAGCAAAAAATAGTTTAGACATTTTATCTTTAAATTTTATTATTTAAATTTATTTTGATGAATAATACTTTTAATAGAACCAAAGGAACCGAGTGACATGAGAGTTTCAAAGGCGTAGTCTTTCTTGATTACCTGCAGAACATAATGCAGAGCTTGGCAAATGCAGAGTAGGGCACCCTCCGACAAAATGAAACGAAAAGCAAAGCTGCCGGCAGCGGATGGAAAAGAATAGCCGAGGATTGAGCTCATTGCGTGCATTGGGAGAGGCCTAAGTCTGATAGTCTAGCAAGACTGACTTGGGCTGATTGTGATTGTGCGAACTGTGTACTGTTTTAGTGTGGTCGAGACGAGAGTAAAAAATCAATAACCAGGTTTAGAGATAGATTGTCTGTATAGATAGATAGATAGATATTCTTTATTGTTCACCATACAATTACAGAAAAAAACACATTTAGAATAGTTCTAATTCAGGTAGAGGACAGTTGAAAAAAAAAGAGGGGGGGCGGGAGCTCTGATGAATTCCAAAATATAAAAGGTCGAAAAGTTTATTCCATATTGCTGCTCATTCTCTTTTTTGCTCGATGGTGTTCAGTAACTCACCATCTCGTGTATCTGGCCGGCAGTCAGCTTGGCGGCGAGCTCAGGCGCGCAGTCCCTCGCGGCCGCGAGCAGCGCGTCCGGGGGCAGAGCGCTGCGCAGCGCGGGCTGCAGCATGGCGCCCACGCCGCCCCTCGCCAGCCACGTCGCCCCGCACCCCGCGAAAGGGTTGCCCACCGGCTCCAGAGACTGCTTCCTTTGCGTTACAAGGGCTGATCGTGAAAAATGTAGACGTCTCCGTCCTTCTCAGAATAATTTAATTGTGTCTAGCGATATGGGGACAGTTAGCTTCAAAACTAAACACCTAAAAGAAACAGAGTAGGAATCGCAGTCACATTAAATCAAGGAGGGCATCTAGAAGATCATCAGACAAATATTTGGAAGAAGAAACATTGCTAGTCGATAAAAGGTTTTTGATTCATGCATGTTGTTCATATGCTAAGGTTACAGAGTTAAATAATAATTACCTTGGAGTATGGCTTGGTGAAGGTGGTAGCGACCTCGAAGACGAGCAGGTTTTCGGGGCGGAGAGCGAGTGCGCAGAGCCGGCGCGCCTGAGCCCCGCCACCAGGGCGCTCATTGCGCCGCCACCTGTCGCGATAAACCTGGTATGTATACCGCTTTAGAGCCTAGCAACTTGACACTTTTAGTATAGGTGGTCGATCAGCAACTTGTAAGCTAAAGAGGTCGACAACAGACCGTCGAGCTCCACCCCCCTTACCTTGGACAATTTGACTAATAAGACAGCAAGTGAAATTAGGCTGACTTAAAAATTTGCTGTCTGATTATGTTTTAAAATCACAGATAAATTGTAACCGCCAATTATTGGTATTCAATTTAATTCAATTTATTATTAGTCATTTTAAAGAAGGCAAATGCGCAGACCATTCACTCAATAGAAAGTTGGTGAAATGATAATAATTGGCAGGTGGGAACACTAGGGCGGTGGCCAAAGCGTTGCTTACCTTTCAGAAGTATTTAACTTTTTGACAGACCCTGTGTGATGGTACTTAACACCTTTGATAAACGTTGATGCTCACGTATGATCAAGAGGTGGTAATAAAGCATGAGTGAATTTGTTCCACCGATATGTACTTTCGCTTAGGCGAACAAGCTGGTGCAAGTCAGCAATGCTAAACGCTATTCACCTATACTAAAAGCGTCTAGTGTGTCAGTCTCTGGGTGTTGCGGAAAGTCGTAGGTTAGCAAGATTCCAAGGAGGTAGGGTACACCGCAGGGATTAGGACTATTAGGGATGGTTCAATAGGTACCAAAGACATTTACCTTATGGTTTAACCAGATAGCAACAACAACTCCAGTACATATTTTCTGTTAAATGATTCAGTAGGCTAGTATAGTTGATAGCGTACACAGTGTAATATTTGAATTTATTATTAGGTTCACTGCAACAAGTTTGTTTAATACAGTTATAAGACAAGTTGCATGGAACTGAAATAATGCTGTTATGAGTTTGTAACAAAAATGTGTACATACAGTAAATGTATGTCAGATTACAGAAAACTAGGTAGGTAGTTAGAGATATATTGCAATGTTTGTTTGTGAAATAAAACACTAATATAAAATACTTGAGTGGCCATTCTTAGATAGGTACGTTAAACAGAGCGTTAAAGGACAAACCAGTTGCTAACAAAGTAATTAATTAGAACCTACATTAGGAAAAGTTGAAAATATAATATAACTCTTATAGATTTTTGTAGTCATAAAGTATTCACTTATTTTTGTGGTCAAATGTGTTACATATTATCATTAATTTGTTCTAATTTCCATCACCAGATAAGCATTGTTTGGTCATTAGGTTGTTGTGAGTATGATTGTGTTCACATACTAAACTTGTACGTAAGAACACACGCACACACACAAGCCAGTCCTTGCGCTTGATACTCTGCTATCTCTACATTTCTCAAAAACCCTCTCTACAAAGAAAATTCGTACCTAAAGGTTAAACAATCGCCAACTTAGTCTCAAATAAACCAGCAGCGAATCATCATTTTCTGTATTCATAAGAAGCGTCGAGAAGGTCAACGGGTAGATAAGTCTAGCATCAGGGCGATGTAACTAACAAAGAAAAATTGCATAGCGACCTTCAAAATACCTAGTAAAAGTAATAAGTTACTACCGCAAAGTAATGAGGGCTTGGTTCCTTAATGTTATATTTAAGCACCAATAGTTTTCCTTAGTTTACAAAGGAAACCCAATGAGTATGCATAATTATTTACTACGTTAAATAGTGATGTAACATGGCATACAAGCATCCGCTTTTTATGCGGAACGTATACATATCCGTATATGCAGATACACACAACTGTAACTTAAACTGTTCCAATTTTTGTATTTGTATACAATTTATTATGGTTTAATTACGACAAAGACCTAAAGTTACATACCATCATACAACCTATACGATAAACAACGGTTACGATGCATCATCCGAAATCCTAACATAGTATAATAGCAGCTAATAGCTTTTTGTATCCTAGGTAGTTTGTTTTACATAAAACAGAGGACAAGCTGAAGGTCTATCTAGCACGATACATAAAAAGGAGCACAGATACACGTGACATTTATGGAAAGGGGACCATGATGTTTAACAAGGAGACCCAGGAAACGCACAGATCCAGACTTAAATATGTGGTAGAAACCTGAGATTAACTGTGAGCGAGTTGATAGCTTCAAGTACCGTTAGCTACACGGTAAGCACCGCACTTGTCAGCATTCGAATAATTCGTCTGTGTGTATGAAAACAAAAGAAACAATATTAAATTAGAGAACTCTCAAGGACTATCTATGGAATGAAAATAAAGTGCCAATTGTGAATAAGATAAATATTAAAATTTAAGGAAACTTCATTTTTTTTATTATTTAAAACTCATTTTACACAGTGAATAAAAAATTCAGAATTTCAATAAGTAGGTTTGGTACAAGGTGTACCGCACACTTGTTTAGTACATTAATAAATTTAATGGCTAAAATATGTTTCTAAGCGCAGTGTAAAATATTAGTTAAAACCAAAATATCTTAGATCGATAGATTTATCCGAATGCATCACATCCCTAATAATTATAACAAAACATATAACAAATACATATTGTTGAGTTAATTAATGAATCCAAATTTTTATGTTCTACACTTTTTAATTTAAGAGTCAAACTTATTGTAATCTGACCTTCCTCGTGGACGTCCAGGGAATCCTTCCTTTCGGGCTCGTCATCGGAGTCAGGGTCAGCAATGGAGTCCGCCTCTGTCATGGTCAGCTCGGGCGGAGGGCAGTTGAGAGACGATGTTTCTACGGATAAAAATGTTGTTCAGCTGAGAATACATAATCGTTGATAATTAGGTGGTAAAACGCTTGACCACGATCTTAGATGCGACAAGTAAAAAAGTAAAGTATGCCAGTGTATAGGCATATTTTACATATAGTATACACATCCCACTGCAGGGCACAGGCCTCACCCCAACTATGAGGTGGTTTGGGCCATACTTCAACACGCGGGCCCATTGCGGATTGCTAGAGGGATGTTTTATAGGACTGTTATTTCAGACCCAGTATCGTCTCAATCATTCCGACGTTTATTAGATTAGCTCAGTTCTATCACAGTCAAAAGATCATAAATTATAATTATTATAAATTAAATAGTAGAATATGATACCTAAGAAAAAAAAACATTCGGTGTTTACATCAAAAAATATTTTTTCAGAAAAATGCTGAACTTAATTTGTTTTCTAGTAATCTGTTCCTTTGTTACACAGCACGTAATTACACTAATTGGCAACATTTAAACGCATTGTTTGCCAATGAACGTAACAGTGAAAACATGTAGAGTTCACGCACATAAGGAAAAACACGGAAAATATAAGTGCCTAATTGACAAAATTGTTATAAGTAACGAACGAAAAGATGCCATTCTCGATTTGTAAATACAATATTATCTTACGCGGAATATAGCATAGCTGATTTTATTATTGTTTTTAATTGGATATAATGTACGGAAATAAAAATTAATAGAAAAATAGGCAGGTAAGTAAACGTTAACTAGCAAACGTCTTTAATGCAGTGCAACAGGTACATCAGGTATATCAGCTTCATGCTGAAACTTATAAGAAGGAAAAGGTAAGACTATTTATTAGTCTTTGCCCGAGGCGAGGCTCTGTACATGCGAATTTTGGTTTGTCTTAAAAAAATACTTTATAGATCTCTAATTCAACGCGTGATGTACTAAGTCTTTAGAAATATATAGAGAGCAGAGACTTTCTGATGGCAGATATAGTAAGTCGGGTTGCTTCTTCTTCCATTGCGAATCAGTATAAAAGTACTTAGTTCCTAAATATTAATTACTACATACGTACCTAAATATAGATTTAGCAAATACTTAGGTCCATATTATTTTTTAATAAATTAATATTTTTGCACTAAAGCTCAGTTTCTATCATGAATGGCGAGAAGCAGGTTGGTGTTAGCGCATTGCAATATGGTCAAGTGGAGCATTCTTTCGCCTTCCGCGTCGGCATTCGCAACGTTCACGCAACAGCCTCTAAATTTTACATTGCCGGATTGCTGGCATGCTCGTCGTGTGTAACGTGTTACTTTATTTTATTGTGCACTTGAGAACTATTACACTAATCATATACTTCGTGTTGCTTAACAACCATAATTCAATTTGCGTTGTGTTATATTGACATGATATGACTGTAATTGTTCTCATGTCATAATACAGTATTGTAACTTTTATCGTCTTTACATGTATGTTAGTAATAAATAGCGATTTAATGACGATGGTATCTCTGAGGTTCCGTGAGGCAATTATTTTTTATTTATTCGCGAAGGTTGAGGAATCTCGCAGAGACTTTTATAATTTCAACTAAAGTAAGTAAAGTTACAATAAATAGTTTGGGTGTTTTGTGTCATTAGATTTAATTTTTTTGTTTATTTTTAGTATTTTAATGTTAATAAGTGCTAAGTATCTTTATTATAGTTAATATTATATCAGTAGGCTAAGTATTTATTTATTCCTCAACGGTTTATAATTACAAACCTAAATTAAAAAAACAAAGTTTATAATGCGAAATTTACCACTGAAAAGGCTTATTTATTTCAGTCGACAACTTTTTTATCGATATTTATTCAAGAAAATATCGAGCGAAAAATAATTTCCTCTATTTAGACTTGCGTTGATGGCCGAAGGTCGCCGACCGTATTAGCCGGTTTGGTCGTTACAGCGAACCGTACGAAGCAAAACATTTGGCCCGATTTCAAAGAGAACAACATCGCACAAATAAGTAAATTTTATTCCCTTTTGAAGGAAAAAAGAAAATTAAGAGCAGTTAAAATTGTATTTGCTTACTCTTTGATGTTGACGATTTTCTTTGTTTTTTCAAGACCGGGTAAAAGAAATCCTGTGAAAGGATGTTTACTCGAACATAAATCAATAAGGTTTTAAAATAAATTGCCGGACCTACAAATTGCTATAATTATGTACGTATAGATTAAGAACATTTTCATTAAAGTACAAAGATAACAGCCTAGTCGTCTCGATAGGCTACTGAATCTGAACGCATCACTACAAAGTAAGTATTAAATTGTTCATGTTATCAAACTATGGAATTCAGACGGACACTATAAAATTTTTACTGATACGTGTGACCGCGAGGGTGATTTGAGCTTTACCGATTATTTAAATAAATAAATAAATAATCATTTATTTCGGACATCTAGATCCATAATTGTTAGTAACAGAGTAACTTAAGGCTAGTGTTAGTACATAATAAAGTAATAGTTGAAAACATTAAAACATATTATGCGCCACGCGGTCACCTAATTTGGCTTACTGTGTTTAGCTGAATATTGAAGATAAAATGGTAATTTCTTCTGGATACATTTGATATTGCATCTTCGATCGCAAATGTGTAAGAAAGTAGGATTAATATACTGGGAAGACGTGAATCATCAGCGAAGTCGGACCGTACTTAGGTCATTCTAAAAGTTTCTGGATTCTGATAAATAAGACTAGATATAGACTTATGATACACTTTATGTTTTTCAAAGATACTTATGACCTCGTATCACTATGTTGCGTTCGCTGGAGACAAAAGCAGTTGGGCCAGTTTTCCTTAGGGACTTCTTCAATGGGTTTGTGGAATGCATTCACCGTCGATTTAGAGCTCGTAAAAACTGTGCACATAACATTACATACACTGTGCTCTAAACACGTCTTATTCTTAATCTCATCTAAAAAAAAAACCTTAATAGGGCACTATTCGACACGCAATAGTTTCTGGCCTTCCGTTAAATCATGCGGTAACCATCGAGTGCAAAGTTTCCGAACCTTCAGTTGCACATGTAAAATGTCTTGAACTTTGCTCATTGCAATGCCTAATAAGTACAATACAATTTTCTAATAAGTATTGAAGTCACTAAATATCAATTGAAGTCTCTGGCAAATCTCTTGTTAACTTAGGTCTCGGCGAAAATCATGCACTTATTAAAAATAGTAGCATGTTCCCACGTTCCCAGAGAGTTCCATTTTCGAATTCCGTAATTTCTACTTTTATTTTTTATTGGTAGTGGCCATTTCCAGAAACTTTAATATGCCCCACTGTCTTTAGGCTAGGTCACAATGAGTCGACTACTTCGGCTTTTCTCGTTGAGGTCATGACCAGAATTCATCTGTTTCGGGAAATGCAATAATTTACGTGTTGACTTACTCACTAAAACTTGGCAAGTGCTATAGTGTAGGAAACATGAACAAAGAATGGCGATGACGTCAAAGCACGGCAATAACTTTTGTTCTTGACATTGTCACCTTTTCCTAAATATTATAATGGTTAAAGAATATATTACAGTTGCATGTAAATATCAAACATATATATATGCACCACACGCCAGTTGGTATGGTCTCGAGATAAGGCCTCGACAACGATATTTTTCGACAGGGGCGTTTCCCAGGACACACAGACAAGCAAGAAGAGTTTGTTTTCTGAATTGACTCAACTGGGATTCGAACCAACAGGGGCCTTGCCCTCCAGGCGAAAACAGTATTTTATTTATATTTACAGTTCTTACTCAAAAATCTCCTGTGCTAGACTAAAACCTTCAATCTTAATATTTTTATTAAATAAACATGTTTATTATGTATTTTAAAAACCTTTAATTCAACGACCGAGTTTGGCGCATTGGCGCATTGACCGCACACACGCGGGTGTCGGGTTGGATTCTAGGTCGGGCTATTTCAGTGAACACTCTTTTCTAAATTGGCTTGGAGTTGGGAGTGTTTTTGAGTAGAGACCGCGACTAGGCAAGCGCAGCGTGGTACCGGCACACTAACAAGGTGAAGCGACGATAAACGCAAGGCTGCTGGCAGAGGATGGAAAAGAATAGCCGAGGATCGGGCTCAGTGGCGTGCATTGGGAGAGGCCTGTCCAGCAGTAGACTAGCGGTGGCCGATTATGATGATGACGATGATAGGAATGGAAGAAAAAGAAAATTCAGGAAAAGAAAACCGTTGACTGGGTAACACAAGAATGTTCATTCCTAACTTCGATGCTAATCGAAGAGATGTCTGGAGTACCGATATATTTAAAAAATACTGGCTACACGAGCAAAGTAATGCGCAACTAATTATTGCTTTTAACCTAAATGATGTCATAAACACCTTGAAATAGAATTTCTGTTGCGTCAAATGTGTAACCGAAACGTTCCAAGCCAAGTCGCTTATCCGGCTGTTGAGAAAATTTGGAATACAATCTACAGATAGATTAAAAATAAGTGTATACATTGTTACTTTTAAAACAGTTGCCAAATTTAAGAAGGCGAAAGGGCTTTTTTAATACAAACAACTTTTACTAAAGAGTTAAACAAAAACATAAAAAAATGGTACTGCCCCATACATTGTCATCGCGTTAGTTTGTATGGAGAAATACATAATGAATAAACAATCTATTAACATTATTTAGCTAGCTACTCCATACAAAGTGACGCGCTTTTTTAATTTAATATTTTATGGAGCATCACCACACATTATCACGATTTCAATGTTGTTTCCATAGAAAACGTTGTTGTGTATTCGGAGAATTAGCAGATTCGTGGTTTTAAGGAGTTTACCGGAGAAGAAAGGTTCTGGAGTGGCGACCACGAAATGAATGATGCAGCTTGGGCTGGCCTCCCACTCGAAGGATTGACAACGTAGTCAAGGTTGCGGGCAGCCAACAAATGCAAACAGCCCAAAGTCAGAGGCGTTCTATGCGATCCTAAACCATTCATCCGATTGCGGTGAAACTTTTTCGAGCTGTATGCACGCCAGGTAACGCAACATGGAAGGCAACATGGAAAGAAATAACAACCAGTCTCATTATAACTCTGTGATGTCCGATGTAAGAGGACCTTATACCTTGCTTAGACTGTAAACTAGGCCTGTTTGTTCTTTGACGCATCTTCACGTCATTAATTTGAAGGCGCTCTGATAGTTAACGTACTTACCTCTATCCTTGGGTATACATGGCGAAGACTCTTGGCACTTGACTACACACTTCTTGTGGCAGCACAGGCCACAGCTACGGCACTGCATCGCATCTTTGAGCCAGATCTGTTTACAAAATTTTTTTTCAAGAAAAAGTTTCGGACTTTGTTGAATTTAAAATATGAATACCTACTTATAGAGATCTCAGTGTTGGAACTCCGGTATTTTGTTTGCCATTATGTCATAACATCAATGAGATGACCGCATGGCAGTCCATAAGAATAGGCGATTTTAATCGAGTCTGGTAATTTAGTAGCTAGCTGTGTCCAATAAAAATAATTTAATTGAGTGCTCCAGTCATAATTATTTGCTAAGTCAGTCGTTTAAATTACTAATAAAGTGAGAAATAAGCTTATATGGGTTATGAAAGACCATGGCGGAAAGTTTTCAGTATTAAACCCGTAAAAAAACAATCAATATGAATTTAAAAACAGACTTGACAGGTTGACAACTGAACTTCAAAAAAGAAAAACCAGAACAGTAGATAATAATCATATTTTATACAAAGGAAACTCGCCTTTTTATTGCAGAAGTCGCATTGTGTTGATCTATGGAAGTGCGTTCGTACGAAGTCGTGTGTAGCTCGGACGGGCTTGGGGGGCGCCGGGGGCGCGTCGCGGGGCGCGCGGGGGCAGCGCATACCCCCGCCGCCCCGCACCTCCCCCTCCCACTCCCACCACACGAGCGCGTCTCCGAAGCACAGGCACGGCTCGAAACCCGCATGCGAGGACAGTTTGTGGCTTTTGCTGGAATTTTACACCAATTTTAATAAACGTTCAGTATTCCGATTAAAATATGGAAGTGAATGGGGAACCACTAAACATTTAGCCCGATAGGTGTCGCATTGTGTTTGGCCTTGCCTGTTGTGATTATTTGATCACTGATTCAGTGGTTCTGTCACTGATCAAATAATCTCTACGTTATAGGTTCTGGTAAGTTGTCAAACATGTGTCAAATACATTACGTTAAAACGATGCCTCTGTTAAAGTCATTACCAAATACATTTTGTATTTAGGTATTTAACGAGCACATAAAAAACAAAACACTTATTGACATTACCGTGGACATATAAATAATAAATATTGGACAACATCACATACATTGCTCTGATCCTGTGATAAGTAGCTGAAGCACTTGTGTTACAGAAATCAGAAACAACGACGGTACCACAACACCTAGACCCGAGACAATATAGAAAAGTTATTTTTCTACATTGACCGACCGGGAATCGAACCCGGGACCCCAGAGATAGCGACACCAAGTCCGGTATACTCGCCTCTCGGCTACATAGGTTGACAAGATCTTAACGTAGTGGTTAGGTACTTGATCAGTGACAAGGCCAAACACGCTGGCGCCATCTGAGATTGGCTTTGCCTGTACTTTCCCATTAATGGTATCTATTTTAACATACCTAAACTTAATATCCACATCTGGAGGCAGAAACTGATATCTCTTCATATGATGAGGTACAGTCGAGTCTTGACACTCCGCCAGCAAAGCCGCTAGAGGAATATTTAAATAACCTAACAAAATTTCTTCTTTCTCTCCTGTAACCGTGGCCCACACATTAATATTCAAGTACTTATGGTTCTCGTTCAACTTAAACTCCGTCTCCTCATCAAAAGGTATAATAGGCTTCAACTGTATACTCTTGGTCCAGTACATTTGACATATCTCTACGTGTTCGCACTGTCTTGGTCCTCCAGTTTCGAATATTTGTTCCTCTTCGTCTAGCACGTCTCCTTTCTCTGTCACTTTGCATTCTGAGGAGTCTGTTCTGATGATGGGTATGTCCGGGTGTTTCACAGTTTTATTGACAGCCGTTGCTTGTCTGAGGGGGGTGCTGGCGCCGGAGGCGGGAGGGGTGCTGCCGGCGGAACTGTCGGAAGATTTGTTTTCTACGGAACATCGGCGTTTACGGAGACCAAAGTTGCCAGGGGTTTGTTCGGTCGACTTCGGCTGCTTAGCTGGATCGGTTTTAGGTTTTGGTTGTGGTTCAGTCTCATTTTGCGGTTCGGGTGATTTGGCTGGAGAGTCCGATTCCTGGAAACAAACGTTTTTATTATATGCCTACCGCTTAAATGAGTTGGTTCATGATGATAGCGGCGAAGTACGTGTGGAATGTGCTTATGAGGAACATAGCCGATAAACATAAATCTATTTAATTTTAGACGCGTGTTAAGTTACTTCAGCCTTCAGCGACCTACCGCAAGCTGAAGCTACATCTAATGATTTATTGTGATATTTTGCCAAACAGTTTTGAAGTTCATAACACGATTGCATACATTTATAAAAGTTTAAAATTGTATTGGGTGATAGTCAGTTTAGTTAAAATACTTATATTCTGATTACAAAATCCATGTCTATACTATCTCTTCAAAATTCTGACTTTAACATAGTATTTAAAGCTGTTGTAAAGTTACAGCTGTTTTGGCTTTAAAAGACCCGAACCTAACACCCTGTTTAAAAGAAAATAAGCTTAGTTAGAATTTACTGCTTCTACAGTAAACGTTCAATAGATTGACTGTCATTTCTTGTCCCCTTCTCACCTGTAAATTAGTCCTCGAAGCGGCCGCCCGCATGCCCTGCAGCCGGACGCCCTCCATGACCTCGGACACGCGGCGGAAGGTGAAGTTGGCGCGCGCGCGGCGCGGCTCGGGCGCGTGCTCGTCGCGCCGCGCGCTCGCCCCAGCCCCGCCCCCACCCCCCGCACCGCCCACGCCCCCGCCGCGCCGCACGCGCACCGTCACCGCGCGACGATCCACGCAGCGGAGGAGTTTACCCACCTGAGTAAGGGCCATTTATCATCATCAACATCATTTTAGCCATAAGACGTCCACTGCTGAACTTAGGCTTCCTCTAATGACTTCCAGATTGGCCGGTTGAAAGCAGCCTGCATCCACCGGCATCCTGCAACCTTTACCTATTTGTACAGTCCATAACTAATCTAAAAACCTCTTTTGCTGTGCGGTTGCGGAGGCGGAATGCCTAGCGGTCCATCAGACTATAAGTTTTATTTTAATAAAATAAGCCAGCCCGCGCGTCTCGACGTGCTGCTGAGCATTCGGGTTCCGCGGTAGTGCTGCAGAGGCGCACGTTATAAATTAAATTAAATCATATTTATAAAACGTGGATAATAATGTTGGTTGTACAATTACGCAAACTATTTTACAAAACATTGTTTAGCCTAAGAATTGTACAATTGTTTTTTATCCCTAATAAAAAAAAAAAAAAAAAAAAATAATAATACTATGAATGTAAAAGTTTGTGAGTATCGATGTTTGTTACTCTTTCACGCAAAAACTACTTAATGGATTTTGATGAAATTTTGAATACTGATAGGCCATGGCCTGGATTAGCACATAGGATACTTTTAATCCGGATAAGGTTAACGCAGACGAAGTCGCGGGCAAAAGCTAGTCTATAAATGTATTTAAGTATGTTTATCCGTTATCTAGTCGCCATAGTACAAGCTTTGCTTAGTTTGGGGCTTGCTAATTGGTGTGATTGTGGAAACAATTTATAATTTATATATATAAATAAAAAAAAAAGTAAACCGACTTCAAAAAACTGAAAAGATAAAAATAATATCAACACTTAAGTTCCTAATCAGTTACTTTTGGAATCGGTGCTATCCGATGAGAGTTTGAATGTTTTCGTTTGCACCGACTCCAAAAGTAACTGATTAGGTACCTACTTAAGTGTTGATATTATTTTTATCTTTTCAGTTTTTTGAAGTCGGTTTACTTTTTTTTTTATAAAATTTACTTATTCATCTATTTTTAGTGATACCTACAGTGATAATCCTCAACAATACGAATCTTTTCAGTGCAAACATAAGTTAACGGCTGAACACCGATTTCATCCCTTATTTTTCCCACCTTAGAGGTGAAATTTTTTCAAAAAGTTTTCAATATACCATCTTTAAAGTATTAGCTATTCGATAAAGAAAGAATCATCAAAATCAGTTCACAAATGCCGAAGATATTGGGCAACATAGGTACAAAAATCATTTGGCACGGATGGAGTTTATGCAAAGTTTGATGATTTTCTTATAGATCTCATCATCAGAACTTGATCAAATTTATATGGGACCATTCCGAAAGTATTCCCTTTCGAACAAAAAAAGAAGTATCGAAATCGGTTAACCTGGTAACAAATGATCGCTGAACATACATAAAAAAAAAAAAACAAAGATACTGACGAATTGAGAACCTCCTCCTTTTTTAAAGTCGGTTAAAAATCAATGGCCAACTGTACACTATGTAAGCGCATCACTTCAGAACGGCTCCACCTATTTGGATTATTTTCTCTTTTTGTGTTCGAGATTGTCAGGGAAAGACTTGTGTGGAAAAAAAACTAGAACTTTCCAAGAACTTACCAACTACAAAATTGCAGTTCAATGCTGTTTTAGTGCAGTTGTTGTTTATCAGCAATTGATTAAGAAATAACAAACTGCATATTAACCCTGTATTGTGACTGGTGACATGGGCCCCTTTATATCTGCTAGCACCATAGATACTCTATACTGTCAACACAGAGATTTAAGTGGCTTGCGAGGAACACACTAACAATAGCGGATCTAAGACCCCATAATAGTAAAGGATTATTCCTTTACTACAGTGCTGCATGCAAGGATCTTCCTGTTTATACAGGGTTTATTTCCAATTAATTCTCTGTTGAATATACCTGTGCTACATTATTGACGGGCTTGTTGTCTATGGCCAATACAACGTCGTCTCTCCTGAGGTCAGCGCGGTAGGCCGGCGACATGGGCACCACTGTATCTACTAGCACCACGCCCACTCCTTGGCAGCACACTAAGCCGAGAGGGCCCGCAACCGCTGGCAGTACTATATCTAACACTAACACTCCGCGTCTTAGGGATACCTGGAACAAATTGTAAGATGTTTTCTTATCACAAACGATAAAAATATGAATGAAACACACTAAAACCTTGTTTTCTGCATCTGTGTCAACTAAACAGTTGTCCTATAAAAATATTTTTAGGTAATAATGACCAACATCCATTTAATTATACCACGCCCTATTTATTGGCAACTGGCTATAACTAGTTTCATGTAACGTTGTTTTAGTAGATCTTTTTTTGACACAGGAGTCAAGTCCTTAAGTTTGCATGACTAAAACTAGGTTCTGGCCTACATAATTTACGAGTATGTTTGTCTCCAGCTTTGTACTGTATGGAAGTCGATACATAACATAAAAGTCCCATTCAATACTAATTAATATGGTTGCGTGCCGCAAAATATTTTAGCGTTCCCCCAGGGCTACCTGAACTTTCGGGTTTCATTGGTAGCCAAGCTTTAGGTACTTGTTTTGTTTTTAATTTGCGTAATTAGAACGGATGCTTGAAACATCAAGCGTAGCTGGACTTGCTGTTTTTTACCACTGGGATTTCCAGGCTTCATGGAGCATATTCGGTTTCAGGGATCAACGCTCAAAAGGTTGAACACAATTAAGAGTTGCAGTGTTGGGTAATTCATCCTCAAAATTACTGTCCAGTCCAGTCCCACCTCCAATTTAAGTCAAACGATGTGGTATCGTGACTCCATTCTCTAGTATTTCTAAGAAATTATCAAGTAAATGTGTTATTTAATATCTGCAAACGTGGTGAATTTATTAACTAAACTAAAACTTAAAACCTAAAAGTATTTTTAATATAATAAATAACTAAATAGTTTTGGTTCCTCCGACATTTATTAATATTTTGACATTTAATTTACTTAGAACTAGAAGTCACGTCATAAGTAGGTATACATTTATATGTATGGGACATATACCTACTTATGACGTGACGTACGTGAGGTATTGCGTTTTGAAACCTTATAAAAAGGTATGAAAAGTCAAAACACCATCAGTGATGGTGTTTTGTGTCATGGTGTTTTGTAAATGTTTAAAAACATTATTTAAAAAACAATGTAATTACCCAGCCATGAGAGTCGACGGCTAAGGCCGCTCGCACTGTCCCGACTTGCCCTGGCCATTGTAATCGCGTGACTTCAACTAATCGGACTGTCAGCCGGCCGTTTGGAGTTGGCCCGTCTTCGCCTTCCCCACTGCCCGGTTCAGATTTGGGAAAAAATGGTTTATAGCTAAAAACGAACAATAAATTATAATACAACACTAAGTGGAAAGGCAGAATTATTTAATTTAACATATAAAACCACAGTGCGACAAAGATAATAAAAGCGAGCATGACTTAGAAGTACTACATTAATGTTTAATGTTTAATTCATTAGTTTACGTACTGTTTATTGTCTTTAAGTTTATTTCTTTTTATATTTAATATGCATATTATTTATTTAAGTTTCGTCGGCTGTCCGTCCGTGTACCTCACTCAGCGGGGCCTACTGAAAACCAGCGTCGCGGCCTACTCAGGCCGTGGCTCAAGCTGAGTGAGGTCTCATTATCCCGGACATCACAGGCACATAGTGGCACCGCTTGGTTTACTCTTTTTTCTATTAAAAATTTATTTGTTACTTTTTTTATTTTTTATTTTTAATTTAAATAATGTTTGTGTCTTTTACTGTTTGTGTGTGATGTCCAATGTATAATAAATGTCTTTTCTTTCTTTCTTTCTTTCTTTCTAATGACAATTTTTATATAAAATACTGTTACTAACCGAATCTTATAGTTAGGAAGTGTATGCCTTTGCGCGACTGCTCTTCTGATGTGAGCAGCCACTAACGAGGCCAGTCTAGGCTTGAGCTGTCGTCCTTGGAAGCGACCACGCACTCGGAGCTCTAGCTTAGGTGGCGACTCGAACGCGAGCGCCCAGTGTGTGTACGGCGTTCTTCGGAACATTACACGAACAGTGCCGCTAATACTTTCCACTGTAAAGCGATGAAAAGGATTACCTACCTACGCTGACCATTTTCAAACTGTATGAGTACATCCAAACGTCTAACTGGTACTTTTTATCGAGGCGATGCACGGTGTGGGCGATACAAAATCGGGCGCCATGTAAGTAACTCACCACCGTACCGTACCCCGGTGTATAAGTGATCATGTTTAATAACAACGTATTTAATGGTATACACTACAACAGGAATTAACGCGAACATACACAAGTACATATTTTACCATTTTTAGGGTTCCGTACCTCAAAAGGAAAAAACGGAACCCTTATAGGATCACTTTGTTGTCCGTCTGTCCGTCCGTCCGTCCGTCTGTCAAGACCCTTTTTCTCAGGAACGCGTGGAGGTATGAAGCTGAAATTTATATCAATTACTCAGGTCTACTGTCCCTTGAAGCTGTGAAAAAATCAAACTTCTAAGCCAACGCAATCAAAAGATACAGCCGTTTATGCCGCAAATTTTCGACACTTGCAAGGGAATCAAAACCTACAGGGTGCTTCCCGTGAACTCAGAATCTTGAAATTTGGTACGAAGCAACGTCTTATAGCATAGATAAAGGAAAAATTACGAAAACCATAAATTTTTAGTTACATCACATAATATATTTTTTTTAAATAATTTTAACCTTACTACCCATTTCCTCATAAACGCGTAGAGGTATTAAATTGAAATTCATACCAAATACTCAGGTCTATAATACCTTTAAGCTGTAACAAAATCAAACTTCTATGTCAACGCAATCAAAAGAAACAGCAATTTAAGCTGCATATTTTGAAACTCGCAAGTACTCGCAAGGGAATCAAAACCTAAAGGGTACTTCCAGTCGACCTAGAATCCTTGCAGGTTTGTACGGAACCCTCGGTGCGCGAGTCCGACTCGCACTTGGCCGGTTTTTAATATTTCATTTTGGCCGGGTTACACAGACCGTGGTCATAGGCTGGCTATTAATGATCCTATATTATTAGATATGTATCAATTATTGATCGAGTTCATTCACGTTTTAGTGTGTATATTTAGTGGTGCTTGTATAGTAGCTCAGTGGAGGTAGCTCTTTGGTAGTGGTGATTACAAATGCTTAGCAATCCACATAATGGTTGTGAGTGGATGTGTGACCTGCATTCTGAGCATATTTTGTGACATTACAAGTATGCCGAAGTACAAAGCACAGAATTGCTTAAGTCTGATTAAATGATAATTATGAATAAGGGGGTTAGACTTTCTGGTAAATCACTGGTAGATACGAGTACCTTTGTACTAATTGACTACAACAGTGAACCGTTATTTTAATACAGTTTCTGTAAAACTTGAGTAATATTTTAAAAAGACTTTTTTAGTTTTCTTACCTGTGATAGATATGTTAGCAATCTTCCCCAGTAGCATGACAGCGTCTACATCAATCCTGAAGTTGCCGTCGTAGGCCAGGTCGAACCGAAGGTCTAGCGACCTGAGCCGCGCGCCATCTTCCTCCAGCTCCCCGCTTAGGAGACGCATGTTTGTGATGATGGGAAACTCGGAACCGACTTCTAGAGAACGCAGCTGAAAGATATACAATGGGATTATATATTTTTTGGCTTCATTGGCCCTATTTGTTAATGATATTGAAAATAAATAATTTAATTAAATTGAAATGTTGTTGGAGATATCATATTGTGTAAGATATCTTAGTGTAACTTGTAAGGTTTAAAACGAGCAAAATGAAAAAATAAGAGTAGGTGCCCTGAATAAAGTTCAAGAAAGAAAAAGAATAGGAAGAAGCTAGAGGTTTCTACACAAGCTCCACATATTAAAAAGCATTTTTTAAACTATTTTATTCTGTTGTTGTATCGTATCGAAGTGATATCGATGTCATTGGTACTATATGATCTCAAAGTTTTCGGAATATGGGTAAAAAGTGTTCATAACTGGAGTAAATTGTTTACGTTTAATAAACTCACGGTTAGAGACTCAAAGATCTTTCCCGAAGAGGTCTTAGCGAGCAGCTCGGCCAGTTCGGTGGCCATGCGCCTGCGCAGCCAGCGCGTGTCGGCCGTGCTCTGCTGGAAGATGAACTGTAGCATCGCGTTGAGAGCGCCCTCCGGAGTACAGCCAGCTCCTCGGGACAACTCGTTCAGTATCTCCTGTAAAATTGTTTTTTTTTAAATCTTAAACAAGCTCGCCGCTGACGTTATCTTTTTATTTTTTATTAGGGACTAGCTGACCCGGCAAACTTTGTATCGCCAGGAAAAGTTGTTGCAATTATTCGCAAAATTAGTTTTTGAACTCATCCTGTTTGACGAACCAATCCTGTTACGAACAGTTTGTATGGAAAAATAAAATTGTTGTTTTTATTACATTCCTTGCAATTTCTTAATATTATATCACCTTTTTGTACTTCTACAAATATTTCAAAACCAAAATTAGCAAATTCGGTCTAGCCGTTCTTGAGTTTTTGTGAGACTAAGAAACGTCAATTCATTTTTATATATGTATTAGGAAGGGTATCAAACAGTTTACAATAAATGCTTAAGTAGTACAATAATATTATTTCATATCGTTTCTTGTCCAAAGACAATCAGCTGTTAAACGATAGTCGGTCAAATCGGTCGAGTCGTAGCGTATCCTACCTAAGTCTAGATCTTCGAGCCATTCTCGGGTTATTGCGAGACTAAAGCACGGCAATTGATTTTTATTTAGATATTGTATTTTTTTTGTGGCTGACTTGAGTGTAGTGTAGTATTTTTGCTATATTCAGGACAGTGTGTATGAAATGAACCCTTTGAATTTAAAAAAATAATATAACAAATCAATCTTGTACCGGTAATGTAACTTAGATCTAATACGCTGATAGGTAAAAAATAATATATTTTATCTTTCTACTCCCTTCGAGTTTCATCTTCGGTCTTATTTATTATATTTACAAGTAATTAAAAAATAGGACTGCAATAAAATATAGTAGGTCAAAGTGTTTAGGTTCTCCAAATTAATGATTCGAATCCTGTCAATTAATGTGCGTTACTTAAGATGTGCGTTACTTTATTTTTAAATGTGGTGTTTAACTTGTCTATTTATCATTTGTTTGCAATGTTTCATACATTATCTTACTAATTAAGTAATGAAAACGATTGTATATTCCAAGGCTGTGCAGGAAATGACGAATTAAGTTTTTAACTTCTGAGAGTTCACTACGCAGCCTATACTAACTAGTTAAACACTTGATGCGCAAAGAGGTCAAATAAAATGGAATAGTGGCATACTTTTGGAATATCTTTTGCCTTAGCAAGAGCAAGAATTAAAATTAATTAATTTCTAGGTACAGTTCTAATTCCATCAAGACTTTCTGATACTCTCATCTTATTTCAAGGAAAATAATTTATTTGAAAAAAAAATTAACTGCCTCTGGTGGGATTCGAACCCACGACCTTTTGCTATCCGGGCGACTGCTCTTCCAACTGAGCTACGGAGGACAAAATAATATTGGCGAATTTCTTCAAGTGTTTATAGCTGTATTCGCTGTTAGTAAGCCAGCATTGTTTTATCAATGTCTTGGATTTTATACCCACACACATCCGAAAGAAATATTATTGCATATATTGAACAATCAGTTAAGATAAAACAGCTTAATCAATTTAAACTTTTTTGTTTTTGGCATTTACAATAATGCTAGTTTATTATTTCAAGGAAAAAAAAATTACTGAAAAAAGAAACTTCAACTGTGGTGGGATTCAAACCCACGAATTATTGTGAATGCAAAAAACAAAAAAGTTTAAACCCTCATCTTATTTGGAAAAAATAAAGTAATGGTATTAGAAACTCTTGTTTCAATTTATTAATACTTTCTTTAAAGGAGAATGGGGCAAATTATTACTATGAATTTATAAAAGTATACAGCGAAGATTATGGTTCCTTTGGAACCTAATACTATTTTTACAAGTTAAACTTCGGTATATTTTTTTCTTAACTTAGTTGCATGGATGCCTGGTGTACGCAAAGCCTTGTTTAAAACATTGACAGCGACCGGCGTCGTTTTATATTAGATTACTCACAATTTGGGGCAGGCCTCATTAAGAAGGGATTATGACCTTAATATGTACCTCGATTCGTGTTAGGTGTTCAGTTTGAAAGTGCAAAATTGAATGGACGCGGGCCATTCGACATTTAACAAAAAGGGATCGGAGATATATATTTTTTAATAAATTGCATGTCCTAATATAATACTTAAATAAAATATAAAACACTTTGCTAATAGGGCTAAAAGGGCAGAAGGACTAAGAGATGAAAGTAAATTATTAATATCAATAAATTGTTTAACATTTTAAGCAAGGACTAATATTTTGTTCTAATTTAAATTACAGCTTACCTATGTTTTTATACCAAGTGCTGTTGGCACTAAATTGAAAAATTGTTAGCCCTATTCCTGAATTATGTTTACGTAGGACGAGGCAAGAAAAGTAGGCTAGGGGCCGTTCAATAAACACGGCTCGGTCGAATACGTATTACAACGTTGTTTGTCGTAATCAGTGAGTCGCGAATGGGCAATCAATCTTCAATCATCCGGAATCATGATCGATTCACATCTAATTTACGTCCCGGTGATTAATAGGTTTTCGGGGTGCGAGGTCTGTATCGTTGTTTCTCTTAATGCGAGTTATTTGGGCTCTAGAACCACACTTCCACAAGTTAAATAAATATGCCCCAGACAACACACTTATTGACATGGTTTCTAACTAAGAAATTAATCTTTGTACGAGCAACTAGAATAATTTGATTTGACGGGGGATCTACCAGCACAATTAGACCCGAGTTAATTAGATAACGTTAGTTTTCCAAAATTACTACTGGGAATTGAACCCTAGTCCCTCACTCTAGGTGGACTATCGCATCACTGCGTGACTGTGCCAGTTCTGAGTTTGTGTGACTGTCTCAGCAAAGATTGGTATTAGACAATGTTTGTTGTGTAGGTCTACAACTGGTCAAGTGTGAGTCACACTAGTCTGAGGATTTTGAACTAGAAGATACTCCTGGCAAACTCATTAAATGGTACCATGTAACACATAGATGTGAATTCCTTATTTCGCGATACTAACAATGGTTGTTTGAAGCATTCATTTATTTAGGTTATTTGTTAACTGAGAGTACTGAGACCTCAGTAAACATTTTATTTAAAAAAAAAACAGAATTTGTCGTAGAGAACAAAGGAGTTGTTGGAAGGAAACTATAAAATTAAATGGATACGTAAGTATACGAGTTGAAGTAGAACGTACGAACGTATGGACGTACCTAAAAGCTATGAAATTGCTTTCTTCTATTACTTTTACTAGTCTTATCATAATGTATCATACTAAAACTGAAAATTTATTGCGAGTGTCTGTCAAAGAGGTACTCGGAACGAAACGATCAATAACTTTTATACGCAGTTCATCTAGTCATAAAGCTACGCAATATTGGTAGAGTCACAGAATACCTATAACTGTAGGATATGTGAAATCGCATCCATAAGACAGAGTTGGTAGATAGAGATTTTGATTTTACCCCATTTTCATATAAGTAGGTATTTATTTCCAAAATAATAAGAGCTGCAACTTTGTTTCACATATTATTATTAGGGACCATCAATATACTACGACACGCAAAATATTGACATTTTGGACTCCCACCACCCCAATGTCATGCTTTTTTCCAATCTCTTTAACACGTACTGTCATGTTTGGCATAACCCCCCCAACCCCCCCATGACCGTGACATAATATGTAGACGACCGTTTATTTTTTATTTATTTTTTCATCATCAAACGTCTTTAGACGTACTCTGTCTAATCTGTGCACAGACGTACGTGTGGCTCTAATGGTATTTTGTAAAAAGTTGAGAAATTATGTTTCGACTGCCGTATAAGCTCAAATTATTTCTTTCCAAAAATTTCTCCACGGATTTGTTTTCCCCAAAATTTTGCGAAGAATAATGTTATTTCCCAAAAATGTAAAAAAAAAACCTGCTCCGCCCATGACGATTACGAATACATTACAACATTATAGCGTAGTTATTCCTGTAACGTATTAGAATATGTATCGAGATCAGCACAATAGCATTCTAAGCTTTTTCAGAGCCTTTTTCTACATATATCATTCTTGCGAGAAATAAAAAGGATACTTTAGTGATAGCACTGAGAGGGTTGACGCTATCCGAGTTCTCGTAATGGCATCACATAAGATATAAAAGAAAATGCTCCGGCAAAGATATAAGCTAGCTAAACATTGTGGAACTCGTATTAAAGAACACCACTGTATTATGGTGGCTAGCCAAGATAGCGAAACTCAACAAGTGCCTTACACAGAAAGGGTTGACAACATCAACAACATGCTAGGTAGGTTGTAACTTGAATGTTCAAAAGTTAGTCGCAAAGTTTAGTTTTCCAACTTACTTTTGATTTCTTAAAGCATGTAACATGAGTATGATACGCAATTTATAGTCAAGCTTAACAATAATAATAAAAAATTGCTTCCACAATCACCCAATTAGCTAACCCCAAACTAAGCAAAGCTTGTACTATGGCGCCTAGACAACGGATGAACATACTTAAATACATGACTTAGGTACAAATGCTCATCACACAAAAATTTACCCCTTGCGGGATTCGAACCCGCGACCGTTTGGCTTTGTAGTTCGGAGAGCGCACCACTACTCCAGACGGTCGTCAATTCAAATCGTCGTAAATGTGATAAAACATGATTTAAAAGTACAGACAAATAGATCACGACGATCATTAAGCGTACTTAACCTGCAGCATAACCTTTAAGCGCCCACAATGAGTAACGAGCGATTAACGCTTCCTCGAAGGTGAACTTTTTAATTTGCCACAATCATGATACAATGACACAAATGAATACAATGTTACGTCCTTACTATGTTAATAATTGACGAGCTGATTGTTGGCGAAAGAGGTAGGCTACGTACGCGTTAATCATCAGTCTACTAAGTATTATATTTCTGGGTAAGAAATAACACAAACCGACCCTTTCGAAAGGTAGGTATTCTACTTCGGTTTTGTGGTATCTTATATTTATTTTATTAGTAGCTGTTGCCCGCAACTTCGTTCGCGTGGCCTTTAGTTTATTCATAAATGATTTTCTACGCAAATTCCTTAATTTTGTTTTCCAAGAACCTTCTACTGTCAATAATTAACACAACAAAAAAAAATTTTGAAAAAAAAAAACGTGATGCGATGGCCAAGGGAAAAAGAGATTCATTTATATATTTAAATAGATCTGCGTCAGTCTATATTTATATTTCTGTTACAGTCAAACAAAACCAAAGAAATATAAATGTGCAATAGACAAGACACCAATAATTGCCATGGTCTCGAAGTCAGGAATGTTATTCTTGTGTTACGAGGTACCAGACAATGAGTTTTTGACAGGGGCGTCTCCCAGCACACCCAGACTCAAGACCCAAACCGGGGCCAACTCAAAGCCCAAGGACCCTTTGCTTTTAAGGCGAATCACAACGCCACTACACCAATATATGTGTGAATGGGTGTAATTTGCCTGAATAAAGACTTATTTAGTTTAATTAATAGCGTCATAAAATCTTTTCTGATCACTTATTTTTTGTTTCAACGTATAATACCCATCTCAATAAAATCAGAATATCTCTATCAGAGTATCTCTTACAGAACCTACAGATTTCCTGTAAGCTGCACCCAGCTCTCTGTTCTTTGCCTTCCAAATCCAGCAAATCTGACTCTAAAGTCAATCGGTAGACTCTAAAGTTAATTGTATGATAAAAATTTACATTTGCACGTCGCATTGCGATAGAATATGTTGGAAAAACAATATTTTTCATCTTTGTATTGAACCATATTCTGGCAAATAAATGATTTATTTGTTTATTTCGGTCCCATGTGGTATTTATACTGACTATAAAGTCAACCTCGCTCACATGTGGTTTACAAACGAGCGATGACGGGAGGTCCATTATCCATGCATCTCCCTGGCTGACAAGGGCAAATTATCTAGCCTGCAATGCGGTCACCAGCATGCTTTCCCCATACTCTGCTAAATTGAAACCGGTGAAAGTGCTGACTCACCGGTGGCAAAGTGATCGGCGTGCAGATGTCATCTTTTATGTGATTTTTCTTCTCGAACGGCCTGAAGACGTAGATGAGGAAAGCCAGAGGCACGGCTAGTGCTGAGAGGGCGCCAAACAGCGCCGCCAGGAGTAACCACGTCCAGTCCGGCATTGTTGTCGCAAATTTTATTTACTGAAAAACATTTTTAACATAATTATTTGTTCATTAAAACAAAGAAAAAAACCACCCAAGTGCGAGTCGAAATCGCGCACCGAGGGTCCGTACAAACTTGTAGGTATTTGAATAGTTCGTCTATAAAGGTAATAGAGCTCCGAAGCTGAAACCCCGAAACCGCTTTTTACAACTTAAAACATATATATTTTTTTAAATATCATTTTTTTACGGTTTTCGGACCTTTGCTTTACTTGTTCTATAAAACTTAGCATTTTACCAAATTTCATAATTCAAATTCTAGCTCAAAGGATAGTTAGTACCCTTTATAGGTTTTGATTCCCTTCCGGGTGTCAAAATATGCGGCTTATAGGGCCTCCTTATCTTTTAAATAAGTAGACTTAGAAGTTTATTTTTTTACAGCTCCAACGGACTTCAGACCTGAGTATTTGATATTAATTTAAACTTAATACCTTCATGCGTTCTTGATAATAAGGGTCTTGACAGACAGACAGACAGACGACGAAGTAATCTTATAAAGGTTCCATTTTTCCCCCAGATGTACGAAACCCTAGTAACAGTAATTCTATAATAGCAGAATGAAATATATGGGAAACAACTATGACTTTGACCTCTCACATAAACACACATCATGTATCTAGTAGAAGGCAAAAATTGCAACAGTCCACATTCAATACTTTCATCCAAACTATTCACGGGCAAAGTGTAGATGTTTTATTTAAGTTTCTTATAATTAGTTTATTTTTTCATCATCGTTTATATATAACACTAAAAAATCTCAAAAAGTAGGTTTTGTCTGATTATGGGTAATAAATAATAATCTGAGCTCTAGCCAGACACTATTTCCTGAGAAAGTTTACAAGAACAATGTACTTATCTGCTCATGCAAGTCAAATAGAAAAAAAAACATCTCTGACTAAGACGATTCTGTAGCGTGCGATTACGATTCCTGTCATAATGTAGTGTTAGAGAGTGCGCGCACGGGATACTTTTGTCGCTGGGACAAAAAAGTTTTTGTCTCTGTCGCGTCGCGTCTCCAAAGAGGGGTGCGCGCACGAAGGAGACAGAGACGAAACTTTTTTTTAAAAATTCGAAGCGTCATTCGCTTGTATGTAGAATACATTTTTTTTAAATTTTATAATTGTGTTTTACGGCTCTGGGTTCCAGCCCTTTTAAGCCATATGTAGAATACATGGAGAGCAGAGCACTGCAGCTGGCAGCAGCCAGACGTGGGATAAATAAGCTAGATTCACGATATTTTGGAATGTAATGCAATAGAAAAAATAATAATGTATCGCACGAAATCTACGAAAATCCGTGACTATTTGCTCAGTTAAGTAAAAGAAAATTTAATGAAATTTCAATCTGTGTATTTGAATACATTTTACCTTTATTTGGACAACTTTGACTCTGACAGCAGGATAGTAAATATAATTTCTTTGCACTACGAAAGAGATAGACTTTTAGCGTAAAAATATCTGCCATTTTTTAATCTGTATCTGCACTTTTTTATTTAGGCGATAGTTAATAGGAGTTGTCATTTCATACCAAATGTAAGTGAAAAATCACTTACTAGTTTCGGAGAAAGATGATTCGTATTTGCTCCTCTTTAGGGTATGTGCTCGATGCTTGTGCAGTAAATACTGCAGTAATTTAGTTAACAAAAACTTGTAATTTTAAAAAGTAATCAAGTAACATGATTTAAACTTTTGAACCGTATATTCTGTTCTTTTACTAGTAAAATCTAGATTCGGTAGTTACAAATACAGTAATTTTGTTAACTGGGGATGCGATAACACGATAATTTTGCAGTAAAACTAGGACATTTCTTAACCCATGAATCTGGCAACACTGGCGGAGAGAACAATTTTGTCCAATGTTTTTCATTTAACTAAAAAACATTGGTTTTATTTCGAAATTTCGATGGTCTTAGAAAAAGTTGTGTTTGAGCACCAAAACAAGACACGTATTTGGATTTACATGTTGTTTAACTATTTTTATTTGTGAGGTCTAAAACCCAGAGCCGTAAAACCCAGTATTTAAAAAAAAAACAAAGACACAATTTTGTCACCCGTCCTGGTCAGTGGACAAAAAAGTCTCCCAGTTTTCGCGTCGCAACGTGCGCGCACCTCCATACATAACAGAGGACTTGATATGAGAGACAAAAACGTCGCAGGGACAAAAGTCTCCCGTGCGCGCACTCTCTTACTGCGTGCTACACACAGAAGTGTGCCTCGGGCTATGTCTCCCCAAAATGTCTTATTGTTAATGTGTGTCATCCCTTATAAAGTACGTAAGTGACTACATTTATCTAAAGTTTTTTAAGTTTTGTTTTTATTAGTTTGTTGCGTTACTTTTCCTACGTTTGCTTTACTTTCTCTAATCTGTGGTTGCTTTAGTCTTGGTTTATCACCACACATTACATAAATATCAAATTTACATAGTTAAGTAATGTTCAGCCGTCAATGACTTACTTCTTCTCTACTCTGATTCTTCGTGACATTTTAACCCCCTGCTATTCACGTTCAAGCTATTTGTATTGATGTATAAATATTGTGACATAAACAGTTTGTTTATAGGTGGCATCTACTTAAATACCAGCATTGAATATTAAGGTCACTGGCGGATCACTAAATATCCGTCCGTCAAAACTAATTTAAGGCTACAGGGGTCGGATTTCAGAGGGATGTGACTAATCGGATTTAAAACGGCTGACAAGGGTTAAATTGCAGGAAACCGGCTTTTACTTGACTTAAATTATATTACGTTTTACGTAAACGTTTTGAAGGACAGAACCTATAGATAAATAGCTCCGGCCGGACTACATATCTCAGAGATCGTTTAAAAACTAAGTGACTGAAAACCATCATTGAGGATGATAGGATACGTTGGAAGTGCAACTATTGAAGTTTAAAGTGTATTACTAATATAAGGCGAGGGGTGAGGAAGAAGTTTTTGGCCCGTAGCGACCGGAATACCTGGCCTTAAAGCACATACTAATCTGCAAAGCATCTCGATGCTGAGCTGAATGTAGGCATGCTGTGCTGTCTCTAAGTTCAGCATAATTATATCAGGTCAGTCAGCTCAGTAGTACAGTTAGTAGTTTATCATCCTATCACATACCTGGTAAGCCTTGAAAAGGCTGCTAACTCAGGTCGGCAGTTGTATGGATAACCTAAAAAATGGAGCTACATAGATGGCACCAATATGCGATTGCTTCCCTCAAACCAAAACCATGGTTTGAGGGAAGCAATCTTTGATGTCCCGCGTGTACGGACGGACAGCTGCAAACTCGAAGACCTGTTACGCGCCAACGATAGTGCGGTTCGTGTAGCCGAATACTAGTCATCAAAAATTTGATAGAATTGAAATCGACACGAAAAGATAAATAAATATCAATTAAATGTGTTTCATTCACGTGTGAAATACGTACCTACGCTCTGCTTGCGGTGCTGAACTCTTCTTTCATAAATCAGAGTACTAAGCCTAACAGGCCTAATATAACACCGAAAACCGTCACAGTCAGGAATTGGTAAAATTTTTATAAGTCTTATATTCATTGTACCGAAATAATCATATAACAAGCCAATTGAACCATGCGGAATAACACTGGTTAAATGCTATTATTCAGTCAATATTAGTAAAACGTTTATGCTCCAACAACTCTAATGGGTCACAAATCGTGTTCGGGTCTGGAATGTCGCGTGCGGCCGCGGCATTTAGTAGAGGGGGGGGGGGGGGGGTTGACATGCAGGAAGTACCAGTACATGCAGGCGGTTCTCGAGGGTGCACTGGTGCATTATGCTATGGTGCCTAGGCAACGGCAACGGACTAATTGAGTTTTTGATAAATAGCTAATCTTCCAAAGAATGAGACTGATCCAATTATTTTGCTGGTGGAAGTCTGAATTTAATTTGACCTGGTTGAAAGTTTGTTCTATGAGGTTGATAATGGTTTTGTACCGAAGCCTCATTACCGGATCACAATACTTTTCGTCATCTCATTCGTTTTTCTAAAAACGGTGCGGAGCGGTGCGATGCGGCCCGCCCTAGTGTGCGCGATCCTTATAACCTTCATAAATTAGCTGTAAATCAATGATTCGAACATTAATTTTCAAAAATAATAATAGCTTGGGCATGATGATTTATATATAACATAGATAATCAGACAAGTGTTCTTGATGAATAAAAACCCTGTTTAAAGTAAGAGCAAATAGGGAATGAGTTTATACTGACATTGTCTGACATCCCATTAGACGTTGAATATAGCTGATGCGTGGTCTGACAAAGTTAGATGTAGTATTATTTTAAGTCTTAGTCGGACAAGACATTTCTTTGTTATTCATATACATATGTTTTTCTTTTGCTCCACTTTTGTATGTCCGTTTGCCAGGTGGCAAAGGCCCAATCTTCTCCATTCTGACCTATGGCCACTCTACCCCATGTAGTTCCCGCGACTGGTCTTATGTCGTCATCCCATCTTCTCCGTGGTCTACCTCTCTTTCTTTTTCTATCCCTTGGGTACCATTGTGTGATTATTTTACTCCATTTGATTAAAATAGATGTAGTAGTAGATACAAATTCTAAACATATATTGGACTATTGACATGTAGCTAAATGGCACATGGCTAAGTCATAGAATAAATAAATTAAGTAAGTACACAATTAGTGTATTTCTTTAAATTTGTGCAATGAACTTTAAATATTAAAAAAGTTATGTAGTAATGGACCTATCAGAAATTTTAGTTTTTTTCGCGTAAAGATGCAATGGCGTTCTAAATTCAATCCAATGGAATCGTTACGTCGTATCTGACTTTAATTTAGGTTTCAGTTTAGCATGTTACCTACGAGTGTTCTGTGTTACAGGTATATGAAACCAGCATACCTGTTTATCCAGACGGATCAGCAGGGATTATCACGGTACGAATGTAGGGCAAGTGAACTGGCGCGCAAGATTACATCAAAAACAACGGAACACGTGCGTTGAATGCAATTAGCACGAGAATAGTGTTAATTTATATCTGTTAGCAATGGTCAGCATAATTAGGTAGCGGCGTGTCGTGGCGAAGATGTTAGCTGGTTCTTCTTGAAGATTGGGATCTCGAGATCCCGGGAACCAAAAAAATACAAAAAAAACTGTTTTTTCTATCGTACTCTGACTTTTCATTAAGTTTAAAATCCCGGGACTATCTCGAGATTATATGTAGAAAATGCCGGAATCCCTGGATTATAAAAAGTGTCGGGATCGAAATCCCTTGTGTTTGTTTCATTAATTTTGCATATTGATTTCATCATTGATAAGTGGATTGATTTTACGGAGTGTGGATATATGTTTATCTTATCATAAATATTAAAGCAAGATGAATTTTATCACATTCGTATCTATGTACAGATACGTACAGATTACTAGGTAATGCGGTGTTTTCCTTATTTAATTGATAGTCCTGTATTAAATCCTAAACAATATTCGTGCTCCATTTTGATAAAGGTGATCTTATGTGTAATAAATAAGGCAAAAAGAAAAACTCCCTCGACTTTACTTAAACTTTGCTAGTAAGCATTTATAGTTAAAAATAGCGAGCATTTCGCTTTTCAACCGACTTCAAAAAAGGAGGAGGTTCTCAATTCGTCGGTATATGTATGTTCAGCGATCATTCGTTACTGCGTTGACCGATAATTATTTTTTTGTTTGAAAGGTAATACTTTCGGAATAGTCCCATATAAATTTGGTTAAATTCTGATGATGGGATCTATAAGAAAATCATCAAACATTGCATAAACTCCGTACCACGCCAACTGATTTTAGTATCTATCTTACCTATATCTCTGCCAAATGTGGACCGATTTTGATGATTCTTTTTTTAATGAATATCTTATACTTCAAAGATACTATAATGAAACATTTTTGGAAAAAATTTCACCCCTAAGGGTGGAAAAATAGGAAATGAAATCGGTGTTCAGCAGTTAAATTATGTTTGCACTCGTAAGATTTGTTTTGATTAGGATTTATCACTAAAATGGATGAAATAAGTTAATTTTATAAAAAAAATAAAAACCGACTTCAAAAAACTAAAACGCTAAAAATAATCTTAACACTTAAGTACCTAATCAGTTACTTTTGGAGTCGGTGCCAGTCCATGAGAGACCAATGTTTTCGTTTGCACCGACTCCAAAAGTAACTGATTAGGTACTTAAGTGTTAAGATTATTTTTAGCGTTTTAGTTTTTTGAAGTCGGTTTTTAATTTTTTAATAAAATTAATAATAATTTTGTTTATAAACACATCTCCTTCTTTATTACTTATGAAGGCTGTTTAAAACAACAACGTGTAGGTAATGTTAAATAATTTAAAGAATATTCTCAATCTCAAAAAGATACTTATTGCGTAAAATAGAAAGAAGGAAATTAAAACATATACTTTATTTAATCCCAAAAGATGTTACAAAGCCAATTTGAAACAAGGAAGACTTTATTTCGGTCACAAAAAGCGGGCAACGTCGCCCCTGGAGGAAATTGGCAATAAACCGCTGGGTTAGTGGTTAGATGGTAGGACGTTCGCTGCTCGTCTTATCACCTCAATTAAAGTTTGTGGTTCGGAGTGCAAGTCAAGCAGAAAACTTAGTTCCGGGGGACATTTTTAGGGTTCCGTACCTGAAAAGTAAAAAAAATGATCCCTTATAGGATTACTTTGTTGTCTGTCTGTCTGTGTGTGTCAAACCTTTTATCTTGAGAACGCGTGGAGGTATCGAGTTAAAATTAAAACCATATACTCAGATCTACAGTCCCTTGAAGCTGTAAAAAAATCGAAACTACTAAGTTAACGTAAAAACAAGATACGGCTTTTTATGCCGGAAAAAAAGGTATATTTCGACACTCTCTTAAGGAAATAAAAATTTGTAGGGTACCTACGTTCCGTTGACCTTAGCTATGAAATTTGGCAAATAATATCGTCCTATAGTACAAGTGCCAGGTGGGGGACGGCCGCAAAGAATACACTTCCCCACCGTGAACAGAAGGCGTGTCGTAAGGGGCGACTAATTCCTAAAGCACGAGACGGGCAGCAGCGTCTGCGTGCGAAATGTTATAAAAAACTGCGCTTGCCAACCCGTGCCAAGCGTGGCGAGTATTGGCAATTCCGCCCGATGAATGTCATTAGGGGAGGCTTTTGTTCAGCAGTGGACGTCCATGGCTAAAATGATGATGATAGTAGTAGTAAGTTCAAGTAAGGGAAAAAATCTGAACACTATTCGATGTGTGCGCGATGACAGCGCCCCTAGTGACCACAATTATTGTGGACTTGAGTCTCTCAAATTATGGCAACTGGATGGTTTGAGAATGATTTTCGAATCGTTTTTCTTCGAAATGAGATGAAAATATCTAAAAAATTTGCGCATATTATAAATGATTTTCTTAGTTGAACTAAAATACGAATTTTATAATAACTACGGGATTTTAATCAATTATTTCTTTGCTCGAATTTCCATCTTGATGTTAGAAACGAAAAAAACATGTACGAAATGTTTTTCCCCATTGTTTCTACATTTTATAACAGAACACGTATGACCCATATCGCGAATTTTAACGTTTTAACTTAAAAATACTTAATAACGTTAGTATGGAATCCTATGGAAATATAGCAATTTGACACATGACAGTCCAGAGTTTTTTCACATTTCTACTACATTGCGTGCTGCGATCGATTTGACGGCCTCCACCACCCACTTTGCACATAGCGAATACCTTTGCAAAAAAATTTAGTAATAAATTTGTAATTAAACTGCATGATTCGATCTCTGAACTATTTATTATAGTAATATGTACCTACAAATTTGTACGATGTTGGCACTTGTCCGGATTTTTTAATTTCTGTTCAACTCGCTACAACTTTTCTAATAAGGATACCATGATTGCTCCAGAACCAAATCTTGATTTATTTCATACTAGCTGTTGCCAGCGACTTTGTTTGCGTGGTCTTTGCAAAACTATAGTTAGTCTAAACCAAAGATCCATATCTAAACTAAACTAAGCGAACAAAGTCGCGGGCAACAGCTTTAATTTTTTTTTCTCATTCATCATTTTTGCTAACTGAACAGCGACAGTTATCTTGCATCCCTCGGGAACCGTACATTTTTCCGGGATAAAAGGTAACCTATCTGCTGCTACTTATAATCTATTTCTGTGCCAAATATGATCTAAATCCGTTCAGCCGTTCTGACATAATTCAGCAACAAACATCCATCCATCCAAACTTTCGCATGTATAATACTGGTAAGATTAGTACGCCTAGACAATTTGTGAAAGTAAAACGTCTGATGGAATAAAGTTTTAAGTAAATCTGATATTTAAATTCAAATGCACACTGCACTAACAGCCAAAGTGTGGAGAGGGTCAGTTACTACTTTAATACTTTTAATAATTGATACCATAGCTGAAAAAACTATAAACACACTTATATATGTACTGATCTTTTCAAAACTAATCGAATGAGCCCAAACACGAAGGTTTTACCAGTAGTCATTGAAGAGTTCTTCTACCTACCTCCTGACTCTTTCATCAGATCAGCACGATCGTATCAAATTATTGTATTGTCATCCGAATGTCAAACACTTACAAAGTTTTAAATCACCTATCTTGTAAGTAGGTTATAAACTACTTCCATGATTTGATTACATAGTTAATTAGTTACAAGTGAAGCTAATTTGGTTAGCTGATTCTAACATAGAGTTACAAATTGACTAGGCCTTGTAGGTTCATAAGAAGTCAGTAGGTATCTGGCTCCTGAGCAACCAGGGCATAATAAAAGTTGTCCCGATTCTCAACTTGTGAATTAACTTTATTTCAGTGATAAATGTTTTTGGAAGGCAGGTAAAGAATATTAAAGGCGCTTCATTAAGGAAACGCGACGTAAACGTACCTACCGACTTATGTAAACCTCAATATCTTTTAAATAGGAGTAAATAAGTGCCTACTTACATAACAATTTTAAATTAGGATTCGAGGGATCAATGTGCGGGCGTGACGAGGATTCAGATATCGGAGCTGTCTTCGAGGTACGGTAGACAGGGATTAGATATTTATATGTATTTTATGTAAGTATATTAAAATAAATTTAAAAAAAACTATTATTAAGTTCAACTAAATGAAGTGTGTTTCTCATGTCACTATTAAACTGATGTAACGTTTATTTTAACATATTACAATCTTCATGAACTTCAGTAAACTGAATAGTAATATTTGTTCTCCTGGATGCCACAAATTAGAAGTTTTGTTATTTTTACTTTTTAATGCACCCAGATATTATGTCTATTTTCATTACTTTATGGTAGGATATACATTTTTAGGGTACCTTCCCTACACGGAAAGTAGGAATGTTTTTTTTTCACGTCTATCCTTTGGTGAGGCGTGCCGTCGGATATCCGTTTGTGTAATGAATGAAGCTTGAAAGTGTAAATTTTTGTTAAAGCCAAGTGATGTTTTCCGATTTAAATTTGGTTAATTAAAAAAAAAAAAAATAATTTTTAAAAAATTGTGACAATTTGTGACAGCAACTACGGAAACCTACACAGCACATGGCACGCACTTGGCTGGTTTATTAATAAAAAAGTCCGGATGAACATTATTATTATTCAGTACCTACTTATTAATTTTCAAACTACAAAAGTAAGTAAATAATAAAAGCATGTTGGTAATGTAATAAATGTCTTTAAAAAGTCTTTAAAAAAAAAATAGATCGCTGAAAAGTTTATTTTTCTAACAACAACTAGTGAATCTAAGACAATGGCGTCGTGCCTTTGTGACTATTGTCGTGAATTGATAACTAAACAACGTAACGGCGAAGTGTACAATTAGGGTACAATGGACAAAATGGGTCGAAATATCAAGGTGTTACCATTATGCTCTCTCGGCGGCACAAAGAGAGTGCTGACGTTGCCTAACAATGGCGAGTAGAATCACGTACTGTTCACGTACAATACAATATTCATGCACAGAGACCCAAGGTGTTATCATTTACGAGATACGAAGCGATAAGTTTTTGTAGAGACCTAAGTGATTGAAAACCCTTACTTAGGGTTGAAGAACAACAACCAACCATTTAATAAAATAACCATTAAATAACCAATTTTAACAACCAAACCTTCGGTTTGGTAATTTCATCAATGAGATTCGGTAGTTAAATTATTTACTATAATAAAGGGTCACAAGATGGAAAGAGAGGTACGCCGCACCGCTACTCCCACAATGAGAGAGCCTCCCACCAGGCAAAGATCTTCGGTGGCTGACCTGGAAAGCCTTGAACAGGCTGCGAACATAGGTCGGCCGTTGTAAGGAAAATCGAATAAAGTGGGCTACATTGAGGGCATGTTGGTGCAAGTGCCTGCGGTGCTTCTCCCCAAAACATGGACAAGTCCCACGTGTTCGTGTTCCACACATTATTTTTATACATTTTCTCGACCTCGAATAAACCTTAATAGAAATGTGCTAAAGGATAAAATAAAATGATAAAATGTTGACGTGTCATTTCTCTTAATTTTTTGCTCCACTTATGGAGGGTAGCTCCACCTAATACACGATCTTACTTTTCACTATATTATCTAAACTTCAAAGCACGTATAAACCTATCTTAAGGATTCCTCGAATCACTATTTTAAAATAAATACGAGTATGAAACTTAGACATTTAATAGGTTAAGTTCTTCGTTATATGATTTTTGAGTTTTAATACGGTTGTTTGCGTTTAGCATTCATAAAACATAACTTTTTGCTTGAGACGTTAAATAAAAATAACAACTTCGGGTGTGAGGAAAAAGCCTCCAAGATTTTGAGTCAAGTTGGGTAAACCTTAATGAGTAACGACTAAGAATATAGAGGTAGATGTTAGTCTTGTTGGTCAAACGTATTGTAGCGTATTTTATTTAAGGTGCCATGCTTTGATTATTTTAAGCAAGCAAGATTTAAGCAGGTATAACAAAGTAGATATTCTGTGGTATAAGAAAATTATGTTACCTACTTACTGTAGAATTCGCGATATAAAGTTCTCACCCAATTCACATGTATGTTACACATTCAACGGCTTCTTGAAAGTCTAACATATCTTATTTTTTCCATATAATAATTTAAGTCTGAATACATTCCTACCTTATTTTTACTTATTGGATGCCGAGAGGTTGCATGAATCCACGTAACAATAAAATGTAAATTGTGTCGTTTTGCTGGAATGCGAGGGGTTACAAGTAAGTAGGTCTAATTATCCTAAATGATATGAGATGATACTAGTCCATCATCGTCCACTAATACTGAAAAGTAAAGGGCTCACTATGGGCCTCATAAGAAAGCTCAAGGTTGCACAGCGTGCTTTGGAAAGGGCTATGCTCGGTGTTTTTTTGCAAGATCGAATCAAAAATGAGGCGATCTGTAAAAACAGTACAAAAGTGTCTGACATAGCCCGACGGATTAGCAAGCTGAAGTGGCAGTGGGCGGGGCACATAGCACGTAGAACTGACGGCCGATAGGGCAGAAAGGTTCTGGAATGGAGGCCACGTACCTGTAAGCGCAGCGTAGGACTTCCACCCACAAGGTGGACAGACGACATGGTAAAGGTTGTGGGAAACTGCTGTATGCAGGCCGCTTTCAACCGGCCAATCTGAAAATCATTATCTTTAGCGTGGACGTCCTAGGGCTGAAATGATGATGATGATGATGGAAGGGCATTTGTTAAGCCTCTACGCAAAAAGTACAGTTGGCTAATACAAGTCAAACTATACATTTTGATTTTAAACTGAACTTTCATTGTTACTGGCAGTCCCGTCGGTGAGAAATTAGCAAAGGAACCAACCTTTTGCTGTGCCCGTCAGGGTTCGTAATGATCTTAAACCTAAAATGTAACATCCAAATGTACATTATGGATGCAATAAAGTATTCAGAATTGAGTATTAAAGCATGACTACTGCGTAGCTGTGGCCGTGTGTCCTCCCTCACACGGTCCTTAGTTTCCGCATCCAATCTACTTACCTAAGTATTCCTAAGCAACAACTTTAATGTTTGTTATTTAAAATTATTATTAGGGTTCTGAGATATTATATTTCGGGGGTTATAGATATTTTTGACGACAGTCCGAATTAATAACCAGATTGTTTCAAAGCCTTAAAGCTTCAAGTTTTATTAATTACCCTTAATTACTGTAGCTAACAGTAGTTTTGTTATTCATTTGTCGAGTGCCTAAAATAGGTACCTACATTTATTCTACATGTGAACGGTGTTTTATTTATGTAGATTATGTGGTTGTTGTTCAAATGATGTGGTTGAAGTGTGAACTGAACAGGTGTTAAATTGGGCGCAATACACTATTTCAGATATTTTATATTGAGATAAAGTTTCATATTTCGCTCGTTTATGATAAAAAAATAAAGGATATGTTAAAACATGTACATTTCTACTCGTAGGTACATTCTATATAAGTACAGTAATTTGTTCTCTCTAATCTCTAATAAATAATTATAATTATCAACTACTTAGGTATAGGTACTCGACTTTGTGATTAAATACAAATAGTCAAGAGCTACCACTACCTAATCCTTGGTGAAAAAACTACTTCAAGTACCTATCTAGTTAACTAAATAGCAAACGCGTAGGTACGGTACAACTCGAAACGTTGTCTACTGAAGATATAAAAACCTCTAAAATGACAACGACAAAGCAAAATGTGTAGAGTGTTAAGTACAGGTACTCACGTTGGGATGACATGTCATGGTTTTTGAAATGCTCAATTCCCTAAATTACTTATAATGAAGTAAGTAATTAGATGTCACAAAAAATCTGTGTGTAACAAAAGCAAAACGTTGCCCGTGTTATAAATTTAAATTGTCTCTATTCACAACACAAAAACAAAAGCATTACAAACTTATCATCATCGTACTACACTAACACAACTCACCTGCTAAGAGATTCGTCTAAAACAACTTTATTTACTACTTATAATCGATATACACAACAACAATTGACACCAAACTATCAACTTGTTATATAATTCTAGTTTAAATCGTATTTAGTAAAGATAACTACTGTCATTTTATACGCGCGCCGGGGTCCCGGCGGCGTCCACATCCTTACATCACTAACACCTTTTGAGGATTTATTATTTTGATAAAGCACCTCCGACCCGGTCTGGGCATGCGCGGGCCCTCGCCAATTGGACCAAAGTTCATGCAAGGTATTGGAAAGGTCCTATAGTGAGAGGGCGTCGATAAATAACAGCTGTCTTTTGTCTCAAACTGCCGGATGAATCATGCACTATAACTATCGATTAACGATTAATAACGCTTGTGATTAAGATTACTAGTATAGTAAGATTAGTAAGACGTATTCGTAAGATTATAGTAAATGTATGTTTGGTGTCAAATGATTTTGGGAATTGGCACAAATTTTCAATGCATAGGACGCTTGCGCGCACGGTCGATCGATAGCAGCCATATTATTTTTCTGTCTACGTACTTGCACCTATAATACGGTATACAGACTGACCATGTTAAATCTAACCACAGTCCAAATTCAAAGGCGTAGAGACTAAATTGCAATAGCATTATCTGTCTTTTAGAAGAGCATTCGTTCATTCATGAAAGTGAAAGAAATTGTTTACTGAGAGTAGAATGTCAATAAAGGTTAAACTGGTTCCGCTCTACGCAAGTTTTTAATATTTATATGACTGGCACTTTGATAGTCATTTATAATGGAAATGGTAGACTGTGTCAAATTAACATGAGACCTATAAAGCTACAAGTTAAATCGGGATTTATGTTTAATGACAATAGTTTTATAGCGTGTATGTATATCGATTGTAGTCGCCATTACATTTTTGTTTAGATTTGGAAATAATAATAAATTAGTTATCAACTCATTACTAAGTTAGTAACGCCAGCATAAAACTTTCTTAGAAATAATTAACAAACATTATATTCACTAGTTGCGTGATACACGTTGGGCGCCAGTTTGGGGACGTTTTTACCAGAGATATGCGAGAAAGTTGCACGGTGCGAGGATCTGGTACGGAATCGTGAAACTGACTCTTTCTTCTTCCTTTCAATCTATCATACGCTCTCTTGCTATGTTTGCACACTACTTCTATATCATCTCTCTCAAACATCGTTCGTTGGTTTAGATTATGTAAATTCGCTTATAAAGATTTTGATCTGCTTAACCGTTTTCAATCAGAGCGGCGCAAATGATGAACGGGACTTGAATTATTATTATTCTTTATTAAAGAAAAGACTTCGAACTTTTTTGTATGGAGCCTGGCATACATTAAGTTGCAGAGTACCTCAAATTACGTTATTTTGGTGTACACTTATGAAACATACGTTAATCGAAAGAGAAAATAATTACAAGCAACAAATTTTCTTTGAGAAAATGTCGTTATTATACTTTGTTCAGAATTTCAGTTTGAATGTATAGTATCTATTTTTATTCACATATTAAAGTATATCATTTACGAAATTTTGTCAAAGAGTATTTGTTGTTTGTAATTATTTTTTCTATCGATTGGCGTATGTTTCATAGGTGTACACCAAAATAAAAAGGTTCGCTGCCTTTTACAAAGGACTAACATGTAATTCGAAACTTCTATCAGTAATAGATATTAATATTAAACTAGCTGTGCCCACGCTTCGCCCGGCTTGTTATCCCCTATTCTAAACTACAATTTTTTTTAAAAAAAAACCGGGATAAAAAGTTACCTATGTGATATTCCAGACTATAATCTATCTCTGCTATTTCATCAAAATTCGTTTAGCTGTTATCGTGTGATTGAGTAACAAACATACAAACTTTCGCATTTATAATAGTAGTAAGATAAATTATCAGATATATATTATTTGTGGAATAATTTCCTCGCGAGTATTTACTACGTCGCATGGCTTTGTTGGAAACGTACCCTATGCTACACGTTAGGGACTAATTAAATAATTATTTTTACCGACTCTAAATAATTGTTCTTTGTATTTTTAATAACGATTTATGTTAAAGGTAGGTGGACGTCCTACGCTGCGCTCATTTGATCACGCGCATGTAATGTTCTGCATTTTTTAAGTTTCCGAGTTTAGATTTTTTCCGCATTTTTGTCAAATCTAGCCGCCGAGTCAGAACTGTTTGATTGTAGCAAATTGTCGAACGGAAAAAAAAGTGACACTATTTAATCTAACGTTAGTGTCACGTGATTCACCGGTTGACAACTCGTTATCGAAACGTTCTGAATCGGGGGCCGAAGACGATAGAACAGTCTTTACAATAGAGCGGTCTTTACTAACGATATAGCAGTCTTTATGATAGAGCGGTTTTTACGATAGAGCCCGTCAAACAATAAAACTCGGAATAAACCCGTTTCATGAATATTTTTGTTGTTTTTATTGTATAAGTTATCCGCCATAATAACACATTTTGTGAATTTTAACCAACATCTATTACGGTTTAAAAGCTCAACCCTAACCTTAAAGGTAAGGTAGGACAGACAGACTTTACAGAGTAGGCATATTAATATGGTTCCGTTGGTTCTGTTCAGGTAGGTAGAACAATAATGAGACATCAGAATTTCAGACAATTTTAAAAGTACTTAAAAGAGTTCGAAAGGTCAATAATCAAATTTCAAAGGTAAAATTTGAGTGGACTCGTAGATTTTTACAGTCATAATTTTACCAGTTCAAAGAATCTTGACCCCAATTCGTCTCCAGGTGATCGTAAAGTATCTATATTACGAATTTCTTTTATATTTTCAACGAAGACTTGTTTAGTTACAAAAATTATGCAGATGCGTTCTATAATGTTGTCCCTATGCTGGCATTTGAAAAGGTTGTGCAATTTGCAGCCAATTTACTCTAGACGGTAATGGCTTTATGAGTTAAGTTAGAAATAAATTGATAAGCAAAGGGCATCCCTGGAAAGGGCTGTTTAAGTTTTCATAATAGTACGATTTTAATGATTAAGTTCTTTGTAAAATATAAACAAAAGTTCTGTGTAAAATTTTGATGGTGTACTTATAAAATACTTTTCGTTTTTTTTACACGCTAAGCAAAACTATAAAATCATCATCATCATCGTGTCAGCATATTTCAAACTACTGCTGGACGTAAGCCTTCCCCAAAAAACGCCGAAGAGCAATTAAAATCCTATAGCTTTACATGTAATTTCTGTATTCTCTAATCAGAACAGCATATGGCGCGGTGCGGCGAATAACTTCGTTATTGTATTAGCCACCTTACCTTTTAAAGCGCGGCTCCCGGCCTTAATAGACTCGTAATACAATCATAAACAAAATTAAACTTCAATCAACGTTTATTAATACTTACAGCAATAAATTAAATATTCGATAAATGACACAATATCTCACTGTAACTATACATTTTATGATTTAATATATATTCTACAAAATTTTCGCTTAAAAACTACTTATTATGTATCTCTTTTGTATAATTTTGAGTATTAGGATAACTAATTCCTTTTAGAAATCTAAAAATTGCCATATCAATTATGCATTGTTTTCAGTACGTTTCGTATTTGGACCAATGTAAATAATATTTTTCATAAATATACAAATGTAACTATTCCAGCAAATTGCTCTACAATTAGATGCTGAATAAATTATGCGTCGGAGAGAGCGGCTACTCCTGGCAGCACTTTACCTGAAATTTAAAGAAAATAGATTAAGTACAATACTAGAAAAGTATGTTATTATTCTTATCAAAACTACTTTCTTTTAAAACTTTACATACAGGGTTACAATGCAAAGGGGTGGCAAATTTCAAAAATAAGATGGTGAACAATATACAGAAGAGTATTAATCGTAATTATTTTTAATAATCGTATGTTATGAAAAAAAATTACTTTAAAATATCCGAAAATAAAGTCAATAGAGAGATTACGAAAGCTGCGGTCATTCATCAGAGGCGTAGGTACGGCGAGCCTACAAGGACCTTACGCAGTGCACATACGGTGCAATTTATTCTTGAATGAGTTAAATTATCCAAGCGTACGGTTTAACAGCGGATAGGAATAATTTTAATGTAAAATAAAAAGTTTTGTTCTTTGCATAGTTAGATTTTGGTTACTGATTCTGAGCCACTCCTAAAGATTTGGCACCCCTTTGCATTGTAACCCTGTATAACGTACTTCATAAAATGTAAAATGTATAATAATATCTATAAAAACCTCTCACTTTAATATTATAGGAAACATCAAAGAGCCTAATCTATCGCACTTATCACACGATAGCGCAGCGGTCTCACCGCGAGTTGGAGCGGGTAAGAATTTGGGAGGATCCAAGGGCCTATTTGCGGCGTGTTTGCTGCGACCAGCGCAGCGCGGCGACCCCGCTGCGCTGTCGCTACAAACTCATGGCGAGCCCACTACGCTCGCGGTTCGCTTTGAATTTACTCGCAAATCGTCAGTGTGATAACGTTCTTACATTTTTATTTTATAATAATACAGTAAGAAGTTTTAATATCAACAAAATTATTACGAAAGATAATTAAACTACGTGTATATTATCACTAACTACATCTGTAATTAAATATTCAAGGGGCCTACCATGATTTTACAAAAGCACTTTCTTCCGTTCGGTACCTACTCCTTAGCGAATAGGAATGAGTTCATTTGTTTAGTTTTTTTAATTTAACTGAGAACTCAACTTAGTAATTAGGTAATTTGTATTTTTAGAATTTTTGACAATACATAATATAACAATAATGTCAATAAAATCCCTGCAGTAGGACGTATAAAGGCATACTTTACTAATACTTTAAATGCGAAACTATCTCTATCTGTTTGTTACGCTTGCACGGAAAAACCACAGACCTGATTTTAATAAAATTTGGTACGGAAGAAGCTTAAACACTAAGGAAAGAATTTTTTTTTCAATCCAATCTTTAAGAACCCTAAGGAATAAGTGGTGGCAATCTTTATTCGACGCCAGCGAGTTTACGGGCACAGCTAGTATTACATAAAATAAATAAAATTCTATACAGGGTTACATAGCAAAGGGGTGCCAAATCTTTAGGAGTGGCTCAGAATCAGTAACTTAAATCGAACTATGCAAAGAACAAATATATTTTTTCACATTTCATTATTCCTATGCGCTGTTAAAAATCATACGTGGATAATTTAACTCATTCATAAAAAAATGCACCGTATGTGCACTGGGTAAGGTCCTTGTTGGTTCACCGTATGAACCTTTGCCTCTGATGAATGACCGCGCGGCTTTCGTAGTCTCTCTCTTTATTGACTTTATTGTCGGATATTTTAAAATATTTTGTTTTCGTAAAATACGATTATTAAAAATAATAACGATTGAGACGCTTCTTTATATTGTTCCATAGATCTTATTTTTTTTATTTGGCACCCCTTTGCAATGTAACCCTGTATAGCTGTCTGTGCCCGCGGCTGCGCTCGCGTGATATAAGGTTTGTCACACCCTCTTTTACTCGCTGAGAAGATGTAATAAAAACAGTAGCCTATTTCCTTCCCTAGAAGATTTTCCTCCCCAAATTTCATCAAAATCGGTTCAGTAGTTTAAAGTAAGAGTTACTTTCGCACTTATAATATTAAGTATGGATTCACAATGAAGTTAAGCAACTTTTTACTTGTCATAGTTAACTGGGCACTTTTTGACACTTATTTTACTCGTTGCTAATTACACCGAGTATACTTCAGATAGACCCGTTAGATTATCCGTAATCTTATCATGGTAAGTCCTAAGATCACTACATAAATTGAATTACAATGTCATAAAAGGAACGTACATTAAGACAGGCATCAGGTAGCGAGAATCTCATTAACGCGGATTAATTAAAGGGAGTAGTACTTAATTCATTTTAACTTCTTTCTTCATTAACGGATGTAAGCGAACTGAGAAGAGGCCGACGAAAATTCCTCGAATTAGATAGCTTTAATGAATTCGAGAAGCTTTTGGATGAGATGTAGGTGTATTTTACGAGAAAATGGTTATGCTAAGAGTTAGCTTTTGTTTATTAAACAAGTCGACAACTCTCAGAATGTTAATGGATAAAGTAACTGATGTTAGAGTTAGATTGGTTCAAGACCAACTTAGTTGTTTGGTTTTAGATTTATGCGAATAGTGTTGTTTTATTTAAAACAAGATTGAATACAGAACGTCTTCTTTTTGATTTTTCATTATTTTAACCAACGATACATAGGTACAGTCGGCAGCAATTAGATAGCGACATCCAAGGCTGTCAAATAGTTAGATACAGCCAAAGTGGTCAAAAATATCGATACACCCGAGACGCTCACATAGATAGAGACATTTCATTCGTCAAAAGTAACGGAACGCGCATGTCACCAATTATATCGGCTCTACCAGGGCGCCACTTATATGACGACAGCCAAATCATCATATGTAACTAAGCAACATCCTCGTCATAAACTTCGAAACAACTGCAAAATTACACCCTAAGTAATGAGCATAGAGCTCAAAATAAATTGCTAGCTGGGAAGTAACAACGATGACAGTTATCGTTATCTCTTTCTTTCCTCTAAAATTTTGTATATAACTATCTTTGTCATTTCGTGCGTGACGTCATTGCCATGTGTTTTGTTTTTAGTTCAATAAATTCGAATAATATCTCAAAATATAGACGGTGGTTACTATTGAGTCTTTGCCTGTCGCTACAATAATGGCAGCTAGCGTGTGTCTATGTATTTGACAATACGGTGTATATATATTTGGGCAGGCTGGGTGCACTCAATAATTTGAACACTTTGGCTGTAGCGATGTTATTGACCACTTTGGCTGTATCTAACTATTTGACAGCCTTGGATGTCGCTATCTAATTGCTGCCGACTGTACTCGCTAAAGAATGTGTTTGTTAAAAGAAAAATATGTCTTATAGTCGCACAGTGTAAATATTTATACATTTTTTAAATGTGTAATAAATCTTTAGACTTTTCGCTAGCATTATAAACCTTACCCGAAATCTCACGTACAGTCAACGGCAGGTCAACCTACCCAATAAAGTTAAAGGTTATTGAACCGATTTTCAACTTTAAGTCCGACACGTTCCGTCTGGTGTAGTGATACTTGCAACTCCAGCATTATAAAGGATGTTAAAAATGTACGAGCCAGATTTAAGGAGGTGATTCAGAGTTGAGGATACAGAAACAATGAATAAAAAATGCCTATTGTATTTAAAAAAAAAAAGAACTGACAGCCGTGCTTTCATGCACACTTAACAAGCGTTCAAATAATGATTTTTTTATTTAATTATTGTAAGAATAATTATAATGTATGGTGGTTTAAAAAAATATATGATAATAGATTTTTAAAATGATATGGTACTCTAGGCTTAATTCTGAAACTCCCTAAAATGTGTACTATTTTAACAACATGTACATATAATGTAATTACAATCGGCCAATCTGGAAGTCAATGGGGGAGGCCTAGGGATGCAACGATATATCGGAAAACCGATAAATATCGATATATCGACCTCTAAAAATATCGATATTTATCGATATCGACGATGCGCCAATATAGATATATCAATATCGAAAAACTCAATATATCGTATCGAAATTTTGTGAAACCCGCCCAAATTTAAATATCTACAAAATCGGGTAAAATGCTATTACTTGCTACACAAAAAAATTTACTCTATTCTCTACTCTAATCTATGGTAGGTGAGTACTGTGATTTTTGGTCCGTGTGGTCTGTTCTGTTCTGTTCTGTGGTGACTGGTATGACTGAGTATGACGTGAAGGTGTTGGTTGTTGATATTATTTGTTTACACGCAAACAAAAAAAAAACTGACGATTACGATGAGCTTACTTTATATCTTTCTGCTCTTGTAAATACTCTCCTTAAAACATGGCAAAAGATGCAAGGTGTATCTTTTATCTATCCCCATCTTTTTAACGTGGCAATGAGTCATCTACTATTTCAGCAACAAGTTTAGTGTTCCTTCTAAACTTTTTTTTACACTTTAATTCAGAGCAGAAAACAGCTACAAGGAAGCAGACTGTCAAAATTACTATTTTTAAGGTCAGTAGATAGAACAAAATACTGGAATAATTGATTTTTTGTTTTATGAAAAAAAAAACCTATACAAAATTTGTGATCATTTACTTATGTAAGAATAAAAAATTATATACATACATAATCGATATACGTAACTAAAACTACATTGGATTTATATGAGCTTTTAAAAAAAGAAGAAATATCGATATATCGGCCTACTACACCGATATATCATTATCGACTTAATTCGATATGTCAATATCGATATATCGATATTTATTAAAACTTTTCATCCCTAGGGAGGCCTATGTTTAGCAGTAGGCGTCCTATGGCCGAAATGATGATGATGATGACGTATAATATAAAATATAACTTACCCTCAAGCAGTTCGAGAGACGCGCCGCCTCCCGTAGAGACGTGGGAGACCTTTTCCTCCGTGCCCCACTTTGCGCAGCAAGTCGCCGTATCGCCCCCACCTGTCGAAACGACAATATCAGCTATGGTCGGGGAATGCAGTGTGCATACACCTCAAGGATAACCTGTAAACAAATATTCTATACATCATGGTAAACAACTTTAGTTCGGTTACTTTTGCAAGTTTGCATGATCATTTTTAAAGCTGCACATTTATCCGATAGGTGTCGCATTGTGTTTGGTCTTGCCCGTAGTGATTATTTGATCAAAAGTCACTACTGTCACTACTGCCTCTGATCAAATAATCACAACGATAAAGTCACAAGTATTTCCAACTTGCGTCATACAAGCGTGCACAGAAAAAAAAAGAACTTTGACATCTGCGTGGACTTTAGTTGACAACGGTTGTCTAGACCAAACACGCTGGCGCCATCCGGGATTAGCTTCGTTTGTGCTTCCCCATTGAATTATTACAGAAAAAAAAGTCATAACACGAAGGTTGTTTACCTACCATGATGTATAGATATGGTTACAAGGTTATCCTTTAGTTACGGGACACCTGTATATCCCTTAGATGTCGTATTGTGTCCGTAATGGTTATTTGATGAGTGGTTCTGCCACTGATCAAATAATTACTACGTTATAGGTTATACTAAGATCTCAAACGAGTGTCAAATTTGCGTCAAACACTACTTTGTCAAACGAGTGTCAAATTCGCGAAATCATATGCAAAATTATGTAATTAAACACAATATTTATTGTTTTAGTCTAACACAGTCATATAGCAAATACATTTTGTGTTTATCTAGTCAACACAAAAAAAAAACTGACGTTTCGGTGGACATTGGTTGACGAGACCGTTTGAGATTAGCTTTGCCTATGCTTCCCTGTTAGGGGCAGAGAAAAATATGGCCCATACACACATAAGCTAGTTGACACTTTTTTTTAAATAGGTCCTCAATTATACCGAAAAAAAAAATTGTATTTTTTTAAGACTCAGAAAACTATAAAACTTTCATTTTAAAATAATATTTTCATAAACAGACGAAAATGCTGTTAGCCATTTTGGTCGATAGATTATCTGTGCCATGCCGTAGTCTCTCTAGTAAACAAACAACTTAGACGTCTTTACGAATACAACCTCTCTGAATTAATTAAACATAATTTCTAATAGTTTAGACAAAAAATATAGTAATTATCATTACTGTATCGTTCGAGAATGCAAAAAACATCAGACTCGAATGACATTTGATCGTTTACCATATGAGTGACGCCACTCACGTCGCGATTATGGTGGATAGCGTTTTTAGAGTTATAAATTACTATTTCTTTTTTAATTTGTTTTTTACAGGCATAGCTACTTTTAAGTATTGAAATCGATGTATTTAGGTTCCTAAAGCCGAATACTATTTAAAATAATTCTTTGTTTAATTAATTTTGATATGAGTCTTGATATGGCCTTGAAAAAAGGCATTAACATTCTTATGTTACGAGGTACCAGACAATGAATTTGGCTGGGGCGTCTTCCAGCACACCCAGACACAAACCAGTTTAGAAAATATCGTTTTCTGTATTAACCCGAACCTGGAATCGAATCCGGGACTCTGCGTTGTTGCTCTGGACTGGAATTCTGTGGGTCGTGAAGTAGTATTGTACGTGGTGGGGTGACCCCACCCAGCCCTAACGACAATCGAAGTCCAACTATCAATGACAGTGGACGTCGTAACCGTCGAGTACACTGCATAAATAAATAAGCCAGAAAATACCTCAAAGTGTCAGACAGTTAATTTTGCCATAGGCGTCTCCCAGTACACCCAGACCCGAGCCAATCAAAAATAAATTCCCAGGACCCTTTGCGTTCAAGGATAATCACTGCGTCACTACGCCAATGGGTCGTTGATGTGAGATGATACTCGCAAATGGTTAGGGGTTAAAGTTTATCTATACTTGAGCGAAAATTTATCGTGAGCCATCTTTATTATAACGCCGATATATATTTTTTGTGTTACTATATAATAATAGTAGTCATAATACGTATTTATTCAGCACTAGCTGTTGCCCGCGACTTAGGTCGCGTGGTTGTTGATTCATTAAGGATTTTTCGAGCAACTTTAAGAGCCTTCTATAAAGAACTGTAAGAACCTTATACATTTGAAAATTAAAAAAAAAAAAGATGGATGAAAACGGTAGTCGTTTTCAAGTTATGGCATGACCAAGGGAAACAGGAATTCAAATAGATAGATAGCTTTGCTCACCACCGCTTCGTCTTCTTTATAATATCCTTTTGTCATTAGAATTTTTGAATGATGATGTGGGATCTATGATTTAATTTTGAAGTCTACAGAAGCCATTTCTAAATAAAGCTTACCAATGATTGTAATAGCGCCACTGGCGGTAGCCTTCACAACACCATCCATAAGAGCTCTGGTGCCTCCAGCAAACTTCTCGAATTCAAACACGCCAGCAGGCCTGTTACGGAAAAAAGTCTTAAATATAGTGACATAAGGTATAAATTGTCTTAACAATATTATAAAACGATCGATTTCATCTTACCCATTCCAAACAATGACTTTAGCCCTGGCGATAGGCTCTGCGAACATTTCCTGGGATTTAGGTCCTACATCAAGACCCATCCAGCCGTCAGGGATACCAGATTCAACAGTAGCAGTTCCAGCCTGCCAAAGTAAGGTAGGACTTAGTAGGTAACATTATTATACACTCCTATTTTTTTTTAAGATAGAGCGCATAGTTACAACTTTTTTAACAACATAAGTTTCGAGAAAATCTTCGGTTAGAAGTGAGACTTTTATGAAAAAATAAATGTCACATAAACGCAAAGCCGTTACTACTACTTTCATATCCAATTTTACGTCATTTAAATACTTTTCAACAAACTTGTGGATTAACACAAGAGTACAAACAAATCAAAATCTAAAGTTAGCAAATTGGTCATATATGTTAAAATTTTTATAAGTTTTTGACCATAAAACATATTAATAAGGTTTAAAGTAATGTAGCAGTATGCCATCAGATTTAGATTCACACAGAAGAGTAGCCACAAATATGTTACTCACCTCAGCATTCTCATCGAATTTGTCGGCGGTGACGAAATCAACTGGCAGGTGAACCTTCACATTATTTTTAGCAGCCTTTTCTAGGAGTTTTCCTACAATTTTTGCGCCCTCAGCATCATACAAGGAGTTACCAATCTAAAAGAATAAGTTTTTATTTAGGTTTAAATAAAAAATGCTTAAGCTCTTATAACTACGACGATAGGACCACAAAGAGTGTAAGGCTGTGTATTGACTGAGGTGAAGGGAGTAGCTGCAATGTTTATACCAATAACCTAGTAAAGTTCTACGCAGCTGCTAATAATAATTAACATTGGATCGTCGTCGCCTACTATCAGGGAACTCCATATAAGTTTTACAGCCTCAGAGGTACCCATACAGACAACTGTACGACCAGATTGTCTATAGGTGTTGTTTATTTCTTCCAACTGTGGCACCATCCTTACTTTTAGTTAATAAGCCGCAAGCAAACCTATTTTAGAATAAGTTTGATAGGTGCTGCACAAGTCAGGAGCATTTTAGCGTCATCATAATCACCATTATCATTTCAGCCATAGGACATCCACTGCTGAACATAGGCCACCATCAATGAATTCCAGATTGACTGGTTAAAGCGGCCTGCATCTAGCCGCTTCCTGCAACCTTTACCAGGTCGTCTGTCCACCTTGTGGGTGGACGTCCTAAGCTGCGCTTGCCGGTAAGTAGCCTTCATTCTAGGACCTTTAACCTTTATGCCCAATCAGAAAACAGTTCTATGTGCTATGTGTGTTTAGCTTGCTAATCCATTGGGCTGCGTCAGCGACTTTTGCTCGTTTTCGGATCTCCATATTTCTGATTCCATCTCACAAAGAAACGCCGAGCATAGCCCTTTTCATAGCACACTGTTTAACCTTGAGTTTTCTTATGAGGCCTGTAGTGAGAGGCCATTTCACTTCTATATGTTATCACTGGTAAAATACAGTGGTTGTATACTATTGTGTGACAGTTAAACCAAATGTGAATAACAAAGTGCTACAAAATAAAGTGTATTATTGAGAAGTAAGAGTAAACATGATGGCCATAAAGTAGCCTTTTACAAACATTATGCCCACTTGATGGAAAAACTTGAGAAAAAGGTGAAAATACAAGGACAATACTTACTGACATGCCTTTAGTTTCTTTGAGGAATGTGTAAGCCATACCACCACCAATGATCATCTCATTAACTTTGTCTAGCAGGTTTTCAATGAGCAAGATTTTGTCAGCGACTTTGGCGCCACCAAGGATAGCAAGGAAAGGCCTAAAACAATATTTAAAACAAAATAAACTGATGGAAGACAAGTTTGTTTTCTTTTTATTTTAAATTTATTTATGTGTTTTCTTATTTTAGGTCCTAGGGTATTTTTAATTTAATTCTGTAGCAAGTAGAATACTAGAAACTGCAATGGGGTTTCAGGCTAGATAATTAAGTTGGCTGAACTTGTTTTATAAATCTAGCGACAAATTAGTGGTTTTATCTCGGCTGTAACCTTAAGACAATGGCAGGTCAACCTACCCAAAAAGTTTAATTATTAAATTGATTTTCAACTTTATGTCCAACACTTGGAGATCAATATCAATTGAGAAAATTTGACTTTTTGTGATAGGTTGACGTGCTGTTGTCTGTACATAATGTAGGGTCTTATTTAATATAAAACTACTACTTACTGGTGTTAAATAAAATTTAAAATAATGGTTAAACATGTAATTTTTAGGTTAACAGACCTTTCTGGCTCATGCAGGGCTTTAGCAAAGTATTGCAATTCTTTCTTCAATAGGAAACCACTTGCCCTCTGTTCGAAGCCATCTCCCATCATTGAGCTGTGAGCTCTGTGGGCAGTACCTGGAAAAAATAAAATAAATGATGTCTATGATCTATGATCAAACATTTTTTATTAAATGACAACAAACTCTTTACCAAATGCATCATTAATGTACACATCTCCCAGCTTCCTTAGACTAGCTCTGAATGCCTTTACTTTTTCGGGATCAGCTTTGGCTTTGGCACCACTTGCATCGATGCCTTTGCCTTCTTCTTCAATGTGGAATCTGACATTTTCAAGTAGGATAACCGAGCCTACTGGGGGGTCAGCACAGGCTGCTTCAACTTCAGGTCCCACACAGTCAGGCAGGAAGGTAATATCCCTAAAGAGCAGTTATTTTTATTTCATGTAATAAGGTTCACCAATACCATTTACATTTAATGAAGTAAATAAAATCTTAACCTGTTAGGGCACAGAAATGAGACAATAGAAATTCTATTGTTACATGGGCACATTTATGGGTGATTTGAGCCTAAAGTTTTAAGCAAATTAAATCAAATTCATTAAAATAGTAGCGAGCTCAAGACTTAATAAAAGATAGCAATATTACTCTTATAATAACCGCATCATAAAAAACATGCAATACATATTAAAAACTTGATTGTTACTAAATAAATTTAAACATCATAACAAAAATAGTACTGTGTAAATTGTTATACCTGTTTAGGAGTTTTTTCAGCTCTTCAGAGACAGGCTTTAGCGTATACTTTAAATTGGCCTGGCCGTCCGGCCTGCCCAAGTGTGACATAAGAACCACTGACTTCGCCCCTTTGTCCAGAGCATATTTCACAGAGTCCAAGGCCGCTACAATACGCTGGTTGTTTGTGATTACTCCCTCTTTCAGGGGGACGTTGAAATCTACTCTGAAATATTATAGGTGCATGTATTTTTGATTGTAAAAGTTACTTTGTTTAATGACCTCAAAATCTGAAAACTACTAACCTCATGAGCACCCTCTTACCACCCAAATTCAGAGCATCAATACTAAGCTTATTTAAAGCCATTTTTCTGGTTCAAAAGTTAGAAAATCGTTAAAAATTGTAAAAATAAAGTCCAGCGGCGAAATCAGGCAAAATTTTAATTTTGCGAATGTCAAATTTAACCTTGGATGTGTCAAAAGGGTCAACTGTGCTTGCCATATAAAAAAAAGAACCACAACGTTCTGTTACACGGTAAATACGTATCTTTTGAACTCGTCCGTTCCGTTATACGCCTTTAGATTAAGATTACGTCATCACTATAACCATAAACAATTATTTTTTACTGTTATGTTGGTAAAAGCGTCAATTTGTATGGGAGGGAGAGGAACGCGGGAGGGTTTTTTAATTTTTTCATGTTGGTAATAGTACTCGCCTTCGCGAAATATGCACGCATTGAGACGCCTGAATTTAGAATGTTCTTTGAAAATCTTCGGTGAAATACATGGTGAATCGCGAGTGAACGATCATTTCTGTGTTCGCTATCTGCCTAAGTGTGATTTGGATAGTTATTCAGTGTGTATTAGTGACTGTTTTGGGTGACGAACAAAGAAAAACGTAGTGCGTCTAAAGTTAAAACATGGTGCCGCTAGGACCGGGGCCAGGTCATCCTGCTGCACATCAAACACACGGCGGACCCTCTGCTAATCTATCCGGCCCAAATTCTTTATCACAAAGTGCTCCGCAGTCGAACAAGTCGTCAGTGGCGGTAAGTTATCTTTTACAATTGCCTCAGATTTGCGTCAGGCGCGGGCGGCACATGTTTATGTAACTAAGTTTCTGTAAGCACGTGCGATTTGGCGCTAATTTTACTGTCGGTTTACAGAAGCCGAACTACACGCTAAAATTTACTCTTGCTGGCCATACGAAAGCTGTGTCATCTGTGAAATTCAGTCCCAATGGAGAATGGTTGGCTAGTTCCTGTAAGTACTATAAAATACGAGCTACATTTATAGTGAAACATCTGTATGCAACCCACTTTTAGCTCGAGTAGTTGCCAGCATGCATACTGCTGTTGCTATGCAACATTACAATACTATTGGTAGGGAGTTGCTCTGGGGTCTAAAGGTGGGGACAAATCAGAGCTTGAATGGAAAACAGTTATCATATTTATTTTGACAGCTGGTATTTTTTTTGTAGATTATCACTATGTGTTAAAGGCCTTGGTAACTTAGAACCGTTTATGTGAGGAAATGCTACATGTGGTCAAACTGCTATTTAAATATTGTTTCTATATTTGGATTTGATTGTAATTATTTTTAAGTCATTATCACTAACAAAAAAACACATTGTCTTGATTAATCAATCCATACATCATGTAAGCATTTAGTATTACAATTGAATAATTTGAATATTGTAAATACTAATTATAATTTTTTAATCTGACCTAGTTATCAGATAATTTTCTGACCTCATTGCAGTGGCTATCGCTGGACAACTTACATAGCCTAAATAATAAATCACTCAATAATTTAGTTTCTATTTATTATTTAGATTAAAGTATAAATTAAGTGTAACTTGGCTCTCATCATATATCAGATACCTGTACACTTATTATGTAGTTTGTTTTTTTTCTTTTTATGCAAATTTTTAACCCTCGACGAAAAAGAGGTTTAGGAAGTTTAATGTGTGTATCTGTCTGTGGCATCGTACCTCCCAAACGAATGGACCGATTTTGATGTAGTTTTTTTATCTGAAGGGCTTATAAACTAACTTTTGACTCCTAGACTTACCTCATAATGCAAACAATAGTGTGAATTTTACATGTAATAAATTATAAGGTGAAACACTGGATTTGAAAAATAGATTTATAAATGAAAACAGTAAACAGGTTAATTAAAATAAAATAATCTGTTAGTGCCTCGTTAACTTGATGAAAAAAGCTATTGTAAGCGGAAAAAGTAGAAGTGAACTATAAATCCTAAACACCCTATTCCAAAAAGTAATTTAACGGCCTGCTTTCAAAATCTTTTAAACCTAAAGTTAACGTAAAATAAAGCACAAAAATAATCATTTTTATGAAAAATTTTCACAATGTTTAACAATCAGCTTAACTTTATCCTACATCTCTGATGGTATAATTTTTTTAACCATATGCATTGTAATCAAGCATGTGTAATCAAGACATAATAGAAATTCCATTAGTATGCAGTCTCATGAGACCGCTTGGATGTTTAAGAGTTAATAAGATAAAATATTTTTCTTTAAATTTGCAGCTGCTGATAAACTTATCAAAGTGTGGGGTGCCTACGATGGCAAATTCGAAAAGACAATATCTGGACACAAGATGGGGATCAGTGATGTGGCATGGTCCTCAGATAGCCGATTGATAGTCAGCGCTAGTGATGACAAAACACTAAAGGTAAAGATCTACATCAGAAGTTCTCAAACATATTTTGTCTTTGAAAATAATTTTAATGAAAATAATAAAAAAAACCTCCAAACGACCTTGCGGTAGTGGGCCCACAAAAAATTGGGAATGATTCCCAATTTTTTGTGGGCCCACTACCGCAACCTCTAGGCCTTCAGCGCCCACAAGGGGGTGTTACCACTTTCAGAAACACTGATATCCTTTTTTATATTTTAATAGTCAAACTATAACTGATATGAAAAAATATGTATGTGGTAAAAGTAAAGTATGCCTTTATACATCACACTGCAGGGCACAGGCCTTAACTCAAATATGAAGTGGTATGTGGTAATTGGCACTAATATTGTGTGAAATGTTTTCCATCAATCACGATTTGACAGTAGTAGATAATAGAATTCTTTTGTTGTAACTATCATGATATTATCAAACTGTGTTTTCAGTTCGAGCTAAGTTCTCACGGTTGTTGAACTTTTATCCTTATCAATCACACTATCCAAACATATTTCCACAAAGTAAGATAAGCCTGGAGCTTTGTGTTTATTTAGACTTTGCTAAGAAAAGTTTGAAACACCCAATTAAAAAGGTTTAAAAAAGTAAGATTTCACCATAGTTGCACAACTGAGAAATGTTTTTTAACTGTGGTGCAATAACCAGTTTTCCCTAGTAACTTTTTGTATATTTTGTATATTATTTCTTAATAGGCTAGATGAATTTTGTTAAAAACATTTCTCTATACAGTGAATCCATTTTTAATAATACAGTGCACATACAGTGCAAATTTGGACGAAACTTGACTCCATTATAATATTGGCAGGAAAAACTATGATTTAGTAGACAAATAAAGAAGCATTTTAGTATTTTTTCTGTTGATAAAGTAAGATCTAGTATCTAAATGTTCATTTGTGGAGTATTTAGAAAATTATACCATATAACACTTACATATGATTTTAATGCAAACCAACCTTATTTTAGTATAATTATTAGTTTTCTTAAAAATTGTATTTAGGTAATTTCATGGACCATGGGCACGAACGATGTGACTGAAACCAAATAGGCACCATGTTGCATTAATATCCTTGTAGTGTAGAGTTAGTTTTAAAATGTTAAGGTATCATTCGGATCGGATTCGGTTAGCAGTCGCGACCCAGCAGCGGTTTCTGGGCTGCGATGCACTGCTCTGTAGGGATTTGTTGGCAGCGCTGTCAATTGCGGGGGGCATGACCTTTTCGCCGGCCGCGCGACACAGCGCCGACATCGAAAAGCGCTTTATACAAATCCCTACAGTGCGGTACGTCGCGACCCTGCAGCCGCTGCCCGGTCGCGACTGCTGGGCAGCGACTACCAAGATCAGAATGGCACCCTTAGACTGTATTATCTATCACAAATTTGCTTGGTTCCAGGTATGGGAATTAAGCTCTGGAAAATGTTTAAAAACACTAAAAGGACACAGCAATTACGTGTTTTGCTGTAATTTTAACCCACAAAGTAACCTCATTGTATCTGGCAGTTTCGATGAAAGTGTTCGGATATGGGACGTAAGAACAGGTAAAATTCTACTCATTTCTCAATGGATGTAGTCAAATCAATGATTTGGGTTAATATGACTTGTTTCTGTGTTTTTTAGGCAAATGTTTAAAGACATTACCAGCACATTCAGATCCAGTATCGGCAGTTCACTTCAACAGAGATGGCAGTTTAATTGTATCTTCAAGTTATGATGGATTATGGTAATATTCACTATCGAAAATATTAAAGAAATATTTATTCAGGTGTTCTCAAACTATTTGAGTTTAAAATTTATTATAATATTGCATATTGAGGACTAAAATAAAAAGCGAGCGCATTTATTTAGTTCAGCCTAAGGCGCCGTACATACACAAGAGGTGTCAGTCGTGGGTGAGGTGTCGTGAAGCGTTGTCCGCACCATGCCATCGTTGCTTATACAGGATATCCCGTAAATCAAGGATAACTGGTAGAGAAAGCCTTTAGGCATTAAGTCTGCCAATTGTACTGCCTACATTTGTTTCGTGCAATAAAGAATAAATAAAAAAATAAACCTTGTAACCACATATTCTATGTATAATGGTGGACAACTTTTGTTCTATGACTTAAAAAATATGCATTATATATTTTTTTGTTTTTCTATACAAATTCAATCAGCTGTTTGGTAATTTTGTATGGGAAGTCAATAAATTTTTGCAAAAGTCTTAGAACAAAAGTGGTTAACCATGATTTCCGTTTTTCTTTGCTTGTCGAATATTGTGAACAATCCTGGCATGTCTTTATGGAAATACCAGTGTGTAAAATCAACAAAATGTTAAAATAAAATGGATTTAGTGTTAAACGGTTAATTACAAATAAGTAAATGAGTTCGCTAAAAAGGGAATGTCAAGATTGTTTACAATATTCGAAAAGCATAAAAAAACGGACTATATTTATAGAATATGTGGTTGCAAGGTTATCCTTGAAGTATGGGTCATCCCGTATAAGTGGTGCCTGCGCCGCATCGCGCTACACCAACGCCCGACGCCTCTTGTGTATGTCCTGCGCTTTAACGCGTACAGTTTATGAACCCCTGGATATACCTTTCATTTGAATTTGTGTCGTCTATATCGCACCGCCCACAAAACGTCTCTGTTAAGCCTAATGGTCGACTGGTAGAGAATACCTCATGGTATTAAGTCCACCTCTTGTATGTTTGTTTTTAAACCTGTGCAAATAAATAATATTGCTAATTTAAATAAACAAAAGCCGCTATATATCAGCCATTTCATTAATGGATCATTTATGATAGCAATTTTTCGGCATTTGGTTTTAATCTTTGTACTCAGCTGATGTAGGCAAACAAATTATCAAATTATAATTTGAGCCATGATACTGATCTATCGATTGCGACCAATTTTGACTGATCAATGGGCCTCTAACGTCAAATTTGGTTTGTCGTAAAAGACGTTATAGTCTCGCCTGTTTGTCATCATAAATCAGATCATGGTTTTGTGCAAATTTTTACCTAAATCCGTTTAGCCTTTGCTGCTTAATTGACCTAACACATTACATTTGTCATACCTATGGGTAAGATTGAATGCTTTGTGACTATTCCATGATATCAATAAAATCAAAGAGCAGTAGGTAATGAATTTTTTAAACTTTTATTTTCAGTCGAATCTGGGACACAGCTTCAGGGCAGTGCTTAAAGACATTAATTGACGACGACAATCCTCCGGTTTCCTTTGTAAAGTTCTCACCAAACGGCAAATACATCTTAGCAGCTACATTGGACAACACACTAAAACTGTGGGACTATAGCAGAGGGAAATGTCTGAAAACATACACGGGACATAAAAACGAAAAGTATTGCATCTTCGCCAACTTCAGCGTGACAGGAGGAAAGGTATGATTGTGAAAACATTTATTCAAATAACTATAATATAAACCTCTATAAAATTCTGTTTCTGGATCTTAACAGTCAGATTATTATAATAATATTAGCCTTTATTCAGATTTAAAGATCTTAACCATACATTCATCTATCTGTTTGCCCTTTGGCATAGGCCTCCCCTTAACTGTCTTCACATATCTCCATTCTGAGCTGTTCTGGTCCACAAGTTGCCTGCCACAGCCTTCATCCACAAGGCCACAAAAAAAAAAAATACATTAAGTTATGTTAAAACTCATCGAAACTCTGGGTACCATAATAATCAAATATATACAAATTTAAATTAGGTACTAATACTTTGATCAGGGTGTCCATTAGTCCCAAAAAAATCAAAATACAAATTTTTCCACGCATACCCTCTTAATTTTTTCTAATGATGTCAAAACACTTGTTAATCAAATTTCGTGTACTTTGCTCGACGGTAACCTGTGCCGACTTGCATCCAAAGATTGCAGTACTTCGCACCTAGGCGGCCGCCAGTTTACGTGTTGAAGTGCTTGTTATTACAAGTTATTATGTTTAGAAACGCATTGTTTTTATAAATTAATAATATCAGTGGAATTGCAAAGTTCTAGAAAGGGTGTTTTTTTAGTAGGAGATGTGAAACACCAAATAACGGGATCAAAACTCCCCTCTAATGGACAAATTCTGGCTGTTTTGTTTTACAATATTCGTGAAGTGAATTTGACCGTAAATGAAAGCGCAAACCTTGCAATAAGAGAATGTATTATCTTTTGGGAGAAGGCGCGTATACCAACCAAAGCTTTACCAAATTGCGTGAAAAAACTTGTTACTTTATATAATGTTTGGAGGGACCTACAGAAAAATTCTAAGAAAACAAAAGAGGTTTTTAAACAGCGCCAACAAGAGTTTGTTACCAATTTAGATAACTTGTTTGATATTGCCCACGCCGATGCGCTTCATTTGATTAAAATTGATGAAGATAAGGTCTTTCTGCAGCGGCAAAGAGAACCAGGTCGCCCGGATCACTTAGGAGGTGTAGACAAAAAGCTGACTGATAAAGAAGAAAGGTCACGCCTGAGAACCATCCAGGAGGAACAGCGGCGTGTTAAACTTACGGCGTCAACTTCTTCGTTATTACTCGAGCCCCTGAAAACAGCTACATCTTTTGATTCAAACTACATTGAGAATTTAGACGAAGATTCTTCTGCTGTGTCCGAGAGTGATGAACCCAAAATAAGTAAAATAACAACGAGAAAAGATGAAGTCTTTCCTCATTGTTACTCCTAAATTAGTAGCTGCACTAGACAGGTGTCAGTTAAGTATGCGCGACTCTGTTTTTATTCTTGAAGCTACCATTGAGGCACTGGGACATAATATTGACGAGTTTCCTATAAGCAAGTCTTCAATTCAAAGAATTCGGACAGAAAAGCGGAAAGAACGCGCTGAAGCCATAAAAATTGACTTTCAAACCGATGTACCAGACGTTGTGACAGTTCACTGGGATGGCAAGTTGTTGCCCGCTTTGGATGCTCGAAAATCGAAAGAAGAACGTCTTCCAATTGTTATATCTTATGATAACAAAGAACAACTTATTGCTGTACCAAGGCTGGAAAGTTCTTCTGGTAAGGAACAGGCTTACGCTATTTGGAACGCCATTGCCAACTGGAATCTTGAAGATAAAGTACAGATTCTTTGTTGTGATACTACCGCTTCTAATACAGGCCTCAATGGTGCCTGCGTTCTTCTCGAGCAAAAATTTAATAAGGAAATGCTTATTTACGCTTGCCGGCACCACGTATACGAATTGGTGTTAAAAGGAGTATTCGAAGTAAAAATCAGTCAAGTGACCTCGAGCCCTGATATTCCCCTCTTTAAAAAATTTCGCGATAACTGGAAGAACGTGGATCCCAACAAGATTCAGTGCTATAAAGAAAATATAGAATCATCTTTGACTATTTCCGAAACTGAAAATTTGCTTGAATTTTACCGAACAGAACTGACCAAAAAAATGATCCGAGATGACTATCGAGAGTTGGTAGAGTTATGTGTCATATTTTTAGGCGGAGATGAAGAGAAAAAATATAAAATTCGACCTCCAGGTGCTGTGCACCAAGCGCGGTGGATGGCGAGAGCAATTTATTCATTGAAAATAACGTTGCTAAGCTCCCAATTAAAAATAAGGAGGGGTCCTGCCCCCCTAGCATGAGCACCAAAACACGATATTATATGATATAGCCAAATATCGACATCAACTATAAAAATATGACAGTTTAGCCGCTATTTTGAATGTTTATCGAAACAGCAATCATAACATGAGTCATCACCGGCACGGCGATTCAACATGGCGGCTATATCTATCATATTTTTACAGTATATCGCTATATCATATCATATCATATCATATCGTGTTTTGGTGCTCATGCTAGGGAGGCTGGACGTTAGTTAGTTAGTTAGTTAGTTTAGCTGGGCTTTCTCCGCACTTAGCCTCATGATTGGGCCTGGACTGGCCTGGATTGAGGCTGGACGTAAGTCTCCCCCAAAGAGCGCCAAAGAGGACGATCTCCCGCCTTTTTCATCCATCCACTGCCATCCTCCTAAGGTCGCCGGTCCATCGAGCTGGGGGGCGACCTACACTACGTTTACCAAGACGAGGTCTCCACTCGAGAACCCGTTCACTCCACCTTTCATGTGCCGCGATGTTGCCAGCCCACTGCCACTTTAGCTTGCTACATTTTAAGACGATGTCCGTTACTTTGGTCTGTTGTCGTATAACCTCAGTTCGGATTTTATCTCTTAACGAAATCCCAAGCATCGACCTTTCCATAGCTCGCTGAGTGACGTGAAGTCGGTGGTCGGTTATCTTTTTTATTTGTAATAAACTTACTGCTGTGAAAGTACGAACATTGGTTCATTATTATTTGAATTAAGTTCACTTTTCCCGGCGTGCGCAAACAACTCGCCAGTTTCATTATAATGGAATTAATGGTTCATAATTATTTATAAATAACTAGCTGTTGCCCGCGACTTCGTTCGCGTGGTCTTTAGTTTATTCATAAATGATTTTCTACACAACTTTCTTATTTTTTTCTCTCATAAGAATCTTCTCCTAACAATAATTAACATAACAAAAAAATAATTAGCTAAATTATTCCATCTGTTCACGCGTTATGTGATGACCAATGGAAGTATAAATTCATTTTTATATAGATAGATAAAAATAAATTGTTTCCACAAACTAAAATTCTATGGCGACTAGATAACAGATGAATATACTTAATATGGGGACGGCACGCCAACAGGAGGCGTGTCGTAAGAGGCGACTAATTCCTGTAGCACGAGACGGGCAGCAGCGTCTGCGTGCGAAATGTTATAAAAAACTGCGCTCGCCAACCCGCCTGCCAAGCGTGGCGAGTATTGGCAATCCTCTCCAATGAACGTCATTGGGGGAGGCCTGTGTTCAGCAGTGGACGTCCATGGCTGAAATGATGAGAACGATGATACTTAATTACTTTTATAAACATCTATCACTAAGGTACAGATGCACGAGCACGGCAAATGCTCTGCAATTTGCCCCTTGCGGAATTCGAACCCGCAACCGCTTGACTGCAGTCGGTGCGCGAACCACTACACCAGACGGTCGTCGATCTAAATATATTTTACGTCTTCGATGTTGTTCAAATAGTAAAATTTGTACCTATATCTCCAGCGGATTGGGTTGGTTACAGAAACGCTTTTGTTATTGGCTGAACTAATCCGGATTTCCTTTTTCACTGTAGTGATTTTCAAGATGCCATGTAGTTTCTGATTCCTTATAAACAAAGGTTTGTTTGTTTGTTTAAGTACACCACTGTATGCTCGTCGTTATATCAATGTTTGAGTGGCAAGCCGGTTACTATACTCATCAAGTATACATAAATGAGACTCAAAAGAAATTCCATTGTTATGTAAACGAAAAAAGTCCCCAACGGATTAGCAATCTGAAGTGGCAGTGGGCGGGGCACATAGTACGCTGAACTGACGGCCGATGTGGCAGAAAGGTTTTGCAATGGAGGCCACGTACCGGCAAGCGCAGCGTAGGACTTCCGCCCACAAGGTGGACAGACAACCTGGTAAAGGTTGCAAAAAGCCGCTGGATGCAAGCCGCTTCCAACCGACCAATCTGGAAATTACTGGGGGAGGCCTATGTTCAGCAGGACGTCCTATGGCCGAAATGATGAATGATGTGACAACTACACTGTAGAAACATCGGTACTAAAAAAATCTATTTATTGCTTACAGTGGATAGTATCAGGATCTGAAGACAACTTGGTGTACATCTGGAATCTGCAGTCAAAGGAGATCGTGCAGCGGCTGTCTGGTCACACGGACACGGTGCTTTGTACCGCGTGCCACCCCACCGAGAATATAATTGCATCCGCAGCGCTTGAAAACGATAAGACTATTAAGCTTTGGAAGAGTGACACTTAATTTTTGCTGGGGTGAGTAACTATAACATTGGTGTTAAATTTCGAGACACCTTTTCTTTTAATATATTTTTTTAGGAATAACACTTGTTTACCATAATTTAAAGCATGCGTGCTAGCAATAGCAATTAGCACATATGCAGGCAAGCAGCATCCATCGTACAAGCAAGCAGCATGCATGCTGGCTGCTGCACGCAAGTTACATGCATGCTGCTTGCCTGCATACATGTATATAGAAATTAAACAATGTAGTAATTTCTAAGTTTAATTTATTTATTTCCCCGGTTTTAAACAAGATACAAAGGTTTTTAAATCAGCCTAACGTCTTACACAGCTATTCGTCGTCTATCTCACTTCAATCATTCTTTCCTTTCACTCACTCCTTTACGTTCTGTTTCATCTCACAAGCTTGCTAGCATACATGTGGGAACATGTATGCTAGCAATCAGCATATAAGCAGGCAAGCAGCATGTTTTATACAACAGGCATGCAGGAAGCATGCAGGTAAACAGCACGCATGTATGCAATCAGTATGCATACAGGGAACCAGCATGCATATAGGCAAGCAGCATGCATGCAGGCAAAAATTAAAAGTAAATGAAATCACTTAGTGTTTTCTCTTTTCCTGCTGTGGAAAATGCAGCCTCTTTCCCCTAACGTAAAAAGATGCAATCACACTTGCGAGCGGCTGACCAAAAACCCGGAGGTGCGGAGGCCGGACTGCACTCTAAATAAATCAACTTTTTCTATTGGACCAACATAGTTAACTAATGAATTGTAAAAAACCTAATAATGCCCCGCCGCGGATAGCTTTACAAGGGGCCATAGTTGATATTCCAATTATAAAAATAGTTAGACCATGGGCCATAGTGAAGGCCCGTAGTGTAACTGGTTGGACAGAGCAGTTGGACCACTTCCCCGCACTCGTGCCGCGTAGTGCAGCCAGAGTGCGGTCCGACCTTAAATTCTACTAGATTGTAAATCAATTGTAATATTTTTTTTTGTTTCAGGTCACTAAATAAAAGCAGTGATCTGTAATAATTGCGGCTTCATATTGTGAGCCGGGATGCGACTGGCTTGTGTATACTTATGTTAAGATACCAGTGACTTCGGTACCTTAGGACAATGAAAGCTTATTTGATGCATTATTTCATTTCTAATCATTTAGTTCACAGTGAAATGTGCATTTTCGGTTGTTATAAGATATACATTATGTTTTGTATCCAACGTACACACGAGGGTACGAAATTTTAGCCTTTATGTTTTAGTTAGGATTGAGTTAAGATTCTGCTTAAGAATAACTTGTTGGATGCAATTAAAATTTAGTAGTTTACATTGTGTTTTTATTACTTGACTTTAATAACCTTTACTTCCCTTAGCATGTTACATTTTTTTGATTCATACAAGACCAAACCAATTACACAGCAAAGAAAGGAACTGAACCAAAGCTTCATACGTGATAGGTACACAACTACAAGCGTGCGTGGGGCCTGTTGCGTAAGAAGCACTGGCTGCTCGTCACGTACGCGCCGCGATGGCTAGTAACCGCTTTGCGCCGGCTCGGACAGTGCACAAACTGAGGGTTGCGCGACGCATGTTTCGCGTGGTATTTATGAATTTAACTAATTATAGTATGAAACAAAAACCATAAAAATATTTTTATTACAAGCTTTTATTTACTTCAAATTTTGGTATGTCGGTCTTTTCGTTAAGAAAATGTTATCTGTTTTTCCATTTCTTCCTGGCGTCTTATTGAGCTGAAAGGCAGGTACAGACAACAGCTCGTCAACCTACCACAAAACCTGTTTTTTTCTCAATTAATATTGATATCTACGTGTAGGAGTTCAAGAAGCTGACGGCCAACCTTCAGAATTGAAGAGGCACCCGAAGAAGAATCTACGTGTCAATAGGTTCAATGACCTTTAATTTTTTGGGTAGGTTGACCTGCCGTTGTCTGTACTTGCGTTAATTCGTTTGTTCTTTTAAGATCAAATGAAAAGTTTACGATCTTTTTTAACTTTTCTGTAAGTAACATTTTCAAATAAAAGCTTGTCCTTATAATTTTTTCACTTTTTTTTAAACAGCTTACACAGCAAATGGATCATAAAAATGTATAAATTAATTGTGTCAACCCATAGATTACCCCCAATAGATTCCGCATAAAGGGCGATTCACGCGCACCACACATGAGTGCATTTGCACCCTTGTTACCCGGTCACTGGCATTGCCATTTCAGTAGCGTCCAGATATTAGAGCTGCGAAAATCTCTTATTTTTGAAGTTAAAAATATATATTTTAGCAATTAACGTGAATCAAAATGACGACTTGTGCCGCAAAATGGTGTGGGAAGTCGACAAGAACATCAAATTATAAAAATGATGGCATAACATTCATCGTTAAGTAAATACATTTACATTGACCAGACAAGAATAGGTCAAGTTATAATAGCTATAATGCATTATCCCAACAAGCACGCGTTGATGTCTTTTTGAAAAGTCTCTTTCATTTATAAGCATATTTATATTACGCCGTCTCTTTCTTCGGTAATGCTAGTGTCTGATAACTAGTTCTTAAAAATATGTCGATAATTTTATTATTTTATCACAATTTTAATACTTTTATAATATATTTTAAATTTATATTAAGAGGTAGAATGCATGGAGATAATATGTAAAAGACTGCACCGACAAGAGCGCAGCGCTTCGTTGCCCTTTGCGGGATTCAAACCCGCAACCGCCATGCTTTGTAGTCCGGAGCGCAAATCACTACACCCAGAACGGTCGTCACTCGCCATAGTTTAAAGGTCTTATTTACTATACCCATAAATCCTTCTCTGTGGTTCTAACTTTCTTCGCACCAAATTTCATCAAAATTAGCCCAGTAATTTGGCCGTGAAAACATGACTCATATTTGATGTCTGATACATGAAAAAAAAAACAGAGTCATTTTCGCATTAATTTATAATATGACGACCTCCGAGAGAGCCGAGAGGTGAGCATACCGGACTTTGTGTCGCTATCTCTGACGTCCCGGGGTCGATTCCCGGTCGGTCAATGTAGAAAAATAACTTTTCTATATTGTCTCGGGTCTGGGTGTTGTGGTACCGTCGTTGTTTCAGATTTCTGTTACACAAGTGCTTAAGCTACGTATCATAGGATCAGACCAATGTGTGATGTCCAATATTTATTTATTCATTAGTATGGATTACCTGAGATAAATTCTTTTACTTGATATCAGAATAATGATGTCAATAGACTAGTTAGTAAAACTGTAACCTACTACTGACCCGATGTCGAGTCACCACATCGATAGTTTTCTTTAGTCCGTCCGGGGTTTGCTGGATACTGGACGAGTTAGAAGAAGTGTAAGATTAAGGCGATATAATAATACGTGTTGTTGATGTTGTTGCAATAACCTAATTAAAAACATTATTATTTAAAAAAAAAAAATTAACAATTTTTTCCATAATTTTTAAACACCAATTTTTTACAACAAGAAATTATACTGTAAGTAGTAAGTACATACAAACATAATTGACACTAACCTAAAACATTTTTTTTTGTAACACTAATTTATCGACAATCAGCTGTCGAAATCACATGCAATGCCCCAACACTATTTGCAATGGTGGGAAGGGCTAATCCAAGCTTGTCCTTGAAATAGCCAATCAAAGCACCGCTGACCCGCTCTCCGCAACCCGCACTTTCCTCAAACTTTAGTGTCTTTTAATCCCTACAAAAATTTCAACAGGTGGGATCTATTGGGGGTAATATTCTGTATCAATCCTACTAAAATAGGTATCAGTATAACTATAAAAGCAGACAGCAGAGACAGATCTATAAAAGCTTTGCTTCTGTTTCTGTCTTTACTAATATGTTAATTGAGCGCATTACAGCTTGAAATCATTGTAACAAGGGAGTAGAATACCAAATAATGAAGTAACTTAGGAAGTGCTAAAGACGTAATAATTATCACTTTACTGCTAAGAGTGCATTTACTCGCGCGCACTCGGCTCGAGGAGGGGAAGTGCAGGCAAAGTTGTGAGGTGAGGTGTGGGTGCCGATATCATACATGTCATGATGCGCCAAAAATATAGAATGTATGCATGTATTTAAAAAAAGTTTTCAATTAATTGTTCAAAACCAAGAAAAAATATTTTACTTAAATATTCATAATTGCACGAACCACAACACCAGATGGTCGTCATAAAAAAGATGTTATTCTAAAACATAACATAACCTGTGAACTTGTTTGTGGTCCATGTTTATAATAAAAATAAATAAAATAAAATCGTAACGTTATTATAGAAGATGTAGAATTGTGTGCAAGTAATAATTACGGTAAGTTAGTTAATTTTAGAAGAGAGCGGGGGATTGTATTGTATTGTACAGGTTTTTTTAAATTTACTTATATTAAAAGTGACTTCGCGTCTTGGTATGCTGGGAGACGGACACGTCGTTGTTATTTGGTGCCTTGTAACAAGTAGGTATTTTAATCCCTTATTTCGTGACCATGACAATTCGTGACCTTTTTAAAAAGTATGTTTTGGTTTTCACTTTCTTATATATTATCTATTATAATTTTATGTAAAAGAAATCGTCATAAAACTTGTCTCGTTCCTTTTACAAGAATCGAAACTACCTGATTCCTTAGTTCATAATCTTACTATCTTCATGAATGTCATGTCAGCAAAAGAAGTACTTATACAGCTATAAAAATCCAGATCTAAACTGTTTGCAAATTGAACAAAATGGAAAAATAAAGGAAAATAATTTTCGACAAAACTGTTACCAGTGAGCAGCAAGTAAATCCTCTTTCATCCGATCCACCGCGTCCTACATAAAGTAAGATTGTCTTTTGTTTTGTTGCTGCTTCGAGGCACTTAGGGCGAGGCAGGAAACAGCGAAATGATGTTCAAACAGCGTATTATTTTTATTAAGTTATATAGGTTGCCAGTTTCATATTGCTTGCTTGAAACAAAGCAATTCGGGATATATCGATGTACCACTCTCTCTTGTAGATATATTTAACACATTTGTTTTTTTTGGCAAAAATCGAGACGTAAGGTGTAACGTAATACGATCACGATGTCTCGGGAAGTCACCTAAAACCTTTCTGCCTCATCGGCCGTCAGTACTACGTGTTATGTGCCACGCCCATTGCACGCTGTGCAACCATGAGCTTTTCTTATGAGGCCCATAGTAAGAAGCTGCGTTTCAGTTCAATATAGGTAGTGGTAGAACTGGTGTTACGAGACGAAAGTTTACAACTGTCGTCTTTAGGCACTGAAGTATTTTAGACGAGAAGACGTTGTGTAGTTTCCCGAACGCTGCCCAGCCGAGTTGGATTCGACGATTGACCTACTATAGTATATCGGTTTCGTTTTGTGTATAGGTAGGTGTATAGTCGGAACCGCAGAATAGACAGTAATTAATTGAAATGATACTTACCTACAGTAGTCTGATTTAAATAACTAACATTAGAGGCGGGGCCGTCTTAACATATCCCGGGGCACACAAGAATTTGGAGGCCCTTATTGCAAACTAAAAATGATTTTGTTGGTATGAATTTAAGACTCCAAAAAATATTTTCATATCTCCTTTAGAAGTCGTTTTTAATTTTCCCTTAGTTTTTTCTAGGCTTTCTTTCTTTTCAGTTAACATTGTTTCTTAGTTTACAAATATGTTTTAGTGCTTTCCTTAGGGGGCCTCACAGGGGCCCCCTGTGAGGCCGGGGGCCCCGTGTGCCCTTATGGTAAAGACGGAACTGATTAGAGGCACAGAATATATTATAATAGAGGTACTTAAATAACCCTACCTACCTACCTACGTATCTTGCTACTAATTATTAGTACGCGTAGGTTTATCTAAAGTAACACATTTTGATCGTGAGATAAAGTGTTAAATTTTGTTGAAAGGAAATATAAGGTAGGTAATAAAATATTTACGTACTTACCTACATTTGAACAAGCAGAATGATAGGCATCAACATTTCGTGTAAGTAATAAGAAAGTTTCTGCTAACAATGTCAAAACTCCGTCGCAACTCTTTTAATGTTAGTGTATTAAATTCATCTTGTTCCGGACTCGTGTGCTCTACTCAGATAAAACTCGTATAATAATTCTATGAACTTCCCGAACAATGATATTGTATTGAATGAACAATATTATTATGGCCGGAAGATGTTCCTTGTATTAAAACTCCCGAGGGTTATGCTAAAATAAAATGGTAAAGGCTATTTGCTAAAATTTGAAAATAAAACACTTGTAGGTAAGTCTATATCGTATTTTTTATGCGCATTAAAGTACATGGGACGTGGTAAAACCCCCCCAATAGCAATAATATAAAATATATAATTTGATAGGTAAGTATTTCATAGAACAATTAACTTAATATATTTTTGTATTCGTTGTCCGTTCGGATTCATATGTTCCTTAGTATGTAATAAAAAATCATTTATACCATAGGGTCCACTGCTGAACATAGGCCAAGATTCCAGATTGGCCGGTTGGAAGCGGCCTCCATCCAGCGTCTTCCTGCAACCTTTACCTACCAGGTCATCTGTTATTATGTTGATTATGTTTTAATTGAATGTTATTTTACAGATTCGTGATATTTTAGTTATTGTAAATTCATCATTCAATCATTAGCTAGACCGTAAAAATGTCACCGATCTGTTGCTACCTTACCTTTCAAAATCAGTTCTATGCAAGCGGGTAGCGGCTTGAGCGTGACTTGCGCAGGTACCAGTCGTACTCTGGTATTGTTATTGCTATTGAGGGGTTGTACCAATCCACGTAATGTCTGTTATTTGCTTTTTGAAAGGACATACCCTGTCTAATCTGTGATCTTCTTGAAACAATGGAGTTCACCACCTGATTTTCACGTTACGATTTGTTATGACTATAGGATTTAAAGCCGCAAGAATGTTTTTAACTTCTAGCTAACAACATTTGTAGGTGAGGTAAATTTACTTGTTTATTAGCAACAGTTTTTAATTGTTTTGCAAAATTGTAAACCACCAACTGCGGTTAAAGAAATGTTCAAGCTGTTGAAAAAATCGCGAAAACCGCTAAATTAGCTTGAGCGAGAACTGGGTATTTGATTAGCAGCATTTGCATACTTACTATCATTTATGGACTACTGTTCCTCTGTAAGCCTAAGCTTTATTCGAGATGAGTCCCACACCAACTTGACGATGAGTTGAGAAAATGTCGCTTTGATTACGACGTGTAGAGTACCTACCTACTACAACTAATATACATAGTTTTAGTAGGTACACCATGATATTAAAACCATCCGTACATACATGATGAACTAATTTTGCTTTGGGAGTGACATCCAATTCGTTGGAACACGTTCCACCTTTATTTCTATGATGTGAACCTTGTTAATATTTATGAAATTATGTTGCTGTGTGAACACCTGTAAGACTGATAAAATTATACGGTGTGTACTACGACACTGAACCAAATCGATAGTCGACAGTATGGTGCTTTGGTAATGAGCTGAATCACAACGAAAAGTCGCCTATGTTTGTTCAAGACGAACTTAATGCTACTGTGGTGCAAGAAGACATCATAATACCTATTTTTTTCGCGGTTTTTATTTATATATTTATTTAAACTTTATTGCACAGGTAAGTACAATTGGCGGACTTAATGCTATACAACATTCTCTACCAGTCAACCATGCGGTTATGTTGGATGGACTCCTAGACTAGTGGCGGCGCTTCTCACCGCTGCTCGAAAATAAAAGTATAAATGCTAAAACCTCCGCGTATTCCACCATGCCGCTATTAGCGGGACGACGAAGGATCGCTGTTTGCATGCACTCCGGAAACACCACACCTGCCGGGACACTTGACTAATTTAATTTAAAAACCCTAAAAACATATCTTATTTTGCCTGACCCTGCACATTATGGTTTTACTAATTTTCAAAAATTTAAGGGAAAAGAGATAATTGTAAACTGAATAACGTGCACAAGACATCTATCAATATTGTTCGCCTAATCCTCGTATATGGCGCCCAACTATATTATATACTGTGTTCCACACACAGTATATAAAACAAGGTTGGGTTAGTTACACCATTTATATATCAAGAACGACTGGACCGATTTTTATGATCTTTGATTTGTTGGATTTGTATTCGCCGGACATCGGAAAATTCAATTAAAATAAAAGTATAAAGAGGTACGAAGTTCACCGGGACAGCTAGTTAGTTAATAGTCATTTGTTGAAGATTAGAGACCACCATCAAGATTATCGAAAACAATTTTTTGTAGTTATGGTTATGAACACTACTTATACATTTTATTTCATCGCCTTACATTTTGCAAAATTTCTTAGGGAGGTAAAGACTAGACTTACTTACCTACCACTGTTCTCCAAATTCCTCTATGGCCCTCATTTATTTTAGAAAATACATTCCACTAACCCCCACTAATAGTTGTACTCGACCCAGGGCCCCGGTGACTGGAGGAAATTAGATCCTTATCAGAGTGAAATCCCCTTTGTTACGTAACAGTACGTTTCTACACGAAGGAATTTAGAAATGTACAATAGAAAAAGGTAATCTACCTTCGAAGCGATTGTGTCCATAGGAGTGAAATTGTATTATCCGCTCTTCCATGTACCGTTTACGGTTTTCGGTTGCGACACCACAATATTGGATCGTGTGGTAGGCCAATCCCGAGGTATTTATTTGAAAGCCTTTAGGAACTTTATGGGGCGACTTGATAAAATGTACCTATATCTGGATAGGACGATGCTATTATGGCTGAAATGTTTTGTGATATGAGCGAATTGGTTAAATCTGTCCTTTTTGCTATAGTTCGTCTTACAATAGCAATCAAAATACTTTTTTTTCGGTATTTTTGCTCTGTTATATTTTATTGATAAACAAATTTAATAATTAAGCAAATAGGATGTTACATAATGAGGTATTTCTTGCGGAACCGGTAAATATTTGGGTATGCCTATACGTTACGAGATGGTTTGGGCCATAGGTATTCACCACGCCGGCTCAGGGCGGATTGGCAGAGGGGTGTTATAAAGGGGTTTCATACGTGATATCGAACGTCGATGTATCTATTGTCTAGATATCGACAATAATGCATCAACGGGTCGCTACATCTACGGTACTCCATATTGATGAGTACGTAATAATGGATGTTGGTGTATCAATTGTCTATACATTTAATCACGAAGAATCAACGGGTCGCTTTATTTACGATACTTTTTTCAAAGTTTAGTATACTTTCTAATTTGATCAAATTATGTCCAATAATATTTACCATTTCTTGACCGGTTCAATGGCAATTATTTACCTACAAAATTTTGTAGTTAAAGGTAAACTATTAAGAAAAACAAACATTTGATGAAACATAATTTTATATTTCACTAACGAGATAAAGTAGGTACTTGATTAGTACATGTGTTTGACTAGAGTAGGTACAATAAGTACTACAAAAAAGTATTGCTTGCTATTCCTTTTAGGAACTGTAAAACATTTATATCATGACGCCGTTCAAGAAACCGTGAGATTGCTTCTTGATGCATCCTCTTTTTTTTCTAGGTGGAGTAGCTGGTACCCCACTTTCTATTCTGGCAATAATTAAGTTAGTGGCCGCTTGTTCTTTTTTAGCTCACAAATGGTAGCATAAACACCCATTTTTTGTTATCAATTAACGAATTCCAGCGTCTGTGCCACGCTTTAATTTTGTTTTGTGTCCTCGGCAAATTACATAATAATAAAATTTTGAAGGAAAATGTTATTCCTACGATGAACGGCAAACTGATATCGCGAAATACTGGTGACACAAAACTGATGATAGGTAGAACAGTGCCACTTTTCCCTCCTGAATTGTGGTCTGTGCACCAAAACAATAATATTGTGTTCAAAAGTGCAAAAACTGCCGGTATCTCCACGGGTGGTAAATACGCTAAAGCGATTAAATTACGGATTTTAAGAGAAAATTCGCCATCTTCAACATATCTTTTTTAGAAAGTGTACTAAACTTTGAAAAAAGTATCGTAAATAAAGCGACCCGTTGATTCTTCGTGATTAAATGTATAGACAATTGATACACCAACATCCATTATTACGTACTCATCAATATGGAGTACCGTAGATGTAGCGACCCGTTGATGCATTGTTGTCGATATCTAGACAATAGATACATCGACGTTCGATATCACGTATGAAACCCGTTATAAAGCCAGTGTCTAAACCTGTCTGACGTAATCAAGCCGCCTTAAGATTTCTGATAAGGCTTGACGACTAGCGATATTAGCGATATTAGCCAGGACCAACTTTTTACGTGCGTGTAAATAAGTATTATTGACAATAAAAAATTTCAAAATGTTATACCAATGCTATAAACTTGTACTCTGACAAGTTCGTTTTCTGAATTGAAACCAAACGGGAATCGAACCCGTTCCTCTTGATGAAAATCATTGCGTCCCTACGCCCGACTCAATCAATTTTATTGTTTTATTTGCAAAACTTAATTCAGATTTCATTTCAGATATACTTAGTAGTAGTGGGTATTCCTAAATTTAATTTCTCTGTTATTAAGATTAATAGATATTCTTTATTTAACACCATACAAAGTCCATTACACATAATTATTTCAGAAAGATGTACAATTTAGGCGGTATAATAGGTGTCTAAACATTCAGATGACGTGGTGTAGGTAGCAAAGGATACTCGTAGAAATCTGCGACAGTTGTTTGGTGATATGGAGCGTGGAATATTTTGTTAACATAATGCCATTTTGCAGAACATCTGTTTAAAAGCGTATCTGCCTTTAGGGGAAACTGTAGCGTGTAAGGTTTTAGGTCTGTGTTTTCAATTTACAAAGGAAGGAGGTTTGAAATGTGCGAAACAATAGGTACCTACACTGTTTGATAAACATTATTTAGGTAGAACATTATTATTAAGTTACTAAAAACATTTTGAGTTTCTTAGCAATACAAATAGTTCCTATGAGTTTGCTAGTTAGTACTTACCTACAAAGTAATTCGGAAAGAACCAGTCCTATCAGGCGGCTCGTTTTGCAGCAAGACTCAATATTGAGAAAATTAGTAGTAAATGATAAAAGTTATCTAGTTCACTGGCAACCCAGTGTGTAGCGTAGATACTTTCAATTTAAATGTCAGTTCCGTGCGGACTACGGTATACTGAGAGTTTCTGGAACTGGCTACTTTCAAGAAAAAAAAAAAAAAAAAAATATTGCAATTACGGAAATTGAACACACGGAGGAACACGTTACTTTTTAAATTGCGAGACTGTCATTTGTTTTTTTCACTGTGGCGTTCTTTAAAAAAAAAAGTGCCATTTTTTTAACTCGTGAATTTCTGTTCAATGATTTTTAACGCTGTGGCTTAAGTGAACAAAAGAGTTGCCAGAGACTTCAATTGGCATTTGGCGATGAAGCCCCATGTCGTAGCTCTATGTATTCGTGATTCGGAGAATTAAGGCGAAACCTGGGTGTACTGCTTTGAACCGTAAAAAAGGCAGTAGGTGAAAGTTAAGAAATGTTCGAATATATTGGTAAGAAAATGGTTGCTTCTTTTTTCGGCAAATCAGAACGTTACACAACAGTGTCGCTTGAAGACCAAAGGATAGTGAACGCAGACAGTGATTCCAGAATCTTTCAGTATGACCTAAGTATTGTACCTATGTAGTGATTAAAATATTTGTGTAGCTATCTAAGTAGATATCATCTACTACGCACTCACTTCTTTACTGTGGATGTTTTAGTTTATTCATAAATTAAAATTAAAAACTGGTCTACTAAATCCTTTTACCAAAAGCTGTTATTGGAGTGTTCATTCAAATGTGAACAAAAGTTAGGTATCTGACTAGCTAGGTTTCTACTTGATTTGGTTTTACTTGATTTAAAGATAAAATTCAATGACTATGTCACTCCCGGACTAGTTTTAGTCGAAAGCATGGCGTTTAAAGTCGTCAACGACTCCGACAAGTGCTGCAGTTAGGTAGAGACAGCTCGCTAGAAGAGTGCAGATTGACAGGGCAGCATTTGGGAAGCTGCGTCATATCTTCTCGTCGTCACTTCCGCGATACCTGAAGAGCAAGGTATTCGACCAGTGATGATCTACGGAGCCGAAACGTGGAACATGACAGTAAAGCTGGCCCACCAAATTCACGTCACTCAGCGAGCTATGGAAAGGTCGAATTTCGTTAAGGGATAAAGTCCGAAACGAGGTTATCCGACAGAAGACCAAAGTAATGGACATAGTTCTAAAATCTAGCAAGCTAAAGTGGCAGTGGGCCGGCCACATCTGTCGCAGAACGAATGAAAGGTGGAGTAACCGGGTTTTTGAGTGGAGACCGCGCCTTGGCAAACGTAGTGTACGACGCACCCCAGCTCGATGGACCGACGAACTTAGGAAGATGGCTGGTAGTGGCTGGATTAAAAAAGCAGGAGAACGTGCTCTGTGACGCTCTTTGGGGAAGGCTTACGTCCAGCAGTTGACTGCAATAAGCTGACATGATGATAATGATGAAAGGTAAAGGGCGTTTCACTCTTTTTTAATTCGGTACGGTTTCAGTATAATCTATTGAATAGTATTAGATAGATTAATAGACGACCAAACATGGTAATTAGAAACCGTTTAATGAGCCTTCAGCTTTGAGTTGGTTACCTACATTCCCAAGCTTCTAAGCTTTTAGCACCACCTACCTTATAAAGTTTTGTTTGCTTTTAAAAATAGTTCACACGGACCTTTCATTTGAATTTGTATCGCCTACATCGCACCGCCCACAAAACGTCTCTGTTTAGCCTAATGGTTGACTGGTAGAGATTGCCTCATGGCATTAAGTCCACCTTTTGTATGATTTTTTAATCTGTGCAATAAAGTGTAAATAAATAAATATTACTTATTTTATTTATTTATTGCAATAATGTACATTATCAATACAATTGAACACAGTACAAAACCCTGTTAGGGTGCAGCAAATATAAATTTTATGAAACTAATTACATAGAGAAAGTTACTTAGTCTATAGTAATTATAACAATAATTCTGTAACAATTTCCAAAAAAAACCGTACAGTGTAGTACTACAACTAAGTTTTACATACTATTTTTATGTACAAGTATGACGTTGACGTCGTTAGTACCTACCTACTTGGGAGGTAAAATAACTTAGCCAAGTCACCTTTTAAAAAAAATTTATTAATTTAAAAAAATACAAGTAGTGGGTCGTGGGTGGTGTAAGCCAGGTCTAAATTTGCCGTCGTGATCCGGTACTGCCCTGATCTGGTCGACGCGACGGTCCAAGGACGACGGCCAGCGGTGAAGAGGGTCAGGAGTGACGGTCGGGATGTTTCAAGTGTCTCAACCCAGCCGTCGAGATGGTGGTGGTGTATGGCACGACGAGCTCAAAACTAAAGTTGCACCCTGTGAAACATCACACAGTCTTAGTTGGAGTACCCACTTGCTCCGCCTCTTGTGAACACCCTTTATTGATGAGATCATAGGCGAGAACCGGTGCAAAAGAATGTAAGCGTGTTTGTGTTCACAAGCAGAGCGGAGTTACAAAAAGCACAGCAGGAAGAAAGAAAGAAGAGAAAAGCATCTAATTATTTGATAATCAATGTAGGTAGGTGCAAAGCACTGATTTAAAATTGTGCAACGGCCAATGGAGCTAATTAACAATGTTTACAGCAATAATTAGGTATTTTTTTAAATGAGATGATTAAAACTACCATTGGGCTACTTCATCGTTCAGGCATAAGCTACCCAACATTCTTATAACTAAATTGTAACGTTCAACACTTTGCACTTTACTCACCAATATGTGGGTGCAGGAATATCACACGGTTAAGAGTGAAACGAGGATAATATATATAATTAAGGCTTGATTATTTAAGTATTGTGTCCGCGACACTTTAATAAAAAAATATCTGGATATCTATTATGAGAAAATTAAATGAATACTTCATTCGCGCAAGACGACATTATTTTAGTGTGCGCTCAGAGGTGTTCAATGCTTGAAACGATGTCGCGGACTGTGAGCGAGCAGTTGCTACGCAGCGGCTGGCTGTCCAAGTTAGGGCCGCCCCTGATTCTGGAAGCTTCGAATCGTGACGTCAAAAAGAGAAATCAGGACCGGCTAGCGCGAGTACAATCGCGCACTACTAATTTAGTGAAAAAACTGTGAACGTAACCATTAAATTACTTACTTTAACAAATTACTTTTAAAAAAAAAAAATAATTATTAGTATTAAGTATAGTTTACAATATTGTATAGATTTTAAGATAGGTTTAGTTTAGGTTAAAATAGTTAATTGATATGTATAATTTAATGATTTAATTTGAAGAATGTAAATATATTTATTAAGTAGTTTGTAAAATGTAAAATGTATTTGTTAGTATAATAAAAGTTTATATATTTGATTTTAGTAACAAAAACAAAATAAAATTGTAAAAAAAATAAATTTGATTATGTAATAATAATTATAATTCATTATTTAATTAAAACATGTACGTGCAACGTTACATTACCCCCCCGTGCTAAGAAAAGGATTTTGTTCCTTAGAATAAAATCCGCGCAATATACGTTTGCGTATTTGCATTTACTCATACATACATTTTATCTATCATACATCTCGCGATCGTAAAAATACATCAACATCTGGCTATACCTAAAGATGCTTATGCGTCCATCCAAATTGAAGGTCACCAGCTATCTTTCAACTGATAACCAATACAAATACTTTTTTTTTTTTTTTTTTGCACTAAAGTTATTGAAAAACACGAAAAGGGTTTTTTTTTTTTAATGATATTTATTTATGTATGCCTACCAATTTTAAATCCTTTATATGCCATGTTCCTAAATTTTTACCAGACATGTCCTCCAACACATATACGAGAGGAGACTTCTTTTCGAGGACTCGACACTTAATAAATTTTGGCGCTAGCTTCTTACTGAAGTACTTATCTTTATCACTCAGCACAAAAGCACGTTTCATGACCACGTCTCCCACGTTAAATTCTGCATGTTTACGACGCAAATTGTAGTGAGCAGTGTTCTTCTCGTGAGCCTGCCACAACTTAGCCTGTACACGGTCGAATAATTCGGACATACAACCTAGATTTCCGGCATAAATGTCACGAGGTAAAAAGAGTACTTCTCCACCGAGGTCTGAATCTACATAGTGTGAACCACAAGTTACAAGCTCTCTGCCGTAAACAAGGAATGATGGAGTAAAACCAGTTGCTTCGTTAACGGAGTTATTGATGGCGAATTGCACTTTTGGGATGAATAAGTCCCAAGTCCTATGGTCTTCATTGACGAAAGTTGACAAACAGGTAATAATTGTGCGATTATAACGCTCTACTGTGTTAACTTGAGGAGTGTATCTAGGTGTGAAGAATACATTAGGTACATTATAACTTTTAAACAAATCTGTGGTCATGCGACTTATGAACTGACTACCGTTATCGAGGAAAATTGTTTGAGGAACACCATGTAATACAAATAATTGATCCTCGAGGATTTTAATAATAATAGTTGAGGTTGCATTTCTAATAGGGAAAATTAGGCAGAATTTTGAAAAACAACATGTTATAACAAGTATATATTGATTTTGTTTTCGACTAACAGGCAGAGGGCCCATGAGATCAATCGAAACCATTTGAAAAGGTCGACAACACTGTTTAGGGCGACCCATTTCGCCAAGAACTTGATGGTTTTGATGTTTGTACTCTAGACACTTGGTACAAGAACTTATGAACTTAACGACATCCCGATACATCCCTGGCCAGAAGTATCTCAACGCCAATCTACGATACGTTTTAAAGATACCTAGATGTCCAGCCATAGGCTCAGAATGATTTTCTCGTATAATATCGGTACGAAATTCGGTCGGAACTACCTCCTTCCACGAAAACTCAGAAGTTAAGTCGTGTTTATTTTTGCATAATCTGTATAGCGAGCCATTTCTAATAAGAAAATTAGCAAAATTTTGAGGTTTTGTCAAACAAGAATTGTAAATGTTTTTGTACCATGCGTCCGCCGTATTAAGGTAAGAATCAGATAAATTGATTGCGCTTATAGGAACCGCTCGTGAAAGGGCATCAGGAATGACGTTGTCCACACCTCGGCGATGTTTGAGCTCAAAGTGGAAAGCCGACAAACGAACTCCCCAGCGAGCAAGACGACCAGTGGGATTATTTAATGAGAGGAACCATTTTAAGGCACTGTGATCAGTGAAGACAGTAAAAGGCCTCCCGTTCTCCAAATAACACCTCCAATGTTCGAGAGCGATGACAACTGCCAGAGTTTCACGTTCAGTAATGCTGTAATTTCGCTCGGCCGCTGACAATGACTTGCTCATGTAAGCTATGGGATGTTCCTTACCGTCTATGGTCTGTGTAAGCATAGCTCCCACACCATAGTTGCTGGCATCGGTGTGCACCTCGAATGGCTTGTCGTAGTCGGGACAAGACAAAACTGGAGCTGAAACCAAACACTCTTTCAGCTTGAGAAAAGCAGCATTAGCCTCTGTTGTGGGTATTCCTGAATAAGTTTATGTGTGTATACCGAGATTTCTAATAAACCAGTTGTCAACCGGATTCGTAGCCTTTCATTACACTACATGGTGGCAGCGGTGTTTTAAATCGGAAAAAGATATTATTTCGAGATTTCGGTGCGTGATATTGTGGTACTAAGACGTATTTGTTTGTGCACTAATATGGAACACGCACGCCCACCGCCGGAATTGAATCTGGAGGGCAGCTCCGTTGGCAGGGCCGACGCATGGAAGCGTTGGAAAACGCAATTCAATTTATTTTTAAAAGCATCCGGGGTGCATAAAGAAGAAGGTGGTGTACAGGCTAGTTTACTAATTAACTTGATTGGACCAGAGGGATTCGATGTTTACGAAACTTTCACTTTCGAAAAGAGCAGTGACAAGGATGACGTCGCCATATTAATAAAGAAGTTCGACGAATACTTCGGTGTGAAGCCAAATATAACGTTAGCGAGATACAATTTCTTTACACGAAGTCAAGAAACCGGCGAGTCTATCAATCAGTACGTCACTGCATTAAAATTATTAGCAAAAAATTGTGGATTCCAGAATTTGGAAGTGGAACTTATTCGAGACCGTATTGTTTGTGGCATAAAAAATACAGTCGTTCGAGACCGTTTATTAAGAACCGACGATTTGACATTAGACAAAGCCGTGAAAATATGTCAAGTTGACGAAATATCTACGGATAGCAGCCGCTTGTTGGAGACGCGTGGCGCGGGCCAGGGGCCGGCGTGCGTGGACGCGGTCGGCGTGCGCGGCGGGGGCGCAGCCCGAGCGCGCGGCGGGCGCGGCTGGCGCGGGCGCAGGGCCCGCGGCGCGGCGGGCCTCGGAGGCACTCAGCGGCGTGCGCTATCTTCCGGATCAGGTGTTAATTGCCCTAGGTGTGGAGGAAACCAATGTAGTGAATCGAATCAGTGTCCGGCAATTTTTGTGCAGTGTTATGTGTGTGAAAATTATGGTCATTTTGCTAGGATGTGTAAGTTAAATAAAAACGTTAAAAAGTTGTACGACATTGGTATGCATAACGAAAAACTGGACGAAGAACAAGACTGTGAGTCGTTTTATATATCAATGCTATCCAGCGTATCAGAGATTAATACATTATCGGAGGATTGGTGTGAAGTACTTAATTGCGAATATGGTTCGGAAAAATTTAAATTAGATACAGGTGCAGATATTAATGTATTGTCTTATAATCGATTTCTGCAGTTAGGCTATACAGCAAATATGATTAATACATATAATAATGTCAAATTACAATCTTACAGTGGGGATTTAATTCCTATAAAGGGAATTTGTAATTTAAAATGGTATTACAAAAATGTTCCGTATGACTTAAAATTTGCTATTGCTTCTATGAATTGTCAAAGTGTGCTGGGACTCCATGCTTGTGCAACATTAGGGCTAGTTAAGAGAATGCATAATATCAACTGGTCAGAAAACAATGATTTGTTCACAGGGCTAGGCTGTTTACCGGGCGAATATCACATCGTTGTTGATAAAAACGTGACCCCTGTAGTTTGTGCTCCGCGAAAAGTGCCGTTAGGGTTACGCGATCAGCTGCAGGAGAAATTGAATAGAATGACGCAGTTAGGGGTGATAAGGAAGGTGACGCATCCTACACCGTGGGTCAATTCGCTAGTGATAGTCGCTAAAAAGAATGGTAAATTACGTGTATGTTTAGATCCGCGTCCTCTTAATGTTGCTATACAGCGTGCCCATTTTCAATTGCCAACAATTAATGAATTAGCCACTAAACTTCACGGCGCTAAATATTTTTCCGTGCTAGACGCCAATTCTGGATTTTGGTCAATAAAACTAGATCATGCGAGTTCTGATTTGTGTACCTTTAATACGCCGTTTGGTCGGTACCAGTACTTAAGATTACCGTTCGGATTGAACTGTGCACCTGAGATATTCCATGCTAAGATAAAACAACTATTGGAAGGCCTGGAAGGGGTAGATTCTTTTATTGATGATCTGATCTGTTGGGGTAGAACGAGGGCAGAACATGATAAACGATTAAGAGCGTTATTTAATAGAGCACGGGAAATTAATTTAAAATTTAATAAAGATAAGTGTCGTCTGTGTGTACAGGAGGTTACATATTTAGGTCACATCTTTAATAAAGACGGAATGAAAGTGGACTTAGAAAAGGTAAGAGCTATAAAAGAGATGCCTGAGCCGAATGATCGTAAGAGTTTACAGAGATTTTTGGGGGCAGTTAATTACCTTTCTAAATTCATACCAAATTATTCAGATCACACTTTTCAGTTGACTAGGCTATTAAAAAGAGATATTACATGGTGTTGGGAAATTGGGCATAAAAAAGCATTTGAAAAATTAAAAGATCTTATCAGTGACGCGCCGGTGTTAGCGCTGTACGACGTGGACAGCCCTGTGCTGCTGTCCGTAGACGCGAGCAGCGTGGCGCTAGGCGCGGTGCTGACGCAGCGCGGGCGGCCCGTCGAGTACGCGTCCCGCACGCTCACTCCCGCGCAGACTCGATACGCGCAAATCGAAAAGGAACTACTGGCCATAGTCTTTGCATGTGAAAAGTTTCACCAGTATATTTATGGTAGGAACCAAATTATTGTCGAGTCTGATCATAAGCCGCTTGAGAGCATATTTAAAAAGCCCTTAGATGCAGTCCCGGCACGCTTGCAACGGATGATGCTAAAACTTCAGGGATATAATTTAATAATTACATACAAACCGGGAAAGTTTATGTTCATACCTGATACTCTCTCGCGCGCGGCTTTGCCTGATTTATATGATGATAACATAAGTACAGCCATATTGAATCAGCTTAGAATGGTAATTAATAATATCCCAATATCCCAAAACAAACTTTCTTTGGTAAAGCGAGAAACCGCTAAGGATAAGATGTTAAATCAGTTGCTCGTTTATATAAATCAAGGGTGGCCTAATCACAAATTTAATTTAAATGATAACAATTTAAGTTACTTTTGGTCAATGAGGGATGAACTATATTGTGTCGATGGCGTAATTTTTAAAAACAAACAAGTATTAATTCCAAATTCTTTAAAGAGTTTAATGTTGAATCTTATTCATGACGGCCATTTAGGGGTTGATCGCTGTAAAAGGCGCGCGCGCGAAGTATTATTTTGGCCTGGCATTGTCAAAGACATAGAAAATTATGTGAAAAAATGTAAAGTATGTCAGGAGAATTCAAACAAACAAACTAAAGAACCACTGATCCCGGTTTCCATACCAGATTTACCTTGGAATAAAATTGGAACAGATATTTTTGAATATGGAAGAAAAAGTTATTTAATTTTAGTCGACTATTTCTCTGGATTTATTGAAGTTGCGAGTTTAAGAGATACATCTTCAAGATCTGTGATAGCTAGTTTGAAAGAAAATTTTTCCCGGTATGGAATCCCAGATACTGTTATAAGTGATAACGGTCCTCAATTTTCTTGTCGTGAATTTAAATGTTTTGCCGATAAGTGGGATTTTAATCACGTAACTTCATCTCCATATTACGCACAATCGAATGGTAAAAGCGAAAGAGCGGTGCAAACAATTAAAAAGATATTGAAAAAATCATTTGACAGTGGAACTGATTTTTATTTAGACTTGTTAAGCTATAGAAATACACCGCGGGAAAATTTGAATTCTCCTGCACAGCTAATGATGGGACGTCGATTAAAATGCAGGCTTCCAGTTCATCCCGAATTATTAAAGCAGAATAATTGTGATAATGAATCACAATACAAAAAAATATTAAATAAACAAAATAAAAGTAAAGTGTATTATGACTATCACAGTAAACAGCTGCCCGAGTTAGGTGTCGGCGATGACGTAATCATGTTGGAGCGTAACAATGAACGAGTCCGCGGGACAGTTGTAGGTAAAGCTTCTACGCCGCGTTCATATATAGTAAAAAACAAAATAGGTATCTATCGGCGTAATCGTCGACATTTGATTAGGAGTAGTATGCCTAACACTGATAGGAATGAAAAATCATCCAATGATACGAGTATCACACCTGCTATTTCATCGGATGAAGAATATGTTTCGGGTCAGGAGGATAATGAGTATGTATTAAGTAAGAAATTAAGAGAAAGTATTCCAGGATCGTATTCTCCTCCTGTAACCCGCAGCAAAGTTAAACATCCATAGCTTTGATTTTTAACCACATTTACTCTTAGTTAATTTTAAGTTGGTTACATGTTACGGTTAGTACCAGCTTGCAAATTACTGTATAATTGTTTAGGTTAAATCGTTGAGTTCTAATATCGGCTTACTAACCGTGACATGATGTTTAGTTTAATTAAGGATAATAAGTAATCATGTAAAAGGGGAAGATGTTGTGGGTATTCCTGAATAAGTTTATGTGTGTATACCGAGATTTCTAATAAACCAGTTGTCAACCGGATTCGTAGCCTTTCATTACACTACAGCCTCGGGAGTCCACTTAAAAGGAGGGCCACCCTTCTTGTTTGAAGTTAACTTATTTAGGGGACCTGCTATGGTGCTAAACTGAGGCACGAAACGCCGGTACCACGTAGCAGTCCCGAGAAAGCGTTTGATGTCCTTGCGACAAGTAGGTGTCGGGTAGTTTAGGATGGCTTCCAATTTCTCCGGATCAGTTCGTAAGCCATGACTATCAACAACGTACCCCAAATATTTGAGTTGACTCCTAAAGAATTGACACTTCTCCAAGTTCACCGTTAGGTTAGCCTGGCGAAGCTTGTCTAAAACTCGCAGAAGAAGTGAAACATGCGAATTAAAGTCCTCCGAAGCGATTATAATATCGTCCAAGTAAGCAAAGACTTTAAGGTCAAATTCTCTAAAGAGGAGATCAACTAAACGCTGCTGAGTGGCTGGTGCATTTGTCAAACCGAAAGCCGTTCTTTTAAAACGAAACGTACCGCGTCCCGGAGCGTAAAATGCCGTCTTGTCCCTGTCCTGCTCAGCAATGCGAATTTGCCAGAATGCCTTAGACAGATCAATGCTTGAAAGAAAACGAGCGTCACGAAGGTTGTCCAAAATTTCTGACACGTAAGGCAAGTTATACGCATCCTTTCGAGTGACTGAATTCAGCTTACGACTGTCGAGGCAGAATCGAGGCTGACCGTTCTTTTTCGTGACTACGAGAACGGGCGAAGACCAGGCGCTCTCGCAAGGCTCGATTACGTTAAGAGCAAGCATCTCGTCAACCTGCTCAACGATGATGCGTTGCTTCTCCGGAGATATCCGATAAAAACGTTGTCGGATAGGCTGTGCATCTCCTGTATCCAAATGGTGTTCTATGAGATCTGTTTCACCTAATCCTTTGCGCTCGGCAGAAATTTCCTCAAACTGCGCAATAATGTTGTCAGCTATGGACTTTTCGGAAGGGCTCAAGTTTTCATAGCCATGAATAAAGTTAGATTGATCTAGTTTCGGCTGCTCCTCAACTATTGCAGCATTAGAAAAAGTAATGCTACTTAAGAAGTTTGGGAGAATATTAAATTTACGCCAGAAATCCACACCCAGTATGAGACTAGTGTTAATGTCCGGAACAATATAAGCTCTGATAATATGAAATTTATTTTGGAAATGTACAGGCAAGTTTACATAGCCCTGGCTTTGCATAGATTGGCCGCCAGCAGCTACCACTGTGATGCTATCATCCATATGAACGACCAGGCTCCGAAGCGCCTCATGTGCCCCGTTATTTATTATTGTTACGGCTGAACCAGAATCGAGCAAACCTGATATATTCAAACCATTAATTTCAACTGTAGCGTAAGGACGATTATCATTGATTAGCTTAGTTTGCAGAATTGTGTTGATCTTATACGAACTGAAATAAATTTTTATTGTTTTAAGCCATTTTTTCCAGTCTTCGGAATCAAATTTAGTTACTAATTTGTCATCACAATTCTGCTTTAATCGTTTTTTGAAGTAGAGGGTTTGTTCTTCCTACAGTTAGGGCAGTCGGGAGTCTTAACATCCTTCTCACCACAAACAAAGCAAAAGACCTCGTCCTTATTTGCTTTACATTGACGCAAATTATGAGTATTATTACGACATCTAGGGCAATATAAAGTCTTTTCAGAAGGTGTAACGATTGCATGTACCTGTCTCACATTAGTAGCATCTTTAATTGAATTATTGTAATTATTATTATTGTTAGCATAAGCTTTATTATTATTTTGATTTGTATTATATTGTGATCTATTGTTATTATTATACTGTTGAAATTTATTGTAATTATTATTTTGATTATTATTATTTCTGTAACCAAAACCTTTACTGTAAGCGCTGTTTTTGCTAGTACCCGCATAGGCAAACTCAGGTGCCAAGGTATCAGCTGTCCGCCTGGGTGGTTCACGAAAATCAGAAAGACGTCCTTGGATATTTTCGTAATTACGACAAAGAGAACGTAAGGTATCAATATTAGTAACCTTAGGAACTGATGCTAAAATACTAACGTAGCATGGCCTGATATTATGTAGGATAATTTCTATCTTTTCGTCCTCGCTAAGTTTTTTAGATAGACGCGAGAACAAACCGGACATGATTGACAAGTAAATCGTTATGTTCTCAGATTCACCCTGTGTGCGGGATCGAATCTCATCTTTCAACCTATAATCGTAGTCTTCTTGACTGAAGTCTTCAATAAGCAACGTGGCGAGTTCAGGCCAACCGGAAACCCGATCTTTCACACTTCTAAACCAATGTAAAGCATCACCTACGAAAATCTCTGTAGCATAGGACAGGAGTTTTGTATCCGAAATAGACCTAGCCTCACAAAACTCTGTGATACGCTGTATAAAAGCACGGACGCAAGACTTGCCATCAAATTTAATTTTGCAAACTTCGTTTGAGCTATCGCAGTCACAAGTAACATTCAAGTTCATAGGTGACGTGCCAGCTATCGGCTCTACGATAGGCGTTGGCAAAGCAGGCTGGACAACGGTGGCATTAAGCTTGTTGCACTTGTCCTTAAGAATTTCAAATTTCTTGACGCATTCATCGAACTTAGGTTTAGTATTTTCATCACTTACGATTCGTTCGAGGCGATGGTGAAGGTGATTAATTAAGTTTTGTGTACGAAGCAAAGCGTTTTTATCCGGTCGCAAGTCTAAGTTAGTTTGAACTTTGAAGAGGACGTCACTAACTCCCTTAAGATCATCCGAAACTGAAAAACTGCTTTCCAAAATATCCTCTGATGGAAACAAAAGCCCTAATTTTGAAATTTGCTTCCGTAATTCCAGGGCAGTTGAGGCCGGTGTTTCCCCACGAATACCAACCTCGTATTCTAATTCTGGCTTTTGAAGCGATAAAAATTTCACAGGATATTCCATTTTTTTTTTTTTAAATAATATTATTTATTAAAAGTATTAATAAAATTCAGATCAAAATAACAAAAACCAATAAAACGCACGGCAACAGTGGAAAATGTTGAACGCTAACAATGACTAACTATAGCTACTCCGTCTGTTACAAAATATGCTAGTTAACGTTTTGGTTGGCAAAACAAAAAAACAAGCGTAAAGCAAAAAAATAGCACAATCACAGAAATAAAAAGATAAAATAAGCATAAAATGCAACTTGTGTGTAGACCAAAATTAAAAAATAATGCACCGCAAAAATAACATTTACTTAGTAAACACTTGTGTGCACGATTATACCGGTTTTGGACAACACCAGTTACAGGTTGTTCAAAAATTGGCAATAAATTATTTCACAAAATAAATTATATAATTGAAATAGGCAATTGAATTGATTATTAATTAATAAATTACGATAATAATAATTGTAAAAATAGTATTTGGAGTACACCTTAGTTACCAGCAACCAAAAATAAATAAAAAACGTTTCACAAAAATAAAAATATAACAACAAACACACAACAAATACTACGAGGCAAATTCAGACCTTAAGACCACGTAAGGGCGCCAGTATGACGTTGACGTCGTTAGTACCTACCTACTTGGGAGGTAAAATAACTTAGCCAAGTCACCTTTTAAAAAAAATTTATTAATTTAAAAAAATACAAGTAGTGGGTCGTGGGTGGTGTAAGCCAGGTCTAAATTTGCCGTCGTGATCCGGTACTGCCCTGATCTGGTCGACGCGACGGTCCAAGGACGACGGCCAGCGGTGAAGAGGGTCAGGAGTGACGGTCGGGATGTTTCAAGTGTCTCAACCCAGCCGTCGAGATGGTGGTGGTGTATGGCACGACGAGCTCAAAACTAAAGTTGCACCCTGTGAAACATCACACAGTCTTAGTTGGAGTACCCACTTGCTCCGCCTCTTGTGAACACCCTTTATTGATGAGATCATAGGCGAGAACCGGTGCAAAAGAATGTAAGCGTGTTTGTGTTCACAAGCAGAGCGGAGTTACAAAAAGCACAGCAGGAAGAAAGAAAGAAGAGAAAAGCATCTAATTATTTGATAATCAATGTAGGTAGGTGCAAAGCACTGATTTAAAATTGTGCAACGGCCAATGGAGCTAATTAACAATGTTTACAGCAATAATTAGGTATTTTTTTAAATGAGATGATTAAAACTACCATTGGGCTACTTCATCGTTCAGGCATAAGCTACCCAACATTCTTATAACTAAATTGTAACGTTCAACACTTTGCACTTTACTCACCAATATGTGGGTGCAGGAATATCACACGGTTAAGAGTGAACACAGCATAATATATATAATTAAGGCTTGATTATTTAAGTATTGTGTCCGCGACACTTTAATAAAAAAATATCTGGATATCTATTATGAGAAAATTAAATGAATACTTCATTCGCGCAAGACGACACAAATATTTTAGTGTGCGCTCAGAGGTGTTCAATGCTTGAAACGATGTCGTGGACTGTGAGCGAGCAGTTGCTACGCAGCGGCTGGCTGTCCAAGTTAGGGCCGCCCCTGATTCTGGAAGCTTCGAATCGTGACGTCAAAAAGAGAAATCAGGACCGGCTAGCGCGAGTACAATCGCGCACTACTAATTTAGTGAAAAAACTGTGAACGTAACCATTAAATTACTTACTTTAACAAATTACTTTTAAAAAAAAAAAATAATTATTAGTATTAAGTATAGTTTACAATATTGTATAGATTTTAAGATAGGTTTAGTTTAGGTTAAAATAGTTAATTGATATGTATAATTTAATGATTTAATTTGAAGAATGTAAATATATTTATTAAGTAGTTTGTAAAATGTAAAATGTATTTGTTAGTATAATAAAAGTTTATATATTTGATTTTAGTAACAAAAACAAAATAAAATTGTAAAAAAAATAAATTTGATTATGTTTATTATGCTTATTTATTTATTTGATTATGATTATGCCAGCCGATGAGAGATTCAATGTTTTTGTTTGCACCGACTCCAAAAGTAACTGATTAGGTACTTAAGTGTTAGGATTATTTTTAGCATTTTAGTGTTTTAAAGTCGGTTTTATTTTTTTAAATAAAATTTACTTATTTCATCAATTTTTAGTGCCAAATCCTAATCTAACTGCTGAACACCGATTTCATCCCCTATTTTCCTACCCTTAGGGGTGATTTTTATTTTGCAAACTTTTATCATATTATCTTTGAAGTATAAGCTATTCAATAAAACAAAAATCATCAAAATCGGCTCATATATGTTGAAGATAGGTAACAAGAACCACAACCTAAATATTATCTGGGTATATATTTGTTGATTTTCTCAAAAATTTCTAAATCAATTTCGATAAAATTTATATGGAACCACCTCTGAAGTATGATCTACCAAACAAAAAAAGAATCATTAAAATCGATTAATAATTGGCGGAGTAATCGCGTTACATACATACAAAAAAAAAAAAAAAACATACAGTCGAATTGAGAACCTCCTCCTTTTTTGAAGTCGGTTGAAAAGTAACCTGCTATTCCAGGCTATAATATATTTCTGTGCCCAATTATCTATATCAATTATCTAGATCCATTCGGCCGTTCTGGCGTGATTGAGTAACAAACATCCATCCATTAAACTTTTCGCATTTATAATATTTAGTAATATTAGTAAGACACCTGCACGAGAAAGGCCCTAGATGGCGATAAAAATGCTGTAGAAGTCGCCAAGTTTTGGTCAAAGCTCGTCTAGATTGGTCATAGAAAGACCTTTCTCTTCTTTCTTTCTTATTAAGATCTTTATTCTCATTATATATTGCCTACGTAAACAATTAATTGCGCAACGAAGGAGCAGTCTCAATACAGGTTAATTGAACTCAAAGAGAGGATTCCCCCAACACATTGTAACAACTTTTGTAACAATAAACTTTTTATTATTTTTATTATTATTATAGAGACGACAGAAGAAGACTAGCATGTATTTCAGTAGTAAGCGAAGTATTGTACCAAACTGATGAAGGTAAAGTTTGCCAATATTCCTATCTTTGAGAATATACAGTTAATAAGCATGAGGCTAACTGAACTTTCAGGGTAAATACGTGTCGGGAAAACGTATAGACCGAATAGAACAGAATTCTAATTCAACCAAAAATTTATCCACCAGTGTATGGGCTCAAAATGTTTGGTGAGCTACCTACAAATATTTGGTAACTATAAGTCGAATATTGAAACTGTCATGTCATACTATTCGATAAAAAATAATAATAGTAATGCACTTTTACAAGTCCCAAAATATAGCTATACCATTACCATGTCTTTGGGACTACGTATCAACTGGTGATGAGAAAAAACGACGCAACACACTCAGACACCTTTGTCAGCCTTTTATAAAAGAAATATACATAGTTACAAGGCGTGGAAGTATTATTTATTTATTCGTAAATATTTATTTTAACGTAAATTTGGAAGCCTATATAACTACAAATAGCAAAAAAAAAAATTACGAGTTAAATATCTACCCTAGTAACCTTATAATGCTTGCTGTGTCGAAGTGATTCACAGACATTCATTATTAAAATATTATGCTGCAAGGAATTTTAAATACAATTTTCACATGTCTTAAAAATGATGACCGTACTCTTTGTATTATGGCAAAGGTTAGGCCTCAGGACGCAATTTCCATAATGTTTTGTGAGTACTGAAATGAGATTATCACAGACTGTTGGTGGAAAAATGGATTATATTCGGGGTAAAAATACCGTTGCTGTTTTGGGTTTTATGTGAGCGTAACATTAACAGAATTATGGTTATTTTTGTCGTCTGAGAGCGTCTTTCATCACAACTAAACCCGTGTCAATATCGAAAGTTATTGACCCAATCGAAGTAATCTAATCAAGAGTAATCGCGAAAACTTTTTTTGGTGTTACTCTATAGGGATAAAGTGAGTTTTAAGTTTAATAAGTTGCTTCATATATCGCTCAGTTTGGTGTGGCGGTATCGCTAAGTTCTTTTTGACTATGCTGCTGCTTCAACCTGCTACAACTGCTGCTACAGCTGCTACAACCAGTGTGTGTTACCAGTGATGACATATGGAACTGAAACGTGGCCTCTCACTATGGGCCTCATAAGAAAGCTCAAGGTCGCACAGCGTGCTATGGAAAGGGCTATGCTTGGTGTTTCCTTGCGAGATCGAATCAGAAATGAAGAGATCCGTAAACGAACAAAAGTCGCTGACATAGCCCAACGGATTAGCAAGCTGAAGTGGCAGTGGGCGGGGCACATAGCACGTAGAACTGATGGCCGATGGGGCAGAAAGGTTCTAGAATGGAGGCCGCGTACCGGCAAGCGCAGCGTAGGACGTCCACTCACAAGGTGGTCAGACGACCTGGTAAAGGTCGCAGGAAGACGCTGGATGCAGGCCGCTTCCAACCGGCCGATCTGGAAGTCAATGGGGGAGGCCTATGTTCAGCAGTGGACGTCCTACGGCTGAAATGATGATGATGATGATGATGATGCTGCTGCTATTACTTGTTGACGTCATCATCATTGCCAGTATTGCTCCTGATTAAGCAATTTAAATTACCCTCGTTATCGCACCTTAATAGAGATATAACAGAAATAGTTCGCACATCCTTCCTACTTGTTTATACCTGCAAAGCTAAACTTGCGAGGCGTAGCGACGCCACGCGTCTCACGGGAGACCTGTTGAGTTTACAACGCCAGTTTTGTTTAGGTACCTTAATCGGTGCTAAGTGCGGAAATGTGGATTAAGTGGATAGGAGGATTTATTTATAATGTAGATTGCTTTGTTATCCATATTTAGATAGAACTAGTGGTGCACGCGGCTTTGCTTGCGTGGAATACAACATGTCATCCCTTTTTTATTTCTTTAGGAGGTGGATTTAATAGTAGTCCTTCCCTAGGGTTTAAGCTTATTTAGTAGTAATTTCATTAAAATCGGTATAGTTTTCGCGACCAAAAGTAGCTAAGTAGTAATTTATCTCTTTACCAAAAATAATCAAAATTGGTTCTGCGGCTTCGGCGTGAAAATGTAACAGAAAGACAGAGTTACATTCGTATTTATATATTTTATTAAACTTCGTTTTACTGAGCATCCGCTTTGAGATCCTCAAGGAAAAGATTGCTCGGTATAAAACATAGTAGTTACATAGGTGTAGTAGTACTACATTTACTATACTTATATACTATATAGGTAGAATGAATAGTATGGATTTATGAGTATTCTCAGTCTCACTGACAGTCCTAGATGATCTTCCATTTCTGACTCTGTTTCCCAATTAACAACATAACGAAGTCAGTTAGGTATTATAAATTAAAGTTATTTTTTATTTGCTTAGATTTGTTAAGTTATTTAGTCTGTATTGCACCGAAAAAGTACAATCGGCGGACATAATACCATGAATTGTCATGTAACCTTCTTTGTCGATCAAAAACCTTATGGAAATGTACTTTAGTTATAGTACTTAGACTCCTGCATCCTGAATGATTGTCAAACGTCCTCAACTATCTATCAAAAAACATTTTTGAGGTACGTTGAAGGGGGTGGCATTGATCAATTTTGAAATTGATATGCATTTTACTTCTCAAATTTAACAGCAAAAATATGAAAAAAAAAAAGAATTATAATATCGGTTTTGTGTATACTATCTAATTAGACAATAAAATATGTTTTATTCATCATCATCATTTCAGCCATAGGACGTCCACAGCTGAACACAGGTCTCCCCCAATGATTTTCATGGGGGGGATTGCCAATACTCGCCACGCTTGTCAGGCGGGTTGGCGAGCGCAGTTTTTTTTTATAAGGTTTCGCACGCTGACGCTGCTGCGCGTGTCGTGCTACAAGAATTAGTCACCTCTTACGACACGCCCCCTGTTGGCGGTGGGAAATTGTATTCTTTACGGCCGTCCCCACACGACACTGTTTTGTTATTAAGTATTATATTTGTAGAAAAAAAAATGTGAGTAATCAAAGTTAAACGATGGATGGTGGAACGAACTTTGATTCCCCTCGTTTTTTTTTTAACGGAAATCGAAAGTATCCCCTGTAAGGAATACAACGAAAAATGGGTTAAGAATTTATTAAGGTTTTTGTATATTTGGGGTAACTTTGACACAGAAAAACTAGGGTATTTTATGTAATAATCAACTTTATTTAAAAACTTTTAAGTTTTCAGAATATTACTCTTCAGATGCCATGATGCCAAGTAGATTCCACAGCGACTGACTAAACGCAAGCATTGACAACCAGTTTGCCAACCGAAAAATATATACTAAAGGTTGCGTTCAGAAGCCGTACAATTTGAATTTTACTACGAAATGAAGTTTTTATCAAAGTCACCCCAGCATTCAAAGTAACCCCATTCTACCAGTACCCTATTGCTTAAAAGAGTTGCACCAAAAATTCAATTTCGGCCGTACAGGTTCGCTTTGTCTATTTTTCATGATCCTAAAAGCATAATGGAAAAAAGAGAAGCACTACGACAGACAAGGTTTGAAAACGTGTAAAGGTTTTTGGATAAAGCACTAATGCGTGCTTTTTTAAAATGAAGCACTTATTCCTAGAAACATAATTCAAAATATTTTGTTTTTTGGCAGAAAAACATCGAATTTCACTCGTAGTAATAATAAATAAGTATTGGACAACATCACATACATTGCTCTAATCCTATGATAAGTAGCTTAAGCACTTGTGTTACAGAAATCAGAAACAACAATTTTTTCTACATTATCCGGGTTCGATTCCCAACCCGGAACCTCAGAGACAGCGACATCACCAAGTCCGGTATGCTTGCCTCTCGGCTACGGAGGTCGTCGTCGTAGTAGGTACTAGGTAGGGGAGACCGGGTATAGTTGACTATTTTGGTAGGTTGTCTTACTGTAAAAAACTTGGACTATTTAAAAGTGTTGCATTATTTAACTGAATGCGAAAAGCCGTTTCTTCTTCCCGCTCAATCACCGCATAGTTGAATGACGCAACACTCTTAAATAAGTTTAGTTTTCGACGCTTAGTCAACCTATCCATACAGTAAACAATCCACGATCACCTGCATTGAGCAAAAACAGTCATCGAGGGGTGTTAAGGTAGCGTGGGAAAACTTCGCAAGACCTATATCGATCTCGTAAAAAAACTGTCCAAATGTAATTCGGACTCGCTCACCGAGGAGGGTTCCGATCCATCGACTTTCATTTAGTTTGGGATCTATGCCGCAAGTCCAAATCACATCACCATCATAGAAGTCATCTTCCATAGAACGTCACAGCGAGCGCTCTTGGGTCGTTTACATTTAGCTTCTAGCATCTAGGTTTACCTACTATTTAATTTTGTTGAGTAAATGAAGGATTTCCGTGTTCGTGTTCTAATTAAGCACTTTAATTGACGACCTTCGTAGCCGAGAGGCGAGCATACCAGACTTGCTGTCGCTATCTCTGAGGTCCCGGGATCGATTCCCGGTCGGTCAATATAGAAAAATAACATTTCTTAATTGTCGGGTCGTTGTTGTGGAACCGTCGTTGTTTCTGATTTCTGTAACACAAGTGCTTAAGCTACTTATCATAGGATCAGAGAAAAGTATGTGATGTTGTCCAATATTTACTTACTTAGCGGTGAAAACGATAGGCTTACTGAAGATTTGTTCTCATAATTTTATATTATTTAACTAGCTGTCCCGGCGAACTTCGTACCGACTCTTTTTTTTTTTTGTGAATTTTCCGATTTTTTATTAGTTATTCTGCTATTTGGGGTGGAGACAAATCCAACAAACCAAAGGTCATAAAAATCGGTCAAGCCGTTCCTGACTTATAAATGGTGTAACTAACCCGACCTTCTTTTATAGGTATATATAGATATAGATTAACAAGATGTTTCTTTTTCAAAAAAATTAAGTAAAGTAAAATACATTTTAATTTTGTTGAGTAAGTGAAGGGTTTTCGTATTCGTGCTCTTATTAGTAGATATTCGCAAATTTTTTTTTTTAATCTACTTGACTTTATAAATAAGTCAATAATAAGTGCCAGTTATTAAACCTCTTCTGATGCACCGCACGTACTCGAGTTTATAGTTATAGTTGTTTAATATCTTACCGAAGCCAGCGCTATGCAATTTCTATTTACTTTTGCGGTCCAGTTGCAGGAGTATTGGTTGAGAGCTCTTCCATCCAATCATTCTTTGGTTAGACAAATTGAATGTTGCATTTGTTTGGGATGTATTGCGGTTCTTGTTAAAGGTATTTCGTGATGGACTGTAGACTTCCAACTTATATTTTTTTTTGCTAAATACGTATTTTTAAATTATGTTTCTATAACGTCGTATTTACGTACGTCGTAGTTACCTTCTTTAAAACGTTGCCAACAGGAGCTTATATTGTTAATCTTGGTACCTACTTAGTTGCTATTCTTATCAAATCTAGTTTAGTTAGTTTGTCTGAGATCACTAACTGTTTTATATAGTGTTAAAAATTGCCTAAGGTAAGTAGTTTGTAGGTACATTATTTATATAGTAAACTTAATGACATGTGCAAAGACATTCTCTGTCAGTCAACATGGTTAGGTTGGGTTAGTTAAAACAGTTTATAAATGAAAACATCGTGTTATTTTTAATAAGATAAAATATGATAACCGGCCAATCTGAAAGTAATTTTGGGAGGCCTATTTTCAACAGTAGACGGCCTATCTGAAATTATGATGATTGTAAAATATAACATAAATTACTTTTGTTCTGCTTATAATTAAAACGGAAGAAACACCTTTATTAAAAGCGCGTTTTTGTGTATTTTAAATTTATGAGATCTCGTCATCATCAAACGAAACACTAATCTAAACTTTGGTAAACATGGATGTTGATTACTCTCAGCTGGATTTTAACTACCTCAACTTTTATCTTGTTTCTCGAGCTGGTATAAGTTCTATTAAAAGAATGCTGAGACAACTTATAAACGTGCCTTTTGAGGTAGACAGGAGCTCAATATTGAAAGAGACCGACAGGGATTTGCAGGACTTACCTACCGTGCAAGATTCGTAAACTAAAAGACAAGTGACGGACAGGTTACTATTAAAGAAGTTATATCACAAGTTTTAGTAATTTTTAGTCACATTTTGTCATGTGTTGTTGCCGTAGCTATAGTATATAGCTAATAATATACTGTGTCGTAGCTGTCGTGAGCAAACTGCCACTTACTAAAGAATATACAATTGCTGCTTCTTCTTCTTTGTGTGTCGACTCAGGCATTCATATATGTGAGGACCAAAACTCAGACACCGATATAGCACTATTGGTGGTAGTATAGTACGAAGTTATGGCGACTCTTCAGCCTCTGTTTATTGTAATTGCTGCTACATATATTTAAAAATATCTAAGAAGATAATATACTTGTTGGTCAAATAATGATAATTATATTTCTCAGTTTTACATTTGGATTTTTCGTTGCGTTACGTCTTTCTTTTGTATGCTTCGAAAGACAAAATATAAAAGCACTGAAATGTCGTGTTTCGAATATGACTTTTCTGTAGAGAACATTTTGGTTTTAAACCAATGGTTCAGAAATCGCAATATTCAGAGACGGTGTCTCGAAAGTGAAATTTTCTATAATCACTGAACTTCACTGACAGCAGCTTAAGGTGTTTTTTCATACTTTATTTAGCTAAATTAATATCGCAATCACGGCCTCGATGCTAGCAAGTTAACAACTTTGGTACCGAGGAGGTGACTAGCCGATCGATAAAGTACCAACACTTTATTTTCACCTATTAACCTGATAGTTGATTGATGAAAACTGTCTTAAACTTGCAGTAAAGGGTCAGGCTTAACGACTATCGTAGTCGTTCACTTTTTGAAAATTATAGATCATTCCATTTTGTGTTTTACGTTCGTGTCTTTAAAGGCTATAATACAGGCAACAAGTTCTTGCTAGTTTTATGCATCAGTGTACACTTAGCAATAAATAGGCCATTTCACTCGCTGCAAACCACTCTTTTATGACTCGTCACCCACCCTATGGCTTTTTAAACAAAATGCTGTTTTATGTTCCGTTTGAAGCCGTTGAAAAGCTGTCTAAGCTGTTTAGAATACGGTGGATATACTTATCTGCTTCCGAGTGCATCACTCAATTTTTTTTTCAAATTTCCTTAAAGGCATTTCCCCCTTTCGTTCTTCCAACCTTGGCAGTATTTAGGGACATTGGATCCCGCGCCGTAAATGCCTTATATGGTCTGGTACGACTTGGTAGGTAGTAGAGGCAACGAATACTCATAGTATTCTTTTGTTGTGGCCAGTTTGAAAGCTGAGTTTACAGAGTTCTACACACGTGAAAGATAATTATTGATGATGAGTACTTAGTACGTAGTACTTGATGAGTACTATGACGACATCCGTGTTGCTATCTCTAAGGTCCCGGGTTCGATTCCCGATCGGTCAATGTAGAAAAATCATCATTATCATTTCAGCTATAGGACGTCCACTGCTGAACATGGGCCTCCCCCAGTGACTTCCAGATTGGCCGGTTGAAAGCGGCCCGCATCCAGCGGCTTTCTGCAACCTTTACCAGGTCGTCTGTCCACCTTGTAGGTGGACGTCCTACGCTGCGCTTGCCGGTACGTGGCCTCCATTCCAGAACCTTTCTGCCCCAACGGCCGTCAGTTCTACGTGTATGTAAAAATTAACTTTTCTATATTGTCTCGATTCTCGGTGATGTGGTACTGTCGTTGTTTCAGATTTCTGTAACACAAGTGCTTTTGGCTAATAACTAGTGGATTAGAGCAATGTAAGTATGTGATGTCGTCCAATATTGATTTATTTACTGTTTTATTGAGTATCCTTTTATTTTGGGTTGGTTTCTCAATTAAATTTAAAAAGGTTTACATCTCTTGTTCCATTTGTTCCTAACTAAATGCCATAAAGCTGAAACTGTTTATGTTGGATTGCTTGATCCACAATATTGGTAAGCAACAATTTTCTGACCGACTATGTTAATAAATATTATATTTTATCCTGTTTCATCGTAGAGGTACAGTTCACGACTCTAGCGAATCTCTCATCAAATTCTTAACTAATTGACGAGTCACACGGAGGTTATGTTACAGACGCGTTTAACTTAATTTAGTGGCATCTTGGTTTGATGTTACCGACACAGAGGCAAATTCCTCGTTAGTGAAATCTGCCAAATTTAGAATCTCCCCTCTGATGCCAATTACGACTGTCATTATAATTTCGAGGGAGGGCGAATATTCTCCATTGTTTCCTGTTATATTATCGCGTAGGCACAATAGATAAGTGACAAGACGTGAGGTGATCCGATAAAACGTAATAAGATAATTAGTTAGTCATACTATTGTCATAAAAATTTACATTTATAAGATCTAAATATAATTGCATTAGAAAGGTCCAAAAGTCCAAAAATACCGGTATTCAATGAGCCTATGTCAACCAATTCTTAATTGATAAATATCAAATGATAGATTTAGAACGGAAATCTTTGTCTTAATATATACCTGTTGAATGCCGATCTCAAGAAATCTCACTGGAGAAAACCAGCCGATTTGTCCAGACTAGTAATCCTCGGAATGCGTATCCATTTCAATTTTCTCAGTAACGAATACCTACTAATCAATACATAATTTGTATAACAATAAACTAACGTGGGGTTTGGATATCCCATCCAGGTACCTAGTTGCTTAGAGTAAGTACTTAGTATCAACATACTGGCAATTATTTACAATACAGTTCCAGGGCAAGAATTTTCACTTTTACAAGCACAATTACTACTTTAATTTTAGTATGCAATTAAGTCCATTTCAGAGGAAAAAGCTTGTCTTGCTGGCAATCTGTTTCTTCTACACTAAGCTACATTCTGCCGTAAAAGTTGACATGACAGAAACTATTCAGTGTACATTACTGGATATTATTGCGCATTGAATCAGTTTGCCTGTAACTAGAAAAAGTGAGTGACATAGTAATATTTCATACACAAGTTCTGTTGGAGCGTGTCACTACTCAACTACTCGTCTCCTTGACGATTCCTTATTAATCTTGTTCGTTGACGCGTTCATATTTTTGTCAGGGATATATTGAGAGATCAGAAAATATCAATATTATTAACATGAACTTCACGCAATACAGAAGGCAGATGTGCTTGAGTGAAGTCAGTCTAAATCCAGATTTAGATCCAGACAGAAAACATCATAAAATGACTGTTCAGTGTCAAAAAAGTATATCAACTTTTTTTTAAAGAAATTATTATTTAATCAACAATCGAAGTATGCGCCGTTGTTATCTTTACATCATATACTTCCGCCATTTTATAGAAAGATCATTGATCCCTTTGAAAAAAAAATCCTGGGAGCGAGAGTCTATGAACTGTTTGAAGGCGGTTTTGACTGCCTCATCAGATTTCAGTTTTTTTCCTTGTAAAAAGCTATCAAAATTTTTAAAAAAGTGTGTTCGGTTGGGGCAAGATCTGGGAATATAGTGGGTGACGCAAAGGTTCCAGTCGCAGCTCCTCTAACTTGGCGACCTTTTGATGTGTAGTGTGTGGTCTAGCGTTATCCTGAAAGAGCAGTGGGCTAGAACAATTCACCAGTCTCGGTTGTTTAATGGCGAGCTTTTCCATCATTGTTTGCAATTGTTGGCAATACAAGTCTGCAGTAATCGTCTGACCTAATCTCAAGAAGCTGTAGTGGATAACACCAGCACTGGTCCACCAAACACTAACCAGAATCTTCTTTTTGTTCAGTTTTCGCTTAGGTTTTGCCGGGTCTCCAGGGTTAAGCCATTATGATGATCACTTCCGACTGTCGTCGAGGATCCATTTCTCATCACAAGTCACGATACGGTTCAAAATCCCCTCATTATTGTGACGATTGAGCAAAGAAACGCAGCAAGCAACGCGTGTTTGTTGGTTTGCTTCAGTCAATTCGTGTGGAACCCACTTTTCGAGTATTTTGACGTTTCCGATTTGGCGCAAATGGATAAGTATCGTTAGTACAGGCTGCTGCTAATTCAGAAGTGGTTTGAGAAGGATTCGCTTCCACTATCGCCTTCAATTCTTCGTTATTCACTCGAGTATCAGGTCGTCCACGAGGCTCATTGTGTAAATCGAAATTTCCAGAACAGAAATGTTGAAACCAAAAACGCACCGTTCGTTCGTTAGCGGTGCCTGGTCCGTACACGTCGTTAATTCTTCGAGTCGTTTCTGCAGCACTGGTGCCACGGTGGAACTCGTATTCGTAAATACCGCGAATTTTCCATTTGTCCATAGTTGTAGTTATAGCAATGTTGAAGCTCAAACAAATGATGTGAAAACGAATAAAATACGAATTTGAAAACAATATTTTTCTGGCTTTATTTCGAAATAAATTTGAATTTTGAATTTCTAATCAAACCCAAGATATTTGATGTTAAAGTTGCCAGTATTGAGTGTCAGTAATTTTATATGTAAGGACCTTTAAATATATAAAACCGGTGGAAAATGTCACGTATTATGACGGGCAACTTAGGAACCTACATTGTGCGTGGTCTGACACGCACTTGGCCGGTTTTTTATACCTAAACCTAAACCAGAAATCGAACCTGAAACCTTTTGTGTTCAAGTCAATCAGGTCAGGTAAATTATACCTTTGAATGAATAAGTTAGGTACTAAGATAAACTATTTTATTTATTTATTTGATTAGTCACTGGCTTTACAACACCCCTCCACCGCAGTGTATGGCCCTGACCACCTCATAGTTGAAGCGAGGTTTTTGCCCTGCAGTGTGTCGTATATAGGCATATTTTACTGCATGTATATAATTTACGCATGTCTTATTAATAAATAATTCAAAAAAGGTGTCTTTGTTTTTAAAATGATTATATTGCATGGTGGTATAAACATTCAATGGTTTGAATACGGGCCCTTTATTTTTCTAGCCGAGCGATACTCGTGCTACCTACACGTCTTTATTTTTTCCAATCGAAGCCCCACTGAGCTACGTGGGATCGGAGGAAGATCACTTTTTACTCTCAATATTCTACAATCTGATTTACTTCAAGTTTTTCAAACCGGACGAAGATCGTGATTCGCATTAAAATACAAGCAAGAGCGCAAAAAAGTAGGTCTTGAAAATTATTGTTCTATTTGCGTAATATTGTTAGTGCTTGGAATAAAATATTAATTTGTTCGGAAGCACAATTTTTAATTTATCAAAGAGTTTTTTCCTCACTGTTCTTTGTTGAAGGTAATATTTTGTTGGCGTTTTTATTATTGTATTTCTTCGAAGTCTGTTTGTCACTCATGGTTGAACATTCTTTTAATCCTACCAAGATAAAAAACAGTAGAGAATTGAGATCCTCCTTTTAATAAATCGGTTAAAATTATCAACTCTACCTTTAGTACAAGAATCTTTGAATCTTAAACAGGAATGATTTGTCGAAGTACAGACAACAGCTCGTCAACCTACGACAAAATGACAAATTTTCTCAATTGATATTGATCTTTAAGTGTCTTATTTAAAATTGAAAATCGGTTCAATGTCTATTAACTTCTTGGGTAGGTTGATTTGCCGTTGACTGCACTATTCTTCCTAGCGCTTTGTCCAGGTCCTCGTCGGGGTACGCTTTGACCATGATCTTAGATTTGGCATATTACATTTGGAGCGATTGTTATCAGATACCAGGCCGGTAGCCAGGGAAACTAGACCTTTGTTGAAACATGACTACACCTTCAGTGTTATCTTAATGCGCAGATTTCCTGACGATTATTTCTGAATGATTTCTCGAAGACGATTTTCTTTTTTCATTATAAAGGTGTTACGCATTTATAGCCAATCTTAAGTCATGTGCCTATTAAACGTACGATATTTATCTATTATTGTGTTCAACAATGACTCTCCATGTCATTAACTAGTTAAGGTACATAAAGAGTCACATCAATTAGGTAAATCTAGTTATGGTACACGATGAGGTACATAAAAAGTCACATATAAATAATTCACTTATCATCATCATCATTTCAGTTGGAAGCGGCCTGCATCCAGCACTTACTCACATGGCCAATAACAAATAAATTAGCGCTATTTGTAATAAGACCCAGACAAGATTAAATGTAAATAGGTATTCCCTACAAGTCGATACTTTAAGATTCAGTGTTGATCACCGAAGAAAATTAATTGGGAGTTATAAAGCAAGAATCTCGGCGATTCGACCGACTCGTTGAAACTTTAATTTGATTTAACTAAAATACGGCTTCCCAACTTTTTAATTTGAAGATGCGTAACTTCCTCACTTAATTTACTTTTCGTTTATATAAACTCCAAAAATCAATATTTTATAATCACAAAATCAAACAGGAAGGTTTTGGAATAGTAATTTAATACTTATTACAAGATTGTTATGTGAAATTCGTTTCGCGAGTTGGGTATTATATAAATCTAATAATAATATTGTTATATGCTAATGTTTACCTTATTCCATTACAGTTAGAGTTCAGATATTGGGCAAATAACAGACACAGATTGACTTGCGTTTGCAAGAAATTTCGTAATAAGCCGTGCACCTTAAAACACACGGAATAGAAATCATTTTTAACTTTACATTTTGTCAAATTGTGTCTAATATTTAAAGGTAGGCAAAAGCTTAAGCTTTCGTGGCTTCTACTCTAAGTCGTTAAGGAATAAAGTGTGCTCCATTCCTTAATTGTTTCAACGTAACAATCAAAATGGTAAATCCAGGGTCACAGTGGATCACAGTTAAATCAAACTTATAAAGTAATATGAGTCAGTTGTTGTAAACTATTAAGGTTGTAATGTACGAGTATTTTGTATTTTTGCAGCTTTTAATTTTATTTTGGGTCGCCGGTATATTAAGTTTAAAAAGACAAAACTAACTTTTTCCTTTGTGGTCAACAAACTTTTCGTGTGTTTGCCCAATTTTACCAACGGTCTATAGGAACATCACGATATAACATAAGATATAATATAACTTATCTTTTCACGTTTCAGTAAGTAATCAGGTAAAGAAATTAAATCTAGTATGTGTGTGTGTGTGTGTGTGTGTGTGTGTGTGTGTGTGTGTGTGTGTGTGTGTGTGTGTGTGTGTGTGTGTGTGTGTGTGTGTGTGTGTGTGTGTGTGTGTGTGTGTGTGTGTGTGTGTGTGTGTGTGTGTGTGTGCAGGCGTGCGTGCTTGTGCCTAACCATTAGTATTACCACCAATCACCCCCTGAATTTCTCGCTTAAAAACACTTTTAGACGTATTAAAAATGTCAACGGACTCATATTTCTTATTAGCGCTATACCTGTTGAACGCTAGGGTTCCTCTTCATTGTGCCATAAAGGACAGAAAACTACAACCGGTAAAACTGCCTGTAAAAAGAAAGTTTGTCAAACAGGCCTTTTGGGTAAGCTTAGGACTAAGGTAACTGGAATGCGATCTTTTTCGTCCTTTGTTGTTTTTAATATCAAACTTTTTGTTATTCATTAGGCACTGGCTGGTAATATTTTTTGGCGAGAATCATCAATCAAATCCTGAGCCGGCGCGAGTCGCGTCTGTTGCTATGCCCACCTGGGGCCTTTTAATATTATATAATATAACTAGCTGTCCCGGCGAACTTCATACCGCCCCTTCATAAGTTTTTTTCGTTGTTTTATTAGTTATTCTGCTATTCGGAGTGGAGACAAATTTAACAAACCAAAGATCATAAAAATCGGTCCAGCCGTTCTTGACTTATAAATGGTGTAACTAACCCCCTTGTTTTATATATATAGACTAGCTGTCCCGGCGAACTTCGTACCGCCTCTTTATTCGTTTTTTTTTTCGTGTATTTTTTCGATTTTTTCATGTTATTCTGCTATTCAGGGCAGAGACAAATTCATCAAATCAAAGTTCATAAAAATCGGTCCAGCCGTTCTTGACTTAAAAATGGTGTAACTAACCCGACTTAGTTTTATATATTTAGATATGATCTGTAATAAATGCGAATTTAATTACAAATAAGAAAAATATAATATGGAAATCGTATTGTTTTGTTTTCTACTACCTCGTTCGACTTTTCAGGCACGCGCAGTAGGTGTATTTATTTGTACGGCTCCGGTTATTGTAGCCAAATACACCAGTATTTAACCGACTTCAAAAAAGGAGGAGGTTAACAATTTAACTCTGTTTTTTTTGTATGTATATATGACGTATGTACCTATGTTACGCGATTACTTCACTAATTATGAATCGATGAGTATTGAAATTGATTTAGCGCTTTTTGCGAAAATCAAATCGCAAAATACTTGTATATACTCAGATAACGTTTTGATTTGTGGTGCTTGTATCTATGTTACCCAATATCTTCGACAAATGTGAACCGATTTTGATGATTCTTTTTTATTGAATAGCTTATACTTCAAAGATACTATAGTAAAAATGTGCAGAAAAAATTTCGCCTCTAAGGGTGGAAAAATAGGGGATGAGATCTGTGTTCAGCAGTTAACTTTTGTTTGCACTCGTAAGATTTGCTTTGATTAGGAAATATTACTAAAATAGATGAAATAGATTATAAATAAATAATTTAAAAAAAAAACTAAAGCGCTAAAATTGTATGAACACATAGTATCTTATCAGTTACTTTTTGAGTCGGTGCCAGCCAATAAGAGTTTGAATGTTTTATTTTGCATTATATCCACATGAAAATCGCAAAGCAAGCATTTCTTTCTTTGTATTACTTATAGTTTCTAAGTCTACTATACCAAAAAATATTAACAGTACGTACGTAACGTTAGTCACTCAGTAAAATATTATACCTACGAATACATCGTATATTGATTTAAATGTAAATTCTGTGCATCCTATGTTTTCAGCTGTATACAGATGCGGTTGCAACAGGCTTCAGGTGAATAGTGCTGACTGGAAATTGCGCGCGTGTGCTCCCGGCCTCAGTGAGCGACGCGATACATCAGAGTTTGGACGCCTTCGTCTCGCCTTTGCCACAGTGCCGCGAAAATTTAAAAAAAAACCACAAAGGTAGATTTATCAATTCCAATTTTTTTGTGTTTGATCTTACGAACTGTGTTCAAAAGGTGCGTTGATAGCTTGTGTTAAAATAGTGTTGTGTTTTGTGGATTCTTAACTTGACTATTTGTGGATTGACTTTTTTTTCGGGTGCGTATGAACTTCTTTGTTGGAACTTTTTTGCAAATAAAATTTGAATTTTAAGAAATATTTTTAAAATAACAAGGAATCCGTGTTCTTATCTATATAATACAAAATCTAGAAGTAAATGGCAAAAATGTTCACTATAAAACTTTTTATGAATAAAAAGTAATTTACGAAATCAATGCTAATATTTTGTGGCTTATTAAGATGTCCGTAAAATTCAGACACTTTTTACCCTAGTGGAAAATTTAATTACCTTCTTTCTAAAGTATGCGAAAAGTTCTTGTGGTTATAATTATTTCGTTAATTTTTGTTTTGTTCTGTCTTTGAGTTTCTTAACCAAATTATACCGAAATTTCATGTAAAAACCACAAATGCTCCTAAAATTATTGTTTGGAATAATGATTTTTCCATCTTTTTGAAAATTATTATTATTTAGGACATTATTTCCAAGCAGTATTTTAAAAAAAAATGTTTATGTAAAATAGACAATTCTTGTTATATATGTTACTTTTGAATTAAAATGAAAAGTAGCTAGAAAATAAATATTATACGTTGTCAAAGATAGGATAAAATAAACATTTAAAAAGTTTATTATCAATTCGATACTAACGTCGGTAGTTACCCTGAATCTATGTGCCAATACATATCTACAAATTCGATTGGTCCCGAGGGAATGGCCGCCATTTTGATAAGTAAAGAGAGTTCTTATTTTTCTTAATTTACTCGTAGTAAGTGTTTGTGGGGAATGAAAATTAGTGTAGCAAAATAATTACGGAATGATTTGCAATGTGATCAGTGTGATGCGTAAGTATCACGTGAAAACACACGGATGTAAAAACAGACGCACCCTGTGTTTACTCGTAGGTATACATTTATACATTTTATTATATTACGTTATAGATAGGTGCTTCTGACTCAGTGGCGGCAGAGCTTTGGTAGTGATAACCAAAGTTAAGCCATCTATGCCGCAGTTGTGGATAGATGGGTGACCGTTTCAACCATATTTAGTGACATTCAACACAAGCACCTCCGTGCTTCGGAAGCACGTTAAAAGTTGGTCTCGGCTAATATCGCTTGATACTAGTCGTGAAGCCTAGTCAGAGGCCTAAGGGCGGCTTAATAACATCTGACAGTAGGGTTAAGTCACTGGCCTTACAACACCCCTTCACCAATCCGCACTGGGCCCGCGTGGTGGATTATGGCCTAAACCACCTCATAGTTGAGGTGAGGCCTGTGCCCTGTAATACTTATACAGGGTGTAACGAAAAAATGGTGAAATAAAACTTTAAGGGGTTATTCAACGGCTAAATTACATCAACTTTTTCTATGGGACCAACATCGAAATCTCAAAAAAAAATTGACGTTTCCATACAAACTGATGCCAGCTGGTCGCGTTTTAGTATGGGAAAGTGTTTTTTTTTTACAATAACCCCTTAAAGTTTTATTTCACCTTTTCGTTACACTCTGTATAGGCAAACTTTACTTTACTTTACTTAAAGATACCTACTTAGGTAAATTGGGTATACATTCCGAAGACTCGTATTTCAATGTAGGATCTATGAGATATTTAACGTCGTTCCCGTTTGCGCAGGTTTTCTTCAATGTTTATTAATTCTATGGCTTGTTGGGAAACAGTATTAAATCTAGATTTCACTTTAACATGGTTTTATGTGCCCCATTTTTGTATTTTTTCACTCGCAAGGTAAAAGTGAATCAATAGAGATTTTACCTAAACCAGAATAAACGCTTTCTAGCAAAACTTATACCTAGTTTAAAATGAAACTAAACAGCATGTCATGGGTTAACATGGTCTGTTCTACTAGTACGAGGCCTAGACGCGCACGAGCCTAGTCTTCGCTTGAGAAAGCCTAAGGCCTGGACGGCGTACCAGTTACCCCCTAGCAGACCGCTTTAGGGTGAGAACCATCCGCAATCGTTAATCTGCCCGGTGAAGCCCTGGCGACATGTCGGGTATGTCCTGCGGTTTCTTTCAGTCAGTTAGTTTTCCGCTGACAAAGTTTTTTTCGGATTAAAAAGTGAAGTTAAGAAACCTGCCGGGTTGCGTCTGCCGGAAGCTTTGGTGTGTGATTAAACCTTAATGGCTGTATGTGGGCTTGTCCGAGTAAATTATAATGTGCAAATTTTATAAAAATTACCAAATTAATAACGAGTACCTGATTTAGTATTATGTATGAAGTTAGTACGGATTTAATGATTATTCTTCAGAACCCGTAGCTTCAGAGGAAATCCATTAGTCCCATGTAGCGGTCCTTTGTTTCGTCGCCCTTACGTTTTCTATTAAACGTCTCGGCGTTAAGATCCCTTAACAAAGGACTGAAAAACACACTTACTTACATGTTTAGTACTCCATTTGAATTCATAATTTGAGAGGTTTTATTTTTATTGACCTAGTGAAACCTAGGTTACAATTTTGTAATGTAAAATGTATTATTGGTGCCGTGTGGGGATGGCCGTAAAGAATACAATTTTCCACCACCAAAAGGAAGCGTGTCGTAAGAGGCAACTAATTCCTGTAGTGCGAGACGGGCAGCAGCGTCTTTATGCAAAATCTTATAAAAAACTGCGCTCGCCAACCCGCCTGCCAAGCGTGGCGAGTAATAGCAATGGCCCTCCCATGATAAGTCATTGGGGGAGGCCTTTGTTCAGCAGTGGACGTCCTATGGCTGAAATGATGCTGAAAATAAATGAAGTATTATTAGTATTATGTAGTTTTGCCTTTAAATAAATAAAAAAAAGAATCAAATTGTTCTTAACCTGTACTGGATATAGGTTCTAGATCGCTTTAAAGAACAAAATGTTAAAAGAACCAAAGAATAATATATGTATTTCATCAAGTGTTTTAACACTATTATTTGTTTCATTGTTTCATTATGACTCATGGCAAGTGGCAACTTCTATGTTTTTTCAACCGACTTCAAAAAAGGAGGAGGTTCTCAATTCGACTGTATGTATTTTTTTTTGTATGTATGTTACGCGACTACTCCGCCAATTATGAATTGATTTTAATGATTCTTTTATTGTTTGGTAGATCATACTTCAGAGGTGGTCCCATATAAATTTTATCGAAATTAATTTAGAACTTTTTGAGAAAATCAACAAATATATACCCAGATAATATTTTGGTTGTGGTTCTTGTTACCTATCTTCGACAAATATGAGCCGATTTTGATGATTTTTATTTTATTGAATAGCTTATACTTCAAAGATGCTATGATAAAAGTTTGAAAAATAAAAATCACCCCTAAGGGTAGGAAAATAGGGGATGAAATCGGTGTTCAGCAGTTAGATTAGGATTTATCAGTAAAAATAGATGAAATAAGTAAATTTTATTTAAAAAAATAAAACATAAAACTTCAAAACACTAAAATGCTAAAAATAATCCTAACACTTAAGTACCTAATCAGTTACTTTTGGAGTCGGTGCAAACAAAAACATTGAATCTCTCATCGGCTGGCACCGACTCCAAAAGTAACTGATTAGGTACTTAAGTGTTAGGATTATTTTTAGCATTTTAGTGTTTTGAAGTCGGTTTTATTTTTTTACTATTCATATTGAATGACCGCCCGACGATGTATGTAAAATGTAAGTCGCTGTGTGTAATACGAGCAAGAATCTTAAGCTTTTTTTATTTAAAAAATATGACTCTTTACATTGTGTGACTAAAAGTATGATTCGGATCTTGGCAGTCGCTGCCCAGCAGACGCGACGCACCGCTTAAAAGGAATTTGTATACATCCCAGCAGTGTCGTGCTGCCAGCACTCAATGACGAGTGATCGGATTGCATGGAAGAGAAAAACATACTGCGCCGACTCCAGATAACCTGGGAACAGGGCAGGCAAATGATGAGTGTCGTGCCGCCAGCGAGAAGACTACGCCCCCCGGCAGCGAGACGATCACACCCCCCGGCCTCCTGCGACCCGGCAGTTGCTGCAAGGTCGCGTCTGCTAGGCAGCGACTGCCAAGATCGGAATCATACCTACCTTATGAGAAATTTCACTTCCGATAACACTTCATAACACGTACAATAAGGTGGTTAAAGTTATGGGAAATGATAAAAACACGCTGTAATGTTTAAGCTAATTTCGTTTAGCCGTTTATGCGTCGTTTATTTTTTAGCATTGGTTGTCCTATGGCTGAAATGATGATGATGATGATGTTTATGCGTTTGAGTAATTACGCATTAAAACACATATACCTAAATTAGCAAGATTTTATAGATTATTAAAGCTAAATAACAAATAAACAAATGAAATACCACTATCTACCGATCCCTCACCGGCAGGATAGCAATAAGTTGTAGTCTTCGATTTTTTTTTTCAAATTTACTTACCAAATTAAGCTTGCATGCAGCACCAATTAAGTGCTAAGTTTTTCTTTTAATAGAGTTGTAAATTTTTATTAAAGGGGTATAAGAAAGTGTGCAATGCAACAAGATTATTAAAATACAAGCTAATAATACTTGAAATAAACCTTATTTAATAATGCTAAATCATTGTCCTGTCTTTTTCTGTATAAAAATAGCATTGGTAATATTGCTTTTATTTCAATAAATAAGTTATTGAAATAAAACCAACAATATTCCAACCGGCCAATTTGGAAGTCACTGGGGCCTATGTTCAGCAGTGGAAGTGCTACGGCTGAAATGATGATAATGATTTTTTTTTTCTTTACGAACGTCTGCCATTTTATGCGCTTTAAGTAGGCAAGATTTTGTTGTAAATATAACAACAGGTTCATTTATTCCTTCGTTCAGAGTTTTTTATATTTCATTCTTGCCGACTCCCCAAAGGCGCGTTTTCATTAGGTCAGTGACCACATGCGTCGACCGCTTTACTCTAGTAGTTGATTGGGCAACTCGAAAAGGGCAAACAGTACAGTACAGTACAAGTATACCGTGTAGGTATACAAATCGATAACCGAATATGGACTGCAACTGAATACGTCCTAACTAAATAATGTAAACGCGGTATTACTAACAAAAGGAACAAAAGAACTCCATAATTAAAGGTACTACAAGACATAATTTACCACAGGGACTCCTTTGAAACCGAAATGAAAATTGAACAAGACTTGATTTTGAGAGCCAGGGCGTGATACTCCAGTTACCTTGAAACTCCTTGGCATCATTATTAGGCACGAGTGGCAGTAGCTTGCTGTAATTACCACAGAGTACACGAGAAGTAGTCGTTAGAACTGCATTTAGGGTAATACGATTTTTCTTAAAACAATAAATTAATTAACTGACATTTCCATAGCACACAGTCATTAGTGACGAGCCAATACAATCAATCTTAGGCGCCTTCATATAATCAATCTTAACTCTTAATGAATTAAATAATAGACATAGTTTGATTATGCTACTTTTTTTTAAGGGGGATCGTTTTGAGGCAGCCGGCGAAATTAAAATTTCTCACGTTTTTAACAAATAACCACTCTGTTTTACCTACATTGTGTACAGATGAAAATGTGATTCACGGCTGTTGTAATGATATTATTATTGAATAATAATAACTTTAACAATCAATAAAATTTACTTATCACATTGAGCCTTAATTGGTCTAAAATATTATGTTTTATCAACTAGTCATATTTATGACCAAATAAGTCAATGAGGTAACCTAATTGTTTTTAAGTAAAACTGTTATCATTGCAGCCCTAAAACCAGTCTCTATTTTAAAAAACGTAAGAAGTTTCCAATTTCGCGAGCACAATCCCCGATTAAGTAGGAAGTTCGTGTTAAGCGGAGAGCATATCAAGTCGTGAACCTATTGGCGAAATTACACATTTGTACTCGTAGGTAAAATTTTAATATTCTAAATTAGTGTTTCTTTGCGAGATTGAATCGGGAATGAGGAGATTCGTAAACGAAAAAAAGTCGCTGACATAGCCTAACGGATTAGCAAGCTGAAGTGGCAGTGGGCGGGGTATAAAGCACGTAGAACTGACGGCCGATGAGGCAGAAAGTTTCTGGAATGGAGGCCACGTACCGGTAAGCGCAGCGTAGCACGTCCACCTTCAAGGTGGACAGACGACCTGGTAAAGGTTGCAAGAAGCCGCTGGATGCGGGCTGCAACCGGCCAATCTGGAAGTCACTGAGGGAGGCCTATGTTCAGCAGTGGACGTCCTATGGCTGAAATGATGATTCAAAATTAGGTATGTCATGGCCATTATAATACAGTTTATGGTCTGTGTGGACGACCGCGAGTTATGGTGCAGCGTGGTGGCTCTATAATACTCTAGCTAGATAGACTTTTTTTTTCTCTGTACTGTTTATATTGTGCGGTGTGCGATAAAAAAGTATCTATCTATCTATAAGTAGTTAATACTCATTGTTGCACACAACACAAAATAAATTAAAATATACTTCCGAAAAGATTACGAACAATAAGTTTGTTTCTATAAAATTTACAATTTGAGTATATTACTCAGTTCTTTCCCTATATTAGGCAAGGCCTTTTCTATTTTGGAGTTGCACAATTTGGACAGCCTTCACTAGAAGCGATCTCTTTTAGATAACCCACAAACGTAAAATAAGGATGAAAGGCTGATTTAATTAATTAATGTTTGATTCGAAATACGGCTACTAGCCATAGTAGCCATCACAGAACAAGAAAAATATAAATGTGGTGGCATTTGTAGTTACGCCACCTAAGCCTAAACGGGAATCATACTCTTTTGTGGAAGCGTGCTGATCGCAATTGATGCTGGCAACATGTTTAAAAAATCTTTTTTTAGTTTTCTACTTTTGATTTAAATCATTTTTCTTTATAATACTCATTTATTCAGTTTTATACACGTCCTAAAATATAGCTTTGCTGAATATACTTTAATTACTTTAATAATTTATTTGCTTATAAATACTGAAACAAAGAAATAAAAATTACATTGTAAATAACATTTATTACACTTTTAGTGTGTTAGTGTAATACATAAATATAAAACAATTTAAAATATAAAAAGCGTATTCGAAGTGGTTTCCATTGGCTGCAATACAGTCCTTCAAACGTTGAGGCCAGTTATCAATCGAAGCACGTACTCTTTCCATGGGAAAATTCTTCACTGCCAATCGTACGGATTGTTTTAGGGACTCCAAATTATCATGGCGGTTAGAGCAAGCCGTACTCTCTAAAACCGACCATAAATCATAATCCAGCGGATTAAGATCAGGACTAGACGACGGCCAGTCTTCAGCTCTGATGAACTCCGAAACGTTAGTTTCCAACCAAGACTGCGTAGACCGAGCTTTATGACCCGGCGCCGAGTCTTGCTGGAAGAACCATTCTTGGTTATTGAACATGGTGTTGTTAAGGGGTTACACTACCATCTCAAGAATGGTATCTTGATTCACTTGTGCCCATGTTTTGATACCTTTTTCACAAAAAGTATGTCTTAGTGACTCCTTCATAGGTAATACCCTACCAAACCATCACTGAAGTCAGATATTGCCCACGTTGCACTCTGTCGACTAATAGGCTAGTTGACTCTTATCAAAATTAATTCAATAAATAATTATTTCATATAGTATTCGACTTTAGGAACCTAAATATATTGATTTCAATACTTAAAAGTAGAAGATGGCTGTAAAAATCAAACTTAAAAAAAAAAAATTAATCTATAATTTGAAACTCTGAAAATGCTATCCGCCATGATCGCGACGTTAGTGATGTCAGTCATATGGCAAACGATCAAATGTCATACGAGTCTAATGAATTTTTGCATCATGTTTGATTTATTCAGAGAGGTTGTATTCGTAGAGACGTCTAAGTTGTTTGTATGTTTACTAGAGATACTAGGTCATGGCACAGATAATCTATAGACCAAAATAGCTGACAGCGTTTTCGTTTTTTATGAAAAAAATATTTTAAAATTAAAGTTTTGTAGTTTTCTAAATCTTAAAAAAATGCAATAATTTTTTTTCGGTCTAATGGAACACATAATAACAATTTAAGACCTATTTAAAAAAAGTGTCAACTAGCCTATTGGGAAGCTTCTATATAGCTTTGAGCATAAATACGGTAATTTTGTTTGTTAAAATGTTGCTCAATTGTAAAAATGTTCTCATCCGTAAACAAAAAAATCTGTGACCTCCCTTTGCGTAGCGCTTCAGTAGTTGTTTCGATTATACCACCCTATATTCTTTTTTAAATTATCAGTTAAGAAATAACCAGTAAGTCTCTTAAAGGCTGCAAGTCTTAAGTCATCTTTTAAAATACGTGAAATGGTTCTAGATGCTATCTTCATCTCCTGAGATAAAATCTTTTGCTTTCGAACAGGATTTCTTCGAATTCTTTTCCTTATTGCTTTGACCACCTTTTTCGTACGAACACTACGTGGACGGTCAGAGCTTTTTCTGTCACAAACAGAGGAGGTCTCATACACAAACACTTTACTAATATCAAGCGTATGGAGAGTTTTAAAAATTGCATTTGGCTCCATACCTACTTTGTGTTATGCAATCACAGCGATTCGGTTCTCTTTATCATCCCACTCTATTTTAATATCGCAAAATATTGTACAATGTACTGGCGCCAAAATGAGAAAACTCAATGAACAATCATATAAAAATAACAGATTCCAAATTAAAATTTTGTTTATTTTTAATTGTAACAGTATTTATGTACCAGACTAAGTACATATTATTATCATATCGGCTTGTAAGAAAAGAACGGCGTAACAAACTGAGTCACCTTTACCAGCCTTTTTTTAGGGTTCCGTAGCCAAATGGCAAAAAACGGAACCCTTATGGGTTTGTCATGTCTGTCTGTCTGTCTGTCCGTCCGTATGTCACAGCCACTTTTTTCCGAAACTATAAGAACTATACTATTGAAACTTGGTAAGTAAATGTATTCTGTAAACCGCATGAAGATATTCACACAAAAATAGAAAAAAAAAAAAAAATTTTGGGGGTTCCCCATACTTGAAACTGAAACTCAAATATATTTTTTTAAACCCATACGTGTCCTCGTATCTATGGATAGGTCTTTAAAAATGATATTGAGATTTATCATATCATTTTTTTCTAAACTGAATAGTTTGCGCGAGAGACACTTCCAAAGTGGTAAAATGTGTGTCCCCCCTCCTGTAACTTCTAAAATAAGAGAATGATAAAACTATAAAAAATATATGATGTACATTACCATGCAAACTTCTACCGAAAATTGATTTAAACGAGATCTAGTATGTAGTTTTTTTTAATACGTCATAAATCGTAAACCGCAATTTACCTTTAGTAATGTTATCAATTTCATTTTGCAATAAAAATACCATAACTATGACTCGATTGTCGTGATGGATGAACTTTTACTTATATAAGTAGGTACATACTTATATAAGTAAAAAGTACTTATATAAGTACAAGGTTTGTACGGAACCATTGCAAGTCCATGCACTTTTTTCGTCTTAATAGTATATTATACTTTTTAAATTGATTTTCGTTTTATTTACTGGTCATGTGCTCAACATGTGTTATGTGCATTTGTGGTCAAGGCACTTAAGGCACAAGGAATTTTGAGCTCTTAAAACAATATTACTTCAACCTTGTTTAGTTTTTCTGTAGCAAATATATAATTACGTACTTAAACTTAAAACAATACAATTTACATTACAAAAGTTAAAAAGAAACGTTTTATTCGATCTCTTTTCTATTGTTAAGAAAATAATACTTGGAACACGAACCTGTCTTTATGAAAACATACCGAAATTGGGAGAAAGAAAATAGGTATTTTATTATTTGAGGACGAGGAAACGCAGAATCGTGCTCCGACGCAGCAATTATCGTAAACGCCTAAATCTACATAATATAACAGCTTTCGTTTTAGAAAGGTAAGTATTACATTTCTGAAAGCCAATTTCGTAATAACAATTTTTATGTTTACCTAGATATGATGACGTAAAATTATATGAATGGTTTCATTTTGTAAGGAAGTTCATTCGACATTTAATATTATAGAGAATTAAAATGGCATCTTTTTATAGTAACTGAAGCCTTGATGCAAGGCATATTATGCAAGGATTCTAACTTATTTTGAACAATATACCTACATATTACTAATATTATTACTTATAACTGATTTATCACCATTGATCCCAATGCCTTGGACATGTGAAAAGTTTTCTTTTTTATGGTCGTGATTATTATGTGGTATGAAACACACTTGACAACCTTCATGAAAATTTAAATGGCTACTTTCTATTGCTGTCTATATTCATACACTATTTAACGATCGATATGTGTATACTTTTCCCTTAGATCATATTAATTATTCTTATAATTCTTCAATATTTTCGAAAATGGTACATTGTGCTGAAGATTGAACACACGACCTCTCGATTAAGTTTTGATGATAAAATATAAATGAGTATATATGTACTAAATTAATTTAATTTTAGATGTACATAACATAATGTTTAAAATAAAAATAAAAGTTTACAATTAATACTTTATATTAGTTAATAGTAAAAGTCGACCTACTCGTATCATCTTCATTTACATTATGTACCTACTATCTAAAAGAAGGCAGCTTTTTTGCCTTTTCCAATTTTTGTTGTCACAAAACGTAGTCACGTGTCAAGTGTCGCGTATTTACATGGAATTCGTATTAGGTATTTCGATATTGTAGACCCCGCTAAGAAAGTTGATCGCTTGTAATTTATTTCTCAACTCCAGTGTTTTTCAACCTGTGGCTTACAAATTTCCAATACCTTTTAACGAACTGTCGTCATCCCTTCATCTTTTATTATAATTTAATGAAAAAGTGTCAAAACTAATAATATCAAATCAACCTTTGTAGAAATATTTGACTTATTGATTATTTCGAAGATAAGTAATATTTTTACTTTGAAAAATTTTTAGCCGCCTCTGGTGGGATTTTATTATAATAATATCTTGAGTGCTGGACGGCTCAGTTAGCGCCGTGGCGTGATTCGCCTTGTCCTATATTCGATTCCCGGATAGGACAATTTATGAAACGGTTTTCAAAAAATTTTTTGTGATTGAGTATGCGCCCATAGTTTATAATAATCTGCCTAGTACCTTGTAATACAAAGATAATAATTCCTTCCTGTGAGGCCATGACCGTAAATATGTTACTTATTTGCGCATATTAGTTTATTTTAATGGTTGTGCTATAGGTAGAGTGAAGGCTTTCGTGATTATGGTATTTTTGCCCGACTGACCCAGAAGGCGGGTAAAGTTTTTCTCGTGATATCTTACGAAAATAACTATTTTGTGTCTTTCAACTTATCTAGTTAGGATCTTGACACCATTCTTAATTAATGATTATACAACATTTCGTAAAAAAAAACCTCATAAGGAAGGGTGTCCATTATTTTTAATTATTTGATTTTTTTAAATTCATATTGCTTTGAAATTAAACAGAACAGAACCAAAAACCCCATGACAGTGTCCTGACGCCTAAAAACGAGGAGGGCCGATCCCAAATAATGGAAAAAGGCAATGAAGTATAGCATACATAAATGAATCGATAATCAGTTAAGTGTGGTAACAGTGATGTGGTAGTGCGCTATTGCCAAACAAATTATTCGTTTGACGGCTTATAATTAGTGTGTCCACCACGGCCGCGATGGTCTTCGAACGGCTCACTTTTGTTTCTTGTCAAATTTACATGACGGTGAATAACTGTCACCTGATTTTTTGGTACAATAATACGTCAGTGTTATGAGATCATCATCATCATTATCTCAGTCTATTAGTCCACTGCTAGACGTAGGCCTCCCAAAAAGGGCATCTCAAGCATCATCAAGCAAGCGATCTCTCAATTTAATTTTAAGGTCGTCGGTCCATCGAGCTGGGTTGGTATTATACTCTACGTGCCGAGACGTGGTCTACACCCGACCACCTGTTTACATTTTATCGATTCTGCGACGATTAGGCTGGCCTACTGCCATTTTGGCTTACCAGCTATACCTAATAGTTGTTGAAATGTGTAAAGTTTGGGAAGCACTGCTCTCTACGGCTCACCCAGCCTATTCACTCACGCACGTGCGCCTATGAAAAATTATGCTGCGCAACCCTTCAGCATAGGATCAACTGCTCATATTACTGTGATAGATACGGGCAACACGTCTGTACGTTGAAAAATTGATTTGTTGACCCTAGCTCTGAAGAGTAAACTGAGACATATTTTATTATCTTTCATATAGGTAGATATATTATATGTTTCAAAATTTCAGCCTTAAGCTTGTACGGTTTTTTATCATGTGCTAGTACATATCTAGACCCTATTAATGAATCAGTAAAATGTGTAATTTGACTTTGCGAAATAATTTTCAAAAATGTTCATGGTGTATCATAAAGGCCGGTTACTGGTTCCTCTAGTCTACTTGTTTTTTTAATTGGTAGAGCCTCGCAACTTTGCGTCGTATGCACTTTCAGCGTATTAATTCAGTAAAATCAGTGTTACTTACATTATCACAAGCTGGTGGCTTTATCGAGATCGAAATTGGAATATGAATATGAGTGGGTTGCAAGAATATATTTTTATTTTATGAAATTACCTACTAGCTGTACCCGCGGTTGTTTATGTGAAATCCATTGGATTTAAATGAAGTGGCTAATCTTGTATCCTTTTCTTCGGTTCAAGCTCTTTCCGTAGCTCGATCTAAATTGGTTCAGTTGTTTTGCTTTAAAAGCAACAGACAAACAGACCGAGTTACTGTTGTATTTATAATATTATTGTATGGTTTAAGGAAGATTCTTTCATGCTACAATGAGATAAATATCTGATTATCAAAGCTACATTAACTCGAAAGACACCTGTGTACTTGAGTTGTGCTACTCTTTAATATGATTTACCTCAAAAAACACATATTTCTTTTGAGTTGTGCCATCGTGTATTTTGAGTTTTGCTACTCTTTATCTAGGTGTACGATGTGTTGATTGTACCACGTACGTCAGCCTGAAGAATCAGTGGAGCATTAATTTTAACGTTTTAACGCTTGCCAGCGTAGGCGGTCATCGATGCGTAGGTGGCGCTTTCTGTCAAAATAGAACGAAAACAACGTCGGTAAACCATACACTTTATTCGATGAGGATATCTGACCTTTAGACGAAATAAAAACCTATTTATTTACAAATCATACCGTCCAAATAAATTTTAGGTATATTCTGAATACTTTATACTGTTTTAGAGCTGGAATGATTAAAGTCTTATTTTGACTGTTAAGAGAATTATACATTCCTATTTACAAATATTAGTGGTGTGGTCTGTTTTAAAAAGCAAACACCTTCCCGTAGCAATCAGACAGAATATCTTCATTGTAATGAATGATATTACTCTACTTCTTAGACAGTACAAAATTAACATATTATTTAAAAAAAAAGACAAGGTTTAAATCTGGTCTATAAATTGCCAACCAATTTGAAAAGGACCATTATACTTGTCTAATGTCATATACCTTCCAGATTGTTTGGTTATTTGCCAGTTTTACTAGATGATAAACACCTTGGTGTCCAATAGATTAATTAAAATAACAATACTCTTATCTAGCTCAAGATATTTAAATATTTTTGAAATTTCTATCCAATTCTGCTTAAATAGCAAAAAAACTACCATAATAAGATTTCTGTAGTTCCGAAAATATCAATAAAAGCTTTGATCATATTAACTTAGTATTTTTATGTACACATTTGTGAGTAATGCCTTTGTTGTCTGATAAAATGTTGTATTCATTTAATTAATAAAATGATTTTTGTTGACAACATTTAAAAACTGTACTACTACTAATACTTTGAAAATTTTGCGAACCTTTATCAGCCTCACTCAAACTTAAAACCACACGTAAACATAAACGCGGCTTAACATAGGATTAGTTGCGTACATCTCATTTTCTGTCGCCGGTAATTTGAAATTTTCATAACAAAACAAAACCCTCCCAGTTGGAAGAAACAGTCACATCGAAGGCTCCGATATTCCTTGAAATACGTACGATAGGTACGTAGATACTTTAGATCGGGAGGTTTATTAAATTGAGTTTCTGTATTACTAGTCACGGATGGAGTCCACCTCACTGCCGAGTGCTGCGCGGATTGCTAACCAACGGAAGCGGCAAGTGTCGAGTGAAAAATAAAATTTATAGGACACCGTAGTCAATGGGACTGAAAAATAAACAAAATTGTTTTTTTAGTCTTAAATATACTACACTATATTATTATCGTGATTTATGTATCAAATGACTCACTACTCTGTTGAATCATTTTACCCAACCGTAGAAATATAATTGGGAGTATCCAATAAACATTAAATAAGTATTTTTTTCGTGATCATAAAAGTTTATTTAGAATTAGTATCTGTAAATAATTTGTCATATGGATTTACTTACAGTAATTGGTGTTTACTGTAATTGTGCATTTTTAAATCAAATAAAAAAAAATCCCACCCAAGTTTCTTAATTCTGTATGAAGTAAGATTTATAATGTTACATTGAAAATTGGACTTGTGTTTACTAATGTATGTTTGGTATTCTACTTATTTATTTTATTTACTTTATTGCACACACTTATAAATAGAGTACAAGTACAAACTTAATGCTACAACGCAACCTATGGGTCATGCGAAAGATTGCAATGAGTTCGCTGCAAATAAAAAAAAAGAAGTTTTGTAGTAAGAGTGAATAATAGTTGAGGGAAAACAAACATTAGGGCTTTATTATCTCTCCAAATTTGTAAGTAGGGAAATTGTTGTAGACGAATAGTAGTAAAATTAAAAGCCACAAATGAACAGACCGTCCCTTTCAGTAATAGATAGAGATCTGTGTAAAATGGTTTGTTTTACGAATGCTCTTCAATGAATGAGTAGTTGATTTTAGTTGGTTGGTCTGGTTCGCGTTACATTTCCAGTTTTTATTTTCGCACAGCTTTATTACGAACTCGGACGTGCTAGCAAATCATAAGAATTCTGTTTTATGTCACAGAACTCATGAATTTCACCACGGCATAATTGATATCAGTGCATAGGAAAATTCGAGTAAAAACATAACAAAAATAAAGTACTCTCACTATCTAATTTAGACGTAGTATCGTCTAATGTAAACTGGCATGTCGATTTATAAGATTACTGGCTAAAATAACAGTTTATGTTAGCTCTTTCTTCTTCAAATTCTATCAATAATCGCCTAATTCTAAACAACGTTTTGAGCACAGAATTTATTTGGACTACTTTATAATTTAGAAGAAAAAAATATTAAAATCATTAAAAAACCATTAAAAAGGCAAATTCTCTATAATTTATAGATAATCAATCTCACAGTAATCACTTGGCCGTTTTAATTCGCTTAAACGTATATTGAGATTGATAGAACATTGGTTTTTAAATCGAACAGTGGCGTCATTATTTTTCCGTCATTTTTTTTTTGCAACTCAACGACGACGGGCGCCTGAAGAGCGCCAGAGAGCTCGATCTCTCGCTTTTTCATCCAGATACTGCCAGCCATCTTCCTAAGGTCGTATTGACTTACATTTAACCAATTATGTATTTGACGACCTCCGTAGCCGAGAGGCGAGCATACCGGACTTGGTGTCGTCTGGTATCTCTGAGGTTCCGGGTTCGATTCCCGGTCGGTCAATGTAGAAAAATTACTTTTCTATATTGTCTCGGATCTGGGTGTTGTGGTACCGTCGTTGTTTCTGATTTCTGTAACACAAGTGCTTAAAAGCTACTTACCATATGATCAGAGCAATGTAGATAGATAGATAGATAGATACTCTTTATTGTACACCATACAAAGAAGTTACAATTTGTGTTTACAGAAAGATGCACAATTTAGGCGGTCTTATCGCTAAAAGCGATCTCTTCCAGCCAACCTTCAGGTAGAGGACAGGTAAGAAGAAAGGGGAATGTATGTGATGTTGTCTAATATTTATTTTACGAAATATCTAATATCTTAGCGAAATATAATTATACTGGGATATGACATCAAAACTGGTAAAGCACTTTCTTGGTCGACTATACATAACCATTATGAAATCGTCCAACAACAAAGCATCTCATCTCATGTTTGGGCTCAGATTCGGTTTCAACTCGATCAAAGAAATTTTATTTTATACTGAGAGTCCTCGATTCAAAAACCTTCAGTCTAGTTAGTTTTGGCCAATATTTACACAGGACACGGTACTGAGATTGTCTATCATAGTGAGGCTGACTTTCTGAAGGTCGGTCCCGGGATTGATTAGCATATCTCACTTTGGAAAATATATTCATGTTTGATATTAATACCTCAGATAGAAAAGTATATAAAGGAAAATTGAAGTATTTTTTTAACCCAGAGGACAGCTATAAAAATACCAGAACAGATTAAAACGAATCTACCATTTAAAACAAATCGTTTGACCTACACATTGATGAATGAAATGATTTTTGACGACTGCGACTGCGACCATCTTACTATATTAAGAATTACACTTACTATAACTGCGGAAATTCTTATCTAAATAATTATAAACATGCCATTATTTTTCTTACAATTTCCGCTCAGTTCCGCCGGCATAGGCACCCCAATCAGACCACCCGCACCCACACTCCGTGGACAAACACAAGCAAAATGCAAAGAGCACCACTCGCCCTCCCACAAATTGCATGCGAGATGAATGAAAAAGTTAGTACCCAACACCGACATAAAAACCTCGACGAGTTTCGCCACTCCACGTGGCATCTTTAGGAGAGATGTTGTGACTTCGGCTACGCTTCGAAGACTCATCATCATCATTATTTCAGCCATAGAAAGTCCACTGCTGAACATAGGCCTAATGACCTTTCATCGGGGGGGATTACCAATACTCGCTTGGCATATTTTATGGCTTGGCATGGCTTTTTTATAAGATTTCGCACACGGACGCTGCTGCCCGTCTTGTGCTACAGCCCCGTCGCCTCTTACGACACGCTTCCTATTGGCAGAGTATTCTTTACGGCCGTCCCCACATGGCACTCCGAAGACTAACAACGGTTAATTGAGCCTAAAAATAAGCAAAATAATTACATTTTACAAGGGTTTAATCACCAAATAATCTTTGAAAAATGGATCAACCAATTTGAAAAGTTCTAATAAAAAAATGTTCTACACCGACACTCTATCAAGAGTTATTTACTTACTTTTACCTTAATATATTATGTACGGCAGGTACGTAGTCCCAATGTGTTGGAATTTGTTTCATAGCGTCATTATACGTCACTTACGTGACATATAGCGGTATAACGAGACAAAAGTTTCCCAAATTATTTGGAGAGCGGCCGCTTCGGGCCCGGTAAATAAATTCGCCGCGTGTCGCAATATGTCGCCATTATTTCATAGGATGTGGTTGATTTTACTTGAATTTTATTGTTATTTATTGGTCCGTATAATAGTGAATGGTGAACTGTTACTGTTACGGACAAACCAATCTATTTTGATGTAATAGTTATAAGTTTAATGTTTTGTAAATAAAGCTTAATTTTCTATTAGGGCCTAGCTATAAGGCATATGTAATTAGCGCAGGGATTGTTTTATTTTATTAAAGTTTGTTTAGATATATCCCACTTGCAACTAGGTAGGCAGGTAGGGCTAATAAAGGTAATTAGGTTTGTATGGTATTTGGTAAACGGGTGTGAAAGAGACCCTGTAAGGTTGTCTCACCCTACCAGGGAATCGACGGAACTGGAGGGTGGGACCGGTAGAACCTGCAGACTATCTCTGTCGCCCATCTCGCACATTCGGAGGGTAGGTAGGACACCCACAGAGGTAGAATGTTGTGAGTGGGAAATATCACATTTTCTGTAGGTAGGTTTAGAAATGTGTAGACAGAGATAGAACACAAACAATAGGTCGTCTCCCTCAGTATCTCGATGTTAGGAGGGTGGACATAAGTGTTACACTAACGAATTTGGTAGACAGAGACAGAAGTTTGTATGTCCTTGTCTTATGAACTAACCCGCGATAGTCACTAGTAAGCATAGGCTAAGATTGTATGTATATAGGGGCCGTGGGTCGCAAAATTTGTACTGCGCTCACGGTCAAGATCATCACTCGGAATAAAGGAACAAAGGAAGAAAGAAGTGTTTCATTTCAACTATACAGTCCACACGAAGGAGCAAGATCTCTCAAGATTGTATCACGGCGGACCCAAACCCGCTGTGACTCACATCGTTGGACCTTTGCTCGCCGGATCGAAAAGAAGATAGTGTAACCAGCAACGCGGGATCTACGCCAAGCACTACCAGTGTTTGGGCCATCGCAACGTGGGATCGAGGCCGCGTACTGGGCCTATTTACTCTTGTGAAAGAGAGATCACATTACGCGGGTGTACCGCGGCTCCGGCATTCACCACCTAACGGTGCCAAACGGTGTCTGTCGCGAGTTAACGCCGTTCCCAGGCGGTGCAGTTTCGGGCGAGCTGCCACATATCGCGCAAGCGATTGTGAACAAGTCCGACCTCGCCAGTACGGTGTGCGTAAGCGTGGGGGCCGGACTGTAGGCACTGCTGAGGGTCCTGGACATTCCAGCCAGCGACTGAGCACCCCGCGGCTACGTACATTCTCTGCTGGGTGGTTCCATCCTTTCCAATCCTGCACGACCTTTTCGTCTGGCAACAATACCGCTAACACATAGATTGCATTTGTCTCGTATTTAAAAATTTAATTTAATTAAAATACTAGTAATTAAGCGGCTCCTATTCGTCGTAAACATAACTAAACCGTATAATAAGTGCTAGTGTAAATAAAAAGTGTAACAACTCACGGAAATTAGTGTTTATGTGAAACGGCCGGTGATAACAGGTCAATGACATTGCAAAATTGAACTTGTGAATTATTGTGTATCATTGTCTTCTCTTTATATATGTTCTAATTACGGTGTGTATGCGTATGGTTTTACGTATAACACCTATTTAACAACTAAATAAGAATAATTAACACCATCTTACGAACAATATTTATTTATTTTTTTCGCGTTGAGGTTATTGTTTGTTTACGTTATCAAATATCCTAACCTCCTGTTGATCAAACGATTCTTTGGTTTAAGTTGTTTTGTTTGCTATATTGAATCAGTGCAAATATGCTTACTCGCAAAGCCTATGCTCGCCAGGAGGAATCTAAACTCCTACTGGCTTTGAGGGAACTGCAGGCGGCCAAGGAACGGATTGAGCAACTGAATAGGGAAAGTGAAGACAATGAGAGGATACTGTTGGATGTGCTGGATAGTAATAGTAAATTAAAGAAAGAGATGGCTGAGCTGCACACCAACTACGGCTTATTAATTGACGAACGTGACAAGTTACAATCCGTCATAAGTGGGTTCGGTGAGTGCTGTGAGGAATACGAGCAAAACCTCAGTCGTATATCTGCCCTTCAACACGATCTTGATGAGGCCCGAGACCATATCAAATACCTGGAGACGGAGAAGCAAGCCTACATTGACAGACAAACCACCGTTTTATACGACAAGCTGGTTGGTAGTGCGCCCAGCCTGACACAAACTGCACCTGGAAGTCCACCTATTGTAACCATAGATTTAACTTGTGATCATTACCCTTCTTTAACCTCTGCAGGGATTTCGAGGTGCAGTAAGAACAAATTTAAGAAATATGTTAGATTAAACAGGTTTATTAAAAAATCAAACAAATTAATTAATAAACAGAATTTATTATTTACAAAGGTTAAATATATAAAAGAGAGAAGGCAACTTGGTGATGAGCTTGATGCATGTTCTACATTGTTAGAAACAAGTGTGACAAAATATGAAAGTGACATATTGAAATTAGAAAATGAATTAGAGAATCTCAAACATTCATTAAAAATTATGACCGAGACATATAAATGTACCAAAAAAGAGTGTGGTGAACACATCCAGATGTTAACTAATATTATAACCTCCTGTGATTGTAATACTTGTAATTATTCCAATTCAGGTTCCAACCCATTGAAACTTGTTCAGTCAGGGTGTGAGTCATCATCACTCACTCAAATGACTACCAGCCCTCTCAATCTATCTGATGTACAATCCAACTGTTTCCTGCCTAATGAAACTCCCCATAAATCAGCAAATAATATAGTTATGTTTAGTGACGAAATCGGTAAGAACATGGGGCACCTACTTGCACATTATACGGGACAAAGTGTGATTAATCACTGCATGCCCGGAGCATCCTATGAGGAAATGGTTAATAAAATACTCTCTTTTAAATTTAGTGAAAATTCTACCCTAATAATTTTTATAGGTAACAGAGGTAATGTTAACAAAAATAAATTATTACATTATTTTGAGAGTTTGCAACTGTTAGAAATAAGTAAAATTATTTGGTTCACCTTACCTTATAGTAGCGGTTTGCCAGATGAAGAAAATAATTTAAGGTATAAAATTAACCTGAACATTCATAAATTGACATCTTATAATGAATATAAATTCCATGTTATTGACATAAATAATTATTTTAAAAATAAGATTTATCTGACGAGAGATAGTTATTTTGTCAATAATTATCTCAAAAGACAAATAGCGTTATCGCTATCATATTGTTTAGATTGTTTAGCCAAGAACTTGGCTACCAAGTCTGCTTTTATTGAGCAGACAATTGACATGAATATTCGACCTTTGGAATCCGTTCCAATTAATAATTATTTAAATTAGACATTCAGACAATAGAGGAAAACTCTTGCTTACAAAACCTAGCGAGCATAGAAGATTCAAATCATTTAAACATAGTGCACCAAAATATAGAAGGCTTATCTGGAAAAGACTTAGAAATTGAACTATTTGTACAAGAAATGAATATTCAGGTTTTATGTGTAACTGAGCACTGGCTCAAAAAGTATGAACTTATTTTGCACATAGATAATTGTAGCCTTATTAGTTCGTTCTCAAGGGAAAACGCCATCCGTGGCGGGTCACTAATATTAATTAATAATAACTTAAAATGTAAAGAGCGAAAAGATATTGTATCTCTCTCTGTCGAGCGAACTATTGAGATATCATGTGCAGAGCTGGACGATTACATTATTGTTTGTGTTTATAGACCCCCAAGTGGTAATTTTACATTGTTTGAGTCCATAATGGAAGAATTACTCAGGAAAATATTTACTAATAAAAAGAAGGTATTTGTATGTGGAGATTTCAATGTCGATATCATAGATGAAGAAAAAACCAATCGGGTTAGGTTTCTAAGTCTTTTTAAATCTTTTAATTTAAAGCCTGTATTTGCTGAACCGACTAGAATTACTGCTACAACAGCTACTTGCTTGGATAATGTTTTCTGTAACTGTGTTGTGATTAAAAAATCTATCGTAAATTTTGTAAAATCTGATCACTGCGGTCAGTCAGTCACGTTTGAACACCGTTTTGTGCCGTCTAAAAGTGTTATTCAATATAGACCAGTCACTGATACTCGCAAAGAAAAATTTAAAACTAACTTAAGTGATAAAATACCGCTATTACCTTTTGTTGATGACAATGTTAATAACTTATATGAAGAATTGTTTGAACTAATCAAAAACGAATTTGACAAAAACTTTCCTAAAAAGAAATTAGTCATAAACAATTTCAAACCGAAATTCAGTGACTGGGCTACTGCTGGTATATATATCAGTAGGAGGAAAATGTTTGAACTATATAATCAAAAAGTGTATAGGAATAATGACCTAATATTTGTAGAATATGTTAAAAAATACTCAAGGTTATTTAAAAAGGTCTGTATGGTAGCTAAATCTAATTATATACGTAAAAAAATTAATAAATCGAGTAATAAAATTAAAGAGACTTGGAATATTATAAACAAAGAAACTTGTAAAACACAACATCGCGATCACACATTTACACTAAAAATTGATAATAAGCAAATTAAATCCGATGATGAGGTGGCAGGCGCTTTCGAAAATTACTTCTGTAATATACCTGTCGAAACCACAAAACAACTTAATTCATCTGCTCTGCATGCAAAATCACTGCTTGTGTCCAGTGTTGACGGGTGCAACTCCTTATTTGATTTCACTCATATTAATCCTGTAATGGTAGTCAAAACTTTTATGGAATTGAAACAAAAAAAAACTGAGGATATGTGGGGCATATCAACTGACACAATAAAACCCATTATACCTCTCGTAGCATCTCACTTAGCACATTTATTCAATGAATGTATTGATCAAGGTCAATTCCCTACTTTAATGAAATATAGTAAGATTATACCTTTGTTCAAATCAGGAGAAAAAAGTGACCCAAGCAATTTCAGGCCAATTTCCATTCTACCTGCTTTTAGTAAAATTTTTGAAAAAGTTATATTTAGTCAATTACTCTCCCATTTTAAACTTAACAATTTACTGCACGAGAAACAGTTTGGTTTTTCTAAAGGTAGAAATACAACAGATGCTGGGGTGGCACTTGTCAAACACATTTTGGATGCGTATGAAGATAAGCATGATGCGATAGGTGTGTTCTGTGATTTATCGAAGGCGTTTGATTGTGTCGATCACCAAACACTTATTATGAAGCTAAAACATTACGGTGTATCTAATAACGCATTAAAATTGTTAAATTCTTACCTCTCAGGCAGATTACAAACAGTAAACGTTAATGGTACTAACTCTTCCGGCGCCCCGCTTCAAATGGGAGTGCCCCAGGGCTCAATATTGGGACCGTTGCTATTTTTGATCTATATTAACGATCTCCCTTTCTATTCTAAAGACTCCTGTGAGATAGTTCTGTTTGCTGATGATACTTCTTTAATCTTCAAATTAAAAAGAGGCGAAGAGGTATTTGACGATGTAAGCGGAGCTCTCTCTAAGGTATTAAATTGGTTTACAAGTAACAACTTACTTCTTAATACAAAAAAAACCAAATGTATTAAATTTACTATGCCTAACGTGAAACAAGCTAACACAGTAATTTTACTAAATGGTGAAAAGCTTGATCTATCAAACTCCACTGTTTTTCTGGGCATTACATTGGATTCGAAGTTGCAATGGGGACCACATGTTGACACTCTGGCTGGGAGACTTGCTTCAGCTGCCTTTGCGGTTAGAAAAATTAGACATCTAACTGACGTTGTAACGGCAAGGCTGGTGTATTTCAGTTACTTTCATAGTATTATGTCTTATGGTCTTCTCTTGTGGGGTTCTGCTGCGGACATCGATACCATTTTTATTTTACAGAAAAGAGCTATTCGTGCTATATACAAACTTAGTCCGCGTGAATCCCTGAGAGATTTCTTTAAAGAAATTAACATACTCACTGTGGCCTCTCAATACATATTTGATAATATCATGTACGTACGCAAAAATTTAGATCTTTTTATAAAGAAAAGTGATATTCATTCATATAACACCAGAAACAAAAACAAACTTGTAGTCCCAAACTTTAGATTGGCCAAAACAAGTAATTCATTCTTGGGAAATTGTATTAAATTTTTCAATAATATACCTCACAATGTTACCAAACTTCCTATTAATAAATTTAAGTCACATGTCAAAACTACACTGATGTCTAAGGGGTATTATAAAATTCAAGACTATCTTGATGACAAGAATGTATGGTCAGTCCAGCCTGCACTAAACTGATGTACCTACCTGTTTATTTTGGTTTATATTTTTTGTGTGGCAGCTAGTGGTGACTGAGTTTGTTCCGGCGTTTCTTCTCAGCACTTGCCAGATTGTCTGTGTCTTGTCTCGAAGCGCTAGTAGGGCCCAAAAAATAAGGAGACATGTTCTGGCCCCCTAGGGGCCTATAATGTTGTTATTGACGTTCATAAGTGGCAATTTTGTCCTGAATTGAATAAATGATTTTTGACTTTTGACTTGACTTTTGACCATCCATCCTCAGACAGGCTCCCCTTGGTAGTGTACCTGTTTGGGATTGTTAGGAGTAGGGGCAGCAAGTAAGAAGATGCCGACAACGCGAAGCCAAGCGGGAAAGAAAGAGATGGAAGACTCAAGACGACGTAATTTCGAAGAGCCACCCGCATCACCGTCTGTGCAAGCAACTGCAAGCATGCCACACACCGAAGCGAGTCTAGTAGCCGCAGAAAGCGGTCGTACTGAGCCTACTGTAGCGCCGCCAGAGAAGCGCCTAGAGGCCGACGCGCCTAGGATAAGGCCACCGTCGTCGAGAGGTTCAAGCGTCGCCGCACGATTGAAGCAAGCCGAGTTACTAGCAGCCGAGAAGCTCGCTGAATTACAAAGACGAGAATTTTCAATAGAGAGAAATCTCATACAAAAGAGATTAGAATTTGAAGTAGCTACAATAATGGAGTCCGAGGATGAAGACCGTGAGAGCGTACCCGCCGGTGAAGTCCAAGCAAGGGTAGACGATTGGTTGGACAGATCGCATTCCCGGCGTCACGACGACAATATGCAGTTACCCACAACAGAGGTGTCTTTAGACGTTCCTACCCTGCAAGACGAGAGGAATGAAAGAGACAGACATATGTTTACGCGTCACAAGGAAAAGGAGGCGCGCAATATAGAAATGGATAAAAACAGACATTTAAATTCGCCGAGTATACAATCAGTAAACAATAACATTGAAAATAATCCGCGCCCAGTCGATAATGTATGTGGAGCAAGGCCCCAAGATAGTATGGATGGGGTTGAACGACTTGCTAATACATTAGACAGGATTATGTCAAGACGACCGTCTACACGCCAGGTCATCGAGTTACCGATTTTCAACGGAAACCCAGCTGATTGGTTACCATTTAAGGCTGCGATACGAGAGTCTACAACGGCATACAACTTCAGCAAAGCCGAGAACCTGGCTAGATTGAGAAATTGTTTAAAGGGAGAAGCTAAGGAAGCGGTAGCGGCCCTATTAAGCAGTGCCACGGATCCAGAAAGGATAATAAAAACACTAGAACAGTGCTATGGCAGACCGGAGGCGATTATAGATCGAGCATTAAGCGATTTGAAGAGCCTACCGCGAGTTGGAACTACTGCCAGTGAGCTTAATATCTTCGCCATTAAGGTTCAGAATATTGTATGTACATTGGATTCTATGGACAACAGAAGCTACCTGAGAAATCCGATGCTAACACGAGACGTAATTGAGAAGCTTAGCCCACATCTGAAATCAAGATGGTGTGACTACGCAGCAAAGTACACAAGTTACTCGGAACCAGAAATCGTCACTCTGTCGCAATTTTTAATGGAGGAAGCCAACAAAGCGATACGATTTGCATACGTGCCGCAACCGAGCAGCTCCGCAGCCAAGAAAGAGACAGTGCTAGCTAAACAGAAGGCGAACGCACGAAATAAGAACACAGGGGTGTACGTCACAGCCGATGAGAAGGCAATGACGTCACAAGGGAAACCGTGTTTGTGCTGCGGCGGGGACCATGAAATATTTAAGTGCGGGAAGTTTACAACTATGACGGTACCGCAGCGATGGGAATGGTTGAAGCAAGAGAAAATATGCTTTCTTTGTTTGAAAAGTAAACACAGGCGATTTATATGTAAAGCACAAATGTGTAATGAGAAGGGTTGCAACCGACGTCATCACAGACTGTTACACACAGAGAGTGTCAACAGCGAGAGTCAACAAAACCATGAAGTAGTCGCCTCAGTTAACCACACTGCTGGGGCGGCCAAGGTACTGTTGAAAGTATGTCCGATCGTTATTGAGGGGCCACGGGGTAGAGTAAACACACACGCTCTACTTGACGAAGGATCGACCGTGACATTGATAGATCAGGACTTAGCAGATTACGTCGGCGTAGCTGGGCCAGTTCGAGACTTACACATAAGTAGTGTGAATACACAGAGCGTACCACACGCAAGCAGGGAAGTAGAGATTCAAATCATCGCAAGTAACAAGGAGAAATACAGGGTGAAAGCGAGAACCATGGAGAATCTCCGCTTGAATAGTCAAACTGTGGACGAGAGATGTCTAAAATACAAGCACATGCGTAACCTGAACGAGAACCACGTGTGTTATGTGAACGCCAAACCGCGTGTCCTTATAGGCGCGGACAACTGGCAGCTAATAGTAAGCAGGAAGCTGTTGACAGGCAAACGCCACGAGCCAGCGGCGTCACTTACCAGACTGGGGTGGGTGATACATGGCTTAGCGCCGTCCCGTGTCATAAGGGAGAGAGATACGGTGCTATTCGTTGATGGCCATGGAGGCGCTCGGTCTACGCAACCTGATGAAGAACTACATGATATGGTGAAGTCGTATTTTGAGATCGATTCACTAGGTATACAGAAAAAGGAACGCGAAAATCCTGACGACGTTCGCGCCTTAGAAGCCTTTGAATCAACGGTGAGATGTGTCAATCAGCGATATGAAGTAGGATTGCCATGGCGCAAGGTTAACACAGTTATGCCGCCGAGCTACGATGCAGCGAAGCGGAGGCTCCTAACAATCGAAAGAAAGATGGACGCATCAAAGGAATTCAAAGCCAAATATACTGCCCAGATCGACAGTATGCTACAAAAGAGCTACGCTGAAGAAAGTGAAGAAGTCGATACGCAAAGCTCGCGACTCTGGTACTTGCCACATTTTGCGGTGGTAAATGTAAACAAGCCACAAAAACTAAGACTAGTATTTGATGCCGCAGCCAAGAGCAACGGGGTATGCTTGAACGATGCATTGCTAGAAGGCCCTGATTTGCTACGAGACTTAGCTGGAATGTTATTTCGGTTTAGAGAGAAGGCTATAGCTGTAACAGCGGACATCAGAGAGATGTTTTTACAAGTTAAGATAGCCAGAGAGGATCAGCCGGCTCAGATGTTTTTGTGGAGAGGCGATGATAGAGCAGCGCCACCGAAGAGGTATAGGATGACATCGATGATCTTCGGTGCTAAGAGCTCACCCTTCCTAGCGCATAGCGTCAGAGACCACAACGCACGGAGACACGCGATAGAGTTCCCGAGAGCGCACGAAGCCATAACCAAGAACCATTATATGGACGACTGGGTGGACTGTTTCGATACACAAGACGAAGCTAATGACGTCATCAAAGACGTCATCCATGTGCACGCGCAGGCAGGATTCACGCTCGCAGCCTTTAACTCGAACGGGCTTGAAGTTATACGTGAGCTGCCAGTAGAGAGCCGTGCGACGGCACCGAAACAGCTCTGCTCTAGTGGGGACCAACAAGGGCGTACACTAGGCCTTGTGTGGGACGCGAACTCCGACGAACTGGGCTTCAACACCGTCCTAGTTAGAGTACCGCAGGAGGTGAAGAAGTTAGAGCGGACGCCGACGAAGAGGGAAGCACTGAGCGCAGTTATGTCAATATTTGACCCACTCGGACTGCTCAGCTACTACACGATTAGAGCAAAGATTCTAATTCAAGAAGTATGGCGCCTACAAACCGGCTGGGACGAAGCTCTACCGGAAGAAATAGCAAGGGAATTTGGCATATGGCTACGCGGCGTAGATACACTTGCCAGTCTGCGTCTACCCCGTCTCTACTCACTGACGGGGGGAGTGACCGGAAAGCAGCTGCATGTGTTCTGCGACGCTAGCGAGTCAGCTTATGCAACGGCCGTTTACTGGCTGATAGAGTTTAACGACGGGTCGAGACGAGTCGTATTGACAGCAGCGAGGGCACGGGTAGCACCTATGAAGACTCAGACGATACCACGTTTAGAGTTGCAAGCGTGTCTTATCGGAGCAAGGCTTGCGTCGACAGTATTGAGAGAGCACAGATGGCAACCAGATAGAGTTACATACTGGACAGACTCTAGAACCGTTCTATATTGGATTGGGAACGATAGAGTGCGTTACACGCCATACGTAGCGCATAGATTGAGTGAAATAAGCGAGTTAACCAATCCTGATCAATGGCGGTGGGTGCCGACGCAAGATAATGTAGCAGACGACGCAACGAGAGTCGACAATTCAAATAAATGTCAAGATGATAGGTGGTTCACCGGACCATCGTTTCTGTATGAGATTGAAGATTTATGGCCGTCTCCGGTATGCACAGAGAGCAACGAGGAGACTATATACAGCGTCACGACGGACGAGAAATGGAGCGTGCCAGACGCCGGGCGTTTCTCTAATCACGAACGCCTAGTGAGAGCGATGGCATATGTGTTATTGTTTGTAGATAAATGTCGTGAGCGCGCAACTACGATGACCAGGGATCACATGGATAGAGCGTCACCGAAGGAAGAGGTTCTACGAACGCTATTGGTAGAGGTCGAGCACACTATGAACGCACGACCACTTACGCACGTGCCAGTCAGCGCTGACGATCCTGAGGCGCTGACTCCGAACCACTTTTTGCTGGGTGGATCGCACGGCCTACCCATCACTGGGCCGAGCGAACCGGCATCAAGGAAGACCTGGAGGGCTGCGCAAGCATTAGCCGACGAATACTGGCGTCGTTGGCTTAAAGAATATCTACCAAGCCTGGTGCCGAGAAGAGGAGCTCGTGACGTCACTGAAGTCGCTATCAAACCAGGCGACTTAGTCATCGTGGCGGACCACACACTACCACGCAATGTGTGGCCCCGTGGAGTTGTTACGCAAATACATCCTGGACCAGACGGAGCAGTGAGGAACGTCGAGGTACGCACCAAGGGCGGCGTGTTTCGTCGACCGACGTCGAGATTGGTTGTCCTGCCGATGGAGTAGAAGAGGTTCGCACTTCGCAGCGCTTCACCGGGGGGAGAACTGTTACGGACAAACCAATCTATTTTGATGTAATAGTTATAAGTTTAATGTTTTGTAAATAAAGCTTAATTTTCTATTAGGGCCTAGCTATAAGGCATATGTAATTAGCGCAGGGATTGTTTTATTTTATTAAAGTTTGTTTAGATATATCCCACTTGCAACTAGGTAGGCAGGTAGGGCTAATAAAGGTAATTAGGTTTGTATGGTATTTGGTAAACGGGTGTGAAAGAGACCCTGTAAGGTTGTCTCACCCTACCAGGGAATCGACGGAACTGGAGGGTGGGACCGGTAGAACCTGCAGACTATCTCTGTCGCCCATCTCGCACATTCGGAGGGTAGGTAGGACACCCACAGAGGTAGAATGTTGTGAGTGGGAGATATCACATTTTCTGTAGGTAGGTTTAGAAATGTGTAGACAGAGATAGAACACAAACAATAGGTCGTCTCCCTCAGTATCTCGATGTTAGGAGGGTGGACATAAGTGTTACACTAACGAATTTGGTAGACAGAGACAGAAGTTTGTATGTCCTTGTCTTATGAACTAACCCGCGATAGTCACTAGTAAGCATAGGCTAAGATTGTATGTATATAGGGGCCGTGGGTCGCAAAATTTGTACTGCGCTCACGGTCAAGATCATCACTCGGAATAAAGGAACAAAGGAAGAAAGAAGTGTTTCATTTCAACTATACAGTCCACACGAAGGAGCAAGATCTCTCAAGATTGTATCACGGCGGACCCAAACCCGCTGTGACTCACAGTTACCTACTGGCTAGCTGGTTAAAAATATTGTTAAACTTGCTTCTGCCCGCGTCTTTGTCTGCGTAGACTTAATAATTGAGTCAAACAGAAATAAATAATCGTCCTATTCGAAACCTACAACACGATAAAAAATATCCTATGTTTTAAGCTATATCTAAATCTGCGCTAAATTAAATTACCTACGATAACAAACATCAAACTTTTACATTTTTACTTTGTCCTTTCCCAAGCTCTAGTCTAACTCTGTACTAAATTTAATCACAATTTGTTCAGTAGTTTAGGCGTGAAAGCGTAACAGATAGACAGAGTTACTTTCGCATTTATAATATTAAGTAGGGATTACCCCTATTTTAGCAGACCCCTTAAGGCAAAGTTCATTGTGAAAGTTTAGCAACTCACGAACTGGCACTAGTCACTACTAGTTCAAGTTCTACCCAAAGCACTTAATTGGATTTAGTTCACGCGATCGCGGTTTGATTTGTTCGGAAAGAAATAATATTTTCTTTTGATAAGATCGCTGTAATATAACCAAATTAGTTAGTTAGGAGGTTCTTTTGGTACGAATAAATTGGTCAAAATATTAAAAGGCCACATTAATCAAAACAATACGCAGCTGCAAAGTTGTTTTGTGTATATATTAGATTACCTGGTTGGCGTAGAGGCGCGGTGATTAGCCTTGATGCAAAGGGTCCCGGTTCAATTCCTGGTTCGGGTCAATCCAGAAGAAGATATCTTCTAAATTCGGGTCTGGGTGTGCTGGTGTACGCCCTTGGCATACTTGTTATCTGTACCTCGTAACACAAGGATGTTTTATATTTTGAGACTATGACAATTGGTGTCTAATCTGACACATATAATAATATGTCATATTTTATTAGTAGTTATATTTATTCAAGCGGTCGTGATATCGTAAATTATTGTTTATTCATATGATCGTATCAGAAATGAGAACATAGCCCAACGAATTAGCAAGTGGCAGTGAGCGGGACACATAGCACGTAGATCTGCCGGCTGATTAGACAGAAAGGTTTTAGAATGGAGGCCACGCACCGACAAGCGCAGCGTAAGACATCCACCAACAAGGTGGACAGACGACCTAGTAAACGTTTGCAGGAAGCCTCTAGATGCAGGCCGCTTCCAATCGGCCTATCTGGAAATCACTAGGGGAGGCCTATAGTCAGCAGTGTCAGCTGTCCTATGGCTAAAATGATGATGATGGACTAAGTGATTACGTAATTTCAAGGAAGTAGGTAAGTTATTATTATTATTTATTATTATTTTACAAGGCTGGAAAATTCGTACACAGTGGATAATGAAATGAAAGTTCGGTACATAACAGCGCACAATGGAACGTGGCTGTTACGACAATCGCTGCGTCTTTAAGTAGCGAAAATTAGGGAAAATAATACTTTTCGCATGGACGCAATTGTTCGATTAAAAAACCCTATGCTTAGTTTTTAGATTTCAATCTTTGAAATTGACGTCGTTGGCCTATCAATCTACATATAAACGAATTAAATCGGTCAAGCAGTTGAAAAGAAGAATGATGATTAGCATCTTTTTTGTTTCTTTGGTTTTCAATGTTTTTTTTTCTCTTGAATTATAAGTACTAGAAACAAATGCTATGCTCAAAATATTATGTACATTTTGAATATTGTCAGCATATTTTTAAAATATTTGTCTGTCAGTTTGGGCTTAAGGAGTAGGCTTTTGAAACCTGCATTTGGCGACTGTATACCTACTCGCCTAAAAAAACATAAAAATCGGTCGAGCCAATTCAGAGGAGTGTAACCACAAACACCGTGACGCGCAATTTAATTTATATCGAGTTGCCCTTACCGTCGAGCAAGTGATATCCGTAAATAGATTCGGAAAAATCCAGAGGAAGTACTGGGATGAGAACTAACGTTCCAAGAATGGAAATTGAGACTAACATTGGGCTACCTCCACTAAAAACTAAAAAGCATAACGATAACATAAAACAGCTTGAAAATATTAAAATTGGTCGATCCGTTTGGGAGCTACTATGCCGCAGACACGTACAGACAGACAAAGAGGTCAAAGTTATAACACCCGTAATTTTTCGTCAAGGGTGAAAACTACGTCATTCATCTTTGCCGCTTGTCTTATCACTTATGGGCAAGAGTGAGCAAGAAGGCTCCGCTATCAGTAGATTCCATCAGTTAATCGGACCGTGGAGATATAGGTCCTTGGAGGTCCTAGCTTGTCTATATATTTTTTAAAGTTTCATTTGTTTAAAAATGGAAAAGATTAAAAATATACCACTCCACTCGCGCACCATTTAATTAGTTTAGTACGAAATTAAGACATCTATCTGTTGTGTGTCTATGGCCGAACCGTATTGGCCTAAACTTATAACGTAAAATTATTGTTTAGCCTAACAGTTTTTTTGCCACTATTATAGTTTGGTCTGAGTATTGAAAGCCCTAATTTTAGTGCATCTAATTTTAAATGCACTAAACTGTAATGGCATAACTTTCTTTCGGCATTACGATGATTTCACTTCAATAATAAAGTTTTAATCAATTCTAATTTTGGAATTTCTAATGTGAAATAGTTAATGTAAAAAATGTATTGGTCTAAGAAACAAATTGCACAAAACCGACACCAAGCAAAACCGACTCCACGCAGTCTTGTCTGCCCTACCCCTAGAGTGTAATTCAGAAGCGCGTAGGTACGGAAGGGCGAGGCGGCCCGCGGGCTGAGGAGCAGGGGGCTTTAACGCACGCCGACGCGGCTGAGGCTGGCCTGGAAGCTGCGGTGGTAGGCGAAAGCCATCGGCGACGATAAGCTCGCGTGGGACCGCCGGAGCCCCGCAGTGCTAGAGTCGTGACAGAATCTGTGCATGCTGCATGTTGCATGCTTGCTTGAATGCTGCATGCTTGCTTGAATGCTGCATGCTTGCTTAAATGCTGCATGCTTGCTTGCATGCTGTAGGTATGCTTGCTTGCTTGCATGCTGTAGGTATGCTTGCTTGCTTGCATGCTGTAGGTATGCTTGCTTGCTTGCATGCTGCTTGCTTGCTTGCTTGTTTGCATGCATGCATGCATGCATGCATTGCTTGCTTGTTTGCATGCACATATGATATTAAATCGTTTTATACTTTGTGCGTTTTCTTTTAATGCGAATTACTATTTAGTAATTGTAAGTAGTAGGGATTACAAATTGTTACGCCTTATGTCACATTTGGCAAGCTACAATATGGCGATAATAAGTTAAGCGAAGTGAAATTATACTAAACAAAATTAGGAAAAGTGAAATTGTGCGAAAAAAAATTAGGCTGCCTGTTTGTGTGCCATTGCCAATTAGAAGAACAAAAAATTTGGCGACCCAATTCACAGGTTAACAGGATGTACACTAATAAAATAGGACCTTATATACCCTGACAAGCTCCATAGAAATGATGTTTAATACCGTGCTAGTTGACGTATGCCTGTGATCTCTGTTGAATGATGGAGTACCTAGCATTTTTTGTTGGAAATTTAAAAGTATATTGTATTCGTATACGATAAAATCGTATTGTTCATTGTTCTAATGACCTTATTTTTTAAATTTTGAACTATCTTGCAAAGTAACCCTGTATTTGTTGGGAAGACACTAACGCAGTTCTTGACTCACCTGCCTGACTGCGTCACTTGTCACCTAAGCTTATCGAAATGCAAACTAAGCAAGAGTGAGCACAGAAAGGTGGAACTATCAGCGATGCCGCTAATGATCGGGCGTACACGCAACCGCTAGATTAGATCGCCCTTCCTTGGGAGTGCAATTTCCGCCCGAGGCCCAATACCCTTTCACCTTTAGCGTTCATATTCTGGATGCCGATATTTTGCCGTCTAGAATAAATCGACGTATCATTTAGAAACCATACGGTAAGAACAAATAATTTCATATTTTTCACGAAATTGAACTAATAAAATGCCATTCAGTGGCTTTTTGTAACCTTTTCTAAAGCCGTATTTAATACTGAATATCAATATTAAAATATATGTATAACCTACTTAAATACTGAAATAGGTAGGTAATACATGCATATTTGAAACATAATATATATTTTTAATTATTAAAATTTCAGAATCAATATTTTCACAAAATGCAGCTCTGACATTTATTTTCTTATTTTTTCCGCGTGTTATTTATTTAGGTACATTTTGTTTTTGGGAAATTCACGAAACAAATATTCTAGTTACTCCAAACTGCAACTCCAAGCGATTGTGGGCTCGAATCTCGCAAGGGGCTTTTCTGTGTGATGAGAACGAGCATTGTTGTTATATCGTTAACATGCGTGGATGCTATCTATAAATAAAAATTAAGTAATCTCTATTTCAATTGGTCATCGCATCACGAGTAAACGGATGGTTTTTTGTTGTGTTAATTATTGTTAGGAGAAGGTTCTGAAATAAAAAATTAAGAAAGTTGCGCACAAAATCCTTTATGAATAAACTAAAGACCACGGAAACGAAGTCGCGGGCAACAGCTATATAATATATAAAACATTTCTATCTGATAGGTAGTCGTCATAGTAAAATATTATATGACCGTTTCGGATTGTTAGGGCTACTTAATATTCACAAAAATTACATTTCTCGAGAGATCCGAGATTGATGTCAAAATTGACAATAGTGATCAAGTTTCTTGAGCTCTTTCCTTGGCACTAGCCCAAAAATTGTCCACAAGCTGTAGTAAGGTTAAAAAACGTGTAAAAGAGCCATTGATATTTGCAAATAAAAAATGATTTTTATATAAATAACACTAATTAATGGTCAAAAATGTTGAATGTAAAAACTATAATCATTATTAATGTTAATTATTATTAACCTTTCCCGTTGCATGATTAATACACACTAAAATGGAATAAACGCGTTCATCGATAGGTACAATTTTACCTTTTATTTGCCTGACGTTTCGACCACACCGACCGTGGTCACATTATTGGTGTTGCGAGCGAGCGATGCCGCGGACTTAGCTTTAGAAGTGAATAAAATAAGAATCACTGTTTAGCACTCTGTGTTTACACTATTCAAACACATTATCGTAAACATATACGTCAACTTAAAATCTCTAGATACATTTTTCCGTTTGATTGTTGACAAACTGATTAACGCGTCACGCTGTATACAAATTGTGTCTCATTGAATTCTAGCTCCAGGGTATTTTGTATTGCTCGCGGCGATAGTGTATTTGGCTGAGCTAAAGTTGACCCCCCGCGTGGCTACAATGCTCTATGCGTAGTCGGATAGGCAATGGTCTATTTGACCCACTTATTGTTGCCACTCTAATTTTATGTAGCCACGAGGGGTATAGTTATAGGGAGGCGTGCTAACCTATGACCCCTTTGAATCAAGACTGTATCATTCTCTAATATTTTTTGCAGTATTTACATAAATAAATAAGTAAATATTGCACATCACTAATATTGCTCTGATCCTATGATAAGTAGCTTAAGAATGATCATAATAATCAAGTTTGATAAGTACTACGATTAACAACTTAAAAAAAATATAAATACAATCCTTGTTTTATTAAGCAACGATATTTATCGACATCATTAGAAGTCAAAAGTCAAAGGTATCTTTAGTCGTAGTTAACGAATTAATGTTGTTGATAACGAGTGTGAATATTAACAAAGGTTTAATTACATCGTTTGGCTGGAACTGGAAGGATGTTCAGTCTAGAGGCCTTTGAAATTACTCACGATCAAGAGTAATGTAAGAAATTTTTCACTGTTTTACAGCACGCTTCGATTAAATGCTAAAATAGGCGTATTTTTTGTTTTTTATTTTTATTTATTTAAGTTCATCAGCATTTGTTTACGTTAAATCAATAATAATAACTTAAAACTATTACTATGTTACACACTTATACAATATGGTCTTAAGTTTTAACTTCTTTTTAAGGGGTTGATTCTAATTCTCTTAAACAATATATTTTTAATGGGACCATCAAATTCGCAAATAAAACCATCTAAAACTGCCAACCAGCTGATATCAGTATGTATGGAGAAGTGAGTTCAGAAAATTCAATTCAATTCAAAATTAAAAAGATATATTAACGGTTTTTGCGGATCCTGATACTAATAAATTAATCTTTGACACTAACGGCTTGGGCGATTTTTTTATCATAGTTCCAGATAAAAAACAATTGGGTTTAGATCGGGTAAAACTGCATGCAGAATAACTTATTTAAAAATTGCCGTAAAATCGATACAACATTACCAAAACACATTTGGTTTGTCTTAAATTGTCGATTTAAGTCATTCCTTACCCAACATTATGGTAAAAATGGTAAAATTTTCGCTTCACCTCTTGTGACCGCAGATTACAGGAAAAAATAGCACCCTAATAACAATTTTTTTTTGTTTCATAAGTTTAATTTCTTACTAAGTTTCTAAAATATGTTGACTGTTAACTGGTAACTGTAAACTCACATCCAAGTCTTTCTGATTAAATTATAAATTACGACTCTACTTGTCTAGAGCAGCAAATTGTATTTTTTTACTAAAATTTATCGTATTTGTGTAAAAATCTAAATCTAATTGTTTATGCAAAAAAGTATACTTCATAGCAATCAAAATAACAAACAAAACACTTGACATTGGTAGAATCACAACATGAAAAGCAGAGCGGGATTGGATTCAAAGAAGAAAAAAACAAACAAAAAATAACATATAAAATCTAATATTTTAACCTACAAACTACAACTTTCAAAACGTGAAAAAACGTCACCCGACTCGAATAGGATGGATAAGGAATTTAAAAAAAGAAGTCTCTGTTTGGGTCAACTTGTATACTGGCATATATACTCGTATGTAGTTAAATCTAAAAAAAAACAGTTTACCTAAATGGTTTGCACAGTAAGCATAACATCGAACGGTTACTCAAAATTTAATCACACAGTTTTGTCAATTTTATTAAGAATATTACTAAAAAGTTAAGTTCAGAGCCTTCTATTGTGATTACTTATAGCTTTAAGTTTGCTGTGGTTTATACGGCAAACGCGAGATCCAACTAACGACATGGTTTGCGGCCTACCGCTGCACAGTCACAGTCTTCAGTTGCGGTTTGCAGCTACGGTTCCCAGCTGCATTGTACAATAATAATAATTGCAGTCGGTAGTTACGTTCTTCATAAAAATCTTCACATTATAGTTTAACGAAAACAATGAACTTTTGTTACTTTATCTGTATGATTTTTATTTTTGACTAAAGAATAAAAAACTTAGGATAATCAATATTTTGGTTCTGAAAGTGATAATGGCGTTTCTTTAAAATTTCTCTAAGTACTTCGTTTACGAATAGAGTTATAAACGACTTTTAGCTACTTACTTTAAAAGTGCTTTCAAATAAGTAAAGTAAGTATCAAGGATTCACTCAAGGTCGGTCGGTAGTCGGTAATTCCAATTATTAATCTAGTAAAACATTAGAAATTATTGTTTGTTTTAATATAGACTCTGTTTACTAAAACTCCTCTAATTTGAAGCAGCTGTTGCTTTAGCGGCGGTGATTAGCGATCTTCCCGGAGAAAAATAAACATTATCCACCGTAAAAACGCTTTCTTAGAGCGGTTACACATGGCAACTTTTTGTATCGCTTCTGCAGCGACTCTTTCGCAATTCAGTCGCTAAAAATGCGCATTTTTTTCATTGGTCGCTAGCGTCCGTATGCGGGTTGCGGAAGATGCGAATGCGGTACGACAATTGGCGTTGTAAGTTTAAGTTAGTTGTGTGTTTAAGGCGAATCATTTGCGAATTGCGATGCTGTCATGCATGCACATGACACAGTATCGATAAAAACGCGATACCTAGGTTTTGAAGTTTTGTTTGGTCAACCGGCGACAGCCAATGACTTTTTTTTTTCATTTTTTACCAAGACGTTTGTAAACTAAACTATCTTTAGTTCCACGAAACCATTAACAGGAGCTGTAAATTAGGTAATAAAACTTTGGACCGGCTCAAACACCCGTGACGTGCTGCGAGGTAATCAATCAACCAACGCGGATCGACGAAAGTGGTTTCACTTCGCCCCGAACGATGTGACTCTGATTTTGTTAAATGTGTAACAGTCAATACTACTTTTTAGTTCGGTCAAAACTCTTATTTTAGGTAAAGTTTACCTCTATTGTTTTGCCGACGCTACTGCGCTCAGATCGCGCGAAGTTATGGTTACTGTTTTCTTTTTCCTTTTACGCAAGAAACAGTAGTTTTGGGAGTTCATTTCTAAGGGTTGAGATGGTGGCAGTTCAGTCAGTTCAGTTTTAAATTATTTATTTAAATTTAAAAAGTAATAATTGAGACAATAAATTCTTTCATTTGATATGTTTACACGGTACAGTTTGCGAAACTTTGTTTTTAATTTTCTAATTTCGTTAATTATATTTACGTTACACGTCCGTGTTTGGGTCCTAGAGGTAATGTAGTATTCTAGATACTACTGTGTTTAGGTACTTACGTTTTATTATCATTCATAGCTATCATCCATTGACTTTTATATTACTTCGTAAGGACAGGGCGGACCGAACGTCAGGCTGTTGCCTATAACCGGGCCCTACTCTGACCCTACCTGGGGCCGAAGTGACGTAGTCAGTGGTCGGCTGTCATCGGGAGCCGGTGTCCTAAGAAAAAAATATTATGCCTGGATGTTCTTCTAAGAATTGTGTCAATTACGACAGAAAGTTCACCAAAAATAATTCTAATATTACATTTCACCGGTAATTCGTAAATTTGATAATAATTTACATTACTTTAATATTTTTTTATCGTTCTTGTCAATTATATGAAGCGACGCCATACTTACCGTACGAATGTCCGATATAACTTTGTAGCGGCGTGCATTAGTTCTACACTGTGAGCACTATCATAGTTTTAGGTGATGTCATACAAATATTATGTTTTATGATGATAAAATATCTAGTTTCAATTTATCTAAATCAAACTAACGTGTGTTTTAACGTAGTACAGAAATAACTACGTTTTTAACTGTAGATTTTCTACTGATCCTTGGCAAAATGAGACATGGCGTTTTATTTTTAGTTAAGCAAGAAAAAGTTATACATATTTACTATGATAACTCTTTAAATAATATATTAAATACAATTTTACTGAGTTCCTCTTTAATTATAAGCCGCTCTGACAAGGTTACATCTGTGATGCGGTTTAACAGATGACATTAGAGTCTAATAGATGGCGTTAGTGTGTCATGTATGGCGAAAGTGTAATGTGAATTGTTCTGTCAGCCGTATCTTTACTTTTTAAATCAATGCTATCATCATTTATATAGGTTTCCACATTTCGCAGCAAATTAGGCAATAATGAATTTCGCGAAAATCTCAATCAAACTGTCAAAATTGACTTTTTCTGACTGGTGTCAGTTCATGTCTACTTATTCTTTCTTTTTCTAGCATGGATTTTCTATGCCGCCTATTTAATGAGGTTGTACTATAATTGTATTTTCTAAATAATCATTTATAATGTTTCGGCTAGCGTAAGTCTGGATTTTTATACCTATTTATGTTTGTCTACTGAATATCTAAATTCTATATTATAATTATAAGCTCTTGTCACACTCCCGGATTTCATCCCGACAAGGAGGTTGTAAATATCCTGGCCGTCTATACTTTTCGAGTCGGGCGATCACACTTTTCGAATCATAAAAGGAATTAAAGCTTCTAGAATGCGCAGATTTCCTTATAAAACTTATAAAAACACGCTCGCCCCAATATGGGACAGTCTATAATTTTCTTGCAAAAGGAATACATGGGAACGAAAACCTGAAGAAGTTTATTTTTATCCGACAAAAAGTCAACAAGAAGTACCGGAGCCACGCCAGGGAGACAGCTCTGGAGCACCGACGCCCTGAAGGGACCTAGCGCTTGCTTCTGGAGTCCTGTTCCGACCCCACGTGAGTGAAATCAGGATCGCCGACGCTCTGACGCGGTCCTGCACTACGAGTACGCATATCCCGGTGCTGATTACTGACTCGCCTGGGATCTCCACGACTGTAGCTGAACGTACCAGTCTAGTTCCGCCTTCTCTTCACCCCCTTTTGATTGCCTCCATATACGACCAGACCCTCCCAATCCTGTTAGGTTTTTTAGTCAATCCGTTTTATAATCTGGCTGCTTTTTTAAATTAATTTGTAAATTTTAATAAAATAATTGTTCATTGTCTATTTTTACCAGGTCCTCTGTCCACCTTGTAGGTGGACGTCCTACGCTGCGCTTGCCGGTACGATGCCTCCATTCTAGAACCTTTCTGCCCCATCGGCCTTCAGTTCTACGTGCTATGTGCCCCGCCCACTGCCACTTCAGCTTGCTTATCCGTTGGGCTATGTCAGCACCTTTAGTTCGTTTACGGTGGACAGACGACCCGGTAAAGGTTGCAAGATGCCGCTGGATGCGAGCCGCTTTCAACCGGCCAATCTGGAAGTCACTGGGGGAGGCCTATGTTCAGCAGTGGACGTCCTATGGCTGAAATGATGATGATGATGATGTCTATTTTTATTTGTCAGGAGTAGGTAGACATGACAGTATATAGACTTCCAGATTGGCTGGTTGAAAGCGGGCTGAATCCAAATCCAATAGGCTAGTTGACACTTTTTAAAAATAGGCCTTAAATTGTTAATAAGTGTTCCATTGGACCGAAAATTTTTTTTTTGCATTTTTTAAGACATAAAACTACAAAATTTTATTTTAAAATAATATTTTTATAAACAGACGAAAACGCTGTCAGTCATTTTGGTCTATAGATTATCTGTGCTATGACGTAGTCTCTCTAGTAAACAAACAACTTAGACGTCTTTACGAATACAACCTCTCTGAATTACACAACACATTAGTTTACACAAAAAATATAGTATTTATCATTACTGTATCGTTCGAGAATGCAAAAATACATTAAAGACTCGAATGACATTTGATCGTTTACCATATGACTGACGTCACTCACGTCGCGATCATGGCGGAAAGCGTTAGCGTTTTCAGAGTTTCTAATTATAGATTAAAAAAGTATTTTTTTAAATTTGATTTTTACAGCCATCTCTTCTTATAAGCATTGATATCGATATATTTAGGTTCCTAAAGTAGAATACTATTTGATATAATTCTTTGTTTAATTAATTTTGATATAAGTCAACTGACCTATTGCTACAAATGAAATAACCAACTTTGCTGCATCTATGACCATGGTCAAAACCTACCCGGACGGGAATAGGAACCTGACAGGAAGCGCTAGGAAGAACTCCTTGTTTGGGTTACAGAAGTTCATAAGTACCAAATTTTAACTTAATCGGTCCTGTATGTTTTTAGAAACTTGGTTGTTACAGAAAAATACACATACAACTGAACCTATAAGGGTTACGATTTTTCATTTAGACCCACAGAACTCTAAAAGTATATTGCATAGTTTGGAATGTCGTTAGATAGGTCATTTAAGAATATCGTGGGTGGGCAAGCACCATCCGATCCGTTTTTTTTTTCCAAAGTCGTAAAAGATCGTGCAAAATTACCAAACAGCCAATTTTTTCAAAGACAAAAAAAACATATTTCAAAAAGCCGTTGCATAAAAATTGTGTACTGTGATATATAGAATATGTGTTTACAAGGTTATTCTTGAGTTACGGGACACCAGTATAACCTGTATAACGAAGTTAAAAGGAAAACTATCACTGTTATGTAGGCTTTACAAATTATCGATTAAACTTAGAATGTATAGTCATCGGCAGCTCAACTTACCGAAAAAGTGGAAGGTCATCGAACCGATTTTCAACTTTAAGTCCGACACGTAGAGATAATTATCAATTGAGTAATTTACATTTTGTGGTAGGTTGACGAGCTGTTGTCTGTACAAGGCTTGGAGATAAAAAAAACTTGGATAAATGTTGTTAATAATGTAAAAAAGGTAGCAAATACCGCTTTTTGTAACTGCAAACTAAGGAACCTTACATTGCGGTTGACCCGACACGCCCTTAGCCGGTTTTTAATTTTATGGAGTTTATTGAAAATATTTTGAGTTTTCCTTACTCCAGATTTTTGTTTACCATTTTTGGGTTACCCAAAGTGTAAAAACGGAACCCTTTAACTAAGACTCTACTGTCCATCTTTCTGTCTGTCTGTTTGTCACCAGGCTGTATCTCATGAACCATGATAGCTAGACAGTTGAAATTTTCATAGATGATGTATTTCTGTGGCCGCTATAACACCAAATACTAAAAACAAAATAAAATAAGGCAGACACTGGTACAGGTGAAACTAAAAAAAGGTTATAATATAGTGTCTAATGTTGTATAGATAATGGTAAGGAACCCCTCGTGCGAGAGTCCGACTTGACTGGACCGGTTTTTGAAATTATCGGCTGTTCTTTTATTAATGTGGTGTTAGAGCTGTTAAAGTTACTTAATTCTTGAGTTTTTGTAAAGAAATAATTAAAAAGTTTGCAAGAAAGAAGTATCCAAACATTCAGTATCAAAAGTCGATGCTTGCTTCTTCTGTTTTAGTGTGGATTAAAAATGTTATGAATATGTTTTATAGCTTGAATTCTGAATACACTAAACATTTTTCTTAGTCGTGTATTGCTGAAGGATATTGCGAAATGATACACACATTTCCAGTGACTTGCAAATTTTTTATAAAAAATGTTATGGAGTGGGCTGCTATTGCGTTTTGGTCTGTTTCCGCCACAATTTTCATCCCCCTCTCTAATAGATATTTCGCTAAAATACTTGAATAATAATTTGAAGCAACTTAATTGGTCACAGTCACAGTCTGGCTCCCTACGCCTGACAGCTCCATAGTTTTTAGTGAACGCATGACAATCTAGATACGTAGGCATTGCTTTTATCGATTTTTTTTTCGGTTTTAGAGAAAAATACTATATACTACCTTACCTTATCTTATTTTCTAGTGAAGTGCGTGTGTTTGTGTATAAATGTTTGCACCCAAAACTGTTTTGTTGCCTCAATTTGTAATCGTCGTAGGTACCGCGCTATCATTCTATGTGTCATTAATCAAAGCTTGATAATTACTTTTCTAAAAGCTTTAACTTAAAATAAGCGGTAACACCAAAAAGCTCTTAATCAGTACTTGTACGTCGGTATTTATGTTGCACAGAGAAATAGTAACAAATCAATGCTGAGATGGGGATAACAATGGAAAATCAGAGAAAGCTATTTTCCAATGGCAACAGGGTTATTGGAAGCCTCCAATGTCCTTCTCAGGGTATTATTTTTGGCGCGAGCGCGATCTGAGGTGGGAGCGCCGGGCCCGCCAGTGTGGGATGCGACCTGTTGAAGCGAGGCTGCACGGAACGACGCGCGCCTACTGTGGCGGGACTTTTGAATTTGGAACGATTCGAACTCTATCTTGTGACGTGTGACGTAAATTTACTTTTTTTGGTTGCTTGTTTATTGGCCAGTGTTTTTGTGATTACTGAAAATTGGAAACTTGATCAGTGAGTACGTATTTTAAAAAAAACACAAATGTAGGCATTAAACTACCACTTACTTATTTTTTATTTACTTGCGCTTTGAGTTTTATTATCTATAGCGCTAACTTCAGGCGTGCATTATAAATATAATACTAACTTATTTCATCATAAGTAAATAATATTAGAGAATCATTACTCAAAGTTTATCGATCCTTCAAAAGCACGTAAAACCTTTTACAGTCCACCGTAAAACTACTATAAAATGAATATTGATTCAAGATTTTATGTGTAACGACTTCATAAAACGTTTGGTTTGGAATCAATAGATGGTGACATTAAAATTAATGGTCCTTTAATCAAGTTCGGAGACAGCCGTCAAAGGTGGCGGACTTGTTGAATATGTTATGGTAATTAATAAATGATTGGCATGAGTTGCCAGGCTTTATTGTCTATGTATAATGCGACCGGACGTTGATAGTAGCGCCCTCAGTGTAATTAAACCAATATCCGGATTTTGCGAAGAAGACATTTATTTTAACAATATTTCGCAGGTTCCATCTAAAATTCAATTTTAGTAACTAACTAACTAACTAACAACTGCGTATTTTTAAGTATAGAAAGTAAGTTGAAGAAGGAAATTATGTGTGACGTTGTTAGAGAGACGAAGGTATAATTTTATCAGACGGTAAAGACAAAATCGAATACTGAAGTGAAAAAAACCAATGAAATTATAGATATTAAAAAAATTACTCAAAAATTTGCAAAAATGTAGGTAAGAAGGTATCACAAACACATTGCGAAATGACAATTTTTTCTCCATAATATCCTTGTGAGACTCGAACCCGCAACCGCTGGTTTTCTTGTCAGGAGCGCGAACCACTAGGTATACCAGACTCAAACACGGGCTCACATATAAAGTAATTTATTACATACTGAGTGTTAGCATTTAGTAATTAAGTTGGTCACAATAATTATTACTTTGGCAACACAAATATTTAAAAAAAAGTACCGGTATCGAGTCGATTAAAAAAAAAGTAATGTCTAATCTATCTGTCACTGGCGTGAAGCGCGGCCGAATGCGAGTTGGAAAGAAAGTTAAGTTGTATTTAGAAGAAGGAATAAAACTGTGGTCTATTAGTGTGGAGTATAATTTCTTTCAAGTCAGAAGCGGGATAATAAATCTACGTGCCAGCCTCTGCGGTATCCTGACAAAGAAATAAGGTCAGATTTTGTGGTGATTTTTTCGTAACGTTGCAACTAATTTGAATGAACCTAAGGGTATTTTCGCTTAAGAGACAACATACTCGTATGAGGACCTTTTCTAGAAAAAGAAACCACAGTAAGGTGATTGTGACGAGTTCTTAATTATTATGTTGAAGCAAAATTCAAATACCTACTTACGTATAAAACTTTTCAACAACGTAGTGAATACTACTTAATAATTATTAGTGAAATCGCTGAAAAATACATTTAAGTGAAAAATTGTACATAATAGTGATCAATTTATCAGTTTTAACCAGTGCTGCAGTGTATCGCTAACTTTTTCGACTTAGTAAAGACTAAGTACCTACTTACTGAGAGTTATCTTCGTTTTGGCTAATGAGCTATTTATTACCGAATATAATGTAATGGAACCAACTTTACATCAGTGAATATATTAAGTGAATGGTTAATTTTATTGTATACCGATAGATATAATAAACTTTTGTTTATGTAAATAGTTGTTTGCAAAGGTTTTATTTACTTTGCTTTTGTTGTTCATTTGCTTTGCTGTGAATCACTCAATACACGCATAATCCGTCAATAATGGGTAAAACTAAGCGTCGACGACGCCGAGATACAACTGAATCTGATACATCTAGTTCGTCAAGTGACAGTGCTAACTATAAACGCAAAGTACGACACCATAAAAGAAAAAATCGTGATCATAGTCGTTCACGTAGTCATCAAAAAGATTGCAGCCAAAATAAAAGACGTAAGGGTTCGAAGCATCATAAGTCAAGGTCTTCGGGGAAAGATCATCATAGGGATTTTGCTTCTACACCTCCAATATCATCTACGTTATGCCAAACAAATATTCAGCCATCCAATAACTCGACAAATACCGTAGTAAATACACCAATAGAAAACTATTCCAGCAGTAATACTGTGCCATCCACAAATCCTAATTTCTGGTCTCAAAACAATTTTCCCGTTGCCTTCAGTGTAGTGCCCGAATTTGACCCTAACGATAATGGACAGACAATAGAAAATTGGATTAACAAAGTGAATGAATGTGCACAGATTTACTGTTGGAATGATCGTCAAATTTGTCACTATGCATTGCCAAAATTAAGCGGTTTAGCCAAGAAATGGTATCAGGGATTACCATCTGTCTTATTCACATGGGATGAGTGGGTACAAAAACTAAAATTAGCTTTTCCATCTAATGAAAATTATGGAGATTTGTTAACATCAATGTTAAAACTTCGATGTAAATTTGGTCAATCACTGGAACATTATTATTATGACAAGATGGCTTTAATAAATAAATGTGAGATAGCCGGTACTAAAGCCGTTGGTTGTCTCATACACGGTATTGATGACAAATTTGTGAGAATGGGTGCAGGAGCTTGTATGTTTGGTCAGCCAGAACAAGTGCTTAATTATCTGCGCACGATATCCCAGCATGAAACTAATACCCATAATAATACTAACTTTCGCAACCGTACACAATTTAGACAGACTAACAAATTAGTAAATGACTCAACAAGAAATAACATTTCAGATCACAATAGCAACACGGTTCGGTGTTTTAATTGCAATGAACTAGGCCATATTAGTTTAAAATGCACCAAACCAATAAAGCGATGCAATCTTTGTTTAAAGTTAGGTCATGACACGAAAGATTGCCGCAAGCGAAATCTCAATAGTGAGGACACAAATAAAAATAATATTTTCGATCAAAACAAATCCGTCATGTGTATTACAAGTAGTGACGCTAATAACGAAAAGTATTATAAAGATGTGATGGTAAATAATGTGCTGATGAGGGGATATATTGATTTAGGTAGCAAATGTTCAATTATACGTGAATCTGACGCAAGGTTTATTAAAGCTGATTGTTGGGATACAAACGACCTACCAATTTTACAAGGATTTGGTAATGCCTCTGTTAAGCCGATAGGGAGGGTTACTGTCACTGTAGAAATAGGATCAGTTAAGGCCGAAACGGAAATACTCGTTGTAAATGACCACTTTTTACGGACAGCAGTACTAATAGGGCAATCCTTCACGGAAAAACCAAATATTACCCTTTTTAAGACAAATAATGAATTGATATTTCTACAAACTCCAGATATTAATGAAGATGCGCTCAAAGTCAAACTTATTGTAAATAACGACATAAGTGTTTCATCAAAAACTACAATGCCAATTGATGTTGCTGCTGAGTTTGAATTTTCTGGTGGGTTGTATTTACAATATAGTTATCGCGACGTACCAGAGACTGAGTATATAGTTTTACCTGGTCTTTTCGAGTTTAAGTCGGGTAAAGGCTACATAATGTTGAGCAATTTGTCATCTACGGATTTGAATATTAAAAAGGGAGCTATAATAGCGAGGGGGCACCAGTACAAAGAAGTAATTACCGAGTATGTAGGTATTACGACAGAAACTAAAACTTATGAACCACTTCCTAAATCAGATGTAAAAATTAGTACTTCGTTAACAGAAAATCAGAAAAATGATTTATTTGCATTATTAGATAAATATAGAGATTGTTTTGCAATGAATTTAGGTGAATTAGGTAAAACGAGTTTGACTGAGATGAATATATCTTTAACAGATGACAGACCTGTTGTATATAATCCATATAGGATGTCACAGAGTGAACGCGAACAGCTTCATAAAATTATTGATGACCTTTTATCTAATGGTATCATACGTGAAAGCTGCTCAGGTTATTCGAGTCCGGTGATTTTAGTTGGAAAAAAGAATGGTGGAAAGAGGCTCTGTATAGATTACAGAGCCCTTAATAGGAAAACCATTAAAGACAAGTACCCTTTGCCTCGGATTGAGGATCAGCTGGACAGGTTAGGGGAAAACAAGTTATTTACTAGTCTCGATCTCACATCGGGGTACTATCAAGTGCCAATGAACGAGGCCAGTAAAAAATACACAGCGTTTGTCACACCTGATGGTTTGTACGAGTTTGAAAGAATGCCTTTTGGGCTTGCTAATGCCCCAAGCGTTTTTCAACGTACTATAGATACAATGTTAAAGAGTAAAGGTAGAGATCTAGCATTAGCATACATGGATGATCTATTAGTACCGTCAAAAACAATAGAAGAGGGCTTAAACAGACTAGAGAAAGTTTTTCTAATGTTGAGATCCGCTAATCTAACTCTGAACCTCAAAAAATGTGATTTTTTCCAAACTAGCATAAACTATTTGGGGTATGAAATAAGGTCTGATGGAATTAGGCCAGGAAGTGAGAAAATTAGAGCAGTTTCCGAGTTCCCAACCCCAAAAAATGTCCATGAGGTCCGCCAATTCGTAGGCCTAACAAGTTATTTCCGACGCTTTATTCAAAATTTTTCCGTAATAGCACGGCCTTTGACTGCTTTAACAAAGAAAAATGTTTCCTGGATTTTTGAAGAGCAAGCTGAAGCACAGCAAGTACATGCGTTTAATGATTTAAAGTCAAAACTAACCACGAGACCGGTATTGGCATTATATAATCCTGAAGCTGAATTAGAAATCCACACTGACGCCAGTAAATTAGGAATTGGGGCTATACTCATGCAACGTGATAGTTCAGGTATTATGCACCCAATATCGTACTATACAACCACAGATGAAAGTAAACTTCACTCTTATGAGTTGGAGACTTTGGCGGTGGTCACTGCGCTTAGTAGATTTAGGGTGTATGTGCTTGGGAAATCATTTAAAGTTGTCACAGATTGTGCTGCTGTACGCAGCACAATGACTAAGAAAGATTTAATACCTAGAGTTGCTCGTTGGTATATTTTAATGCAGGAGTATGATTTTATTGTTGAGCATCGTAATGGAACCAACATGAGTCATGTTGATGCCCTGTCGCGTAATCCTATTGATCCTGAGCCTCAAGACGTTGCGGAAATTATAGATATTTTAGCAATAGATGACGATGCATGGCTTCGGACAGTACAAGAACAGGACTCAGAGATTCAAAGAATAATGAACATTCTTAAGGACCCTGAAACAAAAAACATAGTCGAGATACATAAGAACTTTTCCATTAAAAACAACAGATTATATAGGGTAGTGACTGATAAAAATGGGGATATTAATTTAAAATGGGTGGTTCCCAAGTTAGTAAGATGGCAAATAGTTCGTATGAACCATGATGATGCAGGACACTTTTCGTTTGACAAAACGTATAATAAGGTTAGTCAAGCATACTGGTTCAAAAAGATGAGGCGTTTTATTAAAAAATATTGCAATGCTTGTCTTAGTTGTGCACATAATAAATTACCAGCCGGGGCTAAAGAGGGAGAACTCCATCCAATACCAAAAATTAACAAACCATTTGACACCCTTCATACGGATCACTGTGGACCTTTCCCCCTTAGCAAAAAGAAAAACTGTCACATATTGGTTATAATAGAATCTTTTACTAAATTTATATTTATAAAACCAGTCAAGAATGTTAAAAGTAGCACAACTATTCAGGTATTTAATGAATACTTTTCGATTTTTGGCGTACCACACCGGATTATATCCGACCGTGGTACTAGTTTTACTAGTAAGGAGTTCTCGGAATTTATCAAAGAAAAGGGAATTAAGCATATCCTAAACGCGGTTGCCTCCCCCAGAGCTAACGGCCAGGTTGAGAGGTACAACCGAACTATAGTTGACGCATTGACAGCCAGTAATCACAGTCGACCAGAAAATGAGTGGGACTTACTGATTCCGAAAATACAATGGTCCCTTAATAATACGGTAAATAAAGCAACCGGTCGTGCTCCTTCCGAGTTGTTGTTTGGTGTACAAACGACTGGGGTATCGGATAGTTTCATGAATCCAGTCGTTTCAGAATCACATAATCCCGTAGATCGTGATGAGGTTCGAAAGGTCGCTGAGTCGCTAATGGAAGAGGCTCAAGAAAAACAAAAAGAACGTTTTGATAAAAGTCACAAAAAGCCTAGCCTGTACAAAGTAGGAGATTTAGTCAGAGTAGAAAAAGACATTCGGACAGACCCTGGTCATAGTAGGAAATTGCTACCAAAATGTTTAGGACCTTTTAAAATTTCCAAAGTAATTGGTAACGATCGTTATGAAATCGAGGATACTCCCATCACTAGAAAAGAAGGCTGCAAATTTTACAGGGCAGTGTATGCTGTCGACAAGCTTCACCCATGGCTCGTTTATAATTATGATGTAGTATCGAGTGATTCAGAGTAAAAAAAAAAAAAAAAAAAAAAGATGATAAAATTGATAGATATTGTATATTAATGTATCATTAACAAAATTCAAAACTTTTAAGTTTATAATTCAAGTATAAATATTGTGAAGTAAAAGATCATGTATCAATAATGTAATAAGCGTGAACTTATTACACTCACTCTCACTACTCAAAAATAAAATTAACTAATATAATTAAAAATAAATATTATTCTATAGGAATAATAAGTCTATAATAATTAAGCTCTACAAAGTGGGTAACAGAGACTGAGTAAATAAATATAAAAAAATAATAATAATTAAGAAATTGATTTTAGAAATTTTATAAGACTTATTAAATAGTGAATAAGATGTAAATTATGAGATATAATTTAGAGAGTATGTAAATTATGTATAGCAAAAACAAAGAGATGTTAATTATTAGAAGTGAAGAGTAAACAACATGTAAAATAAGAAATAACTTGAAGAGTAGGTATGAAAAAATAAAAAAAATAGTGACGAATAGTGAGATGTTTTTCAAAGTTAATAATGAAACAGTTAATGAGAGATGATTCAGAGAATATGTACAAAATGTATAGAAAATAATATACTTATTAATAGTTTTGTTATCAATTAAAAGCAAGTCTTTAGAGGTGATAAAGAATAAGTTAAAAGAGTGAGTCGTGGTAGGTGTGAGTGCCTACGCGATGTTTAGTTATAAGAGCGAGTCTCTATAAGTGTGAGAGCTTATAGACGATGTTAGTTATAAGAGTGAGTCTCTATAGGCGTGAGAGCCTGTAGATGATGTTAACTATAAGAGTGAGTCTATAGGTGCAAGAACCTGTAGATGATGTTAGCTATAAGAGTGAGTCTCTATAGGAACTAGAACCTGTAGATGATGTTAACTATTAAGAGTGAGTCTCTAAGGTGCGAGAGCGCTACTATTAGACGATGTTTTGCCATTAATTGAGTGAGTCGTATGAATGACAATAAAGTAGTCAATCTATGAGTATGAGTAGATTTTTGTTAATAAGTAATGTTAATTATGTTTTTTTTTTGTTATTGTGTTTTTTGTGTGTTTTTTTTAACTTTAAACGCGAGGTCGCGTTTGACGTCAGGATTAGCCGAGTGTTAGCATTTAGTAATTAAGTTGGTCACAATAATTATTACTTTGGCAACACAAATATTTAAAAAAAAGTACCGGTATCGAGTCGATTAAAAAAAAAGTAATGTCTAATCTATCTGTCACTGGCGTGAAGCGCGGCCGAATGCGAGTTGGAAAGAAAGTTAAGTTGTATTTAGAAGAAGGAATAAAACTGTGGTCTATTAGTGTGGAGTATAATTTCTTTCATGAGCATAGTGACAATAGTTGCTGATTGTTATCACCCTAGATATAGGTTTAATTAGATAATCCGTATCTATGCAATTGTTTGACGAATCTGTTAATTGCTAAAATTCTAATTAACAGCTAGTATTTGCTTTCAATTAATGCATATGCAATATGCAATATCATAAATTGTAATTAATTTGGTCGGAAATTATGAGTGGAGACCGCGACTAGGCAAACGCAGCGTTCTGTCGTGTCGTGGCCCTCTGACAAGATGGAACGACGGTAAACAAAAGGCTGCTGGCAGTGGATGGAAAAGAATAGCCGAGTATCAGGCTCAGTGACGTATATTTGGACAGGCCTATGTCCAGCAGTGGACTTACGTGGGCTGATTATGATGATGATGTCAGTTATTTTTCTAATTTGATTTATTACAGTGTAAAATTGATATTGTGCAACAAACTTCATTAAACTCTGTTGCTCGAAGGCTGAGTAAATATTGAATATTTGTATGACAAACTTATATTATTGCAATTTGTAAGTTCACCGTGAATTTAAAATTGGTAGAGTACATTGTGTCGTATATTGTGATAACACACAATAACGTACTATGCAATAAATACTCTTTGACATTTAACTGATTTAAATTAATGTGTATTGTATAAGGATTCATTTGAGGTTAAAAAGTTGGATAAGTAGATTTTCAACCGACTTCAAAAAAGGAGGACGTTCTCAATTCGACTGTATGTTTTTTTTTTTTGTATGTATTTTACGCGATTACTCCGCCAATTATAAATCGATTTTAATGATTCTTTTTTTATTTGGTAGATAATACTTCAGAGGTGGTCCCATATAAATTTTATCGAAATTGATTTAGAACTTTTTGAGAAAATCAACAAATATATACCCAGATAATATTTTGGTTGTGGTTCTTGTTACCTATCTTCGACAAATATGAGCCGATTTTGATGATTTTTGTTTTATTGAATAGCTTATACTTCAAAGATGCTATGATAAAAGTTTGAAAAATAAAAATCACCCCTGAAGGTAGGAAAATAGGGGATGAAATTGGTGTTTGTGCAAACAAAAACATTGAATCTCTCATCGGCTGGCACCGACTCCAAAAGTAACTGATTAGGTACTTAAGTGTTAGGATTATTTTTAGCATTTTAGTGTTTTGAAGTCGGTTTAATTTTTTTAATAACATTTATTTCATCATCATCACAACATATTGCATTCCATTGTTAGATGTAAACATCAACGGTAAAAAACATGATGTCCTGCTTTTTATATCCAGCTACTGCCAGCCATCTTTCTAAGGTGGTCGGTCTATCGAGCTGGGGGTGTCTTACACTATGTTTGTCGAGACTTTGTCTCAACTCAAGAACCCGTTTACTTCACCTTTCATCGGTTCTGCGACAGATGTGGCCAGTCCACTGCCACTCTAGCTGTTAAATTTTTGAACTATGTCCATTACTTTGGTTTTCTTCCTGATGACCTTGTCCCTGATATTTCATATTATTTTGATATTCATAATTAAAAGACAAAGAAAACAAAATGTAATAAATACCTATTATATGATTCTGTATTGCTTTATTCGGAATTTAAAATGGAAATGTAATAAATATAACATATAGAGTAAAATATACGAGCGCTTTGTTTCATGGCAAACAAAATGTTGCAATTAGGGAAACGAACATATTCGTATAATTATATTAAGTGCGATTCTGAATTTGAAGTGTACAATATTAATTTGGAGTAATGGTTATGAATTTTCCATGTACATTTGCATTTCTGAATAAGGGCTTTTGTGCCAGGAAAATTGCTGTCAGCATATGAAAACTACACGTAGAGTTTGCGTACGTGGTTCTAGGTTAGAGTAAAGCCTTGCGTAATTAAGGCATTCATTTGCTGAATCGAGTTACATTTGGTTGACGTCTAGAGGTACAATTAGGGGGCTAATCATGTCTTGAACAGTAAGATTAAGAAAATATTTATTTGACACAAATTAAGTAAAAAAAAGGAAAAAAGCGGGGGGTCGTACTCTTTGGCTCTCTTTGGCGCGCTTACGTTTAGCCAACGGACTGGAATAGGCTGACATGATGAAGTAAAATACATACCTATTGTTGGCAACCCTACAAAATTTAAACTTGTTTTTTTCTTAAGTTGTCAATGTTATGTTGTCTCACTTTAATTTATAGTCGCAATCCAATAGTTTTGTATCTCTACGTGTCGGACTTAAAGTAAAAAATCGGTCCAATGACCTATAACTACTTGAATAGGTTCCCCTGCCATTGCCGGTACTATGGCAACTAGATGACGGATAGACATACTTAAATACATTTATACAATTCCATGACTTGTACAGATTCTTGTGCTCATCACACAAACATTAGCCCCTTGCGGGATTCGAACCCGCAACCGCTGGGCTGTGTAGTCCAGAGCGCGAACCACTACACCAGACAGTCGTCGTATGCGGGCTACTATACAGGGTTATTTGTAAAACATCAACAACCTCCTAGGGGCTGATTCTGGTGCTCAAATACAACAACTTTTTCTATAGGACCAACATAGACATCTAAAAAAAAAATTTCAATTCTGCATGTAAACTGATGTCAGCTGGTGGCAGAAGAAAAATTTTTGCGATTTCGTTGTTGGACCCATAGAAAAAGTTGTTGCATTTGGGCACCAGAATCAGCCCCCCCTATTCTACACTGCCCTATAAAGGTAGACGACAAAAGACAGATGCTGATAATGATAAGTCCGTATTTTCATTGCCCCTGCTTTATGTACTATCGCTTATCACTAAAGCTTGATAAACACTATCGCTGAATGCTAGTACATTAAACACAGTGCTTTTACACAACGCTCTTATCGCAGAAGATAAGTACTATCTTGGTTAGCTGTCATGTGAGTAATAGCATTGAGTAATGATTACTATTATTAGGTACATCCTAATCAATCTAGCATTTTACATGTGAAGGTTTGATTGTATGAATGTCAAGGTTTTGAATTCAACGGTATCCAAAAAAACACACGACTTTTACAACAGTTGTTTTTAATAATATTCTTAGTTACCAGCAATAATGTTAACAGAGTTCTTAGAAAATTACTGTGAAAATTACTTATTGTATTTGTTACTTTTCTTTCATGTAACTATGTGTGGTTTCCGAATAAATTAGTTTATTCTAATTCTTATTCTAAAAAGTTTCTGAAATGAGAAGACAACTTTATCGAATTTCGTGAGTCATCTATCACTATGACATTCACACAACAATTTAAGTAAACTAGTTAGTTGCATTCGATTCGATTTCGATTCCCGGTCGGGTCGATGTAAAAAGCGAACTTTTCTATATTATATCGGGTCTGGGTGTTGTAGTGCCGTCGTTGTTTCTGAATTTCTATAACAAAAGTGCTTTAGCTACTTACCTTAGGATCAGAGCAATGTATTTGATGTTGACCAATACTTATTTATTTATTATGGCTGTGATTATCGTCATGATTCCACTTAGCTTACAGCGATTACTACCAAGTCTTAAGTGAAGCTGACATTATTTGCCGCTAACTCAGAAACAATATTTTAACACGAAAATTAATCTGTGTCGGTCAGTACTTTTGATCCGCAACCATCTTACTCGCAATTTAATTTTCATAAGCTCTACTTAGTATTATAGTAAACTTTGATCATAACCCGTAACGACAAAGAAAAAAACCGACCAACGCGCAAGTCGCATGACTCGCGCACTGAGGATTCCTTAGCAACATGTAGGTATGTAAATATTTTTGTGATGTAATGACAAATTTACGGTTTTCGGACTTTTCTTTCTTTTCTTCTTCTTGCTAAATTTCATTGTTCTAGGCAACAAAAAGGACTCAACAGGTTTTTTATTCCCTTGCGGGTGTCGAAATAAGCGGCATAGCCGGCCGTATATTTTTGGTTGCGTTTACTTAGACGTTTTTTTTTCACGTCTCCGAGGGATTTGCAGACTTGAGTAAGTATTTGATATAAATTTTAACTTGATACCTCCACGCATTCCTGGTGAAAAGGGCAGGAAACAGGCAGACAGACTAACAGACAGACAGGCAACGAAGTAATCCTATAAGGGTTCCTTTTTTCCTTTCGAGTAACGAAACCCTAAAAAAGAGTATCAGATGAAATTTAAATTCCAACCAAAAAGTATTTGGTACCTCATAACACAAATATATATATCCTTACAGAGTCCATGAAACCGGTGTGTGGTTTGGTGCATATGTTTTTTTTTTAAAGTAATATCGGGAATGTGTACAGTTTCCAAAAAAAGGGAAAAAAGTATCAAAAGGCCACCAATTATAAAAACCAATACCCAAAACCTATTCGATATTTTCAACACTGTTAAATTTATAACCCTTTTTTTACGGAAACACTTGAAACCAAAACACGAAAATCTGTTAATTGGGCTATTTTCTTTGTAATGTGACACTTGCTTACATGATATTTAATTAGCTTTCGTGTTTATTTCGCCATCAAGCAAACCACTTTCTAAGTAATTAAAAAGCAGCGGGAGAGGTAAAGCATTGAATTAAACATTTCAACTTTGTAGGTAACAATTAATTGCAACTAGCAACGGGCAAGCTAAATATGTACAACTGTTTTATTTAAAGCTTCGCTGTGGGTACCACTTAAGTGTTTTTTTTTAGTAACAGTCAAACAGTAATGTTCTTTTAAGAGTATTTATTTTTAATATTTAGTATAGTCAACAGAACATCAAGCTAGAATATCCAGCATAAGCTGACCTTGTGTTATTTATTTTGTTTTATGTTCATTCTAATTCATCAACTCCTAATACAATTGCAAATCACTTATAACCTACCTCTACAAATCATTAAACCAATAACGAAATCTATATATTTAAAAGAAATAAAGACAAAATGGAACGGGATTTAGAAATGAGTTAGTGAGACTAGCTTAAGAACTTACTTGTAACAGAAGATCTGTCGATCTTATGTGTTACCTTTTTTGACAATATCAGAATTTGATAACTATAAACAAAAATTTAAAGGAAAACGTTATTAGGTACTTAGGAAACTCTTTCCTATTATTTTTAATTTAACTGAATTTAAATATAATAATGAAATTCAAGACAAAAAGATTCACAGAATCTCTAGAAAAATCTTCTCAAGAGATTGTCTTCTCACAAAAACACATTGTTGGCTCAATTGATAGTCCCACTGATACATAGCAAAACGACTAATGAAATCGATTTTCCTTTGTAGATAGTACACTACATTACTCTAGTGACCGGTCTTTTAATATTCATCCATCCGTTATTTCCTTGCCCGGATCGATGCACAGTATTCACTCGATGCACAACTTTTTCCATGTTGTCGGAATGGAGATGCAATATGGTAAAAATCTGGCAAAGATTGAGCTTGTAGGTGTATAAATGAGTTCCGAAGCTATACTAAGCGGTTGTTTGTTGTTGCGGAACATTTGCATTTGTTTATTACTATACTAGCTGTTGCTTGCGAGTTAGTTCGAGTGGTCTTTGGAAAACCATAGTTAGTCTAATTTTAGACTTCGCGAATGAAGTTGCAGGCAACAGCTGGTGATTCATTTTTTTTTTTGTATTCAAAAATTTTTGCTAACTTAACAGACATGTAACGGTAAAAAGCGCCACCTATATATAATGACAATTATCTTGCATCCCTCGCAGACCGTACATTTTTGTGATATTAAAAGTAACCTATCTGCTATTCCAGGCTATAATCTATTTCTGTACCAAATTTAATCTAGATCCGTTCAGCCGGTCTGCCGTGATTAAGTAACAAACATCGTCCCAAACTTTTGCATTTTTATTATTAGTAACAAATAAGATTTTAAGTAAAGTACAAAAATTAATAATGCAACTTTAACGAAACTACGCTATTGAACAACCATTCCCGACAACCCGATTAGAGTGATGGTGTAGTTATTTGTCATGAACGCAAAGGGTTCTATTCTCGGGTTTGGTCAATTCAGGACTCTTTCTAAATCTGGGTACGCTGGGAGACGCTCTTGGCAGACTTACCTCGTAACACGAGGATTTTACTTCGAAACTAAGAAAATTGTGTGTTGTTTGGGGCATATTAATATTTTTGAAAGTGTTGTGGTACCGTCGTTGTTTCTGATTTCTGTAACAAAGTGCTTTGGCTACTTACCACAGAATCAATGCAATGTTTGTGATGTTGTTCCAATATTTATTATTATTTATTATATTTTTCTGAACTATTTACAATCTGTGTAATATTTGAAATTGGTTGTCGCTATGAGTAAATTATATTTAGTGTGCATTTTAGTGTTGTTAAATATATTAAACTAAAGATTGCGAAAGAGAAAGATTCTGTTTAACTGCCTAACCCTAAAATGAGATACTCAAACCCAAGTACCGTTTTCATCGAAATGGAATATGCGAATTCCCACCTTAATATTGGCAGTATCGATCTCTGACCGGTGCATTGCCACCTGAAACCGTTTTTACGTTTACGACCCATTTATGACAGTCATTTGTGAGTTATGGTACGTGTTAAGTGGATTGGCGTTTATAGGTTCTATGAAAACTATAGGTAATATGCCTCTGTCGTCCCAATGTAGGGCAAAGGTATTTTTTATTTTTATTCTGCGAACTTTCGTGGGCTGGGCCAACAACACTACAAAAATACAATATCTTTATTGACATAAAACATAAAAAATTCATTGACAGCATTTTTTTATGTATAAAAGATTTCAAGAAAAATTATAAGATTTGCTGCAACATGGATACAGTCAGTTCTCCGAGACTTCGTCCACGTCTGTCGATTCGCCATACAAACTTCCTTCTTATTCAAAAGTCCTTTATTTGTGATTATTTATAATAGGCATTCAATGAACCTGTGTGCAAAATTTCAAGTTGCTAGGTCCAAAGCTTTAGCTGGGCATTGATCCGTCAGTCATACAGCTTTGCCTTTTATACACAGGGTGTACAAAAGAACATTGCACGACCAACCAACTAATAATATAGAAGCAACATCGAATCGTGAAAAAAAAATTAAACTTTATTATCGAGGTAGTTTGTTTGTATGAAGAATTGTTTTTTTTTAAACTATTTTAATGTTGTTAAAGTAAGTGGTTGTAAAGTTACATGGTAAAAGTCGTTATATACGTTTATTTTATTTTATTTATTTTGGAAATCAACGGCGATACATATCATAATATACATTAATGGTTTCTTAAAATATACAGCTAATTAGAGATTTCCACAGATCAAAAATGAAAAAGTAGTAAGCCGGAGGTAGTAGTTACAGATGCTCAAAAAACCAAAAAAAAATTATATAAAACTAAAACTTAGAAAGCGAAATAAAACTATGAACAATTTGCTCATCACGTTGCGTGTGAGTATGTGTGTATGTGTATGTGTGTGTGTCTGTGTAGGTTTATGTGCAGATACATAAAGATAATACAACCCAACGATAACATTAAGATTTTTGAGTAATTTAGTTTAGGGACCCTTAATGGCATGTGACCTAAATGTTGCCATACTGTAAGCAAATAGATTTAACTCGCTGAAAATCTATACGATATATATTTATTTATACTTTATCGCATATTATATATTTATTATTAAATTAATTTTATGCGTCTTTATTTGTCTAGTAGCAGATGTATCAACTTGTTTAGGGACGGGTGCCAGTTTAAAACAACTTAAGATTTTAATCCATCCACCGTAAAAAGTTTGGTAGCTTATTTTTGTAACACGTTTTTTCTTTTGTAGTATACGTAATCTACGGTATTTTCAATCTCTCTCAAATCCTTCTTTAATGTATAGTAAATCTGAAATAAATTACGGCAACGAAGCTTCCAGACCAGTGGACGTTTGCAGACCTCTCCCGTATTTGCTCCAACCCACAAACTCTGCATAGTTTTACCTCACTTAAATTCTAATGTGCCGTCACATTGTGTTAGTAGATCAAGCAGTAAATTTACATACTTTCTAAAACATCTATCGGTCCCAAAATACAGGGTTATTTTTAAAACATCAACAACCCCGTAGGGGTTCATTCTGGTGCTTAATTACAACAACTTTTTTGATGGGAACAACATCGTAATCTGGAAAAAAACACCGCTTTATACAAACTGGCCGCTTAGTATGAGAGAGTAAATTTTATTTTGCGATTCCGATGTTGGTCCCATAAAAATAAAGTATTCAAGCACCAGAATCAGCTCCTAGGGGATTGTTGATGTTTTAAAAATAACCCTGTATATGGATATATCTAGTTTATTGACTACACTATTATGTTACTAACTAAACCAGTATAAGTGGTGTGGTAATTCGCTTTGAACGCAAAGGGTCCCGGGTTCGATTCCCGGTGCGGGTCAATTCAGAAAACGGTCTTTTCTAAATTTGTTCGCGTCTGGGTGTGCTGGGAGATGCCCATGGAAAAAAAAAAGTCTAGTATCTCGAAATACAAAAACGTTTTCCTAACTTCGAGAACATGACTATTGATAACACATTACGTCTAGAGCATTTTTATAAAAAAAAACGGACAAATGCGACTCGGAGTCGCCCACCGAGGGTTCCGTGCATATCATCTAAGGTACATTTATGATAAGTGTTCAGAAGTATAAGGGTTCCGTTTTTTTTCCTTTTGCGTTAGGGACCTTAAAAATAATTATTAAAATTTAAACTAAAGCAAACATGTGTTACTTACTACAGCCAGAAAAGACGGAGAGACGGAAGGACGGAAAACGTACAAACGAATAACAATGTGTGTTCAGTGATATAGTTAACAACACGCTATCTTTATGGAAGTTCCTCTTCATCATAAAAACTTATTTCAAACTTTTGTTTCAGGTGCAGTGCTGTGCAATAAAAGCGAGTGTCAAGTGCTAGTGGTGAAAATGCGTGTTTGAGTGGTGTGTGCGGGTGAGGCGGTCGCGGTGCGCGCGCGTCGCCGCCATACCCGCCGCGGAGGCGCCAGACATGCCGCTAAGTTGACGACGGCGATCGGCCGCGTCTCACGCCGCTGGACCACTAGCGAGACAGGTCAGTTCGGCTTATTTATTGTGTAATTTGTAGCAAACGTTCAGTAATACTGGGAACTTTGTTAGCTGCGGGCATCTTAATATATGCTGTTTAGCGATTGTCCTGCCTACGCTGATTTATGCCGCAGAGACTTGGTCTACCTACAGAGCGGATCTAAGGCAGCTTCTAGACATATTACATGTTAAGTGCCTCCGATCCATTTTGCGGATTAAATGGCAGAGTCGTGTTTTAAACACGGAGGTACTGCGTAGAGCTGGAATGTCAGGCATTGAGGCGCTCGTCATGAAGTAACAGCTGAGATGGTCAGGCCACGTCGTTCGCATGGACGATAGTAGATTGCCAAAAGCCGTGTTCTACTCGGAGGTCTCATGCGGAAAGCGTAGGCAAGGCAGTCAATACGCTATAAGGACGTGATAAAACGAAACCTAAAAGCATGCGGCATACCAACTGATGGCTGGGAAGAACGACACGTCTCAGACGGGAGTGGCGCCGTAGACAAATTTGAATAGGTACGCCTAGAATACCTTGACACGAAACGCCAAGTACAGAAAACACAACCAAAGCTGTCCTATAATTACACCTTCACCGGAGCTGGCCAACTTTTAAGTGTTCCATGTAGCCGAATCTTCAAAACGAAGTTCAGTTTTTCTAGCTACTACTAGCTAATTTCATTCTAATAACACCACCTGATATTTTGACAGCAAGGAGTCGCCGTCGCCGGACACGGCGTAGGTAAGTGACATATGCCGTTTGAGTCTGGACGTGACTTGTAAAAGAAACGATCCGTTGAAAATTGGTTTGATCGGTAAAAAACGATGGAACATTAAAGGTCTTTATTTTCCGTCTTTGGAGCGGGCTCAAAACAGTCGTTTTTAAATTTGGTTCCTAAATGCATGTTACTGGCCATATGTAAACAATCACCTATGCTCTGTAGGCAATATACTGTTCACTCAGTTAAAAAAAAACAAACAACAATAAATGACTTATACTGAAAAGTTTTCCTTTAACATATACAACATTATGAAATTAGAAGTACTTGTCTTAATACCCTATTACTACAACAAAAGTGTTGTGTCTGTGGTGGTGGTGCAAAAAGTGTCAGAAATATAACATTATTTAAACGCGGCTATTTAAGATAGGCCATTTCCATTAATGAATGTTTTGATTCATAGATACGATTGTAAGGAAATAAAAAATAAAACCTTAATGATAAATAGTAGAATAAATTACCGTTTGGTGCCATAAAAGTAGTATCAGATAACACAGTTCGAGACACAAAAAAATCGTTATCTTGAACAACCCTAAATAATTTATTGTGTCTGGCACGCCCTGTTGGATAAACGTTGACCAGAAATTGTGAACAACGATGTATTTATTATATATATAAAAAAATAGTATGTCCATAGGCCACTATATATTGCCACTGCAGGGCAAAGGTCTCACATGAGGTGGTTTGGGCCATCCACCACGCGGGCCCAATGCGGATTATTGGAGTGGAGGGCTGTTGTAAGGCCAGTGTCTAACTAAACCTTACTGTCAGATGTTGAATCAGGCCGCGTGAGGACCTCTGACTAGGCTTTAAGATTAGTATCAAGATGTACTATTATCCGGAACTAACTTTTAACGTGCCTTCCGAAGCACGGAGATGCTTGTGATAAATGTCACTATAGGTATATAGTCGAAATTGTCATCCACCCACTCACAACCGCGGTAAAGCGCTGCCAGCGGCCTGCCGCCACTTCATCTTCTTCTTCTCGTGTCGAAGGCAACTAAATATTTCTTTGTAACCAATACTCCGCCACGCGGACAGCGTTTTCAGTGGCGTGAAGTAAGTCATGGCGTGAGCAGGTATGTAAACACGCGGGACAAGACAGAAGGCCATTGTTTAGGGCGAGGATCCGCATTCACATCTGTTGTTGGTTGCATTAGTTGCATCAGTGTAGCCCCACCTACACAAGTTGTCCTTGCATCGACCGACTTGAGTCCGCAGCCTGTTAAGGGTTTTCCATGTTGGCGACGGCAAATCCCTGCCAAGAGGGAGACTTTCTGACGGCAGAACTATCGAGGCACGATGCTTCATCTTCCATTGTGAGACCTTTGACTGGGATGGATCCATAGACAACTCTAGCGCGCGGGTTTCAGCAAGAAAACTCCTTCTGCTTTTGAGTCGTCTAGGTACGGTGGAACATCTGAACATTGGGTATCGGGAATCGTTCTCAGACTTGGATTTTTCTAAGGAGCCTGCAACTTCTGTTCTCTTCTTCTTCTCTTCTATATATGTACGCGATATGCTGCCACTGAGCTACAAGCACCTTAAAATATCTAAATAAGATAAATTAAATTTTGTGTTTTTATCGGGCCTGTAGTGGAAATTAGAACGTTACAACTCAGACGGTTACCCGTAAAATATTACGCAAAAGTTTGCCTCGCGATATGTTACTCACTGGTAAAAAATACTTTATTGTAAGAACGTAAATCTAGAATTCAAACTGCCGTAAAAATGTGTGAAATATTTCTAAAAATGTTAATTATGTTACAATCTAAATTTACTGGTTCAAAATACATCTGATGATAAACCCTCTGTCAAACCGATTTTGAGATAAGTTTTGAAAGCAGCTAAAATTACAGAAAAATTCAGCTCTTTTAATATTAATTTGCGTAGACTTGATCTGGCCGCTGATGCAGAACCGTTCGATAGCAAATTGCTGACCGAAAAACCACGTAACACTATTTTATAAACATAAATATATATATATAAATAAATATATATAAATATATAATGTATAAATATATATACAAATAAACAGTAATCAGATAAAGTTTAAATGTTTAATCAAAAAAGTGTAGCACGCTACGAATTTCATAGTACGGAGCTTCGTAGCAAATCTCGTAGCATTGAGTTACAGCACAGTTTAGTGTCAGAGTCCGTATTACATATTTATGTAAATATCTTGCTAACCATTGCTGACTATCTGAATTGAGTATTTTTTTTCCTATCACTGGAAAAATTTCATAATAACACAAGTATTCTAATAACCGTAACGGAGGTGACTGTAATTAATTTTAAAGTTTGAATGTTTGTGTTACATAAAAATTAAATAAATAATTGATAATATTGTTTATCTTGGCCTGTAACTTTACAGTATTAGTTCTGCCTAATCAATTAAACCAAATTAAAATGACACCCTTACTTTAAACTATAAAACATTTAACGTATCTTTTAAATTTTACTTTTAAGATTATGTTACAAATAAATTAATTTATTCATTTTTAACTATCCAGTACAGGTTGATTAGTAAAGTATGTGTAATGTAGGTTTTTGCAGTTAATTAATCTTACCACTTCAAGTTCAACATTCAAAAAGTTATTACAATCGCCCGTTCTGTTAATGGATAGATTGATAGACCCGCGAGTCTTTGAATATTGGCTTTACATAGATCCGCCTTATCTGCGACGACCGGGCCCTGTGGTTACAATTACCTACTTCGATCATAGGCCAGTTATTATCAGCCATTTCATTAAACGATCAGACCACCAAAAAGTTTCTCTAATTATTATTAAGTACGGCCGATTTTGCAAACGTCAGATATATATTTTTTTACGACGAACGAACGAATACAATTTTAATTTCGACACATTTTCCATATGAAAAATGTCAACATTATATTGTCTATTCATTGTCATTGTATTGTCTATTCTCCTCAATTAAAATGCTCACTACTAGCACGTTTTCTTCTGTAACAGCCGTCAAAGTGAGTCTTCTTCTGTTTTATCTTTATTTAGTTTTTAACATAAGTTAGGCGACATTTGGAATCGTAAAAATTCATGGCACAATTTTTTTTCCCAATAATGTTCAATAAAAAAAAAAAGAAATATTTTAGTATATTTAAAACAAAATTAAAAAAGAGCGTTTGTATTTTTTTATTAAAATAAACTTATTTTCTAAAATTAAATTATACCTGGTCAGTGTCTCATAATTAAATGTAATTTTTTCGCAAAACGGTGAGTGGCCAAAGGATATTACATAATTATGACAACAATGCCATTAAATTTTGCAAAAACATTTACAGCCTTGTGTAGATAGGGTCTTTAATGCGATCATATAAAGCTCTGGCAGGTCTTGATAGATCAGAACGGTATATGTATAAAGTAAGCTGGCTTTTCTTGATAGTCTAGGCTCAGACCGAGCTCCCTAACTGCGTTAGTGGTTCTAATCACTCCATAAGCGGGCGGCACAATGCGTTTATAGCTCTAAGTGGTACTGTATGCTGGAATAGTGCGCCTGTATTGGGATATATATATATTGGGAATGCTAAAGCGAAGTTAAAATCAGTTAGGTAAGTGCAATACTAAAAAAGAAAAAAGAAGAGGCTGGACTATAAGTTTATATTGGCCTATGAATCACAATTATCTTTATTTCTTTTAAGCCATAGGACGTCCATTGCTGAACATAGGCCCCCTCCAATAAATTCCAGACTGGCCAGTTGGAAGTGGCCTGTATCCAGCGGCTTCCTGCAATCCTTACCAGGTCGTTTGTCCATCTTGTGGGTGGACGTCCTGTCGTCGGACGTCGGACGCTGCGCTTGCCGGTATGTGGACTCCAATCCAGAACTTTGTTGGCCCATCGGCCGTCAGTTCTACGTTTTATATACCCCGCCTACTAACTTTTCACCTTGCTAATCCGTTGGGCTATGTCAGCAACTTTTATTCGTTTACGTTACCTTCTTTCTTTATTTCTGATTTGATCTCGCTAACAAACACCGAGCATTCCCGTTTTCCATAGCTCGCTGTGCGACCTTGAGCTTTCTTATGAGGCCCGTAGTTAGAGGCCACGTTTCAGTTCCATATGTCATCAGCATCACTGATAACACTCACTGGTTGTAGACTTTCGTCTTTAGGCACTGAGGTATTTTAGACGAGAAGACGGCCTTACTTGAGTTTCCCAACAGATAGATTCGGATGAACATAGATAAAATGAAGGTAATATCGAGTGCCCATGTTACGCCCTACCCAGTATCAGCTGGGAGCTCTACTTTCGAAATGGTTGACACATAAGTCTACCTGGGACAAGTGATCCAGTTAAATAGGTCCAATTTTGAGAATAAGGTCAATCGTCGAATCGAACTTGGCTAGGCAGCGTTCGAGACAACTACACAACGTCTTCTCATTACAATTATAGTAACGGCTTATTGCTGCAAATACTATCGAAGCAAAGGCTTTATGATAATATTAAATTCTTAGACGAGTAAAAATCTCATTTTAAGAAAAATACTTTGAGTTAAGTTGAATTCCGAGAAAATCTTTTCGGAATGCAAAACGCACTGAGAGAAAAATTGTGTGAACATTTAAGTAAAAAACATTTTTATACAACATTGCAGCTTGCACTTGAGACATAGTATTTTGTAAGATAGAGGTTGATTTGGAATATTCTGCATTCGTGTTAATGTTTGAAACAAAGAAAAGTTATTAAATATTTAAATAAAAATAATATTATTTTATGCGGTTATTGGTTTCGTTAGAGTTTTATACTTAGGAATTATTAATTAATAAATAACAGCGTATTTTATGCTTAATAATTTCGATATTTTTTAGCTCTTTTATACTTCAAACCCAAGCACACAAGCAGACAATCCTAAATTATTTTAAATGATGATGATGAATAATAAATTATTCATCAGTTTCTTCGCCTCTATTTACCTATTCGTTCCTTATTTTAGTTCAACAGTACATACAACGTGCAACAAAATAACACGTTTATTCTAAAACTACCGCTGAGCTTTTATTAACAAGGCTATAACTCGTTCTTACATTGTGTGTATTTGTAACTAGATGTCCACTTTGCGGCACGTTCGTTCGTTATTCGCCGGTGTTCGCTCAAATATCGAGTGGCGAGTGTTGTGACAAAGTGTGCAGGTGACACGTGGGTTGCGGGAGGTACAACAGAAAATATCAACACTATTTTGAGGGTGGCAAGAGAAACAGGACACGTGAAATAACTATTTAGAAAAATACACCTCTAACAGCAAATTGGTATTTTTTTTCTAACGACAACGTTTTACAAAATATTCGATTGGCGTAGCAGCGTAGTAACTTGGCCTTTAACATAGTGTCCCGATTCTATTGCCGATTCGGGTCAATGCAGCAAAATAACTTTTTAATACTTTTTTTTAACATAGGTGTGGGTGTGCTGGAAGCCACTGGCTCAATTTATTATCTAGTATCTCGTAACTCAAAGATATTAACTCCTTGCTTTAAGACCATGAAAATAATGGTTGTTGTACGTCTGGCTTAAAAAACACTTATTTAGCATGTAAAATATTGTAACGTCGTTTTTAATTAATACAAAAATTCATGCCTATATTATTACTCGCATCTCATTTTATTTCTTGCTGAAAGTTGGTAATGTTCAACACAATCGACTTAATAATTCACCACCGTACGTTAAGCCATTAGTGAACTCTGCTCAAATATCGAGTGTTGTGTGACAGACTGGTGAACGAGAGTCACAGACTAAATAAGTCAATGTGTTTTGATCTTGTGCAACCCATGTTATAAAACTTGATCTTTTTCTTTTGTAATGCACACTGGGCTATCCTATTTTTTGTTTTCTGATATTAAACGGAGTTAGAATGAATTGCGAATTCGAGACTAAAATACAGGTTATCCTATGGGACATGTTGATTATCTACCTGGATCTATGTTGTACTGCAAACTGTTTCTCTTTCTTATAAGTGAGATAAGTAACAATATTTTAAAATGAAATATGGGCATCATGATGTTTGTCATAATCAGCCCACCTCAGTCATTTTACTGTTGGACCATGGCCTATTACTCGTACTATACCACCGTCCTAATCGATTGCGATACTCTGTTTTGGTTATTTAATTGTGGGTATATTTTTTGACTCATTGCGATTTAATATAATCAATAGTAATATAGGTAAACAAATTGTACCATAATCATACCAATTATCTAGCCCCAATCAAACAAAGCTAATAAGCGTAATATTGTGACCAGACATTACACATAAACATAAATAACACATTTATGAAAATCCAGAATTTAAGTACAAATGCTCGTGCCTATCACGCAAACATTTGCCCCTTACGGGATTTGAACCCATAACCGATTAGTTTTGTAGTCCAGACCGAGAACCATTTGACCAGGCGGTCGTGAAAAAATGATAAAGCTGAATATTTTAGGCTGTGTCACAAAAGAACGTGTAGCCGGTCTACACCACGTACGGGGCGTCACGTCAATCACTCGATAGCTCGTGTGGTGGGTGTGCTGACAAATCACTCGCTTGGCTGCGGAAATGTGGATATACTGTGTGATAGACGAAAAACCACCAACTGTTGTTTTATTTGTTGATTGGCCAGTATGTACACCTATGAGATGAGATTTCTCTGTGCTAAAAAAATACCCACACCAATTTTTGATCTGTTTTCATTTGTTACCGGTTAGCATTTAGGCTCACCTGATGTTTAGTGGTGATGAACTCTATGACGGAGCGTGCTAAGTAAGCTAAATCAGTAAAATAGACTACATCTATCCCTTTTGTCAGAAATACTATCGCCATTACTCCAAAAAAATACAGACCCGGTTAAAATAATGACAATGTTTTGATAAGGAGTACATGTTTGGCGGTAGAAATAGGCAGGATGCATAATAGGTGGTGCATGGGTTTCTCAGTCGTAGCTAGTAGTAGCATTGATTCAGATTTATAATAGCAAGATAATTTTTTTAGGACAACCGATTTATTGATAAGAAAAAAAGTCTATGCTCGTCCTTATGTCTGAAAACATCGAGCCCCAAATGATTTACAGAATTACCCTTGAACGATATAATTGTACATAGAAATCACTGTTCATCATTCATCGATACAATTTTTTTTTACCGACAGCTCGGTTCGCCGAAAGAAATATTTATCATTCTTTCGGCCAACCGAGCTGTCGGTAAAAAAAATATATTTGTATCGATGAACGATGAACAGTGATTTCTATGTACAATTATATCGTTCAAGGGTAATTTTGTAAATCATTCGGAGCCCGAAAATGAGCATCTCAAATTTCATTTACAATTCCAGATTTTGTACACAATTAGTCAAACTCGAATAAGGTTTTTCAATTTGTTTTAACAGACAGTTGCTTTCTCTTCATAGTAGCTATGTCAGGTGCAATAGATTATATATTTCTGAATATAAAAACAAAATTTTTACATTGTAAGTAAGAGTTACACGTGAACTTAATCTCTCTCTTACCGAAACAAAGCCGGCGTTACCTGCATAAGAACCCTATATTAGCCTCACTAGTTTTATTCAAAGTTCGGTTATTATAGCCATCTTAAAGTGTACGCGGCGACTAAAGTCGCGTGTTGACGGGTCACGTCCACCGGAACTAGGGCCGGGACAAGTTGCGGAGTTATCTGTGGCGTTCGCCATCAATCATTCACTGTGAATGGATGGTAGGTTGAGCTAAAATGTTCGCATAGAGGACAGAGGTTGTAGGTCAAACATCAGAAAGTAGGGTTAGCATAAATACGTTAACTACAGAACGTATGCCTCGGTTGAATTGTTTGGCCAAACTGATCAGTGACATCTATTTCATTTTGCGCTCTTTATTTTGTTTCTTACTACTAGGAAATTTCTCGACATTTGTGTCCCATCACTAGAATGTGCAAGTTTTCGGGATAAAAAATGGAGATAGGAAAAATATTTGCAAAATATATAAAACACAAAAAATTAAAACAGGAAATAATATAAAATTAATTGTACAAAACACAGTATACAATGACGAAAAAGTGATAATAGAAAAAAAGGAAATATGTAGTGTGCACTTTAGAATGTATAGCTCATGTCTCTCCAATATCCATAAAGTACAGACAAGGGCCAACCCGAAAAGTTAAAGGTCATTGAACTAATTTTCAACTTTCGACACAGAGATATCAATAGACATTTTTTTAGAGGTAGATTGACGAGCTCTTGTCTGTACCTCTGTATAATAATCAAGTTAATCGTTTGTTGTGCAATAAAATAAAAAACCTACCAAATAACACTTCCACATTTAAAATATTAACTAATATACATTAACGCTAAAAATAAAAAGTTACAATTCTATTTTATTAACGAATATTAGTTAGGTAAATGTACATTTTGTCATAAAAACATAAAAAAAGTATTTATTAAATAAAATTTATTTATAAGCCTAGTTGTGATTAACAAACTTCACCAACTCCGTATTTTTATGTACTCTCAAGAGAAAAAACGAGCAACGTAAACAAACTGAACATGGCTAATTCGACTGAAGTTCATTTCAAAACTTTTCTTTTAATTAAAAGGAAATTTTGATTTGGAACTCGCTTGCAAAAACCAATTATTCACTACGTACTCACGGCACTCGGGGTCTTTGTCCGGCGCCAATTTATCCGATTAGAGCTTGTTAAGCCGGGAGCTTTCTAAGCTTGGATGGATTTTATCAATTTCACAAGCATTCAATGTTGATCTCTAACATCACCAGATATTAGAAACTGTGGCAGAGTGGAGAGTGGAGAGAGTGGTGGAGAGAGAGAGAGAGGTCGTCAGCGACCTAGTCAAGGTAGTGGGCAGATGCTGGATGCATTCAACCCAGAGCCGCTCACTGTGGCGATCTAAAGAGGAGGCCTATGCCCAGCAGTGGACTTCCAAAGGCTAACGATGATGATAATGGTCACTATATTATTACTATATAATTTGGCAGCTACTAGTACAGCTACATGTATGTACATGGCAGGAGTAGCTATAGAGTAGTAGAAACTACCTAGTTTCTATGTTAATCACTTATTTATTAACAGTTTGAATGTAGCAGTAAACAATGTCTACCAATGACGAGAAGCGAGGTGAGAATACCAGACTTGGTGACACTATTTTTGAGGTCCTGGATTCGATTTCCGGTCAATGTAGAAAAATATCTCGGGTCTGGGTGTTGTAGTACCGTCGTTGATTCTGATTTTCTGAAACACAAGTGCTCTAGCTACTTATAGGATCAGGGCCATGTATGTTTAGTTGTCCAATAAAATAAAATAAACTAAAATGAAACAATGGAATTATGATGCAACATTAACCAATCTTAAAATGCAATCCCTAATTGACTTTTTAATCATCAATTGTCATTTTGTTTATGAAAAAAGAATTTTAGTATAGTGACGAGGTTATTTATTCATTTAAAAATTACAAGTTATTATTTTGATTCAACCCAAACCCATAAGGTATGTTATTCGTTGTATAGAAAACGCTGTTATTTTAGAAGATATTTTCACAATAAAATATAGCAAATACTTAGGTACTGATTTAACCTGTAAGTATGAGTATATTGTATTGTCTGTGCCTGTACTTTTCGAACGCAACAAAAGCTTACTTTTTAAAAGTTCGAATAGAAACATTCTTTTTAGCCCTTGGCGGAATCAAGTCCGTCTGGCATCATTTTCAAATGGAAGTATAAATTGTGTCGAGATTAGGTCTCTCCTTAATTAACGCTATTTTTGGTAATGTGCTATCAAAAGAGGGCGTCTCGTAATTAGTTCGTTAAACAACTTGAACTTTATTGCTGGAAAAAGTGCATGTATTTTGAAATTAGGTCAACTACAATCAAGCGAAAAAGAAGGGTTTTGAGTCTCACGAGCAAAATAGTCGTCTTTTTTACTGGGTAAAAACGATTTGTAATTCGCCTTTAATTTACTGCGGTGAGGGAAAACATCACGAGAAAGCCTACACATACAGATAACACTGAGTGTAGCCATGGACCAAATATATTTCCCCTGTGTGCTATAGGAGCGTACATATTGCGCGAATGAGCGTGCGTATTCCTCACATTCATCATCATCATAATCAGCCCAAGTCAGTCCACTGCTGGACATAATCCTCTTTCAATGCACGAAACTGAGCCCAGCGTGTGACATATCAAATAAAACATTCTTATATTTTAAAAATAATTTTAATAAAAACTGTTTTTAGAAAATAGATTTTAAAAAACATTACTCATTTTCTCCGAAAATATGTACCTACAAAATAAAAATAATAATACGAATGTAGTTCTTGACCTATAAATTACAGGAAAACCTTTATGAAGTACGGATCCCTCTAAACGCGAGTCCAATTTCACACTTGTCCAGTTTTTTTACAGAAGCTCAGCTCTACGTTTTTCAGAAGGCAATTCCAAGTCTACTTACGTTTTTTTAACGTAACGTGTTCATTTAAAACACTCGTATTGTATTTTGTCCCTTACAAATTACGTTGTCTAATCAAACCTTTTTGAGTACCACTTCCTGGTAAACATTTTACCTACAAAGGTATCTAAATATTAATTCCAATTTTCAGTTACATGATAAGGTTTTACAACACCTGTCAACACTAGGCGTAAACGAGATCACCCTCTAAGAAGCCCTCTAACAAGTACCAATTATCAAATTAATTAATATAAAAAAAATTAATTAATATAAAGTCTGTAATTGATTGCGTGTTGATTTCAGCGCACAATCAATTTCCATTATTTCTGAACACACAACAGCGTTTAGTCGCTGAACGTTTTGCATAGGATCTAATTATGCCGTGATTTGCCCGTTTCCACTGCAATCAACCTGCAAATGCAGTTAGGATGTTTTCATGATTTGGTACATCATGAAAACATCCGTAGTGGTAGGAGAGATAGTTCGTATTTAATAAGTTTAATATAATGGAAGTGGTGTTATCATTTTCATTTCAGCCATGGACCTCCACTGCTGAACACAGGCGTCCCCCAATGACTTTCATCGGGGGGATTGCCAATACTTGCCACACTTGGCAGGCGGGTTGGCGAGCACAGTTTTCTTCTCGTGCTACAAGAATAAGTCACCTCTTACCTCGCCTACTGTTGGCGGTGGGGAAGTGTATTCTTTACGGCCGTCCCCACACGTGGAAATGGTGTACATAATTGATCATAATTCGCAAATTTTACGGCAATGACCTATACGTACATGTTTAATTTAACCTTCAGTGAATAGTCGAATCCATGGACCTTAGATAAAGTGACCTTAACATTAAAAATTATGTAATTAATATTGATGAAAAATATGACACTCTCAGAAACCATCCTGGGGCCTGCCTGACCATAATTGCTAAACGGTATCTAAGCAGTTTTGTTTTTACGGCAAACTCAATACAGATAAAATAAAACTGTTGAATTTATACCGCTTTTGATGATCTTGGTTGACCATCTGATCTAATCGTTAAACCGTATCTGATAACTGGTATTTAGAAAATGATGTAAGCGATTGCCAGGTGACAGAGCCTAGGCTTTAGTACAAGTAGCGAAGTAAGTAAAGTTTTATTAGATTCCGTAACACGGGAGATACTATGACGCGCGGCGACTGTGCCGCGCGTTGTATGACGCGCCGTGCGGATTATAATGCACTCTGCACAAAGCCCGTACTTACTCCCGTAATGCTATGTTTCAAGGGGTGACACCTTTGACAAGTCTAGAATATCTCTTATAAAAATGTAGCTTCCTTATCTCTTTACTTACTCTTTACTTTGTTTGATAGGGATGTAAACTCTGCGCTTGTTAAGTTACTAGCTACATTACTCAATTATTGAAAAATATATGTGCCAAATATGAATTTATTTATAATATTGCTACTTGTAAGAAGCTTTTCGAATTTCAAGTCGACATTCAAGGCATGTATACACAATGTTAAAATCCCTTCATAAAAATAAAGACTAGATTTAAATCACGACTAAAAATAAGCCAACCAATTATAGTTACCGTTTTCGACACAAAGACACACAGACAAAGACAAATTTTAATTAAAATCCATAAATTAACTTTGCTGTAAAGTTATTTCGACGGTCAGAGTCTATTAATAGGATTTTATGGTAAAATTTACGACTTATTTCTTTTAAAAATTACCTGTATTGAATTTTAGTGCTTAGTTTTTAAAAGTGAAATTTGTTCTAATAAGATGTAGTGGCAAAATATAATTTCTGGAATTTTATAATGGCCTACTTTTAGAAGGTTATGAGGCTGTGATAGCCCTTTTTTTTAATTAACCTACATTGAATTTTAGTGCTTAATTTAAAAAAAGTGAAATTTGCTCTAATAAGATGTAGTGGTAAAATAGAATAGCTGGCATTTTATGATGGCCTACTTTTAGAAGGTTATGAGGCTGTGATAGCCCTATATTTAAAGCGGTGATTCTTTATCGCTTTGCTGCGCCACGTTCTCTCCGTGTCTCTTTTATTTCATTTTAGAGCGTTGTTTTGTAGCTATTACACGTGTAGACTTGTTCACAACTTAAACGTAACATAGTTTTCAACTACGTAAGTGGTATTAGTTATAGGTAGAAACTAAAAGATTAAACAAGCTAGTATATATAGTTTTTATTTGAGATAACTTACGTCTTACTATAATTGGTTGCAGATAAAAAAATGTGCGTCTTTCTTGCATTGCAATAAGGCCCTGTAAATGGTAAAAAAATAGGAAACTTGAAAAGAACGCATCACAATTTTTTTTTTAAAACTCTCCTTAATTTTTTCTATTTGAGCACCAATAAATTGACTGTACTACGTGGTACTACTACAAAGAATCTTACCTTCTAAAATGAGAGCGTTTGTATGTTAAGATATTTGATACTCAATCACGCCCTGAACGAAATTAGTTGTTAGGCACACATTTTGCTTGATATTGATCTAGCTAAACGTACTTATATGATTTTATCCCGTTTTTATGTTCCCCAGTATGATTACCTATAGAGGGTTACATTGCAAGGTACTTCCAAATTTGAAAAATAAGATCTAGGGAACAATATAAAAATTCTACTTATGATAATTATATAAATTGTTAATTAAAAAATTTTAATAAAAAAAATTACGGGAGTAATAGTGTGAAAAAGTAATGTAGATTGAAAACTGATTTTGAGTCGCTCCTAATAATTTGGCACTACCTCGCAATGTAACCCTGTATCTTATAAATCTTTGGCGTAAGAGGCTGAATGTGGCCAAATTGTGCTAACAAAAGGTTTTGTGTAAAATCTATAGGTCATATTTTTTGTTTTTTAAAAGGCAGTTATAATTCGTAGTTTTGACCTAATGCTCATTTCCAAATCACGATTCCACAATCTTCACTCGATGGAAAACATCAATTGATTAAATTTTTTCAAGCAAAGTTATGGCTTTTATATGACTTAAGCAATTGGCTGCTTTTGATTTTCAATAAAGTGGTTATTTTAATTAAAATCGTGTATCTTTGGTTTGGAACTTAGGCCCTTTCATTCCAAGCAGTACCTTCTCTGTCACTCCTACTGAGTTCGACATACGTGGCTCTGCTTTAACGAACATTAAATGGGCATTTCTATTGCTCAAGGTCATTGGCTCTAGTCAGCGTCTTAATTATTGTGAAGTCTACACAAACAAAGTCGCGGTTAGAATCTAGTAAGTAGATAAATACATCTACATTGAATATTTACAATACAGTTTTTGTAACCAAACACGTCAAGTTAACGAAACGACTGAAAATCATTATTCACTTTAATAGCTGCAATTTCAATACATATATTTTAACTCAAAACGTCAAATGCAAATGCGCATGCAAATATCAAATTCAACATCAGTTTTCCACTCAATTAATTAGCTGTATCCATAACGCTGAACGCAAAATTTGGTAATTTTACATAATTACCGAGTATCTCCTCTCATTACCGTAATGGAAAATCAAGAGTTTGGGTTCTCGCGTCGAATACACTGCTCGTTTTGAATACACAATCGATTTGGGGCCGGTGGGTGTCGGTTGATGTAGATTATGTATAGCGAGGGAGTCGGTCCGTTCGCTTTTCTAGTTGATTTGGTGAGGTTGAGCCTGGCTCCGGGCACCTGTTGCCTAGGGATGCCGGGAATCCCCCCATCGCCTCCCCCCCCCCCCTCGTCCGCCCAATCTGTCTGCATCGGACTAATATGTTGCTCGAGCTTTGTAAGTCGGAACTACAGACGCTTAGAGCCTTCATTGCATAGTATGGTCGCCATTTATTATTGCTGTGGATGGACATGATCTTAAAACTGAGAACAAAATCATTATCATTGCTGTAAATTTGACTGTCAGTTTAAGCCAATAATAAGTTAACTTGTTTATATTACTTGTCGTGGCAGCCTATAATTAAGACATCACTTTGCAATGTAACATTTAATGAAAATAATGTTTTGTTGGTTGTCCTAAAAAAATAATATAAAATAAAATAAATCATCATCAGCCATAGGACGTCCACTGTTGAACATTTAGACTTTCATATAAGTACAAGTTAGAGAATGAAATATTAATAACTTTACAACATGTCTGGTGCTCAACAACTTTTCTAAGGAATCAAAATCTAAAAAAAAAACGTGTCACATACTAAATTCTTTTTCTTTTTATTGAATCAATGAGATCAACCTATTTAAATAGTTTTTAACATACCTTAATGGCCACGTACCGGCAAGCGCAGCGTAGGACGCCCACCTACAAGGTGGACAGACGACCTGGTAAAGGTTGCAGGAAGCCGCTGGATGCGAACCGCTTTCAACCGGCCAATCTGGAAGTCACTGGTGAAGGCCTATGTTCAGCAGTGGACGTCCTATGGCTGAAATGATGATGATGATGATGATATCTTAATGAATTAGAAATCTTAAGTGGCAGTAGGCGAAGCACATAGCACATAGAACTGATGCCTGCGATGTGGCAGAAAGGTTCAGAATTTACGCCACGTACTGGCAAGTGCAGCGTAGGATGACTACCCAAAAGGCGGACATACGACCTGGTAAAGGTTCCTGAAAGCCGCTGGATGCAAGTCTTCCAACCGGCTAATCTTGCAGTCATTGGAGGAGGCAGTGGACGTCTTATGGCTGAAATAATGATGATGATGACATCATCATCTTCTTCATAGAAGTTGTTGTGTTTGAGTAGATGAATCATATCCCCTAAGAGGTTTGGCGTCACAACAAAAATAATGATGTATTTATTATTTCGTTTCTTTTTTTTTTTTTAAAAACCTCAAAATCGTTGGGAATGCCATTTAAAAATGTAGCTGAATCAAGTATAAGTTACTTCGAAACTTAACAACTCTCAGAAGGAAATGCAAGTTGTTGCGGAGCTAATTAAAAGTAACTTGTTTTGCCGTTTCATTTTCAACTGGGTCCTTACTAGAAGAAAAGTTAAAAATTATTGTTTGGAAACCTTGCAGTAGTTTTTAAGTTTAATTATAGTTGTTTTGAACTCACCTGTCGTGATGGATCGAAAAAAAACCTACGATTAATTTTGCTAAAAGATAGTGGAAACCCATACGTTTTATAAGAGTCAATTTTGAGTAGCATCGTTAGGTAAAAAAAACGATAGATCGTTGTAAATCAGAACTTTTTGGCTTTTCTCAAAATACAAGGTCGTAAAGCATTCTTTCCTTTAAACATATCGTAATTAACTAACTTATATCCCAATAATAAATATACTTAACCCTGATTAAAATTTAGTTCAATAGGTTTGATTATACCTATTGAACTAATTTAAATAGTTGCCAAGACAGTCAAGCAGCTTGATACAAACACAAGTTTATGCCGCATATAAGTAAACGAAGATTAAGCCTTGCTATTTTACGTTATTATTAACGACTGTAAGTGCTACAGTTGCGTGTCTTATAGCTTACTAGAGATGACACTCGTACCTACTCTAGAATAGAGCATTGTCCTCTTTTTCGTGTAGGTGAACTTTCTGATCTACGACAGCAATATAGTACGTGTAGCGACATCTATCTCGCTACATATAAAACTGACGTATCCTACATCGCGATATTAAAGTTATCGGAGCGATTGAAGCATATATACAAGAACCCGACAACAACCGTCGGGCAGTAGCCCACCAGACACAACACCCGTCTGGTCGAAGGATCCTCCCTTTTCAATGGGGGATGAGGAACTTTACTCCCTGTTCCTCTCACCCCCCAAACTGGTGACCCCGACGTGATGACGTCATGGTGACGTATCATGTCAAATAATAATCATGTGCCGTGCCGTGTGGGGACGGCCGTAAAGAATACACTTCCCCACCGCAAACAGGAGGCGTGTCGTAAGAGGCACTAATTCCTGTGGCATGAGACGGGCAGCAGCGTCTGCGTGCGAAATCTTATAAAAAAACTGCGCTCGCCAACCCGCCTGCCAAGCGTTGCGAGTATTGGCAACCCCCCCCATGAAAATCATTGGGGAGACCTTTGTTTAGCAGTGGACGTCCTATGGCTGAAATGATGATGAAATAATAATCAAAATTTTACATGAATACTCTAAGTGGTACTGGGTAAGAAATAGACTTAATAAACTGGTATCCAAATAAGTGTGTAGTCTTTAAATCTGTTTTTTACTTTATTTTTATTGTATCAAATTGAAAATAGACTTTATTAGTTCCAAAAAGGTGGCAACCCTACTCGCATAGCCTACACCGTCCGGTCTGCTTTGAAGCGGCTCGGAACTAGTGATTCCACAGACATGCATCAACTCCCGTCGTCCGAGGAATTGCGACTTCGGACTCCAGACGCTTAAGGGTTTGCTTTGATCATGCAACTTGCACGTGAGACAGAGTTGGCTTGTTAATTGAAATTGTAGTTCTGTTTCCAATCGACCCAGATTACCCAGACATGGTATTTTTATTTTTAAATAGAAAACAGAGATATTTGAAGTACACAATTTACACACGTTTTACCAGAAAAACCCTTTTTCGTTAGGTAGTAATTTAGCAAAAATACGACAGAGAATAAAATACACTTATTGTGATTCGACAGTATTGTGATGTGAATGAAGGGATTTAAATTAGTATTCGCAATTTGCGGTAAAAGAAGTATAATTCACCTTACTTAAACAATAATAATAAAAAACCCCGCAGGGGCAGCTTGTGGCAAGTCAGCTGACGGTGCCTAAAACTACCCAGGAAACCGTCCGGTCCCTTGCCGTCATCATGCACTAACCCTCGAGGTTCCAGCGTCGAAGGAACGTTGGTGCTGGCAAGAGCTATTTTGATGGTGACATGTGGCGGGCAAACCGTCCATCGCTTTGCTGATAACAGAGACCGGAAAGACCGAATCTGTCCAAAAATAAAGAAATAGACCTATTTCAAAGATGCCAGTTTAAGACCATTTTTCTTACGGAGATTATGACGGTGGTTTTTAAATGGTAATACTTACAAGCGACAAAGTAGGTGTCGACATAGTGTATATTAAATGAAAACCCCTAAACGCGGAAGTTACGATGCAAAGTCCTCGTTGTGCAAGTCCAACTCGTACTTTGACGGTTTTTCTATCTGCCGACATCGCCCGATACAAAGTACGTTTTTCTTCCCACCCATATATTCCGCAAAGTTTGGCATCGGCAAAAAATATATTGTCACGCAGTTTGTGGGTGAAAAGTTGTTGGGACAACAATTTCCCCTCGGGAGATATTTATCAGACTTTATAGATACATAGCGCGGTCAAGATAAAGATAGTGAAGTTTGTTGATTGAATTCTCGAAGAACTAAACATAAACTGAAAATGCAGACCTGGGGGGTAACCATAAACTCTTAAAACAATCTCAAATTACGCCCATCCGTCAATTTGGTACCATGAGGTCGTAAAAACAATCTTGTTTCATCGATTTTGACAACATACAATTTTGTTTATCATTCACTCAATTCCATACAAATGACGTTTATTTTGACACTAATGACAGTTACAAATTGATTTCTTATGTCAAAATTATTGGTATGGAAAATGGTCATAGCAGACATTTCATTGATTTCTTAATTTCTGAATGAATATTGTAAAAACAGTAACAAAATCTAAGAAATAAATGAATTATATGTATAGACCTCTAATTTTGATAATGATACTTTGCTTGGCTGCTACAAAATTGTAAAAGCAATTATGCTGCTTCGAGATTTTGATTTGAGCTTGTTTTGAATTTGTACCATGAACTACATAATTAGGTTTTGTTTAGGGATGTAAAAGAACGAATGTTTTGGATATTTTGTCTATTAATTGCTTTGAGAAGAAAAGAGACGCAACATTTAAAACCACTGACAACAGATAACTTCGTCTCTTTCAATTTTTTATCTCCGAAGTCTATGGCCTAATGTCATTGCCATCCAGGGAATATATAAGTACTACGAACACCTACTTATAAATTCTTTGTTGCTATTAAAAGCATGGGACAGTTGTCCGAAACATGAAATTATGGAAAAGAGAACGGAATAATCTACTCTTTTATAAAAAAAATAAAGGCGAGAGGTAATGCAATTAAGCGGTGGCTATACGGCTTTATAAAATTGAGATTGTTTGTCAATTGCTAGACATATTTACATGGCTCAAAACTGTTTCCAAAGAATGAGCTATTTGAGCTATAAATTTTGACTAATGTTGACTCAGTTTCGGAACCGATTGATTGGTTTGACTTAGGTTTACAACGTCAACTTCTTAATAGTTTACTTGATCAATGCTAATAGTATGACAGTTGTCAAAGGAGTGACACGCGGAAATTTTAAAATCAAAAACTGATAAAAAACATAAAAATATTTATTTGTTTTTATGAAATCCGCCAGCGCACCAAAGTTACCGACGTGGCAAAAAGGTGGCACGACTGAAAGGGCAATGGGCAGGCCACGTATGCCGTAGAGACGACGAAAGATGGAACCACAAGGTCTTGCTCTGGAGACCCCGCACAAGAAAACGAAGTGTGGGCAGACCACCAGCAAGATGGTCGGACGATATTGCAAAGACGGCAGGACCGGCCTGGACAAGAATCGCCGAACTAAGAGCTAGCTGGAGAGAGCTTCAGGAGGCATATGTCCAACAGGGGACAAAACATATGCTGAAGAGGAAGAAGAAAAAGATAATGAAATTACGTTGTTTAAATCGTAGTAATTGCACCTTGGAGCAAATGTCTTGACATTAAAATTGTATTCTGCAAAATCAGGCACGCATTTCACGACATTTGCGAGTGGTATCGTAGTGTTTAATTTCTCCAGAGAAAGTGATTACTATTTTATTATAATGAGATCCTAGACCCTGGATAAGAACAGCAGGAGCAAAAACGAGCTTTTTGTCTTAAAACTGATCTACATTCAATTTAGCGCATAAAATACATCACGACCTAGTATACGACTTTTATTATCAGAATATACAATAAGGTTCCTAAGGGAGAAGCTATCATGCCAACCTACTTCTTTTTTGTTTCAAACCAATGAATACGGATCTGCGAGCAATAGCTAAACATTTTATTTTTACATGTATTGATACATTTTAAATACGTAATGAAGTAGCGCTTAATCCAAAACTGCTCAATTAGGGGCCAGCTGCTGCAGAGCAAACTTACAAGTACGAAAGTGCGCCTGAAGTGCTCATCAAATCTTAAACCATAGATACGTGACCCTGGGTTGTTCTTACTGTTACATTTAGTTGTAGTCTTTACTTATGTTACTTAAAGCCTTGCTGTTAGGAGATATTTTGATTTCTTTCCTGTTATTTTGAAACTCACAAGTTTACTTACTATCATAATAAAAAGAAATGAAAATAATAAACGTATCAAACGCCACTAAGTACTTTAAAAGTCAAGCAAGTAATTAGAGGGACATAGGTAAACAAATATGTTTATGTTCTTAATATTTCATCAAATTCTATTGTTGGCACTGAGTATAGGTCTTTTGTTAACTACATTTTCTAAGCTCAAACCACCTACATGTGGCCAACAATAAAATTTCCATTGTCTGGTTACTGTGACCCCCCGATACAGAACCCTTCGAGAGTTAATTGTCAACCGATAAACCACGTGACACTAATGTTAAATCCTGTTAAATCATAAGTGTCACGTGATCGTCTGGTCGACAATTAGTTACCGAACGGTTCTGAATCGAGGACGGGTTAACTAAACGTAAACGTAAAAAGTTTTATGTAAACCTAAAACATTAAACCCTGTTTGTGCATTGAATAAAAACATCATTTTTGCGTTTAATTTGTTGTCAATTGTTGGATTTCTTGTGCGGCAGGCGAGAAGACCACGCTCCCCGCCAGCGCGACAGCCGCCGGTATCAGACACAGAGCGGTGCATTCGCGATGATGGGCAGCAACTGCCAAGATCCAAATCATACCTTTACTAATTATTATTATAAATATAACAGTTAATACTTTAGTTTCTCAATCACGCTTTAACGGCTAAACTTAATTAGCTGAAAGGCACACATGCATGAGTATTGATATAGCCCAACACATAAGGTTTTTTGTGTTACCATTACCGTTACCGTGGGACGATTATTCTACTAATATAAGTCTACGTAGACAAAGTTGCAGGCAGTTGCTAATATAATATTTTAAAAATAGGTAAGCTATTGACCTAAAAAAGTCACCATCATCACCATCATGTTAGCCTATTGCAGTCCACAGCTGGACGTAAGCCTCCCCCAAAGAGCACGATCTCCAGCCACTTCCAGCCATCTTCCTAACCTAAGCTCATCGTTCCATCGAGCTGGGGGACGTCCAACACTACGTTTACCGTGGCGTGGTCTCCACTCAATTTAGTCCACCTTTCATCGGTTCTGCGACAGATATGGCTGGCCCACTGCCACTTTATCTGACTGCATTTTACTTTACTTACTTGTACCTATAAAGTACGCTCTTTACATATTTGGTAAAGTCTCAAGTTAATTAAGTACATTTAAGAATAAGAATAAGAATAAAATAATTTATTCAGAAACCACACATAGTTGTGAACATGAAAGAAAAGTAAATAATACAATAATATTTAGACATAAGGTAGTAAGTTAGTAACGCTGACCAAGTGCAAGTCGGACTCGCATCCTTCGTACTATCGTACTATATTAAACACGAGATACATCATTTCAGCCATGGACGTCCACTGCTGAACACAGGCGTCCCCCAATGGGTTTCATTGGGGGGGATTGCCAATACTCGCCACGCTTGGCAGGCGGGTTGGTGAGCGCAGTTTTTTATAACATTTTGCAGGCAGACGCTGCTGCCCGTCTAGTGCTAGAGGAATTAGTCGCCTCTTACGACACGCCTCCAGTTGGCGGTGGGGAAGAGTATTCTTTACGGCCGTCCCCACACGGCATACAAACGAGATATATATTTTCTTTAAAAAAATTGTAATTATATTAACTAAGTATTACTCTTAGTAATGGCAATAGTATGTATTGCCATTATTAGGATCAAATTCAAATTCAAATGTTCATTTGCCAAAACGCAGTTAAAAAAGGTAATATAAAAATCTATAAAAAAATAAAAGATCAAGTAAAAGTAAGCCGAGATGGCAGTAAAGAACACACCAACAGAAGACGCGTCGTAAGAGGCGACTAATTCCTGTAGCACGAGACGGGCAGCAGCGTGTGCGTTTCGCCATCCCGCCTCCAAGCGTGGTTGTGGAGATGGTGGTGGGTCGGGATATTATGAGCACGATCGAACGTGCGACGCGCCTAACTTGTTAAAAAACCCACACATGTCCAGGGCAATAACATCTTTCCGGACGTATTGTCGTGCTAATCGTTGAGCTGGTGGACCACGCGTGCAAGCGTGTTAGCTGGAGCTTGGTGGACTCGCCACTGCGGAAACTAAATTGTTTGTCATCTAGTGAAATTAACTAGCATATTCAAAGCAGCAAACGCTCGAACAGCTTTGCTACGTGTTAAATAATGTGATGGGTCGATAGCTATAAGGAAAACGTCACTTGGTCTTTTCCTGGTTCAGAGAGGACTATGTCGCAGAGCACCCCGCTTACTATACCTTTGGAAACTGACTGGAGCGGAGAATGTATTTAAGAGCATAGTAAGACAGACCCCTCTTGAGTCGCAAATAAGTGAGTATCGCAAGACGATTTGAGTTCTATACGATGAATTTAACTACTCATTTGAGTTTTTGAGCTATCAATCGGGATTTTTTAACAACCTATTTAACTACCGGGTTCTTATTAAAACTAGATAGTACTAAAATAAAGCGTACATATTTATTTCACTATTTATTTGTGTCAATTGGCGTTTTGCAATGATTTGATGAAACTACTATTAGTATAGGTACACTTGTATGCTCTGTGCATCGAATTTTAATTTACACAGCTTACAGTTTCCTGCGTTCCTAATCATTGCCCAGCATAAGCTTTCTTCTCCTTTAGTACCAGGGGTTACTTAAAACTTGAATGCTTTGATTGTATTTTTCTTGAAAATAATCTGCAATAAAACTATTACTATAAAAAATATTCTGAATCGACGTTGTTCGACGTACTCGTACATAATACAATTTGAATGATTGTTATGATGTTTCATTAAACCATTTTCTAATCTCATTTCTTACTAACTGAAAAAAATATTTTGTGTTTCTGTAATTCATATTTCTAAAGTAAAATAAATTATTTATAAATGTTGACAACAAATAATGACTTTTACTTTTTTCTAATAAGTACCACTGATAAGTACTGTCAAGACACCATTGCACTAAGTAGGTTGGTATCGGACAATGCATTGTTCCGAAACATTTATAAAAAACTCAGAGCTCAGTCGTAGCTCATTTAGTAAAGGTGATATCTACGATAGAATAATTTTCAGCGCTGCTGACATGCCTCCTAGTAGAAGCAAAATAGATTTTCTTTAATATTTTGGCAAATTTAGTACGCAAGAATAGGTATTTATTGATTTCACTGACATTTTGTTAATTTAATTATAACGATTCGGACCACTTGCAACGCATAGACTATTTTTACATACCATTCGGTCTTTCCCAGCCTTATACAAGATTGTTTTACGTAGATCATGGTACCAAATCACGTGACCTAACATATAATCTCATATCAAAGTGCAACCAAACAAAGTTGGTTTTGTAAGAGTTCATGGTTACCCCCCTGTATTCATGCCCATCCTGTATTTTGTATTATCCGATGACAGGTGTTATAAAGTTCATCGCAACTATGATTAGTTGACACCCGGTTTGTTTGAAGGCCTGACTCTATCTAACTTGATGCCTCACTGGCATAGTTCATCTAACTTGATTTTCAGAAGTTTAAATATTATCTCACAGGGCAAATTCATATTGAAATAAGGTTTAAACAAATCGTACTTTATCAACATCGAGTTTAATTTAAGTTAGTGCAGTAGGTATACAAATCGGAATAGCATAACTCATATACTCAAACCACGGGCTGACTATCATCGATTCTTATAAGTAAGGTTAAAAACGTTTTCTTGTGTATTATTATTCATCCATGGTTCATTATCATACTTAGCCCCATAATACACTAATTAATTTACATCTTGCTTTTTTAAAGGTGTATTCATGTCTGAAACGTCAAACGTTGTTTAAAATCGTTTGGTAAATTATTTAATAACAATCACAACACCGAGAAGTTGTTGACCGGTGTCTCGGTGCAGATTTCTGGTAATTAATGTTACCAACTTTTGTCAATTAAATTCAGTCTGGTTGGTTTCACAAGTTTCATCGTTATCAAACAATCGTCACAATTTTCGTATTGTGGAACTGATAAATTAAAATGATTAATGGTAGATAGAGAGGCAATGATCGTAAAAATAATGATAAATAGTCATGATTTAACAACACCAGTAAGGAAATAAATAATAAATATATAAATCCTTCCAACAATCATACCAATTTATCTAGCCAAAAACTAAGCAAAGGTTGTACTATAGCGACTAGGTCACGGATAAACATACATACATTTCGCGCACCTAGATAAAGAGTAGCAAAACTTGAAATAATACAATAGGCGAGTTATTGTTAATTTCATTCATTCATTCATTCATTCATTCATTGCGATTATCGGAATATGCGGGGAATCTACATTAACTCCAAAGACACCCGTGTACTTGAGAAGTAATACTCTTTGATTTGATCTCATACTACATTAACTACTTACATGAGCTCTATCTATCCATCGCGTATTTTGAGTTTGCTACTTTTTATCTAAGTCTGCGATTCAAAAACATCCAAGACTGGTACAAACGCTCGTGCTCATCACACAAACATTTGCTACAACTGCCTGGCTTTGTATCCAGAGCGAGAACCACTTCACCAGACGGTTGTTGAATTAAAATCAGTGTGTTACAAGGTGTGTGACGAAGACTTATATTAGGGGACTCCAAGCACAACTAGATACTTTGTACACCAAATAAATCCCTACTAACATTATAAAAGTAACTCTTTCTGTCTGTTTGTCTGTCTGTTACGCTTTCATGCCTAAACTACAGCATCGATTTTGATGAAATTTGGTATAGACTAGAGCTTGGGAAAGAACATAGGCTATTTTTTGTCGTGAAAGTTGAACTGATTTTGATGAAATTTTGTACGGAAAAAGCTTGAACCATAGGGTTTAGACTACTTTTTTTATTCCACCTCCTAATTGAGTAAAATAAGGTGTGACAAACCGTATTCCAAAGTCCGACATATAGGGCAAAGCCGTGGGTACAGCTAGTATTTAAAAAAAATATATGCACCAGATAACACCTTGTTTTATTCTCGAAGTTCCTAACTAAACAATATTTAAACATACTTAATAATAAACGAATAGGTAAACGCGTTTAGATACGAATATCAAACATTTTATAACAACATCACATACATTACTCTGATTTTAAGGAAGTAGCTAAAGCACTTGTGTTTTAGAAATCATAAAACAACACCCAGACCCGGGACAATATAGAAAAGTCATTTTTCTACATTGACCGACCGGGAATCGAACCCGGGACCCCAGAGATAGCGACACCAAGTCCGAAATATTCGCCTCTCGGCTACGGAAGACGTCATTCGAATCCATTCTCAAATTCTGTTCACAAGCAACGGATGTCATACTATTTCCGAGGCTTCCTTTGTCATACTACCTATGTTATCAGTTTCGAGTATGTCGACAGTTGCAATTCAGGATGAGGCCTCACTATCAATCAATACACTACGTGAGATCTAGGTACTATGTTCGATATCGTATGGAAAGCTCAACAAATGACTCGGCATTTGTAATGAAATTCTAGAGAAATGAACTATGTAAAGGACTCTTTAACGTTCGAGCAGATATTTTTAAATATAAAACATAATATTGCACCAACCTGAAAACTTGAATTTTAATTAATAATTGATAAGTAGTTTTTACAGCTACACCAATTATTATATTTAAATTTTCCATGATTATAAATATATGTAAGGTCATCAAAATCATGAGAGAAAATGTCGCAAAGTTAATACTAAGTTAGTATGTCGTGTAATTTTATTCGCGAATTCCTGATGTATTTTTACTTTAGAAAGTAGTCTACGTCAAATTCTTTACATAGTAAAAACGAAGCAAAGTTGAAATAACACTGTTTCATGAGGGATATGATTTCAGAAGAACCTGAACTTTACTCTTGTACAAAGGTCCTTTTAGCCCTTTCAAAGTTTACGACGTAAGGTATAAAATGGGTCTTAAGAAATATGTTTTTAAATTTTTGTTAAAAGAGTTATTCAAGTTTGAATAGTGGTCGCCGAACTAATAATACTACTACTAATTCATTTAATAATTTACGTTTTTCAAAGAGAGATCCTAAACCTAGCCATAAACAGTACCAAAGCAGTATTATTTTTACGTCCAACTGTAAATAGAAAAAACACACAAACAGAGGCCTAATTCCCGTAATTTGACATTTGCCGCAATCCGGTGTCGATTCGCTCCCAGTAACATTACGATCATAAACGGTATTCGCTCTCTCTCTCTTTCTTTTCTAACTATCCCAATAAGACTAAAAATTGGGCAAAAAAATATCTAAGTTTGGTTTCATCCATTTTCAGTCGCATTACGAACTATAATTGCATTTTTTGGGTTTACGAGAATACCGTTTCTGATCGTAATGTTACTGGGAGCGGATCGACACCGGATTACGGCTATTGTCAAATGACGGGAATTGGGCCTCAGATTGGCACCGGTTAGGCAAAAGATGATTAAACAGAAATGGGAAACATTTCAGTGGCCTACTTTTACTGCAGGCCAGTTTATTAAGGTTCTGTAAGTGACCCAGATTTAACAATTCTCTCGAATTTGATGGTAATCACTCGTACATCATCATTATCACGAAACTTATTTAGATTTTAATTTGCTATGTATGTCAGGAAAATACAGCTAGCCATGCCATATTTCAGGAAGTTTTAGTTCCCTTTTGAGTACTACATTTTATGGCATTAAACATACCATGATATATCTTATTATAGAACACGTGCAGCCAAAGTTGCAATTTACTCCGAACAATAGCAAATGTAGTGTGTTTTCCGAGACTTACTTCGAATTGCAAAGAAAGTGCGGCCCGTTTCTGTTGAATGCAACCAGATTGAGGAAAGCGTATAGAAATGTAGTATTAAGTACATTTTACAAACATCACATGGAAATATAAACAGCTGTTGTGGGGTGAAAATAATAAAATTTTATAATAGGATTACCTTGTATAGATAGCTTGCGTACATTGTCATTTTAGAGAATAGAAAGTTTTCTTGGTTTTTTCAATGATCATTTCCTTTTGATTACTCTTGTGTTTTCTAGACCAATGTTTTTTTGTAAGTAATAAGCTAATAAGTTATATTTTGGTACAGACAACGTCAGGTCAACTTACCCAAAAAGTTAAAGGTCATTGAATTGATTTTCAATTTTAAGTCCTATATATAGAGATCAATATTAATTGTGAAAATTTGAGGTTTTATGGCAGGTTGACGTGCTGTTGTCTGTACATTATTCATTCCTTATAATTTATTATGTGATTTTATTTTATTACACTTATTTTTATTTTAGGATGATGAATACAATTTATATTGACTTACAATTTTTATTTACTCACTAATGAAAAGGGACGTGAATGGAGGCCTGGATGTTTTTCGCGACAAGTGCCAAAATTTAAAGCAAATCTTCGCGAATTGCTGAGCGATGAAGACTGAAATGGTATAGGAGTTTTAAACCAATAATGCTATTATTTTAATAAGCGTACTACCTTCTGTAACTTCTGTATAAATTCCTAACAAGTACTGTTTGTTATAAATGCCGTGTACGCCTGTAAGAGGTATATATTTAAGAAGCTTATGTTATAGTAGTTTTAGTTTTAAATGTTTTTATATATGTACTGTTGGTGTACCTTTCCAATAAAATTTAAAAAAATATATTGGATCTCTAACGCTGGGCGCGTTTCGCTTTTCTGGATGACCATAAAGTAGTCAGAGAGTACATAAAGCATTAGGTTAATCTGTAGTAAACTTTTTAAATTAGGCAGTAAAGTTTTTAATAATTAATAATGCCTTCTCTATCACATTCAACTAGATGATATGCAAGGTTGACAAAAGGAGTTGTGAACTGTAAACATTACATTACATTTGATTTTAAATATATACAGTAACTTAGATCACGATAAGTATTATATTATAACGATCGTGCCTTAAAAAATACAAATCGACGAATCTGACATCATCTCAAGAAAAAATACAGTCAGAACTAGTAGCTGGTCGGACACGTTTCAGAGCTCAGCCGCATACAAAAGGCTTTTGTCAGCGTGCTCCTGCCGACTTAAGCCCAATTAAGCTCTATAAGTGTGATTGATTAGGTATTTTAGGCGCATTGAAGTCGTAAGTACAATTAATAATTATGTTAAAGAATCATTTTGGTGTAGCCACCGGGTGTCTTTCTTAAAATAATTTAGGGCGCCGGGTAAAGATAATACACGTAAAAGAGGTGTTTTTGGACAATATTTTGCTCGCAATGATAATCTATTTGCACAGGAGCGAAACGGATGGATGTTTAGTCTGCGAGAAGAATTTGTACTACCTTGTAATAGAAGTCGCATTAGTCGACGCTAAATGCTCAAGGTCACTTGCCTTACTCGTCGCCTTAACAGGTATCATAGTGTAAAAAACCATAAAACAAACATCAATTACATTTTCACTAGTATTAATCAGTTCCAACATTGCAATTCCTCTGTTGTTGTTCCATTGTCTCTGTTTAGCCTAATGGTCGACTGGTAGAGAATGCCTCATGGCATTAAGTCCACCCTTTGTATGATTTTTAATCTGTGCAATAAAGTCTAAATAAATAAATTCCTGGCTCTTTATATTGTCATTAGAATGTCACATTTATGTGGGCAAAGTTAAAAATCATTGCGACAGTTAACATAAATGACCTATAAAAACCTGTTTAACTCCTTTCAGCGATTTCCTCAAATTATAAATATGAATTGAATTCACCAACATTAACCGTCAAAACAACGTAGGTGTTCGCTTCCATTAGAAACTTTGAGGTTTCTTGTTTTAATGAAATTTCCTTTGACGAAATGACAAGAAAATTACTACAAGCATTTCTTATCCAAGTTTTTGATTGAATTAGTTTCACTTCTACTTAGCTTGCTGGTATATCTCGAGAAGAAAAACATATTTTTTAAAGGAATGCTGATTATAGGAAAATTAACTCTATACAGTGAGGGCTTTGATGGGTAACAAAGGTGATTGGAATTGCTCGAAGTATATTCATTTTCAGGGTTTCGTACCCCAAAAGGTAAAAAGAACCTTCATAAGATCACTTCGTTGCGGGATGTCAGGCTATCTCAAAATCAAAATCAAAATCATTTATTTTTGCAGGCCATTAAAAGCACTTTTACACGTACCAATTTTTTTTTGCCCAACCACTGCTTCGGGACAATTTGTGGGCTAGTGCCGAGAAGAAGCAGCGCAAGAAACTCGGTCACTGTTGTCAGCCTCTTTTAAAATTAATGTTTTTACAAGTTTTGGTGCGAGCTGAGCATCCACACATTTTTATCATTTATATAATCACTAACGGTGTAATAACCCTTTTTCATTCTTACCCATCTTAACATGTAATTAAAGTTCAAATACTGGCAGTTCAGCAAGGGATTGTGGTAATTTATTAAAAATACGAATATATTTTCCCATGATGGAACTTCCTACCTTGTGCAATCTGAAATTAGGAACGACAAGTTTATCTTTATGCCGCGTATGTATGTCATTTTTCTTGGAAAATAATGCAGATTTTTGCGAACAAACATAATAATTTCATAAATATATTGAGAAGCAACTGTAAGTAGGTATGTTAATTTCTTTAAAATGTTCTCTTAGAGAGTCTCGTGATCTAAGGTTATAAATAGCCCGAACAGCTCTCTTTTGCAATACAAAGATGGTCTGCAGCTGAGCCCCATAACAGTATTCTATATGACATTATACTGTGAAAATAGCTAAAATACACTACGCTTGCCGTTTCAACATCAGTCAATTGTCTTATCTTTCTCACAGCATAAGCGCTGAACTAAGTCTCCCTGACAAAGCCTCAATATGAGCACCCCATTGCAAACGGGAATCTAAAGTTATTCCTAAGAACGTAGTGGAATTTGTCGTATCTAGTTGTTCATCTTTTACAATAATATGTGTTGAGACCTCCCTTACATTAGGCATTGTAAATTTTATGCGTTTTGTTTTGTTTGCATTGAGCAAAAGATTGTTACTCGTAGTAATAAACCACTGCAATACAAGCGAGAGGGCATAATTGACATCGTCAAAAGATTCTTGACCCCTTTTAATTTTGTAAATTAACGATGTATCATCCGCAAATAACACTATCTTACATAGGTCTTTTGTAAAGTAAGGAAGGTCATTTATGTATATAAGAAACAGTCGTGGTCCTAATATTGATCCCTGTGGTACACGCATAGTTAGAGGCGATCCTGAAGACTTAGCTCCATTAATACATACTTTTTGCGTTCTACCTGTGAGATAAGAGTTTATTTAAATCTAAAGACTCGTTCGATACACCATAATGTCTCATTTTTTTCTGTAAAATTTGATGATCTATACAGTCGAAAGTTTTAGAGAGATCACAAAAGACACCTAAAGCATTTTGCTTATTCTCCCAAGCATCAAACACGTGTCTCGTTAAAATTAATATCAAAAACTCAGGTCTGCAATCCCTTGAAGCTGTGAAAAACAAACTTCTTACTTACTACGATACTCGCACGGGAATTGGAACCTAAAGGGTACTTTCCGTTAACCTAGAATCATGACATTTGGCAAGAAGCAAGTACTTTAGCACAAGTAAATAAAAAAATCCAAAAACTGTGAAGTACTTATTTTTTTTTTAACAAAACGGTAAACTTTTTATTTACATAACTACAAGTTGGTACATATACAACGGAGAGTAATTGAATTGCAGTATACTAAATGGATGGGTTGGCGTAGTCTAAAATGAGCCAGATAGATATTTTTAAGAAACCAAAACACAATATTTCGGACCTTTTCATTGAAAACAAAATCAGCAAAAATTTATAGGTAAGGAATTAGGGTCAACAGTGGGTAATCAGCACTTAAAGGGTAACGGTAGGTAGCTACTATGAATATAAACAAAGGGTAGTAGAGTAGGTGGGTATTCAAATTGCATCCATCCATCCAATCCATAAATAAAAAGAGGCAATCCAACTTTCAAGCATTGTGAAGGATCACGTCTAGAAAATAGACAGAATAAAAACCAGTGACCTAGTTTTACTTATTATATAACCATCCTTGCTCAGTAGAAATTATTTTATTATATGTATACGCTGTTGTGTTTAACTATGCGTCCAAAACGTCAACTTAGTTTCTTTTTTAAGGTTCCTTAGGCACCTCAAAAGTACGCATTGCCATCTGTCCATCTCTCTGTTTGTCTGCCTGTCTGTTAAGATTCTTTCTATCAAAAACGCGTGAAGGTTTCAAGTTGAAGTTAATCAAATACTCGTCTGAAATCCCTTAAAGCTTTAAAAAAATCAAACTTCTAAGTCGTCGAAATCAACATTTTGATATTTGCAAGGGAATCAAAACCTATTGGGTACTTACCATTGATCAAGCTAGAATCATAAAACTTGGCAGTACGCGTACTTATTCTTATTCAAATATAAGACATACACACACCCACACAGACATACACACACGCAGCCATACAGACATACACACCCACACCCACCTAGACACACAGATGTGCAGCGACAATCTATCATCAGTTTAATGTCTTTAATTTAAAAATACTGTAAAAAATATTTTGATAAGTACTCACGAGTCAGGCCTAGCCTTGTGTGGGAATTAAAACATGTTAATTTGACAAATAAATATTTCTATTAAATGCCATAAAACTCCAAGCAACCCTGCATTTGCTGCGCTCCTTGCCAGGTATTGGAATTTAATAAAAACTTAATGGGTATTTTCTTTATGAGTCCAGTTATGAGAACGGTGAGATAATATTACCTGTTTGCTCGAGGGATTATGTAAACTCAATTATGTTAGGTAACTTATTACTTATTCTGACTTAGCTAATAGCTAGGTACATAAATCGAGTATGATTTGTTGATAATGGTAGCGAATTAAATAATTATGTGGTAGATGACAATTTAATTGCCGTATACGAATTGAGAAGGACTTTTTTGTGTAAATGTGTAATATTATTACGCTGTCTCTTACGACCGCTCAGCAGCCAGTAAAGTCTCTTAAGGTGGATCGTTCTGTGTAGCCCGCAAAATAAAAAAAATATTACGTTTTAACGTTATGTTACGAATTACATTTGGTCAGTATCGATCGTAAACCAGACGTAAAAAAGGTTAAGACATTTTGAATTTCAAATTTTAGACTCAACTAATTATAAATAATAAAGGTAATGTCAACACGATTTTTTAAGAAAACAAGATAAATAAACGCAAAAAGTTATAATAGTTGTTGTGTGGATAATAATAAAAGAGTTATGCACTGCCATATCAACGATTTTACCTATTTTTTTTATTCGTGCTCCTTGCTTCTTAAGACCTTGCTTCTTGCCCAATTACATGATTGTAGGTCAACGAAAACGAAAATATTCTTTACCGATGGACAGATGGTCAACGGAATTATCATAAGGATCCACTTTCCTGTTAAATATTTGGAAAAAAACAAAAAAAAAGTAAATCGGCAAAACATTTTACGAAAAACTACTGACCCACTAGATATAGTTAACATAATTTCTTACAGCTATTCGTCTATTGCAGCAAAATAGGCATTTTACAGAACAAAGGCTGTACTTTCGCAAAAGTTATTGTATGAAGTGTTGTGGTGTCGGGTGCACGTCTTAACTCGCGATAACAACTGGTTGTTATGATAACAGGCGTAACTAGATAATCTTGTCCCGACATCACATTTCTCTTATAAAATTGCAGAGAGTGTTGAAAATATAGCATAGTCTGTTAACCTATTGCACGCTAGTGTAGCACAGCTAGGGTACTATGAACTATACGTTCATACCTATAATCCAAATAAATTGAACAAATTTTTGTTTAAGTTACAAAATATAAGCCATGTTTTGTACAATACTGGTTTTCATAATTTGACGAAGGCCTGACGCAACACAGGTAATTATGTAAATTGTTATTTATTTATTCGTATTAAACGAAATATTTATGGTAGATTGATCGTAGTTTGAAGAAATGGAACCAATCGCAAGGGGTTCGTTAAATACTGTGATTTATTTAAAAGAGCCTAGTGAACAAATTTTCTTTCTTTTAACTCACTTTAATAATCGTTTATTTCTGTGTTATGTGATACCTACTTACTATAGTAAAAACATACATTGATTCGCCATGAGCAACATAGCAATGCCTGGACGGACTCCGCTTAGAGGTTGCCCGCTGTATAATGAAAGGGTTAAGGGGTTAAAATTTGGAGTTGGTAAGACTGCTGTGCAGAATCTTAAACATGACCCATATGCTCACGTGTACTTTGTGCCCTAACATCTGCACGAGTATAGATTTGGATAGGCCAGCGTATTCTAAGTCTATGGGATAGGCCCCAAGCAACGCGGCAATAGAGGTCGTTAGTTTCTGGCCAGCGCCCATAATACCCATATAATCGGTCCATAATGAACTTTGATAAAAACTGAACTGACGCCCGTCTGGTGTAGTGGTTCGCGCTCCGGTCTACAAAGCCAGGGGTTGTGGGCTCGAAGCCCGCAAGGGGCAAATGTTCGTGTGATGAGTACGAACATTTGTTTCAAAATCATGGACGTTTACAAAAGTATTTAAGTATGTTTATCCGTTATTTAGTCGCTGTAGAACAAGCTTTGCTTAGTTTGGGGCTAGATAATTGGTGTGATTGTGAAAACAAATTATAAATTATAAAAACTAAGGTAATTTTAACCCTGTAGGTCACGACTATTAAGAAAGGGGAGAATCATTATGAATAGTCTATTGATATATATATATATATATATATATATATATATATATATATATATATATATATATATATATATATATATATATATATATATACGAGTAGAAGCACAACATACATTTTTATATAAAGTTTAATATACAGTGTCATACCAAAGCAGAGCAATGTAATACTCACTAAAGTATCAGTCCAGTGAACATAGACTGGCTTTTGACGCCGGCTTAGTTCGGCCGCTTCGCAGCTAACATGAAATAATAAAGGCCTCTGGTTTGATTTCGCTTTGACCATGTCACCGAGTAGATGCCGGCAGATTAGATTGGTTCAGTTCGGATGATTGATAGATATTTGAGATTCACCAGCAGTAAAATGTTGACACATTAACATACCCTAACCAAGAATCGATCCTGGGACCCTTTGCGTTGCCAATGACCAAGCCACAAGCATGGTACTACTAGTAACTATGCTACTACTAATAATAGTTAATTAATGTACCTATTTCTAATTAGTATGCCACACAATCTACTTATTTAAAAGTGTAACATTGAATAAATTTTAATAGTATAAAATTGTTACTTGATCAGAACAGTGACAGATGTCAAAAGTCCGTAACTCTTCGAAAACGCTACGCTCACGGAATCTTAAAATTGAAGAGAAATAAATAACTTTTGAATAAATTCACATCCAGTATTCATAAAGCCGATAACTGCGTTCACAAATAATTATTATTTTGATGGAGCTTTTGCGTGAAACATTTTTTGACGTCGAATGCCGGCGCGCCGCGATTTTGAAAGGATAGTGTATTTATCCTTTTTATATGGGGTGAAAATCAATGTTCACAAAATAAGTATTTTTTATTTTACTATGTTTTACATTTTTCAGAGCATAGTTTTTAGTGAAACATGTTTTGTTTAACTTTAGCAAAAAATACATGCACAATGAATTCCGCTCGAACAATCAAATCTGTCCAATTTAAACAATGTGTTTTAAAAGTAAACGCACTATGTTGCTCATAATCAGCTTCTAAATATTATAATAAATAGTCAAAATAAAAAGCCGGTAACGTCACGCCTTGCGACACTTTTTAACACGGCGTGACGTCACGTGCTCCCATTCCCAAACTGTGATGCGCTTTATCTTCGTCATTTTTTGTTTGATTGACAAAAGACAAAATATGGGGTCAATATTTTTTGATAATCTAACTGACGGACTAAATAGAATAATCTTTTTTTGACCCAGGAAACTAGCCTATTCTGAACAAAAAAAAAACTTTCTCGAAGTGCGTTGATTTAGCGGGATATGACATCGCTTCTGTAACGATGACACACTACATAAGTACTTTGCTACGAATGTGTGTAGTATCAGTATCGCTACGAGAACTTTTTTGCATCGTTGGGGCCAAATAATATTTCTAAGATCACCTACTTGTAATTCAACTCTCATAACGCCTTCTCAGAATAAGCCAACTACTCACTGCAGTCCATTTCTCACTATAATATCCCACATAGTTTATCATCTTTCGTATCTACTCCAGCTGACTTGGCCATAGTCAAGAAAGTTGTCTAGCCGTAAAAGATTTATATCTTCGCTGCGCGTACACAAGCCACAGTTTCTTTGATTTTGTTGAAGTGGTCGTTTAAATGAGGCTTAGAGCTACTTCGCTGGAGTTTTTGCTACGCCGGTGTGTATAAACCTTTGATTTTGCTATAAAATTTTAATGGAACTGAGCAGAAAGTTGCATGCGGAAGTTTTCCTTTGGTATGACATTGCGCGGAAAGCGTCCAGGAGTTTGTTTGGAATTCTCATACAGATTTATACTGGATGAGAAGTTTAATTCAGGAAATGTAATTTATACGCAATTATTATAACGTATATAGCTTTATTCTCGTGCCGCAGGAAATAGTCGCCTCTTACGACACACCGCCTGTTGGCGGTGGGGAATTGTATTTTTAACGGCCGTCCTCACACTGAACACAGCGTCTGCGTGCGAAATATTTAAAAAAACTGCGGGCTGGCCGCCTGCCAAGCGTGGCGAGTATTGGCAATCTGCCTCTTTTCGGGAAGGCCTATGTTCAGCAGTGGATGTCCTATGGCTGAAATGATGATAATGATGATGACATACATTTATTATGCGTAAAATTACTAACTAATTTGTAAAAACTATTTGTAAAACATTTTCTGTATTTGGCGTTGAACACGTGTATAAGATTATGGTTGGAACATTTATTTCCACCCAATGAAAATAAATCGTTTCGTAATGAGTAAAATCTTCTTTCTTCTGTTTTTCCACAATAAGTAAAACAACGCTGCCGAGCCACGGTAAACAAATTTGATCCGTAAAGCCTTTCAGGCCGTATGGTGGAGGCAATCGCATGGAATCCAATCGTTCTATTTATAAAAAAAAACAGACAAGTGCGAGTTGGCCTCGCGCACCTAGGGTTTCGTAACAGGTAGTTTATTTTTATTCATTTTGTGATTCTTGGCGTGATTTCGATTGATACTTGACTGTACTTATTAATCGCTTTTTAACAGACTTCAAAAAAGGAGGAGGTTCTCAATTCGTCGGAATCTTTTTTTATTTTATTTTTATATATATTCAGCAATCATTCGTTACTACGTTGACCGATTTCGATAATTATTTTTTTGTTTGGAAGGTAATACTTTCAGAATGGTCCCATATAAATTTGGTATTTCTTGCATGAGCCTTTTACAAGCAGAATTTAATATATATTTTAATTTATTGGCTTCTGCTCTTACGGAAAAACTTAATTGACTTGCAACAAAGTACCAAGTCTTATCAAAGAGGAATTTATTGCACAAAAGTGTGGATCCTTAAAAAGGCAAGAGACGAGATAATTTTGTGGAAATTCTCCATAAGTCTCAGTGAGAAGCGTCGGTTGCTACGACAACGGACCTGTTGATGCCGGCGCCCCTTAGGGTGGGTTTACATGGATCGTGGCACTTTAATTAAATGTCAGCTGTTCGTTAAAACGAGCATACTCCTGTTACGGATTGAAATAAGCTTTAACGTACTTCGTTAACTTAATGGCTGCGATAATTTTCCTTTTAATTATTCCGGGGTGTAAATCTACCTAGCTTATCGGGATGTCCAATTTCGGTTGCGCGAAAAGTTAACAACATTTACATTATAAAAGATTTCATTATTATTTACTTACTTATCGTTAGTTCATTTAATCGGCTTTAATCTTTTGACTGGTTTATAAAGAGAAATACTAGTTTCTAATTTTAATTGTCTATTGTGACAAAATTAAACTTTACAGAATACTGACTCGGCTCTCTAAATAAAAAATAAAAAAAGCGGTAAAATGTTTAAGGCGAGTGAGAAAAAGATAGACAGGTTATAAATATAATTTTGACATTCACAATGAAATTTTAATGACTAACTGGAATTTCGCTTTGATTGGTTTAATTTTTTTAAAATGATGCCAAACGTTGCTATTGCCTAAAAATGTTTCATCATCCTCATTATTTGCCTGCCCTGTTCCCAGGTCATCTGGGGTCAGCTCAGTAAGTCTGTCTCTTCCATGCAATCCGGTCACTCGTCATTGAGTCATTCACTTCTCAGCCATATTGCTTATCACACATCTCTTCCACACATCTCTCCATCCATCTCTTCCTAGGTCATCTACCTCTCCACACATAAATACTATGAGTTATTTCACTTTCTTCGTTACGTGTCCCTCTTTCCTTCTCATCACATGTCCATACCAAGACATGCCCAAATAATTATTGTTAATAATAATTTATTACAGAAGTTGTAGATGTTTATTACAGAAGTTGTAGAAGTTGTAGATGTTACATATAATATTTTGTGTAATAAATTATTTATTACCATTTCAATAATTTTGACATTCTATAATGATGTTTTTAATTTTGCAACATACTAGGCAAAGATCTAGAAACGTAATTTTTTTGACACTTCTTTGCTTATATTTTGAATCTCTAATATGGAATCCGAATAAATTTACTATAATTCTAAAAAGATGGACCGTAGAAAAATAAATAAACTTGCACATAATTGAGACACATAAGTTCACGCTTTTAAGGGAAACGTGTTTCCAGTACATTTTTTCTTTTCGTCGCATTAAATATTAAGGAGCGCAAACGAATATTTACGAGCAACTCCTCGCTGGCATCGTCGAGTTTCTATTTACAAAGAGACACTTATCGAACTTATCGAAAGACAGTCAAGGGTGTGCAAATAGACCGGTGTATTGGGAAATATGTTTGTATTTGAGCTCAAGTAGGTATTGATTATTTTTTATTCAATAACTAGCTGTCCCGGCAAATATCGTACCTCTGTATGCATTTTTTTTTTGGTGAATTTTCCGCTGATTTGATAGTTATTCTGTTTCGGGGCGAATAGAAATTTATCAAGCTAAAGATCTTAAGCATCGGTCATGCTGTTCTTGATTTATCAAGGATGTACTTAACTAACCAGACATTGTTTTGTATATAGAGAATAAATGTTGAGGTCTTCTGCAAATCTTAAATTTGGTCCACAAAGTTAAACCACTTCTTGCACCTCTCGAGTTTTGGGATCTGCTTTGTGACTCCAAAATAAAAATAATATATTCAAAGTTTTATCTTATTAGCTTCAAATATATTTAGACAAAATTGTTTACTTTGTAGTTACCTAACTATTTAAATAAAATATGAATAGGTATCATTAAACCTATTAACCATATAACTGGCTTTTAGGTTTTAGCTTCAAAATTAAGAATTCGTATACAAAATGGAAGCTGACAAATATTTTTTGTATGTATTTGATACGAGTATTATTAGCATTCGGTAAAATAAGATTCTTGATTTTTTATAATCTGTTTTTTTAATTATTAATTTCGAATTATAGAAACTTTATCAAATCAGCCTTTGGCACCTTTGGTTAATCACAACTACAATATTATATTGGTGGAACATGAGCATACAGAAATGTAGGACGAAATTACTAAAATTCACCCCCATGACACGCGCTTTTTTGGCAAAATGTTAGGATTAGTTGATCCATGCCAGATTTGTGTTGGTGCAACAAGACAAATATTTAACCAGGTATTCATTATTAGTACGGTATTAACTATACTGGATTATATACTATACCCAAATTCTGAATTAAATATTTCTAAATATTTGGCTTACTTACATCAAAATTTATGAAGTTACGTATGAGTAGAAAATACAAATCACAGTCTTCGGATAAAATACTACCCATATACCGAAATATTGATTTCTATTTTGTGCCTACATTCCAAATATTTTGGTCAGTTTTGACAGGTTTCTTATTAGTATCGATCGTTTTTGTTTACATGGAAGAAGAGGCTTACTGAACTTATCGAAAGACAATCAGGGGAGTGCAAATAACCGGTGGATTGAAATGTATGTTTGTGGGGAACAGTTTAAGCGACTTTTGGGTATCGCGATTGCTGACTTATTGCCGTCTGCCAACTCCGATTGAGTTTATTTGTTTGTTTGTATTTATACCAGCGGAAATCCAACAAAATACTATAGAGTTTGTGTTTTATGTATCGGGAGTTTTATACAGGGATGATAGGAGATAGGAATTAAGTAGACGCCGAAAGTTTCCTTCTGCGAGATTTATGAAAACACATTTATGCGTTGATTTTGTTAGAAGAAAAAATAGATGCCTAATTATTTTTAAAAGTCATAGAACAAACGTTGTTTACTATGATCTTAGGATATGTAGTTACAAGGTATTCTTGATTTACGGGAGACCCTGTTTAATTAAAATTTTGAAATAATAGTTTACAATGCCGCTAAATGTTTTTTAACATAAAAAAACTACCATCACACCTGTCAATAGTGTGTGAAGTAATAAAAAGAAAAAAGAAGTAAATTCCAAATTTTTCAGTTTTATTCGTGTAAATCAGACTATATCCACATAAATACTATTGTCAAGAGACAAAATAGCTCGGCTTATTTTACTTCTGCTCCTCTCACTAGAATCAATCACTCTTGGACTGTCCCCATTCTTATTTGCTTGCTTTAGTATGCTTTGGTATACACCTGCTGCCGCGGAGACGACAGCAGGTTATGTGGGAGTCCTTGACCAGTGGCGGCGCTTCTCACCGCCCCTCAATAAGTACCCACTAAAACCTCCGCGTGTTCCACCATGCCGCTATTAGCGGGACTCCGTCATTTCGTCCCCATCCTGAAACCGCTCCTAGCCTTAACGATCTCCATAGCCGAGACGCGAGCATGCCGGACTTGGTGTCGCTATCTCTTAGCTTCCGGGTTCGATTCCCGGTCGGTCAATGTAGAAAACATAACTTTCTGTATTGTCTCGGGTCTGGGTGTCGTGATACCATCGTTGTTTCTGATTTTTGTAACAAGTGCTTTGGCAACTTACCATAGGATCAGAGTAATATATGTGATGTTGTCCAATATTTCTTTCTAAAAAAAAATCTGTTCCAATGAATCTGTTCCAACCTTAAGATAGCACGAACAACTTAGATAAGAAACTACGTCATTCGCTGTTAGCAGTTGATACCCTTTAACCTCCCATCAGACCGCTGCTCGCGTGGTAGCAGTAGTTAAGCGGGTTGATTAGTTGAACCATTAAGTGAGCTATTAAAGAGGCTAGTCGGACTGCAGGACGTTATTAGACTGACAAAGATTAAGCGGTCGTGGACAAAATGACACAGGGCAACGTCTACTCTACCTGTGCTATGCCTGATTAGTACCTACCGTAAATTGCATGCAAATGATGAAAAGTTTCGTTAGGGCGTTTGGTATGAACTACAAAGCCAAGTAGTTGCAGGTTCGAATCCTGCAAGAGGCAAAGTTTGTGTAATTAGCACGAGCATTTTGAATTACCCGCAACTGGTTTTATAGCCCGGATCGCAAACCACTAGACCTTGAATGTTTGTTAGAGCCATTTTGATAATTTTAAACTGTCGTTACAAAAACCAAACCTTTTTGCTGTAGTAAAACAAATATCTATGTCTATAATAATATTATAAAGCTGACGAGTTTGTTTGTTTGGTAGAACGTGCTAATCTCAGGAACTACGGGTTCAAATAAAAATATTTTTGGGTTTGATAGTCTATTTAAATATCGAGGAAGTTTTCAGGCTATATAACATTACGCTACGACCAAAAGCGGAGCTGAGTTTCAATGAAAATACGGGAAAAAAATATTCCTTTTCAGAGCTTCCGTTGCGTGCGCTGCGTAAACGGTTAAAGTTACGCTAAAATCATGTATGATGGAATGTTCGAGTTTTAAAAGTTCTAAAAAAGTTATTTTTAACATCAGTTTTACGATAACAAGAGGCACATTAGTCGATCGCCAGGTCTATAAAAAAGCATTGACATTTTTAAATCTCCTTATTCTCTCTCAATGGTTGCCATGAAATCGAACGTGTGTATAATTCACAAGAGCGTACGGGTTTGCCCTGCTAGGGAGTTAAGACAAAAATAACATGAATGAAATGGGCTGGATTGACGCAGGCGGCCGATTCTCACGCATAGAGATAATGGTGACGATTTGTCAGTACCAATTTATAAACTGGACGAAACTCTCTTTCAGTCACTAAAAAGCGACAAATAGATTTCAGTCTCCATTTAGAAATATCGTTTGACAGTCATTAGACAAATTTTAAGAGTTCTTTAGTTTTTAAATTTTGTTTCATCATCATCATCATCATATTAGGTACATAAATACAAAAAAACTTGATTTCGAATTTTACTATCAAGAATTTCAAAATACCGAATCTCTAAATTCCGAACGAATTAAAATTCCGAAAATGATAATTCCTATTTATCCTAATTCCTATTTTTAAAATATCAAAATCTTGAAACTCCTAACGTTTATAATTCCGAATTTCAAAATGGCAAGTTTCATTAGATCGAACTGTTTAAAATTCCGACTTTTTAATTATCCGACCTATCAATAATACGAATTCCAATTATAAAAAACTACGAATAATTAAATACGGCCAATAGTTGGCAAAGTATTAGTTTTTGTTTGTAGTATAATGTTTCAAATAAATATTAATAGCATAGCGCTTTAGTGATATAATTTTTTTTTCTTATCACTTAGCGTGCCTCTTACCAAATTATAGACCGGAAAATACAACCAATGAATATATCTAATGAACGATTCATATAATCTTACATTAAATAATTTCATTTAAGATAACAATTGATAACTTTGAATACTCACTTAAAATAACAATTAAAAGTTATAAAGCTCATTTAATGTACAATTAGTTTCATTTATTTAAATTCCCTAAAAACGCAAGCAAGAATTATTGTACAGGCAATTTCAGGCAAGTGTACGCGTTACTACACCATAAATAGTTTCTGTACGGTTTACAATGACAAACTTTTCGAACAAGAATTAGAATCTAGCGCTCGCCGGCCGCTCGCTCCGCTCGCTCGGCTTCACGCTTTATGTGGTCACTGTTCTAACCTAACCTAGCCCAGTCGATCTTTTTGACAAGTTTTGACTTAATAAATGAAATAATAAATAACGCCTCGTAAGAGTGAACTAACATTTTCGGAATATGTGTTAGTAATGTAGTGATAATTGGAATACTGTTGTTGGGTTAATGATACGAAGGTGTTTAAATTTTGCGTACTTGTGGTAATCAGAAAACTCAAATTTAATTAAATTAATGATTTAATTTGGAATTAAATCTTTCGGAAAATTAGGGTTTTACCCATCATATTGGCCTATTTCAGTCCACTGCTGGACGTAAGCCTCTCCCTAAGAGCGCCAAAGACTACTTACATAAAGTCCAAATTTAGTTAACTTCCTTCTAGATTTTACTACTCAAATACAGCCACTTTTTCTATCGAACTAACATCGGAATAAAAAAAAAAGAAATCCTCTTCATACAAACTGATGTCAGGGAAGGGTGTAGGGGAAAGCGATTTTTTTTCCGATTTCGATGTTTTTCCCGTAGAAAAAGTTGCTGTTATTTAAAAAGTAGAATTTAGAAGAAAGTTAACTAAATTTGGACCTTGTATTTGGACCATTTTGGACCACATGCAAAAAGTGTTTAAAAGCTATATTATTAATATTAATATATTATTATTGTTAATATAGCTGTTAAACACTTTTATAATAATTATTATTTACGTTTTATGTATACCACTTGACTGTGTATGCAAACATTTATATTTTTTCTTAGTACGTAACGATTGTCTTTAATAATGGGTTGGCGATACGTAGTGCAGATTATAGGAACCCATCGGACGCAGGTGGCTTGCCGCCATTTTGGTAATCTATGGGGTTATATCTAATATCGGGCGGCCTTGCCTGATGAATGATGAATTTATGGTTAACATCCATATTCCACAGAGCTATAATTTTAAAATTGCCTTCATAATATTTAAACAAGTTGCAACAGGATCAACGCAGTTTGAGAAAGTTTTTCGTTCAAAATTGGCTGGTAACTGAATTTTTTTCACTATTGAAATACATTCAGTGACAGTTTATTTTTTCTGATTTTACTCTTCGACTTCTACAAGACTGAAAATAAAATGCATTTGCTAGTATATTAAAAACTAGCTTCTGCTCGTGACTTCGTGTGCGGAATTAAGTCATAGATGAATTCATCCCACACCTACCGCCCTCCATCACAAAACTGGCAAAAAAATATTCTTTGTGTTAGGCTTGATCAATATACAGGGTGTCCTTTAACTTAAGGATTATCTTGGAACCTCATATTCTACTATCATAGTAAACAGCTTTTGTTCTATGTTCACTTTTGTCCTATGTAAATTGGAATTCTAATGCTTCAAAAATTTGTCTCCAAAAAAAAAAAAGGTTTCATAACAGTCTCAGGAAAAAAGCTGCAGTTTCTTACAAAAGTTCAATACATATATACTATTGAAAACATAGTTCAAGAAAATGTACGGATAATATTCCAACACAGTTGAGAAAGACTCCGTAAACTTTTATTTTTCATTCAAAAGCATTCGTATGTTTGAACAAGTACTGCAAAAGTATAAACTGAAGGTATAACATTTTTATTGAAAATCTTAACACGATACCTAACCAAAATTATTTCAATATTGTTTTGTTTTTCTGTATAAAGTTAAACATAAAACAACACATATAAGGTACTGTTTAGAGTGCATGGTAGGCCACAGACCTAATTAAGTGATAAGCCGCAAATGCCTTAATATGGTTTCAGTGTTACTTTATCATTGGTAATAAGTAAGATGTGCTCGTAAACACCATGGATTAGTTTGATACGATCCACAGTTTACGACCACTCGACAATTTGTGGGTGTCTTTATCGCACTCATAAGGAAGAAAAAAGAGGGTAGAGCAGAAATCTGAGATGAAATTGCACACTCGGTTTTATCGAGAATATCAAGAGTTGGGAAAATTAGACGCGTCAAAGATGGGAATAAAATTTCAGGCAATTATTATTATACGTATTGGTGTTTTCGAAAGAACTGACAAATAAAAGAGACGAATTATTATGCGCTTAGCGAAGGTAAAGTTTATTTAAAGTTTATTTTATTACGCTATAAACTTTTTGGTTAGGTTATGTTTTTTTTTTATGTTGACCCCATATAAAAGTTGTTGTATTTAAATAGCTAAATCATTCTTTAAGAAATTTCATGTATTTGAAGTTACACGCTGTATGAATACAATCTAGTAACGCTCGTACATTGGATACGTCACAAATATGTCGATAATACTATCTAATATCGCTATTCGCTATGTTGTAGTATTGGGTTATTAATAGTTTTTAGTTATCGAAAGTCGTAATCTACCCGCATAGACTACTTAATTCATCTGTGATCAGGTGCTTGCATCAGTGCTAAAATATCGATCCCAAATTAATTATTTCTAATGTTTGTGCCCGTAAAACTTTGACTAAGTAGAACGTAGTAAATACTATCGTAGTGCAGATGGAATTATTATTCACCTTTTATTAAAGAAACGAAATATCTTTTAGAAAACAGGCACAAAATATGTGATTAAAACAATCAGATTAATGCAGTGAATCCTAAATTTGTAATATGAAACTATTTCATTTAATTTTATTTGGAAACCAAGCAGTATGAAAAAGTAATGACAGATTAATTAAAAACCTAAAACCATCACCGCCATTATTTCATTACTGCAATAAAATAATATATTACAGTCAAATGTGGAAGAAAGAAACGAGAGTAAAGGAGCAGTATTAAAAAGTATTGATTAGCTGTGGCGTTTCGAAGGCGAATCTGAATTGATTCGAATAAAACTGCCTAATCTAGAGATTCCCAGCTGGGCTAAAAATGCTAAAATGAGACGCGCTCCACGAAAAATTAAAGCAATCAGACTTGATAGCCTCTGGAAACTCAATTTAGCGCTTATTTAGTCTGTGGTTCGTGTTTGCCAGGAGTTATGATACATTTACACAGCCCATAATGTAAAGTGCTCTTTACCACATGCACTTTGCAATCACATTAATAAAATTATGTTCTGTGCAACAGCTGAATGATGCGGGGAAAATAATGAATGTATAACGTAATTGTACAATGGAGTGTGTTTGGTAATGTATTTAAAGTAAGAAATCAATGAACCGACACACGGACAGCAATTATTTTAGCGTTGATCGAGTGCAGAGACCCGAAATCAGAAACGAAAAATATATACATGTATTATGGTAATATAAAGGTTGCTGTAAAAACGTTAACACCTTTATATGATCATAAAAATACCTACACAAAAAAGAGTGGAACATGCGAACATATGCGTTCGCATGTTTTTAAATATTCCTTTTTCCCATTTCGGAGAAAAATATTTTTTGGATTATCCACACTAAACGAGATCATATGAAAAATAAATCTTTAGGTGGCATGAAAAACTGACGGAGGCATACTTAAATTCGGAATTCAGGCCGTAATGCAAGTACCCGGCATTTTATACGAGAAAAATAAAACTCGTACACTAATGCTATTCCATACGCAGCCTACGGGTTTCTGCATGACTTATCTCAGATAATGACAGCCTGAATGCGGCTGAAGTATGTTTGCATTCAAAAAGTATATGTAATTTACTATAGACAAGTTAAATTAATAGCTAGTTGCACCTAACTACGAGTAATAAGAATGCATAGGTTTTTAAAATGTGGTTAAAGAAAAAAGTGAAGATTACTGAGTTTACCGATAAAAATTCGATTTGATTCGCCTTGAACGCAACATGTTCTGGATGCGATTCCCGGTTTGGGCTAATCCAGCTTTTCTGTAAAGGCTTGGGTTTCATATGCTGGGAGCATGGGTAAGAGACTATCCTTTACCCTAATTGTATGGTACCTCGTAACACAACTTGTAATTTTGAAACCATAATAATTAATGTGTTGATTGGTGCAATTTTTTTTATCTATGAAGTTCACTGCAATACTTAAATACTTAGTTTGTTGCACCGTTTCTTCTCATCACCAGCCGATATGTAGTCCCGAAGTGGTGGTAGGGTAAAGCTATAGTTTTGAGACATTTAAAGGGCCGGATACTGAATAAATGATTATTATGACTATTAATACATTTTATACATTTACGAATCTGACAGATCCTCTGTTGAGTTGAAAAGTTTGTTGGTCATCGTTCTGAAAACATCCGGCAGCCTAATTATAAGCTCTTAGGCTCAGACTACATGCATCCGGAATTTTCCAGAATCCCAAACAATACGGATTGAATCCGGGCTTGTCCGGAGCCGTTTTGTAAGGAGTTCTGAAAAATTCCGATTGCATGTAGGCCGAGCCTTAAAAAAATATTACTTCAACATCATTTTGTTTTTTCCATACTGAGAATGATGTAGAGACGACACTGCCTAAGTATTATGGTTACGGTAGGCCCCTGGCCTTTCTTACAAAGTAGTCGCGATGTAAATATGGTTGGTACTCAGTCCGATACTTGTAGTGATGGATTGCTGGTCACACCGCTCTAATGGCACTATAGGCGGTATAAAGGCCGCCCTAACGATGTTCCACGCGCGTTTACGTTTCTACGTGACTTATCCCGGGTAATGGCGGCCGAACTGTTTAGGCGGCGTAATGCGATTCAGCCTAATAAGGGTCGAGTAATTGTACCGTATGTTTTGATTTGGGAAACGTTTTTTGTATTGCTTACAATGTTACTTCGAAATACTTTAGGAATGTTTTATTGGCTTACACAAGTGATTGCTTTTCATGTTGAGTTTAAAATTTTTGATTAATTCTGCAGCAACGTCGGGTTTTTTATTTTTATTTGTTTTTTCTGTCTATTCATGAGAGTTTTTTTTAGGTCGGCCATGGCTAGCCTTTTCCTGGCTCCCTAGGAAACAGGGATTTCAAATGTATTATTTTCCATATGAAAATCTGAAAAATATTGTGATGGGATCCCTTATTAGTGCGGGTTTCAGCAAAGAAGCAGTGTTGACTTTTAAGCTTCAAAGTACATTAAAGCTGTAGGAAATTGGGTGGCGTAGATGGTGTTATGGCTTAAATCTTTCCATAAAGCTTGCTCTTTTTCTGTGTACTTCTAGGAGCTCGATTCCCGTCAGATAATATTTACTACAACTACAAAAATCGGGGTCGGCACGATATTGTACTCTATGGACAGATAGCAAAGTAAAAAAAAGTTAGCTACGACGTATTGTTATGTCAAAATTAAAGCTAGAGGTGTTTCTGCTAAATTATTTTGTTTTTATCTGTTAATTTTCAAGACCTGAAATAAGAAACGGCTAGAACTGAAGTGAGCCAGACGGATTATAACTGATCTCTTTAATCAAATTACGCTTTACAAAGGTTGTCGTCGTTTTTTAATCCTCACTAAGTCGATTAGCAGCAAAGCTGGCAGATGACAACTTGAAACGGTAGATCATTTGGAAGGAAATATTCCAGAAACGTCTCTGGTAAACACAGGACGAGGACGCAGTAATAGGTAGGGAAATAAAAACGGCTGGGGGAACAAATTTTTCTTCCTTATTAGACGAAGAATCTGATGAAATAGTATTTCTAAAATTCTGTCTGTCCCATATTATCGTATGTTTAAGCCCATTCCCTAATTATTGTTGCAGTTTCCTCTTATGTTATAAAGGTCGCAATTAAAGTCTATTATTTTACGATTTCTTAAATGTGTTTAATGGCTAAAGGCATTTTCTACCAGTAAGCTAGTATGTAGTTATATTTTAAGAGTTCTGATGAACTAGCCTGATATAAATGAATGTGACTGAATTATTAATAATTAAATATTAAAAGTATCACCAAAATTTTTGTTAGTTATAGCTAGATTCATCTTAGTTTTGGTTGAGTCTAGTTTATAAGAGATGCATCTATGAAATCATTTGTGATTACTCAAAGGTTCTGGGTTCAAATCCTAGCGCAGATATAAAGTTGTAACCATTTTAAAGTCTTGGATGTTTGGGTTTGTCATTGGTGTTTATGTCGATTCGGTCGGTATTTTTTTTTCATTTTCATAATTAATTTACTTTCTTTGAATTTTATTTTAATAGGTACTTAAATACATTTCTAAATAAACGTTCATTTAGAATTGTGACTAGTAAACTCTACAAACAATTCTCAATAATCGATTTTGCCCTCTAGGTATACTTGTATACTGCCCATAAACGATAAAAGTAACGTATTCTTGTAGCTCCTAATGTAGGACACGTATGCAGAACATTATAATTATACTATACAGATAGATCTAAATGAAAATTGATGTTTTTATTTTCTTTTTACTACTTCCTTTCAGAGCTCAAAGCAAATATGCAGGCGCTTTTTAATTATGTCGTAAAATATTACCACAACTTCTGTTTACGTTGCCGAGTCATTTAAATGAAAAGGCTTTTGCAATATATTTATTGATACAGTAGCTTTATCGACACGATTGAAGTAGTAGCATGGTGATTTGACTTGAACACAATGGGTCCTGGGTTTAATTTTCAGTTCGGGTCAATTGAAAAATTAAATAAATAAATATTTCACAACATCACACACATTGCTCTGACCCTATGGTAAGTAGCTTAAGCATTTGTGTTATAGAAATCAGAAACAACGACGGTATCACAACACTCATACACAGGACAATTTGAAAAATCTATTTTACTACATAGACCAACTAGGAATCGAACCCGGGACCTAAGAGATAGCGACACCAAGTCCGGTATGCTCGCATCTTGGCTAAGGAGGTCGTCAAAAAAAATTAAATGTTTTAAAATGCCTCGGGTCTGGGTGTGCTGAGTGCTGGGAGACGTCTCAAGCAACATTGATTGTACCTCGTAACAGAATGGTACCCATATTACTTCGAGACCACGACAATCGGTGTTTTGTCTTGCATATTTCAAAGTTTATTTGATTATAGATATTAATCTGATTACAATAATCAAGGCCAGTTTCACCACTCGCTGATAAGTTCTAGATAACCTATCTGGAACTTTTTTGCCAGCTAATTGTATGGGTTATCTGTCAAAACAAGTGCCAGATAGGTCATCTGGAACTTAAAATCAAGCGGTGAAAATGGCCCTAAATTGTGTTTTAATGCAATTACATTTGTTTGGTAGCGTACCTGATACCTCATAATACAAGTATATTATTTCTTTTCATCGAGACCATGACATTAGTATGTTATCTAGCCACTGATCATATTCTGTATATATTAGGCTACACTATGATTTTTTGTATTGACCTAGCTCGTATAATTTTCTTTTGACATACGTTTTTATCGGAGGATTTCTGACGCGAGTACGAACACCTGCACCTGGTCGTTAGCTGGCTAGTGCACACTTATTTATTTGTTTGTTACAGTAAAATAAAAATCCCGAAAACACCAAGAAATGTCTTTGGTTGTTCTCGAACACCGTGTTTACAGTAATCGGTCTAGTGTAGCGTGCGAACCCGTCATATTTCAGAAGGCGCTATGCTATAACTTTGGATTACATAACTGATTAGCGAGACAGAATTCCCGAAATTTTAAAATGTTTCAGCCTTCTAACTTTGATAAAAGTTTTGAAACTTGGAAGTTGGGTAAATAACTTTAAAACTGTTTTGTTAAACTGCTAGTCAAAACATTATTTCAGTAGGAATACTTAGTAGAAATTAGTTTTTACGGCTCATTAGATATTTAAAATACCTAATTATGATTGAAAAAGGGGAAACTAAAGCTTTTAAAATTATTATTGCATTAGTTTTGCATTGGTTTAGTACTAACAATCTTTTGCTTGATGCAAACAAAACAAATGCATAAAATTTACAATGCCTAATTTAAGGGAGGTCTCAACGCATATTATTGTAAAAGATGAACAACTAGATACGACAAATTCCACTACGTTCTTAGGAATAACTTTAGATTCCCGTTTGCAATGGGGTGCTCATATTGAGGCTTTGTCAGGGAGACTTAGTTCAGCCGCTTATGCTGTGAGAAAGATAAGACAATTGACTGATGTTGAAACGGCAAGATTAGTGTATTTTAGCTATTTTCACAGTATAATGTCATATGGAATACTGTTATGGGGCTCAGCTGCAGATATTGAAACCATCTTTGTACTGCAAAAGAGAGCTGTTCGGGCTATTTATAACCTTAGACCACGAGACTCTCTAAGAAAACTATTTAAAGAAATTAACATACTTACAGTTGCTTCTCAATATATTTATGATAATATTATGTATGTTCGCAAAAATCTGCAATTATTTTCCAAGAAAAATGACATACATAAGTATAATACGCGGCATAAAGATAAACTTGTCGTTCCAAATTTCAGATTGCACAAGGTAGGAAGTTCATTCATGGGAAAATGTATTCGTATTTTTAATAAATTACCACAATCCCTTGCTAAACTGCCAGTATTTGAACTTAAATTACATGTTAAGATGATTTAAATGAAAAAGGGTTATTACACCGTTAGTAATTATTTAAATGATAAAAATGTGTGGATTTAAAACTGCTTAGCTCGCACCAAAACTTTTTTATTTGACGACCGTCTGGTGAAGTGGTTCGCGCTCCGGGCTACCAAGCCAGCGGTTGTGGGTTGGAATCCCGCAAGGGACCAATGTTTATGTGATGTGCACGACCATTTAAGCATTTGTACCTGAGTCATGGATGTTTAAAAGTATTTAAGCATGTTTATCCGTTATCTAGTCGCCATATTACAAGCATAGCTTAGTTTGGGACTAGATAATTGGTATGATTGTGCAAAAATGTATTATTATTATTTCTATGAGATCAACGAAAATCATCATCATCTCATCATCGAAAACAAAAATCAAAATCTAACTTCTAAATACAAAAATGAATTTCTATTTACCTTGCTCATCGCATCACGTATGAACGGATATAAGTATCAATTTCGCTAATTCACTTTTTGTTGTAATAATTATGTCATGGGAAGGTTCTAACAAAAAAAAAAGAAAGTTGCGCAGAAAATTAAAGACGATGCGAACTAAGTCGCGGGCAAAAGCTAGTTCATTATAAATGCCTTTTAAGTACAAATAAATTATTTGTCAGTCAAGTAATTCTTAAAGATACAATACAATGTCAAACCACATCACAAACACGTTTAACTCAAAAACAACAAGGTATAATGAACGCTTAAAATAATTTCGATTTACATTTGCAAATTCGGGCTCACCTAAAACGGAATTTGCATAGAATTGATTTGGCTCACCGATTTGTGTAATTCAAGTAATAAGGAAACGGGGACACGAAACAAGGAGATCAAAAATTAATTTAATAAATTGGTTCAGGAGGGTCAGAGTAACGGTATTATACGTTAAAGCCGCGACCGTGATACACTTGGTTGACATTTCACAAATTTTGATGTTATGTTTTCTTAATTTGAAGTATTAATCCAAACTTTTTAATCGGGTTTAATTTCTGGTCGGTCAATGTAGAAAAATATTTTTTCTATATTGTCTCGGGTCTGGGTGTTGTGGTACCGTCGTTGATTCTAATTTCTGTAACACAAGTGCTTTGGCTACTTACCGTAGGATCAGAGCAATGTATGTGATGTTGTTCAATATCTCAATATCTCAGATAATTACAAGTGAAAACATGTAATTGGTGTACAGTCGTATAGGGAATTGGTAATGTAAGAGACGTATCACTGTATGTTTTCCGAATAAAATAAAATAAATATAAAAAAACTAAAACTACATAAATAAACTCAGTGTAAGCAAATCTTTCTTTGTTTTTATATTAGTATTCAATATGTTTTTGTAGGAAATTAGTTTTAGTCTCAATTTTGATTAACTGACCATTTACCCTTTTCAAAATCAAATCTTATTTTAAAATTCTTGTTATTCACCTAGCCTAGTATCATTTGTAGGTGTATATGAAACCAATGGTGCATTCGCCATTCATTGTTTAAGGTGTCAGAGCTCAGGTTTTATTGGGGTTCTGACTTTTGACAACTGGAGTCGTAGAACGCTCGTAAAATGCCCGGTTCCGGCTAGGCGTCGCGTCGTCATGACGATCACTCCAATACAAATCCGAATCACACTGCCTTACCCGAGTCGTTGCGATGGGAATGATTGTAGGGTGCGAATAGCTCTGTCGTCGTATAGAGTTTAGGAGCTATAAACTGATTTTATTTTCTTTTAGATTACTTTCTTGGGTGGTTTTGCAATTAACTGACAGAAAAAGAATTGTACAGAGATTTAATGATAGATAGGTAGTTATGACTTTGTAAGATCGATAAAGTGTGGTTTCAGATGATTTAAATATCATTTTTTACATTTAGTCTCAAGTTTAAATAATGCTTTAAGGTAAGCCTTTAAATAATGCTTAACAAAACTTTGTATTCATAAACGCTATTAGAGCTAATCAACAGATTAAGCTGTTACAGAAAATACATATCTCATCATCATCATCATTGAAGCCATAGGACATCTACTGCTGAACATAGTCCTCCCCCATAGTGACTTTCAGATTGGCCGGTTGGAAGCGGCCCACATCCAGCGGCTTCCTGCAACCTTTACCAGGTCGTCTGTCCACCTTGTAGGTGAACGTCCTACTCTGCGCTTGCAGGTACGTGGCCGCCGTACGCCTCCATTCCAGAACCTTTCTGCCCCATCGGCCGTCATTTCTACGTGCATGTGCCCCGCCCACTGCCACTTCAGCTTGCTAATCCATTGGGTTATGTTAGCGAAATACATATCTGATAGAAGTAAATTAACAAAATGTCCATTAAACAGCTGACAGAGTTTTAAATGTATTGTAAAAAATCTCAAACATAGTTTTTAAATTATACATTCGGCAAGAATAACGCGCAATCATCCAAATTTCATCCAAAAAAATGCTACCAAAAATATTATGTAACAAAGCAACATTTAAGTAGCGTTTATCAATACAAAAAAGTGTAATTACATATTAAAGCTTAAGTTGTTACTTAGCTAAGTAGTGCTTAACGAATTGATTAGCAGCTTTGTATTAATAATGCTGTAAGTAACTAATAAAGTAAAGTGTTCCTATATTTATCCCACTGCAGGGCACAGGCCTCACTAATACTTAGTTTATTAATTGAAATCACCAGAGATTGAAAATACGCGTTTCTGAAAGTGTCAGTGATTGATATAGATACGCTGATGTATATCTATACTTTTAGCTGTTACGGGCTGATTTATTCACCATTCAAAGAGCTCTCCTTAAAATGTTTTTTTTTTTGCCTTTACGTGTCGCTTGGTGGGTAGCCTTTACTCTTTTCATGGCAGAAAATCAATTTAAATCATTTTACACAAACATGGTACATAGTAACAGTGCTCTGTCTTTTATCAGAACCGTCTGGCCTAGTAGCTCGCTTTCCGGATTACAAAACTATCGGTCGTGGGTTCGAGGGCGGGCTCGCAAGGGTAAATGTCTATGTGATCAGCACGAGCATTTTTTCCTAAGTCGTGGATGGTTATAAATTTTAATGTATTTATTTAATGTAGTACCTATCGACTGTGCCTTAATTATTGTAATTGGTGTATAACCATTATAATTACTGTTAAAATAAATAAATAAATATTTGACGACCTCCGTAGCCGAGATGCGAGCATACCGGACTTGTGTCGCTATCTCTGAGGTTCCGAGTTCGATTCCCGGTCTGGGTGTTGTGGTACCGTCGTTGTTTCTGATTTCTGTAACACAAGTGCTTTGACTACTTACCACAGGATCAGAGCAATGTGATGTTGTCCAATATTTTATTTGTTACTTTAAAAGTAAATGTTTACCCGTTACCTATCTAGTCGCCACAGTAAAAGCTTGGGTCTGATGGATGTGATGTGTGATGGATGTGATGTTGATAAAAAAGGAAAAATTAGGGGGTTGTCATCCAAAAAACTAGTTTTTTAACATTTTTCCGTTTTTGTTTTACCGTAAAAACCTATATATTGTAAACCAATCTTGTGTAAGTCGGGCTATGTTCTAACACAAACACGGCAGTTTTTAGCTTTTATTACAAGTCTTACTTGCACTTGGTCTGTATTTACTGTTATTAAAATAGTATACAATGGTAACATGTAACAATAGTAACATAAGTTCTAGCTGCGAAAAAGTATGTTTTGATAATGAATTAAAATGGGTTCTTCCTCTTCATCCCCAAAGGATTGGCGTAGGATAAATTGCTGTCAGTCTCAAAAATAGGGTTAAATTCTGTTTACCATAATAACTTTTACGGACGGGGATGGAAAGTTATGGAAATGTCAGCCTGCCTAGCATGAGCACTAAAACATATGATATGATATGATATAGCGATATATTGACACCAACTGTAAAAATATGATAGTTACGTGTATAATCACCGTGCAGGTTACGGTACATATTATGATCGCTGTTTCGATAAAAAATCAAAATGGCGGCTATATTCATGATATTTTTACAGTTGGTGTCGATATATCGCTATATCATATCATATCATATCGTGTTTTAGTAGTCATGCTAGGCAGGCTGGTCTTGTGTGTGAAGGAGTTCGTTAACGCTTAAGTTTGTTTAAACGTAGTAACCGACATATTGGTGCCTTCTTTAGAGTTTTTTTTTTACTGGCGGTTCATTATACAGGGCGTCCCATAACTAAAGGATAACCTTGTAACTATATATTCTATACATTCCAATGAACAACTTTTGTAAGACAACAGCATGTCAACCTACCACAAAACGTCAAATTTTGTCAATTGATATTGATCTCTACATCTCGGACTTAAAGTTGAAAATTGGTTCAATGACCTTTATCTTTTTGGGTAGGTTGACCTGCCGTTGTCTGTACTGTGACTTTTAAAAATATGCACATAATTTTCAAGTTTTCTATGAATTCAATCGGCTGTTTGGTATTTTTTTTATGGAAAAACGATAAATTTTCATAAAAATTTGCAAGCCATAGAACAAAAGTTATTCACAATAATGTATAGAACATAGTTTATCTTTGAGTTACGGGACATTTTGTATATAGGGTGGTTTTGTATGATTTTTTAAAAATCTGTACAAACAAATAAGAAGTCTATAAAATCACATTCTCCTGCTTAAACGTAATAACTATTTCGTTAGGACCACAGTTGTAATCTCAAAAAAAAAGCACTTCCGCTCACAAATCGTCACAGCTGTATAGTAGAATGTTTTTTTTAAGTAACTTACATAACCAATTACAACAGTATTGTTTTATGTAAAACTCTATAAAAAAAGAAAAAAAAGACAAAGTAATACTACTTTGAGAGATGGTTAACCACCTCCAGAGAGTTCCAAACACCTCCGTCTACTTAAATCAATTCGTTCTAACTCGTTTTGTGCCGTAAGAAGCCGAAGTGCTGAAAACCGACATTGAAGGTAAAACAATAATCATAAATAAATATTGGATAACATTACAAACATTGCTATGATCCTAATAAAGTAGCCAAATCACTTGTGTTATAGAAATGAGAAACAACGACGGTACCACAATACCTACCTAGACCCGAGAAAATATAGAAAAGTTCGTTTTCTACATCAATCAGACCGGGAAATCCGTTTTACTTTACAAAGTCATTCACAACCTCTTCGATGCCCCTTCACTTCTGCATAAATTATCAGTCAGAGTGCCCCGTGGACAGGAGCGTCGATGTCGTAAGAAAGATTTGTTTTGTATCCACAAATGTAAAACATTATACTGTAAGAACATGTTCATAAGGCGTGCCTGCGAACTTTACAACAATAGCGACCAGTTGTCCAACATTGATATATTCTGCTGCAAAATAGGTTCGATTAAGAAGGCCTTTGATGCCTAACCGTCTCATTGTTAAACTCGTTTTATACTCGGAATAACTTTACCTCAAGATTATTTTACCGATAATAGATTTGAAATGTTATAAAAATTTAAAAATGTTTAACTATGTTTCCTGATCTTTTTGTACTCAATGATATTATAGCTTCATAATATATATCATAAAATCAAAACAAGGCTCTTGATTTAGGTATGTACTTAATTGTAAAAATAAAGAAAACTATAGGTCTGTTTTTTTTAACAATGTTAGATATAAATACTGAAATAAACATGTATGCCCGTTTGTTTTTTTTTCCAATAAATAAAATAAATAAATCAACCCGGGACCTCAGAGATAGAGGCCAAGTCCGGCGTGCTCGCCTTCCGGGTATGCAACTGATATTAAATTAAACGATCTATATCAATTTTAACATAGATCGTTTGGTCCTTTCAATATAGAACTATCAACACATATCAACATAAATATTTGACTCTACGTTCTCTAATACTTAATGATTCATGACTTTTTACAACATATCAACGAAAAAATGATTTATTTAGAACATTACTACTTTGGAATCAATTAAAATATATTTTTTATTTGATCTCAATCAAAATTCTAATAACACAAAAATAAACATTAAAATCTAATAATAAAAATATAAAACAAAAAGTAGAAATTATGATAATTATAATTCCCCACCATTCACTATTTGCTGCACCGCCTGTATTTCTCAGTTTGATTACTGATTGACTGGTAGATAATGCTTCTTGGCATTAAGTCCGCCATTTGTACAATTATTAAATTAATATTTTTAAATGCAATAAGTGCAATAAATTATAAATAAATAAAAAAATTAAAAAAAATTCACCATTTTACCACTACAGAGTTTATAAAAAAACTCTTCTCTAAGCGCCATGTACTTCGGTCCTGTGTAGACCGCATCCAGTTAATTCCAGCGGTTACCGTAATATCACCCTCCCATCTAGTGGGAGAACTTCAGCGACTTCTTTTCCCATTCGCGGCTATCATCCGGTCAAGGACTTGCTCCACGTCTAGCCCACTGCCATTCAGTGTCGTTATCCGCTTGGTAACGTCGTGTGTGACATTAGTTCATTGAGGTATTTTAGTTTTGACGATATCGCTGATTCGGATTCTTAGCATAGAGTGGTCCATCTTTGCTTTAAAAATATTGTCTTTTTTTGAGCGCCCTTGTTTATTTCCGTAAGTCATTATAACAATGCTGTACTGGACTTATAAGTATCAGTTTCACAATAAAAGCCAGGGTTGGGAGAACCTGGTGAAATGTAACACAGGATTGCAAAATCTTTTTGGTACCAGTTTCTCACACAAATATTGTTTTGCATGAAAAACAATATTTAAGCCCTTGTTAGCTTATTTGTGTGAAAAAAAAAAGTTTACAGTATTTTTTTCAATGTAGACGATATCTCATTGTAATGTAGGTTCCATTAGAAATTTGAAATTAGTACGTGTAGGTAGTATAATTATCAGTGTTATTTCGGTATTAAAACCATTAAAGGTACAGGTAGGTATTTAAGATACGAAATATAAATTATAGCTTTTAAAATTAGCAAAATCGAAATGCGTGAGCAGGCAAAATTAACCTTTGCCATAGATAAGTCAAGATCTTTTGATGTCACTTCTGTGTCATATGGAAATATAATTTTGATGGAAAGGTGGAAACCTTTCCATCAAAACTTTAATATGCCAACGAGCATACATTGAAAATAATGGCAACATCACATAAACATGCTCAACTTTTACGTAAAATGAAAACAAACAAGATTATTTCGGGGCATTTCCATCATAATCCACGTCATGAATATGAAGGGTCCTTTAAGCAGAGCTTTGGTTCCGTATATTCGGTAATATCGTTTGACGCATCACAAAATTGAGTTTACCCCCAATGTTTCATCTAAGTTAGATTTTTTCTTTCTTACCTTAATATTCAATTTAAACCTTAATACCAATATGATTAAGTACATTTTACCGTGTCCCAGATCGTACAAAGCTTCACGCGAGAACTCAACAGGTAGATAAAGTACCTACTAAAACAAATCTTCGAGCGTTGGACGGGTACCGAACGCTCCATTGTGTCGGGCTAAGCTGCTGTTGGCAACTTGTACAGATTTACACATTTTGAAAATTTTGCTCGTCGAGTTAAAACTTTAGTTCGGTTTTTGGTGCTAGTTTAAAACGCCTTTTGGTGACTAGAGCTGCATAATAGCAATTAAATAATAAATAAATATTGGACAACATCACATACATTTCTCTGATCCTATAGTATATAGTACAGTGGTAGTAGTAGTATAGTGGTAGTAGTAGTAGTAGTAGCCAAAGCACTTGTGTTACAGAAATCAGAAACAACGACGGTACCACCCAGACCCGAGATAATATAGAAAAGTTATTTTTCTACATTGAGCCGACCGGGAATCGAACCCGAAACCTCAGAGATAGCGACACCAAGTCCGGTATGCTCGCCTCTCGGCTACGGAGGTCATCAAATTGCGCCGTGTTTGTGAGACGTGAACAGGCAGCTGTCATTTTACTTGAGCGTATGCAATCCACAGTTTTTTTAAAAAACAAACTCCATACAGAAAAAAAAAGATTAAAGTAACACTCTTTTAAAAGCCCTAACATGAGCTAGCCTCCTAGTCAATCTGATAGGATGCATCCATACTAAAGTTATCAATGTTATAGTAACGTTGTCTGTAACGCTTTCTCAACAAAGCCAATAAACAATTTGGCAATTGAACTTTAGGAAAGGATTTAATGCGACTTTTTTCTACTAATACTGTACTAACAATTTTAAACTAAAATAGAGAAAAAAGGGGTTGTCATACAAAAAAAAACTTATATTGTAAACCAATCTTGTGTAAGTCGGGTCAACGTTCCCAAACACAAACGCGGCAGTCTTAAGCTTTTAGTGCGAGTCTTATTTGCACTTGCTTTGCATTTACTGTTATAAAAACTGTACGTACATATGAACCAATAAACACATTTCATTACAATTCAATTACCACCCGACCGTCTAAAATTAATTAACTTTAGTAAAATACAAATCATACATCTAAAACGGACACAATTACACAAAGCGTGCGACAAGCAATTAGTTTATTATGAAGATAGAGTTATTAAATTCTAAATTAGAGTTCCGTGCCTGTGACATCATTGTTAACATTATGTAAACTTCTAATTTGATACCTCCATTGAAATATTATACTTGCTAATGTGCCGTCTAGGTCCTATGTTAATACAGCAGGTAAATTTAATGGTTGCCGCGATCAATTAAAGGCTGTTATGTTATTGTTTATTAATAAATTAAATACATATTTGCTTGAAAACACATCAAATGCCATAGTCTCGAAGTAAGGAATTAACATCCTTGTGTTATGAGCTACCAGCACACCCAGGCTCAAACCAAATTAAAAAAGATCATTTTCTGAATTGTCCCGAATCGAGAACCAACCATGGGACCCTTAGCATACAATGCGAATTACTGCGCCACTACACCAAACGGGTCGTTGTCGTTGACGTTGATATGGGTTACCTTTACACCTACTCTATTATTAGGAAAAGATCGCTATTAGCGATAAGACCGCCTAAATTGTACATCTTTCCGTAAAAATCATGTGTAATTTACTTGTATGGTGTGCAATAGACCTATCTACTTGAAAATCATGCTAATACCTATTATAAATGAGAAAAAACAAATATAGTTACTCATCATCATCATAATCATTTCAGCCCAAGACGTGCACTGCTGAATACGTAGGTATACGTAGGTCACACTATAAGTTTTGCGTAACTTAAAAAAACAACATGTTATAACCAAAATTTATATGATCGGACTAACTTACCTAGTGACGTCCGATCCTCAATTATGTGAAGTAATCTCGTCCTCATTGTGTACAATGTAGTACGCACTTTTTGCTACTGCACTGATTACAATCTTCAAAGTTAGGCGCGTGCATGAACGCGTCAATAAACTAAAAAATAAATAACCGGAACGTGCCCGCACCGTCACCTGTCAATGTCATCTGTCACCTGTCAATGTCATTATTTCAAAGGATAAAACTGGACACAACTTTCAAAAAGAAGGGAAACTAAGTAGTATGTAGGTATTTATAGCATATAATCTTTTTTGTACTTTAAGGATTGATAAATACATACTAACTGGGTCGGGCTGGGGATAGGATGAGGACGAGATTACTTCACATAATTGAGGATCGGACGTCACTAGGTAAGTTAGTCCGATCATATAAATTATGTTCCATAATCTCGTCCTCATTGTGTACAATGTAGATGTTCAAAGAGGAAAGTTGTGTCGACAAAGCAATATAAACATTTATTATGATCATTTATATGATTTGCTAAAGTCTTCGCACATGATAAAACTTTATTTTATTAACTATCTATTGGTAGATGCTTAATTCAAGTTTTATCTAACAAGGATATAGTTGTTTGATAAATTCATTGGAATTAATCAACCAACCCTGTATATCGATACAACCCTGTATATCGATACAACCCTGTATATCGATACAACCCTGTATATCGATACAATCCTGTATGATGATACACCTTGTGTGATGATACACCCTGTATGATGATACACCCTGTATGATAATACAACCCTGTATGATGATATAACCCCGTATGCTAATACAACCATGTATATTGATACAGTCCCATCCCATTTGATGACACAAACCTGTACCTATTTTATACCATACAGGTGGGCCAAAAAATGTGTAGGAATTCTATAAAATCGAAAATAGCAAATTTTACTTAAATTGCAATTCTCTTTTATTTTTGTTAAAACTGTAAGTCTTTATGAATTTATAGATTTGCTGGGACTGAGACTGATAATCCACCTGTTGTACACTTTTAAGTTTGTGCAATAAAGTTTTAAATAAATACCCCGCGCTATTAAGTAGGTATATTCTTTACGAATAAACTAGAGATCACGCAAACGAAATCGCGGGGCAACAGCTAGTTTAATAAGTTGTCATGGAAATGGAGCCAATGCTTTGAACTATTAATATCCGTCTCATTTATCCAGTAGTATGTAGTACATACTTAGTATATGGTTACCTAACAAGGTAAATTTATCGATGTGCAAGTAGGTAGTTAAGCTAGTATTTCTTCTGAAAAGACTTATTTTATTTTATATAATAAGAAAATCTAGTAACCTTTTAAGTTATCATTGTCTGTAATACAATTTTTTATGCAAATAAATTAGTCTTAGGTATTCTTAATAACTCCTGTTCAAGGTGTAGTTCCAAAGTAAAGGAAACTAAAAAAAAAAATATGGATGTTTACTATCGCAAATTTTTCATTAATTATATGTTATAAATAAGGAAATTATATACAAATACTACTAGTATTGTTCCAGTAGGGATCCTATTTTGTTGACAATAGTTTCAACATTATTTTACTGAGAAAGATTGATTTTTACTCATCTTCTTAGAAAACCGTTATATGTGTTACACTTGTATGGCTGGAAATCAGTATGAGTATTTCCTGCACTTTATGTGTGGATCCCTGGTAGGGGATATTAATAAGTTAATGAAACAGTCTGAATACTTATTTATAAAAAGATTCAATGACTGGTCAATTCTTGTAAGCTAATAAAAAATAATAATTAAATAAGTAATAATTTACCAATACATCACATCGGATAAGATAGAAAGTTTACTCCGGCTCAAAATACTTGTAGCAGCCTTACAGCCTTAGTCCAATAACAAGGTAAGGCATCATTTATTGCCTGCATTGCCACTGATCAATGCCTCTATCGTCTCATCAATTTTTTTTTTTTTTTTTTCATTTTGAAATTTTCTGTCATTGTTTATCATCTCCATTTTTGCTTTACATGGTAATTTAATATCTAATAAAACTATTTATACATAGACTTACATAGGTACTTGACAATCTTCAATTATAATTGTAAGATTCATGCCTTAATTTAAATAATAATTTTAAGTCAGTGAGTATATTTTTTATGAAGTTTATAGTTTCATGAATACAATTTTAATTTTTTTTTTTTTAATTATGTTTTAATAAATCATATTTTATTATAATCATCTATTTAAATATGAACCTTTGTTATCCACCTGGGATAATTCAGTTTATTTACTATCTTTAGTATCTTGATAATTTAATGATTGGATGATTATTTATCTTTGTCTTCAATTTTTGGTATCAAACATTTTCACAAATAATAAAATGTCTAGAAATATATGGTTTATAACAAAAATATATTAAAAATATATTTAGGTCAGATTTGAAAATTCAAGTTATCATTGGAAGTTTGTGTCTAGTTGTGATTTCACTTACTTTTCCAAAGGTAGCAGGTACCTACTTAAAAATTAAAATTATTGGTTTTCGACCTTATGACAAGTACATAAGGATCAATTATGGTGCGACATTTTTGCCTGTAAATAAAGCTGCATAAATCTTTCCATGGGTTTTTACTGACTGAAAATATTGGAATATAACATACAGTTACAGTTAAAAAAGTTTTTAATTATGGTAATTTTTATCTTGTTGATAACAAGGAGAATTATTTTTCCATTTCTGTAACAGTGATCTTCACTCACATTATTTGTAAGTAACACTCATCTTGAGTGTGTCTTTATTTCACTTGATGAAGACTAGAAATAATCTAACTAGCCATGGCGATCAGCTAGAATAATAACCTTAAGTCAGTAACAGTGTTAAATTTTAATTGCTTTCATAGATTATTATAGAATCTTGAGAATTAAGCTTGATACTATGAGAATTTAAGGTTTACCCGGTTGTAACCAGATCTAATATTATAAGTTACACAAATGGGATACCATATCAGTTGTATAGGAACATACAGGGAGTCTCCAAACAGGGAGTCAACTTCCCTGTATTATGAGGTACAAGACAATGTATCTCGCCAGGGTCATTCGACCAGAGTATCGAACCTGGGACCTTTTACGTTAAGGCACTTCACGAATCAAGTGGACTAATGATCTTTAAGTCACAGATATCAATTAGCAATGTCAAGTAATGTTTATTTATTTATTTAAGCTTTTTAGTAAAATATATAAGAAAAATAAAAAAAAACTTAATATGGTCATAACTACATGAACTATTGGAGTAAACAGGTTGTTTTCTATGGTATGCTTTATAAAGTCTTGCCCTCTTGGGCCAACATCAAGAAGTATCTCAATTACTTGTGGTAAAAAACTTGTGAAAATCCACGCCGAGATAAACCATAATTTGTAAAAGCGCTATTTATCATTGACTTGTATGTATATAAATGGGGCAGAATAAGACAAGCAGATCTGAGACCAACAGATTGTCTTGGTACCATTAATGGTTGCCAAAGGCCCAATTTGATAGTAACAACTGATGAAATTATTAAAAACTTAAAATCTTTATAAAAAGACTGAAATTGTCTAGGTAAGTATATGACTTGTTTACACAAGACTCAGAATTCCTTAAGCCTTCAATATCAGCAGGCAAAGGAGCTTCTTTCATAGCCTCCTTAGAGTCAAAGTGTTAAGTGTAAATTACTAAGACGGAGGGCATTACCTCATGGTCTCGGTACCCATATTCTCCCTCCTCTCTTTTTTTTTTCTTCAGTGGCATTCGAAGATATGTATCGTCTTGATACTTTTGTGTTCGACTATATTTTCAACTTCAATTAATGAAGTCGGTCTCTGGTCAACCTTATAAGATTTGCAGACCCGCAATATTATAACAAAAATTTTAAGCCACAGGCTAACCCCTCGTGAAAGCAAGTGGAAGTGTTATAATTCTGCTGCGAGACAGAAAAGAGGAATAATTGTTCTCTCGGTACATATGATGCGCTAGAAGAATTTTATAATATTAATAACTTACCTTATGCTATTACAGATCCTTTGTAGTATATTTCTGGTGTAACATTGTATCGGTCTCATGGTCAACTCTTCATGAAGACTAGAGCCATAATGTTACGTCTCAGGAGGAATCCCTCGAGGAGACGCTTCAGACTGAACAAAAACCCACTGGCCACTCCATCGTAAAGGCCAGTGCTTCTGTACAGAGCAGTTTCTGTGGAGTCATTCGGAGACATGACAGACAACTAGAATGAACATATTGATCACCAACGGCCAACCTCCCGTGAAGGCTCCGATGTCATTCATTCTGAGACATGAGAGACAACTAGAATGAACTTAATGATCACCACGGCCAACCTCCCGTGAAAGCTCCGATGTCATTCATTCTATCTCGTTTGCGGGCTGAAGAATAACGCAACTCTGTCACACACACTCCTTGTTTTCATGATTAATTTCTGGCTGATTATGTTGTTGGAGTGGAGGCCACGTCTCGGCGAACGTAGTGTAGGACACTTCTCAACTCGATGGGCCGACGAACTCGGGAATATGGCTAGATACATTTGTATCAAAGCAGGAGATCGTACTCCTTGGCGCTCTTTGCGGCCTTCCCGTACGTCCAGCAGTGGGCTGTAATAGGCTGAGATGATGGTGATGGTGATGATATTATAAATATAATAACACTAAAGTTAGTGTGCTGTGGTGGTGATAGAAATCGTAGTAATCGTAATAATTGAGCCGAGGTATCGGTCCAACAATTTCACAAATTCAACTGACAAGTTTTGTTTTCCAGCCACCATACTTTTACACAAACATCACCGTATTTTCTTCTTGGTTTTTTGCATTTGTATGTAAGCTGTAAATCACTAATTAGTTTAAAAACTAATTTATTCTAAATATTTATGTCTTCAGTGCTGTGTACAAAAAAGTACAATGACATTGACAGGTGACAGATGACATTGACAGGTGACGGTGCGGGCACGTTCCGGTTATTTATTTTTTAGTTTATTGACGCGTTCATGCACGCGCCTAACTTTGAAGATTGTAATCAGTGCAGTAGCAAAAAGTGCGTACTACATTGTACACAATGAGGACGAGATTATGGAACATAATATTATGTTTATGGCTTTTCAAAATACTGTCCTTTACATTTTAAACATTTTTTCATGCGATCCAACCATTTTTCAAAATAGGAGGACCACAGATCTGAAGGCATGTTTTCTACGTGCTGATTGAACGGTATCACTGCCTCTTCGGAGTTGGTAAAAGTAAAACCTCTCATCAAATCTTTGATTTTGGGGAAAATACAGAAATCACAGGGTGCTAGGTCGGGGCTATGCGCAGGATGGGTGACGAGTTGTAGCGTTTTTCGGAAGCTAAAAATGATGTAGGAGAACGCGGCTTTGAGGTCGTCTTTCGCGAACTTTTCCCTGGGTAAACAAATGGTAGAATACCACTCGGCATTAACACTCTTTTGATCTCAAGTGGAATTGTACAGATGGGACCCGTAGCTGAAAAAAAGAAACGCGATCATTTTTTTACCAACGTTTCTCGCCTGCCTCACTTTTGTTGGCCTGTTCTCATTTTCAAACACCCATTCACAAGATTGGTGTTTTTTTTCGGGTTCAAAACAATAAATCCACGTTTCGTCTCCTGTGACAATGTCATAAACAGCATTAGAATGTCCGTGGTCGTACTTCAGTAGCATCTGTGAGCACCATTCTACGCGAGCCCGCTTCTGCTCCGCTGTCAGTTCATGAGGGATCCAACGACAGCAAAGTTTCTGAACTTTCAATTCTTAGTGTAAAATTTTCTGAATTTGTCTCATACCAATCCCCAATAGTCCTCAAATTGTCTCATAGGTAATCCGCAGGTTTTCTTCAATTAGCCGCTTAACAGTATTAACTTAACAGTATAGTAGCCACATTATTTTCGTTGACGGCAGTTGAAGGCCGCCCTTCACGAAATTCGTCATGTAAAGAAACTCAACCTCTCTCAAATTCAGCAAACCATCGCCTCACGGTGCTCAAACAAGGTGCTTCTCTCCCAAAAGCATTTTGAAGACGAGCGGCACAGTCTTGCAGAGAGAGAGAACTTTTAAAATCATAAAAATCATCGCTCTAAAATCTTTTCGACTTAACTCCATTTTCGTTGCGTACGTAGAACTTTGATGTGTGATAAAAAAAAATTGACAAATCGTTTCCCGCCAATTGTTTTTTTTTATTACTAAGAAGGTTGCAACGTTTAAAAAAATATAACATTCGAAATTCAAATAGTTCCGATTAGCTAGAAGTGCAAAACTTTTAGTGTGCCCCATGTAGTTACTCATTTACGCATATAAATGGCTGAACAAAAGTTACTGAAATTCGGCACTAATTGATATTGATCTAGCCTGACATAACATATAGGACAATTTAATCGTACTTTTTCTGTACTAATGTTTAGTCACTGGCCTTACAACACCCCTCCACCAATATGCACTAAGCCCGCGTGGTGGAGTGGCCCAAATCACCTCGCTTTTTTACTAGTCATTAATACGTTGTAAGGCATTGTAAAACCATAGTTTGAAAAAGCGTGTAAAGTGAGCCTTATTTTAATCTTTATTTAAGTGACGCACATTCTGGTTTTCCTAATCGCGCGCATGCTCTACCGCTAACGAGACATTAATTTAACGGCGAGCAAATACTTCTGCTGACAATTTATACGTACTAACTCTGTCTAGTTAAATGTGACCGTTGGTAGTACGAACTAAGAGTGAGTTTTATTTAAATTGCAAATGACTCGTCCTCTCGGCAAACTTAACGATTTACATGTGCCTGGTATTATATTTGAGACTACGAACGATTCATTTTAATTGTCAATGTTTTTTAATAAACTTGGATAAATTAACGTTTACAGTTTTATTTGTTTTATTGATTACATAATATCATAAAAAGCGGTTTTCTTTTTGATAAGCTTATTTAACAATTGAAACTAAAGAATTTACTATAATAAAAAGACACTGTAATAAACAATCAAAAATTTTTCGCTGATGATGTTTTATGTACTTTAACTACCTTCATTTAAGAACTAAAAAAAAACAAAAGTAAAAATGTGCGTGCCAATCAACAGCAGAAATTATTTAAATAAGTTTGTGTGGAAATTAATATCTCAGAGACGCTACCCTTTGTAGCATTTTTTATTTCTTACGGCTTAGAAAAGTTAATTTCTCTCTGAAGAAGCTGTCACTCCCGAGGCCGACATCCGCTTTTGTATTTTATTCTTATAATGAAAAATTCTTTGTTTTACGAAATGTATATAAACAAATTTGACGACCTCCATATCCGAGAGGCGAGCATACCGGACTTGGTGTCGCTATCTCTGATCTTCCGGGTTCGATTCCCGGTTGGTCAATGTAGAAAAATAACTTTCTAGATTGTTCGTCGTTGTTTTTGATTTCTGTAACACAAGTGCTTTAGCTACTTATCATAAGAAAAAAAATATATACACAGGCTTGCCGGAGCTAGGATCGTGGTTAATATCTCAGCTAGAAACGCTTTAGTCGCGTTTCTCGGTGGGAACATTAAGAAGTATTAGGTCCATAACATATGAAATTGCCGATACTCAATACTAGCTACTTTAATATCAAATAATTTGTGTTTGATTAGGTATTCCAAAGTACGGACCAGGCACCGCTAACGAACGAACAACGGTGCGTTTTTGGTTTCAATGTTTCCGCTTGAAAATTTCGATTTACACAATGAGCCTCGTGGACGACCTGATAATCAAGTGAATAAAGAAGAATTGAAGGCGATAGTGGAAGCGGATCCATCTCAAACCACTTCTGAATTAGCAGCAGCCTTCGGCGTAAGTAACAAAACGATACTTATACATTTGCGCAAAATCGGAAAAGTCAAAACCCTCGAAAAGTGGGTATACCGTACGAATTGACTGAAGCAAACCAACAAACACGCGTCGCTTGCTGCGTTTCTTTGCTCAATCGTCACAATAATGAGGGGATTTTGAACCGTATCATGACTTTTGATGAGAAATGGATCCTGTGCGACAATCGGAAGCTATCATCACAATGGCTTAACCTTGGAGAACCAGCAAAACCTTGCTCTAAGCGAAAACTGACCAAAAAGAAGATTCTGGTTAGTGTTTGGTGGAACAGTACTGGTGTTATCCACTACAGCTTCTTGAGATCAGGCGACGTTCGTAATCGTTTATTACTGCAGACTTGTATTGCCGCCAATTGCAAACAATGATGAAAAAGCTTACCATTAAACAACCGAGTCTGGTGAATTGCTCTAGCCCACTGCTCCTTCGGGATAACGCTAGAGCACACACTACACATCAAACGGTCGCCAAGTTAGAGGAGCTGTGACTGAAACTTTTGCGTCACCCATCATACTTTCCAGATCTTGCCCCAACCTTTTTTCAAAATTTAGATAACTTTTTACAAGGAAAAAAAAAACAAATCAAAGCAGTCAAAACCGTCTTTAAACAGTTCATAGACTTGCTCCCAGGATTTTTTTTCCAAAGGGATGAAAGATCTGCCTATACAACGGCGGAAGTGAATCGATAACAACGGCGCATACTTCGATTAATTAAATAATAATTTTATTAAAAAAAGTTGATTTACTTTTTTGATACTAAACGGCAATTTCATTTGTAAGGCCCTAATATGTACTTATACATACAGGCTGGCAAACAATTTTGTTAGTGGCGTAATTAAGGAATCCAAGGTAGGCCTGGCAAGCCTGATTTATCTATAACATGTTATTTTCGAGTTCTTAGCATAGACTAAAAACCTATATAAAAAAGAGGAGGCATAAGACCAGCGGTGGACTGAAGATGTAATTGATAAATTTGATTATTAAGTATCAAAATATAGCTACAGGGTACGTAAAATCTTTATAATACCGTATAAGATGTATTTGCGAGTTACAGCGCGATAGAAAATTGAGATTTGCATCAAAGCGATTTGCTGGTACACCTATTAGGGTTAAGTATATAATGGGCTTAATTAGGGTTCAAATATGCATCCAATCTAAGTATTATTATTTATAAATCAATTAAAATTTTTTAATAAAAATATTTATAAAAAAACTTTTTTAATAAACCTTAAGCTTAAAACTACCCGTTTTTTAATTACTACACAAATTGTTATATGATGAAATTAATAAAAATAAATCTGTAACCACCCTGAACTAATAATTGTATTTAATATTATCAGTGATGAATTAACATCTCATTAACGGGGTCACGCATGTCGTCATTACGAGCTCACCGTAAGCGACTCACGTAGCCAATAACATTAATTAATGAATATCGAACGTAAATTAATATTACACAAAGGAGAGCAAACAATACTGACAATACGGCGCAAATAATAGGCATTATTAAAGTAACAAGATTGAATTATTATTAGTCAGGGTCATAACCAAAATTCTAAACATTACCAATGTAGTGTTTTTTCTAAGTCAAACTCTTTACAGAGAAATCCAGCCATGAAGTGCGAAACGGACGTCCACTGTCCACGTCCTGTGGATTCTGTACAAACTTATAAATAGTTCGAAGTTAGTTTTTATTGTTATGTAACTACATCGATTTTTGGACCTTTTCTTTACTTGTGCTATAAGACATTATTGTTTCTTGACAAGTTTCATGATTCAAGGTCAATGCAAAGTACCCTTATATCAAAATTGAGGCATAACCCGCCGTTCATTCTGTTGATTTACAAAGTTAATTATTTTATTTATTTCAAATGGATACCAGACAACGATGTGATCAAATAAGGTTCCCTTATTTCCGTATAAAATACAGAACCCTAAAGACAAAATAATTTTGAATTACGAGGTTAATGTTTAGGCCTGATAAGGCCGAGGAAAATAGTTAATCAGAAGGTCTTACGTTTTAATTTACGGTTAAACAAAATTTATTATACGTTTTAATACATGGCGACTGAAGCCTTCGCTCAATAACGAAACCAATTGAATTTTATATACGTGACTAGCTAAAATGAAAAGATAAACTTTAGTCCCCATCCGATAACCCACTTGATAGGCTTACAAATAAAACCGATTCCCGTTAATGTTAATACTCTTTCTATTTTCCCACACATTAATCCGCTTAGGCAATTTATAAAATGGGTGGAATCAACGGTCTTGTACCTAGGTAGGTACTTATACATATAAAACTGAATAGCAGGTACACGACCGCGATATGTATTGATGACAATATTCGAGCTAAAATAATTGCTAGGTGGTAGGTACAACATTATGGATTTTATAATACTGTTACATTTTAAATAAACATTTAGTAATTAGACATAAACATAAAAATGAAATTTAATTGTAACTATCATTTTCTTAAAATTAAACACTGAATAAGTAAGTATACAATTAGATAGGTGTAATATAAAGATTTATTAAATAAGATACGTTTATTTCACATTGATTATTTACACAATGTCATTGCTAGGATAAACCGGTCGCCATGACAATGTCAGTATATGACACGCCTCCTCCGCTATTCTAGCTGAGGGATGCCGTTCGCTGCTAGCATCTGGTCCAGGTGTCGAGTCCAAGTTAGGCCGCTGTCTGTCTGGACTTCGTAGTGCAGTCGTCCCATGCGGCGCGTCACAGTCGCGAACTCCCATCTGCGGTGTGCACTGGAGTAACTCCTGACCTGAACTCTATCTCCTAGATCGAATTGCCGTATAGTAGTAGAATTGGCGTTATGAGGTAAAGATGCAGGCAGTTTCCGAAACATTGTATGAAATTGTGTCCTAACCTCCCGACCAAACATTAACTCATACGGAGATCGACCGTTGATGCCTGGAGTATATCTTAGACGGCGTATGATTTTTATCACCTTATCAGTTAGACTGCCTCTCTCCCCCTCCATAGAGCGGAGGGCTCTTTTGATGGTTTGTACAAACCGTTCTGCCAGGCCGTTGGTCGCTGGGTGGTAAGGCGCAGTGGTCCTATGTACTGTGCTACAATCTGATAAAAAGTCCTTAAATTCTTGTGAAGTGAACTGTCGGCCGTTGTCTGATATTAAGGTATAAGGCATACCAAATGTACTAAATAATTCTTTCAGTTTGTAAATGCACCATGAACTCGTTGTTGTTTTAGTTGGGAAAATATCGACTCATTTTGTGTAAGCATCTACCACGATAAATAAATGATGGCCCATCATCGGGCCTGCAAAATCCACATGGATTCTTTGCCACGGCCCGCTCGGCTCTTCCCAGTGGTGAAGTGGTGCTTGTGGTGGCGCATTTTGTTGAAGGCGGCATGCTCTGCAAGACTTCACCTTGGTTTCAATGTCTCGGTCAATGTTTTTCCAATATATATAGCTCCTGGCCAGTAATTTCATTTTAAGAATCCCAATGTGTCCTGCATGCAGTTCATCGAGTACCTGGGTCTGTAATGATTTTGGTATGACGATTCGGGTTCCTTTCATAATGCAGTCATCTTGCAGGGTGAGTTCATTATCGTTAAATCCATAGAGTTTTACCGAACGACCTGTTCTCAGTGCTTGTAGTAATGTGTTTAACTCTAGATCTTTGCTTGTTTCTTGAGCTATGATTTCTGGTCTTACTTGTAGTTGATTTATCTGTCGTATCTGAAATGCGGCGTGTTGGTCTACTGACTTTTCTTTAGTTCTCTCAATTGGAAATCTGGACAAGTAGTCAGCGTTCGAGTGTTTTGATGAGGGTCTGTATTCTATGTTATAGTCAAAACCAGATAGAAAATGTGCGTAATGAAATAATCTCATAGTGCTTAAAGCTGGTAATGTTTGTTCCGGGTGAAAAATTGAAGTAAGCGGTTTGTGGTCCGTGACTAGCGTGAATTTTCGGCCGTAGCAGTAATGGAAGAATTTCTTGAGACCCCAAAATATAGCTGTTGCTTCTTTATCAATTTGGCTGTATTTTTTTTCGCTGTTGGTAAGGGTTCTCGAGGCAAACGCGATTGGTCGTTCTGCGCCATCCGGCATTTTATGAGACAAAACAGCTCCGAGACCACATGGCGATGCATCTGTGGCTAATATTAATGGTAGTCTAGGGTCAAAGTATGTAAGTACTCTGTTGCTCAAAATGTTATTCTTGATATTGTTAAAACATTTTTGGCATTCTGTGTTCCATGAAAAATGTATTCCTTTCTTTAACAGGTTGTTCAGTGGGTTAGTTAAGGATGCTAAGTTAGGTATAAACTTGTTGTAGTAGTTTGCCATACCGAGAAATGTTCGTAATTCATTGATATTCTTAGGTGGTTGTTCTATTCTTTGATATGAAGAACTCGTGCTAGGAAGTACAGGTATACTTACTGTTTCTGTTGTTGAACTGTTAGTTCTTCGCATGATCAGTAATTTTGTCTTTATGTTTGTACACAATTCTTCAAAGTCGTACCTGTACTCCGTCTCTTCTTCGATATGGTCTTCTTCTGTTAATGATTCGATTTGCTCCTGCATTTCCTGAAGTTTTTGAAGTGTATTTTTGAGAATTTGTAGTCGTGAATCAATTTCCTCATTCGTAATATTTAGTTGTGAATTTATGTAGTTATTGTTCTTTGTAAGGGTGCCCCGTAAGGAGGCTCGTACTTTTTTATATTTTTCAATCCCATCCTCGTCGCCAATTGTAATATAAAGATTTATTAAATAAGATACGTTTATTTCACATTGATTATTTACACAATGTCATTGCTAGGATAAACCGGTCGCCATGACAATGTCAGTATATGACAATAGGTAAGCCCCATAATAACAGTTACAGACTCGTCAAATTATAAACTAGCTTCCGCCTGCGGCTTTGACTGCTGAAATTCAAGCAGTCAGTCTGTCACTGAAAGTCGTAATCAATCACCGAAAAATGCATTTTTTATATATATATATATTTTTTAATAGTATGTGAATATTAAAAGTTAGATAAATGTTCCTATCGCGGACTTTTAATATAATTTTTAAATGGAAACAAATTTGTCATACATGGTTTTTGGTAACTTTAACTAAACGGCAGCGCACGCAACGGAAGCTCTCAAAAGGAATATATTTTCCCGTTTTTGCAACATTTTTATTAATGCTCCACTCCTATTGGTCGTAGAGTAACGTTATGTAGCCTAAAACCTTTCTCGATAAATGAACTTTTCATTACAAAAATAACTTTAAAATTTAAATCAGTCAGTAGTTTTTGATAATGTCAAAAACTACTGACATTTAATTCAGCTTTATATTATATTATTAGTATAGATAAATACCGATTCCATAGAAGAATAAGGGCTAATGTTGAGTACAAAACAAGCTTTATCAGTGTCAAGTTAAGTTATAATACTACGAATTCTGAAATACGAAAAATTCGGGACACGTTGAATATGCAAGATGAAGTGACAACAAATCGTATATCCGAACACTGCAGCATTTTTTTTAAATAAATCAATTCATTAGTTACAATTTGTGTGTATTGTATTTCAAATTGCCTACGTTTGTCTAAAAAAATATGAGGTTCCTAAATTAAATTGTTAATTGTTAATAACTAGCAAAAGAAAATAAGAGAGAAGAATAAAGATGACAGCGATCTATGATAAATCTCTACAAAGTAAAAATATTATAAATATTCATCCTTAAATTCCTGAAAACTGTCTTATATGTGTAGTTTGACACATGTATACAGGTGTCTCAGAAATCAACGTCAAACCAGAAACGGGTGTCGGGGTAAGCTAGTGACAGTTAGCAATAATTTCGTATTACAAGCCTAAAAAAAACTGTCACCTGTGATAATCTTTCAAGTACTGCCACTATAGATCTTTACATTCCTTTGTTTTTTAGTGTAGCCCCGAATAATTATTTTGTCAATTATAACCTAATCTAAGATATTATTGAGCTATTGACAATATGAACAGTCGTAATTGCTAACTTTCTATTGATCTCTCTCTTTACTCTGCAGACACACACATGACACGTATCATATATACACAAATATAGATGCAATATATATATATGTATATTAAGTACGCATGCTCACATTTATTTTATTTATCTTGTTTTGTTCATTTATTTATGCACATACTTGAGTAAATAATGTAAGTATTTATTAATATTAAACATTTTCACATTAATATAGGTAACACAGGTTCGCTATTTGTAATTCTCAATTGTATTAGGTGACCAGCAATGTTGAGTTGAGTTTAAATTGTATTAGTTTTAAGCTTTTTATTAAGTTGAAATTGTAAACTTGTTTAAAAAATAAAAAAAAAAAAAAAAAAACATAACTATCTCAGTTTGAAATAAAATATTACTTTTTTGCTCAGTCGTGCATTTAAAATTATTACATCATCCAACTTTAACTGACTACTGAAAAAAAAGTACTACGCTATTGTGGCAAGTAAATTTAAAAGATGGCGCATTTAGTCTGAAATCCAAAATGGAATAATACATACTTTCCAGATTATTTCTAAATTGACATAACACTGTTTAAGTAATGTTTAGAGGCCCCAAAGCTGTATGCTGTACTGCGTGTCGGCGCAACTTAGGTTACGCCAGGGGTTCCCAAAGTGTGTGCCGCGGCGCCTTGGTGCGCCATAGAAAGTAAAAAGGGGCGCCGTGAGTCGATCCTCTATCATTATCCGAAACCATAAATCTTCGTGGGTAGCTATAAGGCAACAAGAAATATGAGTAGCAGTGTCAAGCCTTATTCCCCGCTTAGAAAAACTGTGTGGACATCACCTAACTCACCCGTCACATTGATTTGACTGAGTATTCTATTTATAATAGCTAGCTAAGGTAGGGCGTCCTGAAAAAGATTGGGAATCCCTAGGTTACGCTATACATATCGCCGGCACGCTGAATGAGCCCGGTATTCCAATATGTTTTTTCTCTACCTCGGAGTGATGGAGGCGTGATAACTACTGGCAGATTTCATCTCGCCGTGTTTATTGCTCGCTTTGTCCGTGGCATCCGACGGCCAATATTTTTAATTGCTCGCCCCATTTTTTTTTGCTAAAACTTTTTGTAAACAAATGGTGTATAACTGCTTTCTTTGTCTAGTGGCTGTTAATTAACGAAAACAGCTTTAGTTTCATACACTTTTGTAAAACCGTTTACTGGACTAATAAGTACGTAAATTGAGTTTTAAAACTTTGCCATTTGTGTAGAAGTAATTATTTTAAAAGATATAGGTTCATTGGTTCGCACTGTTTGTTTTTTACGTGTTCTAGATAAATTATTTGCTGACCCAAACAAACATAACTAATAATCGGTTTCAAAATCTGGGACCTACTTCGCATTGTTTTGTTTTATCAGTAAATAGAGTTTGACGTAAAAAAAATTGTTAGAGTTCATGCTTTAGCTTATACACGATATATTATTATGTATATGTGGTTCATGATTAGCCCATGACATCGTTTTGTATGTTAACATACCGGAGTTCTTTTACCTAATTAAAGTTTAGTTGTAAAGAAATATTACAACTTGTAGTTTCATATCTGCCTATCTAGTGCGAACTCATCATCATCCTCATCATTTCAGCGATAGGATGTCCACTGCTAAACATAGGCCTCCCCAAGTGACTTCCAGATTGGCCGGTTGAAAGCGGCCTGCATCCAGCGGCTTCCTGCAAACTTTACCAGGTCATCTAGCTGTCCGCCCACAGTGGACAACCTACGCTGCGCATGCCGATACGTGGCATTCATTCTACAACCTATCTAGACCTGAATTGGCATTGGGCGGGGCATATAGCACATAGTTCTAGTACGAATTAGTGTGAACCAAAGTCAACTAATCAAATAATAATAACCAAATATTTATAGTAGGTACTCAGAATTCTGGACGCTATTTTCATTTCTGTTACTTCAAAGAATATTTATTGATGTAGTTTTCGAAACTACTTATTAAGCAATCCTAACACAATCTTAGATACACAACCTCACCGCGAATTTTTCCACAAAAGCACAGTAATTTACCTCACACTAGGGCTGACTCGTAAATGGATGGGATAACACCACAACACATTTGTAATCGAGCTTCTTCATTACGATTCTCATTGTGGAGAGCGGGAGAGAAACACAGATGGGGATGAGATGGAACGGGATGGGAAACAGCATTAGTGGATTTGAACAGATTAGTTCATTTGTCAAATCACAATTACATAAAAAGCCTTATTCTGGCTGAGATCGCAATGTTTGTAAGTAAATTCATACTATCCATAGTATTGTCTATTTATTTTATGTTTTGTGAAATTTCTTTCTACTCGAGTTTTGAAACTTAGTTTTTCTAAGCACCCGCCTTGAGACCCTCAAGGAAAAGGTTACTTTTATATTACTTATATTAATATTATAAACCAGCTTTTGCCCGTGACTTCGTCTGCGTTGACTTTACCCGCATAAAACGTATTCTATGTGTTAATCTAGGTCATAGTTTATCGGTATGTCAAATTTCATCAAAATTATTTCAGTAGTTTTTGTGTCAAAGAGTAATAAAGATCCATACATCCTCACAGACTTTCGCATTTACAATATCAATAATATGAAAATATAAAATATAATAGGTCTGTCTGTAACGTTTTCATGCCTAAGTTACTGAAATAATAATTCAACTTTACATCAGTTGCGTTAGTGTAATTGTTGGACAATTTATTTTTCTTTGTTAATTTGTGGTTATTTTTTATTGTCTTTGTAAAGAAATATTTCTAAAACGTAGACTAAAAAGTTAACTTCTTGAACTTTCAGAAGTGGTCACAAACTTATCACCGGATCAGAGATCTCTTCAAAAAAAACAGACAAGTGGGAGTCGGAATCGCCTACCGAGGGTTCCCTACAATTTTGTAGGTACATATTATAAATTGTTCAAAAATCGAGTCTTAATCACAAAATTTAAATAAATGTATAGTTTTAGATTTTTCCCTATACTTGTTGTATAAGACGATATTATGTGTCAAATTTAATAGTTGTAGGTCAACGGAAAATACCCTATAAATTTTTATTCCCTTAAGAGTGTCGAAATATACGTTTTTTGAGGGATAAACGGCTGTATCTTTTTTTACGTTAATTAGAAGTTTTATTTTTTCACAGCTACAAAGGACTGATAACCTAAGTATTACAGCACTTGTGTTACAGAAAGCAGAAACAACGACGGTACCACAACACCACACCATGTTTCATAGGTTACGCCAAAATAATGCTATTAAAGATTTGATGCCTTTTTAGACGGTGGTTCAGAATCAAGTCTAGAATACGGTGAAAATATTACAAAAATCCAGGATATTTTCTTTTTGTTCAATCAGAACGAGTACTACTTTACTGACTTTTAGTTACTCCTGTGAAGGATTGGAATGGAAAATTGTTTTTTTTTTCTGAAGGTATACTAGTTCTGATAGAAAAAAAAAGAATTTTAAAATATTTTTACCGTATTTTAGACTCGATTCTGAACCACTGTTTACAGCCTGTATAGTTTTATTTTCATCCCGATATGATCTCCATGGGTTCCCGAGAAAGGGTCTTGGAAGACATACGGATAGCCAGACAGACGAACAACAAAGCGAACCTATACGGATCCGGTTTTCCCTTCTGAGGTACGGTACCCTAAAAAGAGCAATCTAAACGAGCAAAAGCTTCATTCACTGGGTGCGAGAATGGAGGGATGCAATCCTTGTGTTATTATTCAAAATAGTGAATTCCCAATCCTCATATCTCTGTATGGTATACGCAATCCTCTATTCACATGACAATCCGTAATCACTCCTAGCCGAACACAGGTTTTATTATACTCCGATATCGGTCGGCGTATTCGATGCTCGATTTACATTTATATTGGTGAAGTTCTAGCGTTGACGTTTGAGTGACGCGAGTAAACACACTATGTACATTGTACCGGCTCAGTATCCATAAGCGACAATGTCGCTGGATTCCATTCTGTATTTGAGATCGGTTACGTGAGTAATATGTAAGTTTACTATGTAGTTTCGTATGTAGATTTGTTAATGGAAATACCACTTTGTGTTATAAAATCGAAAAAACCTTTTTCAAATTGAATACTAGTCTTACCTCATGATAATATTTATATTGATTACTGAACAGGCGAGAAACTGGTGCTTGTTGTAAGGTACTGCTTCCAACGTCCAAATTATAGGGTCAGAATAGGAAACTAAGTTCTAATTCCTATAAATTTTGAGTCGTTTTCCGAAGATACTAAGTCCCTAGAGCACTTTTCCTAACTAACAATATCTTCTTCTCAATCGTTCCCCCATTGCTGAGGATCGTGACTCCTTAGACGCTTCATTGTCTGCCGCCAACCGATACGGTCCGTCGCCTGGTGAAGGGTGGCGTTGACTGGTAGCTCCAGCTGTTCGGAGATCTGGTCCGACCATCTCTTCGGGCTGCGGCCTCTGGGTCTTTTGCCTTCGATTTTGCCTGTCACTACCAGCTTTTCCAGGTTGTTGGCCTCTCTTCGTGCAACAATTTTTTCTATGAGAACAACACAAATCACAAAAAATATCACTTCCCCATACTAAGCAGCCACCAATTTTGGTTCCACAGAAAAAGTTGTTGTATATGAGCACCAGCATAGAAATAATTGTTGTATTGTTGATGTTTTACAAATAACCCTGTATAAATAAAATACTGGAAAACTTCACATAACATTGCTCTGATCCTAAGGTAAGTAACTAAAGCACTTAGAAATCAGAAACAACGACGGTTCCACAACACCCAGACCCGATCTAACATAGAAAAATTCGTTTTCCACATTGACCCGACCGAGAATCGAAATCAGGACCTTAGAGATGGTGACGCCAAGTCCAGCATACTCGTACTTGTCTCTCGTCTAAGGACGTCGTCAAATCGTCGAAAAATATCGAGGTTGCTAGTATTTTACGTATTGCCATCTTAAAAAATAGATCGAGGTACCCTTACTTTGAAAACATAATATTACCTTAAAATATGATTTGCCTTTAGGTAAAGGATTATCTATCATAAACTACACCCAATGTATAACTTGTATCGAAACTTATATTTCGTGTTGTAAATTCCCTTAAACTGTCTGCGTCTATGTTTGAGATGACCTTTGTAAATATCCGAATAATTTGCTGAGAACAATTAAGTGTTTTGAAACTCCTAAAACTAAAATATGGGATTTAATATTCAGTTTGCCGAATATTTATTAGTTTAATAAGTTTAAGTACGATTAGGTAAATTTGTTTTAATTCGTACATTGTAGTTAGTAGATATGATTTACATATTTTCATGTTATTGTATTTTCAAGACAATCTTGCTAGTTTCTGGTATATAATAATACCTAAGTACATATGTGATTTTCTATATAAAACTAATTGTTTTCTTTGCTGTATTATTAATAATTATGTTTTGTGAAAACAGTGATACAATATAGATTTCTAGAAGAGTTTGACAAACATTAAACTATATGTAAAAGATTTGCCGTCACCCGGCAGAGAAGTACCTATTGTAACCATATTCTGGCAAATAAATAATATATGAATTATAAAGGACTTAAGAAGGAAAGGATAAAGGAGGCAATTGCTGTCCGCCATTTCAGTTAATTCATAATAGATTTTCTGCGCAATTTTCTTAATTTTTTTCTTTCTAAAGAACCTTCTCTACTGTTTTTTTTGTGTAGTGTGCAATAAAGAGTATCTATCTATCTATCTATCTTCTCCTGACAATAATTAACACAACAAAAAAAGAATTAGCGAAATTGATCTACCCGTTCACGCGTATTAATTTTTATCTACATGTATATACGTTTGTGTTTGTGCGTCTCCAGTCAGAACAGGAGCTTGGTATTATTTCACTTAAATATAAATCTTATTTACCTATCTAAGTTTATTTTGTTATAACTGTTTGTTTATCTAGATCGCTCCTGAAAATATTTATTCCTTTTCGTTCTTTCCAACGATTGTGTACTTATTTATAAAAAATCTGATAAAACCTATAATTCCAATAAAGTACAAGTTAATATTATTACATTAATTTCTTGTTAATGGATCTCAACTCCAAGGAGTTCTTAACAGGGGGCAATCTAGCTAATTGTACGATAAAACTACTAATCAGCCTTAAGAGCCCCGATCGCTTGGATACAGCCTTTATTTGCTCCCCCACCGTGTTTGGAGTGGTAAAGGTAAGTTGAGATACGGATAGTTCACGTTTCTTAAGTGAGGTCAACATTTCTAGAAGACAGTTAACTTAATGGATGGTTGAAAATCATAGTCTGTTTATTTGGTGAAATAAATGTTATATGGCCATGATGGTTATTACATAGCAATGGGTGTTAATAACTTCGTGTTGCATTTTTAAACCAAAGTCAAAAAGCAGAAGGTTCTTAGTTACTCTTATCAACTAAACTGATCTAAGAGGTTTGTGTAAATCATTGTATACCTCTATACGCAATTACTATTGGTACTAATAGGCTAGTTTCCTGGGTCAAAAAAAGATTATTCTATTTAGTCCGTCAGTTAGATTATCAAAAAATATTGGACCCATATTTTGTCTATTGTCAATCAAACAAAAAAGTACGAAGATAAAGATTAAAGTATGGTGGTGACGTCACGCCTTGCTAAAAAGTGTCACAAGGCGTGACGTTACGCGGTATACCGTTACCGTTAAAGTTTTAACGGGCTATATCTTCATCATTTATTGTTTGATTGATAAAAGAAAAAATACGTGTTACACAATATTTTCTGTTAATCCAACTGACGGATTAATTAGATTTTATTAGGAAACTAACCTATTGTACATATTGTGTGAAAGCTGGTTTGGCGGGTTGCTAGTAAATAATAAAAAAATAATACCAACTTGAAAATCCAGCCAAATGCGAGTTGAACTTGCGCACAGAGGGTTCCGTAAAAACTTGTAGGTAATATGTAAATAGTTCGTAAATGACGGAAATCGAGTTTTGATGATTTTTACCGCTTTTCCTGAGTGTGTTAAACAAATTTACGGTTTTCGGACTTAAAATTTTTCTTACTTGTGCTAAAAGACATTAAGTCTTGCCAAATTTTATAATTCTAGATCAACGGAAAGTATAAAAAAATTTTGGACATCACACTCTGATTCTATGGTAAGTAGCATAAGCTTTTGTGTTACAGAAATCAGAAACAACGACGGTACCACAACACCTGGGTGTTTGGACTCACTCTCGGACAACACTTGGGTCTGGACCAGAGACAATATAGAAAAGTTTTTTTTTCTACATTGACTGACCGGGAATCGAACCCGAGATCTCAAAGATAGTGAGACCAAGTCCGGTATACTCGCCTCTCAGCTACGGAGGTCGTCAGTAATATAAGTTTTGATTCCGTTGCGGGTATTAAAATATGTGACATAACTCTGCGTACTTTTTGATACGACTGGGCTGTCTTAAGAAGTTTGATTTTTTCACTAGCCCATGGGATTGCAGAGCTGAGTATTTGATGTTGGTTAGGTCATGATTCCTGATGATAAAGGTCTTGACAGAAAGACAGATGGACAACGAAGTGATCCTAAAAATGTTTTTTTTAAGTATGAACAAAAAATATGTTTTACTTTAACATACATTGTTTTGAAGTCGATGCCCAGCATGGAGAGCTTAAATATTTTCGCATGATTTTCAGTTTATTTATTTATTGACTTTTGGAGAAGACGGAGGAAACAGATGTTCACGTAACACGATCTTAAACAGTCTGGTCTCCCTGTGTATTGGTTACAGAGTTCCAATAGCGATCGGCTGCCAGCAGCATTGCGTATGTCGTCATCAAGCATACCCCCGACTAGGAATAGAATAAAGCGCCTGCTATCATTTGCTAGCGACTGCATCTGCATTTACTAGGGATTGTAAAAGCAGTTTTAAAATAAAGATTTTTTAACTAGCTGGAATTATTATCAAATTAAGTTTTAAGTTAGTCTTAGTTTATCTAAATAGCTATTATAGCTGTTATATTTAGTCTAAGTTTATCTGTTTATCTTACTCAGTCGAATAGTTTACTGAGGTTATAAACCTAATCTGTGTAAAATGGGTTAAATCTTAGTAAGTAAATAAGGTTCTTTATCCTCTAAAGATTAATCGACGTAAAATATCTGTAATATTTTAATCGTTGGACAAATTCTAAGCACAGAGTTATACGAAAAAACCTTACTTAGATATTGCTAGCATAATTTAGTAAAATTCAAATTAATATTTACACGTGATAATCAACCCTATCAAGTTTAACGAAGCCTGTACAAAGGCTCGAATTTAATTGGACTCTCTCAGTGCTTAATGAGGAAGCTATTTGATGTCCAGCGTATAAAAAATAAGTAAATACACCTACAATACTGATATTAACTGAAAATGTAACTGCTCATTTTTTACTTTGTTCTTTATGCCAGCTAGAAAGGAGATTCGATCTTTCCTCTTTTGTTTTGTTGGCATAGCATTGTTCTGTGATTCAAAGCCTGTCCGTGACTTGAGATACTAAGGCAAATGCGACATTCATCATTATCGTCATTTCAGCTATAGCAAATCCACTGCTGAACATAGGCCTCCCGCAGTGACTTCCAGATTAGCCGGCTGGAAGCGGCCTGCATCCAGCGGCTTTCTGCAAGTCCTGCAACGTTTACTAGGTCGTCTGTCCTACGGCCTACGCTGCGCTTACGCCGTCACGTGGCCTCCATTCTTAAACCTATCTGCCTTTTCGGTCGTTAGTTCTACGTGCTATGTGCTCCACCCACTGCCGCTTCGACAGTCAATGCATTGGCCTCTATTAGTTCTAAGGTAACAGTAAGAGTAGATGCAGACAATCAAAAAGTTATGTAGTCGTCAAAAAGCCGAAACCACTTGATATTATTTATATAAGATTTCATTATTTCTTCAATAGTAAAAGTTGTTGTTTATCAGTTTATTACGTAATGTAAGAAGTGTTCTAATCTTTGTAAACCTTGTTTATTTCTAATCGTAATCCCAATGAGATCTACCAGCCTGTTAATTTCGGCTTATCTCCAAACACGCTGACAGCAAGGGTCAGCCCTCTAACATATTAGCTCTTACGGTAACGGGGGGCAGTCAGGTTAACGAGTGTCTGGCTGGTTTTGTTTCTCCGCCCCAAATATGTTCAGTCGACGTAGCAGTAGTATCTTGTAAATGAACTTTTAGGTTTCTATTTAGTAACAAAACTGTTAATGCACTAAACAATACACCAAATGCCATAGTTTCGAAACAAGCAATTGTGTTACGAGGTACCAGATAATTAACTTTAGCTGGAGCGTGTCCTAGCACACCTAGACACGAGCCTATTTAGAAGAGTTAGTATTTTTTACTGACCTTTTGTACGGAGCCCTCAGTGGGCGAGTCAAACTCGCACTTGTCCGATCTTACAAACATTTCGATTTAATATAAGCAACCGATAAAGAACTTTTATAATGTACCGGGCTACGGTATTACTTCTACAAAAATCATTTGTACAATACCTACACGAAAAGTCACCGGAGTTAACGAAGGTTGGCGACCGAACACAATAGCCACAATAGCTTGATCGTTAAAGGAACGAAGAATTGAAATAAATCATTTTCGTAGCTGTGTCTAGAAGGCAGCCTTGTGTAAATATTGTTAGATACATAATACATATTGGACAGCATCACATACATTGCCCTGATCCTAGGATAAGTAGCCTAAGCCCTTGTGTTACAGAAATCAGAAACAACGACGGTACCATAAAACCGAGACAACATAGAAAAGTTTTTTTTCTACACTGAGCGACAGGGAATCAAACCCGGGACCTCAGAGATAGCGACACCAAGTACGGTATGCTCGCCTCTCGGCTACGTCGTCGTTCCGGAATGAAAAATTCCCATATACACATGATAAGATTTTTTTTTTCCTATAAGACAATTTCTTTGAACATGCGTTTAGTTCTGGTAGTATTATGTATTCATATAAAACTTGAATTGTAGTGTAACCCACTGCATTCAGTTTATCTAACTTCACTGTAAAGGTATTTATATGAAACCGGTCGGACGACTGACCGCAAGTAGGTATTGTGCGATCGGCCGCATGCGGCTAGCCTCACTGGTGCGTGCAAGCGCGAACTTTAAAATGTGGTATAAGCACACGCGCGGCTTTTGTTTTTCATCTTTGTTAAATTTTCCACGCATATTGTAATTAATGAATTGAAATGTATTCGCTGAAAACGTGCTTAACTGATGTTAAATTTCATAATTATAGGATTCACGGTTCGCCTGATAAAATGGCCAGCAAATATTTACGACTAACTAAATATATCAATAAAAATTAAATGAATATACCAAACAAATTGAAATAAGTTTATGTCATTAACTCGTCAATATTAAAGCGGTCTCTTGAGACCTCATAACCATGGAATTTTTATTGTGTCTCAATTACAGATGGCTGATGAGTAAATATTACATATGTCAGATTAAGATGATAATTTAAAGTTTATTTTTCTTCTAAATTACGATTATTAAAAATAATAACGATTAAGACGCTTCTGTATAATGTTCCTTAGATCTTATTTTTTAAATTTGGCACCCCTTTGCAATGTAACCCTTTATAATACATTCTCAAGAGTATGATGAGTCTTCCGTATGTGAGTGCATATGCGTCCTATTTTCACGTGTCGCAAACACTATAAGACGTCTATCTCCCGGTGCGTCAATAAAGCGATAGTGATGCGAGGCGTGAGCTGCACTGCCAATACTTGTTATAGATACTAAGGAGAGGTGAACACCACAGTGGAATAAGAAAAGCGGTTGCAAAGAATCTTCGATGCTAATGCTGAACAGTCGTAATTCTCCTAAATGTCTCGCTTATACGATAGTCAGCCAGTCTCAGAGTTCAATCAGTAAGCCAGTCCAGTGAGAGCTTATCGCACGAGCACGATGTAGAAATGATGTATGATGAGATGTATGTCAATAAGTATTTTTTTACGATTTGTCTTTTTTAATGTCTGTGTTTACACTATCTAGAATCGTAAAAAATGGCGGAAACGTCCATTAAGACATACCAACTTACCATTTTTCAACACGAATCATTTGTTGTTTGTGACGGATAGTTCGGCCAGGATGGAACTCTGAATTAACGAATCATGTGAATATTTTGATAAATCGAGAATATTTGTATCATGTGAATATTTTGAAAAAGGATTTTATAGTCAATGGGAACGTGCGTCCGTCATGACAATTCGTTTTGTATTTGATAAATATTCAATGACGTTGGGTCCCGTGTATTCACACACTTGCTTGAAGTACGTTGGTGAATTTTAAACTTTCAGTTTCTTTAATTATGAATCACATTTTTAAACTTGGGTATGGAACAACAGACCTATTTTTCTCAATTTTACCGTTTGGTGCCAAAGAAAAAGTTGTTTTTATTCATGAAGAACGACCTTTAGAAGTGTGTTTATTAAAATCGCTCCCGCTCTGTTCGTTACTATAATCACAGTGAATGTTGCAACATGGCGACCATTGTCAATCGTAGTTACACGCGCTTTGTTTACAGAAGGAGCCATCATCTTGTGACGCACAATACTGAGCCATGTTAGTATATCGAAGCGATACATCGGATGTGGTCTAGACATGAGGAAATAGATTTTCATTTAATTGTACAACCGACTTACGATAATAATGATTACTATACAGATTTGACAAATCAACGTAACTTCATAAATTGTAACTAAAACTAAAACTAAAACTAAAATGTACTTATGGGTATTTAGCGACTACTCGAATACTCCCAAATTAGTTTCCTAAGTTGGTTATTTAGTACAATTGTAGTTCGTACTTCTTTGCACAAGCGTTCCATGTCTTTAAATTTACATCAAATGTTGTATTCCAGGCTTATTTAAAATCTAGATTAAAAGAAAATAAGCCTTAGGTGTACTGCAATCAATATCAATACAGATATTATAAATCCAAGGACAAAATTAAATTCTTTTTATATTATTATGTGTACTTGCGCTTACTTCAGTAAAGCGACTTCAGAAGACTGGCACCCAAATTGAAAATGCGATAATTTTTTATATTTCCATCACACTCAATTTTGGCTTGTCGCCTCCTAACGTGCAATTACGAAATTTATCATTCATCCCGTAGGTAGGGGGCGGCTCTCGTAACTTGTTTTTACACCCGGCGAAATGGGAATTAGGGGTCTGCAACGTTTCAGAAAAATCTTTATGGAAAAAATAACACGATAAGAAATAAATAAGTAGGTTGAAGTATTTATTTTGCCAACAGTGAGAGTGACTGTACTAGTTAAATAAAAAAATTGGTGTGTGTACAAGTTTGAGTCGGACTCGCGCACGAAGGGTTCCGTACCATTATCTATACCCTTTATTTAAAAAAAATAATTAATTATTTATTTTTAAAGTGAATATACAACTAAATATTCCTTACATATTTCAAGCGTCTACCTGTTGCCGTTATTAATATCGAGCAAAAATCGGCAAAAAAATTACGTTTGTTGTATTTGATTTATTATTTATTTAGTTATGTTTTTAGTATTTGTTGTTACAGTGGCAAAAGAAATACATCATCTGTGAAAATTTCAACTGGCTAACTATCACGGTTCATGAGTTCATAAGATACAGCCTGGTGACAGACAGACAGACAGACAGACGGACATATGCGTCTTAGTAATAAGGGTCCCGTTTTTACCCTTTGGAAACGGAACATAATAATTGTCCTATGTAATATATTTTTTGTTTAATGTGTGGTAATAAATAAGTGAATATGAATATTTAGTTGTTATAACTACTGATAAGATATTTATTACATAAGTTTTTTCAATTAATAAAATTGATTTTTATTTTATTGGCTATGGCGAGAACAGTTTAGTCAGTCTGTCGAAAGATTTTATTAGAACATCATCATCATCATCATCATCATTTCAGCCATAGGACATCCACTTGACTGCTGAACATAGGCCTTCTAGATTGGCCGGTTGGAAGTGGCCTGCGTCCAGCGTTTTCCTGGAACCTTTACCAGGAACATAATAAATAAATAAATATATATATAAAATAAACTGTGTAATTCTTAGTTAAAGCAAACTCTTACTGTACTGTGTGTGCTGTACTTACTCCAAGACTTCGAGCTTACCGAGAAAAGAAAACAACTTGTAAAAATATTGCGGATTAGGTATCACAATAAAAATGCCGTTCTTTGTGTGCCAAAGAAACCCTCTTTTTAATCTTTTCAGCCCATAGACGTTTTATTAAGAAGAATGTTAGAGGTATGCTTCTTAAGACCAAAAGCATTGATCTTTTGTTAATACTTAAATATGGAACAATCTACAAAGGTTTTTGCCTTTTAGTTTCAAGATTGCCTATGACAACGGTTACGGTGGTACTTACATAATACTTGATCCAATCAATAAAAATGTTTAATAAATTAATCACCTTCATTTTCTGGAGCTGTTTTTTTATGTAAACAAATAATAATCAGCCCACATCAGTCCATTGCTGGACTTAGGCCTCTCTCAATGCTCACCACTGAGCGCTATCCTCGGCTATTCTTTTCCATCTACTGCCAGAAGCCGTGCGTTTATTGGCGCTCCACCTTGTTGGAGCCTAGAGGGCGCCCTACGCTGCGCTTGCCTAGTCGCAGTCTTCACTCAAAAACACGTCTATCCCATGGGCTTTTTTATGTTTGTATGTTTTTACTCAATAACGCTCTGACGACTTAATGGAATTAGCTGAAAGGCACACATTGATAATAATATACGAGTAGCTTAAAATATATTATAATTTTATCCTGTTTTTGATTTCATGATATTTTTTTCCTCTTTAGCTTAGTCCTAAAGTGTGCAGACGCAGTCGCGGGCAGAAGATAATACTAAATAAGTAAAGATAAACGGTCAAAACGGATTTCCATTTTGTAACTTTTTACATTTTAACCTTGTTTACTACCCAGATTTAGGTTCCTGCAGCATGATTCATTCATTGACTTAATGAGACGAAATCGCGGGCTAGTATGTATACAGGGTGTCTGGGAATCAAATTAATCAATTGAACAGCTTTGGGGCCAACACAAAAATCAACTAAATTAACGTCGAGGTGAAGATGACCTTCTTTCTTTTGATTTCGATATCAGTAACAGTTTTTTTTTAATTGGTAGATAATCCTGTTAACGTAATTCACTCTTCTTACCAGGCACCTCGTATAAAAGGTAACATTCTAAGAAATTAGAAGATTATGTGATGATAATTGTGTTTTTTGCTATATAGTAATCAGGGCTCCACCGATCTCACTAATGTCATTCCGATGCTTACATGACCCTTTACTATACACACGTTTATAGTAGCCAATCATACCCACTAACCCTCAAATACTGCGGTCTCCACAAAACAGCCAGGGTTCTATTGGAAACGAATGGGGCTTAAGTGCCCAATCAAAACTATTTAGCTACAGCAAAACAGCACACAAGCCATTGTACGCGGTAACGCAATTTGAGGACCCAGCCCTTTTAAGGCCCTTCACACATGAACCATAATTGCTCTTGACACGACCAGAGCAGAGATTACTTTTAGCATTAAATTCACCTTTTGTACTCTATTTAAAGTGCGATAAAGCTATAAATCAGTAATAATGCTACCAGAAACAACAGTTTTCACTTCATAGCAAAGTAAGAGGCTTTTGAAAAAGACAGGTAGGTAGTTGAGACCAACAACAATTATCATACTTTCTATGAGCTGTCCAAACTGAATTATTTCATAGATTTCAAATGGCAGTAGCAAGTTATGACGTCACACACCTTACTATACTTAACTAATGAATGATTTTATAGGTCCATTCGTCCATTCTGGTTTGGGTCATATTTATTTATTTATGAAGTATTAAAAAACAGTTATACCAACAATTGAGAATGATGAACTATTTAAGATGTAATAAATACTATTTTGGTATTACTTATTTAAGAATGGTGTATTATTACTGTCTTAATATTCTTTGATGTCTCATGCATGTGTGAGTAAGCCTTAAACTGACCTTATAAACAGGGAAAATTTCAATATCAATGAATACAGTTTTGTAAATGTATTCCATTACATCAGGACGTTGTGTGCTACTTAATGAATTCACTATGGATATGATTTTTGTGATATCGAATACAACATTCCACAATTTCGGAGTAGGTAGTAACAATACCTTAAAAGTTTCTATTTTATTACCTTCCATGCAAAGGTGAATTTATTTTTTACTCAGCATCTCAGCCATAGGACGTCCACTGCTGAACATAGGCCTCCCCCAATGATTTTCATCGGGGGGATTGCCAATACTCGCCCCGCTTGGCAGGCGGGTCGGTGAGCGCAGTTTTTTTGTAATATTTCGCATGCAGACGCTACTGCCTGTCTTGTGCTACAGGAATCAATATCCTCTTACGACATGCATCCTGTTGGCGGTGTTTTTTTTTTACTCAATCCTCTATATATGTTTGTATGGGAAAATTAAACTTACACAGTAGTTACTAGTTGTAAAGTGTGTTAACAAGATATAGAAATAAAGTTCTTAACACGTTGCGGGACACAATTCTAGACACAAAGAGTGGATCGAATTGAAAAATGCTTTTTGTGTTTGATAGTGCATTTATTGAGGAAGGTTAAAGGATATAGACAATTACGCTACAATCAAAAAGAGCAGAGAATCAATGAAATTGCATGAAATTGTTGCAATAATGGGAAAAAATATTTCATTTCAGAGCTTCCATTGCTTGCGCTGCGTAAACGGTAAAGTGACGCAAAAATCATGTATGACGGAATTGTTTATCTTTAAACGTTCTGAAAAAAATGGCTGTGACAGCATATATAGGGTCTATCTTTACTATAAACTATTTTATGGTAATCAAATTTGTTCTAAAATAATGCATTCTTTGCTCGTTGATAGACTTTAAGTGACAGACCGCTCTCACGCGTGCAAAGCCGCGGGTGGAAGCTAGTGTATTATATCAAGTAACTCAATTTAATTTCCCTTCAACACACAAAGTTTGAATACTTTAATGATTGTAAGTGAAGTGTACACTGCACAGGGCTACACGTGTTCCTGATGCATAATGTTCGGAAACTCTAACTAATTTCATCGCAACGTCGCTAAGAACATAAGCTCCACGAGCTATTTCATCACCAACTCGAACGAACTCGGAGTGAGTTTAGTGCAACTTAGTGTACCGAGCGGACAGAAATTGTTAATGGTTTTGTGTGAAATTTCTATTGTGAGATGTGAAATTAAGTTTTCCTGATTGTTTATATTCCAACTTCACGTTTACGAAACTAATTTGGTGCTTAAACACAACAATTTTTTGTACGGTATCAACTTGGAAGTCTCTACAAAAATTACTTCCACATTCTACAAGGTGCTTGTAGCTCACTGGCGGCACTGCTTTGCTATTGATTACCAAAGTTAAGCTACCGTCGCCGCGGTTGTTAGTGGATGGGTGACCATTCCAACCCTATTAAGTGACATTCCATCACAAGTATCTACGTGCTTCGGAATGCACGTTCATAGTTGGTCCTGCTAATATTGCATGACTAGTCGTGAAGCCTAGTCAGAGGCCTTAGGGCTTGATAACATCTGACAGTACAGTTTAAGTCGCTGGCCATAAAACACCCCTCCACCAATCCGCATTGGGCCTGCGTGGTGGAGTATGGCCCAAACCACTTCATAGTTGCGGTCGTGAGGCCATTCATTCCACATAATGAAACAACCGATTGGTTATTTAGTATTGAGAAGTAGATATTTCAAAGTTTTCCCCATATTCAGGCATCAGAACAAGCCCCTTAAATGTTTTGCGTTTTTTCAATTACACCTTGTAAATATTTTTAATACTTTTAATATGCATAGAAAAAAATTAAGTATAGTGTAATTTTTTGCTGAAAATCTATCTTTAGCGCTTATGAGCAGACCAACTGAACCTGGTAATAATTACTTTGTATCAAGTAATTTGGGATTTTTAAGATTTTAAAATCAAAGTCAAAGTCAAAAATCATTTATTCAATTCAGGACAAAATTGCCACTTATGAACGTCAATAACAACATTATAGGCCCCTAGGGGGCCAGAACATGTCTCCTTATTTTTTGGGCCCTACTAGCGCTTTGAGACAAGACACAGACAATCTGGCAAGTGCTGAGAAGAAACGCCGGAACAAACTCAGTCACCACTAGCTGCCACACAAAAAATATAAATCAAAATAAACAGGTAGGTACATCAGTTTAGTGCAGGCTGGACTGACCATACATTCTTGTCATCAAGATAGTCTTGAATTTTATAATACCCCTTAGACATCAGTGTAGTTTTGACATGTGACTTAAATTTATTAATAGGAAGTTTGGTAACATTGTGAGGTATATTATTAAAAAAAATAATACAATTTCCCAAGAATGAATTACTTGTTTTGGCCAATCCAAAGTTTGGGACTACAAGTTTGTTTTTGTTTCTGGTGTTATATGAATGAATATCACTTTTCTTTATAAAAAGATCTAAATTTTTGCGTACGTACATGATATTATCAAATATGTATTGAGAGGCCACAGTGAGTATGTTAATTTCTTTAAAGAAATCTCTCAGGGATTCACGCGGACTAAGTTTGTATATAGCACGAATAGCTCTTTTCTGTAAAATAAAGATGGTATCGATGTCCGCAGCAGAACCCCACAAGAGAAGACCATAAGACATAATACTTTGAAAGTAACTGAAATACACCAGCCTTGCCGTTACAACGTCAGTTAGATGTCTAATTTTTCTAACCGCAAAGGCAGCTGAAGCAAGTCTCCCAGCCAGAGTGTCAACATGTGGTCCCCATTGCAACTTCGAATCCAATGTAATGCCCAGAAAAACAGTGGAGTTTGATAGATCAAGATTTTCACCATTTAGTAAAATTACTGTGTTAGCTTGTTTCACGTTAGGCATAGTAAATTTAATACATTTGTTTTTTTTTGTATTAAGAAGTAAGTTGTTACTTGTGAACCAATTCAATACCTTAGAGAGAGCTTCGCTTACATCGTCAAATACCTCTTCGCCTCTTTTTAATTTGAAGATTAAAGAAGTATCATCAGCAAACAGAACTATCTCACAGAGTCTTTAGAATAGAAAGGGAGATCGTTAATATAGATCAAAAATAGCAACGGTCCCAATATTGAGCCCTGGGGCACTCCCATTTGAAGCGGGGCGCCAGAACACATTTAAACAACATAATAAAATGCATAAATTGCTATTATGACTATGATTACTGAATCGACCCGAAGCGAATCAAACCGGGGACCCCTTGTGTCCCGGGTGATTCACCGTGCTACTAAACTGTTCGGGTTGCCTAAATAAGTTGTTCAAAATGTTTTGATTTTTTTAATCAATAATTTTTTTAAGCTTTTTTTATGCACTAAACGTGATCGAACACGTGTTATGTAGACACACAATGTCCTGGAAACTCTACTACTAACTAGATAGTTTCATCGAAGCATCTCCAAGAACTTAGCTTGTAGAGCTATTTCATCACTGACTCGATCGAAATAACTCTAAGCGAGTTTACTGCAAGTAAGACTGGGTTAATGTTTGTAGTGAAAGATTGCTGGCATGAATTCAGAGTAGGAAATTTTGCTTTTGAAAAGTAAGTAGAAAGGTTTTTTGATAAAAGTCCAGGTGATAAGTTTTGCTTTAATCAAACAAACTTCATTTCACACGGTTTACTCCTACGTTCAAATGAAGAATCATTATACTATATAACTCTTCATAAACTAAAATACGTTTCAGAGGTTTGAAAAAATGGATTATTGATATATCAAAATGGATCCCACAATATGAACATTAAACTAAACCATTTTATATATTATATTTCATTGCGTCTGGTTTTTCACGAGCATCAAAAGGTATTTTTAAGCAGATTCAAGCAATTATCCAGCCTAGTTTGCACCTTCAATCTTAGATCGCGATTTAACATAAGCAGATTCAAGCAATTATCCAGATTAGTTTGCACCTTCAATCTTAGAACGCGACTTAACATCTTTGCGGTCACGAGATTATAGAGTTTCATTTGATAATGCACCTACAAACTTGATTTGATGTCAACTGCAAAACTTATTTCATCTAGTCGTAAAGTAAGTTAATTATGATAATATAAGGAAGATATTAAAGTTGTATTATTCGCTGTTTTTTTTAAATAATGACAATAAGGTGGATTGCTATTAGCAGCCCGCAAAATTTAAAACTTCTGACGGTTTTAGGGTTCCGTACATCAAAAGGAAAAAACGATACCATTATAGCATCACTTTGTTGACCGTCTGTCTGCCCGTCTAGACCCTTATTTTAGGAATCGTGATTGTATCGAGTTGAAATTAAAACCATATACTCAGGTCTACAAAAAAAAATGTTGACATTCAAAGCAATCACAATTTATAGGTTACTTTCCGTTGACCTAGAACTATGAAATTTGCCAAGTAATATCGTCTTAAATACTACAAAAATCTAAAATTTTTATTACAAATGTAGGTATAGCATTTGCAATAAAATTTTGTAATTAAATTGCGAGACTCAATTCCTGAACTATTTATAATATTTACCTATAAAATTGTACGGAACCCTCGGTGGGCGAGTCCAACTCTCACTTAACCTGTTTTTTTTTTTCAAACAGTGTGTGAAACAGTGGGTTTACTTTGTACTCTATTTAATTATCAATATGTGATTTGCGGCTGTAATACCTAATAATAGTTTTATTAAAAAATATTGATTAAGTACAATAATCTATTTACCTTATTTACTTAATTTTTGTCAGATTTATTAAAACACGATATTTTCGATAAAATATGACTCAATAAGGCACATTGACTATCGAAATGATTGGGTGTGTAATGTTCCGTATAAATATTATTAATATAACGCTGTTATAATATAATTTCATTTAATAGGACTGCTCTCCCTCCGCGCCTCCGGTTTTTAAATTACACTCTAGTGTAGGGCAGACTAGTACCACGGCGAAAGACCACGGCGAGTCGGTTTAATCTTAATCTGATCTTTGATTTGTTGAATTTCTTTACGCCCCGAATAGCAGAATAACTATAAAAAAACGAAAATATTCACGAAAAAAAAAACTACGATGGGGCGGTATGAAGTTCGACGGGGCAGCAAGTTATTATAATAAATGATAATTATTCCTCGTAAAAATTGCATTGTATGATAATATTTGAAATGATTGTTATATCGTGGGAGCTTTATAGAAAATGTGATTAAAAAATGTGAAGATTATAACAAATGAAAATAATATAAAACGAAGTTATAGCAAGGGTATTTAGTCTAAGTAAAAATTATATTAAATGAGCGTTATAACTTTAAAAAATAGTTTATTTGTTTTTAATTCAAATGAAGCGCACCCGAAATGCTTATTATTCAGCGAAAATCATATTATTTCAGCCGCGAATCATATTTTGTAAACCAAAGTTGCTATTTATAAAATACGTTAAAATATTCGAATTTCGCGGGCTGCCTTGTACTATCTTTTTATGTATTTAAAAATATAATAAAAAATATATTTAATACGTTCTTTTCATCTTTAGATACTTTTATAGTCAAGTTTTCAATTTATTGCCACGTTAATAATGTCGTCACTGTAATTCCCGCCAAATTGTTTCACAGAGATTTGACGCGACTAAAACGAATTTCACGCGGCGTGATTCTTCGCGTGAACCTCGGCAGACGCGCCTATAAAAACGATAAAATGGTTTTCGCCATATCACTGGCTGAAAATAACAGATTTACGCCGCGGTTTGGTAAAATCTGATAAGTATTTCACAATAAATAAATGCCGGATACATATTCCTTTATTGTATAAAAATGTGTGTATTTAGGTAATGTAAGTTATAAGTACTTATGTTCATAATATGATATAATTAATTCTGTTAAAAGTTAATTGCTGAAACATGATGTTTCAAACAATTGTTTTAGGAAAAAATTTAATCACTAAAAACTTGTAATAACAACCAGAAAAAACAAGATTAATCACTGTATAATAAGGACGCTACATAGGTATACTTAATACACAAACCAACTAGAAGACAAAAACTCGAATCTAAAAAAATATTACTGACTTTAAATCCTAGTACTTTCTTCTTCCTTATGTCATTATATCTGAGGGTTATGACCACACACATAATGTGTCAAGTAGACTGCGTGGATCTAATTATTTTATTTTAATCTAAATAAATTAAAGTCATCTGATATTAATTTATTTTAACCTAATCAAAAGTGCCGTGTGGGGACGGCTTTAAAGAATACACTTCTCCACCGCCAAAAGGAGTCGCGTCGTAAGAGGCGACTAATTTCTGTAGCACGAGATGGGCAGGACTTCGTGCGAAATCTTATAAAAAACTGCGCTCGCCAACCCGCCTGCCAAGCGTGGCGAGTATCGGCAATCCCCCCTGGCGATAAGTCATTGGGGGAGGCCTTTGTTCAGCAGTGGACGCATCCTATGGCTGAAATGATGATGATGATGAATCCAAAGTCTGGCAGTCTCGGCCAACAGTGATCATCACAAATCATAATTCCAGTTTCTCTTTCTAATCTAAAGTTACTTACTTACTTACTTACTTAAGATGGCGCAGTGACCCAAAGTGAGTCTTGGCCTCCAACAATAAGAATCTCCACTCGGATCTTCTCTGCGCCATCTCTCGCCAATCATTTACGTGAAGCTCGCACAGGTCCTTCGTAACTTCGTCTCCCCAGTGGTACCTAGGAAGACCAACAGGTCGTCGGCCATTCGGTCGTCCCAAGTACGCTTTCTTCACCGCCCGATCCTCTCCCATTTTTTCCATGTGGCCGAGCCAGCGAAGTCTGTGAGCTTTTTCTTGCTAAATCTAAAGTTGACGAATACAATTGACGATCCGAGCAGCGTAGTGGCGTGGTGATTCGTTTTGAATTCAAAGGGTCCTAGGTTCGATTCCCAGTTCGGATCAATTTTTTTGTTAAATTGGTTTAGGTGTGGATTTGCTGGGTGTTCCCCTTCCCCTGCTTCATTGTCTGGTACCTCATAAGGATGTTAATTCATGAGCTTACTTTGAGACGTTGGTAATTGGTGTGTAGTTATGTGGCGCATAATTATATGTATGTGATCTCATTTTTTTTGTCGAAGAGGCAGACCTAAGAAAAGATGTGTTACGATTTCAATACCTAATTTAAAGATCCTTAAATCTACATACAACAGATTAATTATTGGATAAGTATAATATGGGTTGAGTTGTAATGTTTAGACTCATTTATTTTTTTAGGATTGGTTAAAGATTATATTTAATAATATTCTTTTACTGATTTGACGTTCATCTGTTGTAGTAGTTCGCGCAAGGGGTTATTACCTGTGTCATGAGCAGTGAACGGAATAGGTAGATTGATTTTATGTACTTTGATAGTGCTAGCATAATATGGATATGTCTTTGTTTTAAAAACTGATTTTAAAAAAATCCGAAATCCGGGAGGCATGTCCATATTAACATCAATGTTTGAGATCATTAACCCCAAATCAATCTACCTATTCCGATCACTGGTCATGAGCACGAGCATTTGCACCTAAGTCATGGATAGTTTATAAACGTATAAGTATGTTATAATCCGTTATCTAGTCACCAATAGTACAAGCTCTGCTTATTTTGAGTCTGGCTAAATTTTGTGCGATTGTGGAAACAACTTTTATTCAACATTGGTAATAATGGTTAGAGATCGGTGGAAGAGTTTGGGGAGATCTTTGCCCAGTAGGAGGATATAGGCTAGAAACAAAAATTAATTTAAGGACGTTTTAGATCCTTAAGACCCGGTGTAATCCTTGTTTAGCGGAAAGCCTCAAAAAGTGGGACGCTCATTCAAGACCTGCAAAGGGCCGGTACGAATGAGCAACTGCAACTTTAATGAGTTGTGTCGTAGCGGCGAGCGTGTCACGGAACCTAGTGCAAGTACAGATTGTTTGGGGTAGATATTGAAACTTTGGTTGTCTAGGCATGATCACTAGTATAGTCATAGTTGATTATGTCATCTAGTCACCATAACTTTACTTAAAGCGTACCACACACTGAAGGCGTATGCGGAACGGATCGTTTCTGGAGCGTGGGTTGCGCGGCTCGTCGTTTTCATACATAGAGCGGATCGTGGGAGGAGCGGCTCGGCAGCGGTTTTGGAGCGGATTGAAGTCGTGTTATAGTTATTATACTATCCCCATCACCCATCTATTTAGCGACCAAACTAGAGGTTGCTTTACCATGATCACTCATCCATTTAATGACCAAACTTGCCTAGCCACGGCCACCCATCCAATTAGTGACCAAACTTCAGGTCGCTCAGCCGCGCACGCTCTCTATGTGAGTGCCTTGGCCTGAATGCGTGTATCGCGACGAATGTGACGAACACCGCACCCGCACCCGTCCCGTCGGCCCGCCGCCTATCTGTGATCGCGAAGGAAACGCGCGGCAGCCGTTCAGCGCAATAAACGTATGTTAATAGGATCCGCCGTACTCCCGACCCGACCCGACCCGACCCGTACGGAGGACATAGTTATGTTGGTAAATTTCTTCAAGTGTTTATAGCTGTTAGTAAGCCAGCGTTGTTACATCAATGTCTATTTATACCGTGAAGCGATAAAAAAAATAGCACTATTAAGAATGAAAAAAAAAAGACAAATGTTTTCTACAGCATCAAAGGGTTTAAAAACTTGCAGTATGCATTGTTCTGATTACCCGTAATGGGTTAAACATATAATTAGTCAGTATAAATATATAAACTTTTCAATTGAATAAAATAAATACAGTTAAAATCTTCATAAATGTAGAATTAATTTTATTTCATGAAATAGTTGTATCATGAACTGCATTTCTCGATTCTATGTACAGTGTATTTTTTTTTTGCAAATTTCTATACAAGGAGGGTTCTCTTTGAGATAGCTATGTTGTAAATTTAAAATTATGAAACTACATGATGTAGAACGTAACGCTTCCCGTTGTAGTTGACAGGATGAGAATATAATTATGAACGGCATTTGCGATGTACCAGTAAATACTTGATTGGCTTAGTGGCACGATAATTTACCTCAAACGTAAAATATCCTTGGTTTAATACCGGTGAGTGTCAATTAAGAAAACGATTTTTATTTCAAATTTGATCTAGATTTGCTGGCCTAGGGTCCAAAATACGTCTTGACAAGTGACAGTGAAAGTTAAAAGAGCAAGTGGCAAAGTGGAAGTCACTTTGTACGTGTCATTTCCAAATAGTTCATCTTCGTTGCGCTTCGCTTCCAGTGTGGCCATAATGAATGTTAAATCACGAAATAATTGTCACTTGCACTTGCATTATGGAGGCAAACCTATTTTTAGCCCACTGTATTCAAAATACAATAAAGTATAAAGAATCGAACAATGTAAAAGCAAAGTTCATAAACCAAACCTTGCATTAGATTTAAGTGGTATGATTTAATTTTACACAATTTATAAAGGAAGCCACAACTCAAATCTCACTAAAAAAGAATCTCTCAACAACATTGCAGCTCATGACCGGCGCGATAATTGTATTATTCCCCTTGGCTGTAAGTTACAAACTGTATCAGCATTTAAATTGAATCGCAATTTTATCGATAACGTTGTTTAACCTGTACTCTTTTTAATAGCGTCTTGAACTTAAACATCACAACTCTTAGCTGGCTTTTAATGTTTGCTGACAAATCTATGTAGTCTTTTTTCAATTTTCAATCTTCAAGACCGTGTGTGCCGAGTGCCGTGTGGGCACGGTCGTAAAGAATACACTTCCCCACCGCCAACAGGAGGCGTGTCGTAAGAGGCGACTATTTTCTGTAGGACGAGACGGGCAACAGCGTCTTCGTGCGAAATCTTATAAAAAACTGCGCTTGCCAATCCGCCTGCCAGGCGTGGCGAGTATTGGCAATCCCTCCCGATGATAAGTCATTGGGGGAGGCCTTTGTTCAGCAGTGGACGTCCTATGGCTGAAATGATGATGATGATGATGAATCTTCCAGAAATTTTATCGTTTTGTTTGATAAGATATTAACTCTACTAATACTAAATCCAGGGTGTAGATTTAGTCAGTCTCAATACGAACAACTTTTAATTCAAGATCAACATCAGAAACGTAAAACAAACAGGTCCTTTATTTTTATTTTATTTTTCTTTAATAAGGAAACAAACAGTTATCAATATTACATTTGGCTTAAAAATTGTGGATAGTACTTAAACACTAAAGTTTCCACTGCTAGGTAATACAAGTAATTGTTGAAAAGACAAAATGCGGAACAAAAAAAAGGGATACAAGAATATTAGTTAGATAGAAATAGATGTATTATTCACTAGCTAAGCTAAGCTAAGCTAGAACCAATCAGGCGGCATTCTTTAACAAGCATCGAAAGTGTGCCATTCTTTCATGGAATATGTCGATGTGATTATACGTACTGTTATACTTTGCAAGCTCTAATAATAACCATTACCTCTATACTTGGTCGAACAGGAAGGTGTAACAAAAGTACTTAGGTGCCGTGCACTTAGTTTATACTAAATAACACTCTACCTCTACAATTAAGTATGGTCTCATTTTTTACGATATCAAAGTTGATTCGCTAGTAAAAGTGATTTGTTTTGATGAACATATTTGCACCCTTTATTATTGAGATAAATAAATCGACACCCTGTATTATTATACAGGGTGTCGATTTATTTATCTCAATATTAGGGTGCAAATATGTTCATATATGTTCACAATATTTTGTGTATAGCCTATTGTTTTACGAGAGATACAACATCGTATAAAGAGGTTATCCGCCCATCATATCCGGGCACTTATATTTATTCATCAAGCAATCCCTCTGAGGGTCAAATTAGTTCGGGTCGCGTCGGCTTGACCGGCTATCCTATATAACTATTACTATGAAGTAATAATCCGGATCAAATTAGCTGTATAACCTTTAATAGAAGCAGAGGAAATGAAAGCATGATTGTTTTGGATTATACTTGAATTAATTACTATTAATTAAAAGACGTTACGTTTCCTTTAGAATAATATAACTTTTAAAAAAAATCGACCACGCCTTTTGTGGAAATCAAATGCATGTCTCTTTGCTATCTGGGCGATTGATTTCCACTAAGCTACCGAGGACGTTAGGCTAGATACTTTTCGAAAATTGTCAAGTATTCTAGCTGTTTTAGGTATAATTATTTTAACATACATCGATTTAGATTATGCAAAATACTATAATTTTACGTCACACACAAAAAGGGTAATTGTTAATGTTTAATAATATTTTTTAATATGTTTTACAAAATTGTTATTATTTTTTCAATAACTCTGGGAAAAATTCGCATTATTTTGGGGTTTAAGTAGATTGCTTTGTAGGCTTTGTTGTCTCCATTTTTAGGGTTCCGTACCTCAAAAAAGAAAATAAACTCTTATAGGAACACTTTGTAGTCCATCTGTATGATTGTCTGTCAAGAACCTTTTTCTCAGAAGGTATCAAATCTTACTAATATTATAAATATGAAAGTTTCTGAGTATAAGTACAAACATCCATCCATGTTTGTTACTCTTTCACGCAAAAACTTCTGAATGGATTTTAATGAAACTTGGCATACAGATAGACCGTGGCCTGGATTAACACATAGGATACTTTTTATCCGGGTGGGTAAGAGCAATGCAGACGAAGTCGCGGGCTAAAAGCTATCCTACTTGCTACTAATACTATAAATGTGAAAATAAGATAGTTGCGCAGAAAATCTTTTACGAATAAACGATAGACCACGCGAACGAAATATTAAGTATACAACCGTCTCATATTTAGACATTTGCCAAGAAGCAATGTCTTATACCATAAGTAAAGGGAAAAATCTAAAAACCGTGCAGTTAAGTACATCACAATTTTATTTTTGGGATTATAATAATTTTTTAGTTGGTTAACTGACCGCGACCTATGTCGTACCTATGTATAAGAACAACAAATTTCTACAAGTTTGTACGGCACCCTCGGTCAGTGAGTCCGACTCGCACTTGGCCGGTTTTTCGCTCAACATTTCGAACGTGTTCATCGTAGCGTTATATATTGCATCAAGTTGCTGAGAGAATATCTAAGCTGAAAAGCTTTTGTTAGATCTTAATATGAATAAGTTGTATGATTGAAAAAAATAACGATGGAATCAATTAATTTCCAAGTATTGAAAGAACAAACCATACTTTTAACCACTGATTTGCGTATTATACTTTAAACCAAGTATGATTTTAAAAGTATACCTACTTAAATTAAGACTTAACTTAAATCTTGACGGACACTTAATGGAAATCTTGACTTAAGAGGCCGTCCTAGAAATCGCCGTATTTCCGTACATTTTGTTCTCTGATTGTACAGATGTGAATAATAATTGAAACAAAATAACACGTGATTTTTAAAGATTAGTTTTTATTCTTGCATGTAGCGCCAATCGATTTTTCATATTATTTCAAAAATAAAGGTAAATCACCAAAAGAACTATCCATATTTCGGAAAAATGACGTTCGAGTTACGTTTGATCATCAGTTTACAAGAGACTATAAGTTATCCTGACAATTCGATTTTAACATTGGATTGAAGATATGGTCAACTTGCACATAGGTTGAATACTTTCTTTTACTTTTTTACAAAATATAGCAATAATAGGAAATTTTAGAAATTTCCATTCAAACATAATTTATTTTTCTATCGTTATGAACAACTATTATGAGATTTAAATACTACACAATAATCTTCAGGTATTCTTTTAATATAAAATATTTTTTATTTTATGTAATAAATAAAAAATTAAGTAGTAAACCTAAGTCAAAATTAACTATAAAATCAAGCGTGCAAAACCGATCTTTTTTCAAACCTAGGTAGGACGTCCACTACCTAATAAATTATCAATATTATCTTGTAAAGGATCAACATTGTTGACGCTTTATCCCGCATCATAGACGCACATAAGCATAGAACTGTATTTCAATTTTGCACTGAAAAAAGATGCACGGCCTCTTAAATCTTGATGCAGTTTGATTCCGTTACGGGTTTCAAAACTCAGAAAATGTAACAATTAGATCAAATATAACAATAAGAATATCAATTAGTAATAGACTTATTTCGGTAATTCAGTATAAAAATGATCGGTGGTAGGCATAGCATATCTCTAGAGATTGTGACTGCGCTGCCTATTGATAAGCTCTATTTATTTTTGGCGAGAATGATTTATATACAGATAGCAAATACCACGTTCAGATTTTAAAAAAACTAATAAAATTCTAGTTTAATAACAGAAATATTAAATTAGTAAATATACCGAATTCTTCTTTTGAAAATTCTTCTTCTTTTACTCGTTTCTAATTTATGTGTAAGTATAATTTCTCAATTCAGTAAACGTTTTATTTCTGTTTTCTACTGCAACACAACACTATCTTTACGAATCGGTTTTTTGATCGCATGTGTATGAACGTTCCTTAAGTTCAATCGCATTGTCGAAAGTGTAGTCTGAGAATGTATCAGAAAAAGTTTCGACCTAAAACAGGCAGTATCGGAGGACCTCTAACGAGGTGTTCGAATTCCAGTCGAATGCCGCCTCCCGCGGGACTAGAGGGATCGGTGGAGTGGCGCCTCCGGGCATACCTCAACTTGCCAACAATTTGTTTACAACACGAAGAGGGTTGCTAGAATTATATAAAGAAAAGATATTTGGGAACATTGACCAACATTACACGATGAAACGAAGCAATTACTACACATTTTGTGTAATTATTATTACACAAAATGTATTATTAATCCCTTTAAATTGAACAGTTGAACCAGCTTTACATAAACGTGACTTGTTACTTGTGAGTTACTCCCTTTTTTGCAAATGAATTCACATGGTTCAATTGTAACTTCTTTGTATGGTGTACAATAAAGAGTATCTATCTATCTATGGTTTCATATAGATTCTCTGATTTGAAAATGTTTTTGTTTAACTTGATTGTAACAACCGTTATGCTTGGGAACACTTTATAACTTACAACAATAGCCTCTTTTTCTTACGTAATCTTTCTAAACTTACATATCTACATAGAGGCTAAAGCTTTTCCTGACCTAAAGTGCTACGTTAATTTTATCGGCAAAAGATCCCAATCTTTATACTCACCCTATACATAAGTCAGTTTTGGTTCTCATCATATTACGAGGGTCGTTAAGCCATGTCGGGGACCTGTCAGCTTGCGAAATTAGATTGACTAGCCTTCTACCCGCATTAGGTGAGCAGCATCGCCCAAAGATGCTAGGCCCCATGAGTATTTTAGAAAGGCTTGCTCTTAAGCCGGTAAACCAAGAATTGATCTCATTAGATAAAGGTTCGGCTTGCGTTGTTTAAATAACAAAAGTCCAAATAGCAATTCGTCCAAATGTAATGGACTTACCAGGATGAGGGCGTATCGTTTTTCAGTAGTTTTTTGTTTGCTTAATGGCCATTTCTATGATTAAATACAGCCGAACTAAGACGTTAATTACTAGAATCCAAACTAAAACTTAAAAAAGCGTTATTATATTAATGTTTGGCAATGTAATATTGCCAAGAGTATTGCCTCTTTGCTGCAAAAACCAGCGGACTAGCTAATATAAATATACCTATAAATTCACTCTCAAGGGAGTTCTTGCGCTAATTATTTCTTTAGTCTGCTAATTCACTTTTAAAGATAAGAATCTGAAAATTGAAACAGCAATTTCCCAAGACTAATTTAATAAGACACTAAAATAGAATTACGAGGCTTTCACCAGAACTGACAAGTTCGTAATACATAAATTAAATTATTCAACGCCCGTTAGCTGGAATAATATTATCCGATTTTCCTTCTAGGTGACTCAATTTTGTAACATTACACAATCTACTAAACAGCTGTTTAGTTTGTCGCGTTACAAGCGATTTATATTCTTAAATTTCTGTAAGTAAGGTAGGTTCACAGAGGTCTCTTAAATTACGCCTACTTAGGGTCTAAACAAAAATGTTTTATATTACTTATCAAAGGGTCGGAAATGTCTTGTGATCAATACTGTCTTAATGCTTTTTTTTACAGTTTCAAGGGATCGCAGACCTGAGTATTTAATATTTCATTGGTACTCTGTTCCTATTGGTCGTAGCGTAATGTTATTTAGCATAACACCTACCTCAATAAATGGAATATCCAACAGAAAAATATTTTTTCAATTCGAACCCGTAGTTCCTAAGATTAGCGCATTCAACCAAACAAACCAACAAACTCTTCAATACTCTTCTTCTCTTCTCTTCAACTCTTCACATCCTTCGTCGGTCCCTTGCTACCATCAACGTGCCGGCCATACTTGAGCCGAACGGTATCGCTCGTGATGATGGCAAGAGACCGGACGGAATGTCTATTGTTCCCTGGCGGATGGGTCGGGCTCTGGTGTGGGACGCTACCTGTGTCGACACATTAGCCGCCTCCCATCTTTCCGGGACGAGCAGAGATGCAGGTGCGGCTGCGACAGACGGTGAATATAGGAAAAATAATTAATATCGGCAAATCAGCGCGAATTACTTTTTTATACCTTTTGGCGTCGAAACACTAGGTCCTTGGGGTCCCAACGCACTCTCTTTATATAAAGAGATTGCCAAAAGATTAGTTGACACCAGTGGGGACCCAAGGGCTGGCAGCTACCTCGCACAGCGACTAAGCATCGCAATCCAGCGAGGTAACGCTGCCAGCATCTTGGGTACCCTTCCACGAGGACCATTTTTATAATTCTCTATTTTCGTAGTTTTTATTTGTATATAGTATTTTATAGTTGTATATAGTATTTCATAGATGTATATATTATTTAAAATTAATATAATTATTTTATAGAATTAGTAATGTATGAAAGTGAATAAACAGTTAACTCTTCAATTCAATTCAATATCTTTATTGCTTCAGCTTCAGCAGCTTGAGCAGCTTCAGCTTTATAATATTCGTATAGATTTTCAGTGTTAGTAACTTTGAAAACTGAATTTAATATCTAAAATTATTTTAATTAGAATTTCAACTTGTTACCTCCACGTGTTTCTGATGAAAATTCCGGACAAGAAGTAATAAATAAGGTTTCCTTTTTACTTTTGAGGTTCGGAACTCCAAAACAAACAGAAAGATCAAAATTACTGAATGCCACGGAACATACTCGTACCTAGCGGAATTGTACCCTTCTATTTCTGGGCCTTGACAATAATTATTACAACCTGTTAACAATAGGCTTTTAGAGTAATAAATCAATGGTTATTGTACTGCTCATCACAAAATTGACAGATTCCATTGAATTAAACGAAGGCTTTTCATGTAAATAGCCTCCGAAATACACAAGTCAGAAGCCCGCTTAGCAATACGGCCCGCGTCAGACAAGCCTTTGTAGTTCAAGAGCTTTTGAGTCTGCCTTACGATAGTAAAATATTAAATCTTGTTTAATGGTGTCTTTTTAAAAAAAAAATATTAAATCCTCCCTAGTAATATTTTGTAGCAAAAATAACAGCATGTCAGTTCTAGTATGCAGTTTCAAGAGCTAGCTCGGTGAGTAGAATGAAAGTTTTCAAATAAAATATTTAATTTATTCATTACATTAATTTAGAACGAATGTATTTTTATAACGTTTTTTTTAATGGACTATCCCGCTCTCTATATAAGCAGAGCAGTGATTCTGCCAATGTCGATTGATTCTTGATAAAGTGTTCACAATAAATAACGGGTGTTTTTTTAAATTGCTTTTCTTGGATTCAGTGAAGGCCACTCTTCCCGTAACGCCCGTCGGGTCAAGCAAGTTGTCTTAAGACAAGTCACTTGACACTCGATGCGGCGTTGAATACAATAATATTTCAATAGTTTCAAATCTTTATCACCTCACCAAACATTAGAACACAAACTACACCAAACTTGCACTCTAAAGCTCTTTAACTGATCAAGCATAGGTAACGAGACACAATAGAAATTCTATTGTTATGCGGTCTCATGAGACCGCTTGGATGTTAACATTAAAATTAAAAATAAATAAATTAAAATGTTTAGATGTTAAATAATAAATAAATAAATATCGAACAACATCACATACATTGGTCTGATCCTATGTGAAGTAGCTTAAGTACTTGTGTTACAGAAATCAGAAACAACGACGGTACCACAACACCCAGACTCGAGACAATATAACCGACCGGGAATCGAACCTGGAACCTCAGAGATAGCGACACCAAGTCCAGTATGCTCACCTCTCGGCTACGGAGGTCGTCATGAAATGATAAATAAAAACCATTAAAATAGATCGATCATGCTTTTCGTTCAACTACCCCCCACCGAATCCTTTTATAACGATGTATTATTAGTAATGTACAGGCAACATGGCATGTAATCAACCTGCCACCTAAGTTTACCAATAATGTGTCTAGACCTCGTGCACATAAGTCTACTAGGTAGGTACTACTAAGTCCCAGTACTACGAACCATTGATCACCGAAACTGGTCAGTGATTTTTCACTTGAACTTAGTATGAGTTGACAGGTCTTATGTTCTCTTTCCCATACTAAAACGTCACTGCTCAATTAATGGCGAAACTGTATTCAATCAAAATAAATAACTTCTTCGTCTTAAATAACTTTATGGATCATCATCATCATTTCAACTATATGACGTCCACTGCTGAGCATAGGCGTCCCCCATTGACTTTCATTGGGGGGATTGCCAGTACTCGCCACGCATGGCAGGCGGGTTGGCGAGCGCAGTTTTTTTTATAAGATGCAGATTTTATAAAATCACACGCAGACGCTGCTGCCCATCTCGTGCTACAGGAATTAGTCGCTTTTTACGACCCGGCTCCTGTTGGCGGTGGGGAAGTGTATTCTTTACGGCCGTCCCTACACGGCACTTTATAGATGGGTCACAATAATATAAGATAAAAATGCCACACCATTAATAGGTTCTAGGTTGGAATCCAAGTGCGTTGAATGCTTTTGTTCAGACCAACAAAACAAGCTATTTTTATACTATTTTTAATGATTGACGACCTCCGTAGCCGAGAGGCGAGTATACCGGACTTGGTGTCGCTATCTCTGAGGTCCCGGGTTCGATTCCTTGTCGGTCAATGTAGGAAAATATATTTTCTACATTGTCTCGGGTTGGGTTGGGTGTTGTGGTACCGTCGTTGTTTCTGATTTCTGTTACCATAGGATCAGAGCAAAGTATGTGATGTTGTCCAATATTTATTTATTATTTTATTAATTTTAAAAAATATGTAAACCTTTTTTAGATGCTCATTTCAAACTAGCGTGCTACCTCGATGATAATGTAGCAACTATCATAACATCAGCGTTTTTTTTTTCACAAATTCAATTTTTCTCCCAAAGTAGAAGTTGTTATAAAAGATCCGTATTTTCAAAGAATGTTCTATGCTTTTGTACACCCTATATAACAGTGTCACTTCCAAGTATTGACTAGTAAACGAAAGTAACTTACTCTGAAAGTAGATCCACGGAAGAGGTATCTGAAGTATGACGTTATCAGTGCATTATCAATCTTCCTACGCTGCCCTTTGACCCTCGTCAGACCGACATGGACGCAAACCAAGACGACGGTGAAGGGGGATTTTCATTCTGTGTTTAAAAATCCCATGATATCTCTTTTAAGCGAAAATATATTTTCATTTGAGATAGCGTTTGTACACTGGATTCGATTTTAATCAGGTGGTAGGCAAAAAGTGTAAAATTTCTACGAATATCTCTCACGATAAACTCTTGACTCTCGTGAAACTCTCCATTCTTATAATATATTCAAGTATGTATAAGTCAAGGTTCCGGTATGAAGCTGGATGCATAAACGGCCAAAACCCGCTCAGCTGACGTTCTATGAGGAAGCCTTATATCCATCAGTGGACTTCCAAAAGCCTAATGATGATACTTTAAAGACTCAACAGTATATAAAGAGAATGCTATTTTACCAATATTATATTATAATTAATTTTAAACACATGTCAAAGTTAAACGTTAAACTTACATAAATTTTATTTAAAAAAATAAAACCGACTTCAAAACACTAAAATGCTAAAAATAATCCTAACACTTAAGTACCTAATCAGTTACTTTTGGAGTCGGTGCCAGCCGATGAGAGATTCAATGTTTTTGTTTGCACCGACTCTAAAAGTAACTGATTAGGTACTTAAGTGTTAGGATTATTTTTAGCATTTTAGTGTTTTGAAGTCGGTTTTATTTTTTAAAATAAAATTTACTTATTTTATCTATTTTTAGTGATAAATCCTAATCTAACTGCTGAACACCAATTTCATCCCCTATTTTCCTACCCTTAGGAGTGATTTTTATTTTGCAAACTTTTATCATATTATCTTTGAAGTATAATCTATTCAATAAAACAAAAATCATCAAAATCGGCTCATATTTGTCGAAGATAGGTAACAAGAACCACAACCAAAATATTATCTGGGTATATATTTGTTGATTTTCTCAAAAAGTTCTAAATCAATTTCGATAAAATTTATATGGGACCACCTCTGAAGTATGATCTACCAAACAAAAAAAGAATCATTAAAATTTTGATTTTTTTTTATTCATAATTGGCGGAGTAATCGCGTAACAAACATACAAAAAAAAAAAAAAAACAGTCGAATTGAGAACCTCCTTCTTTTTTGAAGTCGGTTGAAAATATGTGCATATCAATGGTACCTAATTGTTTCTTTTATCTTATACTATCCCATTTTTGGGCAATGATCATTCCCAAAATCTTTCACCGATGTCTGACCAGAGCCAAAGATTCCTAATCCCTTGCATGCCTAGTCAAATCGTTACATTATAATATTTTGGATCAACTTATTACTATCCGCTGTTAAAAATCGTACGCGTGGATAAATTCTCAAAAAAATTGCACCGTATGTGCACTACGTAAGGTACTTGTAGGCTCGCCGTACCTACGCCTCTGATGAATGACCACGCGGCTTTTGTAATCTCTCTATTGACTTTATTTTCGGATATTTTAAAGTATTTTTGTTTTCGTAACATACGATTATTAAAAATAATAACGATTAAGACACTTCTTTATGTTGTTCCCTAGATCCTTTTTTTTAATGTTGGCACCCCTTTGCTATGTAACCCTGTATAATCGTCTCTTTTTATTCAAGTTTAAGTTAAGTCATACAAATTTAGTCACGGACAGAAAATGTTACTAATATCTTTGATACAGCAAAAGTCTCTACATCGATATAAAATAAAACATAAGTTGCATTTTTAGGTACATCTCTATGTCGTTATTGAGATACAATTGTAACTTAATCGAGCATCATATTTTACGCCACCCAGTAGAGGATATTTTTCAAAATAAGCTAAACCACATTTTTCCCGCCTCCCATCATTTATCATGTAGGATTGACGATGCCCTGTGGTTACGTAGGCCTCGGGAGACGTCATAAGGATCAATTTTGGGGCTAGTGAACAAGTTCGAAGTAACTTTGTCATAAGGTTGTAAGTAACAAATTGAACAGTGATACGAAACATTGGTTGAAGTGCCAAGAATTGTAGTTGTTTAAAAGAGGTGTGAGATACAATAAGGAAGAAATAATAAACAAATAAATATTAGACAACATCACTTACATTGCTCTTATCCTAAGGTAAGTAAGAAATATTCCAGGAACATAAATATATATACATACATATATATATATATATATAAGAGTATATTGTTCTCATTCTCGTAGACTCAATTGCCTGAAATCACAAGCGAAGAATTTTTCCTGGTTTTAGTTATTGAGTGACACAGCAAAAAAAATTGTGTTTATTTGATCAAAAAAATATTTTACAATATCAAGGCAAAATCTTAAAATTAAAGATTATACAGTAACATTTGTAATTGTCGGTGCCCTTGACGCATTTTGGAGTGCGTGTGTTTATTCGTTTCAGAAATATTGCTTATTCAGAGGTCGCGGGTGACCATTGTTTTATTTCACTACATTTGTTCTTGTAGGGTTAACTTCGATCCCTTTTGAACCCGTTAAACTGCTTTGGTACAACCTTTTCACCTCGTAGGTACACATGTTTCGTTTTTTCTAAGGGCCCCCGAAACAAAATCATGTTATGCTTGTATTTTATTCGTGTTCTAAAAAGTAATGGTCTTGTACTGGCTTTCCTTTGGCCCGAAAGTGTTGAGATTAGTCCTGAATACGAAATAAGTTTAGGGGTTCTTTATAAATCAGTCCAAATGTATTGTGCCAAAATTTTTAGAAAAACTTACGCATAAATTGGTATTAGGAAATGGAGTGCTGATGAATAAATAAATAGGCTTAAACAGTAGCAAGAAACTCTGTGTTCTTTGTTATATTAACTTTTCAAGAATCCTATTTTTTATAACTTCCTCTCATATTTAATTTACATTATACCTAAGTGTCTGCTTATTGTTGTGAACATAAAATTACATATTTCTTTAGAAATAATATAAATAAGTAGAAGATAATGTTTTGTTTATTTTTATTTTAGCTCTATGGTTAATTCATCAAGGATCCGTAATCGAGACTGATATTCAATTGTTATACGGTCCCATCATACCGCTTAGATGTTGACAAGTAGTAATAAACAAATAGTAATTTAATATCACCATAAAAATAAAATTCTTTTAGAGGAATATCATATCGCGGAATATCGCTGATAATCCTATCTAAAACATAACCACACACCCCGTCTTACCATTTCTAGGTGTTGTGGACGTAAAAGGAAGAAAAAAAAGCCTGTATTCTGTTTTACTCCTTCACGCCATAAAACATACTTCAAAAACTTAAACAAAAACGTATCAAAAATAGACAAAAACAGACAAAAAAGTATAAAAACGTAATATCAAAGGAGGCAGTACAGTTACAACTACAATTACTGTGTTTATTCTTGTATTAAAGTTTTTAAATCTAGAAACCAAGTTCTATTAAGAAAACTTTTTAACAATCAAAATAAAACAATTAAAAAAAAAAAACAAATATCAATACTGATTAGTTTGTTCATAACAAAAGGTTTAACAACTGAACTTTACCCGCGTGTTTTTCAAAACGTTATTTGTCAAGTTACTGTGTTTTCATTTACGACGGCAGACTAGGTCTGTCAATAAATTGCTTGCACACGCTCATTACTTTCGAATTTTGCGCGCCGACTGCAAATTGCGTCATTTATACCCAAGAAATGGAAAGTAACCTTTAGTGGTCATTTAAAAGAATTGTATATTCGCTCGCCCATTTGATGTTATACAAGAATGTACAATTTTGATTTGAAAAAACACTTGTTAAATTACAGTTTCATTTTATTATTTTGAACGAAGAAAAACGCTGGAATGTGTTTGTCTATTAGTATCTAGTCTATATATTTTTTAAATTCTGACGTTGTTTTTTTGTCCTAACACTTTTTTCCGTTTTTAACCATAGTTCGATTCAGCAAGTCTAGTTATTATAAGATCGGAGGCCCAATTCTCGTAATTTAACAATAATTGCAATTCAGTGTCTATCCGCTCCCAATAACATTACTTTATAAAACGGTATTTACGAAAACCCTATTTTTTTATTATAGTTCGTAATGCGACTGAAAATTAAAGATATCACAATGAGCTCTTTTTATATTCCGTTGTTATTCAGTCGCATTACGAACGTTTAGATAATTTTAGGTCAATTTTAAAGTTTATGATAATACCGTTTTAGATAGTAACATTACTAAGTAATGTTACTGGGACCAGATCGACACTGGATTGCGAACATTGTTAAATTATCTGAATTGGGCCTCAGTAATTCCAATGAGAAAATAAGATGCGGAGATTTTAACATAGCATACAAAATAGCCTTCCTATGTTATGGCATCGAATGCTATTACCTATTATGTTACTGACTAATGTCAATTAAGTATAGGTATGACTACTGCACAATATGTAAGTATATTGACTAAATAAAACATATTTTATATAAACAAGCAAGCTTGTAAGTGAATTATCTACCAGGGATCGAAGTCTATCCGTCGATCTATTCAATTAGTGGCTCAATTACCCCGCAGATTTCTACACATGGTTACGATATTTATACTTTGAATTGACACTAATACCTACTTGAATTATCTAAGGTAAATATTAATATATTATAGAAAATCATAAAAATGTATGTCAAATAAGTGAATACTCAGGATTTTCCTAACCAACAACACTTGTAATCACGTTGTACAGTGTGAGATATTTTTTGTTTCGAAAATGAAATGCGTTATTTTGAATTATAAAGATAAACTGTATTAAATTGTTTTAAAACGATTCAATAAATATATTACTAGTAAGTTGACTGTTTGAAATTATTTAACTTAAACGCCCTTGTTCATAAACGTTAATTAACTTCATGAAAACCTTTAAATGATGCTTTAAAAAAATTGTATTCATAAACACTGAACGGATTAAGTTGTTACTTAAATACATGTCAAATTAATCAACTCTCGTCTCTTAAAATCTGAAACTCTCTTTAAAGGTAATTTACAAAATGGCGTTCTTCTAGCTGAAAATAATTTCTGAATTCTGACAAAAGTTTCAAACATGTTTTTTTTTAATTTGACGTTCGGCAAGAATAACGCGTAAACAGCTAGATTACTTTTCCAACCAAAAATAAAGTACTTAACTAAGCAACATTTAAGTAGCACTTATGATACCAAATGTAGCACCAAAAAATTCATTAATAATTAGGTATAAAGTTGTTACTTAATTTAAAATTTGATAATTAATGCTTAACAATTATATTAGCCGCTTTTTTATAAAAAATGCTTTTAGCTCTAAGCGCAACTCATAAAACAATGCTTTATTTATTAGTTAAAGTAAAAAAATCCCCGGTAGTTCGTCAAGTTAGGTTACTTTGTTATTTATTGACATAATTTAGATCAGTTTGACATCATTTTTCGCGGAGCGCCCAGAATGATTTATGTAAAGCTCTGAGGAAGTTTTTTGATTCCCGCTGCCGACGGCGTCGCTTCGAGTTTTCGCTGTATTTTTCTTTTATCTCTCTTAACATATAATTTCAGTTGGTGGGAGAGAAATTCCATTTTACTTTTTAATTTTTTTGATAAATCCATATACTTGTCAATATGTAATTTGAAAATGAGGTTAATCGAAATAACCGTTAATCAAAGTTACGTTACAGTTATAAAAACGGTATAATGGTAATTAAATCTTCATCTTGACATTTAAGAAACTTAGTGTATATTTCTGTAAGAGATAGTCAATAGTATAGTTATAAACATGGATACGTATTATCTTAGGCTTCTTTATTTAATAAAGACTACTTACATTTTTATTCTGATTTGAAATCTAATATAATAATATAAAAATGAGTCGCTATTTCCCTTGGTCATCGCATCACGCGTGAACGGGTGGAACAATTTTACTAATTCTTTTTTTGTTGTGTTAATTATTGTCAAGAGAAGGTTCTTATGAAAGAAAAAAAAACTAAAGACCACGCGAACGAAGTCGCAGGCAGCAGCTAGTATATAATAAAAATCATAATCATTTATTTTTTCAAATAACAATATATATAATAAATAACAAATAACATTAAAATCACTTTTACACGTCCCAATATAACAGTAAAAGCCACGTGAACAGATTAAGAGCAAGTCCCCGAGATCCGGAAACAAAATAGTCCCAATTCTAGTGTCGCGCGAAACAGCTATCGTTCGAAACCACTCACCACAGTAAGCCTCGGCCACCTAGTGTATGTACCCTGAGAACAATGAGCTATGGACTCGGTATGCAAAGGTTTCAGTTAGATAAGAGGGATTGAAGCAACAAATAAGTTTTAAATGGTGTTTGTGATATAATTAATATTAACGCATATTGTGTTATTAAATTTTATTTATAATTCAGTATTACTTGCATTTTTATGTCAAACTATACAGAATAATACAAAACAAAGTTCAAGTAATATTACTACCAGCGAGAATGGTAGCTCCCATTTTCACTTCGTGGCTGAGTCAAATTTAAAATTGCGTGCAATCTACCCAGACAAAGATAGTTTTATACCAAAGTACAATTTTCATTTCAGTTTTTAAGTTAAGAATAACATTAAGAAATCATAAATTTTCTGTTAATTATCCATCATTCAGACACTATGTGCATGTCAAATAATAATTTCTTCTAAGATTCACACCGATCATCTAGCCCTAAACTAAGCAAGGCTAGTGCTATGGAGACTAGATAACGGATAAACTTACTACTATATATTTATAAACGTCCTTAACTTACGTTCAAATGCTCGTCGTCAATTATGTCAGGTCTCGTTTTTTATTTCAAAGCACAACTTGGAATAAAATCTTTGCCCCTAATAAAATTACTTCAGTACCTTAATTCCCAAAAATCTAATCTTCAAGGCTATAAACCTATAAGCCTCGACAACCCACTGCGGCCAGCCTCTGACGTTTTCTATGCCTTATTCCTGATAGTTTCAACGAAGTTTTAAAATATAGTTAATATGCCATCAAAGACCCTGGGCTCCAAAGCAATGTCTTTGGACGCAACCACGATTGACCATCAATATAATTTAATTTAAAAAATCAACTTACTCATATTGGGACTTAAACCTAGGACTCCTGTTAACTACAATACTAATAAAGTAATTTGCTAAAAGTAATTATGAAAGATAAATAAATAAATATTGGACAACATCACATACATTGCTCTGGTCCTATGATAAGTAGCTGAAGCACTTGTGTTAAAGAAATCAGAAACACGACGGTACCACAACACCAAGACCCGAGCCAAAATAGAAAAGTTATTTTTCTACATTGACCCGACCGGGAATCGAACCCGGGACCTCAGAGATAGCGACACCAAGTCCGGTATGCTCGCCTCTCGGCTACGGAGGTCGTCAAGACAAGATAAATTGTTATTGATAACATTGTGTGTAATTGTAATTAATAAAGCTGTGCTGAAAAACCGGCAAACACTCTAAACAATATTATTGACGACCCTGTCGCAGTAGCGTGGACATTGGCCTTAGAAAATCTCATTTTCTGGGGCAAAACGCATAGCTCTATGCGTTGTGAGAAAATGAGATTTTCTAAATCGGCTCGATCAGCATGGATAACGCCCTTGGCTAAACTTACTGTTTGGTACTTTTAAGGTACCTTACGCCGCACCTTAAAATTATAATTTAGCTGAATATGCTCAGCTAAATTCAAGAATATTTATTTCTATATCACATCGCGTACCAGGTCGTATAATTTTAAGATTCTCACGAACTATCGACTTGCTCTATCTCTTGGCAGTTTCGACGTAGCTTTCGTATCCTCGTATTCGTAACTGCACGTTGGGGATAAGTTTACCGACCGCCAACCCGACACTAAGCTCCAATCCAGACAACTTTATTACGATCTTACCTGTTGATTTTATATCTTGTGACATATCTCTGTTCGGTAGTAATTTGTTCAGTACATAAGACGGTACTAAATAAGATAAACGTGGTATGTTTGGAGCAATCTCGTATAATTCAAAACAAATATTTAGAAAAATCATTATATGATTACCTAGCAACATTACCTATCTGAATATAGAAATATACCGAAGGGTTTGCAAACTAAAGTTGCAGTGGGTGGGACACATAGCACGTAAAACTAAAAGCCGATGAGGCAAAAAGTTAGTACGTCCATCCACAAGGTGGATAGACGACCTGGTAAAGGATGCAGTGAACCACTGGATGCGGGCCGCTGGAAGTCATTGGAGGAGGTCTATCTTTATCAGTAGACATCCAATGGCTGAAATGATGATAAAGATGATAAACCACGTTAGTGCATCCGATAAAGTGTTATTATAGGCATGCAAATTCAGGATTAATGGAAGAAAGAAAGATCAAAATTACGGTAAATATCTTCGTTAAATACAGCGCTTAATTCAAGGTTCAGAGCTTGAACTGGGCATCCATTATAGGATCCGATCGCTCTAATTACGAGTTACCAGACAATTAATTTTGTATACCAAAATGATGCCAAACTAACTGAAACTGATAAAAGAACCCGAAAGTAAGTTGTAATTTAAAAAAATATATATCTAAATAAATAAAAACTTATCAATTGCGAGTCGAGCTCGGACACTCGCTTTTTCCAAATTCGTATTTTTTTTAAAATTTATTACGAATTTACGGTTTTCGGACTTTGTCCTTTACTTGTGCTAAAGTTTGTTCCTTCCCAAATTTATGATTCTCGTTCAAAAGAAACCACTTTATAGGTTTTTATTCCCTTGCGAGCATCAAAAATACAGCATAAACAGCCGTATCTATTGATTGCGTTGACTTAAAAAAAATATTTTAGCACAGCTTCAAGGGATTGCAAACTTGAGTATACGATATTAATTTCATATGATACCTGCACGCGTTTCTGTTAAAAGGGCCTAAATAGACAAACAGATGGCCTGCAAAGTGATCGTATAAGGGTTCTTTTTTACCTTTTGAGATACGTAACCCTAAAAACGTAATGTAACGTTACGCTAACTAAACCTTTTTTAATTTATTAAGAAGAAGAATTTGAGTGCCGTTGCTCTTTTTTTTTTAAATTTTTAAATTTTAAGTCTTTTTTTTTTAAATAAAAGTTTTCATTGAGTATACAATGCTTATAATTAGTAATAACATAATTGGTTTTCCTACTTCAGGATGTTGGGCGGCGTGGGAGGGCGGCACGCGTCGGTGCGCCGGCGCGGCAGTTCGCCGGGCGTGCGGCGCGTGGTCGCCGGCGAATCCCCGCCGGCGTCGCCGCGCCCCGTGCGCCGGCGCCGCGCCGCGCTCGCAGCCACCGACCACAAGACCTGCGCCCTCATACATACCAGGCTCAAGCTGGGGGACATCATGTGAGTTGCTACCGTCTTTTGTCTTTTTGCAATTAAATGCTCATTTACACAGGGACGATTCGTGTTTTTTGACGAATTGACTTTTTTCATGATTCGTTTCTTTTTTAACAGCGGCAATGTTTTTCACATTTTCGTGTCGTGACACGTCTTAAATCAAGTAGTCTTTAAAAATTAAGTATCGTCTTTTAGAAATCGCGTTTTAAAAAAAACACGAATTGTATTTTTTTGTGACGGATCTGCTGATACGCTCGTACCCCACTCGTGGTCTGTTGAAAAATGTAAATGTAAATGTAAATGTAAATATTTTTTATTATGTAAAAGATAGGTACATGGCTTATAAAATACATTGTTAACCTCATGAATGTAAGAAATAATACAATAAAACTACTGCAAAAAAACGCTTCCCACTACATAAATTCATAATAGCCGCATCAAAAAGCTACGCAGTACAGGTTAAAACCAGTGAATTTGGTGCATGTACCCTCCGTAATAGTATTTATTACTGTGCTACGGCAGGATATCATTCCCCGTCCTCATAGAAAAAACACGATTCTGTATGCAATGGAAACTTCCTATCGTCATGTCACATAATTATATACACACCTATCATGTTTTTTGACGAATAGTCAATGACGGATCTCGTGTGAATGAGCCCTACCTGCGCCCATAAAGCTAGCAACAATCGTTTGTTTTTTCAAAGCGCAGTCCACACTGGAAATAAAATATTATATTTAAGATAAAAAAACAATTGTACAATTCTTAGGCTAAAAAACCGTTCTTTTAAATAGTTTGCGTAATTGTACATCCAGCATCATTATTCACATGTTTTAAGAATATAATTTAATTTTTAACGTGCGATTATCGAATCTATTTAACTGCTGTAAAAATTACTGGTAAATAGAAAATAATGCAGTTTATATATCTGAATTCTAAGCTTCATTCTATTCCTTATATATTAGTTAGTTCTTAGTGTTTATAATGTGAAAAAAATAGTACCTAGTAGCTACAAACCTAGCACAAAAACGGGAAAATTCAGGTTAACGCTGAACTAAAACTTAACAATTCTCTCTATCCGATCATTATTAACAAATACTTTTATAAAACAACTCGTTTTAAAATTATCAGTAGATATTAATTTATTGATAACTTGGTAAATTTTTCCTTACAAAACTTTGTAACAAACTTACACACTACGTTTGTACTACACGATATGATCACTAATTCATTAATATCTGAAGCTGATTATTTTTTAGGTAATTCACAAGTACCTAATTATAATGAATCTATTCTGTCTCAATTGAAGTAACATCTACATTTACCTACGTGCTTTATAACTATTTTATACAGAGAGCGCCCTCATACTGAATATGAGTAAACCACACTAACACCGTAGCTTGTAGCGTTTCGTAGCAAGCCAGAGCGCTACGAAGTGCTACGAGAGTTACGAGAACCATTTTACACGTGGCGCTAGCATCGGAGCGATGCGTTGTAAAACGAGGAACTAAATCGTAGTCGACTACGGCGCTAACGCCATCTAGTGACTTAGAACACGAGAGTTTTTCAGTGTGGTTGCAAAAATTTTCCTCGAGTTGGAACCACAGATTTGGTAAAATTTTCCGTTCAGCAAATGGAACTTTAGTTCTTCGTGAGTGAAGTACAGATGGCGCCACTTGCCACTATTATTGTATGATGATTACATTAAGAAAATTTTATTATTTTATTAAATTTTGATGAGACTTGCTAAATTAATTACTAAACCACATTATTTGTGCACCTTGGCAACAATTTCTACATTATTGTCGTTTATTCAATAAATTATATTTTCTTTCTTAATTTAAAATTCTAATAAAAATACATGCGTGAGTCACTTATTTCTAGACTTTCGTAAGCAGTTCAATTTCAAAAACAGCATTTTCGATTGATACTGATGGTGGTTCCCCTTCGTAATAGTCACAACGTTGTAGGTGATTGTGTGTCTCAACGTCGTCAACCTTAGGAATTCAATTTTCAGGACAATCAGACATTCGATTCTAATTCTTATTCCGTTGGAGTCGTGCGCTCACGATCTCGGTCTGATGCAAATGAAGCTTTCTAGCTTCCTACCTCCACGTGGCGCTCCACCATTATTGATTTCCGGGGCGGGAAAGGGACAGCGCCATACCACAATTTGTTGCACTATTTTTCGTCCCACTCTTTCGCCAATATATGACCTATTTTTATGCCGCTTCCCCTATATTAATACAGCCTAAGTAATTAGGTGGAAACTTGGGTCCGGTGTAATCTATATAGTTCGATAGAGTATGTACATTTGTTTGTGAAAGATTATGGGATAGGTGTTTTCTTTCCATTCACGTAATAACATGATAGAATAGTTTGTTATTTGGAAACAATAACTGGTACGGTTTCTTCTGTAAGTTTTTAAGTAACTCGTTTTTTCTATACTTTATATTATATTAATCGAAATTCATATACAGGGTTATTTGTAAAACATCAACAACCTCCTAGGGACTGATTCTGGTGCTCAAATACAACAACTTTTTCTATGGGACAAACATCGAAATCGCAAAAAAAAATAACTTCCCCATACTAAGCCGCCACCAGCTGACATCAGTTTGTATGGAGAAGTCATCATCATGATCATCATTTGCCTGCCCTGTTCCCAGGTCATCTGGGGTCGGCGCAGTATGTCTTTCTCTTCCATGCAATCCGTTCACTCGTCATTGAGTTTACCTATATGGAGAAGTGAATTTTTTTTAAAGATTTCAATGTTGGTCCCATACAAAAAGTTGTTGTCATTGAGCACCAGAATCAGCCTCTAATAACCCCGTATTTAAAATATGTTAAATTATAGGCAAAATAGTAACATGATGTGTGAAAGTCAACCTTTGTTAATGCTAAAATAAACTTTCAATCGTAATAAGTTCTTAACTTTTTAGACATAGATACTTCGCGTCTTAATTCTTATAAATCTATGCTTGATTTAAAATCGTATGACCCTTAAATGGGAAAAGGGCATACATAGTGAATCTCCATGTCAATTGGTCTTGAGCTTCACGGTTCAATTCATTCCATTAATTTAAATCAGTGAAATACTCTTTCAAAATATTTTTGAACTGTGTTCTTTATTAATAGAAATTTGATAACAAAATATTTTAAAGCTATACTTACAGAGGCATTCAAAAGCGAGTTAACGTCAGAAAGCGCGCCTATTAGTTTTAGTGCAGCACTAACAACGTTATCCTGCAAAGTGGCAAATGCTACGCAAATCCCATTTAGTATTTCGCTTAAGTCAACCCGCCAGAGTTTCTCAAACTTTATGAGTGCTCAATCCTTCTTTATTCTTTTGTCATGACTTAAAAACATTCCTAATAAATAAACCCAACTGAAAAAATATTATAATTACCACATGCAGAGCGTAACAGTAATATCACAGGACTTTTATTTTTAGGGGTGTGTGCATCTGAAATTTTAAAAAAATATGACAAAGATTTGATTCCTACACTACTGCGAAGTCAATCAGGCCCTTTAGCAAATTGTTAACTGATGAACTACGTGAAACTAATGATTTAGCATTATGTATTACGTGACTTACCGGCTATCAATTCGTTTAGGAAGGATTCTGAATCGGGGGCCCGGTGTGAGTTAGGTTGAGAAACGGTGGAAATTGGTTAAAAATACTCGCGAGAAATAAAGTTAAAGAACTGTCCGTGAAACATATGGCAAACGGCTAGTGTATTTTTAATCCAAAAAAGTTTTAAAAAATACATAAAATATTTAGTTACGAATAGGGCAGGGGTGGAATTATTTACTTCCGAGTATTAAGACCTCGGAACGATATAAATCATAATAATATATTTGTAATTCAAAATGATAGTAATAATAAAAGAGAGGTTATTTTTATGTTTAACTCCATAAATAAAGTATGTTAACCATTTGACCTTATAGGCTAACGATATAAAATAATAATAAAGTAATTGAAAACTCGACTCGTATATATTATTTAATGTATGTGAAGTATCAGAAAAATACTTATAAGTAAGATGTCTTATTTTGTTGTTTCTTTAACTGTAAAGGTACGTACAAAAAATAGACTTTTTTATAGTCAAAGCCAGTTTAATTTTGAAACACATTGACTGATAAAAGATCATCTTTTTAGGTTATTACTAAATTTAGATGAGATTGACCACTTGCCCTAAATATAGCTAGAGAGAGACACAAGCTTCTAAACTCTTTCAAACCACGATCGGCTGTGTAAACTAGACTCTATTTAGAGATATAGGTCTCGGATGCAACCTCAAACATCCAGGCCTGTTTGCCTAGATACCGAGATCATATTCGATGAGGTTGCATTTGACAGTGGAAACCCAGCTTAGCTTCTGTATTGTGTTTCAGAAACAAGATCTTACTTGTAAAATCTATTCTATTCTAGCTCTACAAATGGATATCATAGCTACTTCAACACAATCTTCGGATACCTATACCTAATCTTTAATTATTATCACATCATATTATATCACAGTTGAAAGTTCTAAAATGTTTTATAGATTTTTAACGAATACCACAAACCAAAACCGATAGTATTTCTTTTTAATCATGTTTCTCAAAATACAGTCAGTAAAATGCTTTTAGTTGTCATTATACAGTTTTACTTTTCTACACAGGTAGGAAGCCCTATGTTTTTATATTTAGCTCACCCCTGATTAATAGGGAGACCGGGGATAGTTGATTATAGGGGTAGTTTGACTAACAGTCACAAACTTGACCTATATGAATGTGTTTTACTATTCAACTAGATGCAAAAAGCTGTTTTTATAATATCTATCCCCAAAAGTCAACTATCCCTGGTCTCCTCTAACTACCAACCCACTCTTACACCGGTTACGGATTAAAATTAGCTAGCCAGAGTCGCATCTGCCGACCTCACACTGGCGGATTACAAACATTCATCGCTTACCACGCTAATTGGAGCCTTTACGTTACTACTTTCATTGTTATGCTCGTATAAATCTAGCTTGTACTCGGAACTCCCAGAGTACACCGGGATGGGGAACTTTGCGGTACGGTAGAAGCAACTTTGGGCGTTCCTTTATACTTGTAGAATGTTAAACCACTTGGTAACACCGAATAGGTTTAAAGCTTTTTTAATTGTTTTTTTTTAATTTATGGCTCTATACAATGATATGAGAGAGCGGCCTCTTCTGGCACAAGTATTCTCGCACTTAAAATAAGATGATCAACCTCTACTCTTGTAACAAAATCTTGTTACATAATAAAGATTTTCATTTTCAATTTAAATTTAACCTCCACCTCACAAACAAAAAAATTAAACACTCTTAATCCACCAACAATCTAATCTTTAACAAATAGCAACGTAAACGTACTCAGATTTTTAATCGAACCAAAATCTACGATTTTTATTTCTTAATTTTTTTGGAAACCAAACAGCTAAGTACTTTACAACAACATAAGTGTACCTATGTAAATATGTAATGTTTTTGCCCATTAAAATATAAACGATTAAAGCAAGTCACAAACTCTGAAGAGAAAACAAACAATAGGAACAATATAGCTAAGAAAACAATTATGGAAGGTAATAAGATTTACTTTCAAATGTGTGTTTCTTCTTCGCATTTTATCTGAACTCTAACAAATTTTGTGTCCAAGCATTTAAAAACAACTACACACTTAGTACTATTACTTCCATCTCTCATCGCCAGTCGAGACTAGGTGACATAAAACGTGTCTAAAAAGGCCTAACAATAATGAAAAAGCGTGAAACAACGCCGGCCTCGTTTGTAGGCCATCTGGGTCTTTGTGCAGCTCGCGAGTGCAAATGCATACTTCACCGCGCTTTTATGATGTTTTACACACCTCAACTGGTTTTGACAACGAAACGAGACAATTTCTAAGATTTCATTCTAGGGTCAACTACATATAATCTAACCTAAGCACTGTGTTTTGTCATCAAACTTTATATTGAAAAACCAAACAAGGTTAAGTAATAGTTTCAAGAGCTCTCATCGTTAGGTTCCGGAATCGTCTGAGCAATGAGTTATTGTTCCTAGTTTTTAGGTTGAAATATTAATGATTACTGTGACATGTTTGAGGCTATCGTTATCATCATTGTATCGTTATCGTCCACTGCTAAACATAGGCCTCTCCCCCAACGATTTCCAGGTTGGACCGGTTGGTTAAACATCCCTATACTAATCAAATCTTGTACTATGGCGACTAGCGACCAGATTAACAAATTTAAAAACATGTACAAACATCCCTGACTCAGGTTCCAATGAAAGTCTTCATCATACAAATATTTGCCTCCTTCGAGATTCGAACTCGCAACCGCTAGTTTTATAGTCCGGGTCGCACACCACTAGACCCATACACGGTCGTCAAAGTGATATTAAACAATAACATTGAGATAACTTCATAGTTGTTCTTACCTTCATACCATTTTAACCAAATAGAGTTTAACCCAAACCACCACATTGTTGAAGTGATGCATATTATGACGACCGTCCGGTGTACTGGTTCGCGCTCCGGATTACAAAGCCAGACGGTTGCGGTATCGAATCCCGAAAGGTGCAAATGTTTGTATGATGAGCAACAAACATTTGTACCTAAGTCATGGATGTTTATAAAAGTATTTAAATATGTATATCTGTTATCTAGTCGCCATAGCACAAGCATTGATTAGTTTGTGGCTAGATGGTATGATTGTGAAACACAATTTATTATGACATTTTGTCCTATAGGACACATAGACAGGCAGGACAGGACACATAGACAGGCAGGACAGGACACATAGACAGGCTGTCAAAATATTTGGACTCATCTCAATACTAAATAATCAACTACTCAATTAAAACAACTTCAACAATGGCAGCAACGTCAAAGCTGTGACAAAACTGGACGCTGCATACATTCATCATCGAAGTAAAGCTTAAGTTTGAATGGCGCATTCAAAATTATTCAAGTTTTCGATGTTGCCCGTAAAAGTAATTGTATTTCAGCGTTTATGTGATTATAATAAGCATCCTATCAGCTTGTACACCCTGTATAAAAATCCAGTAAAATTCCACAGAGAATGAAATGATTGTCCATTTCGCAAACAGTAGCTGGTTAATAAAACATATCGATTTCTCATCAGCGCGCAGAGAAGCTATTGAAAGCTATTGTAGATCATGAGAGCGCCGCGGAGGTCAGTGTGTCACTCGTCGCCACATATCAAGGCTTTCAGCTTTGTAAATTGCGGTGTAGGTAGTTATTTAACATAGTTTTAAAGAAAGACGACTAATTGACAAATATACTTAAATTAAATTATTTTTCACAATCACACCAATCATCTACTAAGCAAAGCTTGTACTATGGCGTCTAATAACGGATAAACATACTTAAGTACATCCATGACTTAGAAAAGCTTGTGCTTATCACACAAACATTTGCCCTTTGCGGGATTCGAACCCGCAACCGCTGGCTTTTTAGTCTCTATAGATAGATACTCTTCATTGTATACCATACAAAGAAGTTACAATTGATGTTTACAGAAATACTAACTACTAAAAAAGGTAACTTATTAAAAGGTTTAATTTCAAATAACATCTTAATTAAATGTTTTTTTCTTAGATCTTTTAAAAAGTTTGGCTTTAATTATTTAGATATTTGATTTGATATAAAAAAAACTTATAAATATACTCTAAAAGTATGTTGTCAATTATTTTAGATTAAAATTAACATTTTAGATCTCTAAAATTACTCACTCGAACTTATGCTTATAGATTTTTTTACATCTCATTTTGGTACCTATTTATCCTTTCATAATGATGATAGTTAAATATTTACTATTTGTTTCTCTTCCATCTTTACGAATAACTTACTAAGCCACACTGACGTGTTTCTATTAGTTTCTTTACAATACCTTAACAAACAAGTGCACAGTTAGTCGATAAATTATAGTAAGAGTACACTACAAGTAACTCCAAGTAGAGCACACCGTAGCCACAATATATGAAAAAACAGAAGATCCTTTCACTATTTACCTACAGACTCAGAGTTTTAGCGAGTTTAATGTTAATAAAAGTATAATAGTTTTTTTTTAAAACTATGATGTCAATTCCGGATAATGTTTATCGTAAAATCAAAGAATGCGCGCTAAGTGCACGCGACATGCGCTTGGTACGAGTACATTTTAACTTTAATATGTCCCGAACGCGCATTCTTTTTATTGCGTTGTGTCCTATTTGAGCCTCATGTTTTGTGCACTTAGAAGAGAGTGAGCTTACTGCTCGTACTACCACTGTGCACGATGCCTAGATTCTAGGAAAAGCAACCGTTTTCAGTTGAATTTCCATTGACTGCTCGTCTAGTCAGACGTCCTACATTATAAACACTACAAAATGCGAAATAAACTTTCACTATCGTTGAAGCGAAGCGTCCTTATGCGTTGTAGTTTATTCTGCATCGAGACTTTATATACTTAGTATTCAAAGTCAAAGTCAAAGTCAAAAATCATTTATTCAGTTTAGGGCAGAAAACTGCCACTTATGAACGTCAATAATAACATTATTGGCCCATATGGGGCAGAACATGTCTCCTTATTTTTTGGCTTACCTTATTATTCGCCTGTGTGAGTGATTTTCTATTTTCACTAACACAGCTGTGTTCCACGAAGCGTACAAACTTCATACAGTGTGACTTGAGTAACTAACTAGCTGTCCCGGCGAACTTCATACCGCCTTTTCATTTTTTTGTGAATTTCCAATGTTTTAATAGTTATTCTGCTATTCAGGGCGAACACATATCCAACAAACCAAAAATCATAAAAATCGGTCCAGCCGTTCTCGACTTATAAATGGTGTAACTAACCCGACATTGTTTTATATAGATATATCAGCTTTTACATACAGTTTGGTCAAGTAGCAAATCCACTTTAGTATTAAACAGCCGTTTTGATTGATGGTTTAAAAGAAAATAATCTGATAGACCATCTTTGTCAGATTATCAGACATAGACATTCGGTAACGCTCTGTTTTAATCTTAGTGAATTACGTAGAACCTTTCCCCATTGATATTTATTTTTAGAATAGTTTTTGGAATGATCAGATATGAAAGCAGAATTTAAGTTAGTAAAGAAAAAAAACCGGCCTAGTGTTTGTCGGGCCAAGCACAATGTAGGGTTTCTTAGTTTCCTGTATAAGATGCGGTATTTGTTAACCTGTTTTACATAATTAACAACATCGCCTAAGTATTTTTCTTCTCTAAAAACATTTTAACTTTGTTATATATACACGTACTAATTATTATTTTGAGGGAGGCCTATGTGCAGCAGTGGACGTCCTATGGTTTAAATGATGATGATGATAATACTAATGTCGTGAATAGGCTAGTTTCCTGGGTCAAAAAAATATTATTCTATTTAGTCCGTCAGTTAGATTACCAAAGAATATTGAACCCATATTTTGTCTTTTGTCAATTAAACAAAAAATTACGAAGATAAAGCGCATCGAAGTGAGCACGTGACGTCACGCCTTGCTAAAAAGTGTCGCAAGGCGTGACGTTACGCGGAACTTTAACGGGCTATATCTTCATCGTTTTTTGTTTGATTGAGAAAAGAAAAAATACGTGTCCAATATTTTCTGTTAATCCAACTGACAAACAAATATTTTTTTTTAGTTAACTAGCCCATTGTGTTTGTGAACTGTCAAGTGTCGATACTTGTCTCTAAAAAAATTACACTTTCAAGCTTAATATTATGCAAACGGATCCCTAAATAAATAAAAAATATTTTCTCACACAATATTTTGAAACAACCTATCCACCGACAACCCACACCATGAGATAGACGAGAAAATAACATTCCCACTGTACTAAGGGTCTCTGAGCTAAACCGCGTACAGACAGACCGAAGGGACGGACGGACATAACGAAACTATAAGGGTTCCATTTTACTACGGAACCCTAAACATTGGAAGAAACAAGGACAAAAGATAATAATAACTGCATAGCTACTGCGCACTTCAAAAAGCACATAAGAGTATGAGCACGTACTTTTTAAAAGTATTTGTGTACAGCATCGTTCACTAACAAAATTAAGCTGAGAATGATAACTAGTTTATTTATTTATTTATTAGAAACACAAAAGTTTACACAATTTTCTTTCTGCCAAACTGTACAACAGTTTGTCGGCAGTAATCCTCGTGGGTATAAGTTGTTTCTTATAAATACATTTTATATTTTATTTTAATTTATTCTCATTTATAGGCTAGGATATACATTATTTATTTTATCTTATGAATTGCTTTCACAATCACACCAATTATCTAGTCACAAACCAAGCAAGGCCTGTACATGAGGACCAGTTATCAGCCAGACAGAATAACTACTTAAATACGTATACAAACATGCATGACTCAGGTACAAATGCTTGCGCTCATCACACAACCATTTGCCTCCCCGCGGGATTCAAACTCGCCACCGCCTGGTTTTGCAGTCCGGAGCGCGAACCACTACACCAGTGTTAGTGTCACAGTGTGTACAAATTGTTTTCATAAGTTAAAAACCAGAAATAATTAACAATAACAATAATTCACTCGGTATACGTCCTACTGCAGGGCACAGGCCTCATTTCATCTATCAATATTTTATTTTATTCAAAAAGGCATGTCCATATATTTTTTTCGTAGAGGAAAGAAAAGTGGAGTTCATGTAAATAAGCGCCCCACTATCGGATCACTGCTCATAACACATGGAAACAATTAACTCACGCCACTATTAATTATGTCAATTCCTACACGCGCCCTATCCCACGCCGGCAGTACACGTGTAACTCCTGTAGTATGCTCCCTGCGTACAGCCTTTTCAACCTACCGCAGAATGTCAGATTTTCATAACCGATTTTCAACTTAAAGTTTTCACACATAAAGTTCAATGTTAATTGAGAAAATAAAGTTTATTTTGTGGTTTAGGTTTAATAGCTCGTTTACAGCGTGATTTAAGTATATTTATTTCACAAAGTTCAAAAATAACAAAAAATATTTAAAAAGTGCTTAATATATAATAAACATACCTGGAGTTGTTGTTGGAGTGGGTGCAAATGAAAACATTTGAGCTCTCCATTGCTGGCTCTGACTCCAATAAACCTGGTAGTAAAAAAAAGATTAAATAAAAATTTTAAGCCCCCTAAACACCTAATAGGACGTCTGTAACCAAAGAGAACCCGTCGGGGCAGCAATTCTTTTCACTGAATAAAGAATAGGAGAATGTCATATAAAAAAAAGAATTTTTATCTTAAACTTATTGCTACTGCTGTAAACGCCTATTTTATCCCCAATTTCCCTGAGGTATTATTTTTATTAAAAAAAACGAATCATAAAATCGGTTCACATTTGGCAAAAATATTACGCACCATATTACACAAAAAAAACCTACATTCGATTGTACAACCTCCATTTTTTAAATCTGTTGAATATTGAACAAATAACGTTTTTCAAACTTGGCCAGAACACAAGAACGTCAAAAAAGTAAGGGTTGCCCTTTGGGACCTTCACATAATGGCTACTTATTTATTCGACCTCTTTTTATTTATGTATGTTATGACCCTGTAAATTTTTAAAAGTATTTACTACTTAATAGGTATGATACAGTTTATTAAGGAAGGGTTTTTTTGGTAACCAAAGGTCTGATCTTCCCCAAAAGCTTCCGTCGATCGCTATCCATCGTCCCATGTCTGGTTGACCACATCATCGCACAATTTTCTCCTGGGTTTCCTACCTTTTTAGCGGTAGCCGTTTGTAGGCACAAACTGTGTGACGTTTAAGGCCCACCTAGTTAGTTAGTTTAGCTGGGCTGTGCTGTTGGGCTCGCCTGTCTGGATGCATCCCACATACGTGCTCTGCTCCCCTTTTTAGTTTAGCTGTTTTCTTACCTACATCTGCGACACCGATTGTTGAGCGAATATAGGTGTTCTGGTTGATATAACATAAATTCATCATCATTATCATGTCAACATATTGCAGTTAACTTCTGGACATATTATATGATAAATTAATATTAAATGAAAATTTAATTGCAACGGCAGGTCGCTAATGTAACAGAAATTATTATCTTGTTTAAGTAAAAGTAGTTCGTAGCTAGTAGTAAGTGACGATCTCTTAGTCTTAGGTTTTAAAATTACATATCTTATCGCATTTATAACGTCGTAGTACGTAAGATTTTAAATAGTAAATGCAACATGTAACAGCAGTTGGCACACATTAAATACCTATCTACGACTATCTTTTTATACCATAGTAACGAAGTTGTCGTCGGACTGTCGGGGTACGGAAGCGAAAAATGCCGCCCTGTTCGTCGCGGCCCGTGTTTGCGCGATTAAAAAGGCCCAGTCTACGTTTAAATACATTCATCCACAAAAAATTAAATGTTTGCATTTCATTGTTTTTAAGTTAAGCTGCATATCAAAACCTTTGTAAGATGTGTGTGTGTAGGATGTCCTTTAACTGAACCGTCTCTTTGGTAATTTTGTATGAGAAATCGATACATTTTCATGCAAATTTGCAAAAATCATAGAACAAAAGTTGTTACAAGGTTATCCTTGTGTTTCAGGACACCCTTTAATAGCTTAATAAAAATAAAAAACTTTTTTAAAATGAAAATGTTTTTAAAAAAACTTGCATTTGTTCGCTTAAGCGCTGGTCTGTTATCAGGGGCGTGCATCCCATATAGGCTATTATGCAGAGCCTACCTTCATAAAAAACCGACAGAACAACTAACCATAATTATTAATTACAACAATAAACAATAAATATTCTGTAACTATTTTGTCCTCTACCTGTACTTATTCCTTACTAAAGCGCGCAACTTAGACCGTTACTGTGCAATTTAACCAATGTTAGGCTGCCGCGAGATCGCCTACTGTTTCACGCAAACTTACTCAATTTTCACTCACAGCCTACTCCCATCTAAAACCAATGCACGCCCCTGTCTGTTATTGTGTTTATTTTCTTTATTTATGTACCTACTTAAACATTTAATTACAATTGGTTTTCCTATCACGCATACTAAAATTCTTTTTTAATCATTGTTTACTATTATTGTTTGGATGTGTTCCAGCGCGCATTCGAAGCCGCGTCCAAATGCTCTACTATCCCTGCCTGCTCACGAATATTGCACTTTACAACAAATTCTTTGTCCGTGTAGGCCTGCCATTGGACTGCCTTTTTTAATGCTTTTTGGAGTTCCGCGCCAAAAATAGGACGAAGGAAAACACTTTTGCAGCCATTCTTCTTCTTCGGAACGTGTCGACAGCAAAGTAATGTTGAGCTCAGTTATTTTTCACGCATATTGGTGTGAGTACCTATGGAAATAGGAGAGACTGTACTCGTTCATAAGTTACATAAAGAGGTAAATAAGACAAATTAGAGAGTCCTTAATATACTAGTTATTAGATACTCGTAGACATTAATGTTGAGATAAATGAGTGCAATGGGCTAGTTTCCTAAAAAAATCTAATTAGTCCGTCAGTTTAACAGAAAATATTGGATACGTATTTTTTTCTTTTCTCAATCAAACAAAAAAATATGAAGATATAGCCCGTTAAAGTTCCGCGTAACGTCACGCCTTGCGACACTTTTTAGCAAGGCGTGACGTGACGTGCTCACTTTGATGCGCTTTATCTTCGTCATTTTTTGTTTGATTGACAAAAGATAAAATATGGGCCCAATATTTTTTGATAATCTAACTGATGGACTAAATAGAATAAAAATGTTTTGACCCAGGAAACTAGCCTATTAGAACCGCTCGCTGTGACGTTCGCGTTCTAATGGGGAGTCCTTTACTAGCAGTAGACTTCCAAAAGCTGATGATGATTCTGATCATGATTAAAGCATTGACTTCGTTTCCGTTCTTTAATTTAGATTAATACCCAGCTTAGTTTAAGTTGGTATCTACTTGGTAAAAAAGATCGAGAACAGGTTACCTAAATTTAGTTTTGTTGAGCGTTTACAAAGGCGGCGCTCTATATCGAGGTTAGTAGATTATTAGCAGTACCAAAGTTAGATAAGTTTTACTACTTGTCTATTGCAAATCCAATCGATTGTTTCCTTATCTTAAACACAAAACAATAAATGGTACGGAGTAGTTTAAAAGTGAGCCTAAATCACACTTGACTATTTTTTTCCTTTTTACTCCGCTGGCTGTCTCGGCATAAAATATTTCAACGTATAGCCGGGACGTCGTACTATTGCAACTTTTCTTTTTATTAACCTACTTTGTGTTGTATAGCAGCTTGCATATTTAAGGTGTTTACTGAACGTGATATTGTTAAATAAGGTTGTATTCTGATTTCAGAATCTTTTAGCTGTAACTTTTGACTTAATAAACATCTATGTGGTTCTGAATTTTAGGACCCCAACCTAAAAAAAATGCAATTAAGAGTTAATACCAATGGGCCATCGTCGGGCAAAAAAACCTCGAAGAAATTCTTTACTGCATTTTTTAAAAATTATTTTTTAGACTGGGGTCCCAATACTCAGAACTAAATGGATAATTGTATCTAGCCACAAACTAAGAAGAACTTGTACTATAGCGAGTACTAGATAACAAAAAACATAATTTTACTATTTCATTGCGTTATTTAATCAGATTATTGTTTAATTCTGTTATTATTTTATTATTAATATGATAGTAAAAATGCTCTTGCTCATCACACAAACATTTTCCCCTTACGGTATTCAAACTCGCAACTGCTTGGCTTTGTAGTCTAAAGCGTAAACTACTCGACCACCTGGCGTCATCATACATGAATTTTAATTTAACAATGATGCTATGGATTGATTGATGATCTTCTTGGTCTCCTGATTCGCGCTTAGTACAGAACCAACCGGTCACAGGTTCTAATCACGAAAGAAGCAATTTTTTGTGTTATATACGACCATGAGCGTTGTAATTAAATCACAAATAACTAAAACGTGGCCTCTCACTATGTACATTTTAAAAAAGTTCAGGTTACACAGCGTGATACGGAAAGGGCTATGCCCAATGTTTTTTTGCGAAATCAAATCAGAAATGAAGATATCCGTAAACAAACAAATGTCGCTTACATAGCCCGAATAATTAGTAAGCTAAAGTGTACAAGTGTGTAAGGGCGGGACATACAGCACGTAGGCCAATGGAACAAAATGATTCTACAATGGAGGCCACGTACCGGCAAGCGCAGCATAGGACGTCCACCCAAAACGTAGATAGACGACCTGTTAAAGGTTTCAGAAACCCGCTGGGTGTAGGCCACTTCCAACTGGCCAATCTAGAAGTCATTGGGGTAAGTCAGTGGACGGCCTATGGCTGAAATGGCAAAATAAATGTAAGTATTTCTTTTCATTATCTAGCTCTGATTAGTTTAGGTTTAGGGCTAAATAAATGGTGGGATTGGTGGACGAATTTTTTTTTATTTGCTTGCGTATTGATCTTATTACACTTGTTTATCTAACACTCATACAAAACCCCACCCTTTTACATGAACTTCTAGTTTTACTTTTTGAAATGATACGGACATATAAAGAAATGAAAATCAGACCATTCCGTAAATTGAGCATCAGCTTCTCCTGAAAAAAGGCACGTAAGAGGTCGACCACATAGCTCTCTACTGTGACCCGTGAATTGAAAAATCTTCATATTGATATTCAGACAATCCAGGGATAGAACATTCTGGGGGAGTCCCCTAAACCGGATGACGCTGGCTAACAGGCGAGGCAAAGCCGAGCTGGGACTGCGGAGTAGTGCCTTTGGCCCTAGGCTTAAGGTGAAGCCCGTAGTTCTGACTCGCATGGCTCCGGAGGGACACCGTCAGGTTTTTGGAGGGTATGCGAACCTCTATGAGGCCCGGAGTCTCACATAACCTCCAATCGCCCCGGCGGCTGGTATGTGTCAAAAAGTCAAAAATCATTTATTCAATTCGGGACAAAATTGCCACTTATGAACGTCAATAATAACATTATAGGCCCCTAGGGGGCCAGAACATGTTTCCTTATTTTTTGGGCCCTACTAGCGCTTTGAGACAAGACACAGACAATCTGGCAAGTGCTGAGAAGAAACGCCGGAACCAACTCAGTCACCACTAGCTGCTACACAAAAAATATAAATCAAAATAAACAGGTACATCAGTTTAGTGCAGGCTGGACTGACCATACATTCTTGTCATCAAGAATTGTCTTGAATTTTTTAATACCTTTTTAATACGTGTGGTATTTTCCTGTCAAAAAAAAAGTATAGAACATTATGGTTCCGAGTAATTAGGAGAGTCGACCCCAAATGATGGAAAGAGGCAATAAAAATGAAGAGAGAGAAATTATAGCTTTATTTAAATCTAAAATCCGATAGTGGAACTTTTATGTTTATGCTCAAAAACATAGATGACGTAGAAAAAACATAAACAACAAATTCACCTGAAAACAATATATTATGTTAAGCATTTACTCATTTTCTTGAAATATAAACAAATAAATAAAATTGAAGTTTCTGTTTGTAGTTTCATATACATCGGCCTAAATGGTTGTTTTCACGCCAAAAATATCGAAAATCCTTTTTATTCATATTTTTAGGTTGTTTCTTTGTGTAGGCTAACCTTTAAATCGTTGAAATCAATTGTTATAACAGTATTTTTCACTTAGTATTGTGCAGGGTTTAGTTGTTGCAACTTTTTATCCGAGAAAAACATGGAGAATGCCACGGGGAAAAGCAGAAAAGTTCCATAACTTTATGTATCTAAATAAGTACCACTATGGGACTCGTCAAAACGAATTGAACCAGCTCAAACCTTATGGTCTTAGTTGTTGCGATTGAAGAGTTCACCACCAATACCTTCTTGCTTCAGCATCAAATTAGCTCTATGGTGTAAAGTTACTATAAGTTTCTCCGCAGTATTACATACTTACAAAGTTTCCAATCAATACGACAGATATAAGTAGATTAAGTCCACTTCGAACTGATATAATTATATAGTATGTACGTCACAAGTGAAGCGTATCAATGAACGACTAGATGTCAAAGATCGTTTCATCGCCGATCGTATTTTGTTTAGAGTTGGCGCGTAAACTATTCAATTACTTAGACGTAAATAGAGTTTTTATTTGCACCAATTATAAAGTTCAAGTGTAGGCAGGGGACGCGGGGGCTGCAAGCGGGGCTGCGGCGCGGCGGCGACCCACTGACCGGGGGCGACGACCGATGCACTCCGCTACCAGGGGCCATACGGTAGGGGTGTCAACAAGAAATATCGGTTTTTAGGGCACCTACCGTGACACGTTTCTCGAGAGCCTGTTATTAAAGGAGTATTAGACTTGTTTGCGATGCTGCGTTCAGTCGTTCAAACTTCCATGTCATTGATTCTTAATGCATTAGTCTCTTCTGTGTAGTTTTCGAGTTATTGCAACCGATTTTATCGATGCACTCGATGTGTACCGACTAAAACATAAAATTTGTTAGTTTATCTGTTTCATAAAAAGAAAAACAAGAAGTAAAGTATTCTTTTTAAATTATTCCAAATAAAATTTTTATTCATTAAGAAAGTGCCACATAACCTACTTTATCACTTAGTATGCAAGGCTACAAGTTACACATTTTAATTTTAAGATGAAATCTCTTTAAAATCAATAACTTGAATCATAAGCATAGCAGCTTCGTTTACTTTAGGTACATCTGTGTTAAAACCATTCAAACCATTGCTTGATTTAGTGAAAAACAATAGCATGGGTAACAGGCATCCTGTTGAAGTTTAGTTGTTTGGTGTAAAAATGTCAAGTGCAGAAAGCTGCGATAGATATAAAAGATAGACAACAATGCCCCCTGGCAGGGATACACCCAGGAGGTCGCAATAAAAAACAGTTTCGAAGACACGACATCTGTATAACGCCAGACAAGTTCATACGCGATACTCATGCAGAGCGAAAGGAGTTGACTGGAATGACCACTAATCAAGTTAACATGTACGCTAGGTATTATCAAGGTAATATACTGAATTATCAAGGTAATATACAAAGTAATATTACCTGAACTAACTGTAACTAGTAGTTTTTTAGATTTTGAGAGATAGATTTTATAGATTTTGTGTAAAACATAAGGTAAAATCTTCTAGCTATAGAAGAGCCATACTTCCTGGCACAGGTATATTTTTACCTAAAAGGAGGTATTGGTCAATGTGTTTATAACAGTAACAATTTTTATGAAATAAATTATTTATGATTTATGATACTATTTTCAAGATACGAAGAGTTTGGTGACAGTTGACTCTTAACAATTATTATAGTGATGCACCGAAACGACATCTAATCGATTTTTGTAGGCATTAAGAAACTTAATTTATAGAGGTTTATCGATTTTAAAGTCTTTATAAATCTATCAAATAATGCATTATTTCAGAGCAAATTTGATTACCATAAAAAGGTTATAGTGGATCAACCTTAAAAGATAGTCATATGCAATTTCAGACTTAATTTTAGAACTTTTTAAGGAAAACAATTTCGTCATGTTACATGATTTTCACGTAACTTAAGCCGTTTACGCAGGGTACGCAACGGATTCTCTCAAAAGGAATGATTTTTCCCAATTTTGCATCATTTTTCATTGATGCTCCACTTCTACTAGTCGTAGCGTGATGTTATATAGTCTTTATCACCTCCCTCAAAAAATGGACATCCAACAAAAAAAAAAGCCAATTCGAACCTGTAGGTCTGTAGTTGTAGACTAGAGCGTTCAACAATACAAACAAACAAACAAACAAACAAACTCTTCAGCTTTATAATATCAAGTATAGATTAATATTGATTATTGTAAGTAATTACCATTATAACACAAACCGCATACAAGACAGACGCACTCTTAATGACGCCAATGCCGTTGTTAGATTTTCACACTATTGAGTCGATTACCGTACCGATTCATCGATATAAGGTTGATAAGACGTTGTCGATCTCTATAGGTAAACGTTTTGTTTCACGCATCAAGAATTTAAAGGGATTCCTAGTTCTTTATTTTTAAAATTCGTAAGCTATTTTGATGGATTGAAATTTTGCTTAGATTTCTAGGCAATCTTTTTCGCAATGTTTTTTTTTTTTTATGTAAAATAATAGGGTGCTTCGTCCACGTTAGCATCTGTCACCCGTTATCAGTATCGCGTACAAACTTGGCGAGCTATATTTATTTTATTTATTAGCCAAAACACTTAGTAAGCTTACAGAAGAAATCCAAGGCGAATACAAGCTTAGATTAAAATTAACATTATTAATTTATTACGCATACAAGTTTAAATAATATTGTTAACACTATCATTAACGATATGTCTAAGAGTACATACATTATGCCCGATTATGGCTATAGGCATAGTTTCTGGTCTAGCTATACAGGTAGGAGTTTTTTATATATTGGACAACATCGCATACATCTTATCCCAAAGTAAGAAGCTAAGGCACTTGTGTCATAGAAATCAGACGACATAGAAAAGTTAGGCTTCTCCATTGACCCGACCGAGAAACGATCCCGGGATCTTAGAGATGACTACGCCAAATTCGGCGTTCTTGCCTCTCGGCTACGTCGAGGTCGTCAAAATTAAAAGATTCGTTTGGTGCTGGCTGACTGAGCGCCGCGTATATGTTATGGCGAACTAAGTTAATAACACATGGTTTTGCAAAATTGACGTATTGACGATATAAATAGTCATACAGTATGTTAACTAACGAAACGCGTTGGATAGCGACCATACATACTAAAAACATATTCTCATTTAAAATAAAAATGTTTTATATATTTTTTTAAATTAACAAACGTCCGACGCTTCTCTCACCGTGCGAGCAAGATAGAAAAGCGACGTTGCCAGTTTGCACATTGTAATTACACTAGTTACTATACCGCGTTAAGATTTTTATGAATTTTAATAGGTGGTAGGTACCTATAATATATGGTTGCATTTACAATGCTAAATATGGAAGACGATAAAAAAAACTAATGCCTAAGTAGAGAATCAAACTCACGTTTCACGAACCGATTTGCGCGTTTAGTATTTCAACTGAGCTACAGAGGATTTTTTTTTCAACTTTCTAGTGCCTGTCACGCTATAAGCCAGTGTTGTTCTATCAATAGAAATATTTTTGCAATTATTCAACCATTTTGAGAGATTGAATGTTTATCGACTAGTGTAGTGTGAGCAGGTGGCACCCCTACCTGCATTGACCCACGCGACTAGAAACGAGAAGAGCGACGCCTTACAACTGCGCCGTTGGTGAGTTGCGTGTTTACTAAGAAGCACTTACCGTACCCTTTTTTACCTTTAACTTGAGTATTATTTAAGGGTAAACATTTACCCTCATTAATTAAAAAATAAGATTGAAAGCATGGCTTAAGCCATTTCGAAACGTTAACAAATTAGAAATGTTTCAATAATGGTGACATATTGCGAATTGTTTTATTTTTTTAACGTTAAGTCATAGTTCAAATCAATACTTTTATTAATAAGGGTGATACGATTCATTTTTTGAGAAATTACATGCTAGTTATACCTACCTATTATACAAAAAAATATACTACAAAAAATTCACCACAAAAATTGCAAAAATAAAAAAAATCGTTCAAGCTATTTTTAGTTTTTACTTAGGTAATAGTCAAATATATGCAATAATATTTCTATCAAGTGTTGTCTGTACCTTTAAATACCGTCAGTATAACCAAAATATTTTTAAGAGCCATTTCACAAAATCGCGCTGTTACTACGGAGCGCGCGCTTGTGCGTCGTAAAATTGGGATTTAGGGTGAGTTTTCTTAACGTTTTTGGGTCTAATTACCTGTTACCTCTTTTGTATTGTCAAAAGATTTCTTAGAACAATTGCATATTTTGAATAAATGTAGATCAAAACTATTTTGACATAAACTATAAATTGTAAATATGCTTAAAATCCGTAGTAAACTGGCGCGATTATTCCGAAAGTTTTTTTTTTTGTTTTTGTGATTAAAATACACATCCTTGTACATCAAATGCAGTCAAAATTGAATGTCTGTCATTTGTTTCAGCATTAGGTAACAATAAATGTAAATGAATATTAAGTTGCTTGAAGTTCACACTTTGCGAATCGTGGTGCAGGACTGATATATATTTTTTTATAATTTATTTTTAAATGTCCAACATTAACCGTCTAAAAAAAGATTTGTCTTGGTTTTGCATGGATTTTAAGTTTTTAAATCCTTTATAAGGTCGTAAATTAGGCGCGGGAAATATTATATTTTGAGCTGAAAAATACTTGACAATATTCGACAGGCAAGAGTAACGTCTTCGGTAGCTTAGTTGAAAGAGCGGAGGCGTGGATAGCGAACAGACAGACAGAGACAACTATATTCTGAAAATAAAATATGGCCTGAATGTTACACGGTGTATTTTAACAAATAGGGTCTAGATAATATTATATAAAACGGCTAATTCGAATAAATTCAAATTTTACATTTTTTAATATCAGATAGGTATAATATATTTTTTTTATCTTTACGTAGATTGATGAAGCTACTGGTTTTGAGTCACTCCGGAAAATTTGGCACTATCTTGGAATTTAATCCTGTACAATAATATGCACCAGACAACAAAACAATTGGCTAGTTTCCTAGGTCAAAAAATATTATTCTATTTAGTCCGTCAGTTAGATTATCAAAAAATATTAGACCCATATTGTCTTTTGTCAATCAAACAAAAAATTACGAAGATAAGCGCATCAAAGTTTGCACGTGACGTCACGCCTTGCTAAAAAGTGTCGCAAGGCGTGACGTTACGCGGAACTTTAACGGGCATTTTTTGTTTGATTGAGAAAAGAAAAAATACGTGTCCAATATTTTCTGTTAATCCAACTGACGGACTAATTCGATTTTTCTAGGAAAATAGCCTATTGTCACGGTCACAAACCAATAAGCATCCTTGTGTTATACGGTAGGTGCCAGACAGTGATTTTGTCAGAGGAACACCCAGACCCGCGCCAATTTAGAAAAAAAAATATTCAGAAATAACTCCAACCTGAAATCAAATCACCTAGGACTACGCCAATCGGTTCATAAAAATGATATGATTGATGTTCTCGTCTTGTTAACTTCTAGGATTATAAATCTATAAAAATCAAAACGATTATGACAGCACAAAGTGGCAGGTCACGCTACCTTAGCCACGGTTTAAAGCAGATGTATTTTCTTTATAGAGTTGTCTTCCACCTAAAGGTTGTCTGGAAGAGATCGCTCTTATCGGCAATACCGCCTAAAATGTACATCTTTCTGTAAACATCAACTTTAACTTCTTTGTGTGGTGTGAAATAAAAAGTACCTATCCATCTTTCGAATTTCACGTATCTTGGTGGTATCATTTCTATTCTGGGTCTTTTTATAGGGTCTATTCAAGACCATGACATACAACTCTCAAGTATGTGATCTAACGGATATTAATTACTATTATTTAATTACTTACGAGACTTGATTTTAATCGTAAACAACCTAAAACTACTAAATGGATGCAAAAGTCGAAGCGAACATAAAAAGAGTTATGCGCAGTATTGTATGGGTAGCTATAACCTAAGCCTACCTACATTCTTGACCTATATTCGAGCGGACGACGCCTTACAAATGCGCCGATATGCATTGTGTATTAAGACTATACCTAGGTACTACCTTTTTATGTTGAGAAATACCTATTGACTGGGAACCGACCAGTTTTTTGTAGCGCAGTGGCAGTGACGCCTTATAAGGTAAGCATTCGTGGCTAAGATCGGGAGTAAATGTATGACCGTTTGTATCACATTTAGTAGTAGACGTTTACCAAAGTGTTCCACGAGCTCCGTAGCCGAGAGGCGAGCATACTGGACTTGGTGTCGCTATCTCTAAGGTCTCCGGTTCGATATCCAGTCGGTCAATGTAGAGAAACAACTTTTCTATATTGTCTCGAGTCTGGGTGTTGTTGCACCGTCGTTGTTTCTAACTTCTGCAACACAAGTACTCTGGCTACTTGCTATGGTGTAATATTATCCGACTAATATTTAATTAATTATATAGGTATATACTTATAATAATTTATGTAGGTAAATTACTACTATAATCTTATTCGATTTTGTCAGAATATCTTCGTATTGTAGAAGGCATGTGAAATCCAAAAATTAACGGTGTCCGCAAATATGCGGAAAGTTTTCCAATAAGTCTTATTGTTATCACGGTTATAGCCGTGCATCGCCCGCTGTAGCGTTAAGAAGTAAGCACAAGAGTTAACCCTACACTCAAAAACTAAATCTACCACACAATACATTGACTCAACGACGCAACTATGCCGAAACGTACGCTTTTTTGTCTTTTAGAATAGAATACGTTTATTTGACACTTAAGAAATAAAAATACATTACAGCGACGGACTTATCACGACGCTGATTTTCGGTAGGAACCCCGATGCTAGGACGCGAGTGACGCAGCGGCATATCGGACCACCAGATAACCCCAAATCCCTCCAACGGACTCCAAACTCTTTTAACTCATCCGTTTGCCCGTCTGTTTATCTGTCCTACCTCAAAATCTATAAACTACTCATTGACTGACAAGTAAGTACTTTATAGATTTGACACAATGTTTGCCCTATAAATCTGTTGTCTAACAAATGCGAAAAATATTAAATTCCATCGCTTTGCTTAACACAAACATTTTCTCTCTCTTTTTATCTTTTCACAAGTTGCGCATAAGCTTTAAGTCTTTAACAATGAGAAACACTTTATGGCAGTGGTGTTTCAAGCCAAGTCGAAACTAACTTCGCCAACGGAATGAGCGTCCAGGCTAAAAATTCACTTGAATGAATTACAGATGTTTACACCATGTTTAAATATCATTTTGTGTTTACTTGAAACTTCCGAATACGAAAATTAGGCTTGGTAAGTTTTTTTAGTACAACATTGGTACAGTGAGCTAAAACATTGGTTTAGGTTATCGCAAAGCACAAAAAATATTTTTGCTTGAATGATAACAAATATATGTATGACAAAAAAAACATATCGGATTCAACACAAAGTTTTTAATGAAAAAATAAACTGCACAATATGTTCTCTAACTCAAACTTCAAAGCTCAATATTGCATAGTATAAAATCTACGCCACTCGAAAAAATCTGATCTTATATATAAAATTCTCGTGTCACAATGTTCGTTCCCGTACTCCTCCGAAACGGCTTGACCGATTCTCATGAAATTTTGTGAGCATATTGAGTAGGTTTGAGAATCGGCCAACATCTATTTTTCATACCCCTAAAGACCACGCAGACGAAGTCGCGGGCAACAGCTAGTTTAATATAATATTTTGAAAATCTACAAGCGTTTACACGCCATTTCCATATTCGAATGAAACTTTAAATTTACTTTAGAAATGTTTTTAATTAAGAAACCTTAATCTTACATGTGGTTGAGCGTTCTTCGTCTTCTGACGCACCATGTTGTGTGGTAGGGTTGGCTTTTACAGGAGCGACTGCCGTTCGACCCCCCAACCCCGAAGGGAAAGCCTGCGCCAGAGCCTCGTTCGTTGTTTACCAGGTGCACCGACTGGCAGGTGAGGTTGACTTGGGCCCAAAAGGTCTTGGTTGGGCCCCTTACACCTTATGTGGTTGAGCGTTGTTTTGGCATATTGAAAGTGTTAAACAAGATACCTTTTTTTTATCGTGGTATTTTTAATAGCAATTCAATTATGATAATCTCTTTTTAAATAAATCGGTTTGCTCAAAATATAAGTTTATTCGAATAATTAAATGTGGCGGCATCTAAAAAGTAGGGGTTAACCATAAACTTTAAATGGTACCTAAGTAGTGTTGTAAAAAACAAACAGTCGAATTGAGAACCTCCTCCGTTTTTGAAGTCGGTTGAAAATAAATAAGGTCAAAGTATAATGTTCTAATAGCTATAGGCTCCTGTGGACATTAGTACAATCATTTCTTGGACCTTACAAACAGAGGCCCAATTCCCGTAATTTGACAAGAATCGCAATACGGTGTCGATCCGCTCCCAGTAACATTACGATCACAAAAGGTATTCTCGTAAACCCAAAAAATGCAATTATAGTTCGCAATGCGACTGAAAATGGAAGAAACCAAAATTCTATATTTTTTCGTTCTATTTTCAGTCGTATTGTGATAGTTTTGATAATTTTACGTCAAATTAAAAGTTTACGAGAATACTGTCTGTGATCGTAATGTTACTGGGAGCGGATCGACACCGGATTGCGACTATTGTCAAATTACGGGAATTGGGCCTCAGGTAGTCTGTCAAATAGAGTCACTTAATCTGTCTTCGTATCCTCGTTGTTTGTACTCAATCAAAGTAATCTTAATATACAGGGTGGTCCAAAAGGTGACGTTCAAATTTTCTTTTTCAATTCCTTATATCCAGGGCTATCTAAATGTGCCACATATCTATTACCCGATTTTTCGTAGTTTTCGAGAAACTTTTTTTTATTTTGAGAATTTTCATTCTAATCAGCTTTAAAAAATATTTTCTTCACTTTTTATTATATTATGACGTTTTTTTTAAATAGTCCTTGTAAATTAAACTTACTTAGATAAAATTATCAGCTAGCTAAGACTAACAAAAGTTTCCTGACAACTGATTTGGAGAAGACAATTTCCGTCGGGACAGCTAGTAACTATATAGAGTTTAATTAACATTATTGCGAACCAGTGAAACTCATGTGATTTGTGTATTTTCATAAAATATCGTAATATTCAAACTCAACTATATAGAAAAATTGTTTATACTTTGCAAGAGGTTCACATAGAAAACTAACGAATCACAAATCTAGAATTTTATGCCGTTAAGTCGGAAGTAACTTTGCTAGCGGAATAGCTGTCCAGCTAAAGAATTTAGTTCCAGTTGGTATTTGCTCGCCAGCGTTGTTCTCCCAACTTGTTGTTTGAGCTAGCTTCCGATTGTAGCTCATTCAGTCCTAACATAGTTCAATATTTTAAATTGTAAGGTTTGTTTAACGATTTGCTTACCAAGTTAACTTACAATAAGTTATAAACGCACACATAGGTACATAACTTTTGTGTTTAATATTATGTATTATTTTTAAAACTACTTACGAATTACATCAGTGTTAAAAAACTATCATTGGGGTGTTTCATATAATAATGAAAAAACTCTTCCTTTCAAATCATCAATCATTACAAAATTTTCTAGTTTTAGTGCCAATTTTTCTTTCTTTTAACTAAATTGGTATTTCCACAAACTTGATTTTTATTTAGCACCATGTTATAAATCTTTCAATATCGTTTTATTTGCCTCGTTGGAATTTTTGCAAAGCAAGTTCCCATTGCATTAGTTTTTGTAGGCTCTTGTAGAACGATACCTACTCTTCTAGGATTAGCATTTCGTAGCACTCGGGTCTCATAGCTCATCACCCTCGTAGTACCCAGCTCTTGTAGCGAACAACTCTCTTAGTACTTCGCTAATTCCGCTATTGTAGCACTCCGCACTCGGAGGACTTCGCTCTTGCAGTACTCCGCTCTCGTAAATAAATAATTAAATATTGGACATCACATACGTTGCACGTAGCAAACCGATCTTGTAGCACACCACACTCGTAGTACTCCACGCTCGTAGCACTCCGCTCTCGTCACACTCCGCTCTCGTAGCGTTTCGCTCGTAGCGCATCGCACTCGTAGCGTGCAACATTTCAACGACTTAATTAAAGTAAATAGTAAGAAATTATTCGTTTCGATCTGCTAATAAAAATAGGTTAAGGCTTAACTCTGTACCAATCGTAAGTAGGTTGAAGCACACTAACAACTTAAAGTCGGCTATGTAGAACTGCGGTTTCGAATATAGGTAATACAATACGGAACTGATTATTTCTACTAACGTAAAAGGTTAATCTAAAACCTTATAATTAGTGATCAAATTCGTTTAAATTAAAATACTAGACCAACAGTCCATTCTTATTTGACTGAGAACACAAACATATTTTGGAAAAACCGAGAAATAAATAACGGTCACAATCATCATCATCATTTCAGCCATAGGACGTCCACTGCTGAACATAGGCCTCCCCCAGTGACTTCCAGATTGGCCGGTTGGAAGCGGCCCGCATCCAGAATCTTCCTGCAACCTTTACCAGGTCGTCTGTCCACCTTGTAGGTGGACGTCCTACGCTGCACTTGCCGGTACGTGGCCTCCACTCCAGAACCTTTCTGCCCCATCGGCCGTCAGTTCTACGCGTGCCCCGCCCACTGCCACTTCAGCTTGCTTATCCGTTGGGCCGTAACGTAATAGTCAGAATACAACATTTTTTTTTCAAAGTAAACTCAATAAAATTACGCCCTTTACGGTTCTGTATCTGAAATTGTAAAATAAACCTTAAAGAACCCTTAAGGTAACTAATGTCTCACTCTAACTCTTTTAGCTTTTTAAACTCACTAAAATTATACTGGAATATAACTATCCTTGCAAATGTCTAGGCTATCATTCGACTTACAAATTTGGTTATTTTTAGAAACATTCGCAGCTATTGGTTCATAGAACAGTTGTTGACGCACATAGCGTTTCGGAGCTTTAAAATATCTATCCTTGTCGTGTCAGCTTATTGCAGTCCTCTGCATCCCGTACCGTACCGCCTGGACGCCTACGTCCTACGTGGAAAAAAAAGCGGGATATCCAGCTCTCTGGCGCTCTATTGGGGCCTAGCCACTAGAGTGTCAGAGAGCTCGATCTCCCGCTTTTTTTCATCCAGCCACTGCCAGCCGTCTTACTTAGGTCGTCGAACCATCGAGCTGGGGGGCGTCTAACTCTACGTTTGCTAAAGAGTGGTCTCCACTCGAAAACCCATTTACTTCATCTTTTATCGGTTCTGCGACCGATGTGGCCGGCCCACTGCCATTTTAGCTTACTACATTTTACGACTATGTTCATTACTTTGGTCTTCTGCCGGATAACCTCGTTTCAGATTAATTCCTAGCATCAACCTTTCCGTAGCTCGCTGAGTGACGTGAAGTCGGTGGGCCAGCTTTACTATCATGTTTTACGTTTCGGCTCCGTAGGTCATTACTGGTAGGACGCACTGGTCGAATACCTTGCTCTTCAGGCATTGTGGCAGTGGCGATGAGAAGATATGACGTAGCTTTGTAAATGCTGCCCAGCCAAGCTGCACTTTTCTAGCGATTTCCCGTTCGAAGCCGTCCCTGACACCCGAACTGAAGCACCAAGGTAGACATACTTCTTGACAACTTCGAGCGCCACGCTTTCGACGGAAATCGGTCCATGAGTGACATAGTCATTGAACATGACTTTAGTCTTGTCTAAGTTTATTCCTAGGCCCAGACGTTGCGAGGCAGCGTTGAAAAAGCAGCATTTTTTATAAATCTTCCAGCAATTCTGCCATGATGTATACGTCATCGGCAAAGTGGTGGTGCGTTATGTATTCGCTGTTGACATTTATCCTTGAATAAATATCCTTGAATTGTCAATAATTGAAAACACACAAACTTTACCGCATGCAATCGAGAACAAACTTAGCAGTTCCGCACATTGTGAACTAGTTACGAACTTCTCCTTCCGCTGACGAGTTTACGATACAATTATTACTTGAGCCACATTAATTTTCACCATGAACCGTTTAGTAAACTCTAGAACAATATACACGTGTGTAACGAATCAATGACGCAAGTTATAACACAAGTGATTTAATTTCTAACCTTAGGATCAGAGCAATGTATGTGATGTGGTATAATATTTATAAAATAAAAAACAAAACAAAAATTACGACTCGATTGGCGTAGTGGCGCGGTAGCTTTCTTTGTACACAAAGGGTCCAGGTTCGATTTCCGATTTGGGTCTTTTTTAAATTTTCTCGAGGCTGGGTGTGCTGGTACACGCCCCAGGCAAAAGTTAATTGTTTGGTACCTCGTAACACAAGGATGTACTTCTTAACTTCAAGACTGATTTCTTTTCGCACGACGAAGAGTATTCGCCCTGATAGCGAAAGGACGTGGGTACGAATCCCACCGGAGGCAGTTATTATTAATTTTCTTTTTTCAGGAGAATATTTTAAATGCAATTTGTTAAATTTATTCTACAGGCGGCCATATCGCTGCAGTTTGAATGTAAGTACTTTCGTTAACCTTTGCCAACGTCGTCTGAGTAATTTTTTGACTACCGTAGCCGAGAGGCGAGTACGCCGGACTTGGCGTTAGCCATCTCTGAGGTACCGGGTTCGATTCTGGGTGGGGTCAATTTAATAAACTAACTTTTCTATGTTTTGTCAGGGTGCTGTGCCGTCGTTGTTTCTGATATCTGTAACATAAGTGCCTTAGCCTTTGGACTTTCTCATAAGCATATATTTATAAGCATATATAAGCGTATATTTTCCCTATTTTTAATAATTAATTACTGTTAATTTATGTCACCTAGAAGTTCATTTAAGTTCACTCTCGCCTGAAGCACAGGTTCTACCTAGTTCAGGCAAAGGTAACTCCTTGCACTGTATAGTTTTAAGTTGTACTGTTAAGAATGTATCTGCTTTTCTTGTATTTTAATTAACGATTTATTATTTATTATAAGGTCAGAGCAACGTGGGCACAAATAGCGGTGTTATCTACTTGTACCGTGTTTTGTTATTCTATATAGAGTTAGACTTTAAAATAACACTGCTAACATACTGTTTAGCTTTTATAACACCTTGCTAGTTAAATAAAAAAGCAATCTACAAATACCAATTTACTTATTATTAATTAAATTACCGTGCCGGTGCCGTGTGTGGACGGCCGTACAGAATACACTTCCCCACCACCAACAGGAGGCGTGTCGTAAGAGGCGACACATTCCTGTAGCACTTCGTAGCGTTAGCAGCGTCTTCGTGCGAAATCTTATAAAAAAACTGCGCTCGCCAACCCGCCTGCCAAGCGTGGCGAGTATTGGCAATCCCCCCGATGATATAAGTCATTGGGGAGGCCTTTGTTCAGCAGTGGACGTCATATGGCTGAAATGATAAATTAAATTACGTTCGATCAACGTTCAAGATTCTTATGCGATTGAGCACAAACTTACAGCATCCAATATGTAGTAGTTCAGAACTTTATCCTCACACGAGTTGTATTTGCTTTTGTGAGTTTACCTTATGATACAATACAATATTCTGCGATTTCATTTATACGAGTACTAGTTGTAACATCATGAACAGAATGAAGAGTTTAATTTAACTTTAAGAAAATGTAGCGTATTATTACTGGGTACTATCTATTACAGGATGGTCTAAAAAGTGACGTCAAATTATTTTTTTGGGATTTCTTATTTCTAAACTAACAATAACTCCTCAATTTTATTTTGTTAGTTTTAGCTAGCTGATATTTTATCTTAGTAAGTTTAATTTACAATGATCATATTCCAAAAAAAAAATCCGACATAACATAATAAAAAGTGAAAAAACTATTTTTTAAAGCTGATTAGAATGAAAATTCTCAAAAATTTCAGAAAAATATTATATCTCGAAAACTACGAAAAATCGGGTAACATATATAGGGTATATTTGGATAGCCCTAGACGTAAGGAATCCGAAAAAAAATTTTGGACGTCACCTTTTAGACCAGCCTGACTACATTGCTAACGATGTTGATCTGGTGGACGCGGACAGGGGCAGGCTGGTGAGACGGGTGAACGAGTGGAAGCAGTCGCTTGAGAGTGGTGGTCTGAAACAATGTGGCGAAGACCGAGTACCTGGCCTGTAACTCTACAGATCCAACGCCCGTCCGCATAGGCGGAGACAAGGTCGAGCGCACGGACCAGTTTAAATACCTTGGATCTGTACTTCACGCGTTGAGAGACATCGATTGCGACGTCAAAACATGCATTGCTGCTGCGTGGGCCAGATGGCGAGAGGTGACAGGTGTCATTTGTGACCCCAGAATGCCGGTTAAGCTGAAAGGACAGATCTATAAGTCCATCATTGGGCCTGTCATTTTATATGGCAGCGAAGCGTTGCCGCTACTTGAGCGACTCAAGCAGGAGCTGCGTGACACGGAGATGAATATGCTGCGGTGGATGTGCGGAGTCCCGCGAAAGGACCGCGTGAGGAACTCGCGCATCCACGGTAGCCTTCGTGTCCGTGATATTGCAGACAAACTGCAGGAGAGTCGCCTACTCTGGTACAGCCAAGTTTTGCGGAAACCAGCAAGCTACGTAGGAAACAAATGTCTGGCCATGCCGCCACCGCCAGGTCCTGGCAAAAGGGGTAGACCCAAGAAATGCTGGCTTGACGTCGTAAGGGCTGACATGCGTGCCAATGATCTCACAACTAGAGACGCTCAAGACCGCGCGAAGTGGAGGAGTAAATGAAGGAAAGCAGCCCTGGTCTCCAAAGCAATGGCTTTGGACGCAACGGGGATTGACCGTATAGATGAAGAAGAAGAAGATCTAGTTGCCATGTGTGTGTGTAGTGACACTTTTACAGTTGCACTTCGTTGTAAACTTTATTTGTAAGCAAGGCTTCAGGTATAGCCAACAAATAAATTGGTATATCAGCCTTAGGTTGAATATCACTACATCATCATAATCATCATTTCAGCCACAGAACGTCAACTGCTGAACATACGAGTAGGCCTCCTCTAATGACTTCCAGATTGGCCGGTTGAAAGGTTTGGTTATAAGGAACTATAAGGTCTATTTCCACTTGCATTTAATTACGTCAGTAGTGTCATTTGTGATTATTTCTTAGGTATAATAATAATATAATTTTACTAAAATATGTCATCAAAAGTAGTGAAGCACTTCTCTGGTCGACATTACAAGTACTTAAATAAAATAAGTCTTTCAACAATCACACCAACGATCTAGCATCAAACTAAGCAGAGTTTATACTGTAGCGAATAGATAACGGATAAACAAACGTACAAATGCTCGTACTCATCACAAAAATATTTGTTTCTTGCGGGATTCAAACCTTCAACTGCCTTGCTTTGTAGTCTGGAGCGCGAATCACTAGCCCAAACGGTCGTTAAAGATTTTCGAAGAAGAGTTATGTGACTGACTGCAACTGCACCTTTGACTGATGCACCTATAGTTATAAGTGCAGTCTGCTATACGTAGTTTGTGGTGGTGGCTGATTTGAGACAACCCAGCAGCGTGCAGCGCCGCTAGCGTTCGCTATACCTGCAGTTGCAGCTGCAGTCTCAGCGTAGTTTGGAATGCTTCCATTACAGTGGCAAGAGCAGTGATTCTGTAATATAAGTTTTTTAATAGGCTATGCCACTAAACATGTTTATCTTTATTTTGTCACCTGTTTCGGACGTGGAGGCTAACTATAAACTTATATAGGAGTGTTACTACAACCTTGTTTTTTTTAAACTCAAGGATTACCTTGTAAGTTTACCCTGTATTATGTATGTCGCGTTAAAATAAAAACAACACTACTTTGGTAACTGTAAAGCGTACGCTGTTTGGCTTTAAGACGATGCGGAAAGAGGTTTTCTTAAAAATATCAACGTTAGTCATCATTAACACTTTTCGAATTATAAAAAAATAGGTTTGCATAACGACTTTGTTAAAACTTTGCAATCTGGATTCCCGTCGGTATATTGTTGAACGTATTGTATTTGTGAAACGTGCTCTAAGTGTCGGTGAAACATTTGTCTAGAGAAAGCGATATGATTTTATCGAGCCTGGTTCTCGTCGTCGAGTTTAAAGAGATTGTTACTTTAAAAGGCGACGGGTAAGGCAAGTGACCTAGAGCATTAAGCGTCGACTAAAGCGACTTCTATAACGTGCCTAAGATAATACAAATGCTTCTCGCAGACTAAACATCCATCCGTTGCGCTCCTGTGCAAATGGATTATCATTGCGAGCAAAATATCCGCTCATAGAAAAGTAGGCGCTAAGAGTAAAATCCATTAAAAATCCTTATGATTCTTAATTTGTTGACTATTTGAAAAAAAAACTTCATCCCAAAGGCACGAATGTTATAAATAGCTAAACCAACTTTAAAGCTAAACAAAAACGTCGTTTAAAATATAAATGTGTACAAGCTCGCGATATTTGCGGTACTTTGAAATATTTTTTATAGTATTTAGGTATTTAGATACAACAGGAAAAACTTCAACATAAAAGTTAAATGATATATTGATTTCCACATCCTATATCCAGTATTTACGCCAGAAAACTTGTCCAAAAAAACCTCTTTTACGTGTATTCTCCTTACCCTGCGCCTTAAGTAACAGCCTTTTTTTTAAAAGTAGGTAGGGTTTACTTTTATTCGTAATACTTATATAAAAACTAGCTGTTGCCCGCGACTTCGTCTGCGTGGTCTTTAGGGGTATGAAAAATGGATGTTGGCCGATTCTCAGACCTATGCTATCAATATGCTCACAAAATTTCATGAGAATCGGTCAAGCCGTTTCGGAGGAGTACGGGAACGAACATTGTGACACGAGAATTTTATATATAAGATGTATCTGCATGTTAATAAATTCTAAAATCTTATCAAACTTAAACTAATCTAGTTTAAGACTAGCGAGGAACTGTAATCTGCATCAGACTGCAAATGACAGAATTTAGTTAGAAATCCCTAAATAAAAATTATAATCGACTATAAAATTCGCTTAAGATTCTAGGAGCGACTTGAATATTCTTTAGGGTATGAATATGCTCTCTCTACTTCTGAACAACAACACATTTTTTTAAACACATTGTTGCCATTTTATAGTGTTTTACTACTACGTTTTAATATTCTTTTGTTTCTTATAACTCCAGTGTGCAGCGTCAATAGCACGTTAAACCGATTCTGAACTTTATTGTCATAGCCACAAGAATGGCGCTATGTTTTACCTGCTTGGACTTAGTTTTAGTATAAACGACGATAAAGAAAAGTATTTACTCAACTAATATTTCCGCCTTACAGTGTGTTATAAACGTTATATGCGGTGTAATTTACGGAAGCTTTTACGGTTACTTTGCTTCAGATGTATATACAGAACCTTATGCCATTGTACTAAGGATAGTTTTAGAATAAAACCTCATGCAACAAGCCCAGGTTGACCCAGATCTGTTACTATCGGATCAGCCAAAATAAATACGCTTGCGGCTTCTGTAGTCATTCAAGCTTTGCACTCAAATTATTGATGTATTTCTTATAAATTAAAATCTTAAGTTTTATTTTTATATAAGTCCTCAACAGTCTTAAGTATTCCTACGCAAAGTATTTACCATTATAGACGACTCGTTTAATTACTGGTCTAAAAAATGAATTACTGTCTTTTGACAAAAACAAAACAAATAAAATAGCTTCTTACTGGAAAACTAGATCATAAATTATATTATAAATTCTCTAAACGGTGATTTTGACACACTTATTTATTAACTCACTTTTATTCGGTTTACTTGTAACTAACTTAACAGCTTACTGACTATGTAACTCAGTTTTTGAAGTCATTTTTAAGTCGTCTACTTCTAACTGACGTATCGATTTGTCAGTGATTACTGGTCTGCAAAATGAATTACTGTCTTTTGACTTAAACAAAACAAATAAAATAGCTTCTTACTGGAAAACTAGGTCATAAATTATATTATAAATTCTCTAAACGGTGATTTTGACACACTTATTTAATTAACACACTTTTATTCGGTTCACTTGTAACTAACTTAACAGCTTACTGACTATGTAACTTAGTTTTTGAAGTCGTTTTAAGTCGTCTACTTCTAACTGACGTATCGATTTGACACTGATTTGCCACTGATTACTGGTCTGCAAAATGAATTACTGTCTTTTGCCAAAACCAAAAAAAAAAAAAAAAATTGCTTCTTAATAAAAAACTACGTCATAAATTATATTATAAATTCTCTAAAAGTTGATTTTGACATCTATTGTGTATTTTTTAACACACTTTTATTCGGTTCACTTGTAACTTAACAGCTTACTAACTATGTAACTGAGTTTTTGAAGTCGTTTTTAAGTCGTCTACTTCTAACTGACGTATCGATTAGACACTGATTTGCCACTAATAACTGGTCTACAAAATGAATTACTGTCTTTAAACAAAAATAAAACAAATAAAATAGCTTCTTACTGAAAAACTACGTCATAAATTATACTATAAGTTCTCTAAACGGTGATTTTGACATTTTTTGTGTATTTTTAACTATCTTTTGTTCGGTTTACTTGTAACTTAACAGCTTATAGACTATGTAACTAAGTTTTGAAGTAGTTTTTAAGTCGTCTACTTGTAACTGACGTATCGATTTGCCACTATGTGATATTTGAAAGTTAGTAAAATAATTTAAAACCATCGTGCTAATCTAATAACGGAGCTAGGACTTGAATAGTAGAACTCATGAATAGCTATTTAAAAAAAGAAAGCGTTTCGGCTCATTTGATTCATTTTGACAAGTCCAATACCAGCAAAAAGGAGTTTATATTTGTTATAAACTGTTATACAGGGTGTAACGAAAAGGAGCAATAAAACTTTAAGGAGTTATTCTACGACTAAATTACATCAACTTTTTCTATGGGACCAACATCGAAATCTCAAAAATGTTTTTGACGTTTCCATACAAACTGATGCCAGCTGGTCGCGTTTTAATATAGGAAAGTGTTTTTTTTTTTGCGATTTCGATGTTAGTTCCATATAAAAAGTACTTGTATTTTAGCCGCAGAATAACCCCTTAAATTTCTATTGCTCCTTTTTGTTACACCCTGTATATATCTCGTTCTCGCTCGTCGCTCGTTGCTATATTTTCCGTGTCAGATGTAAGTCAACCTTTATGTGTAGTACATCTCGTTACTTACAAATACCTGACCCGTGATGCACTACGTATTCTCTATTTATTCACCTGCGAATATCAACTTGAAACTGCACTTGAGTGTAATAACTGGTCTGATTCGACATCTCTGTTTCTCTAAAGGGTTTCCCATATCAGAGAAAATACGTCAGGATCTTCAGCTCTTTGTAAGCCGAGGATACTCACGTATTTTCTATGTTATGAAAAATCCTTTAGATAAACAGAGATGTCGGTGTAGAGTATGCAAAAGTCATCTTTACTTGCTTTTATTTTTGATTTGATGGGATGACCATCTACCACATAACGTCAAATTTTCTTAATTGATATTGATCTCTAAATGTCGAACTTAACCTGTTGAATTTGGTTTCAAGTTGAAAATTGGTTCAATGACTTTTAATTTTTTGGGTTATTTGACCTGCCATCGTCGGTCTGTACAGTAAATAAATAAAGATGCGCCAAACAACTAATTGCTATGGCTTCAAAGTAAAGTTTTTACCAGGGGCCGAAAAAATAGCCTAAACCGGGAATCGAACCTGGAACCCTTTGCGTTTTGACGACCGTATGGTGTAGTGGTTCGCGCTTCGGACTACAAAGCCAGCAGTTGCGGGTTCGAATCCCACAAGGGGCAAATGTTTGTATGATGAGCACGAGCATTTGTACCTGAGGCATGGATGTTTAAAAATGTATTTAAGTATGTTTATCCATTATCTAGTCGTCATAGTACAAGCTTTACTTAGTTTGGGGCTAGCTAATTGGTGTAATTGTGGAAACAATTTATTAATTTTTTATTTAAAACAAACCACCAAGCCATTACGACAATCTTGTTTGGCTATAATTCCTCCGTTTCTTGGTGGAGAATTTTGTAATTCTTCAAATACTTACCAACTACTTATATATTAGGCCCAGATATTAATGGCTGGTACCTTTGCTGGTACTTTTAGGATGAAAGGTTCTTGAGTGGCAACCTGGAAGTCGTAGCGTGGGGAGGCCTCCTTCCCAATGGACTGACGATCATCTAGTCAATATTGCGGGAAGCCGCCAGTTGTAAACGGCCTAGAGATGCGAAGCGCTCTGTAAAGGAGACATATGTAGCAGCGGACCTTCAAGTGTTGATGATGACAATAATGACTTTTGGAGAAAAATAAATTAAGTAACTATGTAACTTACATGCATTAAATATTTGATCCGTCAGTTAGATTATCAAAAAATAATGGACTCGTAATTTTTCTTTTGTCAATCAACCAAAAAATGACAAAAATTGGGGGCTTGTGACGTCAGTTCTAAGTAAAAATCGTACGTAGACGTGACGTGTATCCAGGCATGTATCTGTGTACTTATTCTAGGATTTTTCTTCAAAAATTTGTATGGAGCTGCAACGTAATAAAAAAAACATCGTCTCGCACAATTAGCCCTAATTATTTTGCATGGGGTATTGGAGTTATTCCTTCAATAATTTAAAATTTGTTGACATACTTAAAGACACGGCTGAAAGTGCCTTTTTTAAAATAATCAAATATTAATAAATCTAAATTCATTGTTTTCGTATTAAATTTTCAGATACATTTAGCGTATTACCTATGGCTGAAATAATGAGTAACATTCGGATTTTAATAATCATTTTATCTTAAAACGATTTTCAAATGTAATTTTTGTATTTAGCCATTTTGTAAAAGGTTATTCACTCCTACTTCTGAAACCTACTCGATAGGTCATTCGCGCCTACTTAGGTACTTGTATGTGTAATGTAGGTACGTCAAAAAGTTTAATGGGCTTTAAAATTAAAGGGTAAATTTTATAGTGTGTCAAAAATGTTAATCTCTTGCTCTACAACCAAATGTCACGACCCTCTGACCTTATCGAAGTGCGAAACGGTAAGGTAATGTACCATTTCAGCTATATTTCGCAAAAAATTGCTCGTGTGGGTTTCTTCCAACACAGCAAATCATTACTAAAATGAAATAAAAAGCTAGAGATAACCTATTTGAAAAGCCGGCGAACAAAAGAAGAGAAATCTGAGTATCGTTTTAATTTGCATTTTTTGGTTCGTAAAGTATTATGTCAAGTCTTGAAGTGTTTGTTTAAATGAGTACGAATATTTGAATCTGAGTCAAATCTGAGTGAAATAATAACAATGAACATATTAAAATACATTAACAAACATCCATGACTTAGATACAAATGCTCGTGCTTCTCACACAAACAATCGCCCCTTGCGGGATTCGAACCCTCAACCACCTGTCCAGTGGTCCGGAGCACGAACCACTAGACCTGCTTGTCGTTCTGCTTTTTGCTTCTGCTTACGGCTCTTTTTCTCAGGCTTACTTTTATATTTTTTAAACTATTGTACTTAATAATGATTATGAAATAGATACCTAATAAGTACGTATTAAAAGCGGCAAAGGCCCTACAAATAGAGATACTGATTGCACTTAGCTTAGCTATAGCTTGAGAACTATTAGACATAAATTGAAATAAAAATTCTATCAGTGTAAGTTATACTTACTATAAACATAATAAAGTTATTTTAATGTATGTTTAACACAGTTTAAAATACTTAGTATTGATTCATTTTTATGATTAGTTTTTCTGCATTATTTTAACTGTTTACTGTCCCTTAAACCACCGCGAATGCCCTCAATCTACTTCATCGATCGATTAGCGTCTACTTCCATATTAATTTAAGATATAAATACTATCTATTTTAGTTCTATTTCTCAATTTCCTCCTATTTATGCATGGTTTGTACACTAAACTTACCACCTGGTAAGGTATACGTATACCAATCTACTTACTCTAGTCAATAAAATATGGCTTCAGTAATCACTATCAACAGCGCCACTTTGAACAATTTTCTAGCAATTGTTTCCTGACATTTAGTTGTTCATATTTACAAAACTTTATGAACGTTTAAAAGTCAACAGTGCCATCTTTAAACGACTATTTTAAATAAGTAAGATGCCTACATTTTTTTTTTGTACTATGCAATTTAATGTTATATCAACTTAACTAACTTATAAATAAAAAGAGAACAACATAAATAAAGCTCTTAAATAAACAAATCAGAAAGGTATATTAATTAGAGCATAGCTATATCTTATGCAATAAACATAATTTCATTATTTGTGTTGTGGAATGGTGGTATTAATGAATTAATTAATTTGTCCACTCATGATCAGATAAATTACTCCAGCGGAAATAATCGCAGCAGTAATTTATCACCTGTGCTGTTTCCGCCTGTTTCTGCGAATTACGTTTTTCCGTTAGTGTAAAGTAAAATTCTGATAAGCTGGTAAATGACTGCTGAATAATTGAGTTAATGAAATGTGTTAATGTAATTGGATTGCTCAGTGAGGATTTCATATAATTCCTTAGTTGGGACCTAAATGGTTATTCGGGTAGCAACAAAAACAACAACATAGAGAGACAGCGTCTGCTGTTTTGAAATCGAATTAATGCTACCAATGCATGAAATATGGAAGCTCTCAGAAGTCTGACGTCGTTGATCCTAAGAAATCGAATCTGACTCAAGCTGACTTGTCTAAATCTGGAGCGTGCACTTCCTAATTCTCTTTGGCACGGTCGACCTTTCGAAGGTGCAGAACCGAAGTCCACAATCGATAGACAGTGTGTTGTGGTGCGTGGGCGGTCGGCGGCCGCGGCGGTGCCGGTGCACGCGGTGCCGCGGCTGCAGGGCTCGGCTCACAGGCGCGGTGCGGCCGCCAGCGCGGCGGTGCGGGCGTGCGCGCGCACGCGGGCGGCGGGGCGGGCGCGGCTCAGTGGCGTGCAGCTAGCGCCGCGGACGCCCGCACCGCAGTGTCGAGCACGAGCCCGCCATGCCCGGCCCGCGCCTCTCCCGCGCCGCCTGACAGCATGGCCCACCCGACCGCCACCATCACACGCAGCCACGCTCTGACGACGGTACGCATCCAGGACTTGTGCTCTATCTGCCGAGTGCCGGCCCACGGCCTCCGCGGCCGAGGTCGCCACCACCGTTCAAACCTCCAGTGACAGTGCTCCCGACCGCTCCGTGAGGGTCGACCGACGCAGCTTTCGTCTCGATTCGATCGTCCGCAGACCGAAAGGAGTAGGCGCGAGTGGTCGCCGCGCGGCCCGCTAGATGGCGCCGGGAGTCGCTCCTGCGGCGAGCGCTCTCCGCCCGCGCCCCGCCGTCGCCGCCTTTTGTTTCGCGCCGTTCGTGTACATAAAATAATAATTGGCAGGCCGGTGTTGAGCGACGCCGCTCGGCGTCGAGCCGTCGCTGACGTCACCGGAGCCCGGGCTCTGGGCGAGTGGTCCCGGCTTCCCCGACCTTCCGCCACCGCTGTCTGCGACTCACTCGACACACGCCACTGACACGTAGGCCCTACACTAACCCTCCGCCCCTCTTACGTGCCAAATCCGTAGCAAATACAAGACGTTTCTGATTAACAGTCGGTACAATAAACTCTTTTTGTACATAAAACAGTCAATAATACAAATTTAAATTCAAATCAATCGTGCAGATAATGAAACGGCGCGCTCAATGTGACAGTTTCATTCATGTAACCTGCGAGGGCTAGCGATTGATCTGCACCTAGCAACAGAGCGGACGGCGACGGCGGAGGCGACCATCTTTTTGGGCCTTTAGTTAAATGTTCGGTGGATTTAATAAGGAAATGGCGAGTATTGGAGAATGTAGTCGTGGATTCATTTAGTTAAAGGAGAGCGCCGCGCACCGCGCCGCGCCCATGCCTCGTGTGGTGAGTGATACATTCTAAGGCTTCGTAGCGTGCCATTTTCACGAGAATCCTCGCATACGTGTATTCTGTCATCTTAAGCCAATAACTTTCATGTTTTAATACAGAAGTAGGTTGGGGATTGTCGATTTTGCTTGGCTTTTATGTAAGCATCGGGGCTAATCGTTAGGCAATGTAGGCAAATTGAATTATGACTAATGTTTTTAAAACCTAATTGTACCAATATGAATGTTTGGGTTTCGGGTGACAGATAACGTTTTATGTTTCTCAGTATCCGCAACAATCAATTAACCTACAACCTTTTGTGAAGCAACAGTAAATAAATCAATACCTAACCAAAATACGATGACGGGGAGCGCAAAGGAAAAGATAAAAGGCGAGTTTTCGTCCAGTTTTTTCTAAACTGTGCTTACATAATCAAATAATTTACTTTTAGGTACAATTTCAGTTCACTTAGCTTAATGTGATACGATTTCTAGATGTTCGTGCTTTGGAATGATGACAAAACTAGTGACAAATCTTCGATTTTGATTAGATTTGGGCAGTTCTTGTAAGAAGTTATTCATCTCTTTAAGAGAACTCATCGATTTTGTGATTTTAACGGTGATATTAGTGGCAAAGTATATTTACCAAAGTGCATGGGAAATAAGTTAGAGATTTCTTGAAATGTGTACTTTTTAATAGACTTCAAATTAAATTTAGTTTTACTAAACAGTAAACATGTGGTCTATTAATAAATGTTAACTTATAGTAGCTTGTCTGAACTGCGTTCACCTGTTTGCCTTATAAAATATTTGAATACTTCAGAGATTAAGCCATAGGTACTTATTACATTAAATGTCATATATCTTTGACCCGTATGAGGTAAGATAAGATTGATGACCGATAAGAATGGTTATGTGTTAGCAGGCAAACACGTTACTTTCTATGACAATGAGAAGCAATTGAACGATACTAGATTGACATACGGCTATAAAGAGTCAAGTTATACATACATACAATTCTATTAACGACCAATTCATCTAGTGTGTTTGCGACTAGCAATTCTGGTTCGAATCTCGTAAGGAGTAAGTGTTTTTTTGCTGAGTATGAGTGTTTATTCTTGAGTCATGGATGTCATTATAATGTACTTAGAATGTGTCTGTTTTAGTCGCCCGTAGTACAATTTCTCCTTAGTGTAGGGCTAGATAACTGGCTATTGTGTATGTGACTGACTGACAGGCAATTTAACGCACTGCCTTAAATCGAGGTGTACCATTACGAGCATAAATATTTTATTTTCATTGGACTTTAAAACTTATTGCAACGGAATTAAGTTACGCTTACGTTACAGCAGACTTCCTTTGTCCTTGTCCATCTTTTACAAACTTTGAATTTCTTACAAAAAACTGAAGTTAATTTATTTGCAAAATATTTTATTATCCCTAAGTGTTAAGCAAAGGTCCGGTTTTGTTATTTCATCTGTAATCATAACATAACATCAATGTATAGCGCCTTATAGATATTTGTCAATTGTGAACTTTCCGAACAATATCCATTTTAGCCAAATGACTACTTGTTATATTTTCTATCAACCGATACGAATATTATATACCTTAAAAGTTACACTAAGAGTGTCCCATTACAACTTGCACTGCAGGGAAAATAGTAAGGTACTTTAGGGTTTAATAATATGAATCTAAAAAAAGGAATATTCTATTTTTAAATATAATAAAATCGCATTTACGGTCTACGAAACTTGTTTATTTTTATTTTTATTCGATAGAGTCGATGATGTGGATTAAATCTCTCAAACAAACATCGTCAAAAATAGAAATAAAACCAAACTTTATTATAATTCATGGACTTAAGAAATTTAAACTTAACTAAACATTTTAGTTTATTCTGATTTATGACATAATTATGGTTTTTCTCTACTGTATTGATTGTAACTTTTAAATAAAGTGTTTCAATATTTTACATTTGGCATTTTTAGTTAGGTAACTGTCTTGTCCAAGTCAGGTGTCTCAGAAGAAAATGAAATTGCCATACTTCTAAAAAAATACGTCTCAAAATTCAGTAGGTACATGCAAAATATTAAAATAGGAGACAGCAGATAGAATAGCGTAGTTTTCTCTATGTAGTAAGTCCGTGGTAGACTAACCATGAGCTTTTAAAACAGTATTATACTTTATCATTTAACATAACATTTTTCGGTATGTTTGACGTAAAAACGATACTGCTTACTATTGTAGGTAGGCCTAGCCTACCACGAAAGCGTTTCTACGACAACTATAAACCTAATAAATTAAAATAACCATTAACTTGCGTCAAACTTGTGACAAAATGTAAACAACTGAAACTGGCCGTGTAAAAAATATGGCTGTATTTAATTGCTCTTAATTTGTTACAGGTTTGACACATGTAGATAGTAATTTGACACATTTATTAGGTTTATACGTTTGAACGAACGAAACGTTTTCGTGGTAGGCCTTCTGTTGAGAGTTTATGGTTACAGGGCTAAAATATTGACAAACTCTTCCAATGATTTCACCAGTTATCTGGTGCTCGTAGTTAATACACAAACTTTGCCTTGCGGGTTTCGAACCCGCAACCCTTTTCGGCATTGTAGTCCGAAGCGCGAACTACTAGACCAGACAGACGTCTTATATTTCTTAAAAGCAGTACAAATAAATATAAAGTCTCCAATCTCTAATTTTGAATAAGTAATTTCGCTCCAGTGGCCATTGAAATGAGACACGCTGATTATTCAAGTTGGCTTTATTACGGTGTGAGATGATAATAAAGCTAATAATTTTTCATCGTCAAGTGTCAGTGTTTCCCAATGTCGATCCTATTCATGGTACTTGATTGCCACAGTAAAACTTTTATAGAATATATTTTAGTGACACGACGAAGTTAAAAAGTTTTTACCACTGAAACGCTGACCAATATATTATGCGTAATGGCACGATAAATTTCAATGCAGTGCATTTGCCGGTGTTGTCAAGCTATTTGCGACCCACTGTAGAGCAGGCTTTCCCAATTAAATGTTTGATTGCTGCTACACCCCTGTATTTAGCATGACCATTGTTCTATTATATACTTGTCCCTGCCCGGAATCTCTGTTTTTACAACGCAATCAACGATTAAGCGTAGGTTTTACTTTTGGTTAGACGCATACACTTTCTTTGTACACGTACACGTAAATATACAGGGTTATTTGTAAAACTCAAAGTGTGTAGTGCTCAAATACAACAGACCAACATTTAAATCTAAAAAAAAATATCACTTCTCCATACAGCTGATGTCATACTGGCTTAGTATGAGGAAGTGATTTTTTTGCGATTTCGATGTTGGTCCCATAGAAAAGTTGTTGTATTCAAGCACCAGAATCAGCCCCTAGGAGGTTGTTGATGTTTTACAAAAAACCCTGTATACTTTGTGTGTATGACTAACAGGCGAAGCAGGCATACTTACTAGTGTACACATGCATGTCTATGTCAAGCAAGCAACATGTACATTCGAATATTAGTAGAACTGTACCAGAGTTTTCTTATCCACAAAAAAAAAGAATAAATATAAATATGCTCTAATCAAGACATCAGTTGTCAAGGACTTGAAGTAAGGAATAAATACACCCGAGCCAACTAAGTAACAATGGCTTCTTATTTGGCTCGAACCAGGAATCGAACCCTCCCGGCTGATAGTTTAGGAATGCAAAGACCTTAACCTTAATATATCCTATAGATGGAGCAGTTTTTTTTAATAATATACTTTTTAGATATCATTTTTAATTTACTTCATAGATGAAGACGTTTTGGTAGAGACCTCTCTAGATTATTCAACGTTTATTTGGAAAAATATAGAAAAATACTTCCATGCGTGATAATATCGTTATCATCAAAATTCGAAAAGGTTTGTAATTATTAAAAAAACACATCATAATAGCAGGAATTATTTTAATATTTTTTATTACTTTGTCATTTTAGAGAGAAAAAAATATAGTAACAAGGCCTAAGCCTTGTTACTATATTTTTTTAAATAATTAAATCCAAAAAATCATGCATTTATGGGTTAAGTTAAGGTACTATGTTAATTGGGTTGTCGAATGGAAGAAGTATATTCTCTCAGGCTTCAGGTTATCTCTATGAGACGAGGATTGGAAATTCTCCTAATGATTACTGCTACGAAATTATTGTTCTAAGACTCCAATTGTAATAAACTTTATTTATTAATTAAGATTACTTTTTGCTTCTCTCTGGCCAAAACGCAAAAATATTTATATATAAAAAATATTGACGTTTGTTAGTCCCATAAAAAATCGGAGAACGGCTGGACCGATTTGACTAAGTTTGGTTTTGAAATGTTTGTCCAAGAACCTTTCTTGGACTTACTTAAAAGGTGAAAAAATATAAAAAAGATAACTTTTTTTGGCGGTACAAAGTTCGCCGTATCAGCTAGTTTTAACCTAAATATCTAAAGTAAAAAAATGTAGATCCTTAAATAAGTCATTAAAGTATTGGTGGACATGAAACGAAGTAGGTTATATTTCGTATTCTGTGACCATGGATTGACAACAAGAGTATCTTTTTTAATCACATTAATAGGTGCTTTAATTAAACAAAAACAACAAATGAATAATCATTAATATCATCATCAAAGGATCTTTAGGGGGTTCGTTCAAGGCAGCCAAAGAAATTTCAATTTTCATATTTTTTACCAATAACTACTTTGGTTTACATTGTTTAATGATCTAAATTTATTTTGCCGCTGCAGTAATGATAGTTTACTGAATAATAGTCTCTTAATGATCCATTACCTATTTCATCTCATAAAGTCATATTAATGGTCGAAAATATCATGTTTTAATCAATCAGTCACATTTATGACCAAACAATATATGGCTATTGAGGTAAAATATATGCTATGGTGATTGTTTTTCTGTAAAACTATATTGATAGTAAACATTACGAAGATATTTTAAAAAATAAGAATATTTGAATTTCGCGGACTACACTGAACGACCTGCATTACCAGTAAAACAAGAAATTTATTTCATGTTACAGTGGGAAAATTAACATGTAAATTATTTCATTTCAAAACAAAACATTACAATTTATTTACTCAATTATTCTTACAACACGCAATAAATTAAAATTTATTTCAAATTACAGTCGAATCTCTCGGAAAATAGCATAACATTTTAATTATGGAATATTTTCATTAAATTTTAAACCTCTAGGTAAGCTTTGCGTTGTTTGTCAGTTAAATAAATCTTTAACAGTATTGATTTAGGGATAGGTATAGATTACTCATGTATCTTCACATATCAGTGCTTTTCGCTAGTTATTCTAAAACCTAGACATTCGGCTTCGGCTGCTTTAAATGTTTCCGTGTTATTTAGATGCCCAGCTATTACTAGCCGCGACATATTTTAGTCCACCGAAATTGGGACAAGAAGCAACCTTTGTAATTAGGTCAGAGTACAACGGCTTCATGCGGGGTAAATATTCATAATAGCATGCACTCATACACTGCACATTTAGGCAGGCACGAAATAAAAAAGTGGCTCCACGAACGTAGTGACGTACAAACACGTATGTATTTTAAATGTAGACCTATTTCATGTGATGTAATTGCTAGTTTTAGTGTTTTTATAACAACTATATTCGATGATAGTTTATTACGAAAAGTTGTTGCATTTTTACTTTAACACCTTCTAAAAGGCATTTATCAATTTGCAAATCACCCTGTATTATGTACAGTCAACGGCAGGTCAACCTACCCAAAAAGTTAAAGGTCATTGAACCGAGTTTCAACTTTCAGTCCGACACGTAGAGATCAATATCAATTGAGAAAATTTGACGTTTTGTTGTGTTATGTATTAAGTATTAAGTTGTCAGTTCAATGGTCAAAGTTCATCAACCTAATTTACACTATTTTTCTATACTGTGTTATTCATTTTAGAATGGTAACAGCATTTAATTCGATCAATTTATTTTTTTGTAATTTTTTCTCTGTAAGAATTTACATATAAAATACGTGTTTCGATACAAAATTAAAAATGTCATGGCGGTCTGTCTACAAAAGCAAAACTCTGTACTTAAAACCTTGGTATTTAAATATTTTGATAGATTATCAAATTTTATCGCAGTACCTCAAGTTATGCTCACATAAAAAGATGTGAATATGGGTAGAACATGTACCTATTACTTAATACTCATTAATTATTACATTTATTACACTTATGAGGCCACGTTTCAGTTCCATATCAGACTTTCATCTTTAGGCACTGATAATTTTGAACGAGAAGACATTGTGTAGTTGTGTAGATGCAGACTGCTTCCAACCGGCCAGTCTTGAATTCGTTGGGGAAGGTCAATGTGGACGTGCAGTGGACGTCCTATGGCTGAAATTATGATGATAATGACTCATTAATTCAGTAAATAGGCTTTTTTCAATAAAAACCAATAAACCAAAAACAATTTATTTCTGCAAATAGGCCTAAATTATGCTCTTTTACTCTACTACTTCACGACATTTGTGGGCTAGCTCCGAGAAGAAGCAGCGCAAGAAATTCGGTCACTATTGTTAGCCTCTTTTTAAATGAGGGCACTTATGGGCACTTACCTACACGTATACGGCACCAAAGTAGAGTTTTTTATCTTCTCGGTTCGGGTAAATTCAGAAAACGAACTGAACTTTTTAAATTCTCTTAAGTCAATTTTTTTGTTTCTTGTCCTTATATGGATTACTAGTTATCTAAAATAATCAATTTTTATTTTATTTATTAGGAGATGCCCCAGTCAAAAATCATTGTCTTGTACCTATTTTTGCCCTGACACCAAAAAGTGTTACGAACTAATTAGATTAAAAATGACTCGATCTTTAACATTTCTAACAGCAACAATAAAAGCGAATGGACAACTTCTTCAGCTTTTTGAAAATGTTAGAAATGTGACTCTATTTATGTTTCTTTCTTATCTTATCGAAAGTGCCTACTTCTACAAATTTACTTGTGTTTAATGTAGGAATGAAAATATCATAGTCCAGTCATTAGATCATAGTACCTTAGTTGTCACAATACCGAAAGCCCTCCAACCTTGTTGGTCAAAACGATTTGATCCTGTTAATTTAAGTAAAACACAAAGATATTTCAACTGTAGTTTTATTGAGCTTTACATTGAAAAAATATAACGTACGTACAGCACATGAGCACAGACAAGATGGCCTACCACAGATAAAGTAGTGTTGCCAATATTTTAGAAAATAAATATTACATTGGCCTATAGATAATACCCCCCCACAATGTAATATATTACATACTAGTTATTCAATACAACTAGAACAAGTAGTATTATTCAATCCACACTTATTTATAAATCTAAGTAATAAGTTTTTATTTAATGCCTTTGTAAACATATCAGCTGTCTGATCTTCTGTTTTAATGTATTTTAATAACAATTTTCCTTTCTTAATTAATTCTTTAATGAAATGGAATCTAATATCTATGTGTTTCAATCTCTTGGTGCTATCAGTGTTAGCAACAATAATGGCACTCTGATTGTCACTATGAATTGTAACAGGACAAACATTATGAATATTAAAATCTTTTAACAAATTAATAAGCCAGCAAGCTTCACTCGCAGCCATACTGATTGCTATGTATTCTGACTCCGTAGAGGACAAACTGACACTAGCTTGTTTCTTCGAGCACCATGAAATTAAACAATTGGCAAACATGAAACAATAACCAGTTGTGGACTTCCTATCTTGCAAGTCTCCCCCCCAGTTTGCATCACAATATCCCACCAACATGTCACTATTACACTTGTATACCAATTTATAATCAATAGTTTGTTTTACATATCTCAACACTCTTTTTAATGCTGACAACAATGTGCTGTTTGCTTTATTTTGATATCTACTTAAAATTGACAAGGCTACACAAATATCTGGTCTTGTTCCTAACACAGCATAAGACAAACAACCTATCATTTTTCTACATTCCTTTTCAATATTTTTGTCAATTACAAAGATATTATTGTCTTCTAATATTTTAGTATTAAAATTAACATCCATAGGTGTATACATTCCTTTACAATTTTGCATTTGAAACTTTTGTAAAACATTTTCAAGATAATCCTTTTGGTTAATTACAGTAATTCCGGTTTCTAAATCTTGTTTTACCTGTATTCCTAGAAAATTTGACACTAATCCCATATCTTTCATTTTAAATTCTGTGTTTAATATTGACTTAAGGTCACATATTTCTGTTTTATCATTTCCAAAAAATAATAAGTCGTCTACATATAATAAAACATATGTTCTGGAGTTGCCGTTACATTTTGTATATAAGCAAGAATCATTAAGGGATCTTGTAAAGTTCTGTTTTAACATTACAGAGTTAAACCTATCATTCCAGTACTTCGGCGATTTTTTTAAACCATAGAGTGATTTATTTAATTTAACAAATTTATTATCGCCACTATATGCCCCTTCAGGCAATTCCAAATACACTGTTTCATCAATATTTCCATATAAAAAGGCCCCTGTGACATCCATCTGATAAATAGGTAGGTTTAACTCTGTAGCTACTGACACAAATAACCTAAAGGTTGACAATTTAGCTACTGGTGCATAGATCTCACATAAATCCATCACATCATTTTGTTCAAAACCCCTGGCCACCAATCTAGCTTTGTACTGAACACTGTCATTAGAACTTTTGATTTTAAACACCCACTTACTACTTACAGTCTTTTCATTTGGTTTTTTACATAAGTCCCATGTATTGTTTTCTTTCAGGGTTTCTAGTTCTTTTTCAATAGCTTCCTGCCATTTATTTGCATCTTGCCTTTGCATCGCGTCCTTGTAAGTTTTAGGTTCATTTCTTTCTGTAAAGACATGATGACAAGTATAAAATGAAGTCTGTTTCCTTACACGAGTACTCCTTTGACGTGGTAATGACTTTTCAATCTCTTCATCACTTGACCCCTCTTCACTAAGACACGGTATGTATAAGCTATCTTCACTTTCAGTAGATGCATCAAGATCCTCCTTAGATTCCTCGTTCTGCTGATCACTTACATTTACTTGTACTTTACTTTCACTGGAATGTGTCTCTCTACTGCCTCCGGGTTGGTCTTCATTCTCTTTATTAGATAATTGCTCATCATTAACCCTGTTTGTGTCATATTCCAGCATGACTACCTCCTCCTTCTCTTCTTGACTTTCTATAAAAACAACATCCCTCTTTATGTCAACATTGTTCCTCTCGGGGAAAAATACTCTATAGCCCTTAACATTATCTCCGTAACCAACCATGATTCCTTTCTCTCCTTTAGAGTCCCACTTTTTTCTCTTTTCTTTTGGGACATGGACTACAACAGGGGTACCAAAAGCTTTTAGCACAGCTATATCAAAATGTCTGTTAGTCCATGTCTCATATGGGGTCTTTCCAATCTCGTTACTTTTACCCGTTCTGTTTAACACATAAGCTGCAGTATGAACTGCTTCTGCCCATAGCTTTTTTGGTAAGCTTTTTGAACATAACATTGTTCTCGCCGCTTCAACTAACGTACGGTTCTCCCTTTCAGCCTTCCCATTTTGTTCGGGTGTATAAGGCACTGTGGTTTGGTGTATGATACCATGTTTTGAAAATAAGGTCTGCACTTCCTTATTCACGAACTCCAGACCGTTATCACTCCTGAAGTAAAGCACTTTGTTGTTGGTAAAGTTTTCTGCTTTATTTATGAAATTCTCAATACATTTGCTTACTTCATCTTTTCCTTTGATAAAATACACGGATCTAAAGTTTGAATAATCGTCTTTAAGGAGCACAAAATATCTGGAACCTCCTACCGACGGCACTTCCATAGGCCCGCATGTGTCGGCGTGTATAAGTTCACATGGCCTCGTCGTTTTTGTTTCACTAGTACTGAAAGGCAGGCGATGTATTTTGCCCTCAAGGCATCCATCACACTTTATGTTTAAATCATCCTTTACTGATATATTATTGTTTTGAAGCACTGTCTTAACATATTGCATATTCTGGTGTGCTAGTTTCTCGTGCCATTCTTTTAGACTTGATTTTACTTCAGTTACGTTTGCTCGTTCGTATTTGTAACGTACATCCATATAGTACATATCTCCGTTACGATTTGCCACGGCGCATACTTTATTTCCTTTAAAGAATTTACATAAGTTATCATTTATAGTCATAACATAACCTCTATCTGTCACACAATTGACAGAGAATAGGTTTGTTTTTAATTCTGGCACGTACAAGACATTGTCTATGGTCGTGTTTATCCATTTGCAGCCATCATAGACTTGCACCGCCACCTGTCCACAACCATACGCACCAATAACACTACCATTTCCGAATCACTGATTTATTTGACAATGGCGAATATTTCGCAAACAGGTTACGATCACGGCACATATGTTGGCTTGCGCCAGTGTCCACTAACCAGTGTGATTGTTGAAAATTTTCACTTGAATTTATGATGACGAACGCGTTACTGTCCTTGTCTTTATTCTTTCTGAACCAACACTCGCTTTTCAGATGTCCCGCCTTTTTGCAATAATAACACCTTTTAACTGGTTTATTGTCACTTTCCGAATTGTAGTTTCGTTTGTTTACATTAGTGTCGCACTCACTTTGGTAATGTCCCAGTCTATTACACTTAAAGCATTTAATATTCTTCTTGTTTATTTTCTTCGCAACAAAAGCCGATGACGCTGGCTGAATTACCTCCCTTTTTTCTTTCAGCCGCTCTTCTTCTATCATTAATCTAGCCACCAGATGATCATAAGTTTGTTTATCATCTGGCGCCGATTCCCAGGCAGAAACAAAGTGCTTGTAACATTCTGGAAGTGACATCAGCACTTTAGTTATGACAAATTTTTCTGAGATATCTTCTCCCATCTGTTTCAACTGGTTTTTCAATTCTTCTATCTTGGATAGGAAAGTGGACATCTCTGTTCCCTCTTCGTAAGTATATTGAAAAAAGCGTTGTTGAATGATGTGGATACTTGTTTCCGACTTTTGCCCGTAAACGCTGGCCAGTTTTCTCCACATTTCTGCGGACGTAGTACAAGTTATTATATGCATCATAGCATTTTCTGACATTCTTGTTACTAGCCATGTTTGAGCTTTTGCGTCCTTCTTGTCCCATGCTGCCTTATCAGCTGCATCCTCGGGTTTTACGCAGGTCCCTTCTACTACTTCCAATAAGTCATGACTCCGTAGCAGAATGATGGATTGGAATTTCCAAATGTTCCAATTTGAGGCACCCTCCAGCTTGATATGTAAGCCAGACATTCTCAAGTTGTCTTCCATTGCCATGCTGTCTTCTTTGCTCGTCCCGTCCTTGCTTCACAAGTATTTTATTGTTTCCTTCCCGCCGGCCTAACCTCAAAGGACTCTGCCAGTGAGTACACGTTGCGCCAACGGTAGTTACTTTATTTGACGATGCAGTTTCTATTCTACTCAATACCAGGATTATGAGACTGGGCCCATAACCTGTTAATTTAAGTAAAACACAAAGATATTTCAACTGTAGTTTTATTGAGCTTTACATTGAAAAAATATAACGTACGTACAGCACATGAGCACAGACAAGATGGCCTACCACAGATAAAGTAGTGTTGCCAATATTTTAGAAAATAAATATTACATTGGCCTATAGATAATAGATCCCAATCATCAGCGTAACAACAAAATCCAGTTTGCGAAACATTGTCTAGTGGCACTCGAGTTTCATCAAGCCCAGTGAAAACACTATATTATAATTTGCGTATTCGGCGCTTTTTCGCCTTTTATGTGGTATCGCCGGGAGTGCCGGTCCTCTGCGTTATCCCGTTTAATTGGAGCCCTCTTACTTGCTCTGGCTAAGACTTGGGTCTTTTCTAACTCGACGGTTCCTTGTACTTGATAGTGATGTTGTGTGTATTAGGGTTAGGGATTTATCCTAGTAATATTATATCTCATGCCGTGTGTGGACGGCCGTAAAGAATACACTTCCCCACCGCCAACAGGAGGCGTGTCGTAAGAGGAGACTAATTCCTGTAGCACGAGACGGGTTGCAGCGTCTTTGTGTGAAATATTATAAAAAACTGAGTTCGCCAACCCGCCTGCCAAGAGTGACGAGTATTAGTAATCACCCCCTTTATGGAGAGGCATATGTTCAGCAGTGGGCATCCTATGGCTGAAATGAAGATGATGATGAATATTGTATCTTCTTCCTAGTGCTTTGTCCCGTTGACCAAGATCCTGGATACAGCAAGTCTAGTTAAACATTTATAGCGATTGTCATCAAACCTCGAACGATGTTATCCCTTATGTCATGAGGTACTTGCTGCGTAGTGAAAGCAGCGCTTTGGCAGTGATTACTAAAGTTAAGCAACCCATGCCGTGTTTGTGAGAGGATGGGTGACCATTCCGTCCATATTTAGTGACATTTATCACAAGCATCTCCGTGCTTCGGAAGGCACGTTAAAAGTTGGTACTGGCTAATATCGCTTGATACTAGTCGTAAAGCCTAGTCAGAGGCCTTAAGGCGGCTTGATTACATCTGACAGTAAGGTTTAGTCACTGGGCTTGCAACACCCCTCCACCAATCCCCACTGGGCCCACGTGGTGGAGTTTGGCTTAAACCATCTCATTGTTGAGGTGAGGCCTGTGCCCTGCAGTGGGACGTACAAAGGCAAACTTTTTATCCCTCATTGCCAAATATCTATTATAAATCTATACATCGATTCCAAAAAATCCCAAGGTAGGGTGCTGGGATGAGAACTTACTACCCACAGATGTAAGCTGAGACTACCAACCATTAAGCTATTACCGCTCTATCCTAATAAAACTTTACAGTTTCATTTAAAAACAACATTACAAAACAGAAGAAAAAGATAAATATCGTAAATGTAGTGGTACTCGTAGTGTGCATGAAAGCGTAATCTACGACAAAGAGTTTCTTAAACAACTCCTTGTGATTCTCTCGATAGAAAACATATAATAGAAGAGGAATCATAGAATTGATATGGTGATAAAAACAAAGTTTTTTATTAGTTTTCTTTTTAATTTCAATCATTTGTAATAGATACTCATATTTGGTAAAACTATGGACCATGTTTATAACCTTACTAGTATATCAAGGTACCAATGCATAAAATGACCGCAGGGTATCACTTTTTTTAAATAAATCAGAACAAATGAGTTTTAACACACTGACTGACACAAGTATATGTCTAAACTTTCTACGGCCGCGGCCTTGTTGTTAAAATCGGGCTAATTAATACTTAAACTCCCGTTGACCTGATACCAAAGTTTTCTATCGTGCGATTGTGTTTGGTTTGGCTGGGACATCATTGGTTAACAATGTTTTGGTCTGGTCAACTGGGCCAAACACAGGATGGTATCAATAAATGTCAGGGGGCATGTGATGTCAAATTACTTTTCGGCGCGTTTGTAGTGCAATTTAACAATTTAAAATTGTGTTACAATTGTTCGCACTTGCTTGGTGAGTGCGTGCCTCGTATCGTCCTTACGCGCAGTAAGGGCATTAACTGCGTATTTTTTGTTAGCGTTACTGCAGTCTGTTTTTTGTGATAAAACCACTTAAATTCACTTTATTTATTTTGTGTGGTGTGCAATGAAGAGTATCTATCTATCTCTTTCATTGTGACACTTACTTCATCACTTTTATGTAGAAAAATATACAGGGTTATTTTCAAAATATCAACAACCCCCTAGGGGCTGATTCTAGTGCTCAAATAGCTTTTTAAGCTTTTTGTGTCGGACCAACATCGAAATCGCAATAAAAACATTTCCTATACCAAGTCGCCAGCCAGCTAATATAAGTTTGTATGAAGAAGTGATTTTTTTTAGATTACAATGTTGGTTCCATAGAAAAAGTTTTTGTATTTGAGCTGCAGAATCAGCTCCTAGGGAGTTATTGATGTTTTAAAATAACCCTGTATAATTCGATAATTCATCCAATAGTTGAGGTGAGGGAGGAGGTGCTCTGTCGTAGGACGTATAAATAAGCTTACTTTGGTAGTTTCTACATCTTAGTATGCCAGTAGTCAAATATCTTAGTCGATGACTTTGATCAATGAAATTCGATGCATTCATCAATTCAATCTTGAACACAGATTGGACAAAGATTTGACCAGGGGCATACCTATTTTATCTGCATTTACAGTAAGACCATGGGTCCCATCTGATAAACGAAGTTTTTACTAACAAGATTTGCATGCAATACTGTTGATTTTACTTTACATGACATTTACCCAATTTTGTATAAATTGTGATTTATCTTGAACCCTGATACCAGGTTCGATTCTCGGTTCAGGTCAATTATCTTAATCTTAAATGTAGTTTTTAACCTACTTCTAACTGACGTAGCGATTTAAAACTATGTAAATATTTAACAGGTGCCATAAGGAGACGGCCGTAAAGAATACACTTCCCCACCGCCAACAGGAGGCATGTCGTAAGAGGCGACTAATTTCTGTAGCACGAGACGGGCAGCAGCGTCTGCGTGCGAAATATTATAAAAAACTGCGCTTGCCAACCCGCCTGCCAAGCGTGGCGAGTATTAGCATTCCCCCCGATGAAAGTCTGTGGAGGCCTGTGTTCAGCAGTAGACATCCTATGGCTGAAACGATGAAATATTTAATATTCGGATGACAATACAATAATTTGGCACCATCGATCTGATAATAGAGTCAGGAGGTAGGTAGAACTCTTCAATGACTACTAGTAAAACCGATATTCATTTTGACGAGTCCTGTACATATCTATGTGTGTTTTATAGTTTTTTTAACCATGATATTTTATTATTTTTACACTTACATCGACGACGGATATAGCTAAAAATCGTAAAACGTCCTACGAATACAGTACATCAATGGTAAACCGCAAGGTTATAGGAGTTATAACCGGTCACTGTCCTCTAAACAAGCACCTATTTAACATAGGTGTGACTGACAGCCCCACATGCAGAGGATGCATGGAGGCAGAAGAAACGCCACAGCACGTGCTTATGGAATGTAGAAGCGTGGCAGATCAACGGCATCAGATCCTCCAATCGCCAGGATCTCTCCCGGAAGCCTGCAAAAATCTGAAAAGATTCCTGACCTTCTGGGATGATCTAGGATGGTTGGAGTAAGAAGGAAAAGGTAGCACGCACAATGGCCCAATTAGGAGGCTAAGTGCGGAAACAGCCCAGACAAACTAACTAACAGTACATCAATGCCTTCAGCAAGATCTTTGCTAGGGCTGCCACATACTGCAGAATGTTTGCGTACTCAGGGGTTGAAAGTTGCTCTAAATCCCAGAAACTATTTTGAAATCAAATTATACTCAAACCAGTGTCTAGTTTCTCTGCTATACGTATCATACAAGGGAGGATCGTTATTCAGCAGTGTTAAAGCCTCGCTTAGATTTGTACTGTACGTATTATGCAAAAATATTTTATGGGTGGATTACACGAGACCGTTGACCGCGGCTTAGCGAACAGTTGGCAGCATGTTAAGCTTGTTAAGTTATTCTTTATTTGTACGGATTTAAGAGCCAAAACGAACTGACATTTTTTTATTGTGTTTATGATATCTTTCGTTGGTTCTCAATTTACCGAGTACTTCATCAGGCTCGGTTCGTGAAAACGCAGTATCGAATAGTGCTGATGTTTCGGTGATGATGATGATAATGATGATTATGGATTATTCTGTCAAATTTAGAGTTTTCGTCTCTTATTTGGCAAATCAGTACCACGAATGATCCAGTTTGATTTTTACCTTTTGAACGCTGATTGATTGAAATTACGTTAGGTACGTAAATAATTCTAGTCTTTAATTGAATTCGTTGCAGAGAATGACAGCTCCCAATGGATTCTCTTTGGTTACTTACGTCATAATAGTCAGAGAAAGAGCCAGAGGATTTTAAAATTTTACTCTATCCTTCTTCTATTTACATTCGGCGTAGGTTAATGCAAAATTTTTGGTTGTTTTTGTTTCTTGGCGTTTGTTTTTCTAAATCATGTATATTGTTTGAATATAATATTATTATCGATTGAGTTCTTTAATTTATCTATTTAAAAACCTGACTGATTATTGTATTTAGACTAAATATTTTAAAAAGTGTACCTCTCCATGCAAAATAATCATTTACCTCGACGATATTGCATGGGCATCAGTTTATTTATCACTATTTTACCATTTGTTCAATGGTAAAAGTTGTTCCTATTCAGAAGTATAACACCCTATTTATTATTAGGTATCGTAATTAAAATCAAACAATCTCGCTTGACATCTGATCTAACTGCTTATTACCTAACTTAAAAGTACACTGTAAGATTTTATTCACGAAATATTTTGACTTAACTTAAGTGCCAAGCCAACTTAATCAACACGATACGTTTCTTATCAGCACCTTTGACCAAACATCTTTGATCTAAACAACACGTCATGGATCCTTCGTTTCAAAATTATTTTTTGTTGCTAAGACGCTAAAGTAGAATTTCGTTTGACAATTTTATAAACTAAAAGGTACTTTTCATGGCATAATGCGGTCGCAGCTTTATATTTAGCGTAGCTCCTTTTAAATGTAGTTACTCGGACCCTTCAATAACTAACGTATAATAAACGATATTAATTTAACGTTATGATAGGTCAATACTCAATACCAACATATACTGAATTACTAACGTATAAAATCGATATTAATTTAACGTTATGGTAGGTCGATACTCAATACCAGCATATACTGAATTACTAACGTATAAAAACAATATTGATTTAACGTTATGGTAGGTCAATACTCAATACCAACATATACTGAATTAGTAACGTATAAAAACGTTATTAATTTAACGATATGGTAGGTCAATCAATACTCAATACAAACATGTAATGTTTTTTTGATAAGTTTTTTTTTATTCAGTGTAAACCTGATATTATGATTGAAAAACAGCACAACACTTTGTGTAATTTTAAATTATTTTACTAGTTTTGATTAGTTTTTGTTTATTTAAGTAATGTCTAAAAATTTTCGCTGACATAAATATTTAGTGACCTCAAGATAGGATAAAACAAATATTCTAGTCCCATCTTGATGACCTCCGTAGCCGAGAGGCAAGCATACCAAACTTGGTGTCGCTATCTGAGGTCCCGGGTTTGATTCCCGCTCGCAATGTAGAAAAATAACTTTTCTATATTGTCTCGGGTCTGGGTGTTGTGGTATCGTCGTTGTTTCTGATTTCCGTAGCACAAGTGCTTAAGCTACTTATCATAAGATCAGAGCAATGTATGTGATGTTTTTCAGTATATTATTATCATATCAATATATATACGAGTATATTATCTTCATTACGATTATTAACTGACAATAGTGTTAAAAATTTAAAATGTATATTTTTAAGTTTTTTATAATGTTAATATCGAATTTATTATCCTGTTATGATAGCTTTCAATTGGCGGAATAATAAACCCTCGAATGACTTAATACCGAGTCATGTAAATACCACTGTATAGTGTCTCTACGGAATTTTTATTACCTACTCGTGGCTGTCGATTGAATTATAATATGAATTTAATTTAAATATTGTATAGTTTAAGCTTTATATTTCTGACTGTAGATGAATAGATTTAAAAAAAACTTAGTTATCGTACAAAGTCATCATTTTTTAAGTTATGCTTCTTTCTTTCTTGTATCTCTTTTCTAACTTCAATACAGTAGAAAGTGACTAACCAAACACAGTGTAGGACGCCCTCCGACAAGGTGAAGCAATGATATACGCAAAGCTGCTGGCAGTTTATGTAGGAATAGCCGAGGATCGGGATCAGTGGCGTGCAATGGGAGAGGCCTTTATCCAGTGGATTGACGTGGGCTTATTATAATGATGATGATGATGATCACACAGTAGAATGTGCTGCTTGATCGTGCTCAATACATGTTAGTATGCAGTTAGTTAAAACATTGGGAACTTATCATTTTTAACTACTTGTACATGGGGCACACTAAAAGTTTTTCACTTCTAGCTAATCGAAACTATTTGAATTTCGAATGTTATATTTTTTTAAACGTTGCAACCTTCTTAGTAATAAAAAAAACAATTGGCGGGAAATGATTTGTCAATTGTTTTTTATCACACATCAAAGTTTTACGTACGCAACGAAAATGGAATTAAGTCGAAAAGATTTTAGAGCGATGATTTTTTATGATTTTAAAAGTGCTCTCTCTCCGCAAGACTGTGCTGCTCGTCTTCATAATGCTTTTGGGAGAGAAGCACCTTGTTTGAGCATCGTGAGGCGATGGTTTGCTGAATTTGAGAGAGGTCGAGTTTCTTTACATGACGAATTTCGTGAAGGGCGGCCTTCAACTGCCGTCAACGAAAATAATGTGGCTACTGTTAAGCGGCTAATTGAAGAAAACCCGCGGATTACCTTTGAGACAATTCGAGGACTATTGGGGATTGGTATGAACCAATTTCAGAAAATTTTACACGAAGAATTGAAAGTTCGGAAACTTTGCTGTCGTTGGATCCCTCATGAACTGACAGCGGAGCAAAAGTGGGCTCGCGTGGAATGGTGCTGTCGTGGAACGGACATTCTAATGCTGTTTATGACATTGTCATAGGAGACGAAACGTGGATTTATTGTTTTGAACCCGAAAAAAAACAGCAATCTTGTGAATGGGTGTTTGAAAATGAGCACAGGCCAACAAAAGTGAGGCAGGCGAGAAACGTTGGTAAAAAAATGATCGCGTTTTTTTTCTCAGCTACGGGTCCCATCTGTACAATTCCACTTGAAGATCAAAAGAGTGTTAATGCCGAGTGGTATTTTACCATTTGTTTACCCAGGGTGTTAGAAAAAGTTCGCGAAAGACGACCCAAAAGCCGCGTTCTCCTACATCATGACAACGCTTCTTTACACACGGCCAACAAAACAAAGTCATTTTTAGCTTCCGAAAAAGTACAACTCGTCACCCATCCTGCGCATAGCCCCGACCTAGCACCCTGTGATTTCTGGATTTTTCCTAAAATCAAAGATTCGATGACAGGTTTTACTTTTACCAACTCCGAAGAGGCAGTGATAGCGTTTAATCAGCACGTAGAAAACATGCCTTCAGATATGTGGTCCTCTTATTTTAAAAAATGGTTCGATCGCATGAAAAAATATTTAAAATGTAAAGGAGAGTATTTTGGAAAGCAATAAACATAATATTTTGGTAATAACATGTTCTTTTTTTAAGTTACGCAAAACTTGTAGTGTGACCTACGTATCAATGGCATGCTGTTAATAAAATGTATAATCTTGTAATCAGCATGCAACTGATTCTGCTCAGTTGTAGATTATGAAACCACAATATTTGATAGCCACCATCCAACTTATCAATACTTAAGTTTGCAACAGATTTTTAACTACTAAACTAAACTAAACTTTTTAGTCATCTCGATTTCATAATTCATCGGAAAATTACATTACTCATAACGTTAAATAACCTTTTACAAAATAGTGCAACTGCTCTCAGCTCACGGGATAGACCAGCAAATGAAATGACCCACTTCGAAACTTGTTTGTTGAGCCATGTAAACACCGTGATCGGTGCGCAGTTTATTGTGCTATGGAGTAAACTTTTATCACTTGTAGCTGTTTCTGTGTGTGCAATCGATTCTGCTGACTACTGTGCAGAAATGTTATTCTTTTCCTGCTTGTTTTAAAGAACCTTTGTTTTGTTTCTGTCTTTTGTTATTCTAAAGCCGTTCGTATATTCAGATAAGTAGTAAGAAATATAACTGATTACGTAGGCAGTTATAAAAAACAATAAAATGCATCTATCATTGTAAAACAAAAGGTATCATAGCCTTATCATTTTACCAAACATTGGCCAATTATTAGTATGTGAAAACTTTACATCTTTAATAAGGACGTTAGTTTAATAATTCAGCAAAAGAATTTTTCGTAGCATACATTTTTCAATAGAATGTTTTTAAGTACATGTTTTTCAACTGCGCTAAATACAGAATTATCAATTTAGAAGATAATCATTTTAAAGATTTGTTCAGTCTAGATATGAACAGCAGAAAAATAATGATTTTTTTTATAATGTATCTCCTAGATGGACATATTTTTTTATTCGTACTTTTTATTCCCAAAAAAATCACATTTCTCAAGAGCTGTGGGATAGATGTCAATATCAATCGCTTCTAGCTATGAGACCGCCTAAATCGTGCTATTTTTAACATAGTTTTTCCTGTAACTTTGTTTCTTTTGTATGGTGTGTAATAAAAAATATCTATACATAGATTGTAGATGGTGCTAATCAATGTGTAGATGTCGTTGTTCGGTTGTCAAATAATCTTGACTGTGCCCTGCAGTGGGACGTTTGTAGGCCTGCATTTTATTACTCATTACAACATAACCAAACCACACGCGGACGAAGCCGCGAGACAAAACTAGTTATTATTGTTTAATATAAAGCGATGTATTTTGATAGCAATCTAAACCATAAATAGTGCATGCACCTAATTACACGAAGAGTAAACGCTCAATGAGAGATGCAATTGGGATACAACACCTGCCGCCCCAATTTCTAAACGATATGATTTACATACAGTACCTATACGAGTATTATGTTGTAGTCTATTGGGATTTAATACTTCATTAGTTCATTTTACGCTTGCTGTTTATATATTACTTACACTGATTATATTCTGATACTATTTTGTATAACATTTAATCAGAGATAGGCAAAAAGTTAGTCTTTTTTATTTTATTTCGGAGATCAGAGGAGAATAGTCAATTTTAATCTATTTTCCCAAATAAATTTTAAACGGTTTATTTTAAAATTATTTAAAAAATGGTTTCATAACAAACCATTCTTTTATTTAATACTAGTTGTCCTGGCGAACTTCGTACCGCCCCTTCATACATTGATTTTGTAAATTTTATGTGTTTTTTCTGCTATTCGGGGCGGAGACAAATTCAACAAATCAAAGATCATAAAAATCGGTTTTGCCGTTCTTGACTTAAAAATGGTGTAACTAACCCGACTTTGTTTTATATATATAAGATGTTACATTTGACAGGGTACAGTTAAAAAATCTTTTTTTAAATATTCTAATTTACCCACCTTCATTTTAAAAATAATAATATTATGTTTACCAAATTTCAATTCGGAGCATTTGACAGACGGACAGACACAGAGCCACTAGTGATATTAAGCGAGTGCGCGCACGGGAGACTTTTGTCGCTGCGACGTTTTTGTCACTCATATCAAGTCCTCTGCTAAGTATGAAGGTGCCCGCACGTTGCGACGCGACAACTGGGAGACATTTTTGTTCGCCGACCAGCACGGGTGACAAAATTGTGTCTTTGTTTTTTTTTAAATACTGGGTTTTACGGCTCTGGGTTCTAGACCTCACAAATAAAAATAAATAAACAACATGTAAATCCAAATACTCAGTGTCTTGTTTTGGTGCTCAAACACAACTTTTTCTAAGACCATCTGAAATTTCGAAATAAAAACCAATGTTAAATGAAAAACATTGGACAAAATTGTCTCTCCGCCAGTGTTGCCAGATTCATAGGTTAAGAATTATCCTAGTTTTACTGCAAAATTATCGTGTTATCGCATGCCCAAAATTACTGTATTTGTAACTACCGAATCTAGATTTTACTAGTAAAAGAACAGAATATACGGCTCAAAAGTTTAAATCTTGTTACTTGTTTACTTTTTAAAATGACAAGTTTTTGGAAACTAAATTACTGCAGTACTTACTGCACAAGCATCGAGCACATACCCTAAAGAGCAGCAATACGAACTATCTTTCTCCGAAACTAGTAAGTGGTTTTTAACTTACATTTAGTATGAAATGACAACTCCTATTAACTCTCGCCTAAATAAAAAAGTACAGATACAGATTAAAAAATGGCAGAAATTTGTATGCTAAAAGTCTATCTGTCTATCTCTTTCGTAGTGCAAAGAAATTATATTTACTATCCTGCTGTCAGAGTCAAATTTGTCCAAATAAAGGTAAATAATACACAGATAAAAATTTCATAAAATTATCTTTTACTTAACTGAGCAAAATGTCACGGATTTTCGTAGATTTATCGTGCGATTATTATTTTTTCTATTGCATTACATTCAAAAATATCGTGAATCTAGCTTATTTATCCCACGTCTGGCAGCACTGCTCTCCATGTATTCTACAGGACTTTTTGGCGGGCTTTTGAACGCACTAGGCGCGAATTTCAAAGCAATTTTCAAATAATTATTTATTTTGTTGTCAAATTGCTTATTCTTGCACTAAAAGTTGTAAAGTTAAGCAATTAATAACTATGCCGGACGGGGACGGCGAGGACCCGCCTGGGGGAACAGAAAAAAGAAAAACTCCAAATCGAAATCCAGATACTACATCAACGGAAGATGATTTCTACAAACCCTATGTAAAACAAGGCTACAAAAGGCTATTTCCTGAAAATTCGGTGAGTGGAGATTTTTGCGTCTTTGTAGAGAGTACCAAAGAGAATGAGAAAATTGGAAACAACAACCCGATAGTGACAACAAACCTATTTAAAAACGATATAAAAGGAATCAGCAATATAAAGAGAATAAATGCAAATAAGATCTGCGTTACCTTTTCTCAGTCCAGCAATGCTAACAACTTCTTAAAGCACGACATCTTCCTGTCCAAACATCAACTGAAAGCATACATCCCGGCAACAGCAGTGGAGACGGTCGGCGTGCTCCGTTTTGTACCCACAAGCGTCAGTAATGAGGAGCTTTTCAAAAAGCTTTCCTCTTCATTTGAAGTAATAGGTGTACGTAGATTCACAAAGAGAGAAAACGGTCAAATTAAACCCTTTCAAACTGTAAGTGTAACATTCCTATCAACGTCATTACCGGACTATGTATACTTGGACCTGTTCAGATTCCGTGTATTTCAATATAACGCACCGTTATTACAGTGCTTCAAATGCTTTAAGTTTAACCATGGTGCAAAAATATGTAAATCCTCTCAAAAATGCTCTATTTGCTCAGAGGAGCATCACTTTAGCGAATGCACCTCAAACAAAGTTGCTAAGTGTATTAATTGTCAGGGAGCTCACCTAGCAATTTCACGCGACTGTCCAATTAAAAACAAAAAAATCGAGGAAAAGAAAAATAAATTGACTTACGCAAATATTATATCGAGCTCAAATACTTCAAATAGTGCAATCATTACAAAAAATTACAAAAATGATTTTCCAACACTGCCGGCACCAAAGTCAAACTTAAAGCCTTTGCCACCAAGGAAGACACAAGCTGTCTCCGCTACACAAACTCCCACCCCCCCGGTCTCAACTGCTTCTGTAAGTAATACGGAACATAAGGAAAAGATTCCTAATCATAAGTTAATTGAAGAAATTTTGTCGAATGATTACATCCGTAAAGGATTGGTCGGCGCCTTGGTCGCTATCGGCAACGAAAATAGGGAAATCACTAATACTGTGATACAAGAGATACTTATAAAAATTTTCAGAGGAAGTTCTCTAGATGGATAAAAGTTTTTTAAGGATTGCACATTACAACGTCGAAGGTGTTATAAATAAAAAACCGTTGCTCAGTAACTTTTTATGTGAAAACGACATTGACATTTGTTTATTAAATGAAACATGGCTTAAAAATTACAATAATTATTTTATTCCAAATTACAATATAATAAATCAAATAGGTAGAGAAAAGGAAGGTCGGGGTGGGGTAGCCATCCTGATAAAGGACGTTTTTAAATACACCATCATAGATGTTCCATACTATGACTTTTTGCAATCTGTCGCTATAAATCTCCAGACGAAGATGGGAAACTTATGTATCTTATGTATATATTGTCCTCCACCTAAAGAAGGTCGTCCTCGCTTTAAAGCCAATAAACTTAAACAGTTAATTCAAAGATTACCGAAACCACTTATGCTTTGTGGTGACGTTAATGCGCACCACATAGCATTTGGGTGTGCTTCCTGCAATAGTCGTGGCAATGAAGTTTATAACATCTTGGACGACTGTGACCTTTGCATCCTCAACTCAGGTGCGCCAACCACAGTAGGTAGGTCTGTTCATAATCCTTCGGCAATTGATATAACTTGTATCAGTCCATCAGTGGCTCCATTATGTGATTGGAAGGTTCACGACGATCCTATGGGAAGTTATCATTATCCCACTATAACCGACATTCAGACATCTGTAGATAAATATCAAATTGGTGATCCGGTACATAGGTATGTTTATAGTAAGGCTGATTGGTCTAAATTCCATTTTGAAACAGAAAAAATGTCTGATTGTGTTAACTTTGATACTTCTGATCCTATGTTAACATACAATAATTTTTACAATCATTTAACTAATATTAGAGACATGTCCGTACCTAAAATTGTTAAAACTACTCCTCATTTAATTAAAAAACCAGTACCATGGTGGGATAATGACTGCAGTAGCGTAGTAAAAGAAAGTAAACAAGCCTTAAATTTTTATAGACGTAATCCAAGCATTGACAATTATGTTAACTACAAGAAATTGGATGCCATCAAAAAGAAAACTTTAAATGAAAAAAAGAAAATTAGTTGGAAGTCTCTATGTGAATCTTTTAATAGATACACTCCTGTTAGCACAGTATGGAACTACATGAAGAAGTTTAAACGCTTGTCTATTCAGAAATTGCCAAAGAATGATGAATGGATTCCATCTTTCTTCAACAAGTATGCCCCTTCATCTCCTCCTGAAAAAGATATAAACAACTCATTATTAACACAGTATTTTTCTCAAAATGGTGATACAAAAGCAACATTTCTCTCTCAACCTTTCACTTGGGAAGAATTTGTCACAGCCTTGCAATTACGTAAGAACACAACCCCTGGATTAGATGAGATTCCATATGAACTCATTCGTCGCCTCCATATTAATGCTAAAAAACTTTTATTACAAGTATATAATCTACTTTGGCAAGAACAGGTCATTCCAGAGTCGTGGAAAACTCAATGTGTCATTCCTATTTTAAAACCAGATAAACCTGCTGATGACAGTAACTCATACCGTCCCATTTCTTTAACATCCTGTATTGGTAAAATATTTGAATGCATGTTAAAAATTCGATTAGATCACTATGTCGAATCAAATAACATCTTACCTAATGAACAATATGGATTTAGGAAAGGTCGAAGTGCTTCAGAAAGCTTTACATCATTGATCTCTGATATTAAGAAATCTTTCCACTGTCATTCTGCAACAACTTGTGTCTTTCTTGATGTGAAAGGTGCTTTTGATAATGTGAATCCCTCAATTCTTATTAGCATCTTGAGCGACATTGGTGTACCAGGTCATGTCTGTAAATGGATTTTTAATTTTTTATATAATAGAACAATGTATGTTAAATTCAATAATATTCTTCATGGACCGAAGCATGTTTATAAAGGAACAATGCAGGGAGCTACTATCTCCCCATTGCTATACAATTTGTATACTAGTCAAATAAATCAATATTTAAAACAGACTGATGTAAAGTTTCTTCAATTTGCTGATGACTTGTTAATTTATACTGTAACTAAGAATGTAAATATTGCTGTACATAGTTTAAATATAGCCTTAGCTGAGATCCATCACTTTTATGGCAACAAACTAAAACTTGACATCAGTCCTAATAAAAGTGGTGCTATGTTATTTTCCAAAAAATATGATGATTGTGACTCTCAAATTTATTATAATAACAATCCTCTTCCCTGGATTCAAGAGAAAAAGTTTTTAGGAGTGTGCCTGGACAAAAAACTTTCATTTGCAGATCACATAAATCTACTCATTAAAAATTCAACTAAGGCTTTAAACATTTTGCGCTCACTAGCTGGTGTAAACTGGGGCTCAGACCCTAAAATACTATCCATGCTTTACAAAAGTCTTGTTCGCAGTCACTTTGATTACAGCTCTTTGGCATACATGAATTGTAGTGTAACTTTGTTAAAAAAATTAGATGTCATCCAGAATAAAGCACTTAGAATAATTACAGGAGCTATGTGCTCAACTCCCATCAATGCTATGCAGTGTGAATCATGTATTCCTCCACTAATTGTAAGACGCATACAACTGGCCTACAATTTTTGTCTTAAACTTATTTCTTCTGATAACAAATCTGTAATGCATAAAATATTACCACCCCAATCATTTGAAATAAGTTCAACTCCTCCTACGCAGATATCAGGTTCTGAACTAATATCCGGGCACACACCTGAACTACTTAGAATTGCTATGTACATACATAATCTTTGCTTAAATATGTATATAGATAACCCATGGCCACTTTATAAAGTGAGTTTCGAGGTTCTTATCAGCAAACATTTTAATATTATATGGGATAAAGTAAATAATCAAACTGAATTAGACCAATTATTAAACAGTAAGCCCTATTACAAACTGTATACTGATGGTTCTAAATCAGACAATAGTGTAAATTCAGCATTCTATGATCCTCAACTTCGCTTAGTCAAAAGCTATAAAATTGATTGTCGCAGTAGTATCTTCACAGCTGAAAGCTATGCTATACTTTTAGCCCTAAGACATGTAATTAGTTCTAAAACACGAACAGATATCATTATTTTGACTGACTCTAAAAGTGTACTTCTAGCCTTAGAATGCAACTCACAAAAGTTTAGCTTAAATTATTTAATCTATGATATAAAAAAACTAATGTATGATATAATAAGACTTACCAGTAAAAATATTCACTTCTTGTGGGTACCATCGCATCGTGGCATCAGCGGGAATGAAATAGTGGATTGCGCTGCGAGAAATGGCTTTGATATCGATCATTCTGCTTTGATGAAAATTCCTCATACTGACTACCAAGCACTGATCAGCAAGCATCTGAAAAAGTTGTGGCATGAGTATTGGACTATTAAAAGTGCAGAAAAGGGAAAATGGTATGCAAAGATCCAAGGAAGCCCGCCCGCCAAACCTTGGTACCATCGCAAGAATGATTATATTGATAATAGACAATTTATAACCATCATCAATAGGCTAAGATTTGGCCATTGTCACACTCCCACTCACCTGAAGAGACTTAACCTGATATCGAGTGCCGAATGCCCACATTGTAATGAAGAACCAGCAGCTGATTTAGAACACATAATTATGAAATGTAGAAGCTTCGGCATACAAAGACTTGTAATGATCAACGACCTTCAAGAAGTGTGTAAGGCTGTGCCTCAGAATCTGCACGTACTTCTTAGTGATCCCAAATTCTTCAAGGCTCTCTACAAATTCATAGTATCATCTCTCGGTACTCTGTGATTCGTTCGGTGAAAAAGTGAATTTCAGTGAAATGATTGAACAATAATTATGAAAAACATTGAACATATTCACACTTCCAAGCGGATAATTTTTATCTAAAAATGAACTGTTTAAACTTTTAACTCTTTGTATGAAAACAACGATTGGCTTAAAAGGGCTGGAACCCAGAGCCGTAAAACCCAATTAAAAAAAAAAAATGTATTCTACATTCAGGCGAATGACGCTTCGAATTTTAAAAAAAAGTTTCGTCACTGTCTCCTTCGTGCGCGCACTCCTCTTTGGAGACGCGACGCGACAGAGACAAAAACTTTTTTGTCGCAGCGACAAAAGTCTCCCGTGCGCGCTCTCTTTAAGGGTTCTATCATTCGTATATTCCGAACTCTAAAAAAACAAGATTATTGTAAGAGCTCATAGTTAGGCCCCTGAGGCCTAAAACAAACTCGATATGACCAACATCGAAAAAAAACATCGCTATTTTTACGGTAATCGCTTAACCAGAAGTTGGTATTGTATCAACGAATGGGGGATGACAACAAACTTTTTTTTTCTTCGTCTATCAAGTAGATTATCAAAAAGGATTCAACAGGTATTTTTTTACATAATCAAAATATTACATAGAAATATTGATTTGAAACGTCGCATGACGTCATGGCTAGTTCCAATTTTTACTTAGAAGTTACGTCAACCGAACTTGACGCGCTTGATCTTTGTAATTTTTTGGTTAATTGACAAAAGCAAATTATGAGTCCATTATTTTTTTATAATCTAACTGTCGGAATAATATAATTTCTTTTGCTATATCCAGTCGTCATCCCTATTACCTACCCTGTACACAACAACAATCCCGCTTATGGTTTTCCGATTCTATGGCATTGATCGCTCCCGCGCCGGCAGCAGCTAAAGCCGACTGCACATGGATGCAGTCAATTATCCGGCTGGTGAACATTCACTAAGAGGCGCAATTAGGCGAACACCTGCCGTCCCAATTTCTGCTCGTATGATTTCCATATCACTGATATAGTGGTCAATGAGTTACTGATTCAGTGAACATCGTTTTAATACGTTTTCATTGACTAATCAAGGGCTGTATTGGATGACTTAAAAATGGTTATAGTGTGTATCCTTTACTTTCAATTAGTTTTAGGGTAGTAATTTAACATTTCTGATTAAGTTACTCATTTTATTTTAAGGTGAGTTGGTACGATGTTGACTGTATAATATGAAATTTTAATGTAAAGTCTTTTTATCTTTTTTTTATTATATATATTTCCCTTGGCCATCGCATCACGCATGAACGGATGGAACCATTCCACTAATAATTTTTTTGGTGTGTTGATTATTGTTAGGAGAAGGTTTTTATGAAAGAAAAAATTAAGAAAATCCTTCATGAATAAACTAAAGACCAGGCGAACGAAGTCGCTGGCAACAGCTAGTAAATAATAAAATATTCATTCATTCATTCATTTCTTGGGTGTTCTACCCACACTTTTATCCTTCTTCTACGTATTCAATGGAGACGGATAAAGCCGCTTGAAATAGTTTTAAAATGTTAGGTATTATTTGTACAACTATAGAAGCAACCTACTGAGATATTACGTAATATCTATTAGATTAGGCTGTCGCCTATAATTAAATTATAATTGATTACAATTGATTATAAAATTGAAATGTCTTTCAGTTATTTAGAAGTAGCTATCAAAGTTTGACCTTGACTGTAGTAATCAATTATAAATTCATCATAATAATTACTACACTTCCTACATTGTTTTACGTTTTGAAACTAGTTTCGCAGTGAAACAAACGAATAATTCATTAAAATCATAGACTCTAAATAACCACAAATATATCAAGTTGCGAGAGCAAATTTAACCTAAAGAAGTACTTTTTTTGTTTTAAAAAAAATAAACATTACTGACATTTTTTGAATTACTATCGCTAAAAAAATATTTTTACTTGAATAATTTTTTTAATTGTCTCTGGTGGGATTCGAACCCACGACCTTTCGCTATGCGGGCGACTGCTCTTCTACTTTACTTCTTTTCTTCTTCTATTTCTCTCTTCTTGGTCGTGGGTTCGAATCCCACCAGAGTTAGTTTTAAAATATTTTCAAGTTTCCTTGAGTCAATAGATTCCTTAATATAATAAACTAGCATAAATGTGAATGCAAAAAATTAAATTTAAAAGTTTGCTATCGCTAAGTTCACTCAATATAGGAATATAAAAAAACTTGCTATGGAAGGGGCTGTGCTCGGTGTTTCCTTGCGAGATCGAATCAGAAATGACAAGATCCGTAAACGAACAAAAGTCGATGACATAGCCCAACGGATTAGCAAGCTGAAGTGGCAGTGGGCGGGGCACATAGCACGTAGAACTGACGGCCGATGGGGCAGAAAGGTTCTAGAATGGAGGCCGCGTACCGGCAAGCGCAGCGTAGTACGTCCTACACTCGCACTCCCTCGTCTCTTTTAGCACTACACTCTCCTATCTTGTCATGGGTCTTCCTCTGGATCGTCGACCGGGGAGACATTTATATCAAACACACACAAGACGTAACCGTTCAGTAACTCGATAAATAGAATTTAAGCATGCATTTTTAAAAAAGATTTTTTATTATTATTTGATCTCGATTCTGAGTTTACTGTCTGATTTCGGTCCATGCTACATTCACAAAGCTTTTGTTAAATAGAGATCTAGTTAGTTGGACTCCGTTAACATTCAAGTTAATATTGTATATCAATGTAAGTTCATTAAACAAGGATGTAATTTTTCAATCAATTTTCAGTGTAAGTTTATTATTAAGTGGCTTATATTTTGACAGTTTGACAGAAGAATTTAAATCTACCAAGAAAAACAACTTTGAGGGTAAGTTGTTTTTCTTGGTAGATTTAAATTCTTCTTTGTCATTTTCCATTTATGATTACCCAATTTTTATAGTATGAATGAAACTGCATTTTAACGTAGATATCACGGAACTAAACAATTATACCATTTTAATAAAGGTGTGACTTGAATAGGTAAAAAGTCGATTAATTTCCACTAAATTTATAAGCTAATTAGCATACATTTTTTAGTTTCAATTAAAATATATAGAAATTTTCATTATGTAGCAGATGCTCTTCAATATTTATTCTTCCTTTAGTGCAAACAGTACAATGAATCTCATTTTTACGACGTTTTTAACGTCTCCCATGGTTTTTTTCCTGTAAAATCAGTTCTATTTCCCGTGTAAACAGCGGGCCGGGATCGCAACAATTATCGGACGATATCGGGGATTAGTCTGGATGTAGTTGCCGCCGCTCCTATTTGCATAAATTTTATTTTCAATTAAACTTCTCCGTGGTAAAACCTGATAGTATGCACACAATCTTGCGGCTATTTGAAAAATGTATATCTTACTTACAATCATTATTGTCTGGAACAGATCACTTTTGGCGTTAAGATCCTAAGATCCTAAATTGAAAATTTTCTGTCAACATCAACTCTAACTTTTTGTAATTATAAAGAGTACTCGTATCTTCCTATCTAACGTTATAATTATGAAAATTTGTATGTTTGTTTGTTACTTAATCACGTTAAGAAACTCCTCAGCCTTATTTTGTTTTTCTGTATAAACAACACTGCTTAGGAACTGTTTAGAGTTCGAGATAAGGCCAGTGAACATACTTTAATACATAACATTGATCTTCGTATCACCTTATATATATTTTTACATTCCAAAAGGACCTTTTACCTGCACACTATGTTGGAATCTAAGTTTTCATCTCTTCTTTTTGTTATTTAGTATACGTGACGAGCCGGACAGAGCAATATTCAATATTTCCAGGAAAAACGATGTGTCTACTAAAAACAGCGAGTGTCAGTCGGTCGCTTCCAGTCTATCACAACGAAAACTTGTTACAAAGTTATCGTTTTTTTTCATTATTGTCTGTTTCGGATTTTACGATATTTTCCCTTACATTTGACGTGACTACCCGATTGGGGTTGTAGCGCGGATTCTATTTCCGGTTCGGGTCAATTTAGAAATGAATAATTTCTAAATTGACTCGAGTGGTATGCTGGGAGAGCAAAATTCACTGTCTAGTACCTCGTGACACAAGGGTTTCTTATATCCTTACTTCGAGACAATGACAATCGGTGTGTCATCAACATCATCATCACGTCAGCCTATTGCAGTCGTAAACCTAACGTAACCCAAAGAGCGCCAAAGTGCACGATTTATCCAGCTCCTGCCAGCTATCTTCCTAAGGTCGTCGGTCTATCGAGCTGGGCGCGTTCTACACTACGTTTGCCAAAGCGCGGTCTCCACTCGAGAAACCGTTTACTCCACCTTTCATCGGTTCTGTCAATCGGTGTGTAGTTTGACGCATTTATAAATTCAAATACAATTTATTTACATGGAAACACGGTTCATAAATATAATAAAAAAATACAAATTCTGACATGTTTTGCCATATACAGGGTGGCCAGAAAAGTAACGTCCAAAAATTTTTTTTAAGTGTCTCGTGGTCAGAGTTATCTGAATCACCCCTATGTATGTCTACGATTTTTTGTAGTAGTAGTACACAGTACACGTAAAGACAACGACAGATCCATCTACCCAAAAAGTTAAAGGTCCGATTGAACCGATTTTCAACTACAAGTCCGACACGTAAAGATCAATACCGATTGAGAAAATATGACGTTTTGTAATAGGTTGACGAGCTGTTGTCTGTACACTCAAATCCTATCAGGTTATCTTTAACTACCTATTTCCTTTATAAACTACTTAACTAGTACTTATTTCTATTAACACTGCATACGATTTAGAATTCATTTAGGCCGCAAACAACAATACCAACTAGTTGTGAATCCCGAAATGGAGAAATTGTTTCGCTATAAGCAATACGAGTACATTGCACTGTTGGTCTAGCATTTCCTCGGATATCAATTAGTATACTATTTAAGAGTATTGGCCTCCGACAAGAGTAATCTCCACTCCGGTCTTCTCTACGCCACCTCTCGCAAATTATCGACGTGGAGTTCGCACATATCCTTCGCAACCTCGTCTCCCCAGTGGTACCTTGGACAACCGACAGGTCGTCAGCTACTCGGTCGTCCCAAGTACGTTTGTTTCACTGCACAATCAACTTCCATTCTTTCCATGTGGCCGAGCTAGCGAATTCTGTGAGCTTTTATTTTGCTTGGCTCAGCTACGAAATCTTCTAACTCAGGTTCTTCCTTTCCCTTCAGGTGCAATCTTCTGTTGGTACTGGCCTCAGAATCTTCCAACAGATTTTTCTCTCAGCCACCAGGAGTTTGGTCTCTTCTTTGATAGTGAGTGTCCAGATCTAGCAGCCGCACATGAGAATTAGAGAAGTATGCATACATATGTATGCATATTATTATGTTTGTTGTGTTTAGGCTTATGCAATAATTTATACATCTTGATTTGTATCAGGTACGCAGAATTTATAAGCGGTCTGCACCACCTTCCACTCTGTATGGTAGTCCTCTACCTGACGGTAGTTTGGAAGCTATTAGCGATAAGACCGCCTAAATTATATGTTTTTCTGTAAAAATCATGTGGAATTTACTTTGTACGGTGTGATCGTATACCAGATCGGCAGCAACAGACACATAGATACTTTTTATCTATGTATCTGTTGCTATGCCGATCTGGTGAATACATCGTGCATGTACACCAAAGTAAGTGTAGGTGCTCACAAATGAACACATTTCACTTACAACTAACTAACAAGAGCCTGCAGTTACGATTCCATTTGCTAATAGAGCAGCAAAGGCGTGGCTGACCGACATTTTAATTGCCTTTAAGTAATTAAGCGATCCACTTGACATAGCATTTAGTACTTTCATATAACATTTAATGACATAAAAGCACATCAGATGTGTAAGTAGCTGCGTAGTTGTGATAACTGAATGAAGCACTCTTGACACAATTTTTGGTTTATCATCGTAATTAAGTAAATGTAAGTCTGTCTGTATTAGTCTAAACTCCAACGCAGCTGTAGCTGATTCTAATGTTGCTTTTTACTAACGCGTTAAGTACTACATTGAACAAAGCAATTACAATAATGGGCTAGTTTCCTAAAAAAAAAACTAATTAGTCCGTCAGTTGGATTAACAGAAAATATTGGACACGTATTTTTTCTTTACTCAATCAAACAAAAAATTATGAAGATATAGCCCGTTAAAGTTCCGCGTAACTTCACGGTTTGCGACACTTTTTAGCAAGGCGTGACATCACGTGCTCCCATTCCCAAACTTTGATGCGCTTTATCTTCGTCATTTTTTGCTTGATTGACGAAAGACAAAATATAGGTACAATATTTTTGGATAATCTTACTGACGGACTAAATAAAATAATCTTTTTTTGCCCCAGGAAACTATTCTATTATCAGGAATTATTCGTCAATTACAATAATCACTTTAGCGATCTCGTATCTCTATGTAGCACTCATACGTCTGCTCATTTCAAGTTGTCTGACATTGACACTCAAAGCTGCTTGATTAGAATAAATTAAAAATTTACACTTGTGACAAGTACCTATGTACTTAATTGTTTACGGGCTTTGAGTTTCAGCACTTAATGCGTGTGCGTCAGTCGCTATGACATTTTAATATTTACTTAATAAAAATATAATCAGTTTTGCTAGCGATATGTGATTGCATGTGAAGTGAAAAACAATTAGAATTTTGTTTATACTCGACATCAAAAAAGGAATTTTTTTAAATTCTACGATGACCGATGATTGATGATGATATATGACATCCAATTTTGATAACTCTGTTTTTGTAGGATAGGGTATATTGAGATTGGTCCCATTTCAATTTCATCTAGTGCCTGAAGTACAGATTCTACCTAGTCCAGACAAAATATCATCTTCTGCACTGTTTAGTTTTAAGTTATACAAAAGACTAAATTTAACTTCTTTCCCTGTATTTAATAAACGATTTATTTATTTAGTTTAAATTAGCAGTTTCGGTATGATTTGACACGCGGCAGTTGTAACTGGTTCCACACATTTAGTGAAGATATCACGCCTTTAAAAACTGTATTCTCAAAACAAAAGTACCCTAGGTAAACTTAAGAGATGATGACTATTCCTAGTGTCGTTTTTTAGAATCAGTAAGCAGTTCCAAAGCCTACCTTCTAAAACACATAAACTTACGTACAAACAAATAAAACAAAACTCTACCTTCTCTCAATATTAATTTAACTGTCCTCTACCTGGTTGTCTGGAAGAGATCGCTTCTAGCGATAAGACTGCCTAAATTGTGACATTCTTAATGTATTTCTTTTCCTGTAATTTGTTTCTTTTGTGTGGTGTACAATAAAAAGTATCTATTTATCTATCTACCTTTTGTTTAGTAGTGGTAAAATTTTGCAAGAACTTGTACCAACGTCGTCCTGATAATTATTTTTGATGTAGTAGAGAGAGATATGATTATATTTACTGAGTGTTCTGTACGTAGAATTCATCTTTAATTAATCATTAAAACGCTAATCAGGCAACAGAAAGAATGCATTTTTTTTTAGATATTATTACATTTTATAAGTATAGTAGTGTAAGATGTGTTGAGGGACTTTTTAAACCGTAACCTACCAAAATCAAAAACCAGAGTCCCAGAGGTAATGAGAAAGTCAAAATGGAAGTAGGAAGTTAGCCGTAATTGAGGGCTATTAGCGAAGGATAGAGATCATTGGACGAGAGAGCTTTATTATTATAAAGATTAGTAAAAATGTAGATAGATAGTAAGATACTCTTTTTGTACACAACACAAAAGAAAAAAATCACAAAATACATTTAGAATAGCACAATATAGGCGATCTCTTCTAGACAACCTTCAGATAGAGGACAGTTGAAATAAAAATTGAAATAAGATTGAAAAGGTGTAAGAATTGTTAACACAAGTAGGTTACTAAAATTACATGACTGAAATCGGTGCATGTATTAGTGTAACTAGCCCTTCACTGTTATAATCGTAAACGCACCCCGCTGTTTACCCAGTTTTTGTGACGTGTTGATTAAATAACTGGTTTGTTTTAAGAAATAACAATAACCGGGCGTATAAAACTTTTGCTATAAGCAACGTCAGTCCCCAGCGACATGCGATTGCGTGTGCATAACCTTTTTTTTATTTTCCAACCGTGAACCGTCATTTCGGTCCTGTCAGGTATACGTTCCTGGCATGCTCATTAACAGTAATTAACCCACGTTGATACTTTACGGAAGTTAAAATTTTCATTTTGAATTAATATCCACGAGTAGGTCATCTGGAAAAGAATAAAAATGATTGGTATCATTAAAGAGGTAGTTTAAATGAAATGGTTAATAATCTAAATAAAATATGAATTAAGATAATTGAACAACGCGCGAAAGCAGAAGATGGACGCAACAAGTTTACACTCCGATGACAGCTGACAGAGCCTAATGCTGAGAGCCGATCATAAGAATGTCACCAGCAATCGATTCCCATTTCCGAATGTTACAAAATCGTTTTTGATTAAGGTACTAAGCCTTATTCAAAAACGATACTTACTATATCATCATCATCATCATCATTTCAGCCAGAGGACGTCCACTGCTGAACATAGGCCTTCCCCAGTGACTTCCAGATTGGCCGGTTGAAAGCGGCCCGCATCCAGCGGCTTACTATATATTTTAATATACTTACTATATATTTTATTATAAACATAGACTTATTCCCTCCCATTATTAAATTCATAAATTCATCATCATCTTATGATCAGTGTGGCGGAATACTGGTCTTCAAAAATTTGAGATAATTGCCATCGACACAAGAAGAAGAAGATCATTATCTGATGTTTTTATTAGTAAGGGTGTTAGAACACGTTACATTATCTAACTCACGTTTTTCTCATGCGCTAATATAATGCCGTCAATGACCGCACACGATTTCACATACTGTTCTCCAAACTTTGATACACGATGGCACTCAAAGATCTATGATGATGAATGGGCAATAAGTCGAGAGCATCATCTGAATAAAACTGACACAAACAAAAATGATGCATATAAAGTTGTGGTCAGAAAATTGACCGACAAAACCCGTCGACCAAGAGTATCTATTATTCTTCATTGGTCGTACACCGAACTTTTGAATTGTCCGATTTTTTGCATTTGTGTATCGCTGCTATGTTTGCGAACTTTTCTAAATAAAAACTTATCTAAACAATATCGCCATGACGCGACGTCGTGAAATTGAATAAAACCCTCTAGTATTTAATAGCATAGCTACATACTAATCAATTGATGAATCACAGGTCATCGAAATACTGCAGCTAACTAGGAACTCACATTCCATGCAGTTGAATTGACTCTCGAGAATCTGGGGGTAAATTCTTGGAAATCATTGCTCAAGGCTTAGCTGTTAGGTGAGTAGATACAAATGACCTTAACTGTCATCTAAAACATACTGTTTGATCTGCTGGTTTATATTTTTTAACCGACTTCAAAAAAAGAGGAGGTTTTCAATTCGTCGGAACCTTTTCTTTATTTTTTATGTATGTCCAGCGATCATTCGTTACTACGTTACCGATTTCAATAATTATTTTTTTGTTCGAAAGGTAATGCTTTCAGTATAGCCCCATATAAATTTGGTTGAATTCTGATGATGGAATCTATAAGAAAATCATCAAACATTGCATGAACTCCGTACCACGCCAACTGATTTTAGTATCTATCTTACCTAATATCTTTGCCAAATGTAAACCGATTTTGATGATTCTTTTTTTATGAATAGCTTATACTTCAAAGATACTATAATAAAAAAATGCGGAAAAAGTTCACCCCTAAGGGTGGAAAAATGGGAAATGAAATCGGTGTTCAGCAGTTAAATTATGTTTGCACTCGTAAGATTTGTTTTGATTTATCACTAAAATAGATAAAATATGTTAATTTTATAAAAAAAAATAAAAACCGACTTAAAAAAAATAAAACGCTAAAAATAATCTTAACACTTAAGTACCAAATCAGTTACTTTTGGAGTCGGTGCTAGTCGATGAGAGATTCTATGGTTTCGTTTGCACCGACTCCAAAAGTAACTGATTTGGTACTTAAGTGCTAAGATTATTTTTAGCGTTTTAGTTTTTCGAAGTCGGTTTTTTTTTGTAATATATCGAAGACCAAAAATTCTTAATTCAAGTTATACTTTAGATATTTCCTACTTTTACTAATGTGGTGCTTTCAGCTTAATGGTGACAGCGTTTTGGTAGTGATTACCAGGGTTAAGCACAAATCCCACGGTTGAATGTGGATGGGTAACCATTCCGGCCATGTTTACAGGCATCTCTATGCTTCGGAAGGCACTTAAAATTTTGTTATCTTCATTTCAGCCCTAGGACGTCCACTGTTGAACATGGTATCCCCAAATGTTAATAAAAATTAAAATTCCTTCTCGTAAAATCTGGTCCCCACTAATATATCTTGATACTAGTCGTGAACCTTGGGCAGCCTGATTGCATCTCGAAGAAACAGGCCTTGCAAACACCCATCTACCATTCCACACTGGGCCCGTGTAGTAGATTATGACCCAAGTTTTCTTATAGTTAAGGTGAGGTGTGTGCTCTGCAGTGGGATGATTATAGGGACAGTGTTTGACAGTGTTGCGTCATTCAACTAAGCGCGAGAAATGCCGCTTTTCTGGTTCCTAAGAGAGAAGAGGAAACAACATTTTTCAACCGGTTGAATAATAATCACTAAAAAACAGCCAGGTGCGAGTTGGACTCGCGCACGGAGAAATAGAAATAGAAATAGAAATATTCTTTATTTGCAAAAACATGGTAGGTACATAGATGATACAATAAAACGAAAAAGAACTCATGTTCCGTACTATCTATAACATTCTGTGAATATTTTAAGCGTTTACCTGTTGCCGTTATTAATATCGAGCAAAAGACGGCAAAAACATCACGTTTGTTGTATAGCCCCACTTAAATATTTATTTTATTATGTTTTTAGTATTTGTTATTACAGCGGCAACAGAAATACATTATCTGTAAAAATGTCAACTGTCTAACATGAGATTCAGCCTGGTGACTGATAAACAAACGGACAGTGGAGTCTTAGTAATAAGGTCCCGTTTTTACTCTTTGGGTACGGACACCTAAAAAGGTGAATTTTTGAAAGTCAATCTACCACTGTTGTTAACTATCGCAGGCCTAAAACATCGGAAACACATATTAATTTCCGATTAATTTAAAAATACTATATAAAAATAAACTTGATAATATAAGTATAAAATAGACTTAGAAGTCATCATCATCATTTCAGCCATAGGACGTCCTGACTGCTGAACACAGGCGTCCCCCAATGACTTTCATCGGGGGGGATTGCCAATACTCGCCACGCTTGGAAGGCGGGTTGGCGAGCGCAGTTTTTTATAACATTTCGCACACAGACGCTGCTGCCCGTCTCTTGCTACAGGAATTAGTCGCCTCTTACGACACGCCTCCTTTTGGCGGTGGAAAAATGTATTCTTTATGGTCGTCCCTAACACCGATTAAGTATGAGTTGGGTTTTATTAGAATTCATGACTTATTTCAAATGGTATGGTATGGGGCTTCAAGACGCAAGCCCGGCACTCAATTAAATGGTTTTTATCTTTCTACTTACATTCACCAAAATGCAAACAAAATATTGTAACCATGTTCATAACCATTCAATAATGTTCACAATAATTTGATAATAACAGTACAAAATGCTTATTAGCTCTTATATCGTTATGTCCTTTGATACCACACACATAACGTTTACTACCTACCATTGTAAAACAGAATGTCTGTCCAAACATGCCATCGTTTGCCCAAACAATCACACACACACTATGTATACAAAATTACAAGAATTACACACTGTATTATTTACACAGTCCAATTTAAATGCGTGCGAGCACCCTCTATAGTATTTTAAGGGGTTTATTCCACTGCTAGGGTCCGGACGTGTTAAAAAATTCAAGTTACAGCATAATCTCTATAACGGATGTACACAGGAAACTCCAATACGAGTTTTTCTTATCAGTTCAAATGTGAAATTTGTTGCTTAGATAACAAGGGCTATTTTACAGTGCAGGATGAAAGTTTAACTCTAGAATGAAATATTTTGCGACTCAATTTGCTCAATTGTTTAAAAACCTTTTATCCTGTACTGTTTTATTAGGTACTAAACAAATCTTATCGTACTAATAAGTATTATTGATTTGAAAGTTAGGATGTTTGTTATCCAATCACGCTTTAACGGCTGAACGAAATTAGTTAACATTTTGCACACATAAAGGTATTATTCAATTTTTCATCATAAAAAGCCCACGCTTGTCCACAGCTGAACATAGGCCTCGCCGAATGCACGCCACTGAGCGCGATCCTCGGCTCTTCCATCTACTGCCAGCAGCTTGACTATCGTATGTTTAAATCCATCTTAAAACAGGATAATTTCTAAGTCCATTTTTGTGATCCTGTTGGATAATTATAAATTTCTCTTTTGCCTAATTCTAAAGAAGAATAAACCATATCCTTACTTGACATGACTTGTTTTAATCAATCAACGAAATGCTTTACAATTTTGTCAGCTGTAAAAACTAAATGCATTATTTTCGGCGACTTATTCATTTATTGCAAAAATAAAATCGTAGAAAAGGTGGACCTAATGCCATGTGGCATTCTCTGCTAGTCGACCATTAGGCTAAAGAGAGACTTGAAAATCTATATAAATAAAAATTTCTTAAAACTACGAAAGAATGCAATATTGAAATTCATAAAAGTGTTGATTCCAAATGTTTTCTGAACACAATTTTCAATGCACTTCTGATAAAAGATAATAAATAATAGGGCGCCAGGTAATCACCAAATGTCATAATCTCCAAGGAATTAATGTCCTTATATTACGAAGTACCAGACAACAAATTTTGACAGAGGCATCTCCCAGCACACTTAGACCCGAATCAATCTGGAAAAGTTCGTTTTCCGAACTAACCCGAACGAGAGTCGAACCAACACCCTTTGCGTTTAAGGTAAATCACCACCTCTACATCAATAGGGACGTTGAAAGAGGTCAAGGTTGAAAGATAAATCATTGACTTCGTGAGTCATCTATAGACAATTTATTTTTATAATTTCAGCCTTAAAACGTCCACTGCTGAACATAGGCCTCCATAATGTTATTACAAATAAAAGTTCCTCGTCGTTTTTTGGTCCCGGCTAATATCTCTTGATACTAGTCGTGAAGCCTTGGGAGACTTGATTTTCTTTCCTTCTTTCTTCGATCATCATTCGTCATTTCAGCCATAGAACGTCCACTGCTGAACATAGGCCTCTCCAATGACTTCCAGATTGGCCGGTTAAAAGCGGCCTGCATCCAGTGGCTCCTGCAAACGTAGCTCTACCAGGTTCTCTATCCACCTTGTGGGTGGACGTCCTACGTTACGCTTGCCAGTACTTGCTTGCTAATCCATCGGGCTAAGTCAACGACTTTTTTTCAATGATGGATCACCTCATTTCGGATTCGATCTCGCAAAGAAACACCGAGCATAGATCTTTCCATAGCACGCTGTGCTACCTTGAGCTTTCTTATGAGGCACATAGTGAGAGGCCACGTTTCAGTTCCATATGTCATCACTGGTAACACACACTGGTTGTAGACTTTCATCTTTAGGCACTGAGGTATTTTGGACCATTATTTTATATATTTTATAATTAAAATTTATCCAGCAATCTCACTACTTAATTATCTAGCCTTGTACGATGCTTGTAAAGCTTGTACGATGGCGACTAGATAAAAACGTTAAAAAATAAAAATACGTCATGAATTAGGTTTAAATGTTTGTGCTCATCAGTCAAACGTTTTCCCGTTGCGGAGTTCGAACCCGCAATCGCTTGACTTTGTAGCCCGAGGCACGAAAATCTAGTTAGTAAGGCCCTAAGGGCCTACTTTCCCTAGCCCTAGCCTTTGGTTTCACCACTTGCTGATAAGTTCCGGATAACCTATCTGACACTTGTTTTGACAGACAACCCATACAATTAGCTTTAAAAAAAGTGCCAGATAGGTTATCTGGAACTTATCAGCAAGTGGTGTAAGAGGCCCTTAGTCTAAATTATTATTATGTTGGTTGGATTGAAGCTCAAGGTTTCATACGTTGCTTTTATAAAATAAAAAATCCTAATCTAATTAATTACAAATTACTTGGTATCTTAATATTACATGACATTACAGAGTGAGGAATATATTAAGATAAGGTGTGGCGTTGTCTTCTCTACTGGTCTATATATATAAAAATGAATCCATATTTCCCTAGGTCACGCCATAATGTGATAACAACTTTACCGACTTCATAATTTTTTTTTTAAAGATACTATATTTCAGAAGGTTCTTACGAAAAAAAAATTAAGAAAGTTGCACAGAAAATCCTTTATGAATAAAGTATGGACCATGCAAACGAAGTCGCGGGAAACAGCTAGATTTATAGTAAATCTGTGTGACAGATGTCGCGTCTTTTACCGGCTACCTATTCACAATAAATTAAATAAATAATTTTTTTTTATAACCACACAAAATATCTAACCCCAAACTAAGCAAAACTTGTGCTATGGCGACAAGATAACGGAGAGCCATACTTAAATAGTTTTTTGAATATTCATGACTTACTTATCTACAAACGCTCGTGTTCATCACACAAACATTTGTCCCTTGCAGGATTCGAACCCGCAACCGATAGCTCAGTAGTCCGAACCCCAAACTACTACACCAGACGGTCGTCTACCTTCCTTGGCATAACCTTTTTAAGTAACAATAATAATCAATTAGTCTAAAGGCGCTAATACACCTCCCAAATATAACTTTGCCATACTACATACTGTTATTATGACACAAATTATTCTTGTTCATACTATTTTCATCAAAACACGATAAAGCCCATTCATATCAAATAATTAACACGCGATAAGGCTTTGATTAGACACAATCGATATAAAATCTAATAAGCCGCTTCTCGAGTACTCATACTGTGATAATAGACAGATTTATGATGATATTACTGTATTGTCTTTATCTTGTGAAAATATCATTTTTTCTCGTTTGTTATTTTTACTAATGTTTACAAAATAATCAAAACATGTATTTTTGCATGGACACAAATGCTACGACTCATCATAATTATGTCGTAGCATTTCGTAGCGCTACGCTCGTAGCATTTCGTAGCACTACGCCCGTAGTATGAGCGTAGCGGCTATGGAAATCGTAGCGATATTAGTCTACATAAACGTTGAGTATTTAAATAGCTTAATTAATTTAATAAAACCTTAAATTAACCCATTTAGATTTGTAATTAATATAATGTAATATGTATTTAGTACAAAAATAACTGTTTTCGTAAAAAAAAACATCTTTCGGCAACAGCTACACAGATGATGTCAATATTGGTCTCCCGCAATGTTGCAATGATTTACAAATTAAAAAAAAAATACAGCTGACCTGTCATTCAGTATTAGACACTATCTTTATTTGAGTAAAATTCGAAGAAATAAAAAGTAAGATACTTACGATATAATGTCTTTCAATATTAAACAACTGATTATACTTACAAAGTTATTTATAAAGTTTATATTGTGTGTATGTCTGACAAACGCTACATGCGCTACTGCCAACCCGCCTTAACGTAAACATGTTTCGGCGTTTCGCGGTTGAAATGCTATCAATGTTTACACTTGAATAACTGTGCTCCATTATCATTATCATTATCACGGAACAACTAATATTTGATTACATTACAGTATAATACACGTCGCATACGAGTTTTCGTAAAACGTAACCTGCATTGCTACTCACAATAACTTCTACCATTCATAAATACACTAACAAGTTGATATTTCCTTACATTTTAGTACTATATTAGTGATAAAACCGGCCAATAAATTTTCCAGAAGAAATTACCTTTCGGGAAATTTTTGAGTGAAAAAAAGTAAAGTTATCAGCTTATATACTTGCCACTGCAGAGCACAGGCCTCACCTCAACTATGAAGTGATTTAGGCCACACTCCAGTCCGGTGTTGTAAAGTTCAACTTAACCTTACTGTCAGATGTAATCAAGCCACTTTAACATCTCTGACTAGGGTTCACGACTAGTATCAAGCGATAATAGCCGGTAACAACTTTTAACGTGCCTTCCGACGCACGGAGATGCTTGTATTAAATGACACTTAATATCGTCGAAAGAGTCACCCATCCACTCACAGCCGCGACGTAGGTTGCTTAACTTTGGTAATCACTGCCGCCATTGCGTTACAAACACCTCAGTTTTTTTTTTAGTTTAATAGAGATAAAGATTTTATCATCAGTACACGAATTCACATTGTATGCCATTAACTTGTATGTTATTTATTGTATCCACTATGCATGGTGTGCTATCTTAATCTCAAATATATGAATGTGCACATAGAAAGTCTTATTGATATTTCAAAATGATAAATATAATTGAGATGTACGACTTCTCATCAATGGGGCCTGTGGTAGCGACCAGCGATTTCGTTTTGTGCGAGTCGAGTTTATCTGCGAAAGTGAAAATATACTGAGAAATGAATGGCAATAATAGGCTTTAAACCACGCTTGAAATGTAAACCAAATATGAACCAATAATTTGTTTTCAGTAAAAATATTTTTCAGGCATTTGCGATTAACACTTGTCGACTATAAACTATAAACCCCATCATTTTCCCGTGCGTTTTTATTGCCTGTTTGTTAACGTTGTGACTTTAGAAACTCAAACTCATAATTCTTTGACGTGAATTGTACAAAGGTCGATCGTCCAAACCTACAATGGTGTTCTATACAAAAATGTAGTGACAATTTCTTCACAGTCAAAGATGACGAGACGGGCTCGTGACGTCACGCGAGCCACACTCTGCGGCTGCGGCTATCGATCGGCTTCGCTCGTCATATCCCGTAGCCACTCGGATATTTTGGGTGTATCTGTCTCGCTCTCGCTTGCCGACTCCGCGTCTCACTGTCTCGGCTAAATACGGTACTAATATTTATTTTAACGCAGCCGCCCGGGCGAGCACGTGGCGACACGGGCTGGGTACAAGATTTTAGTGCGAACAAATGGGTTTCAAAACGCAGGATGTATGAGACGTTTGCAGATATATAAAATTTCTAAATATATAGTATCAATTTCATAGGATAATGAAACTTTATAAAATTGTTGAATTCGTATAATCGAAACTTTTGTCAATTCTAAATCACTTGTTGTCACTTCAGCATTGTCAATATTATTATCGTATTGGAGATGCTTATCGGTCTAACAAGATATAGGCGTGACAGGACATGTCGAATATGGAGAAATAATGAGTAGTTTTTTTTGGAAATATTGTATATTCAAACCTCCAATTCACTTGTGAATTCACTTGTGAGTTGGGGTGTTAAATTTTTTTTTTCACTTTTAAATAGGTTACTGTATCAGTTTGAGTAAAGATTTTCTCGCTCTCTCGCTCATCTCTATTCGGGTTCAAATTCATATTGTACAATATAAAGAAGAAGCCGGATTTTTTCAGTGATCATCAGTCCCAAAGCAGACTGTCGCTACAAATGTCTTGGAATACGTATACAATTATTATTTCTATTTCGTATGCTAATACTTAAAAATAGAATCCCAGGAATGAATTTCGACGACCTCCGTACCCGAGAGCATACTGGGTTTTTTTCCATTCTGTCACGGAACGGACGGAATGGATTCGATTCCCGGTCGGTCAGTATAGGATAAATCAGTTTTCTATATATTTTTGGGTTGTGGTACCGCTGTTTTTGATTTCTGTAACACAAGTGTTTTGGTTACTTACATGATCTGATCAATGTATGTGATGTTGTACAATATTTATACAGAGTGTAACGAAAAGGTGAAATAAAACTTTAAGGGGTTATTCTACGGCTAAAGTACATCAACTTTTTCTATGGGACCAACATCGAATCCGCAAAAAAAAAAACACTTTCCTATACTAAAACGCGACCAGCTGGCATCAGTTTGTATGGAAACGTCAATATTTTTTTTTGAGATTTACCCTGTATATTATATTTATACACCGGGTTACATTGCAAAGGAATGCCAAATCTTTAGGAGTGGCTCAGAATCTGTAACTTAATCGAACTATGCAAAAATAAAAATAAAAAACACATTTAATTATTTCTATTCGCTGTTAAGAATCGTACGCGTGAATAATTTAACTCATTCATGAAAAAAATACACCCTATGTGCACTGCCTAAGGTCCTTGTTGGCTCGCCGTACCTACGCTACGCCTCTGATGAATGACCGCGCGGCTTTCGTAATCTCTCTATTGACTTTATTTTCGGATATTTTTCGTAACATACGATCATTAAAAATAATAACGATTTAGACGCTACTTTATAATGTTCCTAAGATCTTATTTTTTAAATTTGGCACCTCTTTGCTATGTAACCCTGTATATTTTTGGGTTGTGATACCGTCGTTGTTTTTTATATCTGTAACACAAGTGTTTTGATTACTTACAGGATCAGAGCAATATAATATGTGAGGTCGAATATTTCTATATATTTGAAAAATACATCTTTCTTTAACTCAAATGGTGTCACTTGTAACTGGGATGCAAATTCACCTTCAATCTTTAATATAAAAAAACTCATAAAGAACATTTGAAAGGCAATTCAATAAGCAAGGGGCAGTTTCACTACATAACGCTAACGCGCGGTTAAACGCGTTAACACGTCTACACTATCGCCCTATTTCCCCATTTAATTGCTGACCCGGTAATACACTCGGTTCTCTTCATATTACTTAGTTTCTTCGTAGTGTAAAGGAAATGCGTTTTAACTAGTAGCACTAATAATATAAAAAACATAGCGTAACTGTCTTGAATAAATTAAATAAGTGCATTAAAGTTTAGCAAACTTAATCGGTAGAACGTTTTGGAGGTGACCTTTGCCTAGCATCGGGATAATATAGTAAGCTCATAATAGCTCATAAATCTGCCCCGTTTTATAAATGATTTGTCAAATCAGTGCATTTAATATAATGATATAAGTTAAGAAAACAATATGTATATATGTGTTATGTTATTTATAACAAATATAAACTTGTGTACTGTTTATGTGATGTCCATATATTGGTGAATGCTTTTCTTTCTTACTACAATTTAATTATGTTTTATAAATAACTATCTGTTGCCTGCGACTTCGTTTGCGTGGTCTTTAATTTACATCAGAAATAGAGATGCTACGAATATTCGGCTATTCGGCCGAATATTGCAAACTATTTGACCGTACCATACCATACCGAATAGCAAATCATAAAAAAGAACTCAAAATGACGATGAAAATGAAAATGATGATTCCTCATAATTTATACCTGCTTCCGAAAACATGATGGGGTGATGATATATAATCTTAGCAAATTGTGAAAAGGTTGGATCTTGTTTTGCGTTTGCTGTCCACCACTTGTGAGGGTCTGCTGTCTGATCTAGACGAACAGATGCCATTTAAAAATCAAGTTTATTTGCGACTGAACTTTTTTTTATACACAATCTTGCTGTGACTAAACAAAAAACTGCCAATTTATTGTATTCACTAAAAATTTCATATTTATAAACAGGTAATTTTCTTCCGGTAATCAATCACATTAAAAGTAATATTTAGTTTACACTCAGTACATACAGTATGATGCACCAACAATCAACAAATTAAACGTGTTGTGACACAACCGCGACCTAATCACAAATGAAACAAAACTGCCGCCCGCTAGACGCTAGGCTAGCGTACCACTTCAGCAATGCAAGTTTAAACTCGTATCGTAAGTGACGAGTTGTGAATTGTCACCCGCGAAAAGACTAAGTGTTGCGAAATATTCGGCGCTTTGGCCACGAGCTTCGTCGAATATTCGGTATTCAGCCAAATAACTATTCGTGGCATCACTAATCAGAAACCTTCCCCGCACGCCGGGGAAGTACGCACAACTTACCAAAATTTCATTTCAATTGGATGAATGGTTTAGGGACGCATAGAGGACAAACAAACAAAACAATTATTTTTATTTATATTGATGATCTTAAAAATTGCCGTAAATATTACTAATAGTAAAAGTTTGTACGTTTGTTGTTCAATTTAACGGCTGAAGGGCAATGTATAGATATTGACGTTTTTGTGTTCCCATGGAATTATTATCTGAAGTCTACGCAAGCAAAGTCTTGGTCTGAAGCTAGTAAGCAATAAATTATTTAACCTGTGTAGGTGTGCCGTACAACGTGGAAGTCGAAGCGGCACCTGAGTGACCATACATTAATAAAGCGGCTATGATATAATGCGTTGGAGACTTAGTCCGTAATCCACTTTGCGCCGGCCGGCTCTAGCATGTGACGTGCACTGCTGTCGGCGATCGATTGAGATGCTACTGTTTACATGAATGAATTCCAGTGTGCGTCACATCTAGTCTATGATAAGGTTGTTTAAAAAAGTTTTCTCTAACACTCTTTTATTCTCTTCACTTTTAACTAACTAAATAATTATGTAATCATATCTTAGAAATCGAATTTGACTTAGTGCGTAGCGTGTCATTCCTACCCATACCCTTAATTATTGTATCGATTGGCTTTGCTATGTTTCGTGACGTCACATTTCCAAATCAGATACATTTATCTGAGTAATAAAACACAAAAAAAAAATATTTTTTTTTCTAATGTTATTTGATCTTGAATTTTTTTAAATAATATAAATAAAAATAATTTTGGAACTGCTGTTTTAATTTAATAATTTCTAGATGTAAAATTGCAAAATATGTGACGTCACATTATGGAGGGGACGTCACATTACTATTGGACGCATTGTGACCTGTTCAAAACCCTCCGACAGTTAATGTCAACCGATAAACCACGTGACATTAATGTTAAATCATATAGTGTTACTTGGTCATCCGGTCGACAATTTGTTACCGAAAAGTTTTGAATCGAGGACGTCCACTGCTAACCATAGGCCTCCCCCAGCCTCATGCTGCATGCGAATCATTTAAGCACTCGATGATTCAAACAGTTCTGATGTAATGTCCCATCGGTGTCAGTGTCGGCTCCGTAGCGGTCATTTTTGCCGGGAAATTGCTCCATATCCGCCCAGGACGTTGTGATAGCTGCGATTCGTTTCTATCGATCAAACAGTCGAGTGGTTTGTGCGAATCGTGCTAATGATTGTTAGGCTTAATTACAACTGTTTTGGAAACATTTATGGCCTTACTACAAAAAAGATAGACTAGGTTTAAACCATGTCTAAAGAATAGCCATACAATTTTGGAATATTGACACCATCACACATGTCTCGGTTATGTTACCATACTTTATAATTGGTTGGCTAATCTTTAGGCAGTGTTTAAACCTAGTCTATTTTTTTTGTTGTCAGGCCCCATATCTTTTAAAAAATAGGTAGAATTAGGTCAATTCTTACTTAAAGTAAAACTCCTTTTTCTGTGCTTGCAGTGTAACGCACTAAAGTTTCTCTTGAAGCACTGAATAATACAGTTTACTCCTCAATCTATATCTATCTGTCTGTATTATATATTATCTATATAAAACAAAGTTGGGTTAGTTACACTGTTTTTTATATCTAGAACTGCTTGACCGATATTTATGATCTTTGATTTAATATATTTGTAACCCCGAATAGCAGAATAACTATAAAACATCGGAATAATAAAATACACGAAAAAATTATTATTTAAAGGCGGTACGAAGTTCGCCGAGATAGATAGTCATAACTAAAAACAAAACAAGCAGTTGTTTATTTTTTAACTCTACATAGAATTGATTACAGTAGATGATATTTTTTAAATGTACTTTTAACAAACTAAGTTTTCCAAAGTTTTTTTTTCTTTAATAAATAATAAATATTGGACATCACATACATTGCTTTGATTCTATTGTAGCTTAAGCACTTGTGTTACAGAAATCAGAAACAATGACGGTACTACAACACCCAGTCCCGTGACAATATAGAAATGTATTTTTTCTACATTGACCGACCGGGAATCGAACGGGACCTCAGAGATAGCGACACCAAGTCCGGTATGCTCACGTCTCGGCTACGGAGGTCGTCATAAAGATTTATGCCATCGTGCTCATCTTTGTATCAGGGAGTCTATTTGGGTTTTGTAAAGTGGTCGCTTCGTATATATCGATCGAATAGTCAACGTAAATTTGTATTACTTTTCCATCGATTAATGCAAAGCGAAGCGACAGATGCAAAAACAGGTCCCGGCGCTGGCACTGCGTCAAATTAGATGTGTATTGTATGTGTGTAAATATTATGTAAGTACTTAAAGTACGCGCTCCCAAAATTATGGTAATTGGTATTGTGTCCAGTTTATTGTGTACGTGTGTCAATTAATTAAGTGTTTCTTAGGTTAAAGTTATTAGTGACTATTGTTAAAGATCACTAAAATTCATTATGAGTGTTTACTGTTAGTGATCATTACTTAGGCACCACAAGGTAAAATGTAATTTCTTTTTCGCGGATGGTTAAATACAACCACATATTATATCATTATCATTTATGACCAAAACGGTCACTGTAACAAAGTGCCCGTAGATGAGTAAGTACGTAAACTGAGAAATGTAAGGTAAGGTAAGGCAAGTATATTTATTTGAATTTTACAATAGGCAAATAGTTATAATAGGCAAATAGCCTCATACACTTACTGTAAACCGATATTCTGGACCTAGGATTTAATATACACTAGGCCTAAGACGCACCTATGTAATATTTATCAAAATAAAGACCTTTTAAAATAAATAAAAAATAATGCAAAGCGATTGTTTTGTGAAAATTTGACTAGTACTAAATCTAGTGATTTTGCAAACAGCATGACACATGACTTTCTCAGAACTACTCGTACTTGACATTGCACCCACTAGATCGAATGACTCACTACCAAGTTTATGATTCGGGGTTGACTAAGTGTTGACTAAACACCAGATTTCTCCGAAATCGTTGTCTGACTAGTGACCTCATGCGACGGCGTTGTGAGAATATAGCGGTACTCCTCTTTATGACCTATTAGTTGGAAAAACACTTTATCCGTTTCCAAACTACAGGAATCTGAAGTCATTAAAAACGATAGGTTTTTAATATAACTTCCAATAAATAAAATATATTCCATATTCAATGGAGGCCACGTATAGGCAAACGCGGCGTAGGACCTCCACCCACAAGGTGGACAGACGACCTGGTAAAGGTTGCAGGAAGCCGCTGGATGCAGGACGCTTCCAACCGTAACCGGAACCGGAAACCACGGGAGGAGGCGTATGTTCAGCAGAGGATTTCATGTGTCCGAAATAACGATGATGGTGATGCACATTCAATGGAACTTATTGCCTGCTTCGCCAGCAACGCATATTACCGCAGTGTATGTCCTACATCATACCACAATAAAATATTATTTTACTAGGTACGCCAGCAATTATAATTACACTAATACATCAAAACCTTTTTTATTAGGACTTAGCTTAAACTTGAGCTTAAGTAAAAGGCGAACAACCTGCAAATAAATAAAACCTTTTAAAAAGTAAATAGTTCATAAATGATTTAGGTGTCATATGTGTTATAAAAACAACTATTACCTAAATCTACACCACTAAATTCGGTCTAAAAATGTGATAATACATTATTTTTTATAAATTAAAGAGCTAGAAATTAAAATAATTAAATTATTTTAATTATTTTAATTTCTAGCTCGTCACTACTTGTGAAGACCTATAAGTGGTTTAATAGATTTCGTTATATTTTTTATAATGTGTAAACCCTGGTTTTCCTGTAATAAATATTTAAATAAAATAAGCTCGTCTAGAGACCCAAAATTTCGCAGAGTTATTTAAAAAAAATTCTCCGCCAAGTGCCTGAAGTGCCAAACCTTATTATAAAGCTTGTACGATAGGTTGCGGAATATACACCAGACACTATACGTCTATAAGATGGGCACAACAAATTAGGTAATAGTTATTCTAGGATACCTGCATTGAGCTCTCAATTTATCAAGTCAAGTAACTGTTACATAAGGTAACAGTACCTATTTGTGATTATATAGTGTCCATTTATTAGTTTGCTTCGAGTTCTCATGTAAATCAGTTTGGCATACCAAACACATCCGTATACAGATCTCAACAACCCAAATACGCTGTACAAACACACACTGGGATGGCGTGCTTCAAAGCAATAACTTCTCCATAACACCAGTTCATTCAGTAATGGTGACTGCGTAGAAAACGATTGCGTTTTACTCAACTGATTATTTATTGACAGTTGCTGTGGCAAGAATTAAAGAGATACTTACACAACTTGTTTTTTTTTATTTGCCACAAAGAACAAGATTACAAGTTACAATATTTTTCGTAATTCACATTTTATCCATTAAGGTACGGAATCCTAAAAACAATTAGTATCATAATGTTATATTTTCAAAAGCCTAAATGATTTTAATTTACTTTCTATAATATTACCAAGCTATTTATAACTGTACTTGATAGTATTTGGTTATTACTATACCCACACATACTAAATCGCTTCATTTCTAAATTAAAAGTAAGTACTTAATTTATTTTTATAACTTATTACGTCTGTTCAACTAGGTACTTCATTATTAATATTCGTGGTTTAGATGATGTATATTTAAAAGATAAAGTTTTACATACATCAAGTATATAAACATGTTATAGTCAATATGGGATGTTCCATAAATAAGTAATGATAAGTGATCACTGTACCATTCCGTACATTTCCGGAATTCTGAACCAAACCAAAATCAGCAAAAGCGAAAAAAACATATTTAGCGTATTGGTAATTTCATAAACAACGTTTGACTCAAAATACGTAAAACCTCATAAGGGCTGATTCCGGTGCTTACATACAAAAACTTACTTATTTAACCTCTGTACATTCTAGTTTTTACATTCCATAGAGCTACTAGTGCAACAAATCGTTGTACAGTCGGCAGCAATTAGATAGCGACATCCAAGGCTGTCAAATAGTTAGATACAGCCAAAGTGGTCAAAATATCGATACACCCGAGACGCTCATATAAATAGAGACATTTCATTCGTCAAAAGTAACGGAACGCGCATGTCACCAATTATATCGGCTCTACCAGGGCGCCACTTGTAAGACGACAGCCAAATCACCAAATGTAACTAAGCAACATCCTCGCCATAAACTTCGATACAACTGCAAAATTACACCCTAAGCAATGATCATAGAGCTCAAAATAAATTACTAGCTGGGAAGTAACAACGATGACAGTTATCTGAGATTAAGGTGAGAGGCGTCTATCTCTCTCTTTCCTCTAAAACTTTGTATATAACTATCTTTGTCATTTCGTGCGTGACGTCATTGCCATGTGTTTTGTTTTTAGTTCAATAGATTCGAATAATATCTCAAAATATAGACGGTGGTTACTATTGACGCTTTGCCTGTCGCTATAATAATGGCGGCTAGCGTGTGTCTATGTATTTGACAATACGATGTATTGATATATTTGGGCAGGCTGGGTGCACTCAATAATTCGAACACTTTGGCTGTATCTAACTATTTGACAGCCTTGGATGTCGCTATCTAATTGCTGCCGACTGTACCATGTATGGCGGAAGACGCTGACAGCTATGACATAGTTCATACTAGTACAGCTGTCGGCGTAGGTATACCTCATAAAGTGTATGCCTATTAGCTCTATTGTTATGGTATTTAAGTTAAGAATTTTTTAAAAGTATAATAAACATATTCTATTTCATTTACATTCGGAATGGTTGACAGAGCCGATCAGCCGCCTTAAGCGCGCTATTTATACTTATATTTATAGCATACCGGAAATATGTTTTATCCACTTACCCTTCTCATCCATTATTCGACAGATTATGTGGGTGGCCGATCCACTAGCTGTAATTAGCACAGTTCTGCCACGATATTGACATCAGCGGTTATTTTAGGAAATATGGTTAAACAGGTTATCCCCAAAATAGCACGCCAGACTAACACTGGGAAAAGCTAAGCTACCGACCTTTCAGATAAAAATAACATGTTTTAGTGGTAAAAAACTAAAAATCGCATAATTTAGGAGGTCTCCTGAACTTGCGATTCAAGCCAGCAAAACGAGACGCAGTACACATTTTGTTATTGTAAGAACAAATGTTTTTATGCATCCCTGACCGGATAAAATCTTTTGACATTTGGCTGCATTCAAGTTTTTCCGCAAAGGTGAAGTAGAGCTGAAAACTATTTTTATCAAAGACTAAAAATTTTCATAAACAATCACGGTCAGTCTCCTTTCTTGTTTTTGATCATTTTGTTTTGAATTAAACAACTATGCGTCAGACAACGCAACAACACTCGAAGTAAGAAACCACCATTGTGTTACGTGGTACCAGACAATTATATTTTTCCAAGGTCTTTCAGCATCGTGAGCCAATTTAGAAAAGATCGTTTAATGACTGAGCCAAACCAGGAATTGAACCCGAGACCCTTTGCCACTACACAAATCGGGTCGTCAACGGTCGTCATTTTAGAAGGCACAATAACAGTAATAGTCATTTATTCATACTAGCTGTCCCGGCAAACTTCGTACTGCCACCTCATACTTTTTTTTGTGATTTTTCTGTGTTTTATAGTTATTCTGCTATTCGGAAAGGAGACAAATTCAACAAATCAAAGATCATAAAAATCGGTCCAGCCGTTTTCGACTTATAAATGCTATAACTAACCAGACTTTGTTTTATATATATAGATATATATGCCCTCTTCCGGGCACTTATACACGTCCCAAAATTATAGCTTTGCCCTACCACCCCTTCGGGACTACATATCGGTTGGTGATGAGAAGAAACTTGAGTTCACTTGATACGACAAGATTTAGATCATTTAACTACTTGCTAATATTCATTTTTCATGGGAACAGGACAGTCAATTATTTAACGTTTAAGTTTATTCACGACTAGCTTCCGCACGCGGCTTCGCCGGCGTCGAGTTCAGTCTGTCACTTTAAGTCTTTATCAACGACCATTTAATGCATTATTTAAGAACAAATTTGATTACCATAAAAAATGTTATAGTGCGTCAACCTTAAAAGACATAGTATACTATCACGGCCTTTTTTAAAGAATGGGATCAATTTCGTCATCCATGATTTTGTGTAACTTACGCAGCGTACGCAACGGAAGCTCTCAAAATAAAAACCTCATAGTTGAGGTGAGGCCTGTGCCCTGCATTGGAAGGTATATAGGCATACTTCAGGAGTTCTCAAGATTATCATAAATGATTTTGTGTAACTTACGCAGCGCACGCAACGGTAGCTCTCAAAATAAAAACCTCATAGTTGAGGTGAGGCCTGTGCCCTGCATTGAAAGGAATATAGGCATACTTCAGGAGTTCTCAAGATTATCATAAATGATTTTGTGTAACTTACGCAGCGCACGCAACGGTAGCTCTCAAAATAAAAACCTCATAGTTGAGGTGAGGCCTGTGCCCTGCATTGAAAGGTATATAGGCATACTTTACAGGAGTTCTCAAGATTAGCGCGTACAACCAACCAAACAAACTGCTCAGCTTAATAATATTAATTAATATAAAATAAAAATTTAAGTATAGATAGTATTTCTATTATGAACGTCTGATTGTGATCCTTTTAGACTAATAAAATAATTAGCGCAGTTCTACTACAACCGGTGTATTATAAAAAGGGCTGAAGCCCCGCACTGTACCGAGCTATAAATATGTAAGTTCATTTGACCGTAGCGATCGGTTCACACCCAACTGAGCAAGGCGAGCCTGATCAGCAACTTGCGACTGTGACACTACGGGTGCAGAAACATCATTCATATAAAATGTATTAAAGAACCCGAATAGTGCAGTAGTGCGGTAATCCACTTTGAACGCAGAGAGGGTTCGATTGCCAGTTCGGGTCAGTTTAGAAAACAAATTATTCTTAATTTGTTTTTTGTTTTGGACTCAATCCCGCTCTATAATCAGAGCAGTGATTCTGCCAATGTCGAAAATTTTCATATAGTGTTCACAATAAACAACAGGTTTAGTTTTTATTGCTTTTCATGGATTCAGTGAAGGCTACTCTTCCCATAGAAGCAGGTTTCAAGACGCTATCGGGTCTAAAGCAATTTGTCTTGAGACAAGTCACTAGACACTCGATGCGGCGTTGAATACAATGATATTTCAATAGTTTCAGATTTTTATCACTTTACCAAATATAATGTTTGTGTCTAAAGCTAAAGCTCTTTAAAAAACCATTAAAATACATTGACCATGTTTTTCAACCGACTTCAAAAAAGGAGGAGGTTCTCAATTCGACTGTATGTTTTTTTTTTTTTGTATGTTTGTTACGCGATTACTCCGCCAATTATGAATCGATTTTAATGATTCTTTTTTTGTTTAGTAGATCATTTTTCAGAGGTGGTCCCATATAAATTTTATCGAAATTGATTTAGAACTTTTTGAGAAAATCAACAAATATATACCCAGATAATATTTTGGTTGTGGTTCTTGTTACCTACCTTCGACAAATATGAGCCGATTTTGATGATTTTTGTTTTATTAATTAGTTTATACTTCAAATATAATATAATTAAAGTTTGCAAAATAAAAATCACCCCTAAGGGTAGGAAATGAAATCGGTGTTCAGCAGTTAGATGAGGATTTATCACTAAAAATTTATGAAATAAGTAAATTTTATTTTAAAAAATAAAACCGACTTGAAAACACTAAAATGCTAAAAATAATCCTAACATTTAAGTACCTAATCAGTTACTTTTGGAGTCGGTGCAAACAAAAACATTGAATCTTTCATCGGCTGGCACCGACTCCAAAAGTAACTGATTAGGTACTTAAATGTTAGGATTATTTTTAGCATTTTAGTGTTTTGAAGTCGGTTTTATTTTTTTAAATAAAATTTTTGTTCGAATACTCCGCCACGTGAACCGCGTTTTCCGTGGCGTGAAGTAAGTCTCTGCGTAAGCAGGTGTTCGAACACGCGGGACATGACAGGAGACAGGCCATCGTTTTTGGGGTAAGCTCCGAACTTGCATCTGTTGTTAAGACTGTCAGTGTAAGACCACCTATACAAGTTGTTCTTGAATCACCCGACCTGAGTCCACAGCATTTAATTTATGTAGTAGATAGGGACAGTAGACAAACCATGATAGGTATTGATCTGGCGAATTTCTGAGAGGCTGTCACATTGGAAAAGAATGCATGCAATACAGGATCGTTAGAAATTTAAATTATTCAAATACAATTTAGTATTGCATTGCAGATTTTAAAAAATGATTATAAACAATATTGTATAATACTCATCGTAAATCCTATGAAAATATTTAAGATCAATTTATTTACTCACTTAAATGCTATATTCTTGTAGATGCTACGAAACTCAAGTCGTGCCTGTAGCTGCTACGAATCTTCGTAGCTCATACGATAAGAGTTGCTACGATCACGCTGTAGCTTCGTAGCAGAATTCGTGTCGTATAATTATTATAATTTTGTTTGACCAAAATTGACAAATGATAATTAAAGATAAAAAAACAAACTGCACCACACGAAACTTCACCGGGCCAACGTCGAGACTGCGGTCTTTTTACTAATATTTATCTTAGCTAGACAAAAATAACAATAATTTTCATTAGCAAATTTTAATTTAGTACACTATATTGTATTCTGTGATTGTGTGATCGTGTATTTAATTAAGTTAACTATAACTTTTACATCGCAAATAGATAGATAGATGACACTTTATTGCACAAAAGACATGATTATTACAAACGAGACGGTTATGTAAAATGAGGCGGCCTTGTCGCCAAAAGCGATATCTTCCAGACAACCTTTGGGCAAAGGAAATTAGTAAATATTAATAAGACATAACAAACATACTAACATGAAGAATATATTTCTGCCCATCATCATATCAGCCTATTGCAGTCCACTGTTAGACAGCTTTTTCCATATCCATCTACTGCCAGCCATCTAGGTCGTCAGTCCATCGAGCGGGGCGTCCCACACTACGTTTGCCAAGACGTGGTCGCTACTCGAGAACTCGTTTACTCCACCTTTCATCGGTTCTGCGACAGATGTGACCAACTGCCACTTTATTTATTTCTGCTCATGCAAGATAAAATATCTCGCGCTGTTTCTGTAAATAAATCTTTATATTTGAATATTTCAAACCTTGAATTTGTTGACATTTTAGAAGATACAATCAAATAACGCTAGCTAGACGACACTATCGTTTTTTTATTTCATCTTACACTGCACGCTATTTAGATTTCTATCAAATTAACTGCCACTACCTTATACAGTTTTTTTTATTGTTTCTATTATGGCTTCTTTTTTTCGACAAACTTGTCAACATTCTTAGAGTTTTGGTTTCGGGCTACTCTCTAAGCTTAAATTACGTATTTATAACATTTTTTTCTTGTAAATATGTAAGTTGAAAAGACAGATCACAGCTGTCACTCATAGCTTCCACAAGTCATGCAAAACAATCAAGATTAAATATAACTATAAATTTTATTTTCTGTCTCATCATTTTTAAAAATAGTTTAGAAAGTAAACAGTATTCAAAAAGAAATAATCGGGTTTTATATTTGAGATTTTTGAAAATATTATGTACGTTAGAAAAAATCTAAGTTTGTTTAGCTTAAAAAGTGATTTTCATCATTATAATACTCGTAATAAAAATAAACTTGCCGTTCCGAGCTTCAGACTTCACAAAGTTGGTAATTCATTCTTGGGGAAATGTATTAAATTTTTTAATAAAGTTCCACAAACTCTTGTTGAACTACCTGTACATGAGTTCAAAATTCACATTAAAAAAAACCTTATGAAAAAAGGGTATTATAAGGTAGACGATTTTTTGAACGACAAGAGTGCATGGACTTAACCTGCTTAGCTCGCACTTACTTCATGTCTTGTAATTGTATTTCCTGTAAAAAAGGCTGACAAAGGTGACTGAGTTTGTTTGTTTCTTCTCATCACCAGCCGATATGTAGTCCCGAAGCGGTGGTAGGGTAAAGCTATATTTTGGGACGTGTATAAGTGCCCGGAAGAGGGCCTATATACTGAATAAATGAGTATTAATGAGTATTGACTGGTGGTTTTTTTATTACTTATAATATTAAGGAATCCCAAAATGAGATTAGTACTAAATATTGCCTATGATAATTTATTTAACATGAAATAATCGTTTAAATCGCTAATATTTACTGACATTGTTATTAAATTTTAATGAATTAGATAATTTTTACCTCAAAAGTAGATGTACCTGCTGATTATTGTGGCGTAGTTTGAGCTCTCTCATGTCAAACAGTGTATTCAAAATCTTTATTTGCCATATAACCTATTTATAGGGTATTTATAGGGTCTAAAATGTAGCTTTTAGACCTACCTAGCCATAAAATACAGCATGCAATTTTTCATCTTATACTAAGTTTAATAATAAATCACTACAGATCTCATTATATCCATAGCTCAGTACATAATGAAGATCTATGGCTAAATAGGTCTGTAATATAAGCTACATTTTACATAGCCTATTTATGGCAAATCAAGATTTTGAATTACCCTGCTGCACTGCTTGACATGAGAGAACTTAAATTGCGCCACTCAGACCTCTGTTCTCGGGTTAAAGTAAATTAAATCAGCGTCGGATCCGCATTGAATAACAATTGGCGCTTATGTAGTTACTTAGTTTTTGAATTTGACTACATGAGAGTCAAAATTTTAGAAACACAAAACAGTGTCACGGTTGAAAATATTTTTCAATGCACTTTAAAATCTTAAAGACCCACATGTTTAATTTACGTCTAATATTAAAATCGTTTATGTGCCAGTGTGTACGTGTAAAACTTCAACATAGGAAATAAACGAGTTTTTAACCAGAAATGCAATGAAATGCTTAATAAGATTGAGCGCTCGCGTCATTCAGTAAAGTGATGTAATGAATGGGTGTCATATAATTTAGGCGAAATGACTGAATGAATTTATGTTTTATAATGTTACTTTTAAATCACACTCTTAGTAATAGTACTTAGTTTAAAGGAGCACTAAGATTCATGAACAGTTGTTAAATTTTATACAATCATTCGTTGTAATATCTTATTTGAAATTAGGAAAACAACAAAAAAAAATTCATCGCAAGTATTGTCGCACGTTTTGATTGTATTCTACTTCACTGTATAACATGGCTTACTAATTTTTAAAGACTTGATTTTCTATCGACAAAATGTTCAAAACAGCAAAATTTACTATAATGATGATGCAAGCGGAATGATGATGCATTTTTGTGTAAAAAATCTAGTAGCAAATTGTGAAGTTCGCATAAAATATAAAGTTTAAATGGCGACAAATTACACGCAGCGTTCACACTAACTTTTGAATCATCAAATAAAAGCAACAGCTACAAATTCAAGTATTCTTTTGTTACCGTAAAATTAGTAACGACATTTAAATGGATGGCATAATATAACACTGAGTGAACTCGTGTGATAACTGATCCGTAAAATAGGTGTCTCTCTCTGGCGACCTGTTTGCAAACAGCTGAATTAAGTTGGTAAACAAGCATTTTTTTAACACTGATAAATACGCGAATACGGACGTGTTAAGTTCGCCAAATCTTTATTTCTTTGGGTAATAACTTGACGATGTCTTCGGGCACATCTTTTAGTTCTTTCGGCAAAACCAAATCTAAAGCCAGTTTGTATAATGTTTTGTTGCTTGTGCATCTTTTGTATTGTCGATGCTTTGCGATGAACTGTGTCAATTGTGATTGATATCGTCAAAACTCCAACCTTAAAATGTTTAACTGTTCTATGTTAGCTGAAAATCAAACATTATATTCAAGGAAAACTTACTTCATGTTTTCAGAACATTCGCTCGTCTAACTTGATTTTACATTGCAGTGTAAAGTTATGTTCATTTTCCGCGTGCTGCGCATCTTATTCGATTCTCCTGTATTTACACAGGCTATATCCCAGCTATTGTCTCCCGAAGTCAATAGCACTGTGATAGTTCGCCCTCTGTGACCTCCAACCATGGTTCTTATTCCGAGAACGGCGCCGAGCCGTCGGCGACTTATCTCGCAAAGGAGCTAGCACGAAGGACGCCTGGCGTTACTCCAACCAACTCAACTGCAGATCTCTTACGTAACTTAGACAATCATTAACAACTTTGTTAAGTTATTCTGCAACTCGGTTGATGCACCGGCACAAACAATTCTACTACTAATAAAAGAATACGCGAAAATACCAACGGCGAAAAATTCGACAGCTGTTTTCCGTAGTCGCAAAGTTAATACCTACGCGTGAGCTTTTCGCTGTAGCAATCATGAGTTTCCAGGAACAGAATTTACGTTTAAATATTTTCAAGGAAAATGGCGTTTACATGAATAAGTTTAATAATAACAATTGTTCATCAAACCATAATGCGCTAAATATTCACGTTGAAATTGAAAGTACGAGTGTTTTCACCAATTTTTGTCAAAACTAACGCATAATTATTTCTAATAATTCGAGTAGTTCTATTACCATTCAGTTTTCATGTTATTACGATAAGACAGTACATGCATACATTTATTAAACACTTATGAGCCATAGATCAAAGATTCTGAAATGGTACATAATATTATAATTTAAGGCAGTTTCACACAAGCAAGAGCTTACTGGTTCGCTTCTTATCCTAGAATGTTTTCTGTGTGCAGCTGATTTAATATCGTTCACGGAATCGCCCACTCGCAGCCACGAGGCTCATGCGTCACACTTAGCCAATTTACAAAGAACGGGGTTGTGTATTTTGCCGCTAACCGACGAAACTGTCACGCGATTTTCACCTTTCACACCCTACATTTATAGAACTATACGAACCTTTGCTGTTAATTAGATTTAAAACACTATTATCGTGTTTCCCGAATACATTTGCGTGTAATACATGACAATTAATGTAAATCTCTTTTTAACAAGCGCTCATTTATTTAGTTGACGAACCCACTGGGAACATTAAGGACATTTATGATCTAAAATAATTGCCAAATAAAGTTTATTTCAGACTTATGGTGTTCCAATCAACCTTTGTTTTGTTTTTCGACCTTCGCCTACACTCTCCCTCCATGCGTCACTAACGACTTTCATTGACGCTTAGAGCGTCACGCTCGTAACATCTTCAGTGCAGACACTGTTAGGTATCAGTGGTCGCCTACAGTTACGCAATTAATTAACTGTACATAATTTATTTTACGATTCTTTTTATGAAGTCCATTAATTAAGTACTTGTTTTATGTCCTGTATAGAATATTATAACCTCAACAGTATTTCGTAACACAAGGATGTTAATTCGTTACTTCGAGGCCATGACAATTAGTTGTTATTATTTATTTATAACGCATATTTATTTATTTATTACTAACACTCACTTTATAGTCAAATCCTATAGCTAATTAAGCTTGATTAACTTCTTTTATTTCTCTACCTCCAACGCAAATAATCGGAACACAATGTGATTATAGTGCCCGTTATAACAGCACTAAAATATTTTTATTTTCTTAAAATTAATAATTTTAATACTGTAAGCAAATAATTTTCTAAACGCTAATACTAGTATTTTATATTTCCGCGCATGAGGGATCTTATCTCTCATATTATAATTCAACGACGACCTCGGTAGCCGAGAGGCGAGCACGCCGGACTTGGCGTCACCATCTCTGAGGTCCCGGGTTCGATTCATAGTAAGGTCAATGTAGAAAACGAAATTTACCATCTTAGGTTTTTATATGTTTACTTACGTTTCTTAATCCTTACGTTATTAGGCCATATTTAAAAACCTTTATTCTGTGTTTTCTGTTTATTGCCTTTTACCTTACCGCCCACGCGAAATGTCCACCGGACCAGATATGTCGCACAAGGCCCAATTATAATTCATTGATATATCTGTTGTGTAGGCGAAGTAGGCATGATCTCTAAGAGTTCATTCATAAAGACAACACATGTGTTTAGACGACCCAAGTAGTGTGGTGGCTGCGAGCTCATCTTGACGCAAGGGGTTCTTGGTTAGATTCCCCGTTCGGGTCAGTAAGGAAAACAACTTCTTCTAAATCTTCTATATACATATAAAAATGAATTGCTATTCGTTTGTCTCGCTAAAGCTCGAGAATGGCTAGACCGATTTAGATAATTTTGATTCCGAAATATTTGTGGAAGTTCAGGGAAGGTTGAAAAGGTAAGAAAAGAAAAACAACGAAAGTAGTAAAACAACTATTTTATTTTCCTATGTTCGTACCTGTCAAACGAATTGGCGGAACTAAGTTCGCTGGGTCAGCTAGTTATAAATAAATATTGGACAAGATCACATGCATTTCTCTGACCTTAAGCTAAGTAGCTCAAGAACTTGTATTAAAAATAGAAACAATTAAGGGACCACAACGCCCAGACTGGACCTATCATAGGGAAGTTCGTTTTGTACATTAACCCGGCGAGAATCGAACTCGTCCCAAGTTGGCGACGCCAAGTCTGACGTAGTCGCCTCTCGGCTACGGTTAGGGTCGTCTTGGGTCTGGGTGTGCTGGCAGACGCCTCAGACAGAATTAACTGTCTTCAATTGTTGATCCTTTAATCTCGGTTGTGTATAGGATGTTAGATAGATAGATGGATACTCTTATTGCACACCATAAAAGTTAATTACACATGATTTTTATATAAAGACGTACAATTTTGGCGGTCTTTTCTTCCAGACAACCTTCAGGTAGAGGACAACCATTAGAGAAAGGGGAAAGTGGTGCAGAGTTTTTAATATTCTTTTACCTGCAACAAATAGGATTGCAAAAATGTATGGCATAGACGTACGACATAGACGACAAAAATATTGAAAAAATAAAATAAATAAATACGTAACAATAATATACACATACATACACTAAACATACTTTATACTATTTATTTATTTATTTGCCACACTTATAACTATCATTACAGGTTCAATACCTAATGCGATAGTATAAATTATAAATATATATATATATATATATATATATACATACTACTTGATATATGCGAGGAAATGTCGTGACCAATAGTGACCAGTAATATTCCAGTAATATTCTATTCTGGGGGAGGCCTATGTTCAGCAGTGGACGTCCTATGGCTGAAATGATGATGATGAATATTCTAAGATATGAAGGCAGTTTGTGTCAAGATGTTTGTGTAGGTGAAGTAGGAATGATGACTTTCAGAAGCGTTTATTGAAGACAAGACATGACAAGACGACCCGGTTGGCGTAGTATTCGCTTAGAATGCAAAGGTTCGATCCTCGGCTTGAGTCAATAAAAAAAACTGTTAGTATATGCCCTATACCATCAGTTAATTGTTTCCATCGGCAAATTTTCTTACGCCTTTTTTAATTAAGGCGAGTAGTGCCCCTAAATTAGCTACCCGATGCGTGTTAGTGCGAATATCGCACTAAAACTCATTGAAATACGGCTTATAGCAGCGCGCAATAAAACGTGGCTGTTACGACAATCCTGCGTCTTTAGGTAGCTAAAATTAGGGAAATAATACTTTTCACATGGACGCAATTGTTCGATTTAAAAACCCTATGCTCAGTTTATAGCTGGCTTTCAAGTTGGCCTATCAATCGACGTATGAACGAATTCAGTCGAGCGGTTAAAAAGAACAAAGAGAATCAGCATCTTATTTGTTTATTTTTTCAATGATTAAAAAAAAAACTCCTGAGTACTAGAAACAAATTCTATACGCTAAATGTTGTTATTAGTTTCAACAATTCTTAGCATATTATTAAAATATTTTTCTAACAAATAAGGCTTATGTAGTAAGCGTTTGAAACCACATGCTAGATTACATTTGGCGACCACACTCGCCTTAAACAATCAAACACTGTACGTTGCGTAAGTAAGATGACTACAGCGGTCAAGACACTATGCAACGCACTGTGTCCAGTAAAAGGCTTTGTACAAATCATTGTGATTTAAATTAGTAAGTATTATTTTTATAAAAATCTATTGTAGGAACCTACCTAATTACTTTGTACGGTGTTAAACCAAACATCATAAGAGCTTAGAACAATTGTGTTCCTCAGTGACATAAGTTAATTTTTATTTCCGGAATAATACAGTTTCAAAGGGATGCCTGATAAAACTGAAATCCAAACTTGAGAGCCGCGAGCATATCATAAATAATAATTTCCCATTTTTTCTCACGCTCGCCTCATTAATTATACAGTCAAACATGGCCGGTTTCGTAAGATGGGCCGTGCTGTCTAAACGCGAAGACGCTGCAACGCATTGCGTCCGAGACGGCGCCGAGCCGTCGCGGCCGCCGGCGCCGACGCGTCTCGCTGTAACGGTCCAAAATAGGGCTGCCTCCAATTTTAAGATTACTTTTGCATAGTTTTGGGTCCTTTTTTCGGTCGTTACTAGAAGTCAAATTTAACTATTCAGTAATAAATATGTGCTCCCTGTAGTTTTTACTCTAAAATAGTATATATTCATCTCGATTAAACATAAATTTACATTTGGCTTTATACGTTTGTAATTCAGTATGTCACAGAAACAGGTTAGCGCTCATTCTATAATCTGGAAAAAAAATCTGCGTTATTCATAACTTCACTGTATGCTAAGTCTTGTTCAGTTAGTGATACATGACCTGACTATAACATTGAATAACAAACTTTCAAATTAACGTTTTCATTTACGTAGGAAAGCGTTTTTAATTATGTCTACAAAGCTAAGTCGACATGCCCATTCTTTACGTCATTAGAACTGACGTAACACCTCAGCGTGAGCGTCGACTGTCTCAAGTACCTATTAGAATCAAATATTGTACAAGATTGTACTTTTACACTTAATTACACTTAACGTTGTTTCAAAACACCTTAACATAACAAATTAAATATAAAATTAGGTTTTTGGTTAGAAAAAAATACAACAGAATTAAATGTATTTTTCGACTGTTACTTCTTAATATAATGTAAAACTGTCAACCCTAGACCGAGATAACCAGGCGCCTCACAATTGGAACGCTCCCAGGCCCATTTTTTTCTATTGATGTACATAGGCTTTCGAGGTCACCGACGCCGTTATTATATTGGAGTAACTTATGGTGTAGCCACTGTTATAATTTGTCACAGCTGACAAGATAGTTTACGACTATTCGTATATTTTAGGAATGATTGGCTGAAGCTGAATTAGTATAACAAAAAAAAAAGAAGAGTTCAAACTTTGTTGTTTTTTTGCATTCACAATATGCTTATTAGTTTTATATTTTCCTTAAAATAAAAAAATACTAATACTGCTATATGAATTGTTAACTTTTTGGCTGTAAAAATAAAATCTCAATCGTCTCGTTTTGCTGGGCTCAGGGGATAATACCTATCCGACAGTCAGTACAGTAGTCATTTATTTATTTATTTATACTATAATGCACATTTGAAAATAATTGTACAAATGGCGGACTTAGTGACAAGAAGTATCCTCTACCAGTCAACCCGTGAGAGAAGCCGTCAGTACAGTAGTCTGAGGTACTTGTGGCTAGCTCATACGACTCAGTTAGTAAGCGCAATAGTCAGAGGGAAGTACTTGTATCTTATCCGGCTGTCAATCAGTACAGTAGTCAGAAATACTTGTAGCTCATTCGATTATCATTCAGTGCAGTAGTAAGAGTCTAGTAACTCAGTAACGGTAGCGTTAGCGTTTTGGTAGTGATTACCAATGTTAAGCAGATCACGGTTAGATGGTGTCCATTCCGATCATATTAAGTGAGATTTATCTTAAGAATCTTCTTGCTTCAAAACATGGCTATTCCAGCATGAAGTTTGTCGTTATGCGAAGTCAGCCTGCCTAGCATGAGCGCTAAAACACGATATGATATGATATGATATAGCGAAATATCGACACCAACTGTAAAAACATGATAGATATAGCTGCCATGTTGAATCGCCGTCACATATTTAGATCGCTGTTTCGATACTTCAAAATGGCGGCTATATCTATCATATTTTTAAAGTTGGTGTCGATATATCGCTATATCATATCATATCGTGTTTTGGTAAACATGCTAGGGGGGCTGAGAACTCAGAGACCTATCATTGACAGTATGGTTAGTTACTTGTCTTACAGCACCCCTCCACCAATCCGCATGAAGTATAGCCCAAACCGCTTCATAGTTTAGGTAAAGCCTATGTATTGTAGTATTTTATTTAACTATCAGTCGGGATAATTTTTGTAAATCTTTTATACCAGGATAAGTAGTATATTCATCATATTATCTCAGCCATAGGACGACCACTGCTGAACACAGGCCTCTCTCAATGATTTTCATCGGGGGGATTGCCAATACTCGCCACGCTTGGCAGGCGGGTTGGCGAGCGAGCTTTTTATGTATTTCGAACCCAGACGCTGCTGCCCATCTCTTGCTACAGGAATTAGTCGCCTCTTACGACATGCCTCCTGTTGGAGGTAGGGAGGTGTATTCTTTACGGCCGTCCCCACAGCAAAATAATACAATAGTGGCCATAAATTTTAAAAAAAATCGTTTATAATTTTTTTACTTAAGTATTATCTTTCTTAATGTATGTACATTAATATGTTGATAAAAAAAACAAATTCTATGCCATTATTAAATGGCCGTTTCAGTGTGCCTTTTAGCAGCCTTTTAGCCTGCTCCAACTTTTTCCATTGAACCCTGTCAAATGCAACCCTTGTCCAATTGAAACTGGACAACGTAATTATACTTTTTGTAATTTATTACAAAACACACAAAACTGTAAATTAAATAAATTGTTTTTTACAATCACACTAATCATCTAGCCCCAAACTAAGCAAAGCTTGTACTATGGCGACTAGATAACGGATAAACATACTTAAATACTTTTGTAAACATCCATGACTTAGGTAAAAATTGTCGTGCTCATCACATAAACGTTTGCCCCTTGCGGGATGCGAACCCGTAACCGCTGGCTTTGTAGTCCGGAGTCCACTACACCAGACGGTCGTCGTCGTCGAAAAATATGAGACATCCTAAACTGACACAAAATTAACAAAGACATAAACATAAATCCGCTCATCTAGCCACAACGTTCATGAAAGTATAGCCTTCAAACATTGTGTTCTGCTGATTCGTAAATAAGCCAATTACATAAAGAGGCCCATAACAAGCAAATACTAGATAGAAATATTGGGCAAAATGGAAAGTGGCCAAGTGGATCACTGCGTACATAGATAAATTATATAGTCTACTGGCATACTTTAATGTGGCGAGATCCAAATCGCACGAATTATTCTCTAGCATATTTTGCCTACACTTATCTGGTATCAAATGGTTCGATAAAACATACTACTACTGTCTAATATATGCGTTGTTTTTCTTGTGTAAACTGATGATATGTTTACAACATAAATGACCAAACAAATATCTCTGACAAATAATTTTATTTGTTGCCGTTTTGTTTTTAGGCTGGTCCTAACAATAACATCACATACATTTAAGATTTATCACATTTGTTTTCAAAGAATTTGATAATAAATTACAATAGAATAGATCAATAGAATTTGAACTTTCCGAAAGAACTGCATCGCAAAACATGTCACAATAGTCTGACCAAATCTCTACGCAATAGTGTTATAAATATTGGAAAACATCACGTGCATTGCTCTGATCATAGGGTGAGTAGCCAAAGCACGTGTGTAACAGAAATCAGAAACAACGACGGTACATCAAATGGCACAAATACTTTTATAAACATCCACGACTAAGGTACTAAGGGACGGCCGCAAAGAATATACTTCCCGACCGCCAACGGGAGGCGTGTCGTAAGAGGCAACTAATTACTCTAGCATGAGACGGGCAACAGCGTCTGCGTGCGAAATACTATAAAAAACTGCGTTCGCCAACCCGCCTGCCAAGCGTGACGAGTATTGGCAATTCCCCCCCTTTTCGGGGAGGCTTATGTTCAGCAGTGGACATCCTACGGCTGAAATGATGATGCTGATGACTAAGGTACAAATGCTCGTGCTCATCACACAAACATAGCGGGATTCGAATCCGCAATCGCCTGGCTTTGTAGTCCAGAGCGCGAACCACTACACCAGACGGTTATCATTGACGTCGTACATTGAAGTAGTGACCTACGGTTGTCTACGATTTGTCTATCTGTGTTTAGAGGATTATCCCAAAAACTACAGTAGTCATTTTGATACAGTTTTCATTATTATTTAAAGATTGACTATCGAGATTTGTGTATATGTTGCGGAAAATCTGTATCATCATCATCATCAGCCACTAGAAGTCCACTGCTGGACATAGACCTGCATATGAACGCCACAACGAGCGGCTCTGGGCTGTTTGCATCCAGCGGCTGCCCGCAACCTTGTCAATATCGTCAGTCCACCGCGTGGGAGGCCTGCCCACGCTGCGTCTTCCAGTTCGTGGTCGCCACTCGAGAATCTTTCTTCCCCAACGGTCGTCGGTTCTGCGAGGGATGTATCTGTATAATCTAGGTGTTCTATACAATACCTAGGTAAATGTATTGAATACCTAGGGCGTCTAGGCACTGTATGATATATTATGAATATTATTTTCTATTATAAACTTTACCTAGGTAATGTATACAATTCCTAGGTATTGTATAGAGTACCTGTTGGTCCACCGGCAATGTGTAAAATAACTATATTTGGGCCTGTATTTATCAATGTTATGTAAGTAAGTAAGTAGGTGGGTATAAATAACAGACAAAAATAGCACATTCAATTCGCTTAAAATCAACTTTATTAAAATTAACAATTAGTAAGTAGTTAGTAGTAATTAAAAACAATCTTTAGTCAAAGGTAGGTATTTATTGTAACATCACAAGCAAATTACTTTGAACTTAAAATTCTTCTGGGTTAAATAAAATAATTAATTTACTCATAAGTAAATAAAAACTTTGGCAACAAAACAATTGGGAGATAGATCTAGAGAGCGTCGCTAGTGTTGTATATCGGATATTCGGATTCAATGCGTACATTGTAACCGTCACAAAATTACTTATTTACAAAAGTTATTATCACACTTCACGCTTCTCAATTTAAATTTTCGAACTGACCAAAAAATTTAAAGGCGGTAGACAAAAAAAAGCGCGCGGCAAAAAGTTTTTACGTCTGCGGGTATTTATTTCAATTTATTTAGTTGGTCGGTGTCAGGCACAGATTGTTTATTGTTTCTTCGTAAAAGTAAACAAGCGCCCTTATTAATTCCACTTCCTGAATCAGTGAACGCGAGTGATAATAAAGGGTGCGACAAACAAACACTTGATGAATTAATTTTGAAGCGGAAAATTAACAAATGAATGCAGATTGGATATGGCTGTGTAAGTAGCAATATTGTTCGAAAAAAAATTGGTATTTTTACGTTTATTTTTTGGTTATTACGTGCTGGGAGCTAACAGCATATTATCTTGTAGCAGTATTGCTTTTACCTTATTTTGTTTTTGTTTTTTTATAAAAAGTTTGACGGACTGTACTATTAAGCGTTCGTGGTTAGGCATGCATGCATTTTGTTTTTTTCGGCATTTATAAATTGAATAAGCTTTATTATGATTTCTTAGTATAGTTGCTCTGTTTGACAGAGCAACCCAGAATTAAAATAGTCTTCAAATAATTTGTTTAATCTATCTAGGAAATGCGATCAATCGAATTAATAACTGATATGATGATATTAGTATGCCAATACCAATTAGTAATAAATCTGGAATTATATGCTAGTCAACCTACGGGATTCGTTAAGTTCGAGAATAATTACACGCAATAACTATAAATACAATAAAAAAGATTGTTTAACAACGTGACGAAGCATGTTGCTTGGTCTAAGCAGTGATACGGATAATCAACTTGCATTAACCAAAAGCAAAATCCATCTTATTAGCCCCTAACCTTATAGAAAACAGTCAAATTTGTCTTAATGTTTGACCTCTAATTAAAAATTCTACGTTACATAGCTATATTTATGTTACTAAAGTAATGGGGCGGGAGGGGAAAGCAAGATGCGTCGCGTCCTCCACTAAGGCCGATCACTCAACCTATCTCCCCCTCGCCTTACGGTACCTTGCCCTTCTGCCCGCGTGCCCTGACTGCCTGACGAAAGATTTTAGATGTTCGTTTAAAATAGATTGGGGTTGTGCAGCTTTAAAGATATTTAACAGCAAAATTTAAAGGTTTTTTTTCAATTGATTAACTTGGTGTCAATGCTATTTGCACTTATAAAGAAAAATAGAAAAACAAGGTTAGATTTTTAAGAAAATATCAAATTCACAATATCAACTTTACGCGTAAATACTTGGATAAGTAGTATGGAGACTTAAACCACCTCATGGTTGAGGTGAAGCCCTTCAGTGGGACGTATGTAAGCATACTTTACTTTATGGAGACTTAAATACATAAATTATTAAGGACCTAACGTCCTTTTTGCAAATTTAATTTTTTGTTTTCGAGTCGTTATTTAAAAAGACCCCAACCACAATTTAGTTAATCAATCCTGAAAATAAGTAATAGTTCCTGACGAAAATATCAAGTCCTTGGATTTTAAACTATAATCCACGCAAGTAAAGCCGTGTTTAATGTAATGTGTAATTCCTAACCCATAAGTAAGGACTTTCACTATGCTATCAATGTCAAAATAAGGACGTAAAAGTTTACCTACCTCTCCATACAAAATGTCCTTTACCTCGACAATAACGCATCGGTTTTTTTTGGTGTTGCAAAGTTGGCCCCATTGTAAAGGCTGTTAATGGGCAAAATATCCTGTATGGATTCCCTAGTTCGACTTTTCACCCTGTATATAACGTATTTAGATAATTATGATAATAGATAATAATGTAAAATAGGAACGAAATAGAAATTCACTGGTAGTTGCAAGTGATGTTCTCCTTTTATCAAGGTACATTCATAAGTGGTTCCAAATTACCTTAGTCATTAAAATGCCCTTTGCAAAATTAATTGTCTGGTACCTCGTATCACAAGAATGTTAATTCCTTACTTCAACACTATAAGCGAGGGCGCAAACGTGGACACTTTTGTGTCTTGTGTCAGACACAAGCTACCGATGTATATTTGATTTCTATAAAACCAGTATGAAATCATCCACTCTTTGATACGTAAACATTTCTTGTGTCTAGTTGCTTCCACTTAACACATACTCATGACGATCAAAAAGTGTTCGGTGTTGGCAACTGGAAACTAAAAGTGTCCACGTTTGCGCAGCGCCTTACACTTAGTGTGTTGTCCACATATTTATTTTTTTATCAAGTCTCTCGCCCTTAGCTTACACTGGTCATATTCAACTAATTGTTATCAACTCAAGTCGCATTCTCGAAATAGGTTCGTCTAGCTATTCTAGCCATAGCCGTTCTATTGACCTAGATCTAAATGTGGAGGGTCATTTACATCGTTCGATTCGCCTGTAACACGATTGAAACAGCGAAAAGACCAGCTTTATAATAGAATTTATAATGACGTTCGGAAAGTTTATTTTTGTAGCAGATCGCTGCACAAGTGGAATATTGAATAGGAAGTCCAAAGGCGGCAGTATCTTGGTCGGTACGGTCAAAAGCACCAGCTTATTATGTATCTTAAAATAATTAGTATATTTATTTCTTCATGACACAAACTGCCTTCATATCTTAGAATATTACTGGTCACTGTTGGTCTCGACATCTCCTCGCGTATATCAAGTAGTATTAAGTATGTTTAGTGTATGTGCGTATATTATTGTTATGTATTTATTTCATTTTATTTTTAATTTATTAGTTATTGTATGTATTTTTGTGTGTGCCATAAATTTTTGCATAAGACCGCCTAAATTGTACGTCTTTCTGTAAAAATCATTTAGGTATTCATGTGAAATTCACTTGTTTGTGTGCAATAAAGAGTATCTATATATCTATAATATTATAGTTTACACTGTATTGTTATTTTAAGGAGTGATGAGTGATTAAGTGACTAAAGACTTGCCTGAAGCACTACTAATATTTTTTTGGGTTCCGTACCTCAAAAGTGAAAAAGGGAACCCTTATAGGATTATTTTGTTTTCTGTCTTTCTGTTTGTGTATCCGTCTGTTAAGACCCTTTATCTCGGAAACGCGTGTAAGTATCAAACTGAAATTAATATCAAATACTCAAACCTGCAACCCTTTGAAGCTGTGCAAAAATCAGACATCTAGGTTAACGCAATGAAATGATTTGGCAGTTTATGCCACATATTAACACTTGCGAGGAAATCAAAACCAGGGTACTTCTTATTGATCTAAAATCATGAAATTTGGCAAGAAGCATTTTCTTATGGCAAAAATAAAGGGGAAAATCCGAAAACCGTAAATTTGTAAATAGGTACAATAAGTAAATTTTATTAAAAAAAATAAAACCGACTTCAAAACACTGAAATGCTAAAAATAATCCTAACACTTAAGTACCTAATCAGATACTTTTGGAGTCGGTGCCAGCCGATGAGAGATTCAATGTTTTTGTTTGCACCGACTCCAAAAGTAACTGATTAGGTACTTAAGTGTTAGGATTATTTTTAGCATTTCAGTGTTTTGAAGTCGGTTTTATTTTTTTTAATAAAATTTACTTATTTCATCTATTTTTAGTGATAAATCCTAATCTAACTGCTGATCACCGATTTCATCCCCTATTTTCCTACCCTTAGGGGTGATTTTTATTTTTCAAACTTTTATCATAGCATCTTTGAAGTATAAGCTATTCAATAAACAAAAATCATCAAAATCGGCTCATATTTGTCGAAGATAGGTAACAAAAACCACAACCAAAATATTATCTGGGTATATATTTGTTGATTTTCTCAAAAAGTTCTAAATCAATTTCGATAAAATTTATATGGGACCACCTCTGAAGTATGATCTACCAAACAAAAAAAGAATCATTAAAATCGATTCATAATTGGCGGAGTAATCGCGTAACAAACATACAAAAAAAAAAAAAAAAAACATACCGTCGAATTGAGAACCTCCTCCTTTTTTGAAGTCGGTTGAAAAGTAGGAAAAATCTTCGAGACTCGATTCCCATACGGAACCTTCGGTGCGTTTATTTAACTCGCACTTGATTTTTTTGTATAGGTAAACTGCTCTGTTGTAGCATTAGTGGTAGGAATATTGATACGGAATTCCGGTTTTGTAGCAATCCTATCCATTTTTGGCCATCAAAAAGACTATGGGTTTCGTTGTTCAGATTTCCATGTATTAGGAAATCCTTAACCACCAACAAATAATGACTACATAAGTATGTAAAAATATTGTTATTATTTTCATTATTTAACTTTATAGTTCTTTTTATCCTTTGTTCTCTTAGGTTAAATTTTTACAGCCTTTGGATATTCTTCGCCAATAAAAATATCTGGGTCAGTTTTCACACAAAAGTCATCTATTTATAAAAATGGGACAAAGAGGGGGTGTTGAAAGTAGCTCGAAATAAGTATTTCGTACAATACTCGGCCGGTACGTTGCCCTTTCAGTTCTGAACTTGGCTATCAGTGCCGCGAAGCACTAATCAATCTTCGAGAACGACCGTACATTACTGAACCGCAACATTTCTTACTAAGTATTAACCACCCACGATGACACAAACACGAAACATGTAGAGTAATTATTTTTGTAAGTTATTTATAAACCCCCAAAACATCGGGTTCAACTTTAATCCATTAAGATCATTAACCCAACTTGCGACATTACGTTTTCATTTATAAACGTTTGTATTACGGAAGAGGGGAATGTGAAATTAAATTGGGACAGCTTATTTCCCAAATGACAAGCTTTCAGGCATATCATAAAGATAGCAGAGTCATGGCCTCTGAGCGCGCAATTCTCCTGAGACCGACAGCGACTTTGTATACGTAACATAAATATACAAGTATCTACTGAATACCTAGTTATACCATTCAAAAACTGGTGTGCTAATTAATCTAATGCATCCTAGCATCCCCTTTCGCTTCGTATTCACCTGACTAGCAAGAGTAGCGAGGCACTGACCCACATTTAGCATGTCTATTCAATTTGTTGTTTCATGTACACGGCCACTTATATGAGCATGTGTTGAGGTCACTCTAGCTGACGACAATATATTGGATTCGCCCTTTATTAATTGTGTTGACGTTGTTGTGACGTTATTGCAAATTAGCAGGCTTTGTTTCTTTATTTCAATTCGGTATCTAACAGGGTACAATATGTATGGACGTTAGTTTCACAAGTATATTTTGTATTCTATAGTATCACAGTACTTGTCTCAGGTACCTACTAGTTTTTTGGGGACTATTCCTAATCAACATTTTGAAAAGAACAAAGGGTTCTAAATATTGTGCTTCCTAATTTTTTAATTCAAATTATATTCCTGGTTGGTTCAGGGAGTAACTCTAATGTATTGACTATTATTACATACTTATTATTAAATAAACTAACACTAATTAGTACTCAATATTACTCATTTAAATTCCTACATATACGTTTTAAAACACTTTATAGAAATGCAATTTCAATACTATTTTAACTGGTTACAAGCACAGGTGCTTTATATTTTATTAAGTATTCTTGTTTAGAACTTACACTTATTTATAATCGAAACTGGTAACAAACTACTTAAGTACTTTACTAAAATAATACGTACGCTTTTCAGACTATCGGTGGGTTGAACTGATCCGCTATGTAATTATTGTTTTCAAGGAAAGGTTATTTGGTGTTGAAGGTTGTGTAGGTACGTTATGGCTTTTCTACACTACTTATCGTACGTATGGGCGGGTGATCTGTGCGCCAATTGAATGAACTTTTTTATGTAATTACTATTACACCAGCCTGCCTAGCATGGAGCACCAAAACACGATATGGTATGATATGATATAGCGAAATATCGACAACAATTGTAAAAATATGAGAGATATAGCCGCCATTTTAATTTTTTATCGAAACACTGATCATAATATGTGATTTCACCGGCACGGCGGTTCAATATGGTGGCTATATCTATCATATTTTTACAGTTGGTGTTGATATATCGCTATATCAAATCATATCATATCATATCGTGTTTTGGTGCTCCATGCTAGGCAGGCAGGTGTTACTTGCAACCTCCAGGGCCCTAACATTATTATTTTCACTGTGTGCGTAATAGGTACCTACATATTTATGTGAAATTATGCGTTCATTAATGTAAGCCTTTATGAAAGAACTGCTTTCATGTTCAGCATGCATTTACTGCGAGTTTACAGAACAGATTCTGACATCCAAAGTACTTTTTAAGGTACGGGTGGCCTTGAGCGGTCACTATGGGCTTTACTTGTTGTCAAAATCTAAGATTTACTTAAAGACTTAAGCCCGGTATGCAATCGCAAAGTCCCTCTATACCACAAATAATAAATACCTACCAAACCGTCCCGCTAGAATTATCTGTAGCACACTACTTGAGCTTGTTCTCTAATAACTTTACAATAAGATCTAAAATCTTTAAAATATTTTATAATTTTAACAAAAATCATAGATGTAGGAAATCTAAAAAAAAACTCATTTTCAGTACAATAATTGGTCCACAGTCTGATTAGTTATAGCCTTAAAATTATTTATAATATTACAACAAAACTACAAACAGTACAGTAACAGTTAGAAACGTTAAAACATGTAAAATGTCTAATTATTAAAATTGTAGCAGCAAATAATTTTGCAGCTGAACGTCCATAATTAAGAATCGTGGCATAGTGGGACTTTTCGGTAGGTATTTTATAACTGTGCTGTGGCATACGAAGACTAAGCAAAAAGAGGTTACCTACAATGCTCCGAAGTGATTAGATTTCAACAGTCGTTAACGCTCAAACAGTAAGGTAGTACGAAGACGTAAGTGGGCGTAACGGTATGGAAAGGCCGCGAATTATAGATTTTAATACATTTACATACCATTAGATGACGCGTATACTGATCACGTGGGTTTATCGAACGCCTAGTTAACGACATAATAACGATAGATCCCTACAGTTTATAGATTCATAGTATACCTGCCTGTAGTCCGTTATGTCAATGTCATGAAGGTTAAACTACTAGTTGGTACTCTTATCTATCTCTAAATGGAGAACTAAACTATTAGTTTTGCATATTATTGGCGGTCAAAGTGCAGATCCTGGCTACCAGCAATTGCAATGGTAAAACCGAGTACTGAGTGGGAATTATCAATAAAAACTTGACATAACTTCTACGTTTTGTACTTTTCTATTAACGAAACGATGTCACTTTGTACTTACGCCTTCATGTTAAGGGTATTTTATACTTTTACGTTACAATTTAACCGATCATAATGACGCTTTGTAAAAGTTATACGAATGTATTTGTAAAAGTTATACATTCGTATAACTTTTACAAAGCATCATCTATATTATGTATTAATGGAATTTATTTTATTATATGTAAATTGTGGATTGGAACTAAATCTATAGGAAAATTGCTAATGATTAGAATTTTTTACGATTCAATCGCAGGCAGCAAATAATTGAATGGTATTTAAAAAAAATATAGACGTGTAGCACTTTTTTTGTACAATTAGGCACGTGCCTAATTGCAAGTTTTCATTAATTTTAATGGTTTCAGTTTAATTCCCAGATACTGAAATGTCATAATTATCATCATTTCAGTCATAGGCCAATTACCTACTTTTAGATTGGCCTGTTGGAAGCGGCCTGCAACCAGGGACTTCCTGCAACTTTACTTACCTTTAGTGAGAACTCCTTAGCCGAGACGCGAGTCGGCCGGACATGACGCTCGCCATCTCTGAGGTCAATGTAGATACATTTTTCTGGGTCTGGATGTAGTGTTACCGTCGTGGTTTCTGATTGACACAAGTCATTTAGCTACTTTATTTTTTATTATAAACAGACCACAAACAAGTTACATGTTATATTATGTTTTAAGAATAACAAAAGCTGGTAGAAATTGCTGTGAACCCAACACAGTTGGTCACGTCATAATCAAGGAAAGATACATAGTTGGAGCCAAATCTAATGCAACACGGTACAGTGGTCACATTCCAGATTGAGACATAGGTACATGTCTGGAACCGCAATGAAGCGTCAGTATCTTACTTACCTTAGTCAGAGCAATATATCATAAGATGTTGTCCAATATTTATTTATAAATGTAACTGGCCACATTTCATTAATTAGCTTAAACTATTAAAACGAAAGTTACCAACACGTTATAAAGATCTTGTTTCTCCCATTTGCAGGTTGGCGGCAGCGCAGGAGGCGGCGGGCGCGCAGTCTCGCGCTGCGCCAGCTGATACCATGGGCGGCGCGCACCAGCCCGCTGCTCCGGGGCCCAGCTCGCTCTTTATATTCTCCAACGAAAATATTATTCGGAGGTAAGAACGCGAAGCCAACTAGAGGTAAAACTGGCCGCACATTGGATACGTTTTTATACGAATTTGATTCGTACGAACACAAACGAATGTAAACAAGTCCACAGATCTGGGTAATGTGGCAGATAGGTAATTTGCGCGCTTGCATTCCACATTACTTCTTGATATACACAAACAAAGCCGAAGCGCCAAAAGCCTCATTCCCGAAATTTTACAGTAGGCGAAATCCAGTTTCGATCCTAGTTACATTTGGTCAAAATTGGTATTCTTGTCACTCAATAATGCATAACAAATCAAAATGTCTTTTTTTCCAATTGTCAGTCGCGTTGCGAACTTTTGTCAATTTTACCTACTTAATAGGCTAGTTTCCTGAATCAAAAACAGATTATTCTATTTAGTCCGTCAGTTAGATTATTATAAAATATTGGACCCACATTTTGCCTTTTGTCAATCAAACAAATAATGACGAAGATAAAGTGAGCACGTGACGTCACGCCTTGCTAAAAAGTGTCGCAAGGCGTGACGTTACGCGGAAATTTAACGGGCTATATCTTCTTAATTTTTGTTTAATTGAGAAAAGAAAAAATACGTATCCAATATTTTCTGTTAATCCAACTGACGGACTAATTAGTTTTTTTTTTTAGGAAACTAGCAAATTATAATTTTACGAGTTTTTTTTTATAGTAATGTGTAATGTAATGGAAATGAATCAAAACTGGGTTGCGCTTACGACCGATATTAAATTACGAGAAATAGGCTTTAGATTTGTGCGCCAATAGCTTTCACGTGTGCGATCATTTCTCACTACACAATTCTTGCGAGAGACGCACGTGCAGTGTGCATGCAGCGCATTCCCTAGATGTGTACGCACCCTAAAGAATTTTCTTAAAGTGAAAAATTATTTGTAACCAACGAATAAGCGATGTCACCGGTCACAGCTACTACTGCCGTAAACGGAAAACATAAACAGCTTGCTAAGTTTTGTTACTACAAAAACGTACTACGATATTCGTAATTCGTAATCAAAGTGCGACTAGCGTATCTCATGAACTAATACAAAAGTGTGGTTATCTAATTAAGTTATTACTTTGTACCTAATGGTTTAGTTAGACTTCGTGTACTAGCTTAACGCTATTACTTAGTTAAAATTGTTGAATAAGTAGGTAATAAAATACAAACAACATCAATCTTTACTACCATCGTTGTCAGACGTTGGACGTTGTCTACGTTTGGCAGAGCTTACTTAAAACTCGGAAAATCGCATAGTTGAGTAACAATTAAAGTAGAGGAATCGTTATCTTGCTATCGTGATGGTATAAAGTGAAATGTCACCATAGAATAATAATATTAATATAGTGAGTCGTCTTTTTATCCATAAGTAAGACAGTATCCTGTGGTAACGTTAGGACTTTGGCGGTAGGAGGTTCACGGTTTTTAAAATGACTTTAACAACTCGTACGACCTAAATATACATAAATATTATAAATACGCAAAAAACAAAGATTGCATTAGAATGTAGGATCATAAAGTAATGCATTTCACTTTTTATCAGCCGCTAATAGGCACGTGGGGATAGTTAAAACAAGAGCAAATGTCAATCATCATCTGTCAATCATTATTTTAAAATTATAAATTGACAGCAGATTCAGGAGTTATTAATTCTAACGATCCAACAATGGATGGTCTAGCAGTCCGCTACTATCGTTGCCTCTTGGTCTCCATCTTTAACTCAACTCTTTTTACAACCGGCAGTCAAGATCCGACAAACCTAAAGGAGCTTGCTCACCAAAGCCGACAACCGAGAACGAGATGACGTCTGTTAAATGTAACGTAATGACGCGCTCGGATGACAGCTGCGCGGTAGGCAAGCGGTCATAATTAGTATGGTTATTTACTGTAGTAGACAAGCGCTTTAAGACTTTATAGGGCAGTTGCCGAAAATTTACATTAGACTTTGAACTTTAACCCCTTGTCTTAAGGTCCAAAACCAATAAAAAAATCATCATTATGGGCCTTATAAAAGGTTAAGGCGACGCATCGCTAAACAATGGGGAAGCAGCACACTGCAGATTTATCCCGATAGGTGACGCATTTTGTTTGTACCGCTCAAAGTGATTATTTGTTGTTCATTGGCTACTGCTATGTCACTGACCTGTACCTGACCAGCCCCCTGATTCAGAATCGTTCGAAAGCAAATTGTCGACCGGAAACCTACGTGACACTATACGATTTAATATTCGTGTCACGTGATTTACCGACTGTCAATACGTTACCGAAGGGTTCTGAATCGGGAACCTGGACTAGCTGTCTCATATAGTTAGTTCTGAGTGTCCATTGGAAAAGTGACAATACCGAGAATTTCTTTTGAGGTATATTACATAATATAACTCTGCCTAAACAGTGGTCTATAGCGCCAAAGACATTTTTAAGTGTTTTGGGCCACAGAGTTTGAGCAAAATAAGCTTTCCTTTTTTTTTTCGATGGCGTGAAACATTGACATTATTTGACAAGACCAAACACGTTGGCGCCATCTATGATTAGCTATGCCTGTGCTTCCCCGTTAATATTATACGCTTGTTTATACCATGAGGTCGTCCGTCATATAAACATATACGTCAAAACGGTTATTTTTGTTTCTGTTAAAAACTACAATTAATTTGTGTTTTGACTTATCTACTAATAAAATTTAGAGGCATAAAAGGGTCCGAATTACATCGATATTTTTTCTCTGTTACGAATAACGAATCGTGTTTGTGCAACTGACAAATTGAAGTTAATGAAATGAAGATCCAGCTTTTTAAATATCAGTTTCATAATGTTCTTTATTTGTTGAGAAAAATCGAAAAATCCTTGCCACCAAAATTCCAATTCACTGTCCTAAATGTGTGTAAGTGCATCTGGAAATATTGGAATTTAAGTTAACAGCATTATGTTCACACAGCTTTTCCTTCTACAGGACTGTGATATTTTTGATACCTTTATAAATAATAACACATAAATTATACATTAAAATAAACGTGGTAAATGTAAATCCAGACCGCAATTGCTAAAATTGAAGTGGCCATTAAATATTTAAATGTGGTATAACCCCTTTTATAACCCAGTTTTCATGTAAATTCCTGAATCCACCGACCAAAATGAAGATGCATTTCTTGCGTGATGGCTCTTAATTATTACGGTTTCGTTTGCATCTTAAAATGCTGTTGATGCATCTGATTTTAATTTGCTACATAAAAATAAAAATAATAAAAATCCACCAATAATCACTCCCATTTCGTTAACTAGACCCATACTAAGCAAAACTTGCATTATGATGACTAGATAACGGATAAAGTTAAATAACTTAAATATAGGTACTTAAGTATTTACTTACATTTATAAATATCCTTGACTTATATAGGTACTTTAACTTAGGTGCAAACCATTTGCCAAACCCGCAACCATCTGGCTTTCCATATACTTAACATATGTACTAAGTTTAAATAAAAAAATACATATTAAATCAAAAGAATTAAAACTCTCGCCCGTATGAAAATAAGGCATTTTAGTAAGTTCTTTTCGCTATTAAAATATAGGAATCCACAAAATAATTATAGTTTTACAAAACTATATAATATACTTAAATACTATTTACTTACACATATTTAACGAAGTTTTATTTATTTAAACTCCAAACTCCCATATTCACTATAATTTTTGACTGCAAAAAATTCAATGAAGGTTTTTTCTAACTGCCTATTATTCCAACATTATTAAGAAGTCTTATTTGTTTCAGTTGTTTTAATTATGTATTACCTACTTTAAAGAAAGAGATCGTAGGTTCTCAATAAGCTTACTATCCATAGATTCTGATATAAATCACTTAGACAGTGTTTTAGTAGGTACTAGGCGAAAATACTACAAGATTGTATACTAGCTAACCTACCTATATTATGGTTCTATTTCTTACCTGGTAACATTGTTAATATCTACCAAACAAACTCGAAGAAGGTAATGAATGCTATCAATAAACAATTGTCAAACATCTGAATCATACTCGCAATCGAAACAATTTACGTTTAGTCACGGAAGAAATTCGTAATCGGCTAAATTATGTATATAGGACAGGTCAGAATATTAACCAAAGAAATGCAACATACCCTCTGTGCAACCGTGGAACAGTGCCAATTCTAACTGTGTTATTTAGTTGCGTTATAAATATTGGGTTTTTGAACACGACTTTATCAGGCTTGTGAGATTTTTTGAGACGCAAAAACTTCCTAAAGCACGTTTTCATTTGTAATTAGTTAACAAGTCACGAAAAATCCAAATCCAAAAAAAAAACATTTGAACTACAGATTTTAATGGAAATTATGATTGTAGTATTACCCCTAAAAGGTATTTTCATTGCTTGCTTCAAAATTAAACAATAATGATTGAATCGAAAACCTACTAAAGATAATGGAAGGTGAGCAAATTTTATATGTATTGTTCTTAAAAGCTTTTACCTAAAATGTTTTAGCAATAAACATTTAATCTAATAAGTGTTGAACTTGATATACGTTGATGATGTTGTTGTTATTGGCAACACGTGTCAGTTGCGATCGCAATTTCCCGATTAATAGACAGTTATGCACTAAACTGTTCTCAAATGGCGCTTAAGTCTATATAAGTGCATTATCCTCCCAGGCGACGACGCGTAGGTAGAGTGATTATGAGATATTCGACGATAGACTGTGGTCTACTCAACGTCGGACATAATGTCAATATTGGTTTTAACGTGTAATAGTGGAAATGTTAGTAGTGCAAATTTATAAAGTTGAACAGCAAAACAATTAATAATTTATGCGTTGTAGGCATTTAGGGATTAGTTAGGTACTGGTTCAATGCGGTAATCGTTTCAACAAAATTCTAAACTTCAAAGTTTCTAAACAAAATTCAAAGTTTATATAAAATAAACAACGAAATCGTTAAAAAAATATTTGGTACCATTGTAAACAATATTGTCGAGTTACGGAAAAGAGAAGTATTCACTTCCGATTTCGATGTCCATATTGAAAGATATTCATTTTAATAGATAAAAAATCCTGCTAAAATATTCCCTATATAAATAACCCCCTTTACAATATAACCCCCAGTTTTTCGTAAGTTGTTACGAAATTGCCACATCAAAAAAATCTCCGTGGCAGAGAGGCGAGTACGCTAACTTGACGTCTCTGAGGTCCCGGGTTCGATTCTTAGTCGGGTCAATATAAAAAACGAACTATTCTATGTTGGGTCTGGTCTGGGTGTTGTGGTAGCGCCGGTTTTTCTGATTTCTCTAACGCAAGTGCTTTAGCTACTACTTACCTACATTAGGATCAGAGCAGTGTTTGTGATTTTATTTAATAATTAATATGCTATGATTATTTGTGTCAATATTTTTTTACAATGATTATCAGCATTTCCTTCCTAAGAGCTCTCCCTCCCTTTCAAAATGGAGGAAGCAATTTCAATTAAAATTAATACATAAAAGTAGGATGTCTAAAATAAAATAAGGAGCAGAAGAAAACTAGTTTTAAAATAGATGATTGTAACTATCCGTACGAAGGAAAACTTTTAATCGCACTACGAGTAATTTGGCTGATACATTCACTGCCAAAATTTTATCGATAAATATTTTGGTATCCATTGTATACTTATTACATTTTATTAAACTGATTGATTCATTTCGAAGATTTTGATCTTGAACTTTGTATGAAATGCCTTGATTATGACCAGTCATTAGTTTTAGCGTACTGTATGGTGTCCCAGTGAGAAATACATTAAATGAATAAATAAAATAAATAAATAAATCGTTTATTAAATACAAGTAGAGACATTCTAATTAGTACAACTTAAAACTATACAATGCAGGAGTCATCTTTGCCTGAACTAGGTAGAACCTGTGCTTCAGGCGGGACATTGACGGGTTTTGACATTTAATTCAATATAATTAAATGAATTATAAGAAATACGTTAAAGAGAAGAAAAAATTGGCCTAATATCTTAGTTTTGGAAAGGCTATGCCTCAGTAAATCGACGGGGTTTGATAAGTGATTGATAGTGATGAAAGACAACATAAATATATATATATATAAATATACTTGACAACATCACATATATTGCTCTGATCCTATGATAAGTTTCAAGCACTTGTGTTACAGAAATCTGAAACAACGACGGTATGACAACACCTAGACCCGAGACAATATACAAAAGTTATTTTTCTACATTGACCGACCGGGAATCGAACCCGGGACCTCAGAGATAGCGATACCAAGTCTGGTATACTCGCCTCTCGGGTACGGAGGTTGTCATACACGTTATAGTATAGGTTATTAGAAAAGCTTCAGGACTAAGCTTAAAAATAAAAACGATCAACTGATAAACTGATAAACATTCGTATTCAGAAACAATACTTGTTTAAATAAAATTGTAAAACGTATTAGGAACTACCTGTGGCCCGCGACCTCGTTCGCGCAGTGTTCAGTTTATTCATAAAGGAAATTCTACGCATGTTTCCTATTTTTTTCCCTAAGAATCTTATACAAAGTATTATAAAACTTTTAAAAAATATATGAAATCGGTAAAGTCAGTAAACGAGAATAGGTCTGGGTGAAAGGCCTTCTGAAATAAAAAACTTTAGATTCGTATTATTCAAATAAATATTTCTAATGTTACCTTTGAAGACGAGTTTTTCCGTGCCCATTAATTATTCAAGGCTTGAATTTAATAAAGTACCAATAATACATCGTTTTAGGTTGATCTGGCAGAATATTCATATTCATTCTTAGCGCGATAAGAGTACCACAAAACGTAAAATTCTCTCAATCAAAATTAATCTCTAAATGTCGGACTTAAAGCTGGAAATCGGATCAATGACCTTTAAGTTTTTGGGCAGGTTTACCTGCCGTTTATTTATTTAAACTTTAGAGCACAAATAAAAATCGTACAACAGGTGGACTTAATGTCATGTGGCATTCTCTGCCAGTCGAATATTGGGCTAAACAGATTTTTTTTGTGGGCGGTGCGACATAACGTTTTTTAAAAAACAAAATTAACATAACATAGCATATACAGGGTTATATTTCAAGGTAGTGCCAAATTTTAAAAATAAGGTCTATAGAACAATATAAAAATACTAATTTATAGTAATTATTTCAGTCGTCGTATTTCTGGAGTAAAATATACTTTAAAAAATCCGAAAAAAAAAAAAGAAAACGCGAGATGCGCCGTCATTCATTAGTGATCACAGGCATACGCCGACGCTGCTCCAATAAGAACCTCATGCAGTGCATATACAGTGCAATTTAATGGGTAATCGTAAATTTTCTACGTATTCTATTTTTCAAATGCAGAATGGAAGTATTAAAAATATAAAAAAGGATTGTTTTTTACGTAGATCGATTTAGTTACTGGTCCTTGAAAAATTGGCACTACCGTGAAATGTAACCCTGTATAGAATACATAGACAAAGTACATACTTAAATATGATGACGATTACTGCCGTTGACTGTACATTATGAACCCTGTAAAAGTATTGCATCCTTTGTCTAATTGATCAAATTATACTAAATCAAATATCAAATACAGCACTTCGCAGTATTTCTTGAGAATATGGAAATGCCAAATTATTATATTAATGTACTCCTGTTTTGATGCTAACCGATTTTGGTTTGTATTTCCAGGTATACAAAGTTCATCATCGAGTGGCCGCCCTTCGAGTACGCGGTGCTGCTTACCATCATCGCCAACTGCGTGGTGCTGGCGCTAGAGGAGCATTTGCCTAACGGCGATAAGACCGTCTTAGCACAGAATCTGGTACGTGACACTAATAAAATGCGCCGAATATATTATTTTTTAATCTGTCGAATTTTAGAGACTGGGTGTTAAAAGTGATAACTAAGACAAATATTCGGTATTCTCTAAATGTGCGGAAATGGTTCCAGAACGGAATTCGGCAAACCCGAAAAAATATATTCGGCGCATCTCTACATAAATTAAGTAATAAATAATTGTGGAAATGATAAATCATGACGCGAATACATTTTCTATAGTTAATTATATTTCTATTATATATTTCTATTAGTAATTTTTCTGTTGCGAGGCGATTCTACTACTCATATACCTAAAACACCATTTGCTCATTTGCTACATTATTAACACAAATTAAAAAATATTAAATGCCTTACAACCCGTACCAACAGTTTATGCACCGTATAAACTGAGCCATACCCAACAGCTGATACGTAATTCAATTTAGTGTGTGACAGTGTTTTCTATTTTGTCAATTTCGATGTTGGTCTAACAATACAATCACCCGCTAGAAGGGAGTTTATTATAGAATTTAATTAAAAATGCAAAGTTACAGTTAACTGATTACAAAAACATCCAATAAAATATAGATACAAATCAATTTCAAATCTCTCAACCAATAACTACACAACACAGCTGTTCTTAGCAGCACAAATAGGCAACACCATTTCTAAAAATATGCTTAATTAACTGAACAAATATTAACAGTGTCGCTTTTTTTAAACTTACTAAACTTATATTGCAATAATGCCCTTACCAAATTAACCAACCAAATAGGACTTTAATAATGTAACATAATTAACCTTAAATGTTTTTTTTTACGATTTCATAGTAAGTGTTAAGTAAGAGTATTAATACCTAGTCCACATACTGCTTACACTGAAAACGAAATTAGAGTTAATTTAAACATAAAGCCTTTATTGATTTTTATTGATTTCTTTAACATTATCTTCGGTAGAGTAGTCTCTTTCTCTCACTCTCTTCCACTTAAGGATCTCCCAATAATACGATAACTTAAGCGCTGGCAACACCACGAAGATAAATTCGTTTCGCTTCGCTCATGTCGCTCAGCGTCTTTACATATTTTACGCCAGTATCGAAGTGATGCGAACTTTCGAGCTTTATAGTTGGGCAACGAACGATCGCTTCGCTTTTAGTTTGGCCTGTACTTTAAAGCTCCTACTGCTACACTTTAGCAGTCCAGCCAGTACATATGCGGTAGACAGCCTTACCTTAAGTCTCTGCTTAGTAAACTGCTAAAGTGTTAAGATAGATATTGATAGATTGGAGTTAATATATTGTTTTCTGTTTGTTGCAGGAAGAGACCGAGACGTACTTTTTAGGAATATTTTGTGTAGAAGCCTCGTTAAAAATCTTAGCCTTAGGTTTTGTTTTACACAGGGGATCGTATCTTAGGAACATTTGGAACATCATGGATTTTTTCGTTGTAGTAACTGGGTGAGTATACATTATTATTATTAGTGTTTTTATTAGATTTCATAGATTTGTTAAGAATGTTTCATTACTAAGATTGTGTAATGAACAATTTATAAGAACAATTTAATCTTTAATACCATTTGTGATGACATTAATATTGTTCTTTACATATTCAAACAAAAATGCACATGTATGAATGAATCTTTGAATATGTTGGCATATTTTTGCAAGTTTCTATACAAAAATACCTCTTTTCTAAAGCTAAATTAGTTTATCTGCTTACCTTTAGTTTATTATTTGGAGAATCGCTTTGTTTCAATGTGATTAAAAATATCAATTTGTCAAGATATTGAAAGACTCCCAGACTCATACAATCCATCATTCGAAACACCAATCAGGCCAATAATTGGTTTAAATTGTCAGTCAAAAATTCGGCAAAAATTAGTCAGGTGCCACATAGTGTGTTTACCTTATTGAACGAATAATGACGAAAACTAGGTCGATGACGATATTCGCCGAATACAACGTGGACGTTGACCTGCGGATGCTGCGCTCGTTCAGAGTGCTTCGCCCGCTCAAGCTCGTCTCGCGGATACCAAGTAATTCACAGTAATTGGCGAACCGTTCACATAATACCTACCTTATTTGTATAGAACGTTCTCGCTAGATATTTTCGAATTTCGAAACTTTTTCCAACGTAGATACGTCGCTAGTGTTTTTTGAAAATAGAACTTTTCAATTCTTAGTACAAACGTAGCGTCGAACTCTCGGCACACTTTATGAGACGTTTCGTTACAGCTTAGAAAATGTGTGATACTTATTTTATTGATTAATGGAAAATGTTTAAATGTTATTTGGATATCAGCTACGTGTTGCATAATAGTAACGATTTGCTATAATTGTGTATTGCGTAGGTAAAACATAAAAGTTTACTATGTAAGAAATTAGATAAAGAAATGATACTAGGTGTGAATAAATATGGTGTATTTAGATTAAAATGCGTAATAAACGTGTGATTAGTTTATAATAATCTGACTAATTAGATACACGATATTTAGATGGTAGAAATTAAGCTAGACGATTCATTTTAAAATATTTTCATAACTAATAATCTAGGTCTGTGCTTTTGCAGTACCTACCTAATTGTCATAAAGAGCGTCAGTGAAGTACTGGCATGATTTTAAAAAAGAATTTTGTCAAAACCATTTGTCCAAAAGCACAGACTTACGTAGAGGTTTTATTACTAAGCTAGTTGCTAGTTTAAGCTATAGTACCGAGTGATATGTGTTTGGCAGTATCATCACGCAGCTGCCGGTCGCGCCCGACGTCGACTTCAGGACCTTGCGTGCCATTAGGGTGCTGAGGCCCCTTAAATTAGTATCGGGCGTTCCTAGTGAGTTTTAGAACATTACTAGCCACACGTAGCGACATTAGCATTGGCTGTTGCTTAACTTCGACAGTGACTTGTAAAACGTTTCATAAAAAATTTTTTTTTTTTACTTAGCTTGATATCAAACTCTTTCGAAAAAAGTTCGACAAGTTTGATAAGCTGGCTGGAAAGTAATGCCATTTGTTAAGTAGAAAAAAGCCCGCGTCTTTTGTTTTGAAACGAAGTTATGCAACAGCACTTCCCATTATTCTTGTGCACGTTTTCTAAACGTTTTCATTTGTTTTACCATTTGTATCATCTCAGACATAGAGATTAAACTTTCTTTCGTCTTATCTAGTATTTGTATCGCTAGTTTAAATAGTTACCTTTTGCCAATTTACTATACCTTTACCCAATCATCTTTGTACATTGAAGTTAATTACCAAAAATTTATAACCCTTGCCAATTTAGCTTCTGTAAAAGCAGATTTTCTACCAAATTGTAACTCAAAGTGAAACTAATCTCAACTATTGCTTTCAATCTGTTCCGTAAAGTCCTATTTTTTCATTTTCATTCAAGCAATCGAACATTTTAATTTAAGCTTTGTTGCAATAATACTAAAGTTATGTTTCCCGTATAGGTCTGCAAGTGGTCTTGAAGTCCATCATCAAGGCTATGGCCCCGTTGCTGCAGATCGGGCTGTTGGTGCTTTTCGCTATAGTCATCTTCGCCATTATAGGCCTCGAGTTCTACTCTGGGGCGCTCCATAAGACTTGTTATACTTTAGAAGATATTAGTAAGTACTATTTGCAGTATTCTTCATACTAGTTTATCAGAAAGCTACATGATCTTACGTTTTTGTCGTCAACATTTAAAAACTTGAAGATACATTTTTTACTACAGTCGTAATACATAACTGGCGATGTAAGAGACGTAGACTTGCAACCACACTTGTACAAGAAAATCTAACAATCTTCACTTACGCATTGTGTGCTGAGACTTGATTCATTTTTCCTCACAACACTAAAAATAATAATAAAAATGTTAAGTGTCGTTCGAGCACATAAATGATAGGTAAAATTGAAATATAAAAGCAAAACCCAATTTACAAATAATTGTATGTCATGTCAGCGGACGCACATGGCAAATTGTCTACGCCAAATTACGTCAAATTTTTAACCAATTACTCCTGGAAGCGCGTGTGTCTGTGCGTGTACGTTATATCAACAGTTTTTCTATGAAAATGACTAAAAGCTGGAAATAAACGCATCGTTTTAAAATAGAAATGTGAACATGCTCATCTAATCCCGCTTCACATTTTGATACAGTTTTTACATTCGACGCTTTCTATTGTTTTTGCGGAGTTAAATCGAAATTTTCAGACATGTTTTTAACTATACAAAACAACAAATATGCACAATTTTGCTACAGATTTTTATTTGTAAATTCATATTTGATGATTCTGATTTGATAATAAATCTGAAGTTAGCGTTTTTACTTTTGACCTATAACTAGTATTCTAAAACGAAAAGTTAAATCAAAAGCAAACAAAATGCATCCAATTATTTGACCCTGGTTGTTGATTATACTGGAGGTTCAAATGAAATTGAAGTGAAGGCATACAGGGTTAGATAGCACAAACATCGCATTGTTCAGTTTACTGTGGAAGACTACATTAAAAACATCAAAGAGGATTAATGTCCTACATACCACGAACAACCCAACCTAGTACTCCAACTGCAAGCAGCTTTAAACATACTCACAAAAGATCGACCCAGTTTCATTAATTAACTAATTAATTTCAGCGCGCAACTTTGTCGAATGCATGCAAGAGCATTTCGAATCGGAAAGTTTTCCGTATATATTTTCCAGTTACTTGCACCACATCGATTTTCACTTCACTTTACTATTCCCTAGAGTACAACATAAACACTGATTACGAATATGAGAAATTAAAGTAAACATTGCCATTTCATCGCAACTTATTTCTAAGTAAACTCATCCAAAACCACACTGCTTCATGCTTAATGTTGATTGATTTTATAAGATCACTAGTTAATTTTAGACACATGGTCTCAAACTTATTACCAAATGATATCATCATAATATTGACTATTGTTGATTGACTACTGTAAGCAAAAAATTAGGTACAAGTATGTATTTACATAACTGTACTTTCTTCAATACTTAAAGGTGTGCTACGTAATGCTAGTTTAACTAATTCCAAAATCCATTGTTCTAACTTCAGAACAACACTACCTGAGAATTTGCAAACAGTATTTAATACAAATATTCGGAAGTCATATGACACTTGTTACATATATTTTTAAGATTAAGGTTATTACCAATATCTTAAGCTGTAAAATAATGCATTTCGTCTTTGAACAGGTGAAATAATGAATGATGGCGACAGTCCAACGCCTTGTAATGCGGACAACGTAACGCTGGCGCCGTACGGGGCCCACGTGTGTGAATATGACAAGAGCACATGCCTCGAGAAGTGGGAAGGGCCGAACAAGGGCATCACGTCCTTCGACAACATCGGCTTCGCCATGCTCACCGTCTTCCAGTGCATCACCATGGAGGGCTGGACCGCCATCCTCTATTGGGTGAGAATGACTTTGCTAATAAAACTCATTAGGATTTGTGTAAGAACTGTAGGTCTGAATACCAGAAGTATCGTGCATTACAATTCAAAAATTCTCACACAAAGTTTCAAGATTTTTTATGGAATTGTAATTCAAAATCAAAAAGATGCCTCAAGAGAAGTTATCACGGCATAATGATATACCACACCCATTTTATATTTCTTTGTTTCAGACGAATGACGCGTTAGGTAGTGCGTTCAACTGGGTTTACTTTGTGCCTCTCATAGTATTGGGTTCATTCTTTATGCTCAACTTAGTTCTCGGTGTCCTTAGCGGGTAAGTTCACAAACACTTCACTTTAATTGCAATCATCATTCCATTTAATTTCATAGTAATCGTTGTAGAATTTATTTTAGTTTCTCTTAAACGTAAACATTAATTTCTTTTCATTTGATTAATTGACGAATTCAGTCAACTGAAACCTATTAATACAAGTCCGAATAATAACAAATTTATAGTTTTATGACATTTTGAGTCATAAATTTACAAAATATAAAATATTAAGTGGCAACCTGTTAATAAGAGTGTGTGATATATAATTTTGCTATAAACTGAAGTTTTTAACCTATAGTCAATATTTATGAGTAATAATAACACTTGCTTTACACTTGGACAAAACCAGAGAATTCTCTAATGAGAGGGGGCGCGTTGAGAGACGAGCTCAGTTCCAGAAGGAAAGAGCTCGCCAGATGTTCAACCAAGATTTCAACGCGTATCTAAACTGGATCACAGAAGCAGGTCTGAGTTCGGACCGTGTGACGCAGCTTGATATATTTCTTATTACCACCAGTAAACTTAGACTTACGACCTGCTTGAACTAACAAAAGTATTGCCAAATCTGTATCAACGTTTAGTTTGGTCTCATTTCTTATTTGTTAACAATTTATTTGTGAATTTTCATCTCATATGTACTTTATGCTAAATTTAAGCTTTTCCCTGTTTTACCAATAAATAAATACAAATCTTTTAAGTAAAGACAGTTCTGTGGAAAGGACAAATCTATGTCAGCAACAAAATTTGCAAAAAATTGCGCTTCTGAATTAATAGACTCTTTTTAAAACTCCGAACCCAATTAATAAGTACAGAAAGTTATGTGTATGTTTGCTATACAGGGTTACATCGCAAAGGGGTGCCAAAATAAAAACAATAAGATCTAAGGAACCATATAAAGAGAGGCGTAGGTACGGCGCGCCAACAAGGACCTTACGCAGTGCACATACGGTGGAATTATTTCATGAATGAGTTAAATTATCCATGCGTACGATTTTTAACAGCGGATAGGAATACGTTAATGTGAAAAAAAAGTTTTTGTTCTTTGCATAGTTCGATTAAGTTACTGATTCTAAGCCACTCATAAAGATTTGGCACCCCTTTGCAATGTAACCCTGTATAATACTAGTTTTGATTCATATTTTATTGAACGAGTTTGACAATTTGCATTCTCTGTTCTTTCCGCAAGGCGTAATGTCTGTACTGACTAATAGATTATCTACTTTTAACGATATAGCTGACAATCCAAATGTAGCTTCATCTAGAGGGTAATATTTTGTAACAAGTATTATTGCTAGATGTCTCAATAATCAAGCCCCATCGATTGTATCTGTAAGTACTGCTAGATCACGTTTCACACTTAATGCTATATTTACAGTGAATTTGCTAAAGAAAGAGAGAAAGTAGAAAATAGACAAGAATTTCTTAAGCTAAGAAGACAGCAGCAGCTAGAGAGAGAACTCAACGGTTACGTTGAGTGGATATGTAAAGCCGGTAAGTTATTGCAATATTTTTTAAACAAGGAAATGATAATAATGTGACGCAGAACTAATAAATAATTACTTCTTACAGAGGAAGTAATATTAGCAGAAGAAAGAACAACAGAAGAAGAAAAAATGCACATTATAGAAGGTAATCATTAATTTTTTTATTTTTTATTTAGGACTGAGATAGCGTTTGACTTCAATCTCACCTGGTAAGTAATGATGATGAAGTCACTACTCAGTAAATTCTACTAGTACAACGAAACACCTAAACGAATTACCTATTATATTTATACACAAGATAAAAAAGTCTGGCATAAATAGACTTGTCATTTTTAACTTACATATTTAAATTCTATTAAGTTGAGTCGGTGTTTTTAGTTCACAAAGATTAGGACTAACAATTTTCCAAGTAAGATATTTGCATGATATTTATAAATATTTTGTTACAACAGCTCGAAGAAGAGCAGCAGCTAAGAAAAAGTTAAAAAATTTAGGAAAAAGTAAAAGCACAGACACAGAAGAAGAAGAACAAGATGAAGACTGCGGGGATGACGGTTAGTACATTGAGCCACTTATTACTTTTATGATTTCCTTACCCTATCGTGTTGTGTGTTACTATTTTAAGATTAATCTCTTTATTTTCATTAACCTATTGTGTTATTTCGAATTTATTTTAGATAATAGCGATATTTATTACCAAAGCATGAGTTTCATTAGAAGCATGCTATTTTTTTGATTCCCAAATACTTAAAGAGTTTGTTATTTTGAACAAATACTTTTTTTTATCTTGTCCAAAGAATTTCTGATGTAAAAATAGTTACATGATAAAGTGTCTAACTTTTTGCAATATTTTCTGTTTGTTTATTACTTGATATCGATATTCGTATAAATCTATTGAATGTTGCATGATAAATGTTGTGTTCTCTTGTAAACCTATACACTCGTTTTCATCCACTTCCATTAAGTATTCGTACTCTATTTGTGTGTTGGTTGTTTTCAGTTCCAAAGAAAAAGCAAGGTATGGGATCAAGCGTGATGCTGGTAGAATATTCCTTTTCATCTTCTATGTAGTTGAGAAATAGTATAGTCTTAGATTTAGGCATAGTTACTCCTCTTTCTGTCCCAAAACTGAAACGTCCGTACGTTTATATTTACGTACATAAACACAAAAATTCGTCACATTTTTATGGATATCCCATACCCTAAAAAGGAACGATAATGATTAAAAGGAATGTATTTTTAACCATATACCTACAAATTCTACACCTTGACATTTAAACGTTCGGGCGTCACTAAACTATCTTCTTAAATCCTTGCTATTCTTTCTGCTGTATCACCTTCCCCAGCGTAAAATGAAATCAAATCGCTTTAAAACCTACATCAAGGTTACCTTAAAGCGTGACTTAAAAACTAGGGATAACAGGACAACTGTCCCAGGAGAGGGTCGTTAGAGATTTATACGGTGCTAGTGTCGGGTAGCAACCTCGATCGAATTTCGACACCGCTGTAAAATCCTGTCCAATTACGCGTTCGAACATGAACGTCTAACATCCAGCTTATTTCGTCCCGAAAAGCATTTACCCTAAAAGAGTGTTGATCAGTAAGCTATGTGTGCGTAAATGCTAGTAACTTTAGCTGAATGTTCCCTTTAGCTATACATGCCGTCGATCTTACAGTCTCAATGAGAGTTGTTGGATTTACGGCATTTAGTTTCTTGAGAAAATGTTTTCCTAATAAAAGGTTGGTTACAACAGGTTTCCTGAAAAGCAAGTCGAGAACCGTGGGCAAGTGCGCGGACTTTTGGCGCGCCGAGAAAAGGTTCCGGTTTTGGATCCGACATACAGTAAAAACCCAATGGTTTTATTGGTTCGTCATCGTCTTGGTGTTCTTCAACACGATATGTGTCGCTGTGGAGCACTATAAACAGCCCAAGTGGCTAACATCGTTTTTATGTAAGTAAATTGAACTATTGGTAAAATTTAATAATCATATTCAGTATCATTGTCGCGACTGTCAATAAAGTGTAATCAGTTAAAATATTAAGGTAATTCTAATCATAAGCACATTACACGTTGAAAATTATATAGCTCAGTTGAGCTACGTTACAAATACTTACGCCGTATTTATAGGCATGCCACCGATGCCTCCCACTGTATTTTTGATCATAGATAAGTATCGAATGCCTCTTCTAAAAATACTATACCATAAATACATATACATACTCATCTATTCAAAGCTATATAGGTAGGTAATCCAGAAAACTGCAAACCATATTTTTAACTGCCGATTGGAAGTGAGGGTTGTGAGTGCATATTGCTGCTCTTTCAATATTCAACTTTATTGTTTTTTTACAATAAGATAATATGCTATGCGAAGTCACTTGACTCCCAGTGGCTTATAATTTCATTACGTACCGCGAGCGCTGATTGACTATGTAGCTGAATGTAACAGCCCTTCGGATTTTAAAGGCACTGGCCGCGTACGATTGAAGTTAGAACGAGCACTAATCGACTCCTTTGTTCACAACAGAGGTGCATTGTACTCTACTGCGTGTAGCCATCAAAGTGTAAATGATAAATGCAGACTGACTTTACGCCTCACTGTCACATTTAGCGCTCCGGGTGAGCCTGCTCACTATCGGCGAGTGATAATGTAATTGGTATAAATGCAGCTTTAAAAATTGATAAAACATTACCTTTATTTGTTTCAGATTACGCCGAATTTGTGTTCTTGGGTTTGTTCATGATGGAGATGTGGGTGAAGATGTACGCACTGGGTCCGCGGATATACTTCGAGTCCTCGTTCAACCGGTTCGATTGCGTGGTCATCTCGGGCTCCATCTTCGAAGTGGTCTGGTCAGAGGTCAAGGGAGGTTCCTTTGGCCTCTCTGTCCTAAGAGCTTTAAGACTGTTGAGAATATTTAAGGTAATAATTATAACTGATTCTTGGTTATTATAAATGTTTCTTGTTGTTTCTATAGGTACGTGAATAGTTTTCTAAAATTCCATCTACAGAAAAAGTTTTGACGTTTTGATTGCCTTTACAATATAAAACTCCATACAGTAATAAAAATAAATTAGATAAATAAGAAAAATAATGTATTACTAAACTAACCTTGCTCTTATCATTACAGGTCACAAAATACTGGTCATCGCTCCGAAACCTAGTGATATCTCTCCTGAACTCGATGAGATCCATCATCTCTCTGCTGTTCCTTCTCTTCCTGTTCATCCTGATATTCGCCTTGCTCGGCATGCAGCTTTTCGGGGGGCAATTTAACTTCGAAGACGGCACTCCGCCAACAAACTTCAACACCTTTCCCATCGCGTTGCTTACTGTCTTCCAGGTAATGTAGATCTTTTAGACCTTTGGTTTAATAATGAGTATGTAAGTTTTAATTATTTAAAATAAACTAATTATCAGCTAATGATATTTAAAAAATATTCTTTTCATAATAAAATTGGAATCTATTCTGACAGATGAAGCAAATGTTTTTTGAAATGCGATTTCGATGTTGATCTTGTAATAAAAGTTTATTAGTATCAGCAGCTGCTGATAACGTTATTTCGAGAAGTAAAGTTTGCACGTTTTCATTTCATCTATAATTATTTCTAATAATTGTAGATGAAATTGTAATTGTAGATTGTAATTAAAAATGTACAAATGTTTATATTTCAGATCCTGACAGGAGAAGATTGGAACGAAGTGATGTATGACGGCATTAAGTCTCAGGGCGGCATACAGAGGGGCATGATCTACTCTCTGTACTTCGTCATCCTGGTGCTGTTCGGCAACTACACTCTGCTGAACGTGTTCCTTGCCATCGCTGTCGACAACTTGGCTAACGCCCAAGTAAGTCCCACTACGATGTCACTTGGTTTTGCTCTTGATGATTATTTTAATGTGTCATAGATATTTAAAGGATCATCAACTGCAGAATCAACTAAGTGTACAAGCGATGAAAGTGCAAGACGATGTTGTGTGTCAACGTCAACGCTCACCTGTAAATTTGACGCCGCTTCTCGTGTAAATGTTGCATTTCTGTCTTTCCAGGAATTGACAGCGGCAGAGGAGGAGCAAGTTGAGGAAGACAAGGAGAAGCAACAACAAGTAAGTCTGCTTCAAGTCGTCCGCCACGCTGTACATTAGAATGTTAAATTCATTCTCTGATGCTTTGAACTTTAGTTGATAGAATCACGATATCAATACCATAGCATGTTCAACCACTCTTCCACGAGCATTTACTATCGAGCGGTTGTTGTATGGAAGATTGGAACTATTTAGGTATCTCGAAATTTCTATTTCATACGACAACCTCTGTTTCGGCTAATTAGGAATTGGAGAAAGAGATGGGTGCGTTACATGCGGTGGATGGGACTCCACCTCGAGTAGACTTAAGTCCCTCTTCGCCGGCGAGTAGGAAGGTAACGCCTTATGGCCGTGATGCTAAGCTCGCTTCATCGTATGCATTCATGTCAGCCGATTAAAATATTGTTGATGTTTTTTTTTTTTCATTGAATCCAGGTCATCTATTTCATTTTTCCTCTCCTTCTCATTGCACGTTTCTTGCACGTCATATTTTCGTTTGATAATGATCTTTTTTATTCTACTATTGAACTTTATTCTAAATCATCATGCTTGCGAAAATCAACAATATTTTAATTGTGGCAGTATCATGACGGCTCAGTGTCGCTTTTGTGGGCAGAATGTTACAATAGGTGTTATTTTACAAATTTTTCAACATTTATCTCTGCATTGCTGGCTAAATGTGATCGATAGAACAATCTCAATTATGTATAATTAATTTCTATGAATAAAAAAATCGCTAGGAAAAGTCATTCATAAGAATTTCTTATTTGTTTATTTATTTTTCTTTGGCTTCAAAAGGAATGACATCATGAAAATACTTCAAACATCATCAGTTTTATCTATTTACGCATGTTTTTACTAACGCAAAGTAGTTAGCTTATATTTGACAAGCCAGGTAATTGGTGTGGTTTTTAATTTACAAAATACCTATGCCAAGTTTATTTCTTAGACAAAATATGAGACAGTAAATATTATAGTTTTAATGAAGTTAAAGCCATCTTAAATAGAAGTATTTTGGTCATTGCTATATGTTAGCAAAAATTAGATACTGATAGTTAAACTTTTTATATAAATCCGCTACTTACTAGTATTAGATGAAAAATTAAAATAGCGCTAAAAAAAACTATTGCTAGTATTTAATGAAAGTATTTAAACGCTATTTCAAAGATTAAAGTAAGATCAATAGAAATCTGCATTTAAGTATCACACCTCATAATATTGTAAGCGTTCATGAAATATTCCAGAAAAAGAAAGAAGAGGCCAAAAAAGAAGATGAAGACGAGATACCAGATGGACCAAAACCAATGCTGCCATATTCGTCCATGTTTATTTTGTCACCTACTAATCCGTGAGTTTTAAACATGTTCATTAGATTTCCTTAGTCGGCCAGTCCTGACCTTGCATTAACTGTTATTTGTAACTAAAATGATAATTGTGTTTTGTTACAGAATTAGGCGAGGCGCACACTGGGTTGTAAATTTAAGATATTTTGATTTTTTTATTATGATAGTTATATGTTTGAGTTCTGCAGCTTTAGCAGCTGAAGATCCAGTATTTGAAGGGAGTGAGCGGTAAGCACTACTTTATTTCGCTTAACCAACATAGCTATACCTTTAATATTTTAACAGATTTTATCATTTTGCCATTGTATCTTCATCAACAGGAACAAAGTGCTAAACTGGTTCGACTACGCGTTCACGGGCGTCTTTACGGTGGAGATGCTGCTAAAGATCGTCGACCTGGGTATACTGTTCCACCCTGGCGCGTATCTGCGCGACTTGTGGAACATTATGGACGCCACGGTCGTCATCTGTGCCCTTGTCAGCTTCGGTTTCGAGATCGGGTGAGCTTGCTTAATTAGAATATATTTTATTATGTTCTATAATTATTGTCATATTATCAGGATGAGCAATCTTAGCCTGGGCACATAATGTTCAAAACTCATAAACAAGAACCGTTAAGATCTTCGTTTTATATTAACTACATGATGTGTTTTCCTGTCGTAACAACAAATAACTTCGATTTTAACATTTTGTTTCAGAGGTGTCAAAAAAGGGGCAGGGCAGAATTTGTCCACGATAAAATCGTTAAGAGTGTTAAGAGTGCTCAGACCATTGAAAACTATAAAACGTGTTCCAAAGTTAAAAGCAGTGTTTGACTGTGTTGTGAACTCTTTGAAAAATGTCATCAACATTCTCATTGTGTACATATTGTTTCAATTCATATTCGCTGTAATTGCAGTTCAACTTTTTAATGGTAAATTTTTTCACTGCAACGATATCAGTAAGAATACATTTGAAGACTGCCAGTGAGTATTAGCATATTTATTATGATTCTTTAACTGTTTCTATAAACTTCTCACGTCTAGTTGACTATTTAATTAACTTTCTTTCTTCATAACCATTTTGATAAATTCTGACGATTATACTTTCACATAAGAAAATTATTCAAAAAATAATTTAATGATTCTCTTCATAATGGCTATCCACAAAAGTGGTATTCCTATCTAGTAATGCTAGAGAATTATATACCAGTTTAAAAGTGTTTAATTCCTCTAATATCTTTTGGTTTTCATTTTCCTTTTATTACCTCTTTTCTCACTTCTATATCACACCAAACTAATCCTGATCTCTACTTGCAGAGGGTCGTATTTCTTGTACGATCAGAACAGCCTGCTGCCGCGCGTTAACACGCGCCAGTGGATGACACAGAGCTTCCACTATGACAATGTCGCGTCCGCGATGCTCACCCTTTTCGCGGTGCAGACGGGCGAAGGATGGCCACAGTAAGTAGCATATCTCCCCATCATATCAAACAAGACAATCGAAAATATAATGTCAATAGGTATAAATGCCCATTTCTCTGAAGTCTTCTGTTCTTAGTCACCCACCAGTATCTCATAAGTCACGAGCACGAGTCAGTGTGTTAAACACCAATTCCTTACTTCGAGACCGTCTGGTGCATATTTATTTATATGTGTTTAACTATAGTGTCTATTCCGTTCGCCAGTACTCAAAAGACAGATCTTTTCTTTTAAGTTGTACATCGTTAGTTATTCATCCACTTGATAACTACAAAAAATACAAAATAATTTATTTCTGTAACTTACAATATAATAACTTACAGGATTTGGATACTCTTTCTAAGCAAGTTTTTGCTTGTATTAGGAGATGCCGCTCTTTTATAACACATTTCATGTTTAATTATTGTAAAGTTAAAGATTTTAACTTTACAATAATTTTACTTTAAAGAGAACTTGATTGTCAATGTATTTTTTTCTAATTGGAGTTTTTTTTCTAATTATTAGAGCAATGGCCGAAATTTACAGTATTGTAGTAGGGCAACCGTAGAAAGAACTTAATGTGAATGGTGCAAAACAAAAAGTGGATCATGAAGGAGGAAAATATTTGAAATTCCAGACTCGTTTTCATTATTGTTCTCTAATAGAAAACTCTATTGTTCTCTAATGGGAAACTCTTTATTATGTTTTGCTTGTGTTAATTTTAGACAAATAACCGAATAGCAAATAAGTCCGGGAGCTACACCACGACTGTTTAAATGAATTAACACCAAAGCACAAACATATAAACTTGTTTAGTATACTCGTAGGTACTCAATCTTAAAACTTTTTTTTCAGGGTTTTGCAAAATTCTATGGCTGCCACGTACGAAGACCGGGGACCCATACAAAATTTTCGAATAGAAATGTCCATATTTTATATCGTTTACTTTGTGGTGTTTCCATTCTTCTTTGTTAACATATTCGTAGCTCTGATAATTATCACATTTCAAGAGCAGGGAGAAGCTGAGTTGCAAGACGGTGAAATTGATAAGAATCAGGTGAGTGTTGAAGAATTAACTAAATTGACTTAGCTGTCAAAATAACTAGGAGCCAACTGCTAATGTTTGTCCACAGAAATCATGTATAGACTTCACGATAGAAGCCCGACCTCTCGAGAGGTATATGCCAAGTAAAAGAGCAAGTTTTAAGTACAAAGTGTGGAGAATAGTCGTCTCTACGCCTTTCGAGTACTTCATCATGACTCTCATCGTACTCAACACATTGTTGCTCATGATGAAGGTATGTATTTGAATATCTATGTGTTAGAATAATTTGATCTCTAAGATTTATAGTTTATTTCGTTAGGTTATTAAAACCATTGATGACACTTCTTTCAAAGTAACAGAGAACATACATACAAAGCAAATGGAGCACCATAAATGTGGAGAGTAGAAGGTCACAATTTGAGGTAGTTGCTGAGAGAGTTAGCCTAATTCACAGAAACACAAAGAACGACCTAGATTAGTGGACGGGTCTCCGACACGAAAGCTTGCACTGATCCTCACTAGAGAGTGCCTACGTGCGAAATATTTGGTCCAAAGCGTTAAAGTATCTCTCTCGATCTTGGCAAATATAAGTACAAAGTAGGGATGTTTTTTTGTCGTATGTGTATTCAATGTGTAAGCACTTAGTCCTATCCTAAGTACTTAGTTTTATAACATATGTATTGTAAATGTTAGCCTACATGAGGTCATTGACAACAACAACATTGGCAACAATTAGTACTGCCTTTGCAAACAACAATACACAATACACACTAACACATACACAGGTAAACACAGAGTAACATATTCGGCGTTAAACAATGCATTTGAATGCGCCGTACATAACTGAGCCTATCCCGTCAAGTGTACCGCCGAAATATTTATTTAATCCTGTGTTTTGTTGAATAATCCTTTCGTGAGTCCTTGCTTGCTGTTTATTCATTACATGTGATTGTGTATCAGTGTTTACTGCACGGTATACCTATCCTTCCTACACATTTACGGCACAAGAAACACCAAAATTTTACTCGGTTATTCGTGCTTGAGAATGCACTACATCTCCGAGACCAGTTAGGTTGTTGTAGCATGGGCCATCTATGTTGTTCGTGTTGCATGACCTTATTTAAGATCTAATCCTAACTGTCTTTATGTGAACAATCTGCATGCTTGGTGGAATGGCCTACTGCCAGGCGTGTCTATTGGTGGCTAATAGCTGCTTTGTGTTTTATTGAAGTTCCGAAATTGTTAAACCTAGTAATTTCAAACCTTAAATAATGTACTAAATTGTTATTCTTAAAGTCGTATTTAATAAATAGCCCATACTTTCTTATATCTTTTAATACTGGGAAAATTATTACTATTCTCTCTAATATTGGCAAAAGATCTTCATTTCACTGTGTCCTTGTCTTTTTTTTATTATTTTTCCCTTCTGAACGGTTTAGCACTTATCCCTTTACCGAGTCCAATATCACTATCCTTTTCTTATATTGCTCCTTTAAATCGTTAGAGCTAAAGCGAATCCAAAATATTTGCACTGAACTGATCTACGAACCCACATCATTTCTATACAAATCCATTCTTTACATCACAACAATACTTTCTTATTTTCCGATACCTATGTATGAAATAACAAATATGTATTTTCATTGCCATGGGTTTATCCAATACGCCCGGCACATCATCTCAAAATGGCAGTACTATAATCAAAATGACGTCTACGCGGATGTCCTCAAGTATTCGAATATGGGGTTTACTGGAATGTTTTCTGTGGAAACGGTGTTGAAAATCATCGCTTACGGTGTCAAAGTAAGTACACAAACACAGTTTGGACTGACACTACAACTGTTCATCAGAGAATACCAAATGTGTAATACTAGGTACAAATGTACTCTTTCTGTTACTAACATGGTTATTTTGTCTATTTACATGACTGTATGGGAATATTTCAGTCGAGTAAATATCATCCCTTCCCAAGTATCCGATACTGATTTCTCTCTAATACTGTTGGTGATAATATTAATTTATTTGCGAATAATTGTTAAGCATGGCTTTTTTTCTCCTGCTGCATGTAGCACCTGTATATTTCACGCCTAAGATGAATAATCTACTTCCTTTCTCATTGCACTATGTTTGAAGACAGCCTCCAAAGTGACCTAAAGAGCGAGATTTAAGGTAAGTAATCGATAAGCTACAGCTTACTTTTGTGAAAGGTAAGTGGAAATACTTCTTGACCAATATAAAATTGGATGGTAAACGATGATTGTGATCCAATTGCATGTTTGTGAATCTGATGCATGCAGCACGTGCACTTAATGCCACTGAACGAATATACATGATCACACAAATGTTATCTGGGCTCATAACGGAGACAATAAACAAGACACACACACAGGCCGCTACACTCATCGTTACATGATAATAAATATAAATAAATAATCTGTGTGTATACATATTAGAAATTATAAGGATCTATTTTTTTCTAGTTTAAACAAAGCTAAATGCTAGAGTAGAGTTTGTTCAAGTAGCATTTTTAACGTTAGTATTATCCTTAGTTCACATTTACGAGTAAAGGGTGACATTAATCTGGCATTTAGTTTTCATAAAATTGATAATATTTTACATTAAGGCTAAACAATATTGGTATTGGTTTTGTGGTAGTTTCACGAGGCTCCACCAGAACTCATGGACCCGTTAATATTCATGAACCTCGTCTTTACGTTCTTCTTCTTTCTCGAGACCGTATTGAAGCTGATTGCCTTCGGATGTACGGTAAGGATGAACACATTAAATATTTTGTATTTATCGATAAATTAATTTATGAGTTATTTTTAGAAAATACGGTTTGTCACTTCAGTGATGATCTCGTACTGCCTCATTCATTTATTTGTATGTGCGGTCGATGCAAACCTTCATTCACTCAAAATTTTATGAAAAATTCGAAACTATTGAAGATATTATGAAAATAATTATTTTATCATTCACACGTAATATATTCTCATGCAAAATTTTCGTATTGAGGGATTGTAATGTTTGCTTTCAGTACATACGATACACTTTCATTTTTTACAAATTTTAACTTAGATTTATTAGCTTATAATATTCAATATTGACTTGAATATATTTAACGCTAGAAATCATTTCATAGGAAGTTTATGAAATAACGCTTGTTTTGAATATGAAATAGGTCGATAGTTTTTATAGCATTGAATAGATTCATAAGCAAGATATTTTTTGATATTTACATAGATTTGAATTTTTTGAGAGAAATATCCTAATTCCTATCCTGATTCAATGACTCCTTTACATAATTTAAAGACTAGTATTTAAATAGAAAGTGTACATTTGTATACAAAATTTAATTTGCTAAAATGAAATTAATAAATACTTGAATGCACTTTATCTTTTTCAAAAACTAATTTGTGTGTTATTTCCAGAATTTTTTCAAAGATCCGTGGAATACATTTGATTTCATAACGGTCATTGGAAGTATAATTGACGCCCTCATTATGGAGTTTGGCGTGAGTATTCATGTTTTTTCTTTATAATTAAACTTTTTTGACTCATATTTCTGCGTCCGCACTAAGAACATTAGCGTGTAGGGTTTTTGAACATCAAACACCTAAGTGGTATAGATGTTAGAAGATGTTAAAATTTGGTAATGCGAGCGAGTTAAACTTTGATCGGACTTTTTTTACCTTGGTATTTGTTATTATTAAGACATTTGAAAAATGCGACGAATTGTGCTCTTAAGACTTGTTCAAGTTTGCTTTTTAAAACTCTAACAAATAAATGCTCCTGGTGAGGATGCACCTAATATTTATTTTTCTATGATCTTGCTTTTATGACCCAACTCTTATGCTGGCGATTTTATTTGATTTGACAATATGAACATGGGTATATCCTGATTGCAGACCGACCTTGCTGAAAACTGTGCTGACATATCCTGTCAGCAGGTAACAAATCAAATATTTGATTGCTAGGAAAATTAGAGTTTTGTAACTGGACGACTATCGAATTAGACGAAATGTGTACATATTTGAAATAAGTTTCATAAACGTAGTTTTAGAATTTTAGATCTAGGATTTAATAGAAATTTCGTAGTGATGACAGTTTTATTGTATTCTATGGATATTTGATTTTAGGGTTGATTAGATATTGTGACAAGTTTTTGGTGTTTATTGATCGTCCAGATTAATTGGTAGGTACTATTGCTAGCGATTTAGGTTGTGTGATGTCGAAGAATTCAGTGACCGACGATTGGTCTAGATAGATTTAAAATATAGTAGAACAGTCTGTATTTTACATTTACCTTTCCATTTCGTTTTTTTATTATTATTATTGTATACTGTTTCCTTTTAAATAATACGTATTCATTTTTATTTCATATCCTAGTTTTTGCTAATATTTATATTCTAGAATACAATTTATATTTTAGATATAATGAGGCGTATAATATAGCTAACTTTACAGAGCTTACGTAATTGTGCTAAAAAGTACAATGTACCTGTTTTTCAAAATGTGTGGCTGTGCAAAAAAATTGTAGATTTCACAACATTTTGGTTATTGTTTTATTTTTATTATTTTAGTCTGTCTCGTTGTCGAGAGATGGCTGGACACAAAGCCGTCTTCTATGAGTATGGTTACTTCTACATTAGTCACAAAAAAAGAATAAATAAAAGAGGCTTTCAGCCCGTGCCATACAATTTTGCGACCACGCAGACTAACAATAACATTTAAATAAAACATTTTCCTAATCATAGATGTAGGAATATAAAAATGTGTTATTTTTAGGAAAACACGTTCAACGTCGGTTTCCTTCGCCTGTTCCGAGCCGCGCGACTGATCAAGCTGCTCAGACAGGGGTACACCATTCGGATACTGCTCTGGACATTCGTGCAGAGTTTTAAAGCCTTACCCTACGTGTGCCTTCTCATCGCGATGCTATTCTTCATCTATGCCATCATCGGGATGCAGGTCTGTGCTTTCATTTCTCTCGTTGCGATTCTCACATAGATAAATTCAATTATGGGCTCACGAAATGTGGGGGTTGATCAGGTCAATAGATTTTGTACTTATTCCTTTTAGTTTAGCTAGTTATCTTAGTATTAAATAAACTCTGCTAATAATAATTTAGGTATGACCTCATAAAAAAAAGAATTTTCCTTTTTAGTTGCTAGTTTGTTTTGTATCATGACCAAAATTGTGTTGGTTCATTTAGAATCTTTTTTTAAATTAGGTACTCAAATGCCTTCTATTTATAAATATTTTTTTTTACTATTACTTACATGCTACCACCCTATACAAAAACAAACGTACTTTTTCAATCCCCACGGCGTATTTAATATCGGAAACATTTATCTCAGCTAGGTACTACTTAAAAAACATGGTATAAAGAACCACCAGTGGTCGTAAATGAAGTACCTAGTATAGGCACTGATATGTTTCTAATGGCAGGTTTTCGGCAACATCCAATACGATCCAGACAGTGCCGTCAACAGGCATAACAACTTCCGATCTTTCGTGGGGGCTATCTTGCTACTATTTCGGTGAGAAGTACGCGTAGTTGTACCGACCCTGACTCACAAGTCTGCCACGGCTACGTAGCCACCAGCGAGCAAACGCGAAAAAATAGAACGCATGGCACAATCTGGTCGGATGTTGCATCTTGGTACTCGAATCACACGGTCACAGCAAAAATATGTCTTTATTAACAGTTGTACATGTGAACCATTCATCATCAGATTTAAAATCAACATCACTAAAAGTAACAATTCACAGAATTACAGAAGTAGCCCTAGTCTGACCTTAGAAGTAAAAGTTGTTTTATTGGTTATCTTTTACATTTAAGTTTATATCGTCGGAAATTTTGCTTTTATTTCGTATCTCTAGTTATTTATAGTCACATCATCTCGGTAGAATAGTATATAAATTGCAATGGGGTGAGCTTAGGATGTTTAGGTGACACGTATGAACTGCACATAATGCTGACTTTCTGTGTTGTATCTGCTTGGACACAGGTGTTTGGCAATATAGAGTTATCATCCGAGTCAGATTTGAACAGACACAACAATTTTCAAAGCTTCATTCAAGCACTCATGCTACTGTTCAGGTAAGCATATTATTCTACTTTCAGTTTTGTAAGGATTTTTTTAAATGTAGTATTTATTTTGCCCATCACATGAGTAAAAAAAGGAACCTTCAAGCACAGATTTAGGAACCTTTAAGCATAGTCTGAATAATGCTTTACAAATTAGAATGCTATCACAGCATGCAAATCACAATTTGGTTCCTACACGTAGATATAATATTGATAATGCAATAACGGCAACGTTGTAAATGTTTTACGAAAATCCTAATGAAAACGTTATGGTAATTAGAAAAATATTTTCAATCAAAGTCATTTCAACCACAAGACTCATTTAAAACGGCCTATTCATGCAAGAGCTAATTTGACTACTAAGATTTTTTGGACCAATTGAATGCCATTCGCTGTGAGCCACTGTGTGTTTAGATGCGCGACGGGCGAGTCATGGCCCAACATCATGTTGGCGTGTCTGAAGCCAACCAAGTGCGCCAAAACGCCGGACCCGCAGGGCTCCAAGTCCAACGAGGTCTGCGGAAGCACCCTCGCCTACGCCTACTTCGTCTCCTTCATCTTCTTCTGTTCCTTTCTTGTGAGTATCTTTTGAACTTTTAAATCTACAAAGTCTTCCATGCAAAATGCAAATTTTGCACTGTCCTCAGTTGTTTGTTTTGTTAAGTAGACTTAAACCAGATTACAACATTACTTATAAATTAGGTAAAACATGAGTACCATGAGGTTAAACACCATGTTTTCAGCAAATAATTTTCGTTTCATTCTATTTAACTTCTTCGCAAAGATTTTCTGGAATATATGTGTATTTTTTAATTCTGCAATTTCAGAAATAGAAATAAAACGATTTTTTTAGATTATAGTTGGTTAAATTCAAATGTAATCTCGTGTTACATTTAACATGTTTCAACCGGCATGATACGCAATCGTAGTTTCTTGATGACTAAAACTTTTCAGCCTTTGATCAATGAAAATATTATCATTCTAGATGTTGAACTTGTTTGTTGCCGTCATTATGGATAACTTTGACTATCTAACAAGAGATTCGTCCATTCTCGGCGCGCATCATCTTGATGAATTTGTTAGGATATGGGCAGAATATGACCCAAACGCCACGTAAGTAAACGTTAGAAACAATTAAATATACCAACGTACCTCGGTTATCTGCAATTGTTTACTACTTTTCTCATTTTAGGGGGAAGATTCACTACACAGAAATGTACGATATGTTAAAAAATATGGATCCACCTCTGGGGTTTGGTAATAAATGTCCAAATAGACTAGCGTATAAGAAATTAATTAGAATGAATATGCCGCTAGATGAAGAAGGGAAAGTTAATTTTACAACAACACTATTTGCCTTAATTCGGGAAAACCTGAACATCAAGATGAGATCAGGTAAAATGGCAATATTGGTGGAATGAAACAAAAAACATTATTTTGAAGGCAATGTATTCTATTATCGAATTTTAATTACAGCCGAAGAAATGGACCAAGCAGATCAAGAACTACGAGAAACGATTACTCAAATATGGCCACTCCAAGCGAAGAAGATGTTAGACTTGTTGGTGCCTCGAAACGACGTACTCAATGCAGGAAAACTGACCGTGGGAAAGATCTACGCGGGATTGCTCATTTTAGAGAGCTGGAGATCTACTAGGTTTGGCCAAACCGCACCACAGGGCGTTCCGGTAAGTAATTGTTCTCTATCCCCTGCACTGTATATTTTGTTTTAAATTTCAAGCAAATCTCCTAAGACTCGTTACCTACGTAGATATCAATGAAGCCAGAGTAAATCCGTGTGGCTTTTGCCTAATGTATATACTCGTACGTAAAATACCTGTAATTTTGAGCCAAATGTAACTACTTATTATGTGGGTAGGTAATACTACACGTTTAAAGTAGTGTTTGTTGATGGCCCCTTATAATTTACCCCCACACTAGATACTATTTGAAACATCATAGTTAGTTAATAGAGTTGGTTGTGTTGTCTATCTGTGGATGTATTGTTGTGTTCATTGACGATCTATCTAACATTCTAAATTCACACGATTGGTGAACATTTTCGTCAAAATGACAGATTGGCTCAGTGAAATGGATTAACATATTAACAACAATACAGAGTCACTTTAGTCAATTCGACTCTTAACGAGTCGTCTACATTGGTGGTTTACTTTTCAGGCATTCAACGAGAATAGCCCTACGGCCATTCAGCCGGTAGTATTATAATATTTTACGGATCGAAACTTTGACTACTTTTTTCTTGCACTGTTCTAGACATTTTTTGTTTTCTCATAAAATTCTTCTCGCATCGTGTTTGGTAAACGTATACTAAATAAAGAATGATAAATAAATCGCGATGACTGAAAGAATGACATGATGGTCAATTAAAGAAATATTCTTAAATTGATCAAGATAAATCAAGTAGTTTAGCGAATCTAAATAATCAGAGAATTAGTTTTAGTTGATAATGACGCACTTGATGTTATATTAGCTTAGGCAAACTTGTGCGCGTTCTGCACAGTTTTGTCGATCAAGTGACCGTCAGGGCTTCGTAAACCACAAAATAGTGTCCTGTCCTATAGTTGCAAAATAGTTCTTAGGCGAGTGTGTCTGTATTGAGAAGTTGATTGGAAATTTGTCTGTAGTGTTAGAAGTTTGTCCTTACAGTAGATTTGTTTGTCTTCCCAATTGTGCCGTCTGAGTTTCCATTATCGCTCGCTGTCTTTTAGCGATACCTTATTAACACTTTGCATCGAACTTTTCTTTTTGATATTTTACCATTTTTATACTGTTATAGGATTGTGCATGAATTTTCTTGACATGGTTTTCTTCTATGAATAACAGTGATTTTGTTTGTTCTTTGGCTTATCTGGTTGTCTTTCATGTTTAGTTTCGACTAGGTACATTTTGGCTCAATTAAAATACCATTCTAGAAGCCTGTCGATAAAAATACAATCAAAATACTTTGCTTTCTCGCTACGCTCTTTTTTGCATTTCTTTTAATCATTGTAACATAGCATAATGACCTTTGAAAATGAAAGATCATGATTCGCAAATCTGCGCATGCTGGAGAACATAATATAATCCTGTGCCTTCAGAAGTTAACGCACTGCGACGAATATGCTAACGTGATGACCTGCCTCTGGCTTCAGTCTTGCACAAGAATTTTATTATACAGCACTTGTTTTTAAAATTTATAAAATGCTTTGTAATTTACAGCTCCTTTACATTTATCTAAATACATACGGTTCTACCAACATGTACGACGTGAACATAACCGCCACTGACATGCTACGAGTAATTTGTGACAGTATTATTTTCTCAGATAGCCGCATTCATATTCACTATAACAACACAGATACATCCTTGCTTTCTTATTGTGTCCATCTATTGGATTTCTGATACATTACAAACACACACAAACACAGAACTCCAGCATGGACATGATGTGTGGGATGTTTGCGCAAACTCATGTAGGCTTTAGCCGTTAGTTGGTCCGTGTGGGCCTTTGTGTGACATGAGAGTGCGCATCGTGCGGACGTGTGGGTGACCGTGTGCGTGGTGCAGAAGGCGTCGTTGTTTAACTGCCTAATGGACGTGGCGGCTGGATTGGGACCCGGGTCACGCGCCGGCTCGCTCAGCCACGAAGCCCCGGCCGTCGGCGTTCCAGAGGGACACCCAGAAGACCCCCACACGCTTGCGAACCTCGCGCGCCGCAACACCAGAAAGTCGCTCAAGTAAGTATAGACTTTTTAAGCCTCACATTAATGCCAGTTTCAAAAGTGAGCTAAAAAATGGATTAGAAGATAAGATAAAAAACAGATGAATAGTGTACTCTTTTAAACATTCATTTTAATGAGGATAAAGATAGACTATTCCATATCAGCATTTATGAGTTTTTGAAAAAAGTCTTACAGATATAGATTTTTCGGATCTGATAGTAAATACATTTAAAAAGAAGATTAAAAAAAAGTATTAACGGCTAAGAATGTTGTTCATAAACTAGTATTACGTGTTAAATAAAAACAAAATTAATAACAACTTATGGCGAGTGTGATGGCATTCTCGAAGTTTCGTTCTCGCGTTCGCCTGTTCTCCGATCGGTGTCGGTATTTTTGCCCGCTTCAAAGGGTTTCTCGGGCGAGAAAGATAACTATGTCCACACTCTTGCCCGTTCTCAGAGCGACGTGAGACGTGGCGTGGCATGTATGGCACCTTTGGTAGAACAAGGGCACAATTGTGTTCTTGAAATTTTACAGAAGAACCATTTTATGTATTTTTTTGCATTCAGCTATGCTCTTGTTCTGCTAATGTTGCTCTAAAGTAATTCTCCTTTGCATGAAATAAATTTTGCATTTTCATTTGACGATAGTTATTTTAGGTTTTTATCAAGAATTAAAAACGTTTAGTGTTTCACTTCAATTGTGCCCTCTTCTTACCAAAGGAGCAATATGTGTATGCCTATGGGATAATGACCTAGAGTTAAAATTAATCGAACATTTTCAAGCAGAGTGTTTATTAGGATCAAAACATTGGCATTTCAACAACAAATATCCAAACCACAACCGTTATAGCATGCTTAAAGTACCGTGTATTCGCGAGAAATCTCGGCGAACCTTCTCTCGTAAAGAATTCTCGCCATTAGTCTAGAGCCGGCATTACAAGTTAATTTCAACTCTTCCAACACTAGCAATAAAAAGCTTACGCAATATTTCGTTTGCACAATGATTAACGACGTGTTTCTTTTGTTGCAGGAACAACAAAAAGGTGAATACCTTTTGTGATAGGAAACAAATGAGTCGATCCTTAATGTCGTACTCCCCTGTCAGTCAGACGCTACGATACTAGCTATTGTCAAGTGCAGTCGATGTTACCACCAATATCACTAGACATCCGAGCAAAATTCCTTAGATTACAATTTAAGATCAATAGAATGAAATTGGAAACACATTTTAGAGAAATAATACGTGATGTTGAGGGTCCAAATGTTGTTAATGTATGGCTACATGGGTGTTCCCTTAGAAAATGCCACATCGATGCATTTCCATCTGTTATAGATAGTCGATGTTGTACATTTTATGTTCAGAGCTTTGTTTGAGTGTTTTGATATAACACAACATAGGCTACTAATATATTATACGTTGTTAAAATTAGAAATTGGTTTGAAACCATTATAACAGTATTATTATAGGTAACTTTGTGATAAAGGAAGTATTTTAGGGCCTTAGGCTCTTAGTGTTTAATTTGATTGTGCTGTAACATATTAATGGTAAATATTTTAAAGTTTACAGATGGTTGTTGATGTTTAGGTAAACATTTTAAGTAATTTAGGATTTACTTTTATATTTAACTCGTAGAAAAAAATCGTTAGAATTTTATGTGTAGGTACTAATAATTGATATCCCGTGATATAATTAGTGAATGCTATTCTGATTAATTATGTAATATGGGTGGTTTCCTAAACATTCTTCTTTCTTAAATACCTACTTAGACAAAGCACATTCACAATCAGATCAATACATTGACATATCAAACATACCTTCAGTCATAATATCTAACATGACACCAAAACAAAAATTTTACAACAACTAACATAGAACTTGCATGCAGAGGTAAAAATTAATATAGCATGTTTCTACAATGTCTGTTACGTAGATAGCAACGAAGTTTGGGTAAGTAAGACACCCGTTAATGTTACGATATAGCACTGGCACGATTTGTTGCATGAATCGCAATTTAAAGTAGCACTCATTTGTGTGCATGATTTTCCGTCCTCAAAATTTTGTAAATATGGGACAGATTTATACCTATCTTTATCAGTTCTCTAAAATTGAAAGAAAGAAAGGTAGGGCCAATGATGTGAACATTAACACGTTATACTTGTAGGTATTGGAGCTACAAGGATCGCAACATGCGTCCATGGAGTCCTTGGAAGATGGGCGGTTACAAGCTCCTCACACATACCAGAATGGCCACCATGGAAGATCTTCTAGTTTAAGGTAAAATTAACTCACGACCTAACAATCTTGTTTACATTATCATTTGGTTTTGTTATTTCCTTTTTATTTTGTTTTGTAGTGTCATCGAAGAAGAGATTGATCTCAAAGTATTGGTAGTGACAAATGGTATGTTCGCCATGCACGCGTTATTATATCCGTAACCCCTTGAATACTAACTATGTTTCTAACCAACAGTTATCTGTTATTCCGGATCCTATCTTCCTAGTTATAATGTGAAGCCAACTGTTGCATGCCCCTGACATGCATGGCGGTGATGGATATTATTTTGAAAATTGTTTGTTACGTGCTAAATTGTGCAATTTGTTATTCAGACGAACGCCGAGTCCAAGACGACGAGGTCAGTACGGAGGTTACCATCACGATATCGGTTTCTCCGACACCGTCAGCAACGTCGTCGAGATAGTTAAGCATGAACATCAAAGGCACGGGCGAACGCACCGTGCGCCCCACCACTATCACCCACATGGTAGGTGCACCTTTTATTCCATTACTTAGCTGTACTAACCGCTACGAAAAAATATTATAAACATTTTTAACGAAGCAAGCGAGTCAAAAGTGAAATGTAAATCTGACCATACTCTCTTACTAGATCCATAACCTAGATCATCTATGTAAATAGCGGAATCGACAACAATAAAATCATCTAGCGTTCATTTGTTTGTTTTTATCAGATTTACCATTTACTGGCTTAGTGCTAATGCAAACTCAAACATTTAATCGTGTTCCTATACCTTTAAAGTAACATCACGTTTGAATTTATTAAGCTTCCTTACGAGCTATTTGCCTCTAACCATTATTATATTATTTTAGTCCTGTAGTTTTATTCTTACTGTAACATTAACCGGCAACATACCAACAGTTTTATTTAGCTTCAATGAATTCTATACAGTTTTGCAAACATTTTTCTTCTCATGAAGGTACTCTGAAAGTTTTGTGAGAAGATGGGAAGTCTAGCTTACAAGTAGTTGTAGATATTCATGTTTCGTAGATGTAGTTTTAAGATACAGCGAGAGCTAATCAGTTATGCTATAATAATAACTGAGGCTCGTGAATTAGATAAATAGATTGTAAATCCTAGCCATACTAAACATTTTCATAAAGCTAGTTTTGTAATATTATACCTAGTAGCTACTTAGCTATGATTTAAACTGCTCATCCATAAGTAATAATGCTCATATTTGAAATTGTTAGTAATATCATGAATATTTATACCATCAGGCCATACTGTTTTACATTTTAGATGTAAGTGAATAAGATATTGGCATTTGATACCAAATTGCAAACGCCATGGAAATGAAATGCGAATAAATTGGCCACTGTAAAATGTATATTGATCAAATTCATGTTCTACAAAGAAATAAACAAATTTGCCTGCTGCATGCTGAAATTCGGTGCCCTTTTGGATACGGTTCTGCTCTTATTTGCACACATTTAATCGCTTTGTTCATGGGCTCCTCAGAAACAGGGGTGCCGCGCATGCACTTTGACAATCTCACTTAAAATATCATGCAGCATGCAAAAGCTTAATGATTTTATATTTTGATTTTTATATTTTATGCAGTAGACAGCGGTAGCCACTTTAAATCTACTTAATATTGTAATCGAATAATAAGACTTAATTAATGTACCATAATGTTCTATTGGGTTATAGAATTATGTTCAATACAATGTAGTCACTGGACACACTTTCCAAACCGAGTATAATACCCAGTCCCGTTTGCCTCATTCCGTGTCCATACAACCCGTACTAAACCACGTTAACAGACACCCAAAACTTTTAGAGTCACCTTTGTGAGTAGGAAATCGGTAGACCGACGGGCATAGGGTTTAGCGTGGTGGAAGGTACATGAAGGTATTCCTGACAGCAGGGAAGGAGTGGAGGGCGCCGCACCCCACGACCAGCCTGAGCCAGCCCTCGCGATCGCCCAGCCCGCCACACCACACCTACGGTGAGATCCACTCGCCACACACAACGGGGCCACTCACAGTAACTCTATATAAGCCGTGCAAAGACAGTTTCAAAATATAAGAGAGGGCACTGAACGTCAAAACACTATAGACACTTAATTAATGTTAAGCAATATGCGTTTCTGTAAAACACTAAATAAACGACTTTCAGTTCTTGCTCTTCCCTGACATACTCATAAGCATTTCTACATTCACTCTCGAAACATTTTAAACTTAATTATACATTTAAAAATATGCGTCACTAGCACACGATTTAGGACAGGGCATAACGAATATGTGAAAACGTTACATTTTCAAAGTAAGATAAAATTGTAAAGCAAAGGGTCTGAAATCGAGTAACTAATAAATCAATATTTGTTTGTGAACAAAATCTTGAGGCCCTTTGCTGTCCATGGCTATGTTAGATGTTCAATGTACGCGAACGATTGTAAGGGAATGAGCGCGGTGAGTCAACAATGAGAAAATTGTTTGCACATCTGTTCAACTTACATTAATCTGTATAGATCCATCACGATCCTGTTAATTTTATTGTTTTACTTTTGATCATTCGATGTTTCTTATTTTCAAGTTAATCAGATATAATCAATGAGTTTAAATAGGAACTGCGAAGTCAATAGAAACAAGTAATGGAGAAGTTCTGTGAAACTTGGAACACAAAAAGAGTGGAAAATGTTGATATCTTTAAGTTCATGAAGACCTTTGTAAACTTTACCGGTATGGTTCTGTGATTTCGCATCGTTCAATAGGGATGACGAATAACTTTTTTTCTTGTCTATCAGGTATATTATCAAAAAGTATTGGACACGTATATTTTTTTTAACATGATCAAAGTATTACAGAGATATGTTGATTTAAAACGTCGCATGACGTCACGCCTAGGTATAATTTTACTTAGAAGTGACGTCACAAGCCCCCCACTCCTAAACTTTGACGCGCTTTATCTTTGTCATTTTTTGGTTGATGGATTGATGATTGTTAAAAAGAAAAAATAACGAGTTCTTTATTTTTTGATAATCTAACCGACGGACTAAATTGTTTTTTTTTTACCCAGTCGTTATCCCTATTCAAATGGATTAAATGGGGCGAAAGCAAATTTTCGCGAACGGAACTAGCAAATGATTCAAAGATCAGTTTGGGCACCGATAGGTGGCGACCGAGAGCGGGATCGGGACCGGGAGCGGGACTGGCGGGACCGGCGCGAGCGCTCGTGGGAGCGCGAGGGCGCGCGCCGCGGCCGAGGCCGGCAGCTGCCTCCCACGCCCACTAAACCGTCCACGCTACAGGTCAAGCCGCAGCCGCCGTTCACAAGAATCAGCCACAGCCCATCACACGTGAGTTTTAACTATGTACTTCAGTTTGATGCAGCGAAGTGCAGAGTGCTTTATGATATTACTAGCTGTGACCGCGGCTTTGCTCGCGTGCATTTTCTCACTTAGGATGTGGATAAAAACTATTTCCTTGCTTAGTGTTCAAGCTTTTTCGAAACTAAATTTAATCAAAGTTAGTTTAGTTTTTGCGGCTAAAAGTAGCCTATATCCTTTTCTAAGGTCCAATCTATCTCTTGACCAAAACTCAACAAAACTTGTTTAGCAGCTTAGGCGTGAAAACGTAACAGACAAACGGTTACTGTTTCATTTATAATATTAGACATCCTACTACAAAACGTCAAATTCTCTCAATTAATATTAATCCTTACGTGTCCGGACTTAGTTGAAAATCGGTTCAGTGACCTTTAACTTTTTGGGTAGGTTGACGTGCCGTTGACTGTACGTAACCAGCTGTGTTTAAACAATTTTTTAGATCAGATGTAGGTAAGAATTTCGAAAATACTCCTGCTTTTTATTACTTTTTATTTGTATTATGACTATTTTTATTAATATTTTATTTATTTTAACAGCCGTTAAAAATATAAAGCAATAAAAAATAACCGCGCGTATCGAAAATTTACAATCGTCAAGATTTTGATAAAATAAACAATCACCAATGATAAAGAAGTGCTCATCAGTCAAAACAACCGATTTGGAAATATCATTTTGGTGAATATCAAAGACTGAAATGTTTTCTTTGAAGATGGACGCAGCTGATGTTTGTTTAATTAAACTTTATACTTTTTAATTCTATCTTAAAAATATATCTGCTGCTTCCAGTTATCATTAAGACATACGGTGCGAGAACCCGTAGAGCCTCTACATGATGAGTATGAGTATGGCCGAGAAGTTGAAAGACTGATACACCGAGATTATAGATCTAGAGAGAGGTAAGTCGATGCATTTTACTAATTTCGTGTTTGGGGAAATACATGACCAACGATGTTAATTACATGGCGCCTAATATCTGCACGTGGGTGACAGGGTAACAAGTAGTAATGTATGAAACAGACATGCTTTCGAGGAGAGTCAGGTATTACGGGTGCGCTGTTTAGTGATATGTTAATGTATTAGCATACAATCCATACAAATACGCGTTTACAGAAACGCCATCATTTGATTCCCCGCGATTTAGAACCGTTCGTTACAAATTGTCGATCGGAAAACCACGTGACATCATATGTTATCTAATGGTTCTGAATCGGAGGCCTAATCTACCTTTCATAATCGAATGTCATTACGCAATCGAGTGATGTTACTGAATTAAGCTAACGTTTTCGAGTAAAATAACAACTACAAAAAAGACTTTAAATTTAATTACTTGCCGCAACTCAGATCATGGTGAACCATTCCGGCATACCCCGTAAAGTAGGTAATGGGAAACGAGCTAGTTTTAGAAGAAGAGTAAAAATTTAACAACTGAAGACCGTAACTAGTTCTGGGCATATACCTAACGGTTGACTTGAACTATCTGGTGGTGTTCGTAGACGCGGGCGAGGCTACGACTTGGAGCACGGTAGCGGCGGCGCGACGGGTGCGGGCGGCGCGGGCGGCGCGGGCGGGCGCGCGTACGAGGCGCCGCTGAGCTACGAGGCGGCGCTGGCGCTGGGGCGCGGCGGCGGGGCGCGCGCGCTGCCGTCGCCGGGCGCGGGCCCCGCGGCGGGCGCGGGCGCGGGGGCGGGGGGCGCGGGGCCGGCGGGCGCGGCGCGGCTGCCCAACGGGTACAAGCCGCGCGCGCGCCACTCGGACTCGGACGAGGACGACTGGTGCTAGCGGCTCGGCCGCGCGCGCTCCCAGCGGGACGTGCGCGCGCCCCGAGCCGGCCCGCCCCGCGCGCCCGCGCACACGTTCTGACGCCCGCCCGCCCGCCGCCTCGCACACACTTTTTATACTCGGCGACCGTGTGTACATAGACGACTCTCGTTGCTCACCAGTTTGGACGTCCCTCCCGGAGCGGGCGCCCGCCCGACCCGCCGGCGCCCCGCCGCCGGGCCTCCGCGAGCTATATCCAAATTCTAGTGTTTACAAAGTTTTGGAAAATTTAATTTTAAATTCGCTAAAATTTTACTCCTTGATTTATATTACGATTAAGGTGGACCGTGAGACGGTGCCGGACGACTCGTTTGCGCTAGGATTTTTACATGAAATTATTAGTCCGTATCGTAAAGTAATCGTTTCTATATAAATTTGCACCGCGCGCACGTGGCGCCGCGCAGTGAGACGGGGGGCGGGGCCCGACACCGTCTCACGCTCGTGAGACGTTGGAGGAACACTAGCGATTCATCGTCGAACAAATTAATACTAGTATTGTATAAAATATTTACATAGCGAATAATTTTTACTTAGTTAATATACTAAATAAATAATTAAACATTTTTTATTGAATTTGCTGTCCTTCCCCCAAGTGCTTTATACCTACGTTATTTAAATACGATTAAAACTAAATAAATATGAATTGTATGTAACTTTGAAGATATATTTCAGCATTAAAGGATTACCTAAATTGTTAAATCGTGTACTGATATTGTTTATAGAGATTTTGCCGCCTGGTTTACTGCATAATGTGTGTACGATTATACGTTTAGTATTACCGACTAACATGACGCGTTACCTAGATGTAAGAAATCGACATCCCTCTAAGAGTATCTTGGTTATTTTATGATAAATTCATAAATAAAGTTTGATTTTTAGGTAATAGTTAAAAGAATACTAAGCCAAAGTTCGATATAATAAACCAACGTGTTAAATACTTTTTGTTATGCGACATGAAAATCCATGACAGGTTAATAATAACACTGATACTCTTAGACTGATGGTTTGCTGCAATATGGCGTGTTCTCATCGACATAGCATAGATTATTATGATTATTTATATCAATGATTTTATAAAAGTTGTAAAAACACAAAGAAAATATTTATATGTATCATAAAATTTTTAATTCTAGTCATTGTTACTAAAATACCTTACAACGAAAACAAAATTTCTTACGCAATAATAACCTTTATTTTCATACCTAGTATGTCGATGAGGCGTTAAATATAAAAAAGCAATCACCAGGCACAAAATCAACGGATTTTATGTACAGTCAAAAACAGAAACGGTTTGCAACTTTCATATTGTCGTTTTAATATTTTTTTTGATTAGGCAATTGTTAAAATTGTGATGTTTGAATTATTCTTTAAAATATATTGGTCGTAGACCGAATCTAGTATTGACTGTTTTCGATTAAGAATCCGTTAACAATCGTCCTACTCCCGTCAAATCGGTATGTTACGCCATCGTCATTCTTAGTCACTCGTTAGTCATCGCCTTCAACGCGACTGTTGTACTGTAAATACTCAATACTTTTCTAATTCGCCATTAATAAATATTATCAAAATATCTATAAACGCAACAATATAAATAGTACCTTGATGCTAGTGACTTATTATATTAACAGTTATAAATATAATCAATTGAAATTTTATAGCATACTTACTTTCTTTCAATTCACTAAGAGTCAAAATATAAATATAATCTATATTTTATAAAAGAGAACCTAACTCATTAATAATACGATAGTTCGTACATTATAAATATTAAGTATAACAGTTGACGTTTGAGGCGAAATCGTTCAACACCATAAAATACATTTGTTGCAAGGCATGATGTAGGTTACGTATGTACGACACTTTAGTACGACAAAATTGTAAATACATGATTTTCTGTGATAACATGTGGAAAAATGAGAATATTATTATTAGAACTGTGTGGTTGCCTAGGGAAGCTGTTCATTTTTCTAAGAAACTCCGTGCTTTTGGGAATCGATTGTTTAATCGACTTTGTTACCTATGTAATGAATTTTCAGCAAATTGATTCGAAAAGTATCTTTTATTTTTAATTCTGTTGTTATTAATTGCTTAAGTTTCGGCTAGTGAGCATTTTATACTTAAACTAATAAAAAGTATATACGTAAATAAATAGTACATACACGCATAAAGTCTGGCAACTAATTGTAATTCCTAAAAGCGCGGAAAAAATGTAGAAACCTTTAGTCAAATTGGATATTAACTCTTCGTCATATTTTGATTGTTGTTGCTCGTTGCGAAGGGCGGGAGCTGGTTGTATAGCTTTTATATTTTACCTCTGTTATAGTACCTCTGTATACTAGTACAAATTATCTACGCTGCGAGGGACTAAAGCATTTTTGTGCAGAACTGTCCACAATACAAAAAATATTTATGTTCATTGAAAAATAAATCCGTTTATGTATGTTTGTGATTTCGAACAACTGATATTATTAAAGTTATAACATACGATGCTAATCTAGTTGTAATTTCAAATTGATTTAATGTGTTCGCGAAGGAATGCAGGTCCCCAAATATAAATTGTTGCCCTCGATCTCAAGAGTTAGATTTCTTCTATTGTAGGTTTATTATTTATCGATATTGACTCATGAAGAATATTTATTATTATTGTTAAATTATATAAGTATTTTCGTTCTGTCATTTGTAATTGGGGTGTTAGGATGATACAATAAGCCGATGGACTTTCGATGACTGAGTGGAATAGCGTTACAAAGTGCGTCCCGCTCTATTGTTCGTGACTCCCGCGCAAGATACGGTGTTTCACTTACATTAAGACGTGTAAATATTGTAAAATACTACGCGACCGTTGTGTAGAGGTCGTCTGTGAAAATGTCTAGTAATATGTTACTAGTTATCTTAATGTTAGCTAGGTAATCTCGTCCCCAACTGTCCTTCAATTTAAGTTGGGTGTTTCACTGCCTTAAAGTAATAATGAGAAATCGATGTAACCGTTACCTTAACTAATACAGATAAGTGGCATTTCAATTATTCTTATACGTTTTTTATCATTCGAATACACACGTCACTAAATTACTCGGAATTAATTAAGATTTGTGTTCTTATACTACATTTTATCATGATAATAATACGGACACTTTTTCACTAAATCGACAGCAGCATTTAAAATAATGTATCGAAAATTGTTAAATAATATTAATAATGTAATTACTCTCTTAACTCACTTCCTGGTTTTCTAGACGTTATACAAACGAGTCAACCGCAAAAGGAGGTCTACTTCGGAAATCTGAATCGATTACAGCTTTATAATTCTATCTCTCTCATACATATATGAAGTTAGTAAGAGAGACGGACAGGATCGAATACATCGGTCTTTCAAAGTAGACTCCAAAGTTCCAAAGTTCGAAATATCACCAGAGCCGCCTTAGGAGCGGTTCGCTTTTACCTCGTTGTACAATTCGTTATCAAGTTTAAAAAAATAATGAATGAAGTGAGATAAGAAAGTCTGAGCCCAATATTGTCATGCCTGCCTTGTATCTATGTAATCGCTTCAGACCATCATATTTTGTATTAAAAGTTATTATTATTGTATATTTAGCATAGAAAGTTCATCGGCGTCGAGAGAGCACCATAGTATGTTTTTTGGTACGTTCCAATAACTTTACAGGATAGTGCAATCCTATTGATATTGTATTAATAAAGAACCAAACTTAAAATTAGTATTTAAGTAATTTATTATCCTAAAACTAAAAACTATACGCATGTTTTCACTATACTGGTAAAAATGGTTATGTACAATACGAAAGAGCTACTGTTTTATATATGAATTCTTGCTCGCCTGTAAAATTTTGCAGAATGAATCATATTATAAGATTGTACAATATGAATAAATGCAAAAAAGACATTTCCTCGATATTGTGTGCTCATTTTATAAAACTCCCATTTGAAAAAAAACTGAATAATTTGAACTCTCTCGACACGATCATCAGTTGTACAATCATGTCACCTCACTAATTAATTATTTTACTGCACTACTATTATAAAATGTTAACAGAAATTGTTTTCACATTAGATATCTGCAAAAAAAAATTTGCAATATTGTGTTTCGGTGACCCTGACTTCAAAAAACTAATTTTTTGATGATTTGCATGTTTATTTCTTCTAGTATCATGCAATAGCAAAAGCAATTAGGGTAAAAAAATTAATATTTTTTCTCGCTAGGATGACAAGACAACAAAAGCCGGAAAATTTATCCGTGGAAGTGATTATATAACAATTTCCCTACAATTTAGTAACGTTACTAATGTTTTATTTTCACATGCATTTACTCTTTATAGGTAGTTTTTAAGAATTCGCGTCCTTATTACTTCCTTATTAATGATCCGATGGGATCAGTTATTGTCCGATTATATCATAATCTGTCTCACACAACTCAATCAATGGAAACGACCTAAATACGTACAATAATTTATTTGAGAGACAAAATGTAAAAAATCACCAAACAAAACAACTCACAAATAATTTAGAACGCACTTTTAGAATCGAGTTATCAGGAGTTCACGTACTTGTCGCCGGATCAGTTGTCTGACAAGTCCGGTACATCTGTGTCGATAGAGCTGACGTCGGCGTCTACGTCGCTGGCAGCCATCAATAACGCGGCTGTCCTCTCGCATCGTTCGCCACTTGAGTTCAGAATGTCGTTGGTTCGTGCCGTGTCTGCAAGATACAAAATTGACAGTTAAAACTAAATTAATAAATGTAGCTCAAAGAATAAGTTCGCGTATTTGACATTTGCAGTAGAACTGATAAAGACGTGTTCATAAGGCGTTGCACATAAGACGGGGCGGGGCAGTCTTTTTAACCGCGAAGCAATAAACTGCGTCTGCCCGTCGATGCCAACGGCTGCCTACACCGTCGTCTGCGTAAGTGTAGACAAACTGGTCTGCGATCCAAGGCTCCAGCGTGTGCGCAGCGCCTAAGTGGCTGCCGCGACTTGGCGAACGTAGCGTAAGGGCGTCCTCCGATAAAGTGGAGTGATGAAATCATCGAGCACATACCCTATAGAGCAGCAATACGATACTTCTCAACTTATTTTGATCTAGGCTCAGTTACAAAGGCAATCTAAATAATTTTAAAGTTTTCTAAAACCTATAAAACACGCTGTTTAGGGCTCCTCGAGACGAATCAATTGCGCCAAACTAGAGGGTTTTACTAATAGCCATTAAATAATTCCACTATCCAACTCCTGGCTCCATAATGAGATTAGCTTGATTACATTAACCATGTTATCCGGATTACACATACGACGTTTGAAATCCGTACAACTATTAGTAGATTAAAAAAATCGATTTCCAAGATTTGATTACATAATAGCACGTGAAGCAAATTAAAACAATAATCCCTTATAAGTTATTTTAGCAAAAAATATAATTTGCACCTTCAACAGTCATAAAGGAGGTGTCCGGCAAGTCCAGCGGAAAGGGTAATGGCACGAGGACGTTACTGCTGATCGGCTCTCTCATCGTATCGAACTGAGCCGTGAACGCTGACGGGTCAATCAGAATAGCCTGGAAAAATACAATTACAAGCATGATTCCATTACCCACCAGACTTAAGGCTATACAATAGACTAGTTTCCTGGGTCAAAAAAAGATTATTCTATTCAGTCCGTCAGTTAGATTATCAAAAAATATATGACCAATATTTTGTCTTTTGTCAATCAAACAAAAAATGACTAAGATAAAGCGCATCAATGTGAGCAAGTGACGTCACGCCTTGCTAAAAAGTGTCGCAAAGCGTGACGTTACGCGGAACTTTAACGGGCTATATCTTTATAATTGTTTGTTTGATTGAGAAAAGAAAAAATACGTGTCCAATATTTTCTGTGAATCCAACTGACGGACTAATTAGATTTTTTTAGGAAACTAGCCCATTGTGTTTTATGAACTGGTATACACCAAGAAGGTGGACAGACGACCTGGTAAAGGTAGCAGGAAGACGCTGGATGCAGGCCGCATCCAACCGGCCAAACTGGAAGTCAATGGGGGAGGCCTATATATGTTTAGCAGTGGACGTCCTACGGCTGAAATGATAAACGATGATGATGATGATACATATTACAACATTCCAGTCATATTGATGTCACGTTGTGATGACATGTAAAATAATGGAGTTCTAATTTTGAGTGTTGGATTCGATCCGGGCGTCAGAGATCAGAGTTTAAATTACTTACTGAGCATCATGTGACATCATCATCAAAATAAGTGGTTTCAGTATTTATGAGTGAGATCTTTTCCGACTTGCCTCGCTTTGTAGCACAGATGAAGTAGCCCTATAGCCGAGATTAGTTTTGCGTCTCAAGGTGTATTGAATAGTCGCTATAAATGCCATATAACGGCAGCATTAAATAGCATTAACTTTAAGACGACGCATTGAAAATTTTGGTGGTAGGGATATCGATTTTTCTCAGCTATTACAGAACATATAAAACTGATTTTTGACTGATGATTCTTCATTTCAATTACTTTAAAATGTCACTTGCAGAAATACGATTTATTAACTTTTATAATAGAGAAAAATATATCAAAGTAACCTCTATATTTTGTCATTTTTTTCAGCAACTACATTTTTGTAAACAAGTTGGCTGTATTGATCATTTTATAAATATATTTTTTTATTTTGCGAATGTGAAGTATACAATGTGAACAAAAGATTAGCAATTTTTTGCATGTATTTGAGTTTTAAAATCTTTCTTAAGGTCGCAAATTATTCGCTGAGAATATTAGATTTCGCGCTGAAAACGTGAAATGGCGCTGAAAATATAAAATGGCTCTTAAAATAGAACCATGGTTTTAAATTTCAACTTACCTTGCCTAGTTGTCCTGATGATGTCGCGTGAGAGCAAACGTCACTACCGTTAGGCGTTATAAGCGGTTTAGCACGTGCTAAGCGGTTTATCACGTACGTGATCTCCGCTGCCCCTTCTAATGCCCCTTCTAACATAAACGGAAGTGCAGAAGTATTTGTATGGCTCCATAGCAAAAATAAAGTAGGCCTCGTGAGCTGACTTGCCTCGCTTTGTGGGCCAGACGAAGTCCCGCTAGAGCTGAGAGATGTCCCGCGTCCCGAACTGTCTTGCGAGTGGTCACTATGAATGCCCCGTCCATCACCAGCGCCAGCACCGGCACCCATTCCCGGCTCCATAACATTGCCGTTCGCATCGAACATTGGCTCTGCTAACGGAACCGGCAATGGTAACAGTTCCCCTGCTTCTTCGTTTTCTTCCTCTTCCTCCTCTTCATCAACCTGTAAAATAGTACAAGAAAATATTATAAGCTAGCTAGCTTCGTGATTTTTTCAGTTTTTTTATAGTTATTCTACTATTCGGGGCGGAGACAAATTCAAGAAACCAAAGATACGACTTTGTTTTTGTGCGAATAAAATTTGGTTTGGTGCGAATAAAATAATTTGCCTAAGATTTTCTTCGCGCGTCGTCTTTGTTATGACATTAGGTTTTTACTTTCCTCCTAGCATGACAAACAAAACACGATAATATTATATAGCGATTTATAGATACCAACTGCATATATTTTTTTAATATGATAGACATAGCCGCCATGTTAAATTGCCGTGCGGGTGACGTCACGTTATGATCGCTGTTTCGATAAAAAAAAACAATATGGCGGCTATATCTCTTAAATTTAATAAAACTGACAGTTGGTGTCGATAATAAATCGCTATATCAATTATTATCGTAATTTTGGTGGTCATACTAGGGGGGGGGGAGGTCATTTGAGCGGTCTACTATACCACCAAATTATACCGTTATATTTGTTATTTACCGACTGTTGCCGACTGATGATCTGGAATAGCCAGTACGGAACCACAGTATCATCGTCAATGAGACACGATTCGTAACTAGACGATGATCTTCCCGATACGAATACTTCTTCAGATGTCTGTAAAACCAACGGTAATTAATAATTGTATTGTATTGTATGTAATTTATAATGTAACAATGTAATTAACAATTCTATTGAATTCTATTTCAAGGAAAATAATTGTATTTAAAAAAAATGTTTAACTGCCTCTGGTCTAATTGAATTCTAATTATACAGATTTCGACTTACCGCTTGTCTGTTAAATTCAAGTGCGACACTACCAGTTTCAGAATCTATGATATTGATTCGATCTGGTTGGTCTCCTGCTACCGGTTCCATGTTCATTGAGAAACCGCTAAATGCTTGGACGGCTAAAGCTCCAGGATTCTATAAAGTAACCAGAGTGTATAGAACACCATAAATATTCTGATGCAAAATAATTATTTGTGTCACCAATCTAACCGTGTTGACACACCTGTACACTGAGTTGCTTTCTTCTTTCAAATATGTCCCGGACAGAGCTGGTCACTGGAATCCCTGTATTCTGTAAAGATTCTGTAATGTTATTAAGAGAACTCTCTGCCAAGAAGTATTCAGATAACTTAGAAGCAGAGGTCAGCGATGTAAACGAGAGCAAATCAAAATCTGGCTCTATGGGTCTCGTATCGGATAAGCTAACGATAGATTCATTGCCCATAACTGAATCAAGAGTATTGTTTACTATATTTTGTATGTCGTTAATATCCGCACTGTTGTCATCTTCTTTCTCTATGACAGTTTCGAAGCTGTTGTTAAGAGAAGAACTATCATAAAAACTAGTTGCTGCGCTGACCGACAGACTTTCAAGCATGTCTTGACTCAGATTAACGGTTTTAGAGTCAACTTCCAAGTTGTCAGATAGTCTTTCAATAAAATCTAATCTTTCTTCAACTAGTTGTCTCATGGCAGACAATATATTGCTTGTGTGACTATCGATGACATTTTTGTAAGTGGAGTTCATCCATTCTGATAGCAAACTATTGTCAACAATGTTCATGATAACGTCTTCATTTGATTTATTAATTATATTTTCCGGTTGAGAGCTTAGCAATAAAACATCTGATTTATTTAACTTTATATCACTTTTATTGGGTGACCGCAAGGATGCTTGCGATTTTGGTGAGCTTTTCTTGGAAACTGATGGTTTAGATGAGGTGCTGCAAGTTGGCAACTTAGCACTAGAACATGGTAAATTTGAAACTCTTATGTTGGATTTATTTGCCGTTTGCGGTCTGTGTCTGGACAAATTAATTGCGGCTTGTGGAGAACATTCTGTAGTCACGTGAGCTCTAAAAACGTTTTTATTTCTCGTAAAAGCATTCCTGGAACTTTTCTCTGATTCTTTACTTTTCCTTGATGATTCCGGAACATTTTCTTTATTGTCGAATTCTTTATCTTGAGGTTTTTTAGTACTTTTTGCTCTTTTAGTAAACTTTTTATTTTTCATTGGGTGACTATCAGATTGACTGTTACTTAGATTACTCTTATTAGATGATGTTGAAAATCTTCGATCCTGCATATTCTTAGACGCAGGTCGTGCTCTTACCGTGGCAATGCTATTAGGAGACGAGCAAGCAGAACTATTTTGGGACTGCGGACTAGGTGATCGTCTGTCCGAATTATCTCTGCGTCTTAAAGTTTCTCTGGGAGCCAAAGAGTTATCAGATTCAGGAGTACTTTTGTTAGTCTCAATTTCGTTTCTGAATATAATGTAGCTAACATTTTCTCTTGGCTCGAAATCAAAGTCTACGGCGTCTAGTAATTCTTTCTTGTAATCGTCATTTATTATAGACTCTATAACATCAGGAAGTTGGAAAATGGGTTTTTCTTTGTTTGTTTCAATGATTGCCTTAGTTGATTCGTTTTTTTGAACCAACTTATTGTTTTCTTTTTTGATTGCCAACTTTCGTTTTAAATAAAGCGGTAGATAGTTTTTCTTACAATACCTCTGTGTCTTGTCACAATCTTTTTTAATATTGCAAGTTGTCATTGAAGGTTTTTTTGTTACATAAGAAAGTTTATTAGGCTTTGTCAAAACAGAACTGTAATAGAAACAAGATATTAATATACGTTAAATTAATTAAGAATAAACAAGTAACAATAAAATATTACCTCGCCACCAATTTTGTAGAGACCTGTAACAATTTAGACATTATAAATCTTCAAAAACAACTAGGATATTTAGCTGCAGTTTTATGTTAACAGTTACCTTTGTGACATTTCTATTGAATTTAACAGTTTTTGGACAATTACTGGAATCCGCCATTTTCTTGTGTTCGTCAGGGTTTGTTACCTCGTCCTTTAAAATTTTCTTCAAGTTAGTTTTGCGAATTGGCAACCGTTTATTAATTTGCTGTAGCTTATCCTTGTTCATGACTATGTTGTCTCTAGAGCTCACTTTCAATTTGTTACTAGCTAATTCGTTAACTTTTTTAGGAAATACAGAGTTTATAGGTTTTCTTTTAGGTAGAGATTTAGGCCTGTATCGCTGCCATTCACCTTGATAAACCACATCCTCGCTCGTTTGTCTATCTTTATAACTATGCACATATACACCACCACAACACAGTTTAGGTCGAATATATTTACATGAAAATTTTCGTTCTATGCCAACATCTCTACTTACCGATGACTTTATTTGGAAATCACTAGTATTTTTTGATAAATTTGCGAATGGGAATGGACTTTTCAAGAAGCTGCCCACGCTTTCGCAAAATTCCGATCCAGAATCTTCCATCTTAATTCGACTAGATACGGGTTTGAGTAGTTGAGTATCTGTTACGGAATGAAAACTATGTGGAATAGAAGGCACAACATATGAAGTTTCGTTATCGAAAGTCATAGTACCACTTTCAATTTGCTCCTTAATCATGGTCTCTGAATCTTTAATTTTGATTCCAACTGATCTCACTCTAGGAGTTATGGTTTTAAAAGCATTCGCACATTCATTGGTTGAAGTGCCGGAATCGCAGCATTTTTTTTCGGTACGTTGTATGTTAGATGTCGAGTCTCCAATCTTGATCCCAGTATTAAATATTTTAGGTAGTTTCGAAAAGGATGTCGTTGCGGACAACATTGCAGACTTATTAGCCACATCAGGGCCGCATTGGACATCCATGCTCAGATAACGAACTCCTTTGGATGTGCTTGGTTCATTAATATCTGCAAAGGATTTTTAATCAGTACTATTTCATTTCATTTTAATGTAATTATTATAAAAACATACTAATACCGTAAATAAATATAGTTTGTGAATGCACATTCTCGGTTTCATGCTTATTATAGAAGCTATCGGCTTTCATAACATTAGTTAAACTTCCAAGAATTGTTTCCTGCTTAAACACCGCTGGTTCATCATCAGCATCAGTGCCTATAGTACGCCGTAGCGCAATTGTTTCTTCTTTGTCATCCATCACTATATCAATCAAAAGACTTTCTTCAGTCGTCGCAATATTAGTTTCTAAATTAACTTCTTTATTAGGATCTACATCTTGAATGTTTTCATGACTTAATACATCAATACCTTGAGATTGTATTTCGACATTTGTATCCGTATAAACAATGTCCATTAAAATCTCTGGGATCTGAAAATTTAATATTTTTTACGTAAACAACAATCCAGGCCTATAAATACAGGGTGTTAAAGTAAGAACGAGCTATATTTTAGAGGCTGGATCAAAATCTATGTACCTAGTCTTGCCATAAATACTAAAATAAGAAAAAAAACAATTTTCTATTGCAAATAACATTTATTACTTTTACAGTGTGTTAGTTTAATACATAAATATAAAACAATTTAAAATATAAAAAGCTCATTCGAGGTGGTCTCCATTGGCTGCAATACAGTTCTTTAAACGTTGAGGCCAGTAATCAATAGAAGCACGCACTCTTTTAATGGGAAAATTCTTCACTGCCAATCGTACGGATTGTTTTAAGGACTCCAAATTATCATGGCGATTAGAGCAATCCGTACTCTCTAAAACTGACCATAAATCATAATCCAGCGGATTAAGATCGGATCGACTAGACGACGGCTAGTCTTCAGCTCTGATGAAGTCCGAAACGTTCGTTTCTAACCAGGACTGCATAGACCGAGCTTTATGACCCGGCGCAGAGTCTTGCTGGAAGGACCATTCTTGGTTATTGAACATGGTGTAGTTCACATGGGGCTTCACTACCTTCTCAAGAATGGTATCTCGATACACTTGTGCCGATATTTCAATACCTTTTTCACAAAAGAATGGCTCAGTCACTCCTTCATAGCTAATACCCCACCAAACCATCACTGAAGTCGGATAGTGCCCACGTTGCACTCTGTCGACTAATTGGGAAGCTTCCATAGAGCTATGAGCATGAATACGGTAATTTTGTTTGTTAAAATGTTGCTCATTTGTAAAAAAAAATCTTATCCGTAAGCAAAAAATTTCTGTAACCCCCCTTTGCGTACGTACCGCTTCAGTAGTTGTTTCGATTTTACGACCCTATTCTTTATTATCAGTTAAGAAAAGACCGGTACGTCTCTTAGAGGCTGCAACTCCTAAGTCGTCTTTTAAAATATGCAACATGGTTCTAGGTGCTATCTTCATCTCCCGAGATAAAATCTTTTGCTTTCGGGCAGGATTTCTTCGATTTCTTTCTCTTACTGCTTTGACCACCTTTTTCGTACGAACACTTCGCGGACGGCCAGATCTTTTTACAAACAGAGGAGGTCTCATTGTACCTATTAATAGCTCGGTATACAAACATTTTACTAATACCAGGCGTATGGATAGTTATAAAAATTGCATTTGGCTCCAACTTTGTGTAATGCAATCACAGCGATTCGGCACCTCTCTTTATCACCTCACTCCATTTTAATATCGCAAAATATTGTACAGTGTATTGGCGCCAAAATGAGAAAACTCAATGAACAATCATATAAAAGTGACAGATTCCAAATTCAAATGTAATATTCTGTTTTTTTTTTTATTGTAACAGTATTTATGAGTCAGACTAAGTATATAAAACAAAGACGGATTAGTTACACCATTTATAAGTCGGGGACGGATGGGCTGATTTTTATGATTTATGATTTTTTGGATTTGTCTCCGTCCCGAATAGCAGAATAACTATTAAAACATCGGAAAATTCACAAAAAAAAAACAAGCCTGAACGAAGTTCGCCGGGACAGCTAGTAGTATCTAAAATCAAACTTTTTTTTTTCAATCATAAAAGAGTATTTACAAAAAAATACTGTCCATCCATCGTTATTATTTTAGAAATAATTTGATAAAATATAATAAAAAGATACCCATCAAAATCATCGATACAACACTCGTTACGACGCAGGCAAAATGGGCACGGTTGTAGTTTAAACATATATATTTATATATTTTTCTAATATTTTAGACTCGTCTGAACGACTGCCAAATATGGGTTTTACTTTTTTAACACCCTGCATACAATTATTATCATGATATTTATAATTACGGATTTAGATGCAGGTTGTTGATGGACAATTTGCTTTAAATTCCTTTTAGATTTAACAGCAATATTTCCGAAGTCCGCCGAAGATACTTTCTTGCTGCAAGTCTTCATCAAAATATTATAACTGGACTTCTTTTTAACAACTTTTTTGATTAGACGTGTTTTGCTGGCTTTATCTTTGTTTTTATACTTGTCTACGTTTTTTGACTTGTGTTTATCGTAAGAAGTTTTGCTTGCAGATCTTTGATGTCGTCTAACGTCCAAATCTTCTTCTTTTGCTTCATTAGATCCTTTATGTTTCCTGTGAGTCTTTTTATTTTTGATGCTAGCAATGTTATTTAGGCTATGGTCTGTATCACCAGAACTAATACCATAAGGGTTTTGATTTGGATGTCTCACTACGTTTACATCTTCTTCAACCCATGCTTGCGTTCTGGATAAAGAGGTATCATTGTTGTCATGAGACACCTTACGTGTTTTTATCACGTGATCTTGAACAGGTTCTATGTCTACGAGAGACGGTGATCGTATAATATCGTCGAAATCTAGAAAGAAACAATTTACGGTGTATCAAATTTTATGAGCGTATTACTTACAATAATCAAGATAAATAATTAGAAATGGACGCACTTAACTCACTAGATATTTGGTCTTTCATAAACTCTTTGCTGCTTTCATGGCTAAGATCATCGTTTAGACCAATGTCATACTGATATTTTGGCATATCTTCAGAAGTGTTAGTATTATCTGGAGAACGATGATAATGTTATCCTTGGTCACCATATAAAAAATATACACAATACAAAAAAAAAAACTAGTTTTACCTGACGATCGAACTAAATGACGGTATTTATGCACAATTTGGTTTCTAAAAATAAAATAAAAATATTATCTTTAGACCGATCAGATTAAAATCAAAACTAATCACAATAATTTACTTCTTACGTTGTATCATTTTCCTTTATCTTGCTAAGATCCAACTCTTCGTGTTTCGGGATTTGATAGTCTAAAGTAGAGAACAATATTTTTCAAGTTATCAAGTATCTTAGGAGTGTCTAATCTATACAAGTAGTCTGCATGCAAGCAGCGCTAGTCATCTCCCGAGATATGGGAGCGACGAGACGGGTGCTTTACTCGTCTAATTTTAATCTGCCTGCAGTCAATTTTCTTTAAGTCATGTTAATAGCACACTCAGGAAGTCATCTCCTGAGTGTGCAATTAACATGACGTAACCTAACCTCAGGTGACCCTGAGGTAAGGCTCCACCTCGACGTGTTCCCATCTAGATGCGATGGGTGGGGCTTAGTAGCCGCGGGTGGTGCCGCGGTGAGGCCAAGAAGAACCGGTGGGAGGTGCTTCCGACGGGCTGAGGGCTTCCTGCTCATGCGGCCTAGACGGTGGTCATCGCAAAGGGTGGCCGCGGATCAGGCTGGGAAGGATAGCCTCTTGCTGACCCGATCTGAAGTCGAAAGGGGAAGGAGGGAGGAGGCGTTTTGCTGAACTCAACTTTCGCCCTCTAGTGGGTCATTGATCACAGGGCGGAGCCCCCTGCTCACATTTCACAACCTGCCAAACTGGTATGATCCCGTGTGTACAGGATCACCTTGATCCTATGCCTGTGGCCCGGCATGAACCGGACGTAGGCGATGCATGAAAGACGTCCTTACAGGTTTCATGTATCGTCAACATAAGTTGCGAGGTACACCGCAGGTTCTTTAGTGGGTGGACCTTGTCGGAAATCAGTCGCGAAAGCCACTGTTTTCTGACAAGGCAGTCACACAAAACCATGCTGCTTTCCCCGAAGCCTCAGGTGACCAGCCCTTGCATGCTAACTATATGTCCTACTTGAAATTATACATGTTCTTGAGACCCCGAAGTCTAGATAGCGTTTAAAAAAAACAGGCGAATCGTCCCATGTCTACTATAGTCCTTTCAAGATAAGATGATACTTAAGACACTTGGCATTTTCCGTTTCACCCATACTATTTACGATAATATTTTATAAAATATATTTTTAATTTATATCATTGCAAGAAACACAATAATCTTTGCCTCTGAAAATCTAAGCAAAAATTGCAAACCAATAATATATCTTAATGATTTAATAAATAAATTAATAGGGATTCCTTCAAATACTTGATGCGTAAAACGGAACGTTTACTTATAGGGATTGACAATACATAATCGGAACTAAATCGATGAATCGGTTCGGTCGTCATGTGAAAACCTATCCGTTGACGTCAGTAGTACGAGAGCGTCTGCCTTGTAAGCGGTTTGTGTTATCGTTATTTTTCGCATAGGAACTATGTTGACTTTTGTTAAGTTTTCGTTTTTTTTTTGCTTGTATTTGGTAAAATGCCAAAAAAAGGTAAAGACTTGTCAAAAAGCTGCATACGGCACTCTGGCAGTAGAACATTGCAGTATATCACTTATTTTAAATAAGTTCATTTAAATAAAAATCGATTAAACTTTATCAACTTTCTCGATTTTCAAAAAGAATCGGTTGGATTTCCTTAGGGCACATCACTATTTGTGTCAACAGGGAAGTCACGTGATGTGTCATAAGTTTCTTCTTATCTTGAAAAGGGTAGAGTAAATTTGGGTATCTAATATGGTTAACATACCGTAACAAATGGCCTTTAGAGGATATGTCTCGATATAGTGCTTCTTTTTTTTCTCTATCGCCTTCTCTGTTAAATTCAATAGATCCAGCATCTTGCACTGCATCCACTTCATGGGCAACGGCGATTGGCGTCTCCTGGTAGTCCTCAGAGCCAACTTCATGAGCCGACAGACAACTCGGTCCAGTTCCGTGGTTATGTCTTCGTCAGCTGATAGCATGGAGCGCAACTTACGCACTTTGCGATCGAGGGCGCGATGGAGACAGCGGCTTGGCAATGCTGTTAAAATACCCGAGTAAAATCCATGGACATTCAGAAAAAGGCCTGGCTGACTTTTGTGATGTAAAGCGCCATCTATATCAAGAGTCTCGGTGGACGTAGATATTAGTTAGCATCGGTTTTCTGAAGCGTCTTGGTCGTTTATGTTATATCGCTAGCTTGTTAGTCCACGCCATGTTTTCGATGTAAAATATGTTTAAACCCCGTCAGACATTAGATTACACAAATTTATCATACAATGTATACAGGTTGGTCCAAAAGCTGACGTCCAAATTTATTTTTTGTATTCCTTACACCCAGGGCTAGCTAAATATACCCAATGTATGTTTCCCGATTTTTCGTTTTTCGATATATTTTTAATGTAATTTTGCGAATTTACAGTCTAATCAGCTTGAAAAAATTGGTTTACCACCTTTTATTATGTTATGTCGGATTTTTTTTGCAATAAAATTCTCTTAAATCAAACTTAGGTACCTACTTAGATAAAGTTATCAGCTACCAAAGACTAACTCCAGAAGTTCCCAAAAAGATATTGTCGAAAGTCAATAGTTTACGTTCAAGCTAGTCAGAGCATAATTTTCAACTTAAAATTTAAAAAAAAATTAAGTAATTCCAACTTTTCACTTTCCTAGATCAAGAACTTTCAGAAATGAGCTTTTAACATAACACAAAAAAAAACTTATTAGGCAAATTTTCGCCGCACTCGGCCTTCTTATGAAAGTTACTAAGGTAAAAATGATAATAAAACAAACATACAAATTTATTAGCATTCTTTGATTTTATAATGATTTTCAAAATGCCCTTAAAATTCAATGCAAAGATTGCACCGCCTCAAAAAATGTTGTTTCAAAGCTAAAATATATATATAAATATTAAATTTTTGTTTAAGTTCTGCTTGGTGAGTTCGTTTCGCGGGCATAAGCAATTTATTTGTAATATCCCCAGAGAATATAATCAATAGGGTTCAAGTCCGGTGAACGTGCCGGCCAGGGGATGGGACTAGCACGCCCAATCCCCCTTCTGGGGAAAATTTTAATCAGGTGATTCTGTACTTCCCTTGCGCAAGGAGAATCGTCATTTTGCAGAATCATTTCTCTTCCTTTAATTCGTAAAACTTGCCATTTTACAGTGGTGTGTAGTAAAACTAAGTTATCAACGGTATTCCGCTTTTTCAAAACAGGGAATCGCTTTTATAATGTCCCCATCTGGCAACACTAAGTTGAGGAAAAATAACGTATACCTAACTGGCTGATAACGCGATGTGTCGGGGTTACTGGTTGTTCTTCGCCTCACCATGAACAGGTCAAAAAGGAGCTAAGCAAGACCCTTTTGTTTATTTGAGTTAGGTTACTTAGCTGAATAATTAAATGAGCCACTATTATTAAAGTTCGAGTTTTATTAAAGACATATAAATATTTATTTTTTAAATTTGGGCATTTCTTTATTAAAAATCTAAATAGCCTCATGGATGAATGATAAAGGCGTTTTTTTCATTTTCTTACATATTTACCTCAGTACATTTGAAAGCTGTTATCGGAAGTTAAAAATTATGATTGAACGTAAACTATTGACTTTCAATAATTTTTTTTGGAAACTTCTGTTAGTTCTTAGGTAGCTGATAATTTTACCTAAGCATGTTTAATTTATGAGGATTAAAATGCAAAAGAAGTCCGACATAATATAAACAAAATAAAGATACATTTTTTTTTAATGCTGATTAGACCGAAAATTCTCTTTATTTTTAATGTCTCCCAAACTACGAAAAGTCGGGTAACATTCATAGGTATATTAGGATAGTCCTGGGTGTAAGGAATCCAAAAATAATTAAGACGCCACCTTTTGGACCAACCCTGCATAAATAAATGTTTTTTCGTTTTGGGCGCTGCGAACCCGGCCAAAGACTAGCTAGCAAGCTACCCGATGATGATTTCTTTCTAAACGTTAGATGTTAGATTGATTTCTTAATGGTTACTGTAATAATGTATTACCTGTTATTATAAATAGGTACTGCCTGATACATTAAACCTAATTATTAGGAAATTCAATCTAATATTTTGCAAGGTATAATATAGGGAGTGGCTATAAATCTATTTACTAGGGAAGAAACCCCGAACAAGAATAATGCTTATTTTAACTATAGAAACAACAAAAGTGAAAAAATATATAACCATTATAGTCTGGCACTATAGTGCTTCCATCAGAAAACGAAGTGGAATGAACATCAGTATCCCACTGCAAAGAGTAAAACGTGTTAAAGTTAAAGTATTTAGTAGCCAAAACTAAGGTTAACCTTTGCAAACAAGATCTACATAATTAACTATGGATGGGGTTTCATTTATCAGGTCAAGAGAACACGTATAATTAAAATACTTCTTTAATTTTCTTATAACAATAATAAATGCAGCTTAGCCTAAACATCAAAACCTCGTGAAAGGTTTATTTGACAGTTATTCAACATCGTGGTAAATGGCACTTTAGTCTAACCTAACCTTCAAATCACAGGTATCGTAGACAACAATAAATAATTCTACATTTAACAAAAAAGTATCCCCTACAGTCAATTAAAGTAAATATCATTCAAACTAGAATCAATTATAAGAACTTAAAATAACAAATAAAATACTATAATAAATTAACTCGACAAAGCCAATTACGATGTTTTTAGGTGGTGCATGCATCCTAGACGTAAGACTTTACTCACAAAATGTATCTCGTTGCCTGAACGATGGCAATGACATTTACTATGGAAAAAAGTGTTGCGAACAAATGCTCTGGTCCGATTCCGCTAGTCACACCTTAAGGTGCACTGCATCGAGAAAGATTTCAGTTAATTCTAATATTTATTGCAGATTTTTTTATAATAATTTAATTTAAAAAAAAACGAACGCGCCACTTACGTTTTATCAAAGCCGCGGACGACCCTAATAACAGTTTTACAACTAACCCGATATTAAACATTTACTGTAATTTTTTACTAGATACTTTCAAAGATGTTTGAATAAGAACCTCATCTGGCAAATACGACTGAGCGAATACAATCAAAACATGATTACATCGGAGAATGTGTCGTTGTCGCCCCATTCGTCGTCGTGCGATCCGAGCGACGTGTTATCGACGACAAGTCGGGAGTATATCACCACGTCGTCAACTACCTCGTAGCCGTTCCATTCCAAAAGGTCTCTGGAATTAACGTAGCGGTTATTGGAAAGTTAAATCACGATCATCTGACGCAAAAGACACACACACGATAAAAATATGTTAAACATATTCTGGCAAATGTTTTTTCTATAAACTTTGCAATGACGAATACGACGACCTCCGTAGCCGAGAGGCGAGCATACCGGACTTGGTGTCGCTATCTCCGAGGTCCCGGGTTCGATTCCCGGTCTGTCAATGTAGAAAAATAACTTTTCTATATTGTCTTGAGTTAGTACATCATTTAAGAAGTCGCGGGCAGAAGCTAGTTATAAATAAATAAATACAGTTTACTTACTTGACTCTGTCTACATCATTTGTGATATGTTGAACAACACGCATTAAATGATTGATAGGAATTTCCAACTTATTGACTTCAACAGAGAACTCATCATCATATTGCGTGTCTATAAGCCTGTTGATCTCGTCTGATACCAAGTCGATGATGCGACATTCTTCCGTCTTCACCTAAAATAATTAATTTGATAAATGAATAACCATTACCTACCTGACAGGTACGATATTTCTAACTTCAAAAACTTCAGACTATTACAAATCAGCATTGATAAATTATTTGAAAAAAAAAAGCAAGAAATGAAGCCCATATTTTTCTTATTTGATAGTATTTAAACAATTTTTTTTATAAAACGAGTATAGTAAATTGTAAAAATAGATTTGGTGAAAGTCGGCCAAGGACGGCGTTCTGATGAATGTACAGGGTGGCCAGATAATTAACGTCCAAAAATTTTTTTAGGTGCCTCGTGTTGAGAGGTTTCTAAATCACCCCTATGTATGTTCTACGATTTTTCGTAGTTTTCTATCTGGCACTTTTTTGACAGCTAATTGTATGGGTTATCTGTCAAAACAAGTGCCAGTTTGGTTAATCCGGAACTTAAAAGCAAGTGGTGAAACTGGGGACCAACCTTTAAGGGATTAAAGGTTTGTAAATCAGTTAAGGTGAAAATTACCTCAAATGGATAATTGTATTCTCTGACAATCTTGTAGTATTGGTTCCAATATGGTGCGTTATCGCCCCAGTTGATATTGTTCCAAATCTGCAATTCCTCTAACTTCTCTTTAGTTTCGTTCTTGAAGTTCAACATCTTCGTCAAATGCTTTATCTCATCTACAACCTCACGGGTATGGATTAGGGAGTCCATTTTGTTTTTTGCTAGCATATTCTGAGTAGTCTTTGAGAATTTCTTCACTTGATGTGTTGTGCAATTTAATCTGAAGAAGGGGGAATTTAATACGTTATGTCAGATAAGTTATCAATCACAAAGCTTGGCTATCGAAAATAGAAAATCTATTTTGGAGGCGTGACAATATGCGACAGATGAGTTTTTAAAATCAAATAAGTAGCTACAAAAACCTGGACTCGAAATTCTAAATGGCTGTTTTATGAAATCTTATATCAACTAAATCATTATCACTAAAAACAGTTTTAACTGTTACGGTAAGGTTCTTATGGACTATCATGACATGATCTACTAATAAACACACTACTCCAACCGTAGTATTGAACAACTTTGACCTGCTATTCACATCTTCGATAACATACACTCGGTTATCCGTTTTCCTTCTCGGCACAAGTACGCCGAAACAAGGTTCTTCATCGAACAAAAAGTTCTTTCCTAGCTCCGTGTCAAGATTGCACTGTGCAGTTTTGTCACGGCACTCAAGTGAATCGACAGAAAAAGCAGGAGACAGGACGATGGTAACGCAAGACTGGTTATTCGAGAACACCAGCTCAGTGTAGGATTCAATACTGGAATAGGTTTGTCGATTTGAAATTAGGACAGAATAGGTTAGTTTCTTGAGTCAAACGGATATTATTTTATTTAGTCCGTTAGTTAGATTATCAAAAAATATTAAACCCATATTTTGTTTTTTATCAATCAAACAAAAAATTACGAAGATAAAGCGCATCAAAGTGAGCACGTGACGTCACGCCCTGCTGAAAAGTGTCGCAAGGCGTGACGTTACGCAAAACTTTAACGGGCTATATCTTTATCATTTTTTGTTTGATTGAGAAAAGAAAAATTACGTGTCCAATATTTTCTGTGAATCCAACTCACGGACTTATTAGATTTTTTTAGGAAAGTATCCCATTAGGTATGCTATAATAAGTAGGTTAGAGATTTTTTCATCCTAATCCACGTCGTGACATTTGATTTAAATTAAGCGTTGCCTCACACGAGTATCTCGCCATAGGTCGTAAGTACCCTAACCACAAGCGACTGGCGATCGATTATTTTTTCGCTTAAGAACCTTACAACTGATATAAATCTCGTGTGAATAAAAGAGACACAAATATAAATAGTTAATCGTGACTGCTGTGTTCACACTTCCAGCGAGATGGCACTCTCCACTAGATTGTCGCAGCGAAAAGACCTATCAAAGAAAAAACAGCGATGCTCGCTATGCAGAAAGAACACACGTTGAGAGACTGGCTCTTGGTATATACGCCAAGTAAACCATTAATCGCCTGTCGCACCTACACGCTCGCTTTTAGCCCACCGACAAAACTATCCGCACTACACACTCGATTCTCGTTGCTTGCCGACACGTTTTTAGCTTCTCTCGCTTCTCGTTAATCGTCGGCGATCACCTGTCCCAGGTGCCTAAAGGTTAAAAAAATAATAAATCTTACTTATTAGATGAACAGAGCATGTTGTTGCTGTCAGTCAACGCACCAGGACTGTCTATGCTTCCAATCACATCACATACATTCGAAGGATTTGGTACTTCTGAAATAAAAACATTACTTTTTCAGAAAAATTACAATGGATTCCCCATGCATGTCTTTTATTTGGTCCTAAAATAAATAGTACTTTATTATAACTAATAAAACTTTAAGAATTTTCGAAAAACATTGATAAATACCTGACTTACAGCCCATTAAAATCGCGTGTTAGACAAGGAGGTCCGATATGTACCGTGACGTCACATTACACATCCGCCATACATTTTCATAGTAAAAGTTGTTTTAGAAAGAGATAGATATACCTTAATTTCTAATTACTATATTACGGTATTTTTTTACCTAAAGTTAATTTTGTTTTCACTATTAGCACTACAATGATTGTATATATATTATTTAATTTATTTAAATTAGTAAAAACATTTTCTTTTTTCATGCATATTCCCTATTACGCTGTTTTTGCATTAGCCTTAGGTATTTGGAAATACCTGTATTTGCCAGTAACTACACTGATTAATTGAACACAAAAACAATTATTACTTACTTGGAACCAAAGCAAGGCTATTCAAATTCAGGTCTTGCTGTTTGTGGTAGTCTTTAGAGACAAAAAGAGCTAGTTGGCTGCAGCATCCATAGTGTATTGTACCCTGGGGGCCCGGCCCCACACCTCTGCAAGAGACTGTGTATTGGGGATACCGAACGACTATATTGCTACACCTGAAATATTACATAATAGGTGAATGTAAGTACATTTTAGGGCTTCAAAAAAGCGCAATAAAACCTTATTACCAGTCATGGAACTGCTCTCTGGACCATTCAAAAAAGTGGTCCAACCTCCTTAGACCGTTTCTCTCTAAAGCTTTAAATAATGGATTGAAGTCACCATTGGGAGTGGTAATGATTGCAATCCAAGGTTTAATAAAACCAAATATAGTGTGAACTAGCCGTTCGAGGTCATGGGGGAGCATGTGTTCAATCATCTCTATGGCGATGACGGCATCGCAGCCAATGAGCCTGTAGTCAGGGTCAGCTGCATTGCCTTGGTATAGCTGAAAGTATTACACAACAGATTATATCTTGTGTATTTTTTTTCTAAATATTTAAGGGTGTTTATTTTCAAACCAAAACCATCAAGGTTTTTTAAAAATTTATTGGTATGCCTGGTGCCTGTACAATGTACATACTATCGGCGAGTTAAGTGACTTAAGTGAGTAAAAGCTACACAGCGAGCGTGCATGCACACATGAATTGCGGGTTGTGCTCTTTAAAGCCATTTTATAAAAATGTCCGGAAAATTTCAACTGTTTCTTAGGAAAAAAGTTTAGTTATAACAAACAGTACACATTTTTTTTTAAATTATGGCTTTGACCGTCAATATCTTGGTAACTAGTCATTTCCTAGGTATGGTAGAGAAGAAAAAAATATCGTAATAACGAGTAGGATATGCAGTAAGTATTAGGCTTCGTTAAGCTCTTTTTAACACCCGATACACCTACTGTAATTAAATGTAAATAAACAATTTTAAAAAAAAATTTTAATTTATATTGCAATAAAATCATTTTCCCCAACCTAATATTTTTATATTTTAAAATCATGTTTTTTTTATTTCTAGGAAAGCTTGTAGATTACAACGATATTAGTATTTTTCAACTAATGCATATCTACCATTTTGAATATTAGCTTTAGACATGGGATGGCAACCCAATTTGTCCGGTACTTGTTAGTCCAGTTAGGTGCCAGATATTTAAGAAGCCAAAAAATATTACAACATCTGGATCAATAAATACTTTGCTGCAGGTTTAGTAGGATCAGAAACTCATCATTACCTACCCTATGTCTATGATACATAAATAAAAAATATCAAGATGAGTTGATTTGTAACCGTATAACACACCAGGAAACGAATAAATTATTACAATGTCATAATAATATTGGTATAGTTACTTACTGTAACCTGCAAAGGGTTCTCCCTCTTAGGCAAACAATCATCACAGCCAAGCAGATCCGATGAACACCTCAACGGGATTGTCTCGATGTCCACACCTAAAATGTTTTTTATGCCTGGCACATCCTTCAGGTACTTTATGAAGCTCATATCATGGTATCCAATATCCACCACCTATAATAACAATGTAACTTTTACAATTAAATGCAATATTCAATAACAATTAAAATTCCTTCTTTTTAAATGTTCATAGTATAATAATGAGAATTTAACTGTGATATAACCTTTTTTTTATGCATGTATTATTTGTATTTGTAACATTTTTAGTTCTTATTTAACATGGCAGAACCATATCGGCCTAAACTTATAATGTAAAATTATTGTTTAGCCTAATGGTTTTTTTGCCACTTCTTGTCTTCTTTGTCTTGGGACAAGCCATGGTAGATGTAATTTGATCGAATACCGACAGTTCTGTGACACCAATTACTTAGGCAATATAAGGCTTAATAATAAAAAACTATTTAGTAATTGTAAGTAGTAGGGATTACAAATTGTTCCGCTTAATGTCACATTTGGCAAGTGACAATGTGGTGATAAAAAGTTAGGCGAAGTGAAAATAGACTAACACAATAAAAGTGAAATTGTGCAAAAAAATACTAGGCTGACCGTTAGTGTGCCATTACCAATTAGAAGAACAAAAAATTAGGCGACCCAAAATATACCCAGATTTTGTTAGTGACTAGAATATTGAAGCTTGATTAATCAGTGGTATGGTAGCTAATGACAAGGTTGTAACCAATCAAATGTGCAGACCATCACCTTAATGACATGGACAAGCCCCACTGGATAAGTTTAGCACAGTTCTGAAGTAGCATTTCTTACAATTGACAAGTTGTATGAAATTAATTGACTACCTTTTCAAGCTTCCCGCACCATCGCTCGTCCATGAGACAGTCGGTAACCGCCGCATACCGCTGTGAGTACATTGGCGGGAAAAACACCACTCCTTTTTCATCGTCGAACTCCGCAAACACATGATCTTCGGACTCATCATCATCAGAAACACTACCGTGCCGGGTGAACGTCAGGGAGAAATGCTTGTAATATGGACGCAGCAGCCGGTCTATCGCGGCAAATAGAGACTCCCGAAAGAAAACCAATGTTTGCAGAGCAATAATCATAGTTCAAGACTGGAGATTTTACACATAAATAGAACATTCACTTCCCAACGGACAATCCCATGATTCCCATGATGTTCACATGTTTTGTTTACAATTTTCTTTCAGTTTGACGATGACAAGCTTGAAATGTTTAAACTTGTTTCATTCAAAATGTCAAAGTCAAAATAATCAACAAAACTTTTTAAGTTTAATAAGTACCGAGTCTCCTGCACAATATTATGAACACTGACATAAATCAATTTATTTATTTTTTGTTAGAATGCGTGGATGTGGCGTGGATCGTGAAGACATTATAATATGTCGGCATATTGTGTGATTGGTAATGACCAATGTGTAATGCACAGAGTACTTGTGTAATGTGTATATGGTAATGACACAAATGGCGTCATCCGTTTGCAAACGCTCACTGTTTTATAAAATGCCTAGGCAAATTGATTAAATATCTATGATCTAATACATCTGATCGTATTCGTTTCGTCAAGACTCGTATGTTAAAGTAACCATGATTTAAGATGATAGTCGTAATTTAATTATATTAATGTTACAAAGTACTACTACTACTACACGTACTAGTGTCGTGTGGGGACGGCCGTAAAGAATACATTTCCTCACCGCAAACGGGAGGCGTGTCGTAAAAGGTGACAAATTCCTGCAGTACGAGACGGGCAGCAGCGCCTTCGTGCGAAATATTATAAAAATCTGCGCTCGCCAACCCGCCTGCCAAGCGTGGCGAGTATTGGCAATACCCCCCAAATGACGAGAAAATATAGGACCAGGCCCCCAGTCTCCGGTGGTCCCGCTGTCCCTGGCTACGGTAGCGGTCAGGGTGACGGCGGGGCAGGGGGTGCTAAGAATCCCTGGAGTCGATCCGGCTACCACCCCAAACAACGACTGGCCCTGGTAACATACAACGTACGCACCTTGAGGACTGACGAGAAGATCGTTGAGCTGGAAGATGAAATGGGTAGGATGCACTGGAGTATCATGGGGCTATCAGAAGTCCGACGAGAGGGCGAGGACACGATAGCCCTAAAATCCGGCAACCTACTCTACTACTAGTGGAAGAGATCGCTATTAGCGATAAGACTGCCTAAATTGTACATCTTTCTGTAAAAATTATGTGTATTTTACTTGTATGATGTGCAATAAAGAGTATCTATCTATCTATCTATCTACTCTACTACCGGGAGGGCGACCAACTGCCCCAAGGTGGTGTCGGGTTTCTCGTCCACAAGTCCCTTCTTAACAACATCGTCACCATCGGAAGTGTGTCGACAGGGTTGCATACCTGATACTCAGAGTATCTAATAGATACTCGCTGAAGGTCATACGTATATGCACCGACCTCTACACAGCCAGATGAGGAAGTAGAGGCTATGTATGAGGACATAAGTAGAGCCATACATACTAATAAGACCTACTTTAATATTGTTATGGGGGACTTTAACGCGAAACTGGGTATTCGAGGCGATAATGAGCTGAGTGGGGCAATTTGGGTATGGGCAACGGAACCCCAGGGGACAGAGGCTGGCCGAATTTCTAGAGAAGGAGGACCTCTTCGCGATGAATTCCTTCTTTCAGAAGCCGCCTCAGAGGAAGTGGACCTGGTTGAGTCCCAGCGGTTCCACGAAAAATGAGATTGACTTCATCATGACCACAAAGCGACGAATATTCAATGATGTCTCCGTGATAAACAGGGTGAAAACCGGCAGTGATCACCGAATGGTCAAAGGCACATTGAATCATCGTCAAGCTAAAAAGGTCTCGTTTGATGAAGTCTATGCTCCGACCCTCCAATGCCCATATTTACAGCCCCGAGAGCTTTCAGCTCGAGTTGTCTAACCGCTTTGAATGCCTGGAGAACTGCGAGTCAGTGGACGATATTAACAACAGGTTCGTAGAAACTGTCCAAGCGGTCGGGTCAAAATTTTTGAGACCCCGTCGTAAAGACAAGCCGCAAAAGCTTACCGACCCTACCCTCAACCTCATGGCAGAACGACGTTCAATGGCACTACAGACCTTCGTCGACGCTAAGGCATATCGGCAGCTCAATCGACGGATATGGAAGTCCTTGCGACATGATATCCGCAACTTTAATACAAACAGTATTAAAGAGGCGATAGAGCGGAAACAAGGCTCCAAAGTTTTCGCAAGAGACATGTCCATTGGGCAAAGCCAGCTGACGAAGCTGAAGACGGAGGATGGTAGTATAACGTCGACAAAAGCCAAAGTTTTGGGGGAGATCGAGAAGTTCTATGGGTAGTTATATACATCGGTCACTAAACCTGTAAGTAGCTCAGCCGAAGATCCAAGAGCTGAGCTGACCCGACACTATACCGAAGATATCCCGGACATCAGCCTATACGAGATTAGGATGGCACTCAAACAGCTTAGGAACAACAAGGCGCCGGGTGATGACGGAATCAGATCAGAGCTTCTGAATGCGGGTGGAACACCGATACTGAAAGTCCTTCAGAGATTCTTCAACTCCGTCTTGCTCGAGGGAATAACGCCGGAGGCGTGGAACAGGGGTATGGTGGTGCTCTTCTTCAAGAAAGGAGATAACACCTTATTGAAGAATTACAGACCCATCTCACTTCTAAGTCATGTCTACAAGCTGTTTTCGAGAGTCATCACGAATCGTCTCGCGCGTAGGTTCGATGACTTCCAGCCTCCCAAACAAGCCGGTTTCCGGCTTTAGTACCATAGACCACATCCATACGCTGCGGCAATTATACAGAAGACCGAGGAGTATAACTTGCCACTATGCTTAGCGTTCGTGGACTATGAGAAGGCCTTTGATTCGATCGAGACCTGGGCATTGCTACAGTCTCTCCAGCGGTGCCATATTGACTATCGGTACATCGAGGTGTTAAAGTGTTTATACAAAAACGCCACCATGTCGGTCGAAGGTACAGGAGCAGAGCACGAAGGCGATTCCTCTGCAGCGATTCGTAAGACAGGGAGATGTTATATCTCCGAAACTGTTCACCGCTGCATTGGAAGACGCTTTCAAGCTCCTGGAATGGAAAGGATTTGGCATCAACATCAACGGCGAGTACATCACTCACCTTCGGTTTGCCGACGATATTGTGGTCATGGCAGAATCGCTTGAAGACCTCAGCACAACGCTCGATGACCTTACTCGAGTCTCCCAACAAGTAGGCCTGCGAATGGACATGGACAAAACCAAGCTCATGTCGAATGCCCATGTTGCGCCCTACCCAGTATCCGTTGGGAGCTCTACTCTCGAAATTGTTGACAAATAATATTATGTCTACTTAGGACAAGTTATCCAGTTGGGTAAATCCAATTTTGAGAAGGAGGTCAATCGTCGAATCCAACTCGGCTGGGCAGCGTTCGGGAAACTACACCACGTCTTCTCGTCCAAAATACCTCAGTGCCTCAAGACGAAAGTCTACAACCAGTGTGTGTTACCAGTGATGACATATTGAACTGAAACGTGGCCTCTCACTATGGGCCTCATAAGAAAGCTCAAGGTCGCTCAGCGTGCTATGGAAAGGGCTATGCTTGGTGTTTCCTTGCGAGATCGAATCAGAAATGAAGAGAGCCGTAAACGAACAAAAGTCGCTGACATAGCCCAACGGATTAGCAAGCTGAAGTGGCAGTGGGCGGGGCACATAGCACGTAGAACTGATGGCCGATAGGGCAGAAAGGTTCTAGAATGGAGGCCGCGTACCGGCAAGCGCAGCGTAGGACGTCCACTCACAAGGTGGTCAGACGACCTGGTAAAGGTCGCAGGAAGACGCTGGATGCAGGCCGCTTCCAACCGGCCAATCTGTTAGTCAATGGGGGAGGCCTATGTTCAGCAGTGGACGTCCTATGGCTGAAATGATGATGATACAAAATACTGACCTAATTAAGAAAGAGGAAGCCATATTAAATTAGGTCTTTATTTTATCAAGTAAAAGAATCTTCCTTACTAAAAACTTAGTTAAAACATTATGTACTTACCTTTCTTACAAAATTTAATTCTTTCATAGAACTGCTAATTATCAATTATATTATTAACAGTCATTACGTAGGTTTATTAACAGTTAAATATATAATTATTTATTTAATTAAAATTAGCACTTCAATCAACATGTTGTATTTTTTTTTGCGATTTTTAGGATTTTCGTAAATATCTAAAATGAGAACACATTACTGTATCGCAATTAACTTCAACGATTTTCATGTCCCATAAAACTATTCGTAGATCTTTTTAAACAATATTTAACACTTCCGAGAGTATACCTACATTGCAATATCATTTCCTCGAATAGTTTTATTCTACAAATTCACTCTATCGTTAGTATTTCTTTTCATATTTTATGTACCTACTTTATCGAAATAATCTTAGATCAATGTTTTTGTTTCCACGTAAGTTTTAGTTCGCAAAATATTTGAAACATCAAGTTTTACTCCACTTAAGTCAGTGTACATCTAATATACGATTTTCATGTATTTAATCATTTTTGTTCGTGATACCTACCTACCCGTGCACTACCTAGTACATATTTAAAACATAACTATTTAGAAATTAAAAACGAATGCTAATAAAAATCAACTCGGTCGAGCCCGACTCCACGTAGTCTTGTTTTCCCTACCACTAGAGTGTAATTTAAAATCCAGAGGCGCGGAGGAGAACAGCCTTCGACTTGACTTGACTGTTTGTTACGCAAGGGCAGAGGCTGTACTTCCCGCAGCGTTGGAGACGAGGAAACCCTAGCTTAGAGATATGCATGCTACGTGCTTGCTTGCATGCTGCATGCTTGCTTGCACGCTGCATGCTTGCTTGCACGATGCATGCTTGCTAGCACGATGCATGCATACTTGTACGATGTTACCGACATTTTAACTAATATTGTCAAAATTTTATCAACGCAACAGTTTTTATCGTCAACACGCGAATGCATCGTTCGATAAAACGTTACTGAAATTGAAAGTTGTTAAACGAAAAAATATATTGTGTACCGTTAAGCTGGTGACAAACTGCAACGGACGCGGCTCCGGACTCGTCTTGACATTGTGAGGTCAAGCGCTGCCATTGGTCTATCCTTCAGACAACTTCCGCCAGCCCAAATATCGACCAATGGCAGCGTTTGACCTTACAATGTCAAGACGAGTCCGAAGCCGCGTCCGCCGCCATTTGTCATCGGTATTAAATATTGAAACATATTTTTATAAATAGTTATGTCGATAACTTAATAGTTTATATAAAATGTTAGTTATATATACCGTTAGTCTGGTAATCAAAACAACTTTGAAACATTTTTTTGAAAGTTATTCATTGTTAAGAAACGGTGATGATTAGCTATTCGATGAATCAAGAAAAATAGGTATTAAATATCGTGGAATAGTTTTATGTGAAATGAAAGTCGATATAAAAAAATACTGTATTTTGATAGAGACCCATCTAAAAGTGCATAAACAACTATAATGCCAACAGATTATTTTTTGAGTAGTCTCTTTCAGCAATATGTGTTTAGTCCATTGCTCGCTGCTTTGAATTGTAAAATGCCTCGTCAGTTTGTAACAGCCCAATAAAACTAAAACTGGATACAAACGGAGACGGACGCGTCTCTGGACGAATAAATTAATATGCTTGAAATCAACTTTTGTATATGGTATCCTTTTTCAGGCTTCAAGTGGTGAGTGAATAATGTCAAAAAATCCGGTTTTGTGCGGCCATCATTTTAAGAGATTTAAGGGTGCAAAGTAGGGTTGAGGTAAAACTTACATAAAACCATAATCTTTAGTAATGTTTAAGGTGCTACATAGTTTATTTTTTAAATCAATAAATAAACCAAAAAACATACATTAACAAACCTAACATTTTCTTTTTAAACTACCCTACCCATATTTTAAGTTATTTTATTTAGACTTCCTTACGGGAAGGAATCTTTGTGGCTTTCCTTAGACACAATACTACTCGTTGTTATTTTTTTTGCTTGACACCTAAAGAAAGTGGTTATACAGGGTTCCTCGAGTACACACCCCTATAGAGCAGCAATATAACCATCTTTTTCCGAAACTAGTAAGTGATTTTTTACTTACATTTAGTATGAAATGATAACTCCTGTCAACGCTCGCCCATACAAAGAATCTATACGGTATGTGCTCCATGACAGGGTTACATTTCAAGGAAGTGCCAATATTTCGGGGACCATTTAGTATCATTATATCGATCTACGTAAAAAACAAGCTCTTTTTTTTCATATTTAATCATTACTATCCAGTGATTAAATATAGTACTCGTGGATAATCTCGTCTCATTCATGAAAAATACGCACGCACTATCTCTGTGCAACCTAGAACTGCAAAGTTCAATGCATTAATAGTCACAATGGCGCGCGAAAACAAACCTTAACCTTTACGGTATAAGGTTCACGTCGATGAAATTGCCAACAAGGACCTTATGCAGTGCACGTACAGTGCACCGTATGTGCAGTACATAGGGTCGTTGTTGGCCCGGCGTAAGCGCCGCGTCGTACGCCTGTTATTATGAATGACTGAACAGGTCACGTTGTCGTTATTCCCGGACATTTTAAAGTTAATGTTATTATAAAAATAATAGTAAAAAAAAAACAATGGTCTGCATTGTTTTTTACATAATTCTTTTATAAAATACTATAGATCTTATTTTTAAAATTTTGCACTACCTTGCAATGTGACCTAGTATATTTTTAAACACAAATACTACTAAACATCACTATGCAAAACTACGGCTAGTAAGCCGTAGGTAGCGACGGCTTACTTTACAAAAATAAATGTATCACCGTCAAATTACCTTACACTTAACATTAATTTGACATATGTCGAGATTTAGGAGGACCTAGAATAAAAAGAAAATGTGATCCTTCGAGTGTTGACTCGTGTTTGAGGAAATTAATAAAAATCATGGATGTTAAACTAATGATCAGACGTTAGTTTGAACTTTGAATGCACCCAAATAACTACACATTCTGAGTAATTCAGTGTAAAATCAATCATTCATTTATGTAATTTAAAGTTAGTAAATTGAAGCCCGTGATACTTAGCTAACTACTTAAAGTCATTTTTACTCGTCCCTATTTTAATTAGTTGTAACTTGTGTCCGACCCATTCAATTTACGGTCTTTAAAATTGCCCCGCCTGTGACAATTTGGTCACCCTAAAGAGACACAATCCTCTAGTTGGTTATCTCATTCATCGACACATTTTTTTCGCACACTGCTCAATCCGGTTACGGTAAGTACTACAGTCTATTATGCTGTCATCGATGTCATCCACAGATTAATTTAAGCTGTTAGGTGTCAGCGAAAGTGCCAACTGTGTCATTTCTGTCAGCCATTGCAGCGTTAAAATATTTTTGTTACACTGAATAATATTGTGAAAGGTGAGAATCCCAGATTGATCATTATTCTATGATCTATCTTGCTTGATCAGAAATAATTATAAAACTCTTTAGTCGTTAGAGTTTGGATTTCGTGGCACATAAAATATGATTAATTATTTTTCACCACAAGTGACGCCAACGCAACAACGACCACATATTTGGCCTGTGTGTAGTGTATTTTGTTAAAATTACAGTAAATCTTAATCATCATCCTAAGCAGCCTATGGTAGTCAGCTACTAGACATAATGCTTCTCCCAATTTACTACAACAATCGGGGCTAATCTTTTCCTCTGCTAACCTACAAATTGATGTTCTGATTATGATACCATAAATACTAATCTTAGCCCTTTCGTAAATATTGCAAGATTGTTTGAATAAGTTCAGTATCTTGATGACTGTCGCTTAAGTAAGATAGAAATCAATATACTGAAATGTAGAAACCTCTTGGATATTGGATGTATTGCCGCCTGCAAAATCATCAGTACTGGAGGATGGATATGTTTATTGCACTTTATGAAGAAGCTAATGAATCTGGTCATAAGTATTACCTTATTTATTTGAGTTGTAGAAAAAAAAACTACCTAAACTAAACAACTACCTGTTGTGTATAAAAAAAGCTAATAGGCAAAACTTTTTGTTTCCGGTGATGGCAAGCCTGTTGATTTACAAGTTATCACATTTAGTTTGTCTTGATATTCTGTCCATGCTCTTTGCCCTTTTCTTTTCACCCTAACATGGCACAATATACAAGTTAGATACTATTATTGTCTTGTTTATTATCGGTTCTGTATTATTTCCTAAGATTTTTTGATTAGAAAGTGGCATTTCGCTTTTAGGTAGGTATATCTCTGTTCTTTCACTATGTAACTAATCCGGGAAAGAATGTTTTAGTAAACAATATTATGAGAAGCAACCTGTGATTTGGTGACATGAGAAAAAAATAAAAATTGTTCAAGAACTTCAATTTCATTTATTTCCATAATTTTTTTTAGGTACAAAAATACTATATACACCTAGATGTTTATGTTACAAATATGAAAACTAAACATTTACAACTTTAGCACTGAAAATATAAATCTGTAAAACTGGCCAAAATGGGCACACCACACGAGCATGGAAAAAGCTTCCAATGCAGAGTTACTAGTGAAGCAGTGACTAAGCCTAAAAGTAGTTCTGGAATTGAACATGAACAGGTTGGAAACATTGATACTAGCCAGCTGGAAATGCAGCCAAAACATAAAATTTTAATTCAAAGGTAAATTTGATTCTTCCATTTCTGTTTTGGGATTGTTAAGTGATTTGTTGTGGAGATAGCTAACCAAACCACCATAACCAATCCTTTGGTTTGATGTAAATCTACTTAACGCATTAACAGCCAAGAGGTCTCATGAGACTGCATAGCTATGGAATTTCTATTGTGTCTTGATCAAGCATCCTTGATGAGTTAATCCATAATTTTTGAAGAAAACTATTGGACACTATTATACAAAATTGCCATAAATACATGTGTATAAATAAATGTGGGCTTGATGAAATTGTTGAACTAAAAAACTATTACTATGATACCAAAAATTGGTGATCAATTCATTAAAAGTTGCTTGAGATAAAGTAAAATTGCAAGATACAAAAACATTCATATTTTAATAATTACAGGGTTTTTCACCAACCTTCAAAAGATGTTGTGGAACAAAAACTGGATTATGTTTTTGCAGCATCAGATGAGGAGATAACCAAGCATGTCTTTGGTGGGCTATTCAAAAATAAGTACTACCGTAAGTGTTGAAACTGATATTAATTTAACTATTAAAAAGATTGTTATTGTTGACAATAATCTTTACCTTATATTAACAGAGATATGCCTTGTATGTCCCAAAAGTTCATAAAATAATTGATAAAAACTAAACAGTCTAGCTATTACAGTCAATGGTAAGTCGACCTACCCAAAAAGTTAAAGGTCATTAAACCGATTTTCAACTTTTAAGTCCGACACGTAGAGATCAATATCCATTGATAAAATTTGAAGTTTTGTGGTAGGTTGACGTGCTGTTGTTTGTACAATGCCAATCACAAAATAATATGTTTATTACATTAACTTCTATAAATTACTCACAACTAGTAGTACGACCTACGTAGCCAAGAGACGAGCATACTAGAGTTGGTCTCGCTATCTCTGAGGTCCCGGGTTCGATTCCTGGTCGGTCAATGTAGAAAAATAACTTTTCTATATTGTCTTGGGTCTGGGTGTTGTGGTACCGTCGTTGTTTCTGATTTCTGTAACAAGTGCTTAAGCTACTTATCATAGGATCAGAGCAATGTATGTGATGTTGTCAAATATTTATTTATTAGTAGTACTGCTGATAATCGACAAGTCATACTAGTTAATCATTATTGTTGGCGCTGTTTTATATTAGTTCTTTGTTTTCTACTTACACAGACAGTTCTATCTGCTGTTGTAATAAAATTTTATGTACCAAGCCAAGTATATGGTGACATCATCTACAGTTTTTTCCATGACTTCAAGAGAAACTAGTATGAACTGTGTCAGCGTCTTCCACCCTACATGTTACAGCGATTTGTTGCACTAGTAGCACTACGGAAATAGCAATAAAGTTAACATAAATGGCTAAAACCTAGAATGTGAAGCGGTTAAAAAATATAGCAGTGTGTGTGTGTGTGTGTATGTGTGCGTGTATGTTAGTGTTATAAGTACTACAACTTACTACTTATCAAATCGACGCAGTTGATCGAAAAACTCGATAGAGAAAGTGACAGACACAGTAGCCCACAGGAGACAAATTTTTGAAACATTTGAAATTTATATTGTACTAGCTGTCCCGGCGAACTTCGTACCGCCCCTTCATTTTTTTTTGTGATTTTTCCGATGTTTTTATAGCTATTCTGCTATTCTGGGCGGAGACGAATTTAACAAATCAATGATCATAAAAATCGGTCCAGCCGTTTTTGACTTATAAATGGTGTAACTAACCCGACTTTGTTTTATAAGATTCGAACACGAAAACAATTAAGTTGAATACTACTTTCAGCTTATCGACCTGAAAATTACTGCCGAAAACACGACCCAAACCTATTTGAACATATCGATGATAGACTGCTCAAACTCGGAGATAAGTTTGACTCGCTAGAAACGTTTCGCTTGTACGTAGACAGTAATGCGAAGCGATGGAAGTACTACCTCAAATGCGCCGACTCACACAGAGGGAATGGAAAATCTACTTTTGTGTATCGATGCGTTTTTTCCGGCCCACGCGCACAATATTTTAATGCTAAGGGATTAAGGAAAAGGTATTTAATAGGATTTTTTAATTTATTTCAGCTATAAATATGACTAAAGGTCGGACCGCATTTGTGCTGCAATGCGCGACGCACATTTTTTCTTTATTTAAAGAGGAAAACTCACTTGAGCGACGCGCGGCAAGCAACTACACAAAGTAACTTGCAGCGCTGCGGCGCGTCGTCCACTGAAGCTCAAATGCGTTTGGACCTATAAACCGGTGACAGATGGCGGCGGACGCGGCTCCGGACTCGTCGTGACATTGTAAGGTCAAACGCTGCCATTGGTCGATCGTTCAGACAACTTCCGCCAGCCCAAGGATCGACCAATGATAGCGTTTGACCTTACAATGTCAAGACGAGTCCGTAGCCACGTCACCGGTTTTAGGTTTTACTCGCTTATCTAAATTGCCAAATGAAAGAAAACTGCCTATTAACCTTTTTAACCCGATACGATAAGATACGATTTAGATATCGGTTTGATAAATGCTGCTATCCACTATATTATTTGAACACTATAAAATTATGCAGTAATAGTAAAACATACTTTTCAGGACTGCTAAATTGTCGAAAGGCACCTGTCCTTGTAGAGTAATTCTAAAGCCAGTCCCAGAAACTGCTGACACATTGACAGTGATATATGTGTGCAATCATCATGACCATCCATTGACAGATGAATGCTTTGACAAATTGCAACATGGGAGACGGATACACCCTAGTGTTAAAGAAGAGGTATAATTATCTTTTATTATTATATGTCTTCTTCCTAGCGTTCTGTGCTGTTTCAAGTCAAGGTCGCGCTGAAAGTTTTAGAAAATTAAAGACGGAATGATGTAGAAACCTGCTAATATCTTTATTGATTTTCAAAGTAGTCTCCGTTCCTTTCTAATTCACATGCGATGGAACCATTGACTGAAGCAGCCCACTCTTCTTTAGAAACCTCTTTTACATCTCTTTCAAATGCAGCTATGGCATCTTTTAAAACGACTCACTTTCGAAAAAATGAGAAAAAAGAGATGCTGTGACTCTACTTGTATGTTTCATAAGGGCTGTCACTGTCACACTGACAGATTAGATGATAGGTGTAATTTTTATGATTTTCTCACCTCAGCGTTGAGAACGAGAGCAACTAGAATACTATTTTAATGCTATTAGATAACTATAAAAAAAAAATGGATTGTAGACTATAATAAGTTAAATTGTTTCCTTTTTTAGCTCATGGATCTGTTATCTCTGGATGTAGACCGCGAAGTAGTAAAGAAGTATTTTGAATCACTTACTGGGTATAAGATGGATTCCACATATTTCAGCAATATGTTATTATGGATGAAGAAAAATAATATAGAAAGGCAATTCTCTCTCGAAAAACTTAAAGAAATGTCAAGGAAAGTTGAAAGTAAGTCAAAGGTATAATAGGATGTTTGAAACTACCAATTTTTTTTAAGGAACATTTTGCTTGTTGATAAATGAAAATTTGTATAACATTATTTAGTAATTGAACTAACACTTCATTTAAACGACACGGGTATGCAGGGTTCCTCCAACTTATGGCTCCACGTACGACTGGAAAAAAAACCTAGCTGTAAGAAAATACTGTTTTTTATTTCAGTAAAAGTAAGAAATACAAGTATTCATGTGATGGTGAACTTGTTTCTTGTCGCAAATTGAGTCAAGGAGTTGTTTAGGACAATTTTAACCTTTATTCAGAGCCAACATTACGACGGTATCTGTATTTTTTTTTTTTTTTTTATCATAACCAGATGTGCTAGTGTGTAATCCAGCCGCCATTACGAAAATCTTATCGGGAAACCCCGACCGTCAAATGGCGAACCCCCAGGGGTTCGCGTACCCCACTTCGAGTTGACGTTTGATTTTGTCATCATGTTGGTGGAAAACCTAGTTTTACAACAAGTGTATCAGTTTTATGGGATTGACAGACGGCTATCCATTTCAGTTGTCCTTGTTTGACCTTCACGCTTGTTACTTCGTCAAAAAATATTTTTTTGTCATATTCAATCTTTTATATGTGACTGAGTTTGTTGCGCCGTTTCTTCTCATCACCAGCCATCAAAGCTATATTTTGGGACGTGTATAAGTGCCCGGAAGAGGGCCTATATACTGAATAAATGAGTATTAATGAGTATAGTCATAGGTCTTATTAAAGTAAACTCAACCTTATTACAACGTGCTAGAGTACCTACCCCGTTGAATTCTGTCGTGTGGTGATAAAGTTAGCGTTTTATTTTACCTGTCCAATTTTCAAATTATGTATGACAAAAAGAGATAATACTTTTACTTACATCGTTAATTAGTAATACAATTTTTTTTTACAGAAATAAAAGAAGAATTGGGTATAGCTGATATAACTTATGAAGAAGAAATGATTGTCAATGACGGGACTGTGCCAGGTATTTTTTTTTAAAGTTACCTACTATTTTTATGTACATTATGGATTGGAAAATCCGAGTTCAGAGAACAATCTGAACAAGATTAATCTACAATCATCAAGCTCACACACTAATCAGTAACAGATCATCTATCTCCGAAACTGATCAGATATTTATGGGCCGATATTTCAATAGCCAAATGACTTTTAGATGACGAATAAGTTTTCGTATGGAAAAAGTGTCAAAATGACAATTTTATTCGCCAGAAAGATATCTGGCGTTTGAAAAATCGGCCCTAAGTTATGTATAAATTGACAAGTCTTGTCAACTCTTGCCCGTGCTAAAACAGTCTGTAAGTCACCGGTTCAAACAATGCGGATTTTTGTCGAACAAAATAGATACAATTTCTACTCTATAGGACCAGTCCACAATACATATATACAAGCATTATCTATACATATAATAACGCTGTAAAAAGTCAGGAATTGACTTTTTCGCACTGACTAGCAAAAATTACAAACAGTGTTCAGGCTTTCTCTAAGACCAGTAGAGTCCAAAAAACGCGTTTTTAGAATTCTTGTATAATTATAAAACTTGTTTCAGATAAAGTATCACAAATACAAGAGGCGATCAACGTACTTAGAGCGGTGGCTGCACCTAATAAGCCTCCGCCAAAACCGAAGCTACCACGTAAGGATTCTTAAACATAATACGTCCCTCTTAAGAGCGCCGTCCATTTACGAAAAAATCGACTAGTAAACTTGTTTTTTTTTTTTAAAAACTAGCACTTCATTATCATCGTTATGGCTGACATAAATTTGAATCTCATTTTATGTTTACTTGTATTTCAGGTGATCCCAATATAGGAAGAAAACGTCCTAAAATTATGAGAAAACAAAGTGATGAAGGTAGATTTTTTTATTTATAGGTTGCAACTCATGAACATGCCTGTGGGCTTTAGGTACTTGTTTACATGCACTTTTACACTAGAGCGAACTCTTGAATAATGCATAGTACTGAAATGTCTATAAAAAGCAGTTCAAATGTTCAGTTTCTAACTAGAATTAATTTAAAATTAAACTTCACATTACAGAACCGGCTCCTCCTGTGTCCAATAAAAGCCGTTTAGAGACACGACTACAAGAGTTGACGTATGATCACGAAACACTACAGAGTATAAAACATTTGCAAGACTCGGTGAGGGGCGACACGGATCAGCATGAAGTAGAATCGTGGAATAGGTGAAAAACTTAAAATTTTACCCTGTTACCATGCCGGTAAACACTGGATTTTGTGTTATATCGTGTAGTTGATAGACGATAAGGCATAGGCTGAGCTTATCTGTTTGGATCTAATTATAATTTCAGAACAGTAAGCCCTGTATTTAAAAATAATAATATCTTGCACGACGCTTCATTTAGATACAACTTCGGATACAATATTTTAAACTAAATGCCAGCTACTATATTGTGTATGCTTACTTGCCATCAGATTTATGTATGTCTGTTTGGAGTATCACTAAAGAGTTAATAACAATATTTTTGGCAGCAACATATTCTGTTGTAGTGAATCATTTTTTACCAGCTAAACTTTATTTTTATTTTCAGAAATATAACGGGATATAGGAAAAAGCGTATCAGAAATCTCCAAAAACATACCCCAGTTGTTGAACCCGAATTCGAACCTCAAACTGTAGTAATAGAAAATACGCAAAACATTGATGGAGAAAACCAAGAGATTGTTTACGAGAACGAAATAACTGTTATGGAAACGCCAGAAGAAAATTATAATGAAATCGTAATTTACGAGAATCAAGACGAAAACAATGGCACAGATATTGTAGATACTGAAAATGAAGTCAGCTACTGCATTAAGTACGAAGATGATACTGTGGCAAATGAACAAACAGATGAACAGTATATTTTACTTGAAAGCTTAGAAAATGTACCAGAAGTGCATATTCAGGCTACAGAATTAGCTACAGTTAGTATTGTGTCGCCGAAAGAAGACGTTAAAATGAAGATTGAAGTTAATGAAGATCAGAATCAGATTGATGAGAATCACGAATCTCAAAATTCTACTGAAAATTATATTACAACTGGTGATGATAAAATTCACTTGGTGAAAGTAGAGTCGGAAAATATTAAAGTTTTAGGCAACGCTGAAACCCTTGGCTTAAATACGGATATTGTTTACGAAGTGATTAAAACTGACGACAAAAAGATATTTCCCAGCCGAGAAGTTGTCAGAAATGTGATTCTTAATAAACCCTTGCCACCCAGAAACAGTAATAAAAGACCAGATGTAATTAAAGAAGCTAGTTTTTCTACTAAAACCATTGCCGGGTTAGATACGTCAAATCGTCGGAAAAGGTTAGTATGTTCAATTAACAAACGCATTTATCTATTGTCACCTTTGTTTAAATTATGTACTATTGACCTTACGTTCGTAGTATGCAGGGTTACTTTGGCAAGATAGTGCCCAATTTTAAAAATAAGGTCTATCTATAAATATAAAAATCTCGTGTTAGAGTGTTTGTGGTCGCTCTCTCTCGAAACGGCTCGTCCGATTTTTATGTTACTTGTAACTTAGAAGTTGTGTAGTATAATGCATGAACTGGAAATATTTTCACAATACAAATCTATTGTCAAAGACAAATGCATAACTACTTGATCATAATACAAGCTTTTATTAAACCATCTTTTGATTTTTAAATTGTTTATGCTCCTTGCATAACCTTCCTCTGCAGTATCGACACAGATAACGATTACTTTGCGATCAATTTCTGCTACTTTCTCTTTCTCGTGACGTCTAACTAGACTTAAAAATTTCGTCAACAACACACCTACTGAAGAGTAAAGCTTGCCTTAAAAATTCGATAAGATATCGACGAAACTTGAAAAATGTAATTACATTACTTCTTTTTATTTACAGATCGGATAATCTGAATAACGTGGTAAACCGTTTAGTAAAAGAAGAGGATCTTGAAGGCCTTAAAGATGACGAATATTACATGGTCGTTGTCAATAAAAGCGAACGCGATGAGACCACGCAAGCTGATGACACTAATGGTGTAGACGGTGATTATGATAATCACAAAATCGAATCATTTCAAGAAGAACATTGCACATCGGAAGAATGGATTTTAGATGAGAGTATTGATAAAAGTACTGTCTATTGTGTTAATAAAAAGATTCAGTGTAGTTTTGTTAGTGCTAACGATATAGATAGAGAACTTAAGACCATTAGTAGGCTAAAACGAATGAGAGAATCGTTAGAGCGAGATGTCAAGAAATTAGTGGCTACTAAAGATGGGTTGGTTAAGGAAATCATGAATGCCAAAAGATTAAAGCATGATTAGCATCTTATTGTGAAATAAGATTTTATTAGTGTATTAAATACACAATTTTTTATTTGGATAATAAATAATGTTAAAAGATATTGAGGTTTACAAGTACACGAATATTTTTATATTAAAAATAAGATATTTTAAATCGATTGTCTTTTTTTTACATATTTTTTATTAGAAAATCACATGGAGCATACCTTATAGAATATATAATACCTTATAGAGTAGAAATGTCATTTATTTTGTTAGACATAATTTTCCGCCATTGTTAATCTGTATCTGTACTGTTTAATAGTATGAGCTAGAGTTGACAGGACTTGTCAATTCAGGGCTTTGAATAACGTTAAAAATCAGGTATACCTTCATCATACCAAGATAACGTTAATAGCAAAGGTAACGTTATGCTTGGTAACGATACTTGGCCGGCTTTTTACCGGTAAACTGACTTAACGTTATTTATGATTTTACCGGTAAATGGTAACGTTACCAAGTGAATACTATAAGTACCTACCGTTAATTTACGTCATTAGTTTTCATCTTTTTCATTCAATATTTAAACATTATGTAAAGAAAACACAGCCAAGTTAATCAAGACTACGAAAGAAGCCTACTACAAATTAGAGAATTTGTTGTAAAAACTAACCGAATGGCTTGGTAGATAACGAGAAAAGTATCGTCATCATGTCAGCCTATTGCAGCCCACTGTTGGACGTAAGCCTCCCCCAAAGAGCGCCAAAGAGCATGTTCTTTCGCCTGTTTTATCCATCAACTGCCAGCCATCTTCCTAAGGTGGTCGGTCCATCGAGCTGGGGGGCGTCCTACACTATGTTTACCAAGACTTAGTCCTCACTCGAGAACCTGTTTACGGCGTTTAGTTTACCTTTCATCGGTTATGCGACAGGTCTCCATAAGTAATCCAAATAAATAAAAAAACCCAGCACATAGCTGGATGTTTATGAATCTACGTAAGGACTTGAAAGAAACATGAAAAGCGGTGAGAAATAACATCGCGAGGAAACCATCACATTGACACAGGCTGTGTAGCCAATGATCGTAATGGTACCGGACTTAGTATCGCTATCTATGAGGTTCCGGGTTCGATTCCCGGTTGGTCAATGTAGCAAAATAACTTTTCTATATTGTCTCTGGTGTGGGTGTTGTGGTACCGTCTTTGTTTCTGATTTCTGTAACACAAGTGCTTAAGATACTTATCATAGGATCATAGTGCTGTATGTGATGTCCAATACAAAAAATATAAAAAAGTAAGTAAACTATTATGAAAAGAGTTTTATCAGTAGTCATCTTTAAATGTAACGCATAACCCAGTGTTGCTAAATCTAGAATCATCGTCAAGTTTATGTGTCTATGAACGGCACAAGGCTCCAGGAGAAATGATAATGTCTATTTAAGTACAACTTTGAACTGTGTTGCTTTAGGTGCTAATCTTCAAGTAAATGCGACGCCTGCTTAGAAGTCTGTACCAAAGAGATTACAAGACCCCTACATTAGGCCTACGAAGCGCCGTCGGTCCGTTTTATTGTTAGAATATTGAATGGTGTTGAAATTACATAGAATAACAAAATGTAAAACTTATTCATACCGCCGAACTGAGAATCTCTTGAAGTGCGCCGCATCTGAGACACGCCAAAGCCCAACGCCTCTTGTATAACCATAAGACATAGTCCTGAGCCTAAGGTTTACTGTGGCGTACACAGTAACTAACAATATACTTCACGACGCGTGAATTCGCCATCCAAGCTGATATGAATTACCCAATCTACTTAGTTTAACAGATTTGAATGTAAATGTAAAAATAACATAAGATTGATTAAAACTGGCATAAACCATGATGTCAGGATTAAGTTTCCTTAACGTATTTTTTTTTGTCTGGCTTTTATTCTTAGAGTAAACAATTACATTAAAATCCTTACGAAGTGAATTTTTTTTCGTCTATAGTTTTTACGCTTAGCACGTTTCGTCATTGATAGATGAAACGGAACCGGTTACACGGATCGCGAGATAGATCACAGACAATGGCCTGCCCTGACAGACAATGGCTACTTTCACCTCCGCCCCGGGCCAGTCTAGGGTATCGATATGGGCTTTATAATAGTCATAATAGTCATTTATTCAGTATATAGGCCCGTTTAAAGGCCCTCTTCCGAGCACTTACGAGCCATCCATGATCCATCCATGTGTCATACCCATTATTATGCAGGCCAGGCAAATACTTCTAAAAGTTGTTCTTATCAAGAATTATGTCAGTCATCTCGTCATGACTCACATGCATGTGGTCTATCTTTATGTAGGTATGCCTTTTATCTAAATCCGTGCAGACTTCACTTATACTCGTCCCAGAATATAGCTTTTCCCTACCACCGCTTCGGGACTACATATCGGCTGGTGAGAGAAGAAACGGCGCAACATAGGTACCTACTCAGTCACCTTTGGCAGCCTATCCTCATATAGGGAATACAGTTACAAGACATGTAAGTGCGAGCTAAGCAGGTTAAGTCCATGCACTCTTGTTGTTTAAATATTCGTCAACTTTTTATTAAGTATAATATATAATTATTCATGGATTTTTTAAATGTGAATTTTGAACTTATGAAAATATGAACAGGTAGGTAGTTCCAACCGGCCAATCTGGAAGTCACTGGGGGAGGCCTATGTTCAGCAGTGGACGTCTTATGGCTGAAATGTTCAAATCAAATATTCTTTATTTTTCCAGCTTAGGCTATTACATAAATATAGTGTTCGGAGCTTCCTTTTAAGCAACAATGTGCTTGTGTTAGGAAGAACCGCTCTTCTAGCAATACAAAAGTCGACTAAAATAAAAACTGTTGCTAAATAAAAGAACCAGGAAATTAAAAGCTATCTTAATTAAGACAGTATACAGATGACATAGATGTCACTGTCTTAAGTTTTAAGAGAACATGAAAACATTATTAAAAACTTAGTATGTGTATGTGTGTGAATGTGTGTGTGTGTTTGTGTGGGAGTGAGTGTGTGTGTGTGTGTGTATGTGAGTGTACTTAGACTAGAATATGTAAACTGTGACTTAGATGATGATGATGATGATGAGGTAGTTCAACAAGAGCCTGTGGTACTTTATTAAAAAATAATTAATACATTTTCCCAGGAATGAATTACCAACTTTGTGTAGTCTGAAGCTCTGAACGGCAAGGTTATTTTTATTTCGGGTATTATTTGGTACTAACTATCTGCTTCGCCCGCGTGAAATACGGCTTGTAAGCATATTTTACTCCCTTAAGAGGAGAATTAAAAATAGTACTTAGTCTTATGTGATTCCCTTGCATACAATTTTAGTGCTATCCCATAGGAACCGTGCATTATTCCGGAATAAAAACTAGCCTCATCATGCCAATCCCTTACTCTGTAAAAATAAAAAGTTATACCTATCCCACAGGAACTGTACATGTTTCCAGGATGAAAAGTAATCTATATGCTGTTCAAGACTTTAATCTATCTCTGTGCCTATTTTCATCTAGATCCGATTAGCCGTTCTTGCGTAATTGAGTAACAAACATCCATCCAACCAAACTTTCGCATTTATAATATTAGTAAGAAGGTTGTCATACTTTTGATATCTATGCTTGGCCCAAACTATCATATATTCTGTGCCAAAGGTTGACGGCAGATCTTATATGTTTTCAAGTATCTACCTAGTACCTTTATACATACTAAAGATAGAGGCAACAAGATCTTGAGTGCTTGTGGAGGGTAACTTAGGGAGGCCTTGACAGCGAATCATATAATGTGTCCCTTCATACAGTGCATTCATGAAAAGGGGGGGGGGGGCGAAACTAGACCAAAATTATACATATTCATTCACAACATACACATAGGTACAATTCACAAAATTAGAAGAAAAAAGTTTTTTTTTACTTTATTAATGAGTTTTGATTTTTATTAAATTTAAAATCAAAACTCATCATAAGACCGTACTCGTAAAGTGGTCAATTTTAGGAGCTCTTAGCCTGTTTGTATTATGAGATGGAAAGTAGCTTTTTTTTATATTTTAAAGCGTATTAGCTAATTTAATCGCGATAAATAAAGTTTCCTGGGTATTATCGGCATAATTATGTGAAATTTAAAGATCATTTAAAAATAACCCAAAACACGTAATTTTATCCCAAAAAATATGCCATTGTGCTAACTGGCTATTTGTAAAATACTTATTTAAATTAATGTCTTTATTTGGGTTATAAGAAAAATCCTTACATTTACAACAACAGGTAGATATTCATATTCTGGTCTATACCAGGTCCTTGTTCAGGGTAGCAGTGGACAAAGTAAAAATTGCCATGATGATCGCCAACCTCCGGAATGGGAAAGCATCTTAAGAAGAAGAAGATTAATATTTAATTCAAGTTTGTTATTGTACGACAATAATCGGACAAGAAGAACATCAAGCAGGCAGTCAAAAGTCTAGGTCATTGTGAGAATCAGACTTTCTAAGAATAGGACATTCTGCGAATCGGCCTTTCAACAAATAGGAAATTTCGCAAATCGAACCTTTTTTCCTCACGTTTTGCATCGGACTTTCTGCGCTTAAACCAAAAGAATTTTTCATCAAAATAATTACCTATGCACTTTAGTTTTCTCCTGTCTTCTCTTTTTTGTACTTTTTTTGAACTTTTTATAACATTTTAGATCAATATTCATAATAATAGGGTATGTATTTATATTATCTATGGTCATCATTTAGAATTATTATTCTAATTAATGACTTCTAAATACTATGAAAGAAGGTATGTATATTAAATTATTTATTTTGTTATTATTATTATTTATTTTCCTTTCAATATTTTTTAGACTACATCGCGTTCCCTCCCTCTCAACATTTTAAAACTGTTTCTTTTTTTTTGGAAGATATATTCATATTAATTCATTTGATCACTTCATAATGTACATTATAGATGGTCAATAGTAACATTACAACTATAAATCACTTCCATAAGACCGAAAACTATACCATTCTAAATGTTTCTCTCTGTACTGTTTGTTTTGAGTGATGTGCAATAAAGATTATCTCTCTATTACTTATGTATCTCTCTATTACTCATTAACCTCTGTATATTTACTGTTAGTATCACGCAACGTGCACAGGAGAGTGTGATGTAACGCTATTCACACCGATAATGTTAGGCAAATCATTTTATACTTCCGCTGTACATCTCTTATAGGCTAATTTTGCAATCGATGTCGGTAAGCTAGACGAAAATACATTTAGTTTCTGTGGACGTTAAAATTATTTCTTTGGTATGCACAGAAATGTGAAGGTGAATAGATTATTGGATACTTACTACTGCATTCCAATAAGCACCTTTTTACAGAGTGAGTGAGAGTGCTTTATAGGCTGTATTATTCTTAGTCATACTCATAATTATGTACTATTATAAGTGAGGGCCGCGACCATTATGTATAAATAATACACAAAATAATTTATTAAAAATAATTTTTGCTAAAGTACTTTGCTTTAAAATTCTTCATTTCACAAAGGCTGGTTTTCTATAAAGGCTGAAAAACCTATCAACGTTAGGCAGCAATATCCTGCAAAACTAAGACTTTACATAGAAGCTTTACAAAAACTCTGTGGTACAAGCCAGGGATTAAACACAAGGCCTATCGCTTATGATTGTAATGTTTATCCCAATAAGCGATAGAAAAGTATGAATAGGTATATCATGTGGTTTTAAATCAAATCATAAACCTACTATATTATATACAAATTCCAATTGTTACATTTTTTATGCGGAATGCTCTCATTTTTTTAAAGTAGGCTTTATTCTTCGACCAAGTATATTAACATTATTGGCTTTATTAAAGAAAATATCAAAGAAGAAACAACGAAATTTTTAATTGAACTGTTTTGATTTACGAAAACTATAAACATTATTATTCACAGCATATGCCCAGCCGTTTTAAATGTAAACAGTTAAAGTGTAACCTGACTAGAAATCAAAGTCAAAGTTTTCCAAGAATAGTGTTAGGCTGGATACACACGTGTCATATCATCGTATGGTATTGCATCAAAGCCTATTTAAAAAAATAAGGCGTGCACTTTTTAACGGGATGCTCCAATGCATTACAAAATGTGTAAAAAACCGGCCAAGTGCGAGTCGGACTCGCGCACCGAGGGTTCCGTACAAACCTGTAGGTACCTATATAAGTAAAAGTTCACCCATATCGACAAACGAGTCATAGTTATGGTATTTTTATTGCAAAATGTAATCCATAACATTAGTAAATTGCGGTTTACGATTTATGACGTATTAAAAAAAAACTAAATACTTACTAGATCTCGTTCAAACCAATTTTCGGTGGAAGTTTGTACATCATATATATTTTTTTAGTTTTATCATTCTCTTATTTTAGAAGTTACAGAGGGAGAGGGGGGGGGGGGGGTTACACATTTTACCACTTTCGAAGTGTCTCTCGGGAAAACTATTCAGTTTAGAAAAAAATAATATTAGAAACCTCAATATGATTTTTAAAGACCTATCCATAGATGGGTTTCACGGGTTTCATGGGTTCTCCACGTATGGGTTTGATGAAAAAAACATTTTTGAGTTTCAGTTCTAAGTATGGGGAACCTTAAAATTTATTGTTTTTTTTATTTTTGTGTGAAAATCTTAATGCGGTTCACAGAATACATCTACTTACCAAGTTTCAAAAGTATTGTTCTTTTAAATTGTTATATAAGTGTGCTGGCTGTGACACACGGACGGACAGACAGACATGACGAATCCATAAGGGTTCCGTTTTTTTTCATTTGGCCACGGAACCCTAAAAAAGTGCTAATAGCTTTATGAAAAAGTAGAGCGCAAATGTAGAACCTACGTGTACATAAAGCGCAAATATAAAGCGCAAATGTAGCGCACATTGATGCGCAATGACCCTTAGGAGGAGAATGTGACTATTTCGGATCCAAAAATTAACGAATTTTTTTTCTGTATATGTATAATTACAAAGAAAGGAGAAAAAACGTTCTATTTAAACTTTTAAATAACACTAGATGTAAAACCAATCCCACGTGGGACTTTGATTTTAATCAGTTTTTTCCATTTATGGTAGTCAGTCCTCCTAAACAATACGTAATTTAAAAGTTCAGACTAACTTAGACATTTAAAAAAGAAAAAAAAACTGTTATTGGAGCTTTATTCATACATGAATATGCCAGCTCCAGCTGGCCTCTACCTTACAAGCAAACAAACATCAACAGAACTTAAAATAAACTTAGAGATAAATGGTTGAAATTTAATATTGTTTTGGCAAACGTTGGCAAGTAACATGAGACGAAATATATAAAATAAATATGGGTCTCCTTCAAACTGCCCCGTCAACTGATGGATTTAGTGTGGTTCCAAATATACTTTTTTTTTTCAACCCATGTTTCTTTAGCAAAGTTATTTAGTTTTATGAATACAACAATATCCTGAAAGTATGGCTGACCGTTTATATAACACGTCGTATAGCTAAGTTCTGAAGAATATTCGAAAGTCGATACAAGTAACTAATTACGATTGGTCATTGCACCGTATCTGATAGTTTTTAATTAAGTCACAGAGATCAAACGAATAAGTAACTAAATAGTGTAACGGACGAGAAAGTTATAGATCAGTTTTATTAGAATGATTTATTATAAAAGCTTTTGGTTCGCTGCTATTTTTAACCAAAAAGATGTTTGGGGAAAGACGCTTTGGTTTACAAGTTTTATGTAATACACATGAAGTTCAGTATAAGTAATATGGCTTTAATCTGACTATGATGGTACGTAAAGATGAAGTCAATGACGGCGATGTTTATATCTGGAACTGTTATCTTTCTTAATCTTAGTAGCGCTTTGACCCGTTCTTAGACCAGGTAGGTACTTCTTCGTCGATTCGCTCTTGACAGAGCGGTCGTGGTCGTTATGTAGTAGTATCGGAGGGGGCAGATGTTATGCGCTTCACGATCTCGCCATCTGTCCCTGCTGGAGGTCATCCTGCTGCATTCATTAAGGGAACCACCTACAGCAGACTTAAGGTACGCTTGACCATAATCCAATACCAGACCTTTAAAGGAAAGCTGTACTTCAAACTTCTAAATAGAGATGTCTAACCAATTAAATTATTATTACTAAATTCAGACTGATAGTTTTATATTTGGAAAGTTGTTCATTGCAAGTGTATGTTACTTATTTATTACATACTTATTAAATTTTGAAATTCGAGTCGTATATTTCATATTGAACTGTAGTAAATTCTTCCGCCTGCTTTGTGTTCGCGGTCTTTCGTTCCCTTCCTGGCTGAAACCTGTCCGAAAAAGTTGTTCCAAAATGATTAAAAACCTTTGTTGTTCAAATAAGAAAACAAATAAATACAATAAGGTTGACCTTCAAGTACATTTTCTGTCTATCTCATTCTCACCTACTGCAAGGTATAGGCTACCTCCAGGAATTACATCTTACATTCTTAAGATAACTATATAAATCTAATCCGCAAACCATTCATCTTGCTTCTTACTAATAATTTATCTTTCTAATATTACAAATGCAAAAATTTACATGTATGGGTGTTTGTTACTCAATCACGCCAAAACAGTTGAACGGATCTAGATAAAGTTTGGCACAGAAATAGATATTAGCCTGGAATTGCTGATATGATACTTTTTATTCCGGAAAATTTACGGTTCTCAGGATGCAAGACAACTGTTATTATAAATGGCGCTAGATATAACTGTTCAGTGTGAAAAAAACCGGCCAATTGAGAGTCTCGCGCACTGAGGGTTCCGTACAAACCTGTAGGTACCTATAAAAGTAAAAGTTCACCCATCACGACAATCGAGTCATAGTTATGGTATTTGCAAAATGAAATCCATAACATTACGAAAGTTAAATTGCGGTTTACGATTTATGATGTATTAAAAAAAAACTTCTTACTAGATCTCGTTCAAACCAATTTTCGGTGGAAGTTTGCATAGTAATGTACATCATATATTCTTTTTAGTTTTATCATTCTCTTATTTTAGATGTTACCACTTTGGAAGTGTCTCTCGGGCAAACTATTCAGTATAGAAAAAAAATATATCAGAAACTTCAATATCATTTTTGAAGACCTATCCATACCCCACGTATGGGTTTGATGAAAAAAAAACTTTGAGAGAAAGTATGTGGAACCCCCAAAATGTATTGTATTTTTTTTATTTTTTGTATGGATATCTTAATGCGGTTCACAGAATACATCTAGTTAACAAGTTTCAACAGTATAGTTCATAAAGTTTCGGAAAGAAGTGGCTGTGACATACGGACGGACAGACAGACAGATAGACAGACATGACGAATCCATAAGCGTTCCGTTTTTTGCCATTTGGCTACGGAACCCTAAAATTACAAGTAACACTAGCTTTTGCCCGCGACTTTGTTTGCGTAGTCTTTAGTTTTAAATAACTGATGCAAATACCACGTGAATAAAGTCGCGGGCAACAGCTAGTCTGTCATAATTCTTAGTTTTTGCTCTGCCATCGCGTTTTAAGAGTAAATAAATATTTATAAACCAGATAACACAGCAATTATCGTAGTCTTGAAGGAAGAAGTTAATAATTTTTTGCCAAGGACGTCTCCCAGATAAATACGCTACGTACCATCGTACCATCACTGTTTTACTTCGTTAGGTCTATTTGGGTACCAAAGTTAATTATAAAACAAATTTGCAAGTAATATAAATGCATCCAATTCGTTTTTGTGGTTTCGAGCCTATGTTTAGAATTCGCGAAATTCCTCTATTAACGATCTCATCAGCTGATTAGTGCGATGCAACCGCGAAACAACCAAATTAGTATTGTTTCACTACCCATGGAATTTGTTAAATCACACCTAAGTCTTCGTACCGGTTTGTGCGTATGCGCAGGACAGCCGAAGAAAAGGCGCGCGCGTCGCCCGCGTCTGTCAGTTGCACCGAGGTCGCCAGAGGGGTCGGACCGCTATCTAGTCATATTTTTTATTAATACATAATCAAAAGGTCATCATGAAAGTGTTCATCGTTTTGGCTGCGGCCACCGCTCTTGCGAGTAAGTACTAAAAATATTTTTTTAATTAAAATATAATTCGGTCATATTATCTTTAAATATATTTTAAATGCAAAAAATAGTTAACATTAATTGCCAAGAGGCAATTAAATTACTAATTCACTAAAAATATTTACAAACTTTAATTAGTTGATTATTTTTTATAACATTCCAGATTAGTAAAAAAGACATCAACGCGTTTTAGTCTCACACATATTATTATGTTCACTTGTCAGTAGAATTATGGTTAGAGTTTCTTGTCTAAATAGTTTTTTGTAATTTTATAGTATTTTTTAGGTAGGTTTAACTAAGTTTTTCTATGCTAACGATAACTTAGATCATACATCACACAACTGAAGTCACAAAGTAGGTCTACTTCAGTGCTTACGTAAGTATGCCATATTAGGTCGTGAACAACGACCGTTATGTGACAACCTCTCACACTGCGTATTGTAATTGCGAAAGATTATAAAACTTTTGTACTGCCTATCCGGTCACTGTCGATGTAGCTCTAATTGAATGTTGTATAGCATTAAGTCCGCTAATTGTACTTACCTGTGCAATGAAGTTTAAATAAATATATAAATAAAAGTAACATTATTTGTTACTAAAATCAATTTTGGTAAAAAATATTTACTAAATCAGAGTATTCTTGTGAGTAATTGTGTAAAAGACTACAGTACGAGCTGTATATTTATTGTTAACTATCTGTGCATGCGGCTTCGCCCACCTGGAATATGTCTTGGCACCCCTATTTTAGTCGCTTAGAGGGAGAAATAAAAAGCAGCCTATGTCAATCTTGGGTTTAACACAAAACTTCATCAAAATCAGTATAGTAGTGTTTCTATGAAAGCGTAATAGAAAGATAGACAGTGTTACTTTCGCATTTATAATATTAAGTACTTAGCTATGCCCGCGGCTTTGCCTACGTGGATATCACCCTGTATTTTACTCCCTATGGAGGTGGATTAAATATAGTAGCTATACTAAGGATATTTTTACTTGAAAAAATTTTTCAACTGTTTGCTGGGATTCGAACCCACGACCTTTTGCTATCCGGGCGACTGCTCTTCCAACTGAGCTATAGAGAAAAAAAATTCAAGTAAAAATATTTTCCTTGTTATAAAAAACTCATAACTCAAAGTTTAAATCATAGTAGCTATGTCTTTTCATAGGGTTTATCCTTTATTCTCACAAAATTTCGTCAAATTCGATTCAGTCTTCGCGAAGAAAGTAATATATTCTTTTCCAAGGTCCAGTACATCTCTTTACTAAAAATCAGACAGAGTTTTGCAATTATAATATTAGTATGGATATATATAATATGCACTGATCGATCACAATTATATAACCACCACGGACAAAATAAGCGCTTTTGTTGCTATGGGCAGTTTCTAATCAGACAACTTTTAGGTAAATTATTAACTTTAGGTACTAAATGAATGTTAAGGAAAACTTTTTATTGACTGAAGAGGCCTCTTATTGAATAAAAAGTGAAATGAATTCAAAATTAGTAGTCATTTTGTGTTTTTAATATTCGCTTTATAGACAAATAGTTTTTAGAAGGATAAGATTGACATTACACAAATAGAAAGTATCATTTCAATAACTTGAATGTCCTAAGGCTTAAAATTCACACGATTGACCTGTGTCGACTACCAAAGATATCATTTCAAATTCAAAGCACAAACTACCAGACTATTATCATCGTTGTATCTGCAAATTGAAATACAATGTGCGTAATTGTTAGGTGTAATGCTAGCTTTACACAACAATGATCCTGTGGCTACAAACTATTAAGACGCCTTCGTTGCCTGTTGTGAACAATATGGTAAGTGGGAGTTGAAGAACGAAGCTTAGAGCAGGTGTAGCTGTGTAACGAAGCCGCAGACTTCCTTATCTACAGAGATCGTAACTTTTTCCAATACAAAAAATAGATTTTTTCGCTTCACGATCCTTAATCTTATTTGCATAAATCGAGTTGTTTCGTTGCTTCGTTGCTGCATGAAAGAAGGAAAACCCTTAAAACCTACCCTCATAAAATCCTAATCTGCATAATTTTTATACTTCACTGCCTTGATTACTGAAACTTTATCTAAAAAAAGCCATCCCATCATAGTTCTGTAATTAAGTAACTTATTATAATGACTATAAATATCATTCGCAATTAACTACGAAAGTAAAATAAAACGAGCAATTATGGTATCTAGTTTACCTTGTCAATTTACGATCAAACTAATTAATTGCATTTATTACTTTACTAATACTTTATTCATGACTTTGAACGTTCCAAAAATATTTAACTTTTTTATACATGTTTTAATTCGATTATTTTCAGTTTTTAACATTTTTAGGTACCAAATATTGCTTCAACTTGATTATCAAAAGAGTGCCAATACTTATTCCGTTTTTTTATAGCTTGGTCTTAACTAATTGAAAAATAAGTACAGTTTAACTGAAAAAATTAACATGTGAAAGTCAGTTTCCCTCGTAAACAAAAAAAAAAGAATACGTTGGGAAAAACAAACTAAAATGAATCAACTTCAAAACGAATGAACACAAACGTGACCGCGCCAACGATTTCAACACGGTGACATTGACATTCACCGGTTTTTGCAAGTTCCACTTCCAATTTTTGCAACTTTCCTGAAAACACAATCACATACAATTTCTAAGAAACGATTGCGTCTGTTCTGTTGACACAGTGATATTAAATTTTACGCAAAAACTAAGTGATTTTGCAACGGTTACGTGTTACCATGACAGAGAAAGCAATGCACTTTAGCACTTAGCATTAGACGATTGGATACTGTGTTGAAATTTTAGGAACTTTAGTAGCATTCTAACATAAACTTAAGTCATTGTATTATTATGTACTATCGTTAGTTTAGGCTTACTTTTCCGTAGAAAGAAAACTAGTAAATTGCAGTATTCTTTTCGAACCGAAGAGTAGGCATTATAATTAATAATAATTAATATTAAGAAATTAAAACATAATGTTACAATTTTTAGAGTTTTCTTTAACTTTCACCGTATTACGTCAATCAGACAAATAAAACGTAAATAATAAAACTTTCATAAAATTAAAATACGATCAATTACAAATTATATGTACTTGCTTGAAGAGTTGTTGTGTAATTTGTATAAAGCAATAAAGTACCAGTTATTTAGGGCGTAATACGATGCGTAAGGTTTCGCTACTTTTCTATTATAATCTTTATTAAATTGTAATATAGAATAATCTTATTAAGGATATAGGATAGAAGATAAGGGTTGGGACTTAAAATACTACCTACTTCAGTATTTATTTGAGGATTACTAAAAACAAAAATGTTTTCTTTCACTGTACTTGTATTATATATTTTTTAAGCTTGTTTGCTTCAAAGTTTTTACCGTGGCATACAAATGCCACTGAATTGAACCGTAACGACAATGTTATGTTTGATTATCTCTTATTTTGTTACAGTGATTTAATCTTCTGTAGTTATCTATACAAATTACAAATAAATAAAATTAAAATGTCTATTTGTAATGTCAAAATAACAGCTTTAAGCTTTTTCTAAATGCTTAAGAAAGTATATTTGGTAATTAAAACAAAAACTTTTTTTGTCTGTCATTGAGTGACAGTTTGTTCTGGCTGGACAGCTGAAACAGCTGGACCGATTTTGACGGGGTTTTGACTGGAATGTTACTGATAGCATAAGAAGTAACTTAGTCTAATTTTATTTTAGAAAAATAATTATGGTTCCGCGCTAAAAATGAAAACCCATGACATCGTAAGCAAAATCCTATTCAAATAGGGAAGATCACGCGAACAAAGTCGCGGAGAACAGGTAGTTAAATAATAAATCATTGCACGATGTCTTAAAAGTTATCATAAATATTCAAAATTAATCTTTCTTGTGGCATAATGCAGCAACTTCAGTCTTATTATAATAATTAGCAGACATTAATGTTTTTATTAAAATAGTTTTGTTGAGGCAAATTGGTGGTTACTGCATTTGCTTAATATGGTACACTGAGTTTTTGTATGCGTAATAATGACTTAATAGGTGCATACATAAATTATGTATTTAGTTAGTATTTTGTTATGTTATCGTTATTATATAGTGAATTTACAAATCCTATACCAGGGTGGTTTACTCATGCATTTGTTTTGCTCTAATTGTAAATTTTATAGTTTTTGGTATTCAAACTTGAATTACTGTAAGTGGTTTTGGAGCTCATTGAGTGCATTATAATCATAGATTAATAGAAAAAGTAGTTATTTGCGGCTAGACAATACACCAATTATCATGATTTTGGAGTAAGATATTAACACCGTTGTGTTACTAGGTACCAAAATTGAATTTTGCTAGGGTGATCTCTCAGCTTAGCTAAATGTAACAACTCAGAAAAATGCGTTTTCTAAATTTCTGGATTTTTCTGTAGATTTTTTTAGATTAGAGTTTATGGGTCCTAAGGCTTTTTTTATTGAGATATTTATTGAACCCTTCGATTATTTTATTTTACTGTTTTTTTTTTGAGAATGTATCACACACGTGTGTCAATTATCTATAAAATAGTTTTTGCGGATTTATCTGATTTCAATGGACTCTGGTACTATAGAATACTTAAACATAGATCTGTCTACATAGCGAAATAGCCCGAAGCTTAAAGATAAATATTAAGTGTATCTTAATTATTTTTGTATTGTCTTGCTATGGGATAGAATTTCAACATTTCTCACCTTATAGTTTCCACGGTTGTAAAATAACAGGTATACATAAAGAGCGTCGGTCAGTGGGTAAATAATCCGCAACTCGTTTGCGGAAAACCTTCCACATATCTCAGCAGGCTATTTTCGTAACCTGTCACTACCTGATTGTGAGGTTTGCTCTTTTAAATGCCTGATTTTAGAGGCTAAAGAACTTATGTGGACATACTGTCGTACCGGACCCTGTGAGGGTTCATATTAAATCTTTTGGCATTGTACGTTCTAAGATGACTTCTTTATTGATTTGTTTCTGTCAAACTTCTTTATTGTTTGTTGTAATTAAGTTACTACGGGGTTCCAATCTTAAAATGGTGTTTGACTGCATTATTGATTCTTTCATGGAGCTTTTGAACATACATTTATTAGCTTCAATTGATTTAAAAATTGTAAGTACTCGTATGAATAATTCGGATGACAAGTGAATCCTGTTATGGAGGCCGAAGGTGGATAGTGGAATTCTTTAATAACTTCTAGTAAAACTGCGTGTGATTTAATTCATCATGACAAGCCCATACACTTAAAAGTGTCTTCACAGTTTTGTTAGACTAATTATTAGTTATTTGTGCCTCTTTCAGTCTCAGTAGTAGTAAAATCCGAACATACATTAGAGTAAAGACTTTCATCATCTCTACGTTTTATTTTGGAAATTTAAAGATCCTAACTGATTTCCATCATAGAACATCAGTTAATTTGGGATGATCTATTGATGCACGATGCACCGATGTCGCAAGCTGCACCGCACTTTCACTTCCTTGCGCAAACGCCGGTCTTGCGATACCGCCCCCGCGATAACCGCGCATATTGATCCCACGTTTGGAATTACTCCATGATTGTGTCAGGATTATCAGAGCTTACACTATCTTCATTACTATAACAGTCTGCTCATCTCTTTAAACTTATTGTTTGCCAAGCGGTTACATGAGATCCCATGACAATAAAAATTCAATCGTGTCCCGAATTGCTAGGCTGAATGAAGGGTAAAATTAGAAAAAAAAACTGTTAAGAATTGTTCACTGATGTGGTTTAAATGCAATATATTTATATATCTCCTGAAAACCAATGAAATAGGCATATCGCAGGTATTTCGGTGTTTGTAGGTGCAGTAAGTGCTGTTTTGTGGCAAGTGTTCTATAAGATTATTTTGTTTTTTTTAACACATATAAAATGTAGCTTGGTGTGATGTGATTTAAAAAACAGCACGAAATGCGAATATATATTTTTATCTAGGTGTTTTGTTTTTATTTAAAACAGTGTATATAAACTTGTACAAAACACGTAATTACAATCTATGGGAACGATCACGATCATACTTATACATGTAGCTAAATTACCTCGTGTTTTTTCCATATAAACTTCAGTTGCCTAAAAAGTCTTTATCGCTAGAGCCGGTTATATTTTCTGGACAAAAAAAGTGTCAACTTTCGCATCTTATTATGACAAAATATGGCTTTTAAAAATCACAGTAGTGATGTGTTGTCTCTAACCTATATCCAAAAACCGGAATTATTTTATTTTAATATTTAATTATACGGCCTTGACAGTTCAACTCAATTAGAATTGCAAAAATACGGCTATTTTGATGCAAATGTCACGTCAACGAGTTACGAACTTTGAGAACGATAGACTGCTTCACCTTTAACATTACCTAATAATGGCAAAAGTGATTAGGAAGGTATTAAAACCATTCTCTTCATGTATTAGATATCATGAGTCTATTAGTATTTGTACTTTTTGAAAAGTGACTCAGACCATATACATGTAGTCACAGCGCCTTAGGGGAGGGGAACCTGTTCCTAGTGGCAATTTAAGGGGGCGCCAAATTCACGGCTACGGCTATAAAAAACTTATGATACAATGGCGCGTCGTACCATCAGTAAAATTATTATTGTTTATTCCATTTTAGAACGCATTTTAAGTTGATTTTGGAACGCGTGAGTCTGAACATGGGATGCACTTTGACACTCATAAAGTTAGATGGAACTAAAAAATAAACTAGTTTCTTCCTGCAAATACGTAATAAGTACTTAAACTAAGCTCTTTCACACATCTGACACTGAAAATAGGGCTTTTTTTAAACATTAATCAAGTTTAATCTAATAAAACAGAACTAAACTGATAAAACTTTATGGAACAATTTACTCTATTTCCATTGAGTAACCGTCGATGAATCTCCATCAACTTTAGATACGCACGAAGCCAGTCTTATGAAGAACCGTGTAACGTTCTGTCTATCGAAGGAACATGCAAATGCATGTCAACGGTACATAATATTGACGCTCACTCTTACACAACGCGTTCTTATGCAAGAAAAAACCAGGCCCGCCCTGCTCTCAGTTCGTCGAACGATCAACTAACGAGCCCATTAAATAAATCGACTTTCACTGTATCTAACCGGCCCATTATTTTCGGTGAACTAGTTCATCACGTTACTACCAAGTAACCAAAGATGCGTTTGCGTGAAATAGCACTCTTGCGAAGCTATAACTTAGTTGGGGCAAAACAGAAAATCAATTTAAGTGAACAAAGAAAATCTAATTTGATATAGGGTTGGCTCTTTCAATCATTTATCACTAAAAATTTGTTCATAATATATTGTATTTTTATAATGAATATTAAAAAAACATTCTAAGAACAAGAACTATCATAATTCTATCATACTCATCAAACGCCAAGTGGATCTATGATGTGTCTTGTTGCCCTGGGCTGTGGGATCATAAAGTTTCATGACGCAAATTATTTTCCTATCTTAACGTCAACTTATGTGGTTTCTGTGATGTTACACCAGTTACTATCAAAAACCTAGTATTATCACTGCCTATTTTAGGAACATAGTTTTCAACTGATTACTTCTTCTGAATTAAGTGTTTTGACCAGTAATATAAATTCAATAACTAGACTTAAGCTCAACTGTAGGAACGCTGGGTTGGAACGAGACAAATAGAAGAAACAAGGAAAAATGTAGTTAATAAATGAGCCTATGAGAGAGAAAATTAATCTGGAAGTCACTGGGGGAGGCCTATGTTCAGCAGTGGACGTCCTAAGGCTGAAATGATGACGATAATGATAATACTAGAAAAAAGATAGCCTAGTACTAGAAAATGATTGATAATACAACAACAATGTAAACTCGATAAAAGGATATATTCCGTCAGAAGTAGGAGTATTTAGCTGGACTAACATTAATACTCAGTATGTAGTTAATGACCCTCAATGTAGAAAAAAATGTTATTCTGTATTTGAATTTCATAAATGTACAATATTTTACCAATTTCGTTTAGCTCAACCGTTTCACACCAAAAACGCGAGTTTCGAATTGAAGTGAATATTGCAATCGGGAACAGTGTGTCAAAGCTGTCGAACGGGTTGCAGTGTTGCACACGCGGCAATTAATTCTGATCTATTAGTTGCTGTGGCCACTGTTTAGTTTTTGCACTGAAATTGGTGATACCTAACAACATTCTCTAAATTTTTTTGGAGTTTAATCGAAATTACGTGCGTCTTTACATAGATTGCACTATTTGCTACATTTAAGTGTCAGTAAAAACTCACTTTCTTTTGAAGGATAGGTACATGAAAATAACTGTATTATTAGAGTATTGTTGATTGTTTAAGAACTATTATATTAAACTTAAAATTTATTCCTAGAAGACTTTAAAGGATACGTATATCTCTGAAGGGTGCGTTAAAGAAATTGTTTGATTGATCAATTTTCATTTTTGTCTCTTATTATAATATATGACCTTTACCTAATCTTATTTGTATAAAAAAAACTATCTATTTTTATATTGCGACCCTAAGCACGAGCTCTTAAAACATTATTTCTTTAAACTTGTTTTATTTTTTTCTGTATAAAGTTAAGAGTTAGCCCTCAGTTTTTATGTATTAGTAAAAAGTTTAATTAAAAATCAAATTCTCTTCTTTCCCAGGCGCCCAATTCAAATGTCCTGCCAAGGACGGCCAGTACGAAGATGATAGGCAGTGTGACAAGTTTTACGAGTGCGTCGACGGTGTTGCCAGGGAGAAACTGTGCCCTGATGGGCTGGTGTTCGACCAACTAATTAGGAAGATCAACAAGTGTGACCAGCCCTTCAACGTCGACTGCGGCGACAGGACTGAGCTCCGTAAGTAGTTACTAAATTCACTATTATGATTATCAGACCTGCTGAAGACTCTTCTGCTACATATTCGGCTGCTGGATATACAGGGTTACATTTCACGGTAGTGCCAATTTTTCAGGGACCACTCAGAATCAGTACCTAAATCGCCTTCGTGAAAAAAAACTTTTTTTATTTTTTTTTTATTTGGCATTTAAAAAATAGAATCCGTAGAAAATTTACGATTATGCGATTAAATTGCGCCGTATGTGCACTGCATGAGGTTCTTGTTGGAGCGGCGTCGGCGTACGCCTGTGATCGCTGATGAATGACGGCGCATCTCGCGTTTTGTTTTTTTTTCGGAAATTTTTAAGTATATTTTACTCCAGAAATACGACGACTGAAATTAATTATGATAAAGTAGTATTTATATATTGTTCTATAGACCTTATTTTTATAATTTGGCACTACCTAGAAATGTAACCCTGTACCTATACACCCTTATAGAACGCCAGTGTGCGGCTCTGGGCTATTTGCATTCATCGGCGTTCTGTACCCTTACCCTTACAGTTACTAGGGTATATGTCCGCCGTGTAAAGAGTACCATTACATTACATTACAATTTGGTCGGAGATTAGAATTCAACATGTTTAAAAAAATAATTTTACGAACAATTCTAGTAGCATATTAGTAGCAGTAGTAGTAGTATTTTAGAGCCTTTCTTAATAGAAACAAATAATCTTAATGTCTGTGGTGTTATTATCACTTTAAAATTTTCCAAAGCTTGCTCATATTCGCTAGCACAGTGTGAATATGTTTTAGACTTCAACGCTGTCTACTCACACAATTAAGGAGCTAATTAGTTTTCTATTGTGTGTTCGACTGAACACACAATTATATTAACGACTGTTAATTAGACATTAAAATAATCCAGTTCTCAAAAACTTTCCACAGATTTAACTAGCTTGAATTCTAGAACGTAACGACTAACGTCTTTAGAAAACACAATTTTTTTTTGCTGTTCAGTAGCCGAAATGGTGTTATAACCGTATACTTACTCTTACCAATTAATAAATCAACCAATTAAAACTCGATACAGAGGTGGATTGTTTCCAAGTGAACGTGTCCCGTCCACCTTTGACCACGTAGGTCATACGCCACTGGCTTTCTAGGTCGTCTAGTCATCTACAACCTATACTTATGTGCCAGTCAGTGTTGCATTTGTCACAATGTTACATTCACTTCTGTTATGTGTCACTTAGCGTGGTTTACTGGCTGCGTAAATGATATAATTGGGTGTGAAAGGATTTGTTCCGCATTCGAGAGACCACACAAGGCTTCTTTAGAACATCGTTTTGCTATATAAACTTACTACACAATACACTGATTAATTTAACTACAAATATCAATTAAAGTGTTTATTGTTAAAAAAATGATGCGAAATTTTAATATCGATAGAGTAAGAGAGATGATTAAGAGTAGATAAAAAATATCACCAAAGCAAAGGTAAAGACTTTCTTGAAATATATTGACCATAAAACGAGCAATCTGTTTTCCAATGCATGTCAATGAATTTCAATGCATACGTAACTTAAAATAAAGAATAAAGGAAAGTTCCAACCCGTCGGTTTACATAAGCCTTGTTTTTCTCGAATTTTATTAGGCTGCAGACATTTTTTTAAATATGCACACTCACGCTGCGCTTGGAATGCAACGCTCTCAGCCGTGACTTGGCTTTTAAAAAGTATACAATTTGGCGCCGCTTACTAAGCTTATTGTTTCGCCTATACGTAATGTAGATACGTGTAGCAAATACTGAATATTGTGACGGCAACTACGGGACCTACATTGCGCGTGGCCCGACGCGCACTTAGCCAGATTTTTTATTTTTAAAAGTATCTCATCTCAATAGCAGAACTGATGCCAAAATTCTTATTAAGTAAAAGTAGTGTGGGAGGCGACATTAAACGCCTATTTGTTTACATTATCCGTCAATTTCTGCCAGGGACTATTTTAACAGATATGTGGATAAAGAGAAACGATTTATAGCACAATAATAATTATTTTTAGTTCAATTGCACAAAATTATAAAAACTTTTATCTCAATAAACAATAAATATTACTAGTAAACAAGATAAAACTTAAAAAAACATAGGTTAACAACTATTGCACACATGTTACTGTAAAAAGTAGGTTAGGTGGTAGTTAAAGGGTTAATAAATTAAATCAAAAATAAATAATTGATAAGTATCAAACCAACAAAGCGTAGTAACTAAAATAAATGTCTGTGGCTATATGTAATAAAATTGAAAAAAAATATGTGTAAGAGTAAGTTCTGATTTGCGGATTTGGCTTAGATAAGACGATTTTACTTAACATAAAAACAATTACTTAACGTAAAGATGGTGAGTTACTTTTTGTGGAATGCACAATATTCCAATTTCAAGGTAAAGGTATACATTTAATGATATCTATAAACTAACTAACTTTCAATGCGCATTGGTGGGAGCGAGAGACTGTAGCAAATTGCCTTCCTACTACTAAATTTACTATTTCCTAGAACAACAATGCTCTCAAGGCTTTTTGAATGCATTTTTTCTGTCACTGTCAATCCATGCAAGGAAATATAGTTTACGTACCTAAGTCAAATTAATTACTTCGAGATTGTAACGAAATGAGAATAAAATCACAATTTAGAGTCACGTTTTTACCACATTTTTTATTAATCTTTAAAAAGGAAAAGTCGTTTAAAATATCAAGTTTACCTTGAACTCTGTTGGCTTGGCATTCATATGTCGTACGATTTATTCTGAGAATCTTCACGAACTGGTTAAGATAGTATTGCTATAAATGTTATATTACATGTGATTTCTGGTATATGCTTTGATGTAAATAAGGTAAAGTCAATCCATTCTTAAGTAGTTTAATTAGTAGTTTTAACGAACGTGCTATTAAATATTTTCACACAATTGACTATGCCCCTTTCTCCACAATCTCCTTTTTCATTATCACGTTCTTGTTGAACTTAAAAACCTTCGAGCAAGTTTGCTCCACTTACGTTTGATTGTGAATTGGAATAAATACTTTATTTATCATGCAGTATTACATGGTATGTATCAGTCATGATTCCGTTTAAGTAGATCAATAGTGTGTGAGAACAATAAACTATAATACAGTCGCCATAGTACGGATTATATGTAAATATGCCTATGTATGCCATAGTACAGACAAAAGCTCGTCAACCTACCATAAAACATTTTTTTTTTCAATTGATATTATTCTCGACGTGTCGGACTTAAATTTAAAAATCTGTTTAATGACCTTTAACTTTTTGGGAAGGTTGACCTACCGTTGTCTGTACAAGTTCTTTTTAGTTTGGTGTTAAATAATAATTATTGTTTTAAAATAATTATATATTTTTTTCTTATCCATACAGAGCCCCCCAAGCCCAACGAGCATTGCCCACGCCGCAACGGTTTCTTCGCTCACCCCGACCCGACAGTATGCAACATCTTCTTCAACTGCATCGAAGGTGACCACACCGAGGTCAAGTGCACAGCTGGTCTGCACTTCGACGAATACTCCGGCACTTGCGTCTGGCCCGATTCGGCTGGCAGACAAGGATGCAACAACCAGGAGAGTGAGTACAGATTTTTCGGTTAGTCTCATCTTCAAACGCGAGAATCTCTGAAGTTTCTAATTAAAGTCGTATCGTGAAAATCCTGGTAAATATCTGAGTTTCAGTCCATTAGAGCTCATCGTGAATACTACGAGTTTTAAAGGCCTAGCAACTGGACAGGTTGTCGTGGACGAAACAGACTCATTTATAGATTGATATAGCATCAGATACATGACATGCTACACCTCTAAGTACTTACTGGGTTCTCACCTACATTTATATGTCGTCGTCATTATTTTTGCCTTTACATGGCCTAAGAATATAAACTCCCAATTTCCAGTACCCTGCTTAAGATTTCACGTATTCAACTCACGACCGGCAAGACGTCAGTTATAATCAGAACCATGTCAAGGCAATGAAGGCATTTTGATGAGTATGTAGGTAAATTTCTTCCAGTTATCAAGGTTCAACGCCTTTCCGTTTACAGTGAGGTCGAGACATAACTACAACCGTTAATTGATTTGGCCGAATTGGCCATGACATCGTAAACTGAAAGAAATGAAGAACCAAATTTTGATAATGCTAATGTTAGATGGCTTTTACTGCCTGTGTATGATGTCTGTTTTTATGTTCCCTTTGGTACACATTCTAAAATAACTACTTATTTTTCCAGAAAAGACCAAGGATGGTTTCGAGTGCCCCAAGGATCTGCCGGCCGGGGCCCAGGGCCAACCCGTGGCCCACCCTAAGTTCCCCCACCCCACTGACTGCCAGCGCTTCTACGTGTGCCTGAACGGAGTCGAACCCCGTGACCTCGGCTGCCAAGTCGGAGAGGTGTACAATGAGGAGTTGCAGAAATGTGACGCTCCTGAGAATGTCCGCGGATGGTCAGTATAACATAGCAGTTAATTTTAATATTCATTATCAGCCTTTAGGTCTATTGTTGGTTGGTTATTTGAGTATAATTAACTGAGTTTTTTTATTTATTTATGCGATTTCGATGACATACACTAATTACAAAAAAATATAGACTAAGTTTAATGTTTACAGATTAGCCAATTAATTTATTACGTCTGTCGACTGTTACCAATGTCGAAACATATATGATGTGTAATTTTAAAATGTTAGGCTATTAAATAATGCCCGTTTTCTCGTAAAAAGAGTTTCGGGTGAAGATAGTTATAAAAGCGATCCTTTGCTTTTTCTCGTTTTTATGGATTTGAAAAACTGACCTTGAACCATCAAAATATATTTTTTCAATAGATAATATCAATAGTAAAATGCATCGTTTTAAGCAATGAATTAACCTTGCGTAATACGAATACATAATAAATCATTTATTCGCTTAAAACATGGTAGTAAAAGTTGATACAATGTCATTATGTGCTTATGTTTTACTACTTAATAATAGCACGGATACTTGAATAACATTTAGGTAGGTTATAGCAGTATAATTGATCATAAAACTATAATAAAATTAGTGATAGTTATGTAAAAACTATTATATACATCATATATGTTTGTCAGAGTAGAAAGTGTAAAATATTTTAAAATTTGACAATACACAATATTATTTTTGATTCGGTTTCGACTCTGTGTCCATCAGTTGAAGTTAAAGGGTGACTAAGAATGAAGTATATAGTTACCATTTATATTTTCTGTTACAGTGAGGATTGGTACAAGGACTCAGAGGAGGCAGCGGCGCCAGCACCCAAAGCGAGGAATTAAGCCTCTCTAGTGATACTGCTAAATATAGTGTACTATAAGACTTGATAAGTTAATAAATTAAGTTAAACAACATTGTCGTCTCTTTCATTTATTTCCTTTTTTCTATGACAAAGTTGATCGCTTGAATAAGCTACGAAATAATCATCTTTGAGTAACCGTCTTCTAGCCGTAGTTCTGGTCTAAATAATAGAGCGTACAAATTTTCGTTACGTTTAATAAAATTTAAAGTTAACTTTACACTATAAAGTATAAAGAACATGTTTAAGAAAAACCTTTCAACTAGTGGATACTGCGCAGTGTTTGTATCACAGCGCAGACACATAGAATTTAAGACAATTTAAAACTAAAGACTGAAATTATAACCAAGGTTATAAATTATAACACTGTATGTGCCATTGTTTACAGAATTGATAAGTCTACTCCAAAAAATTTGGTACCTATAACAATTATACTTGCTGATTGTTTGAGATATATTTACGAGTAGTACCGATGTTCTACAACAGCGTCGGGTCACAATGTTTTAAAGCTGGAAAAGAAAAAACATTTATCCCTGCAAATGGCAACATTTGTTGGTAATGTCATTACGATTGTTTGTGACAGCGCGGGCACGTAGTCCTTGCAATAAAATGTGTAAAATAACTATTATTTACTCTATTTGTAGCTTAAAAGTTAGTGTTTAGAATGCTATTATACAGTTCTCTATGTGGATTGTGTTTACAATAAGGTTTATAGTGAATTTCAGCCAAAAATCAACAAGAGATGAGCGCCATAATCAGGCGCGGTTATGGTTTGTTTTTTAACGCTATATTAATGGAATCAACTTATATATTCATTAGTTCCAGTTACAGGTATGTACAATCAAATACTTTACTTCCTTTTGTGAATTATAGATATTCTCCTATGAAGGAATTACTTAGGTACCTAACGTATAATTGATTGATAGAATCTAACCTGAAAGTCATTTTTAAATTATAATCTTGTTACTTTTTCTTCTAAAAAACTTAATAGAAGTTGAGAATGAAATACAGAGCTATCAAGTTTAAGCTCCAGTTCGCCCCAAAACTGAAGATACCTAGTAAATATACAATTTATGAAAATAAGGAAAACTTAAGAAATTTAGAAAACAGCAAGATGAAGAAACCACGACACAAGTATGGAGACTCACATAGAAAATATTAAAGCAGCCTCCTCAGGCTTCAGTCTATATCAATGAAATTGAAGTGGAAACGCAATGGCTGGGTGTTGAGAAAACTACAAATTACCTACTGAAATAAACTTCAAACGCCTGGGTAGTATATACATAATGGGCAATAGACAATACCATGAAAATTGAGCCAATGCCCCATTATTTGACATCTAGCTCTATCACTTATCGGATAGACAGTATGTTGCTATACCATGAAAATGGAATTTGATCCAGTGCACCTATTAATTGCCATCTAGCGCTATCACAGTGCGGATAGACAGTATGTTGCAATACCAGGAAAACTAAAAATTGAGCCGGTGCACTAATGACCTGACATTAAGCGCTTTCACAAAGCGGGAAGACAGTATGACAGTATATGTTGCAATACCATGAAATTAAATTTGAACAAGTACACAAAAATATTAGATGTCTAACGCTACCACCAAGTGGATAGAATAGTATGGACAGACAAGCATACTCACTCAATTTCAATCAACTAGCGCTACTATCATGAGACAACAATTAGTATGGACAAATGAGCAGGATCACTCATTTTTAAACACTAAGTCCTACTGTTACTAACCGAATAGACAGTATATAGAAATGGGCAGGCTCACTCATTATTAAACAAGCGCTAATATACTAAGAGAATAAAAAGAAATTATGGACAAACAAGCAGGCTCACTTGTTATATTAACTAACCTATTGCTATGCAATTAGTGTTATATTACATAAATAACAAATGAAAAATCAAACAAATTATTTGAAATCTTGCACTGTAAGCTGATGTGATGACAGTATGAAACAATACTATATAAAATTGTAGAACCAATTATTGTACAAAATTAACACAACACTATAATATTATTATTGTCAGACAATAGTGCTAATATCTGATAAATACTATTACAAATAAACAAAGATGGTTTTAACTAGTTCCTAAGGGATTGGATGGAGATAGGAAATTCAAACCAGAATTATTGTGAAAAGCCCTTTACCTCAAGAAAGAAGGTTACAATAGAGATACAGATACTTACTCATCAAAGCTATGGATTACTTTACTGGCCATCTTATTAATCACAAATCTCTATTATAAAGTCTTAGCCATTGCGCTAATGAATCCATTGTTTGGTTCAAAACTCCAAAATAACCCTTTCTTGGTTTTTACCATAGTCAGATAATGAAGTTGCACTACTGAATAATTTATCAAGGAATTATGTAACTAACCCAATCTTTTACTAATTAATTAGTATTTAAAGGTATTATTGCACTTATGCAATTCTTGGAAGAAATAAATAGTCCTGCAAAATTGCAGTGAAACAAGGATTTTGACAAGACAACGTTTATAAAATCCAGCTTGTGACAAATCAGATGCCATCTTATCAGCTTATACTTCATGTCAAAGAATTTTTGCATAGAAATCCTTCAGGTTAAAATTTATTAACCCTAATCCAAAGTTAATGCCACAAACAAATTGAAAAGTAAAGGTGTTATGGAAGTACCATAAAAACCCTTAAAATATTAGGCTTACATTATTTAATTAAATAATAACCTAGATATTCCAGATTCCTTTCCTTTACTTCATTGTGGTAAACAATGTAATGTACTAAGAATACCTAATTATAAATACGTACTTACATAAGTACCATTATTCAAAATAAGATACATTTCAAAACTTTTGGGAACGCTTGATTTGTTCAGTCCTCCATCATAACGATATGAAATAAGTATAAGATGGACAAAAGTCTGTAAGATTAGTAATATGTATATAACTATTTATTTATTATTTATTAAGCCTTTTGTGCTGAGTCTTTTTCCAGTCGAGCCCAAGCTATATGTGTGGAACCATCTTTTCTTTGGCTGACCTTCTTCTGAATATCTTGTTATGATAAATTGAGGACTATAAAAAAAAAAATGTAATAAAACCTTATTAAGGTAGACTTCTGTAACCGCTGAATTAACATAAAGGCTATGTGATGATCATTTACCTAATACTAATTTAGTAATTTCAATAGATCTTTTGTTTTTTATATATTTATGATAATAAAATAAAATAACGCTGTGACCCCTATCACATGCTAAGGAACTGCTTCTAATCACTTAAAAGTTCTGATCATAATCTAACAAAATCATTATACCTATTCAATTTCTTAAAATTGAAATATCCCTTTTAAATTACCATTAAGACAGACATTTCTCAAAATTAAGAATAGATAAATTCACAATAAGAACATAGTAGGTACCCCTACATATGTAATTATGGTATATCACCTTAAATATAATCTTAGAGATTACTTTTATTTCATTTAAGGCACTAAAACAGGAACAGTCTAATACCTGTAAAAATTACATAATGGCTTGAATTTCCTTAAATATGACATATTGAAACTAAAATTCTAAACAAAGTATTCTTGTCAAAATCTTGACAATAATGTGTGATGGAAAATAATACATTAAGAATAATTGTACTTCATATAATTAATTCATGTAGAAAACTTAATTTAAATCAATTAGGTATAAATAAAAAATATGGAAGTAAATTCCAAAAACCAAGCCTAGTAACCAGACATTTTAGTAGATACCATAATTAACCTGTACATGTAGAAACATGTCTCAGATAGAACCATTCCCTGTTGGTAAACACTTAACCCGTTGACTGCCCAATAACAGTCAATAAAAATAAGAAATGGGCAATATAGAGTTATAACAGATAAGTCGAACTGATAAATACATTTATCGTATTCAATAATATTTTCTACCATAGCAAAATAAAAAAAAATAAAAAAAAAAAAAAAAATAAAAAAAAATAAAAAAAAATAAAAAAATATATATTAACACATTCTTTCACATTATAACTTAATGTTACATTTATTAAATTTATGTCTACATTGCTGCATTCAAATAAAGCTATAACTGAGTTTGTTAAAGAACTTTTTTTTTCTTTTTTTTTTTTACAATATTATCAACTGATAAAATATTTGGTTTTATGATCCGATTATACGCTCTATCTTGCTAAATAGCATAAGCTACCGTATTGAATTCAATCGATATTTTCAACCAAATTATGCAATATTATTTCCATAATATTAACATTCGGTAGCAATAAGGATGTATCTTAACTATGGTCATCCGTACATTTGTGACCAAAATTGAGGTTTCTAGAACCCCGGTCACCCATCCATTTAGTGACCAAACCTGAGGTTGATCCAATAAGTGACTAAAGTGATTAAACTTGAAGTTGTTTGACCACGGTCACCCATTCATTAAGTGCCTAGATTAAAAGTTGCATAATGCATAACAATTAATGTTTTTAACCAAAAAAAAAAAAAAAAAAAAAAACTTTTTACAGATATGTATGTATTTATGAACCCTCAACAATAACAAATATGCCAACTTAATTACATAGGTCAGTTACTTGGAATTTCCCGTACTGATTCTATAGATTACCGGCCTTAGCTGAGATAAAAAATAAAAGAATATAATAATTGATTGTTAACACGTTGAGCGCTACGCGGAGCCGCAAACAATAGATTTTCTATTGTGTCTAGTTTTTATCATTTAAAGTATAAATATTTTTAATCATTATTGCCACCTTTAGTAAAAATATTAATTGTAATCATACGCTAAGATATTATGATTGCGCACCTGCATTTTTTTTAATAAGATACTCTCCTTTCGTTATATTCATTTTAATCTTTTTTTTGTTAGAACACTTTATTGAAATAAGTATTTACAGTACTTATAACAACATATTTGTCTTACAACTGGTCTTCAGGACCAATTGTTTTCAATGTTTAATCACTCAATTATGGAATTGGCTAACAATGGACATTGTTGTTATAATCAGATAATAAAATAAAAATAAAATAAAAATATATTTACAAAAAAAAAAAAAAAAAAGTGATGTAACACTATCGTAATAGACTAGTTATTATTTTGTTTCCTGGCTTGTGCAGTATATTATGTGAGACCTAAATGGAACGTAATTTTACTCTCGACGCATTCAGAATTTCAGACATTCTACGTGAATTCATTAGTTACTCAGCCTTAGCACTAAACTTAAAAGATATGATTAAATATAAGTACCTTTTGTTGTTTTGATTTGCCATCAAACGTCTCCGGATTGTACTTAGTTTTCAAAATGTTTTTTGCATTTTCTAAACTAATAAGCAACTTATTCGCAACCGAACTTCAAACATCTACTCGTAAACATATCTCAAACAATCAGCAAGTATAATTATAAGATTAAACGAACTTACCTTAAGTGAAGTTCAATCTTAATTATACGCAGCTGATTGTTTGAGATATGACAGTCCCAAAAACCCACCCACTAATACTTTGTATTATCCCAGTATATTACAGGGTTGCTCATAAGGCTGTCTTTAAACGTAATGACATTACCAACAAATGTTGCCATTTGCAGGGATAAATGTTTTTTCTTTTCCAGCTTTAAAACATTGTGACCCGACGCTGTTGTAGAACATCGGTACTACTCGTAAATATATCTCAAACAATCAGCTGCGTATAATTAAGATTGAACTTCACTTAAGGTAAGTTCGTTTAATCTTATAATTACAGCAGGTAAATTATACAGGCATAACTTCTGCGACTTAATTTCATAGTGTTGTATTGACAAGGCATCTAAATTAATTAATAGTTTGTAAAGTAGATTTCACGACTATTTTTATTTCTTAACAAAAATGACTGAACGCATTTATAATACCTACGACATTATGCACAATAACATGACATGAAGCATCTGTTAAACCTTAGGGACTATAACTAGGTACAATAATAAAATTAAACTATTCTCATAATCACACCACTATCACACACACCACTTTTCTAGCCCTAAACTAAGCAAAGCTAGTACTATGGCAATTTGATAACAGATAAACATACATAAATTCATTTATAGACATCCATGACTTAGGTACAAATGCTCATCACATCACACAAACATTTGCCCCTTGCGGGATTCGAACCCTCAACAGGTGGCTTTGTTGTCCTTAGCGCAAATCACTAGACCAGACGGTCATCAATATTCAAGTTGAAAATTCCATTTTTGTATGGACTTGAAACGTTGTGTTATGCATAGGTACTTACTAATTAGTAGTTTGGTTTCATGCATCGTCTATCAAAACGTCACATGCGTCTACGCAAAAACGATAATGGCGCAAGCCAACGCCTACGCTGCGCTACAATCGAAAGCTTGTTTCATAAGACTGATAATGCCAGAATATTTAGGTCTGGTAAGATAGCAAAAACTAGAGAAAGTGTATTGAATTATTGTACTAGTAGAATGTACGAGTACTTATTGTCAAGATAAAACCTTTTCTACGTTGACGTAGAAAAAGCTTATGGTACAATTTTGATATAAGCAGTTCAGGTGACTGTTAATGGATTCTCTTCTGACTAGCCGATTGATTAAATGCAAGGTCTACAAATAAAGTCTTTTGTAGCATCTTCGGGCCTCTGTCTGGAGATGTTCGCGATGGGTAGCCCGCGTATGTGAATTATTGTATTAATACCTAGACAAATATTTATTTGGAAAAACAAATAACTCGTGCTGTCCGTCACTGTAGTCGTAAACTTATTACTGTAGGCACACACGGGCCAGACACGACAGCCACAATGCCGCCACAAGTATAAGCAACCTCCAACGTTAACCGTGTGCAGCGGGATACAAATGCCACCGCTTGAAATTGGTAGGCGCTTCCAGCTTTAAGTGTTGGCGTGTAAGGCGAGGCTTAAGCTGGTTGTTTGTCGAGATATATACAGAGCGTCTCAATAAGCGTGTACCAGTGGGTTTCAGGTGATAGAGGACACTAATACCTATCGATTAGACCTCCATGTATGTTCAGCAAAAATGAGTAAGTTTAATTTTAACTCCTTTCATCTCACCCGATATTATGATATGAAGCTGTAGATGAACATTTGCTGTTTGAAATTTACAGAGCTGTTAGTCAACTAAGTAAGAAAGTTTTTAAGATACATAACAGAAAATATTATTTTTAACTAGAGCGAGACTAATTTACAGACAAATTATCGAAATTAACTAAATACATGAATACATTTTTTTCCGCAAAATGTTTTATGCTAACATTTAAATTATATTTTACTTAGAAAGGTACATTATTGGACTATTTTAAAATCCATTCTAAACTAAATATCTCTAGAATCGTGCATTCTAGCTGAAACAGGGGTCAATCGATAGGTATTAGTGTCCTCTATCACCCGACTCCCGCTGGTACACCCTTCTTGGGACACCCTGTATAATAATGCTGGGTTTTCCTTATGAAATATACAGGGTTATTTTGCATGATAGTGCTAATTTTTTGATCCCATAGTGAAAAAACAGCTTTACCACTTGACCGACCCTTCGAGTAGGCTGAATTTTCTTCAGCCGTCGGTGACCTTTTAAGAGCAACCGACTTGTTTATTCTGGAACTACTTAAACGCTTCATAAAGCTTAAAAGGTTCAATTTTTAATTAGTAATCTGACACTCTAATTTAGGTACTAAATAATAGGAATTGCCATTTTGACCAAAGGAAATCGTTAAAAGGGAAAACGCACATCAAAACCGTTTGCAAGGGAGGATGATCAAAAAGATCAATAATTGAGTTGGATTTTTGGAATAAATATCGCCCACAGCGAATTACATTACGAGAAATCTTGCAAATTTGCCAGGACACCTTATGAATGGTTATTAGAACTTTTGAAAGACGTGTGTCTAAATCTTCTATTGTTTCTTGTCAATAACAGCATGCACTCGTCAACAATGGTTATCTTTGGTACAGAAAAATTCAATTTCAACATCTGAAAATTAGTCACACAGACTGGGCGTGAAGCTTTTGTGCTGCTACTTACCATGTAACTGTGTCAAAGACAATAAACTTTCAAAATTACGCTCCTCCGGAGCTTCGCGCTGAATTGACATTTCTGTGACCTTTGGCAGATGTGGATATTCGTAGGATTTATGCATTAACATATAAGTAGTTTCATCTTATGATCAGCTGGTCTATTAAGGCAGCATTTCAATTTGCATTAGGATTCAGATTGAGTACATTTGAATTACACATCTTGGCATTTGACCATTCATTCGCGCATTCATTCGATGATGACTGATTTAAAGTTTTCTGAAAAATAGTTTTAGTATTGACTTTATAGATATGTTGACAAAAAAAACAACCACACATAATTTTCATTCGATTCTGCTAAAATTACCAGCACATTTGTGCTAATGCTATTGGCCCCTAATGTCGAATTTCAAATTCACCCTTTCTTACGAAGCTTCTTAAAACCTACAACTTGCTAGTATAAGACCCACCTTTAAAATTAATTATTTTAATTAGTATATTTTACGATGAACATTCACTTTTCCTGCTATACTATCCTTCCAATCTATGCTATGCTATCCATTCCAGGCTTCCCTGACCGGGTCGTCATCGAGTTGTCCACCTCCGTCCTTCCATGTTATTTCATCCATAAAACCATCCACCCATCTCTTCGGCCGCCTTGTTTATTTATTTATTTAGACTTTATGGCACAGATAAAAAATCGTACAAAAGGTGGACTTAATGCCATGAGGCATTCTCTACCAGTCGACCATAAGGCTAAACAGAGACGTTCACTTAGGTACGATTCACATTGAATGGCGCGCATCGGCGCGCATCGCGACGTATGCGCGCGTATGCGACTGCGGCCGACCGCATTCGTTTGGCCAAAAAATGCGGCGAATAGTCGTCGGCATATATCAGCCTAATATACTCTCACGAGCGTTTCTGCCGAGCCGAGCGAGAGTCACTATCCACATTCGTTGTGCTGTGCATCCGCGTGCATGCATGGGCATCCGCGCTCAGTCGATCGCGGTCCGCGGAATATGCTAGGAGCCGACCGGCTGCCGCGGCATGCTCGCACATCCGTCCGGGTTGCAAAATTTATTAGTTGGATGCGAATACGACCTTAAGAATGTTAATGCGCTCCGATGCTTTCCGATGCACACCGTTCGATGTGAATCCTACCTTATAGATATGTATTCAGATGGTTCCGCTATTTTCCGGTGTGTCGTTTGGCACTGTCCATAGTATGTGGTCACGTACATCGATGGACAAAAATTCGCGCCGTCTGTATGCAGAAATGATGAACCGGTATTTTTAAACGTGCCAGTATCTTTGCAACCCCTTACGATGAAATACTCTCCGGTGTCTTGTGGTCCATTGTTTATCGCATCACTATAAAAGATTTCAGTAGGTATCTCAAATTAGCACTGTTTTTAACAAGCCTGTGATTGTTGCATTTTTGAAAGTAATACACATTTTACAGTCATACTCACAGGTCGTCGACCTTAAATTGAGGTCCAGTCTAATCAAAAGCTTACCTTTTTAATTTTGTCGGCCTCCAAAACATTCACCTTGCGAACTGGAAGACCTCTGTTTATAGCTGATTGTCTTTTTTTTTGTTTTGAGAAAGGAAACGTGATGAGATCTTAATGATAATGTCACGTGTACTTAAATTATGTAGTCCGTTAACAGAACGATAAGTATAACAAGATTATTTTTAATTTGGCATTTAAAAATGAAACGGTGAGTAGCCAGACAGGCCACCTAGATTACGAGAAGACGAAAGATTAGCATTACTTTTGTAGATCTAGAATAATAATGATAAATAACGTGAAATCAAGCTAACGCATAAGATAATGCTTATATAAATAGTATATTAACTTTGTTTTGACTATGGTATTTTGAAGACAAAGGCATGTCTCACGATTACGGTTTTACTCATTTAATTTAGTATTTTACAGAGTGGTAGATTAATTAATTGCACATCTATTTCACTGAAGTAAAAGTATTTTAAGACATGTTACACTAGAGAAGATTTATGTCAAACAAAGTCAGTGGGCATGGCTTGTGTGTGACACTAATCAAATATCAGTATAGTCATGCTCTGTTTGATCAGTAGCTCTAATACATTTAAAGAATTTTTTAAGGCCAAAAAGGATGGTTAATGACGTTTGATAGGTTGGCACGTTAAAAATGGGTCCCGGCTAATATCGCATGATACGAGTACTAGTCGTAAAGCCTACTTGATTACATCTGACAGTAAGGTTTAGTCACTGGCCTTACAACACCCCTCCACTAATTCGCACTGGACCCGCCTGATGGAGTAAGGCCCAGGCCATCTTATAGTTGAGTAGAGGCCCGTGTCCTTCAGTGGGACATGTACACATATAGGATTAGGCATACTTTACTTTTTACTGGTCCGTTCTAGTAAACGGTACATACAAATTCAATGGCTAAACTAAAGAAAGTACTTTCTGTACAATCGTGAAACAGTCATGAAAGTAATCAAAGTGATTAGGTGAAAGGCTCATCAAATATCTACTAAATTAACAGAAACATATACTATTGAAATGGTCTGTCAAAATGTTATGCTGTTTTATGATTGATCAAAAAGAGAAAGAGAGGGTTACAAGTTACGTTTATTTAAAAGCTCGTTTAACTCGGTATCAAGTTTTTCTTTAAATTTGATATAGGGTGAATGAAATAATGTGTTACCTTGAAAGTACATTACCTGGAAAACAACAACCTCCCGTATGACGGGGCGTAATCGAAAACGCGATAAAGTAACTGACTTTTTCGCAATGCATGAAGTATCAGGTTTTCTTCTGAGTTGTTGATATTGGCGCTGTAGTAAATGAGACTACATCAGCAGCAGATTATGCGCTTCGGAGGAAGTATTATTTTTTCCTTATTAAGTCTGTTATGCTTCTTAAACTCTAAGTTAAATTATATGATAAAAACTATTGTAATAAAATTGGCAGTAAAAAATGTTTTTGCGTAAATAGTATAAGTAAGTAGTAGTTTAAGTACTTTGTTGTTAAGTAAACAAACACATTATGCATGGTTACTGGGTAACATACATCTGTATGTACTATGTATTAATATTTACTACGTACACAGTTATTTGTACATGCAGTGCTTTTCTTTAAGTGATGGGGCACTTAGACAATTAAGTTATGTGCATTATGATTTTTTGTTTATAATAGTGTACTCATTGTTGAAGAGCCTAATAAATAAAATAAAAAAATAAATAATAAAATAAGTTCATACATAGTTTACGCTTGTCCTCTTTTGATTAATTAATTAAGAAGTTTAGCTATCAGACTACATATACATAGACAAAATTGCCCCCAGGACATTCACGATCAGACTTGTTTCAAGATCGAAAGTCGGATTTGGCAATAAAAGTAATTTGCCTTAAGGTGTTTTTTAGCCTATGATTATTTCAATCACAAAATATATTTTTTACTTACCAAAAACATTTGTTTTCCTTTTCTAAAATGATTATTATTACGTGGTAGTTATAACTATAATAATAAATATATCAGGTAAGAATTTTAAGAACTCTGCAACACCTTCCCCTTTCTTTAATGGTTGTCCTCTACCTAAAGGTTGTCTGGAAGAGATCGCTATTAGCGATAAGACCGCCTAAATTGTACATCTTTCTGTAAAAATCATGTGTATTTTACTTGTATGGTGTGCAATAAAGAGTATCTATCTATCTATCTATATATGTCGGTTTTTTAAGTTTGTGGAAACTGGATAAACTAATATTTTTGTCTCTGCTTTGTATGAGTAATTTTGTAATAAACCAAATGAAATATTATTTGTAGGTATTTAGGTCGTTTATGAGTATAAAAAATAGGCTTATTTGTAAGAAATTATATTTTTTGTGTTACAAAGTACCAGATAATAAACTTTACCATAAAATAAATAAAATTGTTACCATTGCATAAATACCACTAAATAATCAGGGTGTAAACTATAAATTGTATTTACGATATAACGAAAATAACTACGGAGTAATTTACGCGTAATATTATGACCCTTGAATAATTAATTATTTTATTAATTGGCTAACACGCACATTTTGACCCAGTTTAGTTTTTTATTTTGTAACTTAACTTTTGATCGTGACATTGCGTAGAAATTAGTAAACTGCACGCATAAAGGTCTATTTAATAAAAGTAATAACATTTTCCAATGCTAAAATTACAAGGTCAAGTTAAAATGTAAAAAAACCTTTTAAACGAAAATGGATTTCGCACTCACTTAGTTGTGTAGTAGTGCATTGATTCAGCTTGAACCCAAAGGGTCCTAGGTTCGATTCCTGATTTGGCGGACGTGGCGTATGGGTGTGCTGGGTCACGTCCTTAAGTGTCTAGCACCTCGAGAGGTTTGTTAAATGAAATTATAAATTATATTAAGAAGAAGGTATGATAGCTCTCAAAGCTGGCTAGCAGACGTCTAAGGTAAACATACCCCTTCAGAAATTCGTGTCGTAAATGCTGTCTAAGTACTTTTATGTTCATGGCTAGGCCTCAGTAATTATTAAGTGCTATCAACCTCGTCATGCTTTCTATGATGATTTATTTTATTTGATTTGATGATTTGATTACTACAGCAATTAGGTTCTAATTGCAAATATGAACGCAGCTTTTTTCACATTGTTATGACTAATGTGGTTATTGTAACAATCAAAGATGTTGCGCTACAAGACTGTTGTAAACAACACCTTATAGGCTTGATAATAGAGTATCTACGAGATTCTAAGAGATAGTTGAAATCGTGCGCCCCGGCACGCAATGCCGGGTCCCGGTCTAGCCCTCAGTCAGACCAGTTCGTAGGCATTCGTTACCTAACCTCAATTGTAGGGATTACGTAGCTTAATTTTTAAGAAATGTGCAATGTTTTCAAGACATGATATGTTAATAAATATGACCATGACACCACACCCAACTCATATGGTCTCGAGGAAAGGGATATAAATTCTTTAGTTGCGATGTTTCAGGCAACGATTTTTTTATTAGAGCCTTCTCCAAGCAAACACAAAACCGATATAATTCTGAAATGTTCATTTCTGAATTGACTTAACCAGGAATTAAAACCCATGACTCTTGCACTTATTACGAATCACTACGCCACTGCGCCAAAAAGATTATAAATGAAAATAATAATAATATCTCTAAAATAGCAAATTACTGCCCATAAAACTTTGACAATTATGTTTTGCTAGGCAAACGATTTTTTTTAAAAACCTACATAAATGTATGTTGGTATTGAAACTAAAATTTTCACAGTTTACACACACAGTGTACTAGTTTGGGAATTATTGTATTTGAACTATAGGTAGGTATACATAAACACTTCTCTTTTTATTGTTATCACGTGTATGTGTTATTCTGAAAGAAAGAAAAAAAAATCTTTGGACATCAGACACAAATAGTAACAAAAGACACAAATAACACAGTAACATTACCTAAAATAACAACAACAACTAGGACATTATTTAAAAAGAACAAACAAGTATTTAAAATTTAAAAAAACCAAGCGGTGCCACTACCTGCCTGTGAAGTCTAAGATCATGGGACCTCACTCAGCTTGAGCCGCGGCCTGTTTAGGCGACGACCCTGGTTTTCAGTAGGCCCCGCCGAGTGAGGTACACGGACGGACAGCCGACATAATAAACCTAAATAATCATGTTAAAAAAACTCGTGATGCTTTCCATCTTTTCGAGATACAGGTTCGTCCTAGTTCGTTGGGGGATTGTAGATTGATAGTGAAATCTAAATATATGTACCTACATGCTTGTATTACTTTTTATGTGTACAAAATTGTTGCTAATTCCGTTCAGCCGTTATAGTGTGACTGAGTAACAAACATCGAAACAAAATACTTTTCAATTTATTATATTATAAGTATTTAAAGCCAAGAGGCGAGCATACTGGACTTGGTGTCGCTATCTCTGAGTTCCTGGGTTCGATTCCCGGTCTGTCAATGTAGAAAATTAACTTTTCTATATGGTCTGAGTGTCGTGGTACTGTTGTTTCTGATTTCTATAACACAAGTGCTTTGGCTACTTACGATAGGACCGAAGCAATGTATGTAATGTTTCTACCAAAACACATTCAGCTGTACTTTGAATAAACTTAAACAAATTTTTGTTCATACCTTATAAAGGTAGTCGTATTAAGTTAATCGCAACATTTAAGGTCTGTAAAAAATGAAAACCATACTCATCCGCATCCGTAAACTGGTTCCATAGCCTTAAAATCTACAATCGCTTATTAATATAAGTAGTATTTCAGGAACTGAATGCCAACAGTTTTGGATTGTTCTATTCAACTCTAGACCATACTACTTCGAGTTAACGATAAAATGTCATGTGTTTGGGCTGACCACATTCCGAACCATGAAATTGACCATGTGGGACCGAGGTGATCCTCTTTTGGACCTCGGTCCTGTCGGCTTGAGTTGCCGCCATGCATGACGCAGCCAAAGCATCGAGACTTTTCTTCACTTACTTTTGTTGTGAGACATTCGCTAAATTAGGGTGCAAACTAAACTTTTTTTACTAAACCGTTAGTTTAAAGTTGTCTTGCAATAACCAAAGTAAAACTAGCTCAAAATAATACCTATTTAAGCAATTTATTAAATTGATTGTTGACTTCAAAAAATGACCTTTTCTAAAATCTTAATTACTTAGCTAGGTTATAACATTAGGACCTTTTATCGACTAAGAAAGGCTTTAAATATAAGAAGAAAATAATTATTATTAAGAGATTATTTAACAATCGATTGCGCAAACTAGCATTATAATACAACATTAATTTTTTTTAAAAATCTAGCTTAATGTAAAGATAAAAAAGACAAAAAGTTTAAGACTTCATAGTCTATGCCTAAAATTTTTTATTATAACTAAAAAAACTTTCAAGCTTTTTATTTACCCCTCTGCACTCTTATTCCCCGAACGCACTGTAGTAAGTTGCGCTTGCGCCGCCACAATAGGCGCAGCCGGCAATGCGAAGCAACCTTCGGAGGGAGTCGCACGTACACCGGGACACTTTAATTTAATTTAATTTATAGTATTCTACTTGACGAAAAAATGAAAAGCCTACTCTTTGTTATCGGCCTGACCTTAGGATTAGGTGAGTGTTTCAATATTTTACTTTTATTTGTGGTAAAACAAAGTTTTTTCTAGATGTTGTAACGAGCAGTTTAATCATGTTGTTGTCAACCCACCTACTTTAAATATTTTGCGATATTAAATTTTAAATTGAAGTTAGTAAAGTGATTTGAAGAAGAAGAAGATTAAAGTACAAATAAAAAATGTCTGAAAAGTTATATCATTTACGTTCGTAATACTAGAAACTTTGACGCTAAAATCTATGTAGATTTTACTTAGATTATTTACTTACTTGTACTCGTACTACACATAGGAGTAGGCAATGGCTTAATTTTCAAAATAATTCAGTATATAAACACACAAACATTAGTAGGTATTTGAATATTGAAATAGAATGTTTTTAATAGCAAGTTTGATGACATATTTGGTATTGGGCGTATCCGCGCTCGGAAACAAATCCTGAAATAGACTTTTAAGTCTATGATTTATGTGTCCTCTGATTTGCTAACATCAGTTAGTGTAACCAGACTTGATTGTGTACACATTGCGGTAAACTTACGAATGCTTTTCGAGGAAGTGAATTCAAATACCTTTTATGTTTAAACGTCATTGTCTACCTTCAAATTATACAATCATTACATCGCCACTCGTAACATCGTTTAGTATTCTAGAAACATCAGGGAGATTGGAAAGCTTCGATTGAATGAATACATTTCGTTCTGTAAAAGCTTTTGCAGTTTTAAAACGCGTGGTGCAGTCAACAACTTAAGCATTTTTATAAACCTCGATTTCGATCTATTTTTTTCTTTAATCAAATCAGTTTATTTAAACTGCTTTGGCTTTTTGATAATTTAGTTTGAAACTTATATCGCGAGTCGCGAATTCGTTTGTGTTGTGCAATTAAAAGATTTTATGTTATTTCTGTTTTCCTGGTCAATTTTATTGCCAAGGTTACGCAGTATGCATTAGGACAAGTTTGTTAAAGTATTTAAATAATTTGATTTACTTAAATTATTACTTTTATACAGGTGTATAATAAACAACATTACTTATATATTAAACGGTTTTTCGAATGTAAATTGTCCAAATAAGTTATTGGCATAGGCAGAGCGGTTTTAGACAATCAATTTTGCGAGGAGCATCTCCCGAACATCTAGTCCACACCAAATTAGAAATAACCATTAAACGCATTAAATTCACTCGTAAGTGTGGATGTAGTCTAGGATGGTGATGCCTAGTACTTACTACCAAGATCAGTGTGTATAGGCACTTGCCTTGCCTCCTGTGTCTTGTAACGTCATGTATTGTCAAAGCCTAGATGATTCTAACACTATACCTATATCGGTCCAATCACCCGCTCCGGTCGTCAATACCTCGTCCTCCTTTCACTCACGCGTCCTATCGTCGTTGCTCCAGTGTATTTGCCTAATGTATGTGTTGCAAGGCCAATTTACCCATTGAACACTGTCACGGAAACTTGGCAACCTTTTGAAATTCACCCCACGTGTTAAACGGGCCGGCACAAAGAGACAAAATAAAAAATGTGAGCTGTTTACACAATTTTCGTCGGTTACGAGTAATAGCTCGTTGTGGCACGCGAAAGCAGGGTGCATGCAATTAATTTTACTGTAAATATTCGGTGAGAGATTTTTCTCTGTTTTAAGCCTACTTTCTCCTGCGCCTTTTAAAGCTTTAAACACCTAGTCCACCAGTCGGGTCCAATTGTTTTAACATCGAAGACAACGCAAAACCTGTATATTGAATAAAGTATTTTCTTTTTTTTTCTTTTAGCAGACATAATCATTAATTACACACACATCACATATTATTATGATAACATTATTTAAGTATCGTAAGTCTACAATGCTTTAGGGCTTAATTTCTAGATTAAACTTTGTAAACTATTCATAAAGCTGATGAAATATAAAGACCGGGAATGGTGTCATTTTGATAATAAAACCGCTGCAGCTTGCATACATTTAACTATTTCTGCAATGATTATAAAAATAGTCATAAAGACAAAACTTTACTTATTGACGTAATAAACAACTTCAATTACTCATTGCGGAAAGCCTACATCTAAATCAGTGGCCGTGATTTCAAATTGCGTTTTGTTCACTCGTTAAAATTTTTGAGTTGACCAAATCTGAAATAGTGGCAACAATATTGCTCGCTATTGATGACGTAAGCAATGGTCAAGAGCAAAACGCAATTGAACTCATTGTAACATGACACTTTGTGTGGTTGGCCAATGGACTAGCGATATAACACGGTAATATTAGGTATTAAAATACAGCACCTAACTACTTATTACTGAATTGTAACTATATAAAAACAGTTTCAACTGAAAGCGGGAAATGTATTTGTTGCCTTATGCATATAAGTATATACACATAATCGGATTCCTTATAAAGAACTAACTAAAAGCTCGTCGATAGAATAGTAACCTAGCTGATTTTTCAAAATCAGTTACTATGTTATTTGTCAAAACTTATCAGTTAAATTATCTTATACCCTTATTTGGCAATTATGTTAGAAGCCATTATGCACGCTTAGGCGAGCACCTATTTTTGGTTTCTATTTCTTTCGACATTTGTAAATGGCCCTTGAAATGTTTTGGGAAATCTTCCATTGCGTGCAATTCAAGGATGTGGATTTTATTAATGGTATCATGAATTAACATTAACACGTCACTTTCTCTCAGTTTCAGCTCAAGAATTTGACTGCCCGGAGAAGAATGGATACTTTCCGGATCCGTACCAATGTGACCTCTATTACAAGTGCACGAAAGGTCAGTATCGTTCAAAGGTCGTGCATACCATGCGAGCTAATAGTCACTTATTGCTTGCGCATGCATGTCTTACGTAAGTAACACTTAAAAGCAATAAGTTATTAAAAGCTATTTAGTGACTAGAAAACGTTTGGTGAAATCTGAATGACTGTGAATAGATAATCAGGCTTAAAAAATTAAGATCAATCATCGCAATGAGACACTGCAATCCATTACAAGTTGGTCTCCTATTAAAAATAACAATAAAAAATGATTATTAACCGCTAATCTAGGAATGCGTAGATTGATACGTAGCGTAAATGTAAGTCATCATTCATTCACCATCGTGCAAGCTATATATTACTCAAACTCGTAATTTTAACATAATAATTTAATGACGAATAAGACAGTAAACAAAACTAAGTTTAGTTTTATTTTTGTGATTTAAACCGAGCATTTAAAATGGAGTAGCTACTAATTGCTGACATGATTTTATGATACAACTTTACATGCTGAATTCAGTTTTTTAAACCTACCTAACCTATTGTTAATAGTAACAAAAATGTAGTTAGAAATTCTTGAAATTAACTTGATCGTCGCACATAATTGACTTCATAACAGTTTTTAGAATTTTTTCCACATTAGGCCAACGCTGTTACAATACCAAATAGAGTGTGAAAATTCTCAGGTCTTGCTGTTAATACAATAGACTAGTTAAATATTTTTTAATAAAAAATGCACTGTTAGTCACAATTATACGGGCACAAAGAAGAGTAAAAGCTCTTAACACTCGTGATTAATTAAACTCATAATAAACGGGTTGTTTCAAATATTTTAATTAATCTGAACGTTTATCACTTACTGCTAAAATGACAGCCATTCTTCTTCCAAACTTGCTTCCAAGTTTAATACTTGAAAAATAACCTGTGTTGTCCAATCATAGCAATTTACACACTAAAAATTAATTAACAGGGTTCCAATTTAGAATCATTTTACCGCTTACGACATTGTAGAACTCGTCTGAAATTATATTTCAAGTGGATTTAGGATACCTATACAGGGTTATTTGTAAAATAACAACAACCATCTAAGGGGCATATTCTGGTGCCCAAATACAACAAGTTTTTCTATGGGTCCAACATCGTAATGGCAAAACAAAATTCACTGCTATACAAACTGATGTCTGCTAGTCGGCTGCATAGTATGGGGAAGTGATTTTTTTTTGCGATTCCGATGTTGGTCCCGTAGAAAAAGGTTGATGTTTTACAAATAACCCTGTTTAGATCACTTTTTTCGAATTTTGGCTACATTGCAGATAAAAAGGTCCTGTTGTAATAATTTCCTAGTACCTAGGCCAATTACTAGGTTCGCGATGAAACGATTTCAGGTCCTAAAAACATTAAGTTTCTATTGTCTGGTTTTAAACCTTAGGTTAAGTAAGTTGGGTGGGTAAGTATGCTTTGGTATTGTTTTGTGTGATCGTGTAAAAATTATAGGTAAATTAAATTCAGGTAAGAGTATGTTAATAAGTAGGTATTTGTAGTGACCTCAAGACGAGAATAGTCTTAATGGTACACAATGACCTTACTCGCATTAACCGCATATGCCTTACGTGTATGATGCAATCAATAGACAAGTTATGGTTCTGTTTTACACCCTTTGAAATGAATAAAAGTAATTAATCATTTATATTACTATAAGTGTAGAACTAAGTAGTTTGCTTAACATTTACGGAAAATAATCAAAACTAAGCTACATGAAGTGTAACTTAATTAACATTTACAAAATAATGTTTAACTTGTACAAGAATGAAAAACGAATTCGAAATAATAATTGCCATAAAATAATGTGTATTTTACAATAAATAATTACAAGCTTTCTACATGACCTAAAGTTGACTGGCCTTGTTGAGACTGCTTCTAGCGTTAAGTCCACCTTCCGTACAGTTTTTTTTAGTTTGTGTTATTAAGTTTTAAATAAATAGATAGCGCTAGACAACACACCGTTTTTATGGTGTCTAAGACAGGTATTTAATTAATGGTTTGTCGTTATCTATGATGTCCCGGGTTCGATTGCCGGTTGGTCAATGCAGAAAAACAACTTTTCTATATTGTCTCGGGTCTGGGTGTTGTGGTACCGTCGTTTTTTCTGATTTCTGTAACACCAAAGATTTGGCTACTTACCATAGGATCAGAGCAATTTATGTGATGTTGTCCAATTTCTTATTTATTCATTATAATCTATAATATCCTTGTGTTGTTTAGTACCTACCAGACAATGAATTTTGCTATGGGTATCGTGTCCTATATGAACCGGAATCGTGATTCAAACCCAGACCTTTTACGATCAAGATGAATCACCGCACTACTACGCCAAATAGGTTGTGAAAAAATATTCATTCTAAAAATAAAAATGTATATTAAGAAATCCTGTGCTCTTCAGACACTCCTTATTTTTCTTGCATCCGCCAATTTCGTAACATGTCTGGCTGGCATGCATGGCGACATGTAAAAACGAGCTTACAATAAGTAATGATCCATTCAAGTTATGTAAATTTTATTTATTACTTACGTCTCCTTGGAAATCGGCAGGTATTTAATTATAATAATTGAAGAATCAACTTTCTGAACATTCATAGGTCAAGATGTTGATCGTTTTTGCTATAATTTATGAACTAATGGTGCAATGCTCTCGGACTAACTAACTTCTGATTACTGGCTGTCGTTTCGAATTTTATGATAATATGACAGCTTTAATTTCTTCTGGAAATCAAGTTAGCCGGTCCAAAAAAATGAATTCTTACAAAATAAATAAATTGTTCCAACAATCACACCAATTAGCCCCAAACTAAGCTCAGCTTGTACTAACTATGGCTCCTAATTGACGTTAAAAGACATTCATCATAAAAACATTTGGTCCTTGCGGGAATCGAACCGCGACTACTAGGTTTGTAGTCCGGTGTACGAACCAACAGATCAAATAGTCAGCAAAAATCTCTGACATTTGTGTCCAGATACCTACGATAAAAGGCGAGTTAGTTGCATGAAATTTATCGTCTATCCATAATTCTCGACGGTTAAATTTGTTGCTTCGATTTTCTTTGAATTATTTCTGTAGCAAAAATTCTGATCACATTTCGCCTGTATTCTGGACATAAGTCTGAGTTTTAGAACTCGCCCAAAAAAGTTTTGAAAGTTTACGCTTAATTGGGAATAAGCGCACTTCATAAGCCTACCTAAAGGCATATAATTTTATATTATCTGCTGACGTTCAAGCTTCAATTCTTGGCAATAGTTAAGATTCTATTACTTATGATTCATTTTATATTTTGACTGGTTGACAATATGTTTTTTTACAGGCAAATCAGAAGCAAAGCTGTGTCCTGACGGTCTAGTGTTCTCAGACGCAAACTCTAGCAAGGAACTCTGCGACATCCCTTCTAACGTTGACTGTGGCGACAGGAAAGAACTACGTAAGTATTTTTAGTCAAAATGTGAAGTTACCAGTCTCGAAAAAGCCTTACTTATTTACAAATGAATTTTGGATTTAGATGGAAAGTATAAATGGAACTTAGCGCTGTTTTATAAATTATTAATTTTATTTTCAGAGGAGGCAAAGCCTAGTAAAGGTTGCCCGAGACAAAATGGGTACTTCAGACACCCAGACCCACAGGTAATTAAAAATCATTCATGTAAACTATTTTAAAAACACTTAAATGAAAATAAGTAAGCTCACTAATTAAGTTATGGATCAGCACTCTCCTGTGATAAGCCGAAGTGAACAGATCAAACCTAGAGATTAAAAAATAAATATATTATTTTCAGGCCTGCGACAAATTCTACTTCTGCTCAGAGGGCGTCCCCAACGAGCACCCTTGCCCACCCGGCCTCTACTTTGACGAGGAGACTTCCAACTGTGACTGGAAAGATGCTGTAAACCGCCGCTGCGACCAAATCACCAAGGGTAAATGGCTTAATTATTAATTTGTCACAAATCCTAGTACAGCTCAGACAATCTTTAATGAGCACCCGTCCATAACTTTGATTAGGAGACTTCCAACTGCAATTAGAAAGAGTGTCAATAGCCGCTGTGACCAATTGATACCAAATGATATGGTACATATTGCACACCTAGATAAATAATAGTACAACTCAAAATAGATATGTGTCTTTGGAGTTGATGTAGGAGATCACATTAAAGAGTAGCACAACTCAAGTACACTTGTGTCTTTGAAATAAGTGTAGATTCGCACTGTTTCCGATTATCGCAGTAACTCGATTTTGTGTTTTTTTTAGTTGTGCTACTCTTTATCTACGCATATGCGAAATTACAAATTATAATACAAAAGGTGGTTCCTTTTTAAATCATAATAGGATTACTTTGTTATCCATCGATTTGTCTGTTTGTTAAGACCAACGTTGTCAGATTTATTTTTTGTCAAGTCGGAGTTTTAAAACTTTTTAAGTGAAAAGAGCGGGATTCTTTCGTCAAAAGCGGGACATAGTAAAAAAAACGTATATTATAATCAGATGTTTTTAAATAAGGATTTATCTTTTTATTTTGGTTCTAAATTACGTTTTCGTAACAATAGATACCAAAAATAGCTAAGATAGAAAATGTATTTTAATAAAAATATGATATTCTAAATCAGATTTACCCTATCGTTAGGTAGTCTTCTTCTTCTGAGTAAAAAATAACAAAAAATTTGGTCAAAAAAGTGCAGCACGCTGCACGCACGGCCAAGTTAACCCCTGAAAAGCGGGACTAAGCCTGTCCCGCGCGGTACATTTAAATTTGATTAAAAAATCGGGACCATCCCGCCAAAATCGGGACATCTGGCAACGCTGGTTAAGACCCTATTTGTCAGGAACGGAATAGGTAACAAATTGAAATGAGGACAAATAAATTTAAATCATTCAAGTGTAATATCCCTTGTAGTTGTGAAAAATCACAAGGGAATCAAAACATAAAGTGTACTTCCCTTTTGGCAAGCAACAACAGCTTTTAGCAGAAGTAGAGGGAAAAATTCGGAAAGCATACATTTTTAATTACATCACAAAATAACGATTTTCGTGATAGACAAACTATTTTCATACCTGCAAATTTGTACGGAACTCTCGTTGCGAGTCAATCTCGCACGCACTTGGCCGGTTTTTTAGATCTTCCCTTCAATTCTGAATATGACACAAAAAAAGTAAGGACAAGTCGTCTTGTGTATTTACAACTTTTTTGTGTTTTTCTATTTGCCTAAGTAAACGATTTTATAATTAGTTGGACATAGACAGTTGCCGTCCACTAACTTGGCTTATTATAATTTTCTCAATAAAATAAAATAAAAAATAAAATAATAATAGTTTTTAACATTTAACACACAAAACGTAGCTAAGAATATTAGCTGCTGCAATTGAAATAGGCAACATCTTTTTGTTATATTTATTTTTCTTTCTTCTTGTTACGAAGCTAATAATATTTAGACTTATGGCACAATGGTTCAGACTTTTAAAATAATTTGCGCCCTAAATTAATAGTCCCCCCCGCCATTTACTATGTATCCTAATCCTGCCCCGTTCATTCCTGTTATGGTTACATAATACGTTAGTTCTATGCCCATCTGAGGATGTCCTTACCTTTTTTCATATTCACAGCATTATTTAAAGTAAAGGTCTATAGGCACATAAAAACATAAGCTGCTTTTTGGCAAGGTCAAGATCAAGATTGTGATTAAGGCCCATGCAAAATATACAAAATTAGCTTTTAGAATTAGCCAAAGAAGAATGAATTATCTATCATCTCACAAGAACACATCTAATCTCTAAAAAATATTATTATGTATTGATGTTACGAGTAATCATTTCACTTAATTTCTTTCACCAATAAATTATTTATTTATCTCTGGGGTCCCGGGTTCGATTCCCGGTCGGTCAATGTAGAAAAATAACTTTTCTACATTGTCTCGGGTCTGGGTGTTTTGGTGCCGTCGTTGTTTTTGATTTCTGTAACACGAGTGCTTATGCTACTTATTTTAGGATTATAGCAATGTATGTGATGTTATCCAATATTTTTTTAAATTTATTATTATTTGTAAGATAAAGTAAATCTGATATTTTTGTGCCTAGATGTCTTGGACGACGGTTTCACCTGCCCCGAGGACGAGGTGATGGGCCCCAACGGCCGTGCGCTGCCTCACCCCACTTACCCCCACCCCGAAGACTGCCAGAAGTTCTACATCTGCAGAAATGGCGTCCAACCGCAGAAGGGTAGCTGTCCCTCGGGCAAGGTCTACAACGAGGACACTTTCATGTGTGATGAGCCTGAGAAGGTTACCGGATGGTAAGTAATGTTAAAATTACACATACTAACAAGTATCATAAATATTCTTGCTTGTATATATACCAAAATCAAACAACCTAGGTACGCTGCTATAGTGAGAATTAGTTAAGTGACCGATTCCGACATATTAAGTGGCATTCATCACAAGGGTCTATGCTTCAAATGGCACGTTATAAATTGGTCATCAACATCACTTGATACTAGTTGTGAAGCCTAATCTGAGTCACTAACATATTAGAAGTTCACAGAGCAGACACAATAGGTGATACAATTGGCGTGTATCGCATATAGTACACTGGACTAATAAACTGTTGAAGTGGCTTGATTACATCTGAAAGCAAGGTTTGGTCACACTGGGCTTACAACACTCCTATATCCTCCGCACTGGGCGGAGTGTGGTCTAAACCACCTCATTGTTGAGGTGAGGCTTGTTAGTCACAAGCCTTACCTCAGCCGTGGGAGGGATAGTAACATAACTTTATTTTTTAGTAAAATTACTTTTGCTCGCTACTCGCTATCAACATTGGAAATATTCTATTTTATTAAACTGATGCTTATTTTCGTTTTTTTTTTAAATAATTATTTCAAATACATTTGTTATATGTGAGCATCGGAATCGCCTCCTAAGATATGTTGCGTTATCTAAAACCTGTCAAAAGACTAAGCCATTGGAGCCATCAGGGCCCGTAACAATAGGGAAATTTAAAACAATCGATCAACATAGTAAAGTTTAAGCTAGAAATAAAAAAACATGTTTTAAAGCGCACGCCAATCAGCCCCCCTAGCATGTCTACCAAAACACGATATGATATTATATGATATAGCGATATATCGACACCAACTTTAAAAATATGATAGATATAGCCGCCATTTTGAATTTTTATCGAAACAGCGTACTTAATATGTGACGGCGATTCAACATGGCAGCTATATCTATCATATTTTTACAGTTGGTGTCGATATATCGCTATATCATATCATATCGTGTTTTGGTAGACATGCTAGGCAGGCTGGTGTAGTAATTCGCGTTCCGGACTACAAAGCCAAAAGTTGCGGGTTCGAATCCCGCAAGGGGCAAATGTTTGTTTGATGAGCACGAGCATTTGTACCTTAGTATGTATTATCCGTTATCTAGTCGCCATAGTACAAGCTTTGCTTTGTTTGGGGCTAGATGATTGGTGTGATTGTGAAAATTATTTATTTATTCTGCTAGTAATTTGCTACAAAAAGTTCAATCTGCGTTAATTGCTTCGAATTGGGTAAAAATATTGTTTTACATTAAAATAAAATTTGGCAGTTGCTTAAAATAATTATTGTTTAATAAATGCCTCTAAAAAGGAAAGCAAGTTTTATTCTTGTTGGTATAACTAATATTGGTTGTTCTTGATAAAGTTTTTTGTAATAAACTAAGGATTAAAATTATAATGTATGTTAATAAACATTTTTTTTTTCAGTGAAAACTACTACGAGGGCCAACCTTTGGAGAAGAATAAATTGCCGAAGAAAGTGTAAAGGGTGTCATATTAATTTAAATTTAAGTTACTTAACTAGACATTATTTTTATAATAAAATGTAATTATTAATTTATTACAAGTTTTATTTTTGCTGCCACTGGTTTAAAATTATTATAAGCATTAAGTCGTTCTGCAAAAGTCATGTCTTATACTGATTCGAGGTATATTTTGGCAAGTCTCGTCAAGATTTACATGATGACTCTACTAATATTAATAAAGACCGAAATGGAAATATATTATTACACACTGAATATTAAATAAACCTTAACTAAGAACCACGTCTCAATTTTTACTACTACTGCTTCTGGACAATATTGTGGGCTAGTTCCTATAAAGAAGCTGCGCCAGATACTTGGTTACTGTTGTCCTCTTTTTAAATAGTATGTTTACAAAAAAATTAAATGTAGCGAACCTGTGTATTTAATTCTAGATATTTTTGTCATTTACATAGTCATTAATAGTTTAGTTACATTTTTTTCATTAAGATTATTTAAATTTTAAACATGCGATTTAAATTCAAACATGGGTAGATTACACTGTGTTACACTACATTAGCCTGTGTTTTCCAATAGATGTTTTTGTTTGTTTTATTATTTTATTCCGGGTATTAAAATTAAGTTTGTTACTTCTTTTAGGGAATATTATGCAGGTTTATGCGAATGTTTATTTTCATGAATTTAGAGGCGACTGTAAGTATATTGATTTCCTCAAACAGTTATTTTAACGAGTCTCAGGGTCTAAGGTTCTATATTGCCCGAACAGCTGTCTTTTGTAATACAATGATAAATTCAAATCTGTTGCTGAGGTTCATAAATATATGTTTTTTTTGTTTAATATGACATTCAGCTGAAAGTAGATAAAATACACTAATCTTGCCGCTCCAAAATCAGTCAATTGTCTTATCTATCTCACGGCATAAGCAGCATACACTGCACAATGAATAAAAATACCATAAGATTGCTCTGTTTACCTATACTGCCTAGCTCAGTGGACATTGGTCTTCTTATCAAAGCTATGTTTTTGACATGTAGTCATAACTCAACCTACATTGAATCGCTGCTTCCACTCAGCACTAAACCACTGCCTCGCCCTCCACACCTAAAAAAGCCGGCGGAGTTTTGGTAGACAAGGAGGTTAACACTGAGTGATGATCCAACTAGCGCCACCTAGCCACAAACTATCACACTATCGATTGGTATTAATGTCAAAAACCGACTGACGACCGTCTGGTGTAGTGGTTCGCGCTCAGGACTACAAAGTCAGCGGTTTCGGGTTCGAATACCGCAAAGGAGCAAATATTTGTTTGATGAGCACAAGTATTTGTACCCAAGTCATGGATATTTATAAAAAGTATTTAAGTATGTTTATCCGTTATCTAGTCACCATAATCCGAGCTTTGCTTAGTTGGGGCTAGATGATTGGAGAGATTGGAGAGAAAAATTATCGATAAAAAAAAGTTGTATTCAATTAAGTAATTTTTATCTATTTCATCCAACAGGTTTTTAAAGTAATTATATCACCAAAACAACGCCACTATGTCTGAAATATACAATATTATTTTTCTTCTTTTTCTTGCGTTATGAGATCCGAAATCTCATTGAAGCGAGTAAAACCGACAGGACCGAGTATAGGTCACAGGCCGGATTGCGGTCCAATTATGGATAATAATTGTATCGGTTGCGCAAGAGTAGGCCCGCCCGCGTTGATATAAGAAAGCTGGACTGACTAGTTTCGTATATTACAATGAGAACAACGAATATGACGCGCCCGAAATCATTTTGTTCGCGTGTCAATCACTGTCACTTTATCATACCACCCTATGTTTCGACACATACATCTTGATAGAAGCATAAGAACATAGGCATATTGAATTAAAGAGTGGTTAACTTTTGGTATCTCACTGGGACCAGAAACGGCAGTCCAATTTCATCTTCGATTGTAAGTCGTGTCATTATGACTACGATCTTTTAATTATTTTACTCATTTTGAGAGTTTAAAAAGTTAGAAAAAAAGAGTAATTTATTGGACGTTACTTTTAACTGACCATTTTGTTTTGTTAATTTTTTAAAGAAATATAAGCTTTAAGTAGAACTTATCATTCTTAGCTATCTTTAATAAAAAAAAAAGTATGATCATATTATTTTGTGGAATTTATGGAAATTTTAAGTATTTAGTTTTAAAATAAATTAAGAGAACTCTCTATGGTATATCTTTTAAATTATTCGAAAGAAAACGGCAGGATTTGTGAAAGCTTTTATCTTGATCACGTAAAAACAACACATTACTATCACTTTTACTTTTTGTTACAAAACGTATTCTGAAGTTTACATGTTATTTAGCATGACTGTAGAGAATACGGCTTCTATTTTGTTATGTTATCCCGTAGATTGTAAATTGTTCCAGCATAAAAAGTAGCCTAAATCATTATCTGACCCATAAACTACCACTAGGCAAAAATCACGGGATTGCTTGTACTGTGAAAATTAAAACCAAAACTACCCGTTACTGTACATTTTTGCGGGATAAAAATTAGCTATGTCCTATTCCAGTCTATAATCTATTTCTGTGCCAAATTTCATTCAGATCCGTTAATCCGTTCTGGCGTAATTGAGTTATTATTGATTATGTATATTTATTAACATCTATCTATCCAATCTTTTGCATTTATAATATTAGTAAGATGAGATTTTAGACAAGTCATGTAGAGTTGTTTCTAAAAACTAAATCATGTAAGACAGTCTTTGTTAAATATTTATTTTTCAAAAGTTTAAAATTTGTTAAATTATGTCATATCCAATTTTCGTAGCTCTGCGTGTCAACAGCGGTTTTACAACACCGCACAATGCAAGTGCGGCTGATACTAGATAACGTCAGGTCTCGGATTTGAGCCTCGTGGCCGGACTGCGCACACGCAATTAATTAGTTGCTTTGATTTGTCGACTCATTGACATGTTACTCATGTTCTTACGAAGGTAATTGAGCGTTGCTCGCCTTTGGTTTTCGGTGCTATATTCAACAAGAAATAATTTGGATCACTTACAATAAACTACACATTATAATAAGCTTGAAGTAAATTAAGACGAAATTGGCATAATGGCGTGGAAATTTGCCTTGAACGTAAAGGCTCAGGAGACGTATTTTTGAATCATGCGAATTCCAATCCGAATACGAAATCGCAAGATTCGAATGCGAATTCCTAAAATCACTATTTTTGAAAATTCATTCCGTGAATTCTGCAACGACCACTCGTTTTTGTTTTCTACCAGTAGAAAGTACGGAAGAATTACATTGACAAGTAAACGTATGTTTGACAGAAATTTGACATAATAACTTTTTATTTACGTTCGTTAGTGAGTTTTTGCTTTAAGGTTTATGATATTTTCTGCGTGAAACTAAAATAGTTACAAGATTTCAATCTAATAGCGACACCTATTTCGAGTGATTCAAAAATGCGTAAAATCGGAGGCAATAGAAACTATTTTCATACACGGATTGTTTTCGTGTTCGAATTCAAGATTCATTTCTAATGCTTCAAAAATACGTCTCCTGGATCGTATTCGGATCCGGATTCCGAGTTCTATTTCCTGTCCGGACCAATTCAGAAAAAGAACTTTTCTCAATTGGGTCGGGTCTGGGTGTGCTGAGAGACGGCCCTGGCAAAAACATCATCTGGTACCTTATAACAAAAGGTTTTTATGGACTTTAATCCCGCCCTACAAGTATTTAGAGCAGTGATACTGCCAATGTCAGGTATTTATGGGAGACACGCTAGAGATTGGCTGGCCACAAGGATATTAATTTCTTACTTGGAAATCATGACAACTGGTGACAATTGCCTTAATATATTAGAAAAAACTGTAGGTACTAAAGTTTTTAAAAAATTTGTAGCACAACCGGAAATCGAATTCACGACTTCACAGTCTAGCAGTAAAGTTTTCCATACTAATCTATCGCCTTTTAATATTTATTTATTTATATTATTCAACCCAAATTACTGCTCTCAAACATGTATGTTCTAGATTTTTAAATCTATTGTTTAGTTTCTATAAGCAGGAAATGAACAAAAAAGTTAAAAGAATTAAAATTCTTCCTCGTTATCCGTAATGAGCTTATACAGACAGCGTGTGTTATTTACATTAAAAATCTAGGTAATGACCAAACAGTGTATTTTATTATTTAACAAAAAGTCATAACAATCATACCTCTTTAAAACTTGTCTTATATATACCTAGCTTTAAAAATAATCATAAATACTCTAAATTACTAATAATTACTAATACTAAATTGAAACTATCGAGAATACCCTTGAACGTTACGATTATGTTTAAATGATTAACACATCGATCAGTTTAGTGTCAGACACTGCACTAATTCGACAGCTGAACAAGTTTACGAAGCAATATTTGCAGATTACATCAAGATATTTTTATGCAATATAAATCACATTCAGTTATAAAAAAACAGTTTTCAGCTTAATTGCTACCTAACCTTATGCTCTTAAAACAGTAGCTAAATAGATAGATAAGTACTCTTTATTGAACACAATTAGCTAAATCTAACTAAATCCTTTCAAATACTGTAGCGCATTTTAACTCTTTAAGCCACGCTACCTTACTAACCTATGTTAGTAAGTCAAACCCTACCCTAGGTCTGGTAATCACAAATCGCGAATTAAACGCCTAATTAATATCCTTAGACAATCGGCTAAAACCTTTGAACGAAGAAAAAGTATACATTGACATACTCATATCCTTTCTATTCTGGTTTGTGACTAAATGATAATTGTTATACAAAGCACGCTGTCCTGGTATATGGCCATTTTCGTAATACGTCGCCGACTTGAACTCGATACCTTTGCAATATTCTTAACGCAGTCCTACTTATAATAATGATTATTTTGAAGTCATCATTATTAGCCTCTTCCATGCAATCCGGTCATTCGTCATCAATTCATTCACTCCTTCTCTATCATATCACCCCTCATACAATCCATGCATATATTCTTGGGTCATCGTTTACAATACTCATCATAATTTTTATGGTGAGTGAAGTAGATGGTACAAACATTTATTTTCATCTTCTTCTTCTTCGTCGACTTAATAAGTCACCGCCACTCATCTCTTATCCAGTCTAACAGGGGTAAATTACGCGGTCGGGTCTTCTTGAATTAGTATTAGTACTAGAGAAGTTTTGATATTTTGTAATAACTTAATTTGGACTGAAAATTACATTCAACAAAAATCGGAGCCGAATTTCAATTTAATTCTTAGAAAGCACACTTATTAAGAGCGAAGATGGCTATCATGCATGAATTACTTAGAGTCGGTGATACTTGAAGAGGCTCTTACAAGCGTTTCCGCAAATCAATACAAAATACAAGGTTACTGGGTACTGGGTTACTGGGTAAGTTGAACCAGTAGTCACCGGACATCCTGTTGAAAAGCGTCCACTGAACCGGTAGGTAACCTGTAGGTATGGCGAAGTAGTAGTACGAATTTATGATTGTTTTATGGTGTATATTTTATAATGTGGTCAAAAACAGACCAGCATTACGCATACGGGTCACAGCCGCCGCAGCGGCAGCCGCTGAGCCCGCTGCGCGCGCGCCAGTGCTGCCGGCCCGTCTACCACGCGCACACGTCGCGACACAAACATGAATAGTGCACGTTTGCTATCGTTCGCCGCTTGCGTTGCTTTCGGTAAGATTTTCAGAATGTTTCTTATGTAGGTAGTTAAGTTTTAAGTATAAAAGGATGTAAATACCTTGAGTGTCAATTACGTCACCTCTGCGATAGTGTTGAAGCTTAAATTTAAGACTTAATTAATTCTGTTATCATAGACCTTTAGACCCGATTTCTTCAATCTCTGTTTTATTTACACCAGTAGAGGATTAAATCTCAATAAGATTTCAAGCACCACTAACCGTTAATCATAATTATATTAGAGCTTGTTTAAAATTAGGTCTAAGATGTGATTTTTTGATAAATATTCTCAAAAAAACATTACACGTACTTAAAATATAATCCTGTTTATAAAATAGTAATAATAATTGTTAAGTTTAAAGTTACGTTGTTACCACAATCTAGATCTGAGATGATCACATGTTCTACTTGATTTGTAAAGCCTTCCCCATAATGTACGTATTGAAGTACTTACCTACTTATCGATGATTCAATATTGGTATTCAATATGGTAGACATTTTTTTTACTACAACGGGTTGTTGTATCACCAAAATATCGTAGGTATCACATATTTGTAATTATCGTTTATGTAACGACAAAAACTTGTATATCAGGTTTGCAAAAAACTAGAAACTATGCTAACTTTATGGCGAAATAGACAAACTTTTTAGGCATCTATTAGATAACAGGTGTTGATTTCTGATACTAATTAGCGTATTTTGTTGATAATAACATTTTATTTATACAAGGAAATGTAAGGAATAAAAAAATATATTTGTTTCGTTCTTGTTTATTCTTGTAAATCAAAGTCAGTAGCTAGTAATTTGAAATAATTGACAGCGTTGCAATTTCCGTTGTAAATTTTAGTTTCACATTTTAACAGCTTGCGTAAAATTAATCTAAGTGTTTAAAAGTAAGGGACTTAACTAATTTAAACATAATTATTAATCCATCGAAGTAAAGTCAAACAATAAGAGTTAATTTTCTCCTCAACTTGTTGATTGATTGATTGACACTGTTGATTCTTGGTCACAGATTTTCTATTGTGTCCAGGCTTAGGCAGTTGAAGACCTAATTCAGCTACTACTACTAATTAGACCTAAAAAAAGACCATTACAACAACTGAACTGTTAAAAATGGTAAACTAAAAGACAGAACCTTCTATTGACCCGACAGAATCGGAAACATTAAAAAATCACTGCATTTTAACGTGTCGAATATCAGCAATATCATTTTATTATCACCTTTCGATATTAATTATTGTAAATAGAGCATTCCCGTGGTTACCCAACGATTGGAAAGGTGGCCGGAACGTACACTCAAGGCCCTGCGAAGTGCCAGCCGACTGCGACATTTAAAAAACACAATTTGGACCAGTCCAATAAGATTGATTTATTTGACTCATTCATACGGCTGTTACGAGTTTTTTGTGTCGAAAATGTAGAGACCAAATTGATAACGAGATCACGTTTAAGATTCAATCTAAATGATTTTTTTTTTAAATTATTTTTTCAACCGGTTGGATGAGGATGATACTAGGTTTTTTTGTGTGTATGTTACACGATATGTTCTCTTTTTGTTTCGATTTTGATGTTTTTTTTATCAAAAGCTTACACGTCATTTAAATATAGGAAAAAATAGAGACAAAAAGGAATGATAGATATTACATAGTAGTGGGAAACTTGGGGTTGGTTAGGTAAAAATAAACAAAGTAAATTCATATTAAACCAACTCACAAGCAGTTATTTTTAGATTACGACATTATTATCATTGTTTTTTGTATTTATTCCAACCAGTATCTATGACTTAAGCAAAACCTTTTATTTAACGAAATAGCCACAAAACTGCAGATAATTGGGTCGTATTTCATTAAGATTGGTTAGAATACGCAACCCCAAACAGAAAAACTTATTAAGTAGTGTGCTATTTCCAAATTAATTTCATAAAACCAGTAGGTTCACAGAACCGACATATAACAAGATAACGTAACGTTTTTTCAACTATGAAATTGCTTAAACGAGTTGCATTGACTCAGTGGGCCGCGTTATGTCAGATATTAGAGATAAACAGGCAATTAATTCGTCATTATACTTTTAATTCTACCATTTGAGCCAGGAAAATAGCAACAACAAAGATTTATGTTAGCAATTGCTAAGTTATAGGTAGGAAGGTACCTATCCTTTTTACGAACGCACTTAAACCAACCAATCTAATATTGAACAAACTAGGCTTGTTGTTAGAAAAGCATTTCAGCCATAGGACGTCTAAAAATAGTCCTTCCCGAATGACTTCGAGAAATTGGGCACATATTTTAAAAAAATAAAAGGAAATTTATTAAAATATGTCTATACTGCTAATTTCAACTTACTGTAATACTCTCTTCTTAGAAAGTAGTGTTTATAACCGTTAACCATATCCCTTTAATCCGGTGCAAATCTTTTAACAATAAAAATGGCCAAGCTAAAAATCTAGAAGCTAGAAATCACTTGCAGAATTGAACTTTTACTTTCGGAATTGCTCCTTAATTTTACTGACTTTTTTCATTTTGGTTTAATAAAATTGTTAGTAAAAACACTTTTTATAAATTTCTTGAATAATTGAGTACAACGACTTATTGTTAAAGTAACATTAACACAATTTTGTTTTCCATAGAGTTGCCGAAGCTTAGCATTCCCACAATCGTAATTAAACTAATTAAACAATGTGTCTTTGCCCATTTCAATTCACACAATTATAATTCATGGTAGATTAACATCGAGTTAAGATAAATATTTAAGCAGTTAATTTAAGCTTATGAACACTCATGGTCAAGGTCGACATGATGCCTAATGAGAAAATTATGATACAATTTAAATACGTTTTTGTTTTTCTCTTGAAATAAGTTTTAATAGCTAATAAGTGCCTTACCTATTTATATTAATGTATCTGTGTTTACATAAATAAACGTATAATAACGTATGCATTCCGAACCCATTCATCTAATTGCGATAATATCTGGGAGTATCATGAATTGAATACTACGCGAACGAAATCACGGCCAGCAGTTAGTGCTAAATATAACATTTTTTAACAGACTTAAGCGGAATTTTTAATTGTTTCCGCCTTATATATTTTGATAAATTTAGTTAAGATTGTAGTAATCCCATTGTTACTCGACTTTTGTGCCGATCATCCCGTTTGCGTTTCGCATTGCGCAAGCGCAAGAGTCGTCTCGCCGCGTCACGGTTACATTCACCCCGTTATCTCACTGCGCAGGTGCTGCCCATTGTTTTGGTCGGCGTAATCAGCTAAATTATCTTTGGACAACTCTCACAAAGTTAATGAAGCTTTAATTTATGTTTTAGAAAAAAAACTTTGTGCAAATTTAAATCATTTATTGCGTGTCAGGTTATATGGTAGGTACAAACGGTATACATGTGACACCCTGCAAGGGCATGGGAATTTTTATGAGGGCTAATTCAGTGCTTGCCTATTTTATTATTAGATATACACTTCATACACATTCAGCTTAATACTGTAGCCTTAGCAGGCAAAGACGAGGGCTGAAGCTAGTAGTTTGTATAAACTAAAATAAATTGTCATTGAGTTTTAATCATTACTGTCAATAAAACATTAAATATCACGAAAGCCGTTATTAAAAACGAACTAACCATTTATAACCATTCTATTACACTTATATACCCTGCAAGCAAACAATTTCCTACAGTATTCATAATTCATAATTAACTTTTTAGTTCGCTTTTATTAATGGCAGTCGTGTTTTTAATGTTTTAAGTAATTAATATTTTTAATTTATTCTTTTTTAACAATTTGGTATCGAAAAGTACTATTAATGCTGTGTTTATGTTTTTGTACTGACCTCAAAACCCTTTATTTTGATACTCCACTATAAGTTTAAGTGCTCGATAAGTTTGACAGATTTTTTTTCTTTAGGTTGCACAATTTTGGTTATGTAATTTATTTAATTAATCGGATTAGAAACGATACCTTCATCACCACCATTCATCGAAATCGGTTAAAGCGTTTCGTTATGGGGAAACAAAGAGACTTTTGTGTACATACTCCCTAAATTTATTACATTCCTTTTTGGGCAATCGTGTAAAAATCGAACTCAATTTGTACGGAAAGCGCTTACAGAGAAATTCACTTACGTAAGTAAAATGTCTTTAATATGATATCAAAAGCAACATTGTACATAATTAACAGTCGACAACTTAATCGTAATCAAAGTCGTTACCAGTCTGTACCTATATACAATGTGTATTTTCGATACTTGATCAAACGAAATGTGCGGATACTAGACTCAAAATTATTGACAAAAAAAACAATAAAAAAAATTTTTTGTCAGCCATCTTTAAAACCGAGCAGTTTTATTTATTTTATTAATTACAATTTCTTCTTTTCATTTTTTCGTCGTTTCTTTTTATTGAAACGGTGTATTTTTTTCAAAGTAGTCTCATTTGAAAGCTAAACAGTTTATCTAGCTAATAAGATAAAAAAAACAGCCATACCTTACAAAAAACTTTTAAAAATATATTAACTTCTAACTCGTAAATTTGTGTAAAAAAGTTGCTTTTTTTTCATTTTTGATCTGTAACTTTAAAACTAGGTCCTTAAGGTGTACTTTTTTGTATGTTTATTTAATCTTCATTAATTAATTGATGAATTAAGATGGCTGACAAAAAAATGTTTTTATGATTTTTTATCGATAATTTTGGGTCTAGTATCCGCACATTTCGTTTGATCAAGTATCGAAAATACACATTGTATATAGGTTTAGCTCTATTATTACGATAACTAGTCTAAAGATATAGCCAATAAGGCGTTAACTAGTCATAATTATTTCCAATTGATAGTTAATCGGAAATAGTGCATTAAAAGATTATTGATAATAGTCGAACAGCATGTAACCGGGAAGTAAAAACGCTAGCAAGGTTGTAAATCAAATATAGATTTGTAATTTGACCTAAGCGATAAGTAGGTTTTTGTGCTTGAGTAAATAAATTTGGTAAACGAATTGATACATTTATTTACTAACTAAAATGCAAAAGAATTCATAAACTTAGTTTATGAATTCTTAAACACGAAAACTATCTTGCTTGTTTTTTTCATAAGTTTTTGTTAAATATTATTTAATGTAGACTTTTTTGCACTGTATATTTAAGTCAATTATCACAGCCATACAAATTATCTTTTTTAAGTCAATTAACACAGCCATACGCTCCGGCAAATTATACAGAAGACCGAGGAGTATAACTTGCCACTGTGCTTAGCGTTCGTGGACTATGAGAAGGCCTTTGATTCGATCGAGACCTGGGCAGTGCTACAGTCTCTCCAGCGGTGCCATATTGACTATCGGTACATCGAGGTGTTTAAGTGTTTATACAAAAACGCCACCATGTCGGTCCGAGTACAGGAGCAGAGCACGAAGGCGATTCCTCTGCAGCGAGGCGTAAGACAGGGAGATGTTATATCTCCGAAACTGTTCACCGCTGCATTGGAAGACGCTTTCAAGCTCCTGGAATGGAAAGGATTTGGCATCAACATCAACGGCGAGTACATCACTCACCTTCGGTTTGCCGACGATATTGTGGTCATGGCAGAATCGCTTGAAGACCTCAGCACAATGCTCGATGACCTTACTCGAGTCTCCCAACAAGTAGGCCTGCGAATGAACATGGACAAAACCAAGCTCATGTCGAATGCCCATGTTGCGCCCTACCCAGTATCCGTTGGGAGCTCTACTCTCGAAATTGTTGACAAATATGTCTACTTAGGACAAGTTATCCAGTTGGGTAAATCCAATTTTGAGAAGGAGGTCAATCGTCGAATCCAACTCGGCTGGGCAGCGTTCGGGAACCTACACCACGCCTTCTCGTCCAAAATACCTCAGTGCCTCAAGACGAAAGTCTACAACCAGTGTGTGTTACCAGTGATGACATATGGAACTAAAACGTGGCCTCTCACTATGGGCCTTATAAGAAAGCTCAAGGTCGCACAGCGTGCTATGGAAAGGGCTATGCTTGGTGTTTCCTTGCGAGATCGAATCAGAAATGAAGAGATCCGTAAACGAACAAAAGTCGCTGACATAGCCCAACGGATTAGCAAGCTGAAGTGGCAGTGGGCGGGGCACATAGCACGTAGAACTGATGGCCGATGGGGCAGAAAGGTTCTAGAATGGAGGCCGCGTACCGGCAAGCGCAGCGTAGGACGTCCACTCACAAGATGGTCAGACGACCTGGTAAAGGTAGCAGGAAGACGCTGGATGCAGGCCGCTTCCAACCAGCCAATCTGGAAGTCAATGGGGGAGGCCTATGTTCAGCAGTGGACGTCCTATGGCTGAAATGATGATGATGAACACAGCCATTGTAAGCTTTTTTAAAAAGAAACTGTATTTTACACTGTTTCAATGAAATAAAGAGATATCCGTTTGTTAAATATTTTCACGCGTTTCTGTACTAACTTATTAACTAAATGTACATACAGTTTTTGTAGACAGTTTTTCCAAAAAAGGCTATGATTTTTTATTTTCTGAATATTTGCAAGTAATCGTTACATGTCTTACTTGTTTTGATTTACATATAAAATTGGATAAGCACTATCAGCATACTGCTACTCCAATAAAATATACTAAAGAGTTTTATATAATTATGGTTAATTGCATTTTAAGTCATTAAGCGTCTCTTGTGTTTATTTACATAACACATTCATTCAGCATGAATGAATGGCATTGGCTGTAGAAATTACTAAACTAGCCATTCAAGTTTATTTTTACAATTGAAAAGCTTTTGAGTATGTTAGTTTACTGTTATTTGATGACTACAATCAATCATTCTATCACTTAGCAACAAAAACAATTACTTCAAGTATAAAAGTTTGTATGTACCTAGACTTTTATTAACATTTGCTTTACAACGAGTAACATAAATTGCTGAAAAACCCATTTTTTAAGTTAAGGTTCTCTTAACTACTTTGCGAAAAAAAAAATGGGCCGAAACATGTTTTTATTTCCTTGCTTTATTAAATCGATCCTTTGACCGGATAGTATGTACTACTGATGGTCCGAAATAATTTTTTTTTCAAATTTTGACCCATCTTATTTACCCATATTTTTCTATTTCATGGGTAAAATTATGAGGGATTATGTTATATCCTCCCACGTTCAGAGCAAATGCGTACAACTTTAGTTATGGAAAAATAAACAAACAAAGGAGCGAACACGGAAGTTTAACGAGACAATAATTATATAAAAGAATAAGCTGAAATAATTAATTACAATAGAAAATAAGGAAAAGACCACTGAACAAGTTGAAAAAACAAAAGCACATGCGACGAGTCTGTCAGAAGGAGTAATTTTATCTATTGTCACATATTGCATATCCGCGCGTAGTGTATAGACGCACGATGAAGAAGTTGGAGCGGCCACACAACCATATCCTGTTTTTTTTCTTTCTTAAAACACCAATTAGCTAGCCCCAAACTAAGCAAAGCTTGTACTATGTCGACTAGATAACGGATAAACATACTTAAATACAATTATAAACATCATGACTCTGGTACAAATGCTCGTGCTCATCACACAAACATTTGCCCCTTGCGGGATTCGAACCCACAACCGTTGGCTTTGTAGTCCGGAGCGCGAACCACTACACTAGACGGTCGTCTATAGTTAGACCATTCGTGTTAAATATTGTATAAAACTCTGTACATGTGATGCGACTGCACACATTGAATTAACGAGTTCAGTCGGCAATGGATAATTCCCCTACACCATTATTGTGGGATCAGTGCGAAAAGTTATGCAACGGAACCAATTTTCCAATAAACTTTGACCGGTCAAAGGCTACCGAATGCTGATAAGGCCTGCTTCGTGCGATAACGACATTGCAAAATGTCGGATGCGGAGAAACTCAGCAGTTGCGTAATCGGAAGCGTCTTCTAAGCGCAGGCGCAGGTTAGTTAAACACGACTTATCGACTGTTCACCCCATTTTCCTCTGAGTGTTGTAATATGGCATTTTGATGAGATGAAGAAACAATAACTAATCCATCTTTGGCTTAAAATAATAAAGGTGTGAGTATAATAAGCTTACGGCCCGAACATTACATAAACACTTACACACTTAGTGGTATTGTTTATTTATTTATTTCTGGAATAAAAATAGTATATTTCACAACAAAACATAAATCGATAAGAAACCTAAGTAGGTTACTTGCAAAAACTTTACATCTACAGGTGTGGTTTTATACAATCTGCTAGGTAGAGTCATTAACCGAGTTTGCATGGAGGCATACAATTTATTTATTACGATTCTGACTTTGACCCCATAGTCAAACATTGGTATTGACGACCACATTTATCTCTTTCAAAACAGCGTCTGGCCCAAGCCACAACTACTTTATATATGTGTAAAAACATCTACTTCATTCTTACACTTGCTGTTTTTTCAAGAAGCTACTTCGTTTACCTCTGCTTAATTTAGCTGAAAGTCATTATTTAATGAGGAATAAAATTACTTAAAGCAAACCTAGGCGTTATGTGGAATAAACAAACACACAATAAAATTCTAAGTCATAACAATAGTCAGATATAATTACTCCTAACTGAATCACTTTAAATTCTATTGTTTTTAAAGCGTTTGCTCGTTTTATCAGCCATCTAAACAAGCTATTCGATGATAAAATCGCTCGCAATGGGCTGCGCGAACGCATCAAGGCTGACCACTAGTTACTACTTTCGCTTAAGTCTAATGCTCGATCGGCAACCAGAATGAGAATAGCTTAAACTGTAAGGTTATAGAAAAATGCTTGAATAACCTTAGCTTGCCTTTAAATCAATTAACCTCTATTTTTACGTGCCAAAACAGAAGTTGAGTGATCATGCTCAGTGGCGTGCATTCTAGACCTATGTCTAGTAGTGAATTTAAGAATAATCTACATATTGTAAAAAGTATTTTTAAGCAAAACACTGTAAATAAATTTAATTTTTAATTTTTTTATTTTTAAAATTTTATTTACTCTTCACATAGGTTTACACAATACATTCAGTGCGTAGCTAAGTATGCATACAGATAATACCTATAATGTGAGAGTCTGGTGCCTGACATAGGTATAAAAATCAACAAAAAGTAGTAGAATTATACTATTACCTGCTCATCTTTAGTCATTAAATCATTGCTGTATATTCAAAATTGTCGCAAATTAACGATATTTATTCATACGCCCATTGACAAGAACCTACAATGATTCATATTATTTTATAAAAAAAAACAAAAAAAAACTTACGACAGCCAATTCCAGTTCACAATATATTCAGAGCCGTTGGAACTTTAGGTAGGTACGTAGTTTTATTGACGACTATAATGTAGTAAAATATTGGTAGGCAGTTGATCAGTACCTACAATGAATGATGCAACTAACAATTAAATAGGTTCCATTGTTCTGATGACGTATTACATAACCAAGTTTTAAATATTTTATTCATATGAGGTGCTTCTTTTATGCGTTACTAGCTGCCCCAGCGAACTTTGTACCACCTTTTCATGTTTTTTTTAAAATTTTAGTATGCTATTCCGGGCGGATACTAATTCAATAAATCAAAGATCATAAAAATTGGTCCATCGGCGCTTGATTTATAAATGGTGCAACTAACCCGCCTTTGTTTTATATATAGAGATATGTTAGTAAAATTTTACCTAATGAGTTGATTAATATTCATTGTAAACACCTATGTATGTGTGGGCACATAATAAAACCAGTCGAACTACGAGTAAAGTCATTGCAAGGTCTATTGCTCGCTCTTGCTCCTAAGTAATATATGACAGTATTAGTGACGATTCAGTTGTGTTATATAAAATTAACTAAAATAAATTGTAGTCTTTTCTTTTATCAAAAAAAAAGAAGAATCTTAGTTTTTTCAATTAATTTTGACTGACGCGTATCTATGATTCATGTACAGACTTCAAAATGACAGTCATGTTTATTGAAAAATATATTATAATTAGTATGTTCTATCTTCTTATATCTGATACTAGCTGTCACGGCGAATTCAGTACTGCCATTAAAAATTTTTTTTTCGTGACTTTTCAGATGTTTTAATACTTATTCTGCTATTCAGGGCAAACCAAAGATCTTCAAAATCGGTGCAGCCGTTCTTGACTTATAAATAGTGTAACTACCCCGATTTTGTTTTATATATATAGAAGATGAATTGATTTTGGTTCAAATGAACCTTTATTTAAATTCGAAAATAGTAATAGAATGATTCCTGGCATAAAATGCTGTAGTCGTCAGTAGGTATCAATAGATTGAAAAACTTGAATTTAGCCAGTCTAACTAAAAAACTGTCAGACCATTTAAAAGGCATGTAAACAGTTGAGCAAATCACTAATTTTAGTGTTGCATCGCGATCGCGTTTACCACTAACTAACTGAGACGGCGCGGCGCTGGGTCACTACCCAAAATGAGTCTTGGCCTCCAACAATAAGGATCTCCGCTCCAGTCTTTTCTGTGCCACATCTCGCCAATTTATTATCGACGTGGAACTCGCGTAGGTGACGATCGACAGACAGGTCGTCGACCATTCGGTCATGCCAAGTACGCTTGCTTGTCCTAAACAAATTTTATTTTAATAGGGTTTTTTTCCAACCTTATGAAGATATATAATTTGGTTTGTAACTGTGTACGTCAATAACTAAAACTAAAATATTGATCGCAATTAGAAATAAGCATGAGCTATGCAAGATAGTCATAAACACCGGTTAGCAGCAATCAGCTAGTATGTTATTATGAAGATTGAACTGGAACTTTCAAAGTGTTTGGTAACATGTCAAATGTAAACAAGAAATGACTAAAGATTATATTTAACACCTGCACCTAAGCACAACTTAGCTCCCAGTCTGTTACAATTATATCTAAATGTCAAACATAAATCAGTATTAATCATTTAGTTAGTTAATAAGCAAAACATTGATTCAAAATAGGTATTCGTGTAAAGGCACTCTAACCCGAAGTACCAAATCAGTGCCCGAAGAAACTATTATTTATATAATGTTAAGCAACAACAGCAATTAGCAGTCATTTTAGAAATCTAGTTTTAAAGATAAAAAATAAAGCTGTAAAATTTTTGAGAATAGGCAAGAAGGTAAGAGAGGGCAACAATTATGACTAAACGTCATGAAATCAACACGAAAATTTAATATTAATTACGTAATTAACACATTTGCTATTTCTCTTGTAATTTATTAAATTGTTATTTAAGTGCACTTTTATTTAAATATGTATAATATTAATGACATGCATCGTGACAAATGATAAACCTATTAGTAATTGTAATAGTTGTGGTTTTATTTTACTCCAATTGATACTATTCCCGATACAAAATGTTTGAAAATGTCCGACTGGTAGTGCTAGAATTTCTTAATCGTATTATTTACCTACTTGTAGTTTGATTAAAATTTGAACTTGAACGTTGAATAGCATATTCAAAGGGCTCAGACTGCTTTTTGAATAAATAAATAAATTAATAAATAAAATAAATATTGGACAACATCACATACATTGCTTGATCCTGTGATAAGTAGCTTAAGCACTTGTGTTACTGAAATCATAAACAACGACGGTACCACAACACCCAGACCCAAAACAATATAAAAAAGTCTTGTTTCTACAATGACCGACCGGTAATCGAACCCGGGACCTCAGAGATAGCGACACCAAGTCCGGTATACTCGCCTCTCGGCTACGGAGATCGTCTGATAATATAGAGCATTTGGTACTACTTAACCATTTGAATAATGTTTGTTGCAAAACCAAACCCACCTCTCAATCTTAACCTCAGCTTCTTCAGTTTTTGTATCGTTAGCTTAAACCAAGAATCTGTGTAGTTTACTTCGCGGTATAGTAACAAAAGTAAAAGTGCCGTTCGATTCAATGGCCGACATCCAAGACGTGAGTTGCCTCACTCACGCTCTTGCTTGAGGGCTGACAACTTAATGTATACAACAAAAGAGCTAAAAGTCTTACGTACTAAAATAAAACCTAAATAAGTCGCGAGTCGCTCTATTTTAGAACTTCGTATTTATCATTCGAAGCCATCCCTGAATAATGAATGGTAGTACCTAGTATTCATAATAATAATTCCCAATATTCATTCAAGTTATAAGAAATAAAGGATCTGATACTCAATAGCGTTAATAAGAACTTATTTTTTTAAATAAAATTAAAAAGGAATAATCGCACACTAGGTTAATTAATCCAATATTATATTAAAAACTGTTAATTTACCTACATTCGAAAATAATAAAATTTAGTAGTTTGACAGATTTAGAGGTACCGATATTTTTGTAAGACATGTAAATGCTACTTATATATTTTGATAAGTACTTTTATTAATTACAGGTACTTATTAATTGACAAGAATGCTATAAACGCATTTTTTGGACTCTACTTGTTGTAGAGAAACCTGTAAACTATTTTTTATTTTTTCTAGTCAATGTACAGGAATGACTTTTTACAGTTTTATTATATGTATAGATAACTCATATTTTTATCAACCCTGAACCGTCTCACGAAGAGATAAACATGATTAAATGACGATGACTCGTAGTTCAACGTTTCTAACTGCGGTAGTAACTCGATAATCGTAATCGATTTAATTTATTCCATTATGTGATCGATATGACATGAATTGTTCGTAATACCAGTCATTGCCTATTTTGTAAAATTATGACAAAAAAATGCGGGAAATATCCAGTTGTAGTCCGACAATTTGTAATTAAATGAGTAAAGTCGAGCCAAATGATGTGATTAGCCACGCATAAGACACATTACTTAAAATAGGCAATTAATGGAATAGACTGGTGTCGTCAGCGCTCTAATATAAAAGTTAGGATATACTATTAACTTCCCCTTTCTAACGTCGTTGATGACTTGATGATATATTTGATAAGTTAACAGCATATATAACACAATAATCCCCCAAGTAATTGCAATTGCTGAAAGTATGCTCTCGTTTAAGGCATTTGTTTCACCAAAAAAGTGAAGTAAACATTACCATAGTAATTAACATCTTAATCAACAAATCATCAACGTATACAGCAATGTATATACGTTTCCAGTGATTACCTCAGTGAAACAATCGCTAATTGGCGCCCAACGACCTCAGGGGTTGCCCAACGGTCGTCACGGCTCATGAGGCAGATTACACGCATGTGCACGCACACACACGGTGCTCGAATGAAAGCAACCTCGACATAATTGGGTCCCGCTTTGACAACTCTTAAACATAGGGCAGCAACGGGTAAAGCTAATGGGGCTATCGTAGGTTGTACGTAAAGGAAGCGCGATTGACATCTGAAGTGATACCAAAGCAGTGTTTTTATTAATTTCATAATAGCTTCTTAAAAATTTAAAGACCTAAGTCTCCATTTTAAATATACGTAACCATTTTTGTTACAGCGTGCTTACTGTAGAGTGTACCCCATTCAAAAAAAAAATGTCACAAGCGTCCTTGTAGAATTTATATTTAAAATTGATCAAGTGTTAGTCGGTACGCACTACTGATCCGTTAACTAATTTACCAATCTATTAACAAGATAAAACAAAATGCGGTGGTAAAGGTGCACATTTTCGACCAGCACTTGGTTAGCTATTGAAAATATTAATAATTTTAACTGTTTTTTTTTTTTCAGCTAACGCAGGCATTCTCCTCGAGCACGCGCCAGCTTGCCCTGAGCAATATGGTGTTCAAGTAAGTTACATATTTTCATTATCATTAGCCTCTGGAAGTCCACTGTTGGTCATAGGCCTCCCCCATAGAACGCCACAGCGCGCGGCTGGGCCGTAAAATTAAGTTGATTTGAGAATTTTAAGCTTTTTTACGGCGAAACCCTTTTGAAACACTTAATCCGGCAAACCACATAACATTTCGCATTGAATTTAACATATGAAGTAAATTACTTGACACACGCATTTGCATTTTTAAATAAACAAGTAGTTAGTTTTTTTTTTTTATTTAAAAAATATCGTACTCTAAAATAATCAAAAACTGGTTTAATGTTTACTCTATTAGAAAAAAAAAACTATATGATTCCATTTTTTATATTTGACTGTTACCGTTGTAGACGATCCTTGTAGGTAAATATCAATATTTTTGGGGAAGAATAAAATCAGGCTTAAGTGATACTCGACATCATCATCATCTATACGGTCAATCCCGGTTGCGTCCAAAGCCATTGCTTTGGAGCCCAGGGTCCGCTTTCCTTGATTTGCTTCTCCACTTCGCGCGGTCTTGAGCGTCTCTAGTTGTGAGATCATTGACACGCATGTCAGCCCTCACAACGTCAAGCCAGCATTTCTTGGGTTTACCCCTTTTGCCAGGACCTGGCGGTGGCGGCATGGCCAGACATTTGTTTTCTACGTAGCTTGCCGGTTTCCGCAAAACATGGCCGTACCAGCGTAGGCGACTCTCCTGCAGTTTGTCTGCAATATCACGGACACGAAGGCTACCGCGGATGCGCGAGTTCCTCACGCGGTCCTTACGCGTGACTCCGCACATCCACCGCAGCATATTCATCTCCGTGACACGTAGCTCCTGCTTGTGTCGCTCAAGTAGCGGCCATGCTTCGCTGCCATATAAAAGGACAGGCCTAATGATGGACTTATAGATCTGTCCTTTAAGCTTAACCGGCATTCTGGGGTCACAAATGACACCAGTCACCTCTCGCTAAGTGATACTCGACAATCCTCGCAGTTATTCGCCTTGTCCTAGGTTTGATTCTCGATTCGGGTCAAGTAAGAAAACGGTTTCTACTAAATTGCCTTGGATCTATGTGCTTATATGTGTGTGTTTTCTGGCGCATATTTTTTTATATTTCCTGTTTCCAGATGTTGCATAAAGTATAACGATATTAGTGTAATAAACTTATATTTAGCTATATCTTATAAATTTGTGTTATAATCTTTTAGTATTAGATATTTAAATAGTTAAGATAGTCTTTTCAAAAGTGTATCCTTCTATCCAATTTTATAATACTTAAGGTGTACCTTTTTAAATAAATAAAATGCATTTAATACCCGCGGTACGTTCTACCATTTTTGATTTCAGTTTACACACAAAATCTGGTTATTTCATCGAGGTCGATTTGACACGAAAATATTGTAACGTGACATTCATTTGGTATGAATTAAAAAGTACAGAATTATAGTGCACAGCCGTTCTAATTACCTACTACGTAAAATGTGCCCTTGAGGTCATATTGCCACCACAATGCATAAACCTGTCACTGCATTGAATAAACTTAATAAGTCTGTACTAAAAAGAAATATACACTGTTGTAATCAATTTACAACAGTAACAGTACTATATTTTTTTCCATAGGCTAGGGTTAATAGCGACACATTACCAACACAAGTTCAATCATTACTTACTAGAGACGTCTTTAAATATAATAGCTGAAAAAATTTTTTTGGTAAATAAAACTCTTTTTGAATTTTTTGTCACGATCGATCGATCATAGTTATTTCAGTCATCGGACGTCAACTGCTGAACATAGGCTAGGCCATTGACTTCTAGCTTGGCTGGTTGGAAGCGGCCTGCATCCAGCGTCTTCTTGTGACCTTGATTAAATTTTTACTATCCAACAATTCCTTGAATTTAGAACATCAATAATTGTTCCAACTTGAGACAGCTAACCCCAAAACTTGCCTATTTAAATTAGTGCATAAAAGTAATAATAACTTTCTTTAAAGAAAATGTTACTATCATTGATATTTATTTAAAAAAATCTTCTCGACAATTTATTGGCGCATTCGACAAGTACCTACTAAAATTTAATTTAAATGTTTTTTTATATTTTCTACTCAAACAAAAAGCTGGTTCGTTCCTCGCACAAAGGCTTAGTTTAGCAATTCAGCGAGGAAACGCTGCCAGTATCCTCGCCTCCATGCCTCACGGACTTGATTTTATTTTTGAGTACATATGTAGTTTTTAGTTTAGGTTAAGTTAGTTTATTTAAAGTTTTTTTATTTTATTAATTCTATCATTTAATATGTATAGTTCGTAGCAATTAAATTATGTATAAATTGAAAAAATAATAAATAAAGTTATAATTAACCAATTAAAGTAGACAGACGACTGGTAAATGTTGCAGGAAGCCATTAGACGCTGGCCGGCCAATCTGTAAATCACTAGGGGAAGCCTATTTTTAGCAGTGGACGTCCTCTGGCTGAAATGATAATGATTATGAACCAATTAATATAAATTCATTTGTTTACTTTACAGGCGTATGCGCACCCAGAGCTCTGCGACCAGTTCTTTCTCTGCACAAACGGCACCTTGACAGTGGAGACATGTGAGAATGGCCTCCTCTTTGATGGCAAAGGAGCTATCCACAACCACTGCAATTACCACTGGGCGGTCGACTGTGGTGAGAGGAAGGCCGATTGTAAGTACACATGTTCATTATTTTCAAAAATATAATCGTCATTTTTAGCCAGGTACCTGTGATATCATTTAGATAAATAAAAATAAAACAATAATAAAAAGTTTTGATATCTTTTATATTTAGTATCTTTTGTTTTCTGTAATTATAATAATTGTCTTTTACTATAATGCATGTGACATCACTTGTTTTCATAACTTGTTTGTTTTTGATGACTTCATTAGCTTCTTGATAGTATCAAACCACATAGAGAATAGTAGGAAACTATGAAGATTTTCGTTTATTTATATATTTTATAGGGTGTTATGTTTTTTTCATATTTATTTTTTTTTTAACAAAAAGTCCCAAAAATGATAGGCTAGAAAAACAACATTGATTTGTTTTTGTTAAGTAAACCTATTATTAAAGCTTTTAAAATATTTTTCAGTGAATGAAATTACTCGTGTAATTAGGTATTAAACATATTTTTTCTACTGCAGGACATATGATCTTCTTAAAAAATATATTTTATTGTTCTAAAATGGAAAATGCCATACTAAATAGGTGACCGTCAAGGCTAACGGTCACTTTGATATTCAAATGAAATCTTTATACGTTGAGCACGAGCAACTCACTGATTTATCTGTTAACTAGTCGCCATAGAACAAGCTATGCTCAGTTTGGGATTGATGTTGATGTTTGAAGAATATATTATTTAATACTAACAAAGACACTTCTAGTACCAAAAACTGAAGTTAGTTGAATCTTTTTTTTGTTAAACTTTATCGAACAGATTCTAAAATTGTACAAAAGGGAGACTTAATGCCATGCGGCATTCTTTAGTATTCTAATAGTAACATAGCACTAGTTGCATTTTCAAAAATCAATGTTTAAGTTTTTTAATTTATTGACGAATCACTATGAATTTATTGTTGATTCTAAACTACCTTGAACTAAAACTGTAATTTTAAATTTCCAGTGACTCCTCTCTCCACCCCCGGCTGCGAGTACCAGTTCGGTATCTACCCCGACAGCGATGAGTGTTCCACCAGCTACGTCAAGTGTGCCTTCGGGATCCCTGAGCAAGAACCTTGTACCCCTGGTCTGGCGTACGACGAGCGCATCCACGGGTGCAATTGGCCTGACCTGCTGCAACCGTTCTGCAACCCAGAAGGTGAGCTAGGTTTCACACCTTTTGGTATTATGAGACAAAGCCTTGCTCTAGTAAGTATTTTTTGTGGCATCGCCAAATTTATGATTTGCACCAAAGGCATTGTAAGGCCTATTTCCGTAATTTAATAGTAGTCAAAATCCAGGTTCGATCCGGTCCCAAGAATATCCACAAGTTTAACCGTTTTCTCGTGCACTAATAATTTGACGACATATTGTCAAAAATTCAATTCAAGAATTTTGACACTACCTTAATTGTTGCCTTTTTTGTTCTTGAGAAATACTAAGTTCTAGTTATTCAGTTGCGACGTGGTTTATGTAATACTTTTGCTTAGTTTTGAAACTCAAACATTACAAAAAAATAAAACTATTCCTATTCTTTCAACAGTCAACTAGTTTGCTACACGATGTCTTAATTTAACATTATTTATTTCAACAGCGGTCGTTGGCTTCAAATGCCCTGCCAAGATCCCGTCCAATACCCAGGCCGCCAAGTTCTGGCCTTTCCCCCGATTCCCCGTGCCTGGAGATTGCCACAGACTGATCACTTGTGTCGAGGGTCAACCCCGTCTGATCACCTGTGAAGAAGGCAAGGTCTTTGACGACCAGAACCTGACATGTGAGGACCCTGAGCTGGTGCCACATTGCGCTCACTGATGGAGTAAGCGTTTGTATTGCAAGACGAAAACGTAACTGTGAAGTTTTAGAAATTAAGTCTGAAATTAAAAGCAGGAAAGTATCTAAAGAAAGAAGCACGAAGCACTTGTTTAGTGTATTAAAAACAATGACTTGTTAGAAGCTTTTATCGTTAAGTCATAACTCATGAGTGACAATAGTTTAAAAGACACTTTGACTGTCTTTTGCATCATACAGGTTGTCCTAAAAATGTGTCAAGTGAAAGTCCAGAGAGTGGTATCCGAATCATAATCAGTTTTTTAGTAAACTTTGAGGTTCAACTTTTTTTATTACACAATGGTATCAGATCGACCCCCTGTTTTTTTTGTGACCATAACGCATCATCATCATTATAGCTATTGTGTGTCCACTGCTGAACATAGGCCTCCGCCAATAACTTTTTCAGGTCGTCTGTCCACTTTGTAGGTGGACGTCCTATGCTGCGCTTCTTGTTACGTGGCCTCCATTCTAGAACCTATCTGCCCCTTCGGCACACTGCTACGTTGGCTTGCTAATCCGTCGGGCAATGACAGCGACTTTTGATCGTTTACGGATCTCCTCATTTCTTATTCGATTTTGGGAAACACCGAGTTGTTTGGGAAACCACTCGGCTGGGCAGCGTTCGGCAATGAACGCTGCCCAGCCGAGTTGGATTCGACGATTGACCTCCTTCGCAAAACCGGTCCTACCCACCTGGATCACTTGTCCCAGGTAGAGTTAGGCATACTATTTACCTATTTCGGAAAATCAAGAATGAATCTCAATACTTCATGTCTCTGTGACCATTGCAGTAACGTCTCCCAGGTCAAGGTTAAAAAAACTAAAGAAATCATCACTCGAAAACTACAAAATATCGTGGAATATACATTCGGATATAGGATTCTCTATCTCTGGCTTAACACATTTTTTTGGAACATCCTATATGTTATGCAAGCATGTTGCTTTTGACAATGTGTTAATGTAACGCTACCAATCCTTGAATGTTTTAATTTGGTTAAAATACTACGAGTTAACGAACACAACTGTTTTCGTTTTGTGATACTAGTGAATATGTATCACTATATTATATATTTAATTTAATTACTCTGAAACAAATATCTGAAATATTCTTCCACCGAAATATATTTATTGACTAACTTGTGATTTGTCAACAAATTACTACCAATGTATGTAAAACTCGATATGTACCTACGTTGCCAAATACAATCGATTCGAGCGTGATATTAGTTACCGTAGAGATAAACATATATATTTGTTACATTATGTAAAGACGCAGTACCGTGTAAGTATAATTATATATGTTTCATATCTCTGTAAATACTACAAAAATATGAGAATGTAAATAGGATTTGATATGTGTGAAAGAATAAATACTTTAAATAAAGTAATTTGCTTTTATTTCTCTATGTGTAAAAATAAACACATACAGTATATACATTTGTTTTTTCCCCGAAATAATTATTTTACACCAAGGTTAGTTTACGAATTGTACAAATTGACAGATCAGGACATGTCTCGTTAATGGTAACATAGATTTTAAATTTGCTATACAATTTTTAGTCTTGGTTTAAATCTGGGCTATATTTTTATTAATAAGGGGAAGGGGAAAAGTGTAAAATATTAAACTTACTATTATCATTCAATACATCCTGTTCCACGGATTAAAACAAATATGCGCCAGATATCACACCACCTGTCTCGAAGTAGGTATAGATAAGAAAAACAATCTTGAAGCAAGGAATTGTGTTAAGAGGTACCAGACAGAGATCTAAATAGCACAGATAGACTTAAACTAATTCAGATAAAGTTTTTTCAGAATTTACTAAAACCATGCAAATCACATTGACACTACGTCAATATAGATGATTAGATATGTAATTACCTCTTTGACTGTAGGAAAAAAAGTCAGATGTAATACGGCACACCACAATGTCGTATTATTTAAAAATGGAAAACAGTATCATAAGTTCTAGATAGATTGGGCCAGCGAATACTCTTGCTAGTCGTAGGATGATAGGAGTATAAAAACGCCCTTATATTTTGCCATTTAATGCAAGTCATTTTACAACCTAAAGAGCGCTCTTGATTTTATTTATTTTCTCTGAGTTTTCGTTGCAAATAAAAAGACGATGTAACTTAAAAAATACTTTATTAACCTATAGACAGCCTATTCCTCGTCAGAGTCGGGCACGTGCGCCGGCGCCGACTTGCCCTTGTGCGGGCGCATGGGTTTACGACGCGACGGCTGCGAGCCGCTCGTCTTCGGCTTCACGGTCGGAGGGTTCTCCAAAGCGTCCAACTCAGCGTCGGTCAGCTGGCCCTTGTACCAGTCAGCGCTGCAATGAAAGATTCTAGTAAATTTTGGGTACAAGTAAACTCTTAGAATAAGGATGACAACAAACTTTTTTTTTCGTTTATCAGGTAAGTTGATTATCAAAAAGTATAGGACACATATATATTTTACTTAGAAGTGACGTCATGAGCCCCACCCTCGAGCTTTGACGCGGTTTATCTTTGTAATTTTTTGGTTATTTGACAAAATAAAAAATAAGTGTCAATAATTTTTTGGTAATCTAACTGACGTGACTGACTAAATATAATTTCATTTTCTTTACCCAGTCGTCATCCATATTATATTAGCAAGTTAAGGTTATGATTGTATGCTCTATATATGAAAAGTAACAAATCCATTATTTTGGTAGTTGATACGTAGATTTTCTTAGTTAAATGTCGCTAAATTAATATTTAATAAGTAATTTAATAGAGTGTCCCTACTTCGAGAGAATTAAGAGTCCCTGCTTTAAAGGGAGGTATATTATTTATCAAGTATTACTATGAACTACAATAATAATAGATAGTGATTAATTATTGTTCATACAAAAGTAACCCACCATGATGCTCAGTAATAAACAGTGATCGGAATAGGTAGATTGATTTGATGTACTTAGGTAGTGCAAGCATAATATGGATATGCATTTTTTTTTAAAACTGATACCAAGAAATGCCAGAATCCCGGAGGCATGTCTATATTAACATAAATGTTTGAGGTCATTGATCCCAAATCAATCTATCTACTCCAATCACTGGTAATGAAAGACACCCACATTGCAGTAGACTTAGTAAGTTATGTTCTGCTCAATTTAAAGCCCGATTAAAAAAAAATATTCTGTATGGACTAGTTTATATTTCAAATTGTCATTTTAAGGACCCAAAACTTACAGTATTAAAGCATCATCATTTCATCCATAGGACGTCCACTGCTGAACAAAGGCCTCCTCCCCCAATGACATATCATCGGGGGGGGGATTGCCAATACTCGCCACGCTTGGAAGGCGGGTTGGCGAGCGCAGTTTTTTATAAGATTTCGCACTAAGACGCTGCTGCCCGTCTAGTACTACAGGAATTAGTCGCCTCTTACGACACGCCTCCTGTTGGCGGTGGGGAAGTGTATTCTTTACGGCCGTCCCCACACGGCACGTCAAGCAGGGGTGCGTCAGACCAAAGATGTCAAAATACTTACCATTCCGGTACTTTCCTCGCCCACTCGCACTTCTTTTGCACATCGTCGAAGGCCTGTCCCAGCTTGCAGCCCGACCGCCTGGGCGTATTGCCGTTGATGCACACGTAGAAGAACTGGCAGTCCTCCGGGTCGGCGTAGCGGGGGTGAGTCAGACCAAAGGTCTCGTTCACGGGCGGGCAGTCAAAGTCGAACACCTCTGGTGAAGTAAAGTAGTTGTATGGATGTGCTATGGCCACTTCCAGTTAATTGTGTATGTGTGGGATTAAAATCAGCAAGTCCGAATGCACTATCAATATTGTTTATTCACAATACACAGAACATACAAGAAGGAGTACATAAAAGAGACGAATCTACGCAGTAGAAGTCAAAGTACGATGCACAAAACATGAGAAGAAGAACGCGTACAATAAAACGTCGAAATTCGAATTACGTAACCGAGCGCGTAGGCATCGGCGGCGCGGCGAAGGACACGGGTCATACGTCAGACGATGTTCTCTCGACTGGCGAGCATTCGCGATGCGCGGGAGCGAACGAACTTCCGATCGGTGCGCCGTGCGCGCGCGTAGCTATAGCGCATCGATGTTCAACGCCCGCCGCATACTACGAGTATCGCGCGGGTTTGCTCGTGCAATTAATTTTATTTATGCTTGAGTACTTTTATGTTATTAATGACGTAGAAGTGTAATTAATGAATGTATTATGTGTAATATTGAAATGAACTGTATTTTGAATTATAAATAAATATTTTAGTGTAAGTGTTTAGTGTTATATTATTTAAATAAATATGTTTAATATTGTAAATATGCTGTTATAAATATTATGAATGTAAATAATTATTGTAATGAATGTGTTGCCCACATCACTCCCCTCCAGAGACCTGGTTAAGGGCGATAAAAATCGGGAAAATGAACTTTCCTTCCAGATCTAGTAGTTTTTGTCACTGGAGAGTTGTAATTTTTGGGTTGTACTGTAGGTGGATCATATGATGATGATGCGTCTTTTGATGCTGTGGATGTGTCGTCGGACAGTAAGTAGGCTGGTTTAAGGCGGTCTATGCTTACTGTCACGTCTTTATTTTTGACGCAAATTTTAAAGTATTTAGCACCTCTTTTTAGCACTTCATGTGGGCCTGTATAGGCTGGTTGGAGTGAGCCACGAAGCGCGTCTTCCCTAAGAAATACATGGCTGCAAGTGGCAAGTTCCTTAAACACAAGGATTTTATTTTTCGTGTGGTGCTGAGTTGGGACTGGGCGTATATTCTCGGCAAAAGATTTAATACGAGCTGTAAAATCGTTGATGTCGGTAGTGTAACCAGAGATATCGTGGCCAAAAAATTCGCCAGGTAGACGAAGCGGCTCGCCGAACATCAGTTCAGCTGATGAGGACTGGAGGTCTTCTTTAAAGGCGCTCCTGATGCCGAGGAGAACGAGAGGTAAGTTCTCAACCCAGTTAACGTTAACGTGGCAGGTGATTGCTGCTTTCAATTGCCTGTGAAAGCGTTCCACCAAGCCGTTACACTGTGGGTGATATGCGGTAGTCCGGCGGTGGTCGAATCCTATGGACTTGGACAACTGCTGGAAAAGTGCCGATTGGAATTGTGCACCGCGGTCAGTAACGACGTTGGTTGGACAGCCGTATCGAGATACCCAGCAGGAGACAAACGCTTTGGCTACAGTTTCGGCGGTGATATCGGTAAGTGGGACAGCTTCCGGCCATCGCGTGAAGCGATCGACGGCTGTGAGGCAATACCGATAATCACCAGCGGGCGGCAATGGGCCGATCAGGTCTATATGGACATGTTTAAAACGCGCAGGAGGTAAGTCCAGCGTACCTAAAGGTGACGAGACGTGTCTACTTACTTTTGAACGTTGACAGTTCAAACATGCCTTAGCCCACTCACGGCAGTTTTTGCGCATTAATGGCCAGACAAAGCGTTGGGCAACGAGTTTGGTTGTAGCGTTGGGTCCTGGGTGGCTCAATGAATGGAGGCAATTAAATACCTGCTGACGCAGTTGCTTCGGGACGAAAGGTCTGGGGGCCGGTGTACTGACGTCGCAGTATAGTTCCGTACGGCTGCCAGGCACGCTCGTCTTTATCAAGCGAAGTGAAGTTTCACCTTCTAGGTGAGCTGCGAGTTCGGAATCTGTGGCTTGAAGCTTGGCCATTTCTTCGAGATCGACTGGTATCTGCAGTTCATTAATCCGAGAAAGGGTATCTGCAACAACATTGTTAGCACCCGATATGTGCTGGATATCGGTAGTGAACTGCGAGATAAAGTCGAGGTGTCTATACTGACGCGGAGAACAGTTACTTTTGCGCTCGTGGAATGCGTAACACAGTGGCTTGTGGTCAGTATAGATTGTGAAATGGATCGCCTCTAGCATATGGCGGAAGTACTTAATGCTCTCATAGATCGCAAGGAGCTCACGGTCGTATGGTGAGTACTTCGTTTGTGACGGGCTCAACTTCCGTGAAAAAAAAGCTAGAGGTTCCCAAGCTCCTTCCTTATGCTGCTGCAGGACTCCACCTATCGCCGTATCGGAGGCGTCAGTCACCAATCCTAACTTAGCTTGCGTATCGGGGTGAGCCAACAAAGCTGCATTGCACAGGCTCTTCTTGCATTCCTCAAAGGCTTGAAGTGCGTTCCCCTCTATGGCGACTGGATGTGAACCTTTGACAGAACCGGTTAGTAAGGCATTCAAAGGCGTTTGGGTTTGAGCGGCGTTTTTCAAGAATCGCCTATAAAAATTCACCATTCCCAAAAATCGACGGAGTTCTCTGACGGTCTTTGGGACTGGGAAATCAGCGATGGCTTGAACTCTGCCGTCAACCGGTCTGGTGCCCTTTCCAGAGATTTGGTAGCCCAGGAACGTGACTTCAGAAGCACCGAAAACGCATTTGGCAGTGTTGATCAAAACGCCGTAATCTCGCATGCGTGTGAAGAGCTGATGCAGGTGTTCTTCGTGTTCCTGGGCTGACCTGCTGAAGACTAAAAAATCGTCCAAATATGGGTAACAGAAGTCGAGTCCGCGCGTCATTTCGTCGACAAACCTCTGGAAAGTTTGGCCTGCGTTACGTAGACCAAACGCCATAAAAGGGAATTCATACAAACCGAAAGGTGTAGTAAGTGCAGTCTTCGGAATGTCGTCTTTGAAGACCGGGATCTGGTTGTATGCTTTCACTAAATCTATGGTGGAGAAGATCGTACAACCAGTCAGACTGTGTGAAAAGTCATGGATATGTCTGATCGGGTATTTGTCAGGTATAGTCCGAGCGTTAAGTAGTCTATAATCTCCACATGGACGCCAACCATTGTCCTTTTTGGACGCAAGGTGGAGCGGTGACGCCCATGGGCTATCTGAGGGACGGATTGTCCCGTTGGCTAACATAGCGTCGAACTCTTGTTTTGCTATCTTGAGTTTGTCTGGGGCAAGACGTCGAGGTGAGCATGAGACAGGTGGGCCTGGTGTGGTGCGAATGTGGTGTGTAGTAGTGTGTCGAACGATACCCGGAGTACCAGCAGGGCGTGTTAGTTCCGGATAATCGGACAATATTTTATGATACCTACTATTGCCACCAGTCGAGATTTTTACACTAGAAACGAGACAATCTAGCTTAAATAAAGATGTCACCATACTCACATTGGTTAGACTATCGAGGAGTTTTTGTTTGCTAACATCAACGACGAGACGATAAAACGACAGAAAGTCAACGCCAATAATTGCTTTTGTCACGTCAGCGATAACAAAGCGCCATGGAAAATTGCGACGTAAGCCTAGGTTAAGATTGAGCTGTATGTGACCGTATGTGTCGATAGTCGAACCATTGGCAGCACTGAGATGGTAATTAGTTTTACACAGGCGCTCACGGAGCGCAGATACCGGGTATACACAGATGTCACTGCCAGTGTCTATTAGAAATTGAGTTTTCGTGGTGCGGTCCGTGATGAAGAGGCGACCTGGTGAGCTGTGGCAGTCGTCCGTCGCCATTACTGACTGCCCGGAGTGTTTCCCGTCGCCTTGTAGTCGCAGGGCTTGACGCATTTGCGGGCTTGGTCACCGTGCTTGTGGTGGTACCAGCAGACTGGATGACGTCTGTAATTAGAGTGCGACCGTTGTGATGACGAACGGCCTCGCTGGTTAGGTTGGTGTCGTTCTCGAGATCGTGGGCGGCGGTTGACTTGCGTGGACAGTGCACTTACTTGTCTGGTCAGCTCGGCCACCTGACGCGTGAGCTCGTCGGGGTCACCAGTATGGATGTGCTATGGCCACTTCCAGTTAATTGTGTATGTGTGGGATTAAAATCAGCAAGTCCGAATGCACTATCAATATTGTTTATTCACAATACACAGAACATACAAGAAGGAGTACATAAAAGAGACGAATCTACGCAGTAGAAGTCAAAGTACGATGCACAAAACATGAGAAGAAGAACGCGTACAATAAAACGTCGAAATTCGAATTACGTAACCGAGCGCGTAGGCATCGGCGGCGCGGCGAAGGACACGGGTCATACGTCAGACGATGTTCTCTCGACTGGCGAGCATTCGCGATGCGCGGGAGCGAACGAACTTCCGATCGGTGCGCCGTGCGCGCGCGTAGCTATAGCGCATCGATGTTCAACGCCCGCCGCATACTACGAGTATCGCGCGGGTTTGCTCGTGCAATTAATTTTATTTATGCTTGAGTACTTTTATGTTATTAATGACGTAGAAGTGTAATTAATGAATGTATTATGTGTAATATTGAAATGAACTGTATTTTGAATTATAAATAAATATTTTAGTGTAAGTGTTTAGTGTTATATTATTTAAATAAATATGTTTAATATTGTAAATATGCTGTTATAAATATTATGAATGTAAATAATTATTGTAATGAATGTGTTGCCCACAGTTGTTAGAAGTCTGGTCATCACATCTCTTTACAAACAAAAGTTATAAAGGATTTAATCGTTCTTGTTTTTTTAATTATTATGATAATTTGTCACTATAATGTACCTAATAAACGAAGAATTTAATGGGAGTAGTTCAGTGATTTTTTCTTTAGAAATTATGGTGGTCCAAAAATTCTTGAAGTTAGAGAGCATGTTTTCCTTCATACCAAGTAAGTAATATAAATCCGCACATATATTCAGAAAACCGTTACGTACTGGAAATCAAACTCACAATTCACAAATTTAAGGCGAGATTTCAACTAGTAAGCTACCACCACTTACTTTATGCTATATAATACCAATTGGATGGTCTTCGTAAGTTTTGCAAGATTTTCTCTAATGCCAATTGTATTGTGTTGCATCGCCTTTACCATCTCTATCTTGCCACACTTCATTTGTAAGGTAAGTACCTAGTATATTAGTATAAATATAATTGGTATGCATCGGTTTCTATTTATGTAAGTAATTCAAAAGAGATGCAAGCCTACTCACCAGAAGCACCACAGCCCTTCTTCTTCGCCTCATCGGGCCAGGTGCAGATACCGGTCTTGTCGTTGTAGACCAGCCCGTCGGGGCAGGTGATCATGTTGAACTTGCCGTCCACGCAGAAGTAAAACTTGCCGCACTCCTTCGGGTCCTCGTGGGAGAAGTAGCCGTTCAGGCGCTGGCAGTGAAGGGTAGACAGAGGTGTTTCTGGAAAATAAATAAAATAATTACATAAATAAATATTGGACAACATCACATACATTGCTCTGATCCTATGATAAGTAGCTTAAGCACTTATGTTACAAAAATCAGAAACAACGACGGTACCACAACACCCAGACCCGAGACAATATAGAAAAGTTATTTTTTATATTGACCGATCAAGAATCGAACCCGGGAACTCAGAGTTAGCGACACCAAGTTCGGTATACTTGCCTCTCCGCTACGGAGGTCGGCAAATAAATGGTAAACATAATATTCATATAGTACTTTATCGGACTCAATATCGATAAGATTAACTAAACCTAAAAGTATAGGAATTGTTTGCGTTTATCTTCAAGATATTTTTTATAAATATGTATAGATAATTTTACCTTGTAAATTAGTAGACTCAGTTAAGCTAGCTAAAACTAAAACGGCTACCTTTTTGATACTTTTTATAGTTTTATAGAATCCCAGTGTATAAATATAGGTCTAATGATGGGCCGATGACATAAGAAAACGAAAGAAAGGACTGGATACGATTTGACAAAACAAACATGGAACAAAAAGAACAACATTTCGGAAAGAGAGAGAGGAAAGAGATACGAGCTGTTACAAATAATGATCAATTTGAATTCTGAATATTTTTATCAGCCATTCATATTATAATTTTGACTATTTCTCAAACAGGAAGGATAAATAAAGGACCTACGTCTTGTGCGCCAGCTACGTCATTCCATTGACTTTTTAGTCATATTTTATAAGGTGTAACATGTATATTACAGAAGTATTAAGTTTATTACTATTTACATACAATTTCCTGTCTACAAAAGCGGCTTTTAACACGGTATAAAATGAGTCGTCTCGGTCGCCCAAGGCCGTTTTTCCCTTGAGAATGGAAAGTTGTTCCAAGCTGCGGCGACCCTCGCTATGTTATGTTATGTATTCTACTGATGCGACATATAGGGTTGTTGATGCTTCGTTGGTTACTATTTACTTTTATTTACTCAAAACTTTATTGCACAAACTTAATAAAAGTGTACAAAAGGTGGACTTAATGCTAAAAGCATTATCTGCCAGGCCACCTATAGGTCATACAGAAAGCTTGCAAAAAGGTGCGGTAAACAAACAAGAAGAAAAAAAAACATAAGTAACTATTTGCATATTGTCAGTTATAATGCAAACTTCCAATATTTAAAATTCATTTGTCGATGAGACTAACACGACATAGCTAGTACTAAGTACTCGTAAAGTACTAAATATACAGGGTTATTTTAAAAACATCAACAACCACCTAAGGGTTGATTCTGGTGTTATAATACAACAACTTTTTCTATAGGAGCAACATGGAAATCCAAAAAAAAAAACACTACCGCATACTAAGCCGCCGACCAGCGGACATCAGTTTGTGTAAAGCAGTTTTTTTTAAAGATTACTATGTTGGTCCCTTAGAAAAAGTTGTTCTATTTGAACACCAGAATTAACCCCAAGAAGGTTGGTGATGTTTTAAAAATAACCCTGTGTATAGTCTTAATTGTTGATTAAGACTTAAGGATGGATGGCAGTGTTAGGATTTATTAAACTTTCTAACAATTACACTAATTATCCAGCCCCAGACTAAATAGAGCTTGTGCCACGACGATTAGATTCGTTATCTAATCACTTTAGTACCTAAGATATTATATAACATTCATAACTCAAAAATCGTTTCAATAAAACCTGTCAATTTAAAAATAAAATTGTATAATGAATTGTTGTTACTGAAAATTTAAATAAATTAAGATGATTTAAGATAATTCATTACGACGCAGCAGATAGTCGTTTTATGTAAACAAAGTTAATTACACATAATTAGGCATCGACATCCCTGAACAAGTATATTACCTAGTTTTCTATTACAAGTTGTTTAATTATTCGGTCCTAAGTGAGAAACACGTGCAAAACGCGTCACGCACATACTGACCTTTACAAAATATATTAAGTCGTGATTTCGTTCAGATTGAATATTGACCAATCAATAACTTTAACTAGAACCATTAAACTAATTTACTACTAGAAAACATAATTATGAAATTTTACGCAACTTTAAACAGTTGCGACGATGTCTGAATTCATAAATAGTGTAAGTACTTAGGTATTTACTTAAAATTGCATGTACACAATTCATGCCAGTAGAGCAAAAGGATGGCCTTTGCCAATATCTAAATTCTTTTCGCGAAAACAGTTTGGTAACTATTCGTTTTTTTTTGCCCGAAAATAATTTGGAATGAGGAATAAAGAAATACTTTGGAAACAATTTTCTTCTGATTAATCAAGTAATGTATGTTTATCCGTTATCTAGTCGCATAGTACAAGCTTTGCTCAGTTTGGGGCGATTCGGATAAAATTTAAGCCAGTCTTTTGTTTTTTGTTCTTAAATCGACTCATTATTTTGATGTTCATATACGGTCCAATGTTTTTGACTTTTATAAGTAAGGACAGCGTTCTTAATCATAGAAAATTAATCCTTAATTTTCATATAAAATAATTTATATTGGTATCGAATCTGCTTCCCAATTCAGAACCACGTGGCACTAATGCAATTAAGTAGTTTTAATACGTAATAATGAATATCGCCAACGTTTATCGATTAACAATTTACCATCGAAGGGTTCTGAATCGAAGGCCTTGTCAATTAAATGTATAATCAGATGATGCAATTAATAGCATAAAAAGTAGTTGCTAGTTCATCATCATCATTTTAGCCATAGGACGTCCACTGCTGAACATAGGCCTTCCCCAGTGACTTCCAGATTGGCCGGTTGAAAGCGGTCCGCTAGTTGGTTGATGTCATTCATTGTAACTTACGTAGCTTAGGCCTCTGGGAACAGTCAATGTTGAAGGGCAAGTCACACTTCTCGTCCTGCGGGCTGTAATCGTTGAACACCATGCCGTCGGGGCAGAGTTTCTCAATGATTTCGCCTTGTCTGTAACCATCACATTTCGTAAAATAAAAAAACAGCCATAAAAATATATTTGTTGGCATCAAATCTGACCATGCACTCTTGTCGTTTAAATAATTGTCGTAATAACCTTTTTTAGTAAGGATTATTTAATGTGAATTTTAAACTCATGAACAGGTAGTTCAACAAGAGCCTCTGGTAATACATTCAAACGTTTTCTCTTTGTAATAACAACAAGTCACATTAAAGAGTATAAATAAAGTTGAACCTTTTACCTGCTATATCGGTAAAATGCAATGTCAATGAACGGATAAGGATAAATTCCTTCCAAATTCGGGGCACGTATAACGCAAATAGAATGTTATGTGCTTGCGCTAAGTTTTATTTGATTTCGACAATTGGTATGTACTTAGCGCCAGTGATTTGTGTATTTTATTTGCATAAACGAGTATGCTTTAAAAAAATGAGTTAATGAGATGTTGTCTGGCTTCGACCGTAATAACACCTCGGGACAACAATGGCGCTAAGATAAAATTTGTAAGATATTGAGTATAGACTTTCGAGAGCAACTTGCCACAGGGAACACAGAGCGCCCTCGAATAAGATGATATACGCAGTATTGTTAGCTGCAACTTGGAAAAGACTAGTTTCGGACTAGTTGGTGGTTTGCGTTGAGAGAAACTTAGCTGAGCTACTCTTACTAAACCTGGTGCGAATGTGCGTTTAAATTTAGAGCGAAACCCCGGAGATATTTAGTATGCATACTGCAAATGTCGGTTGTACACTATTTGTTTAAATTGACCATACTTTACCTTATCTAGAAAAAATAACTTTCTAATCTATTCGATTTATTGCAAATGGAAAGTTAAATAGTTAGAGAGTAGTCCACTGCAGCAGGTGATATATTCAATGTTGAATTATAGGCTGATATAATTTACTTTGTCTGCGTAGTTTGCAGAAGCCAAGGAAGAATAATCATCGTACGGGAACATAAATCGGGATAAATATCATATGTTTTTAGTCAGATCAATACCTATATACCGTGACTATTTAAAACTTGCGACAATTTACTAACATATTATTCAGACATCGATTAACATCACATTTGGTCGAGAGAAATATATCAAAAGTTTTATTTATTTAAAATGTCAAAAAACTGAACTGCACATAAACAAACTTTTAGAAACGAAACGGATATTGAATTATAATGTTAGTCGATGTCTGAATATGTAAGTAAATTTTCTCGGGTGATAAAAAGACAGGTGTATAAATGTGCCAACTTTTAGTTAATCCGTAAAAAGTATGATTCAAACAAACATCCAAACAAACTTTCTTATCTATTATATTAGTAATGTTAATCTTACCTGCATTCATAGTATTTGTCACACTGCTCAGCGTCAGCAAAGAAGCCGTCTTCAGGGCAGGAGTTGGTGATCTCTGCGTCTGGGTCGGCGGCGGTGGGGCGCGGGGGCGGGTTGGCCGGCTTCTTGCGCGAGACCTTTGGCACTGCCGATGATGCTAAAACTGTAAATGAAATGCAAAGGATAAGGCTTGGTTTCGAGGACTATATTCAGCAGTAGACGACCTATCCTATGGCTGAAATGATGGTGATTATGAATGGACAGTGCAGCTTAGTAGTAGAAGTCAAGCCTTATACATAGGGCACACTAAAAGTTTTGCACTTCTAGCTAAACGGAACTATTTGAATTTCGAATGTTATATTCATTAAACGTGCAGCCTTCTTAGTAATAAAAAAAAACAATTAGCGGGAAATAATTTGTCAATTGTTTTTTATCACACATCAAAGTTCTACGTACGCAACGAAAATGGAATTAAGTCGAAAAGATTTTAGAGCGATGATTTTTTATGATTTTAAAAGTTCTCTCTCTCCGCAAGACTGTGCCGCTGTCTTCAAAATGCTTTTGGGAGAGAAGCACCTTGTTTGAGCACCGTGAGGCGATGATTTGCTGAATTTGAGAGAGGTCGAGTTTCTTTACATGACGAATTTCGTGAAGGGCGGCCATCAACTGCCGTCAACGAAAATAATGTGGCTACTGTTAAGCGGCTAATTGAAGAAAATCCGTGAATTACCTATGAGACAATTCGAGGACTATTGGGGATTGGTATGAGCCAAATTCAGAAAATTTACACGAAGAATTGAAAGTTCGGAAACTTTGCTGTCGTAAACGAACGAACGAACACATAGCTTTATGAAGAATGAAAGTTACCAAAATTTGCTATTGGACAATGTAAGTACGTAATGTATGCACTTACATTACACTTACACAGCTTAACATAAGGTAACTTTTTTCTTAATTTGCACTTCTCTTACCTTATGTTAAACTTACCTTACCTCATGTATGACGCACCTATTTCTTATAAAATTATCAGCATAAATCTTAGTTTGAGTAAAAAATTACGAAGGTGGAACGCATTTCGCGCGTTTTTACTTTTTACATTCTATTTTTTTTTTAATTTAGTCCGCGTTCGGTTTTTTATCAACAGCCAGTTATGTTTTCATACAACATTCGTAATCGATGTATTTTAGTAATTAGAACAAGTAGTTACTAACAATATGCACATTCCAAATAAACATCATCTTTAGTCCCTAGAGATAAAAGAACTTCTTTGGTCCCTGTTTACGAAGAACCTATCAGCTCTTTTTGTATTGATGTAATAAAAATACATTTAGTTCTGCAAGCAGTACGCGAAACGACGACCTCCCTCAGCATTACACTTTCAGGAAGTCTGCGGACCAATGTGAACTACTTTTCTCTACGCACATACAGTCGGCCAAAGAAGTGCTTTACCACTTTCGATGCCATATCTCAGTTAAATAATGTCTTTGGATAACTGTGAGGCAATCAATCAACACAAGGCATAGGTTTACGGTGCATGCAATTGGAACTGTGTTAACAAATCAATAGAAAATATTATATTTAAGTAAAAACTGAATAGTCCTTATAAGTCAAAAAGGTTTATGCTAGAAACTATCTTGGCCTTTTACCTAAATACTTGTAGTATTTAACTCAAAAAAATAAAAGCATTTGATTTATGATCTGTCATTTATTAACAAAAATGCATTTATTAAAAACAAAAAGTCTATGGTTAAAAGACTCGCAAAGAAGTTTCAGGAGGTTCAAATAAAAGGTTAGGTATCACTTCCAAGTTCAATCTATATATATAAAACAAAGTCGGGTTAGTTACACCATTTATAAGTCAAGAACGGCTGGACCGATTTTTATGATTTTTGTTTTGATGGATTTGTCTCTGCCCCCAATAGCAGAATAACATTAAAAAATCGAAAAATATCACAAAAAAAACGAATGGAGAAGCGGTACGAAGTTTGCCGGGATAGCTAGTTAATTATAAAAATACTATTTATGACGTAATTGAATAAGTTAGAAAGTTAATGAAGGCAAGCGAAAATATACCTTGTAGTTGTATATGAGCAAGTGATAATTGTAAAACAATTTCTTTAACGATTAAACAAGCGCAGGTGAACTTCCTCTAGTGCATAAGAGCTAGGTTTGGTTTGTAATTAAAGCCATTAAAGGCCGACATTAGAATTCCTACCTAAACTTGAATCAATTAGGCACCTTGAAATATTAATTTACTTAACTAGCTGTTGCCTATGACTTCGTTTACGTGGTCTTTGGTTTACTCATAATATTATATGCATGTATAATGCATAAACCTTCCTCTAGAATCTGTCTGTAGTTGAAAACCGCATCAAAATCCGTTGCGTAGTTTACAAGATCTAAGCGTACAGACGGAGAAAGCGACTTTGTTTTATACTATTAGAGAGATTATTTCAGACAATTAATAATTTTGACTTAGGTCAAGGCCTCCTTGGCTTATGCCCAGCAGTGGGTTGATAAAAAAATGCATCTCGGACGACTCGATGGCGCGGTAAATCACGTTGAACGACAAGGGTTCTGGGTTCAATTCCCGGTGCGGGTTAATTGAGAAAACGATCTTTTCTACAATGTCTTGAGTCTGGATGTGCTGTAAGACGCCCCTGGCATAATACAGTGTCTAGTACCTCAGAACACAAGGATGTTAATTCCTTACTTCAAAGCCATGACAGTTGGAGTGTTGTCTGACGCTTATACATGCTGTCTCGCAACTTAAGAACAAACTTGTAGATTCGGTGGGGGGTAGTCGAACGAAGATCGATTAGTTTATTTATTTATCATTTAAAGAACTTAAGGGCCACTTACACCACTTGCTGATAGGTTCCAGATAACCTATCTGGCACTTTTTTGACAGCTAATTGTATGGGTTATCTGTCAAAACCAGTGCCAGATAGGTTGTCTGGTTTTCCTTAGAGTGAAAGTTTAGTGTAGTTTGTGTTCTAATGTTTGGTGAAGTGATAAAGATCTGAAATAAATGAAATATCATTGTATTCAACGCCGCATCGAGTGTCAAATGACTTGTCTCAAGACAATGTTCTACGAAAAATCGTAAAACATACATAGGGGTGATTCAGATACCTTTCAACATGAGGCACCTAAAAAAAATTTTTGGACGTCACTTTTCTGGCCACCCTATATATCAAACAGCCTCTTACGGACGGTAGCTGCAAGACTGGAGACGGACAGTGCTATTATGAAGCACTGGATTTGTTTCCAGCACGGAAAAGATACAAAGATAAAGAGTTTTTAAGTTCTTGTACTAACATTATATGGATCTAGTTGTCCGAAATGAATTATTTTTATTTAACATAACTGTAATACTTAATCGGTGCTTAAATAGAACTTTGGAATGCATATTAATTAAACAAATGCTTAAAGGTGTTGCAATTTGTAAGAGACTCATAAATACATGCCTTTAGTAAAACCTTCAGCTATTACTCTTCCGTTTTTATAGTCCGTTAATTACAACCTTCTAATTCAAAAGCATTGAAGACAATACATGCTAAGTGTAAGTTGATAACCTCAAGATAAGAGGTGGCAGTGTGAAGCAACTTGCGCCGATTTCTCCGTTACTTAACACGTAGCTTTATGAGGAATGAAAGTTACCAAAATTTGCTATTGGACAATGTAAGTACGTAATGTATGCACTTACATATTGAAGCCTACTTAGTTTAGCTAGAACGGGTAATTTATTTTTATTAAATTAGGCATGTAACTGATGTTAGATGTAAGATTTGTGGCTTATATTATTCATCTGCTTGTATTACACTACTACTACTACATAGAAAGATACTTTTTAATGCACCATTCGAAGAAGTTACAGTTGATGTTTACAGAAAAATGTACAATGTAGGCGGTCTTATCGCTGAGAGCGATATCTTCCAGATAACCTTTAGGTAGAGGACCACTGTAAAGATAGGGGAAAGTGGTGCAGAGAGTATTGGAAAATTTTATTTACATACAAACAATTTCAAGTTTAATAAGTTTAAACACTTAAATAATACATGAAAATATTTATAAAATATATATAGATATAATATACATACATACACTTAAATATAATTCGTTTTTTTGTAGAGCTTTTATTGGAAATATGTAGATTAAAATATTTGTTTATGTCATTGTACTAGAATGTTAGTTTATTTATTTTGGTACTCTGAATAAAACCAAATACTCAAAGTGCTAGCGCGTTGAAGTCTTTTGTACTGTGGCAATAAAACGCGTTATGTCTATGCGCAGTTCCAATTTTATTGCTTGAATAATTACAATTACAGTACATTTATTTGTACCTTGTAATGATTATCATAATATTAGAAACTTTATTAGCTACATGTCGAAGTACCAATTAACTTTGACTATCTGATAGGACGACCAGTGAGAGGTAGCTAACTCGTCTGTTCGTTTTAATCAAGATTGGACTATTTTCAATTTAATTTTAGAAATCAACAAGTCAATTGTCCGAAAGAGAAAGCTATACAGTCTGAAATAGTGCGCGCGCAAGGTCAAACACTTCCTTGACATTTATAGCGCAATACGCGGGCCGCGTGCTAAAGAGGGTCGAGCGACTGGTGGAATGTCAAAAATATGTATAGGGGAGACCGGGGCTAGGAATAAATCCTTTTAAATTCAATTATCTAGCCCAAAACTAAGCAAAGCTTGTGCTATGGAGACTAAAAAAGGGATATCATTCTTAAATACCTTTATAAATATCTATGACTTAGGTACAAATGCTCGTGTGCACAAACATTTGCCCCTTGCGAAATTCGAACCAGCGGCCGCTGGCTTTGTAGTCCGGAGCACGAACCACTATACCAGTCGGTCGTCGGGACGGGATAGTTGAGTATAGGGGTAGGTTGCCTGACTGTCAAAAACTTGACTTATTTAAAAGTGTTGCATTATTCAATTGGATGCAAAAAACCGTTTCTTCGTCCCGCTCAATCACAGGATACGCGCTTATTTAAACGATGCAACACTCTGAAATAAGTCTCATTTTCGACACTAAGTCAAATCCCCGGTCTCCCCTACAGGATGATGTTAAAATGAGGGAATTACTTTAACAAAATATTGTGCCTACTAAACAGCAGCTTGTGTCATAATAAAAGTTGTTCAGGTTAATGAGTAAAATATCCTGAACAAGCGATTCCGGTGTGGTTCTAGACATCCTTTATGTATATTAACATATTGAGGAGTTAATGATGATGGAACTTAGGATGATTGAATAATAAGGCAGAGACAAAGTCCGGAAATTCATATACATATATAAGAAATTGATTATTTATGACGTTTCAAGAAATCAGACGATTAGGTTAATTTGTAAATGATTGATGAACAAGGCTTGAAACTATTACGTTGTACATATTTTTTCTCTGCTATTATATATCAAGACTTTAGTTCCTTTTAGTTTATAAAATAAATTTGAAAACTTTTATCACTAACAAAACAAAAAATAAGATAATGTTACTAAAATAACCGTAAATTATTGTTGACTTTTTCCATTGTAGGTTTTTATCATTTACTTTTCCAAAATACGTCTTGCTTAATTAAATGTCCTGTGTTATCTCTACTACTCACCTACTAAACATAAGAGGACTACTCCCACGCACGATCTGTACGCCATCTTGCGTCGACTCCGTACACTTCCTTATCACTTATCTAAACCAAGTCACTTTAGTGACTTCCCTAAACTATTTAGGCTTGAATGGAGCCCGCGCCGCACTCTATGCAACACTGACTACTACACATTTGGCTGGCTGCTCTTAGCCGCTGCTCGGCTGAGCGAAAGGTTACGCCAAATCCGACATCCCACTCCCACACACAAGAAACCTTATCTACCCATCTCTGTCGTTAACCACAATCCATACGATCCTGTTATTATTGAACGTGCAACGCAAGAGTATTAGCGTTAGCCGGCTAAACTAGTTACATGAATTATTATGAGAAACAATTAGATGTTTATAGCTGTTTAATTGTTTTAATTAAAAAGTTAGTCTACGCAAAAAAATATCTGACGTTTGCGTCAATAACTTGCTGAAACGGCCGTAATTAATCTGTTGTGTCATTATTGCAATAGGCTAGTGGAGAATTTAGGTTGGTATAATTTACTTGTCAGTTTGGGCTATAATTTACAGTGATATTAAGTTACAATTAACGACTATTACTCAATAATTAAGGAACACACAATAATAAATCATCAATAATACATTTTATAAATATTTTCATTTATTATAAAATGTCAACTGACAGTGTTAATTCTTCTTTAAAAGCTGTAAATTTTGTAAAATAAATATTTAAAAAAATCGATAATAAATACATATAATTGGACAACATCTTGTACATTACTCTGATCCTATGATAATTATCTTAAGCACTTATGTAACAGAAATCAGAAAAAACGATGGTACCATAACATCTAGACCCGCGACAATATAAAAAAGTTATTTTTCTACATTGACAGTCCGGGAATCGAAACTGGGACCTCAGAGATAGCGACACCAAGTCCGGTATGCTCGCCTCTCGGCTACGGAGGTCATTGAATAATATAAGGTCCTACTTGATAAACATACTTACGATTGAATACTGAAGTGACAACTGAAATTAACTAAGCCATATGTTTATGCAATCATTCCGTTATTAAAAGTTCTGCTTGAACTTTTATCATTCACGTGAATCTCTTAGAGAAAGTTCAACTAAAAATGAAAATCTGGCGTTAATAAAAAAGCTGACTGGAAATAAAGTGCGATTCAACTAAAAACATGATCAATCTAAGCCCAAAGCTACTATTATAAAAAAAAAACAAAAGATACATTTATAAACATATTTATACGTAACAAGCTATTCGATTGTTAATAACATATTTTGTAACAACCCGGTATTAAAATACCCAGTAAAGGTTGACGTCGTGGTAAAGGCTGAAATAATAATGATGATAATGAAACATGTAATCCATGCTGTTAACTTTGTCTTTGATACTACTAAGTATAGACTGTTGATTTTACATGTTGAATAGATTCGATTCAGATGCCGATTATTAAAATTTTAAAATAAAATGAAGTTTTCATTTAAATTTACTGTTTCAACCTATAAAGTACTTTTATATCTCAAAGAAATGAGACACCCTATCTCTTTCTACTTACAAACATTTATTTTTAAAACCTACAAGTTTCACTCATCTGCAAAGGAATCATACAAATCATTGCGTGTTTATCATGCAAATATCACTTTCTGTGATTGGCGTATGCGCTAGAAAGCGAGCATCTGTGATACATGGTTTCACTCTGCCACAGATTATATTCAGATTATGTACTTGCATACACGAACTTAATTATTGTAATTATGCTAAACATATTTTACTGACCGTAAAATCACAACAGAGGTTAATACAGTAAACTCGCTTACCACTACACTAAATACGATGTCCAGCGTCTCTGCCAGACATCCTACACTGGGAGGATCTAGAAATGCCCGAGATTCACACACAAACTACAAAATTATAAAAGATAGAATAATACAAAACGAACTATCGAATCTTAATTGTTTGCATACAAATAATCGTTCAATAGTATGTCGTACTTGCCGCACGAACCCACGACATTGAAAGATCGTTAGAGTCTTTGAATGGGATTATCAAGATTGTAGGTGGTGCCAGATATTACCCTAACGAGACCTCAGAATATGTAGATAGCTTTGAAAATGTGTTATGATGTACCGCTAATCCAAAATCAGCCACTCAGTGACGAGTCGAATAAGGAGTGATATACTTACATAGAGAGTTTCTGAGTGCAGGAAATTTCGCAAGGGTCCGTGCATGTGCTACAAGCGAGGTAGCGTACAAACTATACAAAAAAAGAAGAAAGTAAATCACGGTTTACAGTTCCACATCATAACCACATACTGCTCAGCCTGCTCCCATAGCTTTAATGGAAACGCCTTTTAAAAAAGCATGCGTTACGCTTGTTTAATTATTTTGTAACACTGTATTTCCTCGCATTGTGGTAAAAATGAGAAGTATTTTGCATTCATGCACATAAATTGCCTGTAACGTAACAGTAAGTTCTTTTACAGAGATTTATAGTTAAAGTGAACATTACTTTTGTTTTATTTTTTAAGTTACACAGGTACACAGGTTTTCTTTTTCTAGAAAAAAAGCTACATTTCTAGTTAAAAATATATTTACTTATGGTAAAGCAATAATTTATTTGATTACAAAAATATTGCTTACCTTTGTCCAAGACAATTTTATTCTAACTTTAAGAGAGGTTTGTTAATTTCAAGATATAATTTATTTTTAAATCAATTAAAAGGACTTGACCGGATGCATTCTGCACACGCGTCCTGCCCACTCCCATTTTAGCTTTGCAGTTTTCTCGCCTACATCTGCGACACCGGTTTTGGAGCGGATGGCGGTGTTCCAAATCGTCACCCGATAGACGGCGGTCGCTGAAGAGGTAGACCCAAAAAAAGATAATGTGACGACTTGGTTAACTTAACGAGGGATTGGGAGTCATAGGCGATGGATAGAGATCGATGGAAGAGATGAGACCCTTGCCCAGCAGTGGGATTGAACAGGTTGATAAAAAAAAGGACTTAACATAATAGAAAACCTTAAATAAATTGTTTCTTGCATTTGATAGTTTTTTCTTGTTTTAAATTAAAAATTATAAGATATTTGTTTACCTATATTAAGAAAACAATGTCTAACGTCATAGGGAGAGGATCATTTTCTTTAAACTAATAAATCTGTCTTGGTACGAAGTTATTTGTCTTTTCCTATGTAAACTGTTTTTACCGTATAGTAACGCCCAAAAAGGAGTTCTTATTTTAAATTCTTTATTTACAACCTTATCATAAACATGTACTTAAGGCTAGAAGCTTTATCAGAAACTGTCATTAAAACTATCACAGTTAAATGAAAGGTTTGTACAAGCATGACTGTACACTGACTGTGCTGTTACAAGTTATATCAACCGCGACTAAAATTTGACTTTTTGGCTTAATTTTTATAATCTAAATATACTTAAGATCTTTCTCGCCCGAAGCACAGGTTCTACCTAGTTCAGGCAAAATATCCATACTCTGCACTGTTTAGTTGTAAGTTATACCAAATACAGATGTTGCTTGCAACTGCTTTCCTAGTATTAATAAACTACTTTTACTGATACAAACCGAATCTCACTGAAGGCTTACGTAGCTGCAATTTTCTACTAGAATTGAGTGTACATGTAAATCTGATATTTATGTAAAGATTTTATATCCCGAAAACTAAAGGACCGACTTTAACCGACTTCAAAAAAGGAGAAGGTCCTTTTTTGAAGTCGGTTAAAAACTGAAACTCAGTAGAGTTTACCTACGAGAGTTAATTGTACATCGTCTTCAAAATACGTTTAAGTCCAAATACCAGTTTACGTACTTAATTAAATGATGCATCTTCTTTTACTTATTTTGAACAAATTCCAGAGATAGCAATTACTTATTTAACAAACATTTTATCCTTTTACTTTGGAGACAAACATTTAGTAGCATAATTAAACGAACGCTGGGCGGCGCGTAGGCTGGCGTAATTAAGTAAAAAGTAAAGTAAAATACAGAGGGAATCCCACGCACCAGGCTCGGCCACAGTGCCCAGGAATTCAATGAATTGATATTGTCATAAATAACAAAAGTATATTACACATCCTTCTCATCCCTTATAAGGGTTACCAGTATCAAGACCGAAAAAATAACATTAAAAATTAACAAATCTTTAGTTCCATGTAGTACCCATTATATTGTTGAAACTTAGACTTAGACTATTAAAATGAAGACATAACCTATATACGAGTACAGAAAGAAATCTTTTCTGATTAATACCCTAAAGTTCACCAAATGGCAGCCAAGGGCAACATTTTCATAGAAGAAATTATTAAGTTTAATTATTATCTAGAGCAGCCATACTCTAAGTGTGTTCCGCGGAACCCTAGGGTTCCGCGATACCCCTGTCGGGGTTCCGCAAGAAGTTAGAAAAAAAATCAAAACACCTCTCTCTGGTCGACCGTTCTGTCGCGGCGTATCACGATTCACGAACAATTTTACTATGCCGCCACCGCCGATACCTACTTGTGACCGCGCAATCCCTTTGATAAAAGCCGCCTTTGAAATTAGACGCTATAATTGTGAACAAGCGACTTTCGGCTCTAACTTCAAAACGTAAAGTCGAGATTGCTTACACCACATTTTTTGAATTTCTATTTTTATATCGGCTTTTTATTTATCAAAGACGCCGACTCGAGTATTTTTGAGAATGTTCGAGATTGAGGCTAGGACTATAAAAGCGATGATCAAGCCTTGACACTAGTCAGTCGACGATTAGCGTTCGGAGCGATAAGTACCTACCTGCTAGAAAAAAATTGTGTATTGTTCTACTGCTGTTTTCTGATTGTATCAGTTTTGTACATTTCTTCTTTGGACTAAAGTGCTAAACTCTTCTACGCAGTAACGACCGTGCATTATTTTAACCTCACCATCCTGAAAGAATGGAACGTTGGCTTAAAGGCGTTAAACGTGTCGCAACAACATCTTCCAACGAAGCCGAATGTTCAAAAGCAGTCCGCGTGGAGTATACAGCAATTACCGATCCAGACGATGATGCAACGACGTCAAGTTCCACGGTTTCAAAGGCGAAAAAAAGGAAGTATGATGAATCATATATCAGTTTTGGATTTGTTGATTCCAACGGCTCACCTCTCTGCATGTTATGTAGTAAACTGCTTCCTAATAGTTCCATGGCACCTGCCAAGTTGCGCCGACATTTAGAAACTGTACACCCCGAGTCTAAAGACAAGAATAAAGAATTTTTTGTACGTAAAAAAGAACAGTTATTGGAAAGTCAAAAAACAATGATGCATGTAACCCAAACTATCAATGAAAAGGCCACGGAGGCATCATATTTAGTTAGCTATCGCATTGCACAAGCAGGAGAAGCGCACACTATCGCTGAGAATTTAATAAAACCATGTGTATTAGACATAACAAAATGCATGCTCGATGAAAAATCTGCAAAGCATCTTTCTACTGTGCCGCTATCTAACGATACTGTTTCACGGCGAATTCATGATCTAGCAAGCTACGTCAAACAAGAACTAGTTACACGTCTACAAAAAACACAATTCGTCTTGCAAATGGATGAGTCGACTGATGTCGCTGGTCTGGCTATCTTGCTGGTTATCGTGAGATATCCATGTGAAAGTTCTTTTGAAGAAGACATGCTTATGTGTTCACCTCTACCCACAAACACTACCGGAGAGGAAATTTTTAATAAAATAAATATATTTTTTGAGGAAAATAATCTCAGTTGAAACGATTGCATTGACATTTGTACAGATGGGGCCAAGGCGATGACGGGTAAAACAGCAGGAGTAGTGTCACGAATAAAAAATAAAGCGCCTAATTGTAGTTCCAGCCATTGTATCCTGCATAGACAAGCACTTGCGATGAAGCAAATGCCGTCCAATCTAAAATTAGTTATGGATGAAGCGGTAAAAATAATTAATTTTATCAAATCACGACCACTACAATCCCGATTGTTCTCATTATTGTGTGAAGATTATGGCAGCACACATAAAACACTGCTGCTCCATACAGAAGTGCGATGGCTGTCTCGGGGTAAAACTTTAACAAGGCTATTTGAACTTAGAGCCGAGTTACAAATGTTTCTTTCAGATACTTCTTTTAATTTGAAAGACCGTTTGTATGATAAAACTTGGTTGTTCCGACTGTCTTTTATGGCGGATATCTTTCAGAAACTGAACGAATTAAATTTATCATTGCAAGGTAAACAGACAACAGTGTTCCAGGCCTGTAACAAAATAACTGCCTTCAAAAGAAAATTAGATTTTTGGATTATTTGCGTTGGAAATAGAGAAATAGAAAGCTTTACGTCACTCAGTGAGTTTCTTGGCGATAACAACTCAGAAATATTTCAAGATGATGTATTTGAAGAATTGGTCCAATATCTCACTTCGATGCGCGCATCTTTTGAGCAGTATTTTCCTGAAGAACAGAATACAAAAATGAAACTGAATTCATGGATTCATAATCCTTTTTTACCCAACTTACAAAAGCCCGAAAGTATGTCAAACGAGATATATGAATCTCTTTTAGAAATGTCATCTGACACAAGTATGGAGTCACTGTTCAAAACGACGCCTCTCAACGATTTTTGGTGCAGAATCCGAAATGAATATCCAATGCTTGCCAAAATGGCTTTGAATATTCTTCTCCCGTTTCCAACAACATATTTGTGCGAAACAGGATTCTCAACCTATGCAGCCACGAAAACAAAATACCGCAATAGACTGGACGCCGAACCTGATATGAGACTTCAACTGTCCTCTATGAAACCTGATATCAACCAATTGATGAAAAATAAAAAACAGTTTCATACATCCCATTAGTTAGATTTTTTTTCTTTTTGAATGTTATATTTATTATTATACTTGTTATGTAAGTAAGTAATAAGTAACTGTTACATGGTACTCTAATTATGCTTATTAATAAAAAATACACTTAAAAACCATTATTTTATTGTAGGGTTCCATCAAGTATTTTGCTATCCAAAAGGGTTCCGTCACCAAAAAAGATTGAGAACCGCTGATCTAGAGGCTGCTTCTATTTAAATGCGCGTACATTTTCGAGTCTCCTATACCAAATTGGAAATCCGTTGGGGTACCTTGAACTGGAGTTTTATTTTAGGAAACTTTCTATCACGTATATCTTATTCATTCGCGCGTGGAAAGTGTTTTTGTTTTCATTTGCTAACCAGAGGGCCTATTCTGGGTGTCACGTTTACGAAAACTCATCAAAATCTAGCAAGTAAAAATTGGAATAGGCCCCCGAGCCAAGCTATTTGACTGTTTCTCCTACCCAGCGAGCTTAGTTAGCCTGGTCACGGTATTGGTCTACAAGTATAAAAGATAGAGCGCTTTAATTACTTTAAAAATTTCACCCAGATCACTGCGTTTACTAAGACAAACCCTATGTACTGCGACAGAACAGAATTAGTGTTGATAAAATATATTTTTGCATATGGGGTCTTACCATTATCTCTCTTAGAGCATTATTACTTGGAACTTATTTATTTATGGAGTTTGATGAAAAAAACAATACTACTTTACGTATTGTATAGCGTTCATGGTAGGTGTGCTGATAAGCGTATGAAAAGCAAATCGAAAACCACAACTTGACGCAAAGGAAAATACGTTGAAATTCAGTCAACAGCACAAGCTATTATGACCAGTATTGACGCTTATTCATATCAAATATCACTATAATGCAAGGTCATCTTGTTAAAGAAAAAAAGAAAACTTTAATGCTAATGAAATGGGAAGCAATAAATCCGTGGGGTGTTAATGTACGTATCTACTTTAAAAACACCTTAGTCATATTATCCATTTGTAATTTCCATTAAGAAAAGCACAGGTAACGGGTTGACATTTATCAATACTCGTAAATACATTTAATTTGACAGCAATATCTCATCAAGATGATCTTTAAGAGGCAATTTATGAGCAAGGTGAAATGAGGAATGATAGTCAGGAAGTAAAAAATAAAAATAATTAAACTACACTAAAAACATGACATGTTAAATGGTTGATTTACTTAGCAAGAGCCCTTAATAAATACAAACAAAATGTTATATCACGCTATCTCTGATGTTTTATAACTTTTCCAAAATGTGTTTGACGGAAATTATTTTTAGTCGCTCAATGTAAGATTATTAATATTTAAAGAGTTTTTTTTATGTATTTATGTATATGTAGGCAATTTATATCTTCAATTTGGGAGAAACCAAACGAATACGTTACAAATCTTCCTCTTTAATACCTACCTACAAGAGCTGTGCAATTATTGATGGTCTTGAACTCAAATATTTGAGAAAAACTATACTGATATTAAGCGAAGACAGAAGGAGAGAAAAAGATCTGTAAGCAAAGTAAATAGAATATGCGCCAGACACTTAGTATTGCCATGGTTTTGAATTAAGGAGTTAAAGTCCTTATGCTGTCTTCCGGCACACCAAAACTTATTTAATATTTTTCTATGACCCGAACTGACTCCGTTTGGGTTGTCATTTAAAAAAAACTCAGTTGTAACTCTTCCTTACTCGTATTTTAAATCGGCCTGGGAGAGTCCTGATATATTTATTATACTTAGGTATATATACACAGTGGGCACAATAAAATTTGAACAGCACCAATTGGCTACGAACTAAAAATTTACTTTTCCAAAAATTAAGTTGTATCTCGTTGTACGGTAACCATAAAATGGGATTCCCTGTCACAAAAAAACACATTATCCAGTTCTGACCTTTTAAAAGAAACTATACTTAAAATTTTTACGTCACATTTAACAATAATTCGTCTTCAGGATTAAGTTGAAACATGATGGAAAGGATGTGTTGAAGGATACAATTATAGTCGTCTTTATAAAAGCGGTTCGAATACCAAAAGTGAATTTATTTTAATTGTTCTTACAAGGTTATTAACCAAGAAACTAAGATGTCAAAGTTTCTTGTTTTTTTAAATGATGCATTATTTTCATCAATGTATGAAGTTTTATAACTCAGCTGTAATTACTCAAACATACCTTGTCAGTTATTTTTGAAAGTCGGTGCCAGCCGAGGAGTGTTTAAATGTTTTTGTTTACACCGACTCCAAAAATATCTGATACCTATATTTGTTTATGTTTTAAAAAATGGTATAACCAATGAAAACAGCTCCCCACATGTAGGCCGTATGACATGCCTTACACAAATCTCCCACACCCTGCATGCGTTTGCGCGTGCGCTAACAACCAATGAAAACGGTTCCTCGCATACCATACCACATGCATGCGTTACAGAATCTAATAACCAATGAAAATGTCCACTTGCGCACCATCAAATTAGACATCATTCAGTTGCTGTCAACGTCCTACATACTGACAACTATAGAATTATGATTAATAACATTTTATTGAATAGTTTGGGATTAAATGATGCGCAAGTGAACCTTAACAATCATTTATAGTAATCTTTTGCTCAATCAAACTATATTGACGACATCCGTAGCCGAGAGGCGAGCATACTGGACTTGGTGTCGCTATCTTTGAGGTCCCGGTTCAAATCCCGGTCGGTTAATGTAGAAAAATACTTTTCTATATTGTTACGGGTCTGGGTATTGCCCACAATACCTATCTTATTGTTGTGCCCTACAGGGTCTATAATGATCTGTTTTATGTACTTATTTATAACACCTGTGTAACATTATAGAAAGCAATAAATATATTGAATTGAATTGAATTGAATTTGTTGTGGTATCGTCGTTGTTTCTGATATTTATAACAAGTGCTGTGGCTACTTACCATAGGGTCGAAGCAATATATGTGATGTTTTCCAATATTTATTTATTTATTATACTACAAGTTTTTTTTTAACAAGACCAAGATCTATGGGTCAATAACTAGTCCTGTCCAGTAAACTGAGTAAGAATTGATAGTGAAATAAAATATATAAAAAATGTAAAAACACCCAATGATAAAGATATAACTCGTTAATTGCAAGTTTTATTTTAGTTTTGGCAATTATAATTGACGTCCCATCACAAACCAGAACAATGTATGAAAAAGGAGAAGCCTAAGATTATTGTGCATGAAAACTGTGTGATGCGCATTCAAAGCAGTATACAGACACACTAGACATAGAGAGGGGCATCTTTAGCTTATCGATAAGTAGGTTAGTACTTAATATCAACGGTTAATATCGACAATTAATGTTGAACATAGTATTGGTCACATGAAAATATTTAGTTGCCTACGACATGTTTGAATCTTATTAGCCTTCCGCAATGATCAAAGAAAATGATATCACTAATATAAGTGCCCTCTAATAAGGATATAACGAACTGAATATTTTAGATGAGCTACTTAATAGTTTTCAAACTGACATTGTAAAGTTAGACATCGTTGTAGACAATATTATACATTTTTATACACACAAAGAAAATTTTGAAATCATAATAATATCTAAGGTTTGTTTTGTCGTTATGAAAATGCCTTTTTATATAGAACATCATGCTTAACAATTTAACATCTGATATGTATGTTCGTTCTGCTCGTTGCGCAATATAATGGAATTCTATGAGTTTAGCAAATTTTCGTAAATTGATCTTATTGTTGTTTCAAACTAAGGGCTCGGGCAGTTTGAAAGGCATATCGAGCGACTGCTGTCCACAGATTCGCTCCAACTTCTAGTGACGAAACATAAGCATACAATATGCATAACATGCAGCAAGCATGTGATAATGATTGCTGTAGGTAGCACAACCTGCATTACCACTGATCGCCAGTCGCTGCCACGCTGCACAAAGCTATATAGTTATATATATATGATCAAATAAGTCGCTGCGAATCGAATAAATACTTATTTAGTCGACTTTTAAGCCCCAGGCCCTAGTCAAGTCCTATAGTTCAGTCGCAATCGCTAACATAATAAAACATCAAAACCTAGATCCAGCTAGGCCACTATGATTAATGCCAGACCCGCATCAAGATCTAAGCTAACAGGCGCAGGCGCACGCAGATGGACGATACGGGAAATAGACTCGGGAATATTATAAATAAACGTTTATTCGATTGTAAATAAAACTTACATTGACTGGAGATATTCGGAGTATTAAGGGAAATTGTTTTTTCTTTACGAGAAGTGATTTTGTGTCTTTTTGCACTAAAAATTTATATTTCTATATTCATTAAACACAACACAATAGCTATGAAAAAGACAAAACACCAATTAAAGGAATTAATATCTTAGTGTTACGAAGTACAGGACAGCAAATTTTTTCTAGGGTCAGCACCCAAACCCAAGTCAATTTAAAAAGTTTTCTTAACGAATGGAACATTTGACTTGTTTTTCGCAATTTTCCTATCACACCCGTTCCTAGATTATCTGAATAGTTAGTTGCCAACAACCGCATAAACTGTTATTAGTAAGAAAGTAGGCACATATTAAGAAAATAATTCATTAATAAACCTACCTAAAGCTAAAAATTACATAATTTACTGAAAAAAATGTATGGGGAAAAGTTTCCTTGCTCAATCGCTATACTTAGACTTTAGCTAGGAACTAAACAGCATTAGAAGAAAGAAAGTAAACATTTCAATACCGAATAAATGCACTAATTTAAGTAAGAAAAGTTGACCATACAATTTAAGGACAATGCAATTCAAAACATTCCACCGTTATTAATTTTTATAACCCTGTGTATTAAATTCGTTTTGATATGACCTCGATCTAAAGCTGCTATGACCAACAAAGTCATTTTACGACGAACGAAAACGGTGTAGAAAATCATAAAACTGCATTACCTATAAACTTTTTATCGTGTCCGCAATTTATTTGCGCTCACTGTGGAACAAGCATATCCTTTTAGGCTTCCTTTACCATCCTCGCTAAAACTAGAACTACGTAGGTAGTGCCCTATAAATATTATAAGGTTATATGTGTGCGGCCGGTATATAAGCTAGGGCGTGCCAGCATCCCTGACATTGCCCTACGCATAGCCTGTCCACGGGTTCGGCTCTTCCTACAATGATCAAGATAGTTGTGTTGTTGTTTGCTCTCGCGGTTTGCGCACGCGCCGATGACAATTCGACAAATACGGCCGCGAGGCAGAAAAGGGCGATGCTGTGTGAGTAGATTGTTATTTTATTTATGCGATAATTTAAATATTGTATTTAATTGTTTAAAATATATTGTAAATGAATAATTTAAATAATAAATGCTAAAAAATCTGAAGCATATGTAAAGAGCTACATCAAACTTTTTGAAACTTGTAGCATTCAAAAGCATCTTGATGATTAGTGATTTACTTTAATTGTGAAACTTGAGTATAAAAAAAAAAAAAACAATGTTCAGCCCGTGGGCATACACTATTCCAAATATTGTATTCATGCCACAATTAATGTGTAGTAAGTACAGATACATTCAATGACTCTGAAGGTATAACATTTCAAAACTCATAAAATATTAAGGTTATGAAATAAATAACGCAAGAGCTTAATATGAATGGATGCAGTTTACCACTTAAGTGACTAATAATTTAAAGCCTGACACGTAAAGGTAATCACATTTGATTTTAAATATTTATTAAATTGGGCTGCGTGTAAAATTTGCAATTACTCTTCAGATGAGAGTGCCCGAACCCTGAATATCCTCAGTGCGATTTATACACACTCGCGTGACCCTTGGTCGATGATCCCACCTATGCCTGCCTGAGATTTATGGGCCGAGTACAAAATTATAATTAAGGCAAATATACACATTTTCGTAGCGAAAAGAATAGCGTACTGTAATTTTATTTATTAATATAACAAAAACTATATCTAATACAACTACATTTGTTCTAAATAATAAAATCACTTTTATTATAAATTAAATTCAGTAAACTTACCTAAATATTTAACTCTACCACTGTTTATAAAACTAACAGAAAAATAACATCTAGATATAACAATTTTACTGTTAACAATCAGAGTAGTCAATGTATATATTTAAACACTTAAATAACTCATATTTACAAGTCTTACAAAAGGTAGATATAATGCCATATTGCATTCTCTACCAGTCGACTTAATAGTTAAACAGAAATATTGCGTAGGCGGGGCGACAAAGAAGAAATAAAAGACTAGAAAATATTAGAACACTTCGACTTATTATTACGTACAAAAAATTGAACTTTGATCATGAAGTTCACCCGATATGATGTTGAAAAGCTTTAACACATAAATCCTCTCGCGTCACGAGATGAGAGTATCTTTTTGTACGTCAGTCGTAGATCGTAACTCGATAAATAAGTATGAGTTGTATTCACCTGTCGTTCATACAAACTAATGGATGGACCTTAGACATTAAAGCCTTCTGTTGTTTATTTGCATTTCTCCTTTATTCCGAAAGTCTCTAAACTCTTTAAGAGTCAAAATAAAATAAACAGAATCGGATCTTCGTTGCAACTGAGGCTCACTGCATTCGTATCTCGAGGATAAGGTACCAAATTCAATACGATAATAGTGAAACATTAATTGTAAATGCACGATAGCTAAGTCAGATAAAGCGTTGTTTAAATAAATTTAATAAAAGCACTGTTTTAACAAACTGAATTGTGATTGATAACGACACTGTATTGTACCTACGAGTATATCCGTAAAAGTTGCTCATAGCCTCAGTGTGTGTTAGTGTACCTATTAAATAAAATAAGAACATTGTCTGTTGGGATTGGGGTATCGTTGAAGTTAATGTGAATGTTCATGAAAAGGAAAACCATATGCTAGACGGGTAGAAGACAAAGATAATAGCAGTTCAGTAACCCAATCTAGAGAAGTGTGGTTATATGTGATGGTTCTTGCAAGAGGATAATATAGTCCTTAAACATATTCTAACAAAAATATATTATACTTACTTGTATTATAGTAACTTACATAAATTATATTATTAACTACTTACTCGTATTTTATATCACGTGAGTTACCTTAAATAATATTCATTTTAGGGTTTCGTAAAAAAGTTTCTTTAAAAGATTACTTTGTTCTATTGTCCGTCTGTCTGTCTGTCTGTCCGTATGTCTGTCAACACTCCTATCTCTAGAAAGCGTGGAGGTATCAAGTTGAAATTAAAACCATAATTATACTCAGGTTTACATTCCCTGGAAGCTGTAAAATAAACCAACTTCTATGTTAACGTAAAAAAATATAAGGGAATCAAAATTTATAGGGTACTTTACATTGACTATATAACTATAACTGTAGATTTATGATAAAAAATTGTAATCAATTTTCAATTAAACTGCGTGACTCGATTCCTGAACTATTTATGACATGTACTTAAAAATATGTACGGAACCCTCGGTAGGCAAGTTCAACTCGCACTTGTCCGGTTTTTTTACAATTAGATTTCGTTCTGTTTTGTATGTTACTTGCAAGAAAATAAAAGGCTTTTTTATTTTATTTCTAATGTAATATTTCTCTACATATACCTTAGTTTTCGATGACAACGGCAGCCTGATGAAGTCATTTTCGAACCCGTACATGCAGATGCTGGCTCAGTACGCCGCCCTCAAGCCGGAGCACACCAACTTTTTGGAGTACTTCTTCAATTTCCTTCGTGTAAGTCAAAATTGTTGTTGTTTCTATAAAACATCTGTCTCCTCTTTTTGATTCGTCTATTCAACTGTTTTTAGTGATCCGGTAGCAGAAAATTTAGTGTAAAGGCACATTCAATTCAGATTCTAATACATAAACTTGGGTCTTAGTCTGTGTCTGTTAGTTAACAGTTTGTTTAAAGTTGTCAAAGACTGAATAGTGATTGAATACATTAAAATATTTTTTTAAAACCCATAGTTTAAAAAAATTAAATATTAGAAACGATAATGGGCACACACACTCGCCTCAACATGCGTTGAATATGCTTTCAATTGGATTCTTTTTTATTTTAATTCTATTATTGTTATTACTAAAATAATTACAATGGACTGGATTTTTCTGTATATTAAACTCGTTTCTGTTTTTTTTTTAAATATTTTTCCTGAATTCTTGGCTCGATTCTAAACCACATATTAAAATTAGAAATTCAAATTGTTTAATTAATAGCAAAAAAAAATTCTGAGTTTTCAATTTGGGTCAATTAGATGACGTTATGCTATCGAAAACATAAAATATATGCCTAGCGTCGGTGAGCTAGATGATTGTGAGAATAAAATACCTTATTATTCTAGAAATGTCACCAGTTCCAGAAATGTTGCTTACATCTAATAAAAATAAAATTCTATATCCTTACCAGTTAAAATCAAGTTGTTTACTTGAGAAAACCAGAATCCTTCAGACCATCACAAGGAGCGATCTATTTAGATTACAACCGGTCGACTGCAATAATACTTGTATTTGAACTGACAGCATCGGTATACGAGAGAAGCATAGAATTATAAACATAGTATTTAATATACAGGTTGATATGAGGAATTTTAAACTATAGCAAATAGAGGAGAACATCTTTGTTTTGATTAAAAACAATATCAAAATGTTTTTTTTTTTACCATTTAATGGTCGCGCAAATAGGATGACTGCTAACTTATCGGCATTTCATTGTAATTATTTAAACAAGTCACAATTAGAAGTTTTATTGTACGCGGTTACATGCGACCTCTTGCCATCCAGTAAGTTACTTTTTTATGCTATTTTTCCATATTTGAGAATGTGTATTAGAGCCTGGCCCATTGCACTGCACCGGGAGTATTAATTTTAAAAAATACGTTTTTACGGCCTTTATAATATTGTTTTTTTTAAGATTTTTAAAAATTTTTTAAAACCCTGACTTCAAACTAACACCGTTAAACATAATTTTCGATTATTTATTTAGTGGCTTCGAGGGCCTGGTGAGGCCATTGTCTTTAAATAAATAAACTGTCAAATGTGATTGTAGTAACAAGACATTGAATTTTTAATCAATCAGACTTGTGATTGTTGCTTACATCCTTTCATCAAGTAGCAAAGACCTGATAATCTTGTACAGCTGAATCGATTTTCATGAATTTTAGCTAAGAACACTCATGATAAAGTAACCTTTCAAACAAAAAATAAATAAAATAGGTTTATCCCTTTCGGAGCTACGATGTTCAGACAAAAACAGGTAAACACCTCTCTTTTTTCGTCGGGTGTTAGAAATGTGGTAAAAACTACAGGAGAAATTAATATTTCTACACTTTTTTCGTTTGTCAGCATGCAGTTTTTTTAAAAGACATATCATTATGCTATGAGATTTGACAGTAGATAGGCCGGAGGAAATTGCATAATTATTACAGAGAGCCGTGCATCCGTAACGTTAACTCTAGTAATGGTGGTCGTAACCTGTTTAATGCTATGTTGTATGAAGCTGTGATATAATTGTTGGTACACATGTTTCTCACCAAACTTGTATTTATTATAATACATTCATAGTAAAATAAAACTAGATTATTGAGTGTTATAAAAGAATAAACGATTTATACAAAAAATCTTAGATTTTCCTCTTAGAAGTTATGTAGAAGTTATTCATTAAAACCATTAGATTTTTTACCTTAAAACTACCTACCTATGATATTACCCACTCAAATAACCGAACCATATTTCAGCCATATTTTTGTGTATCGTTATGCCCCAGGACAAAAACAAGTTTACCAAAGAAACATAAGTCGAAACATGAAAGATTGTTTTGGCCCTGTCATATAAACTGCCCGATCTACTGATTTATTAAGTAAAGTCCCAAAGGGTCTTCATAACTCGGTGCACATCTTTTTGGCAAAAACATGACTAATCCTTCATGTTACACGTTGAATATTGAAATATGTAATGTAAGACTTTAACAATTGTATTTTGAAGTGAAAAATCTATTAATGGGTAAGTAATTCGATTCCAGCCGTTAATCATCAACACTTCGGCCGCCGCGTACATGATACCAGTATCTGAAGACGTAGTCCAACAGATCAACAAGGACCCAGTGTACCAAAACAGGTTGACGATCTCCAAGCGAGGACCTGATTTTAACCCTCTCTGTGCGGGCCAGCGAACGCAGATACCGTCTCCGAGCAGTTGCAACAGTTTTCTGAGCTGTTGGGATGGGTGGGCGTACGAGCTAGACTGCCCTGAAGGATTAATGTTCTCTAGTGAAGGGTTTTGTGACTATGCTGATATGGTGCAGTGCAAGGATAGAACAGTGTGTAAGTATTTTTAATACAATTATTCGGTTATATAGCTAAAAGAAGGCTCAACGTTAAACGTTCTAGTCCAGGTAATGGTAATACATAAGTATAAATATGTGCCAGATAACTCACCAATTTTTACTATAAAAACTAAAAAATAATAAAAAATGATTTATTTTCCCTCACATGAGGTTACATTCGGGTTTGAACGAGCAAGTGTGGCACCGCTCCCGACGTCCAGAATATACGGTCAGACAGGAAACTAACTCCCTAGTGAGCGTAGAGTCCCTTTTACCCCAAGACACTAAGTCCCTAGAGCCCTAGCCCCACCTAACAATAGATACGTAAATATAATAAGGATGTAGAGAGGAAATGATAGAGCTGCTCCCAGGTCGCCCAGGGTAGCAGCGTTAGGACGGTAAGTAGGTGTGGACCCGCTGCCAGTCTGCAGACAAATGTACGATCGTAGCTCATACATAGTTGTAAAACAATAGATTACACAATTATACAAAACCTTGAGTGTGAGAGACTGGTGCCTGAGATAGGTTTTCTTAAACCCGTGGTACAGGTCACCTTCCCGGTACGGTTGTACATTCCCGAAGTAAGGATCCTTGTGTACCTAATGAGGTAGGACAGCAATTTTTGCCAGGGTTTTTTCTTTTTATACCCAGGCCCGAGGCAATATAGAAATAAATATTTTACAAATTAGCCCGTCTGGGAACCTTGCTGGTCTTACACTCTTCCCAAATAGTTTTGTTGATGAAGTAGGTACTCCAGGTACCAAAGTTGCAGCAAATTGTTTTGTGCAATCAAAACGTTGACTCAAGCACATCATGTTTACAAACGAACTATCATTGTTTAATTACTGTAGTAGGAGTAAAACGCTAGCGTAGGAGCAAAATAAAATACCGCCTACTATATCGTCATAATTTTTCAATATGACTCATACCAAGACAATAAAATATTATAAGTACTATATTTATATATATATAATATTTGTACATAATAATACATATAAATACATACTACGATGGGGCAGAGAGGTTCTGGAATGGAGGCCACGTACCAGCCAGAGCAGCGAGTGATGTCTACCCACAAGGTGGAAAGACGACCTGGTAAAGGTTGCCGCTGAATGCAAACCGCTTCCGACCGGCCATTGCAATCTGGAACTCAGAGGGAGAGGCCTATGTTTAACAATGGACGTTCTATGGCTGAAACAAACAAACAGAAACAGTAATCACGTACTAACTTTATAAAGACTACTTGTGTTATTTTTTTATACTCGACTGCAAACAAGGATGAAAGTAAATATTTTGTTCCTTTCATTTTCGTCCATTCGTACTGGTAGATTCTTATTTTATGCAGATTGCAATTTAATCAATTCTTAAAAAATATTTCTATCGTCGTACTCAGAAATTAACTTGCGATCTTTGAGATGTCGTCATATGAAATGTCAAGCAAGTTATGTAAAGTGATCAGATCGTCAACATAGTTGCACAATACGATGACCTTTGTTTTCACAATATGCATGCTAAGCAAGTTGAAAAGTTTATGTCAAGACATCTTCATAGACATTTGACGACGATAATCTTTGACTTTTGAGTGCTGAGTTTTTGACACCTCTCTCTAAAGTCATAATTATTCATAAGCCTTTATGCAGGATATAAGAAATCATTTAAAAACTATATTAGCTTGAGCTCTTTATCTTTTGCCAGTGATAGGTTTTTTAACTTGTTCAATAAATAGATTAGATGCGACGCATTAACCGTGCAAATCGTTCACGCACAGATCGTGCGTGCACGCAGCGCATTTCCATATACCGGGTGTAACAAAAAGATGAAATAAAACTTTAAGGGGTGATTCTACTTCCAACTTTTTGAATAGGACGAACATTAAAATTTCAAAAGATAACACTTCTTCATATCAGCTGGCGGCGGCGGTTTAGTATGAGGAAGAAATGTTTTTTGAGATATTAGTTCTGTATTAGTCCCATGAAAAAAGTTGTTGATTTGAGCACAACAATCACCTTTTAAAGTTTTATTTACCTAGCTGTTACACCCGGCATAAAAGCACCCTCAGAAGTTTGAAATAAAAATAGGAGAAACACAAAATAATATAAATATAATTGAAGGAAAGTACGTAAAAATCGCCAGTGCGCAAAAATGGTCAACTACCTCGATAATAAACAAATATGTTTTTTTTTTTCATTACTTCGATGTTGCTCTTATAGTAAAATAATCATAATAAAATTAAACAAATTCTTCCAACAATCACAGCAATTATTTAGCCCTAAACTAAGCAATATAAACATCAATGCCGTGGGTACAAATGCCTGTGCTCACACACAAACATTTGCCTCTTGCGGGATTGAAATCCGCGAAATCTGTATTCCGAACCACGAACCACTAGACTAGAAATGTTGTTATCATCATCATCATTATCATTAAAGTCATAGGAAGTCTACTGCTGAACATAGGCCTCCCCCATTCCAGATTGGCCGGTTGGAAGCAGCCTGCATCCAGCATCTTGCTGCGACCTTTACCAGGTCGTTTGTCCAACCACGAGGTGGACAGACTAGGTATATCAAAAATAATTGCTGTATTTTAGGTATCGTTATTACCTAGCCTAATGTAATGCCTCAAAATGTTTCAGCGCTCCCAAATCCCATTATGCCAAGCTGCAAAGCAGACTTCGAGACGTTCCGGAACGAGTTAAACTGCAATGAGTTCTTCGTGTGCGTCAATCGCAAACCAATGAAGTTCCAGTGCCCTGCAGACTTGGCTTACAGTCAGGTACATATACTCATTTGTTTACAAAGCTATTTATATTTATTCTTTATAGCACGAAATAAATATACGATTGGTGTACTTAATGCTTGAAGGCATTCTCTACCAGTGAACCACTAGGCAAAGGATAAGTATTATTTGGCGGTGTGATAATTGAATAATACTTTTAACAACAAAGGTAAATTTAAGGGACAAAAACAATAATAAGAAAGGCTAACCTCACGAATAACTTATATTTTGGGAACTTGTTAATTTAGCCGGGTATACCTAAAATAGTTACCATTATATTTTTACACTTTTATTTAAATATTTGTTTTATTTTTCTAGACGTGATAAATTGTAAACTGGTGCTGGTAAAGTATACCGATTTAATTAGTACATTTCTTTTATAAATATGTTCTAGAGAACTTACTTATGGGCATTATAGGTTTTTAAGGTACACTGACAGACATGCTCATAAAAGAGCATGCTTAAAGCATGCTTACTACTGGCATGCTCATGTCACTGTTCACATTTGCTAGTAATAATCATGCTTATTTTTTAAATAAGCATGCTCAATACAAACAAGCTCGCAAGCTATGGGACAAAATGGAAGCTATGCATGAAAACATTAAAAAATCAGTGGTTCTGTACAGTAAAGTAAAAAAGTAAAATATGCCTTTATACGTCCCACTGCAGGGCACAGGCCTTACTACAACTATGTGGTGGTTTAGGTCATACTCCGCCACGCGGGCTCAGTGCGGGTTGGTCGAAGGGTGTGGTAAGGCCGCTTGGCAGTGACTAAACCTTAATGCCAGATGTTATTAAGCCGCCCGAAGGCCTCTGACTAGGCTTTACGATTAGTATCAAGCCAACTTTGAACGTGCCTTCCGAAGCACGGAAGTGCTTATGATACGAGTACATGTCACTGTTTATGGTTGGAATGGTCACTCATCCAATTACAACCGCGGCGTAGCTGGCTTAACTTTGGTAATCACTACCAAAGCGCTGTTGCCAGTGAGCTACAAGCAACTCTAGAGTTACTAAGATATAAGATGAAAAAAGAGTTACTATAATAGTATCAGTTTTATCCATAACGACGTAATAAAACAGTGTTATTGCTTGCAACGCAATCGATATATATGAAGACGGTGGGTAGGAGGATCTCACATGGCGGAAAACTCAAAACAGTCCAGTTAATTATTACAGACGTCTATTTTCAATATATCAAACAAATTAACAGAAAATAAGTAACGATTAAACGGATGGATTCGGATTACTTGATCGAGAAACGTGGCAAGTACGTTAAAGCGACACACTTACAAAGTAACAACCGTTCAGGTCGGCGCTCGAAAACAGAATGATGGCGGATATCTTTATAGATAATTTCAAAAAACTACGCTACAACGTTGTTAATTAACATTTAGGCAAAAAAAAAACTAATAAAATACTTAACGTGTTGGGTATCCGAGAAACTCGCAATGGTTTTCGAGTTTTTGCACCTAACCCAAAAACGAAATGTTGTCAATTGAAATAAGCATGCTTAAAAGAAAAATTGTTCAGACGTGCTCAAAGCACGCCCCCGCGCGCAGGTGGAGCCGCGCAACAGGTAGCTTGCTCAAAAATCACACCACGGTTGTTTTATGAGCATTACTGGCAAGGCGTGTTCACACATGCCACTAGGTAGCAGTTGCTACCTAGTGGCTTGCTTTTTGGCAAGTAATAAGCATGTGTGTCAGTACCATTAAGGAATTAAAATCGTTAAAGTATATTTTTATCAAATCTAATTAATATTAGTACATTGGGTAAGTACCTACCTACCTGCTACTTGCACTTTGTTATTATTTAGTTTGCGGTTTTAACAGGAACAAAACGAAGATACATTTTTAGGGCTTTGTCCATGAGTTTTAAAAAGTAGATAGCCCTGATATTAAATTATAGTGGCGAACACCTGTTTGTTGAGATATCCCAAAATGAAGTATACTCGTACGAGTATATACAAGTATTTACCGGACATTTTCGACAGTGAGCGTCCTGTTGACCTCGAGGCTTTTTAAGAACACATTTTATTGTCATCCGCATTCTTTATTACAATTAAATTAAGGTTAACTGGGAGTTAATACCTATTTAGCATTGATTATTGTCCATTGTTGTTTTTGTGGAGTTGATTAATTAATTTGTTTAATGGTGATTTTTTTAACGTATTTAACAAATATAGTTCGTTTGGCTTAGGCCCGTGGGTTTAGCATTGTTACCGAGGACACCTAATGCTTAAGTTCTTAAAAGATATATAAATTTATCAGATAACTAACGATTCGCTCCCACTTCGCTTGGCAATCAATTCGGTTATATATCAGTATATTATTCTTTATTACACGACTGCCCAAAAAGGAGTGTAATATTTTTATGGTTCATATATGCATATATTCATAAATGACCTTTACCGATTTTGATGAACGATACGTTTTCCGATTGCGAATTATATACTCCATAATGTGCGGCCTGAAGAAAAAAAACTTTCAGTTTTAGTGGTATATCAAAATAAAGGCTTTTCACAAAAATATATACACGTTATATGCTTAAATGTCCTTTTCGATGACAAATAAAAAATACAAATAAAAGGATGTATTAAAAAAAAAAAAAACACGACTGCCATTAATAAAAACGAACAAAAAATTAAAAATAAATTGTGAATATAGTAGGAAATTGTTTGCAGTCGGGGACCATTATAACTATTCTATTAGGAACACCAATATACCATAATTTATAACAAACTTTTAAGTTCGCTGTTATTAACGCCTGTTGTGTTTTTAAATTATATTTTTTTTATCAACTCATAAAAAACCGTATCAAAATCCATACAGAAGTTTCGGAGATAAGCTTATGCAGACAAACAAGCGTGAGGAACTTCGTTGTGTAATAATTGCACTACTTGTTAGACAGCTAACATAGACAGGGCAGACAGACCTGCAGCCTCAAATAATGATAATATTTTGATATTCAAAATTGTTCGACAATTGAACAGCAAAATCTACAATAATTTATGCATTCTAAATTGATACCTATCTTTCATCCCTGGAGAAATTTTCAGAGTAGATGTCCATGTCCGACTGGAAGATTTATTGTTATAAATATTGATCAAGGAATTACTTAAATCGAACTAGTAGTATTACTGCATACATCCAAACAAATACCTAACTGTTTTTACAATTAGTATAGAGAGATACGATTGTCTTGTGTAGTGGTTTGCGCTTCGGGCTACCAACACAGCCAGGCGGTTGTGGGATTGAATTTCGGAAAGGGCAAATACTAATATATCAAGATAAAAAAGGAACAATTTGTTGTGATGTTAAAAGCAACATTTTTTTTATTTTTTTTCTTTCTGTAAAAAAGAAGTTCTCAATTCGAATGTATGTAGTACTAATACTAATACTCATTTATTCAGTATATATGCCCTCTTCCGGGCACTTATACACGTCCCAAAATATAGCTTTACCCTACCATCGCTTCGGGACTACAGTAGTCTTAACTGCAGTATTGATTTATTGTTTTGTTGTTCCAGAAATTCGGTGTCTGTGACTACCCAGCTTTAGTAGACTGCTCCAGCTCTTCCACTTTCATCCAACCGCCCAGTCCAGCACAGCCCAGTGCACCAACCACCGCAGCCATCCCTGAGCTGCCGGCTCTGACTACCAAACCTATCCTATTTCCGCGTCCCAGCAAACCAGGGTCCATTGTGAATCTACCCACAATTCCTGCTGCACCAATAAACCAGTTTCTTAGTGGATCTATGACCAGGCCGGCTCCGCAAGAGGGAGAGGCTCCAGGGTTCCAGTTTAACCCCAATTTGTCGGATGGAAATGCTATTTTCATGCAAAATTCTATTTACAACAGTCACAGTAAGTTTAACGCCTATTATTATATTACCTAGCTACTTTTGCTGCTGAGCTTGTTCCACGTTTTGCGTTATCATTTTTAACCAAATTTATAAAATAATAATGAGGTCAAGAAGAAACATGAATAAGATTGGTTAACGTGTCATGGGTAACTAGATGTGTTTGCCCTATTAGGATTACGGACAGACGGTCTTATGGCAATAGCTCCAAATGCAATAACTATGTATAATCATGATCGCTATCCTGACTAGAACAAAGGATTAGGAAGGACAACGCGTTTAAATTAAAAGTTTTAAATAAAATACATATTTTATTAATATAAAATCAGATAATTTGACTGTTGAATCGTACTTCATGTTAAATATGCAATATAGGATGGTACATACTAACCTATTTTGTACCTATTCACTTTTGCATTGTAGACCTCCAAGTCACGGTGTTTATGGGAGTTTATAGTATTTTATAAATGTACAGGTATCAAAATCCATCCCTAGCAGTTTGATGAACAAAAAGTATCTAGTAAAAAGTTTTACGAGTACAATTCCAGTGTTGCAAGAATGACTTGATAATTTTGAATGTTAGCTTTTCTTTAACTACATGAACAACTGGAAATGTATTAGCGGTACACCGGGTATTTTGTTTGTTCTAGGGAAAATTTAAGTCGTGAATCTGCTGTTATATCAAAATAATTATATTATGTGACTTTATCTAGCTAGGGGCTATTGTTTTCTACACCAATTGCTTAGATCAGCCATTTTAATTATTTTAAGAACATTTATAGCAATTTTAACAATAATTATCCTATAAAGAAATTATTTTATCTGAGCCACAAACTTCTTCTTTAAAATGTAGGTAATTATGAAAAAACACTAATAGTATGTTTTGCTATTATATTGTATAGCTCTTCATAGATATCTTTTGTTTCTTTTTTCCAGATTTTGCAACTCCAGTAGCAATAATGTCTCCTCAAGATGCCATCCGCTATCTAAAGCTGAACAACGTAGCTGATGTTAGCTCCTCTAAATAAAGCGATTCTGTGTTATTAAAAAACTCGTGTGCAATCACTTTTAGTTGTAATGATATCATACGTAAATATGCTCTATGCAACTTCATTATTGTGGAGTGGTTTTAGAACTACTTTAAGATATAAATTGTGATCAGAATTAGCGAGACCTAGATTGAATCATCCTTTAAATGTATTTATATAATTCTTGCCAAGTCTGTATGCATTTATATTCATAGACGAAGAAATATATTGAACTTGGTATATTTTATCTTTTGTTTTATTTTGATACCCTAAATTGTCTACGCTGAATGCAAACGGCCCAGACCTGCTCGATATAACTATGACATTTTCTGGGGGAAGTCTATAACCCAGCAGTGGGTTTCCAAAGACTGATGCTGAGGATGATGACATGATAGTCACAAGAATGTAAAGTAAAAAATAAATGTACAGATAAATTATAAGAACTTTATTTACATAAATCCGCATAAAAGCTTAACACTAGCTTATCTAATTATGACTAAAACAACATACATTTCGACGCAGCACCAACAACAAACGTTGGTGCCACGTCAAAGTAATCTCCGTGAAGTTTTTGGCAGCAGCAACTTGCCCAAAAATATTCAAAGTAGACTTCAAGTAAAGTAAAACGAACATTTTAGTTGAAAAAATGGCAATTTTGACGATACTTGTGAACTAGCATTCGAAACTATGTTTATAAATGACTTCGAAAATTGGCGATTTAGAGATCAACCGCTTTTAGACGAGCACCTCTTCAGACAGATACATCCCTTCAATACCTATCAAAACATTCTTAGTTCGTTAGTTTTTCTGTTAAATTTTCTAATGGTCATCTAAATTATTATATTTTAATAATTTCAATAATGATTAACCTATGTCAGAAGCATTTTTTTCAAACTTGAAGTATCTATGGTCTTCTTTTGGCGGGTTTAGTTATACAAAAAGAAAGTAATAGTAAAATAAATAATAACAATGCTGTTCTAAAAAGGACTTTAAATCAAGTCAAAAAGGTTGAATTTCAGTCTGTCCTTGGAGCTGCTCCTTGTCATTCAGAATCCCAACTTCTTCAGAGCCTTCAGGTCGACGTCACCGTAGTAATCCTCGCTGCGAAATTTTAATAAACGTTCAAACATCAATTAATAAAACAAACGTGAAAAAAACTAAGTTATAAATACTGACAAATAGAGAAAACAAGAAATAGTTAGTGTTCAAACATCAGATGATTCAATTTTATCAAAATAATATTGATTATTTTTACTCTACAAAATACAACTTAAAAAACAAAAAAAGTTTCTTTTTTTAGTCCTGAAATTTTACGTTAAAATATTTTAAAAATTTAAACGTCAAATTTTATTCACCGGTTACAAGAGTTTTTTAGTCACTGGTACAATTAAAAAATATATTAAATTAATGTTATGAAAAGGTAACATACCTGGCAACCCAAGGAAAGTCAGTTTCGCCGTCACAGTCCATTGACTGTTATTGAACCGCTACAGTTTATTAGAAGAAAATTATTTGAAGACAGAACCAAGAAGATTATGTTGTTATTAGAAAGTGAATGCAATCGAAAAGGAAACAGACGTGAAAGTAGATGTTAGGAAGACTGTGCAATAGTGCAGCACTACTTACAGAATAAACACAACATTCAATTTTTATATTTTTGTTTATTTTATCACTAAAAATAAAACTTAAGTATTACAGTTTCTATCAAACAACAACACTCAGTCGCAGCGAAATAATTCAGTACAAAAAATATTTACAAGGTCATGGGTGTTATCGGAATCAATTATGGAACAACGATTTTTCTACTTTTACACAGAGCTACGTTTAAATGCAAACCTGTTCAATATGTACTCCCTATTATTAGGTACAAAACTAATATACACATCTGTAATTGTCGGGGTAAACACTAATTCTGATTTAAAGGACACTATCAAAACTATGTATGATACAATATTATAAAATAAATATTTCTATCGCTGTATGATTTTTACTAATTTCCTAACCTGCCTCTTGAAACTGCTTTAAAAAAGGCTACAACGAAAAAGTATTTGGCAACTAGAAACGAATACATACTCCTAACCAAATTCGAATTTTAAATTTGAACCTGGAACAAAATCCTTGCGCACCAAAAGGAACATTAATAAATTTTAAAACATGCCAGTGTTAATAGCATTAGTATGTTACTTTCGGTGCGAAAAAGTTTTGTTTTGTAGATAACGATGTGAGTATTAAAAGGTTAAGGTGGGGGAAGAGTTTAGTTCTCCTTTTGGGGGCGGGCTTTGAGCTTGGGCTGGTTTGTGCGGGGGCCGTCCTGGTTGAAGCCAGCCAGGAGCTCGCTCTTGCGGATCGTCTTCAGATCCAGGTCTCCGTAGTAGTCCTCGCTGAAAATGATCGGGTTCCTTACTGCCTGCCTCGTCTACTATATCTAAACTCTTAACTCTACGTACTTATCATTACCTACCTTGCTACAATTTCTAGCAACTTTTACTATGTTGTATTTACCAAGAGAATTGTGTAACTAGTAAACTGCCTTGAAACCAGATAATATCCGTTCGCTTTTCTGGTAATGTTATCTAACGTTTGTTTTTATCGAATGGTTCGAAGCAAAAACTTTTGAAAATAAAATCTAATTTTGCCGACCTTCATTGAAGTGTGATCGGGTGCATCTTGTTGGACCGAATGTGATTGTTCAAGGTAAACGGACCATGAACTAAAGATAACAATTTTGAAAGTCTCTTCATTGTTTCGAATCTAGAACTAGTTTAAACTGAGTATGTGCTAAACTGGCTTTTGTATTGTTTTATTCTCAAATACAGCCATTGATACTATCAGTCAGCCTAGCGTTACTCACAGGTATTATCGAGATCGGTTTTCTATTATAAGTCGAAGCTTTATTATGTATTCTTTCTCGCAACTGTTTTTGGTTAAACAAGGCTCGAGTGATATTGAAACGCGAGGCATGAAAAATCAGCTAGTCTCAAAATTACAGTTACGTACACAAGCGGTCATTACCATATGTTATCCATCCGTTACACCGGTCGGCAATGACCACGGTCGTATCACTCTGCAACCGTAGAATTACCTTAAGTCATGTTAATTTTAGTTCTGACCCAAATATGTCGTAAGCGCAAGGCTCCGAACCGCATACTTGCCGCCTGCTATCTAGGTGGGCGAGAATCTATCTAACTACAGCTAAACATTACTCTGTGCTTATGACACATAAATGTGCGGTGTTTCAATTTGTATAGTGCAGAAGTAGAGTTAGTCACAGGGACAACGTTGTGTAGGAGGTTACAGGGTTCTTATTGTTAAATTAATACATGCCTCGATGTACTGAAATTACCATCATTTTATACAGACAGTTGTAGCATTGCTATTCAATTTGAAGCTCGCAGAGTGGCGTGCTAGGGAGGCCTATATTCAGCAGTAAATGTTTATTTATGGCATTTCAGTAGACCTGGCGAAAGAGTGTTAACTGTACCACATGAGCTGATCAAACACCACAGAACAAGTGATATCCAACCAGTGAGTATGGAAGAGAACTTTGTTTAAGTTGCTGTGTCAGTATTTATGGGTAGAGTTGCGATATAAAGGAATGAATTCTTTTTAGGGACTTATAACAGGACCATTTTACAATAATAGTAAAGTTATAAGAAAACGGCAAATCAAAGGAACTTGAAAAAATTATTCATAAAGGTATTTTCAATAAGTCCCAAAAGAATCCAAAAAGAGAAGAGTGTAGAAGAATAAAGAAACAAAAGATAGTTAACTCACCATCCGGGAACATCTTCGGGGTCCTCGCAGTTACCAGTGCCGTCAGAGTCTCCGATCTTGAAGACGGTTCCAATGGGGCATCCGTACTCGCGGGCGACTCCCTCAAGGCAGATGTAGTATTTGCGGCAATCCTCAGGGTGAGCGTGGCGACTGAAGGAACCAGCGTTTGACACTTCACCGGGAGCGGGGCAAGAGAAACCGTTCGCTACTTCTGGGAAACACCAAAAAAGGTTACGTGAGTGAAGAGTACGGAAGGCGAAACCAGTTCAGAACAGCGGTGAGGAGTCGGAGAGAAACGAGCAGAGTGTGTGCTTAAAGTTGTTGGTGCAGTAACGTAGATCTTGAAAGAGATTATGGTGATGATGATACCAAGTTCTAGTAGAATGTTGAAACAGAAACTAAAAAACATAAAAGTTCATAAAATATTTTTGTTCAGTCTTAAACTTGTTTGTCTAAAATTAATAGATATGTTCGAGATTAGCTTCACTATGAATCAAATTTCTTAACATTTTTCATAACAGATTTAAGGTTTTTCATTACAAAAACAACTACGAATATCGTTTATATTATTTATTAAGAGTTTTAAATTCGTTACGTACCCTCGTTCCTGCACTCGGGGACCTGGTCAGCCCACATGCACACCCGTGATTCCCTGTCGTAGGCAAGGCCAGGGCTGCACTGGTAGCGGGAGGACTCTCCGTTCCAGCAGTTCCAGAAGACGTCGCATTTGGCTTCGTCGGGGAAGATACCGTATAGCCGCTGGCAGTGGGGGGTTGAAATTGGGGGCTCTGGAATAAAATAACTTAATTAACTAAGTACTATTGATATATTAGGTAAGAATAAGCTAAGAGACTTGATAATTAAACTAAAATAATTTCAATCAATTTTGTTAACTAATTGACTTTAATCTATTTTAGTCGAAAACAAAATATTATGTTTTAAGCACAAAAACAAACCAAAGTGACCCTTCCTATAAATCGTTTAAATGTATCTAGCAAAAAATCTACCTATAAAATTTCCAAGAATATCCTTGTAAGTAAGATTTATTCATGGCAAAAAATTACAAATACTTAATGGATGAGGAAACCAAAAAAGCGGCTCTAGTTCAAGGTGAACCGATATGTATATGTTATGTACTTTACATATGTCACAGCTATAAATCCATTCTCCATCGCAAACGTGAATAAATTTTAGTGTATTGGTCTAGTGACCTTCCAACACATCCTGGTCTTGCTTTGCGAATTATATTATGCTAATTCTTTATCCTTGACCACACATATTTCTCGTTGTTACTAACGAGTAAAATGTTATCATCGCTTGTAAGGATTTTAACATTAAAAATATTCACGGTCACTTAGACATTAATGTAATTTATTTTCGTAACGTTTCGAAATGTGCAAAAATGTATAGTCGAACTTACAAAGAGCAAAAAGGTAAGTTGGCTTCTTTAGAATGCACAATCCATGGACATGTGGGTCACGATTTTATGATCCATGAGAGTTTAACTTATCGTGGCTTATTCTCATAGTTTCTAAAAATAGCAACTCCAGTAAGTAGGTGAATTGTCACTTAATTATTTTACGTTAGAGAATTTTATTCTGATGATTGACCGCTACTGATAAATAGATCCTGATTGTGGTTTTAAACGATTTCTTTTGAGCATTTTGTTTTACCTTCTACAAGCCTTTTATATTGACGCTATACTACTAACTAGTGCTATTTATAGGATTTTACGCCCAAAAAAAAGGTAGACTGTGAGACCTGCTCTACTACCATTACTAAATCATATTGTAAACGTACTGTTTAACATTTGTCATACAGTATGTTGCCTGCCTGTTTATAACCAAAATTGTAATGCGAAATAGTAACTAGCTTAATTACAATGCGCAAACTGGCAACGTTCCTTTTTTATCTTGCTCGCACGGTAATAAAGGAGATGATTTTTTTTTAAAGTATGTTTGGACGCTATACTAAACGGGTTAAAGGGAACGCCTTTTGTTAGTTAACATACTGTACCAAGAGAAGATCTAGTTCCAAACTTACCAAGTTGTGTCCTGTCACCGCACTCAACATTGTGGAGGTAGTCGCAGTTCTCGGTGAGGTATTTGGAGTCTGAGGCGTCAAAGGCTAGACCGTTTCCACACGTCTTAAGTTCAGCGGCGCCATTGTCACACTTCCAGTATTTGTCGCAGGAGATGTGGTGGGGGTAGAAGCCGAAGTCGTCTGGGCATTTGAACGTCTCCTGGGCCACAGCTGGGGGAAAAGAAAAATTGGTTAAAATAGAAAATGTGTAGGTTTCGTTAGCCAGAATAAAAATTATGATACGCTACGATTTGTGACACTAACTGCTATACTCCGAAGACACAATTTCATAATAATAAAAATTAAGCTTGCAAAATTTTTGTGCGTCCGCGAAATATCATACAAGAACGTCATTCAGGTAAGTGCCTAAATACTAAACTGAAAATATACAATTTGTAAACGATTATGGATTGTGAAATCGAAACTATTCAGATGTTGTGAGGTAAAATGCCGAAACTAATACGCATGCGAAAAGTTGAACAGAAGCTTAAATAAATGTGCAGTGCCTTAGACCGTAAAATGCTAATCGATTTTATTTCTATACATCAATTTCATCATTTAATTTTACGCGTATTTTAAAGATTACCATACCAATACAGCATTTAATAGGCCTGTGTAATATTGCAAAATGCCTAACAATTAAAATTTGTAACTAGTTATTTCAAAATTGGCAATTAGGTAGGTACCTTGCCAAAATGGAAACATAAAAGTTTTTGGTATAACCTATTATGTTAGGAGAGCTGTCATGAAAAGTATTCGTGTTTCATAGTCCACTGAAAAATGAAACAAATGAAATAAAGCGTTTAAAAACTTATTTGACAGTTGTCCCATTCCATACGTAAAATACATGAACGAAACGTGTTCATGCCTAGGCACGAAAGTTAAAAACGAATCATTTGTATTAAAACTTTTTGCTCTTTGGCGCAATAACTTTTACAAAGGAATTTGTCAACAAACCGGCAAAAGAGCAACAGGGAAACAACACATCAGAGCACGAGCCCTCTTGAATTTTAATTAAAATTACAAAACGTGGGTGTTTGCTAAGCTCGGTTATGGCGGGTTTTGCAACGACCAGTCGCGGGCAGGGCCGCTCTTTCTTCGGAATGCGCTTGCAACACTGTCACCACTGTTGGCACATTGGTGGTTTTGTCTAATGGTAATTGCACGTGTTCTCTACTTTCTTTGTTGTTCGGTTGAGTTGCGCGGTAAAATGGTGAAAGATGTAATTGGCCGGGATTTCGAGAAGTTTGATTTATTTGAACCGCAGTCTCTATGGCCTGCAGTAATGTCTTATGACAATCATAATATAATTTTGATAGCAAAATCTTTAAATAAGTAGTAATCGATTTAAAACATTGAATATAAGCTAAGAAGTCAATTATTGGTCCCTTTTCTGACAAATCGCGCTATCCTAACAAGTTTTTTTGCACAATTGGATTAGAGAAATGCCTACATGCTAAAAAATATATACAAATTTGGATTATTGACAGTCCAATGATATCCTTTTCGTATAAGAACTGTATTCTTGTGTTGTAACATTTGTTGCATTAGTATACATAAACATTCATACATTTTAACTAAATCAAGATTATGTAGGTATTACCCTGTGAATGAACGACTGTTACGTGTAAAGTATTCAACATTAAGTTATTTTTAACCTACTAATTTCGTATTTAGATTTTGTTTATAAGCCGTTATTTAATTTCAAATGTTGTAAGAACTAATCGCTTTTATTAGCATAAACTCACGTTTATTTCGCGATAGGTTCAATTAGACACATTACCAAATAAGATAATCGATCAACTTAAAATTAACAGCATTTTGGTCCCGGTTTTACGGAAGTTTAGATTTATTTATGGTCACAACTTAACTTATTGTGTCGATACTACAGGTACGCGTAACTAGGTGTGTCAAGTTACCATTTATACCTGATACCTATACGTTTATAGAATAGTCAAGCTGAATTGCCATAACAGACTAGAACCTATAAACTAAAGTACTATAGAATGTCTACATTCTAGGAATAAGTTTTGTATTACTGGTTAGTTCTAAAATATTAATTAATATTGCTTTTCAAAGGCTAAACAAAGCTGTATTAAATTGTTAACTTTTTAATTTGCTGAAATAGCTATAAATAAAACAAATGTTTAAACAGTACACATACGTAAGCAAAAGCGCAGTGCGTACGCGCAGGTTATGTCACATTATTTCATATACAATGTATATATATGCCAGTGGCACGGCCAGTGACATTTGACGCAAAACTGGAAAGAAACTCATCCGTGGCGCAAGCGCTGCTCTCACTACCAGAATCACAGCCACTAGTGCTGTCCACAATTTTATTTATAGGGACAGTTTTTCAGTTATTTGCAATTAATGAAATTGTAAACAACATTGTTTCATGTCACCTAGCTTGTCGATGGATTATATAACCAAGTTTGGGGCCTTTATCAATTGTCATACATTTTCTTTTCATGAAAGTATGTATTTTTATCTTTCCCTTTATAAAAATGGAAAGAAAAGTGGCCTTTGCAATCTTTCTAAAGTTTATTCATTATAAATGCATACAAAATCTATCTCTAAATAATTTTATCGATAACCGTTTTGTTGTAATGTTGAATTGGATTTTACTGTGACGTTAATGTTAATGTTTTTATCATAACAATAATCTAAACAATCAAATCAGATTGTAAAAATTAGTTAAAATGAGGACACACATCACTACTTGCATTTATGTTATTATTCATATTCGTAATTTAATGCTTTCATGAGTCGATAGGTACTTGATTATCCAATTGTACTTATTTGGTTACAAAACTAAACACACGTTGTGATAAAATCATCGCTAATTACTTATGTAATTGCCATAAGCATCGATTATAGAACAGTAAAACTATAAACAAATTTTAGGTTGCTTTGCACTATTGATTATGTTAACGAAATGTTCTTAATACGGTTTAATTAGTTAGGTTTTAGTTTTTAGTTAGGTTATTTATTAGGTTTACGATAAAAAAGTGACAATATTGGGTGATACGTAAACATGTTAAGAGATTTCTTGCAATTTTGGAAATAACCATATCAAATTACATTAGCTAATAAGCAATGAATTAATTAATTTTCTAATCTGACAAAATTAAATCTACACTCATATAAATAATAGTTATTTACTTTGTCTAGTGGTATTTCGCATCCACATTAGCAATTTTCACACTTGATGGAATGCATCGAAAGCCTGAATCGGTCGTTAACTCGCGGTCTAGACAACCTTTCTTATTATAATCAAATAGCAAGGTGAACCAGTGTTGAACGAATGCCTAACATTCCACAACCTAGTTCTTGTGAACTATAGCAGAAAAGATAGTAAATATTTATCATCATCATTATCAATTCCTTTAAATATTAGAGTAGTTATCGTTTTTTATTATTTAACCTTTTTTTTGTTATAATAATTATTATAAGATAGTAAGTTTTGTTGCGCATGCTAGCTAAGTACTTATAGTATAAAAATTAAGTTCTAAAAGTATCAACTGTGAGATTAATTGCAATATAACTCAATTCCAAGTAACGTAACGAAAACAGTTTTGTGACAGTCGATACATTTTAACACCAGAAAAAGCTTTGATTTTGTAATTACTGTAACTAACTAACATTATTATTATGTCGGAATGTAATTACTGGTAATCGCTATCAAACTTTCATTTGTGTTTCAATGCTACTAAGCGTTAGTTATAACAAAGCACTTAATTTTAAAAACACTCCTTAAGCTCCAATATCAATAAGCTGGTAGGTATGCATGACACGCATGTGTTAAATTAATGAATGTACCAATGCATTTCCAATTTGCATGTCTTCCGCAACGCTAACTCGATTAACGAGAAATGGAATCAAACTTATTAAACTAATCGTCACTCGGAAAAATATTGCGGCGATTATTCTGGCCTGTTAGGCATTAACCACCGAGTAATTGTGGATTTTTCGATAGTTATCTTCGCATTTCAAAACAAGACAATTGGAGCGACGATGCGCTCTACATTACATAGCCGACAAGATATAGTATCGTAGTTGTCTTGATTTACGGTCGTATAGAATACATAGCTTAAATCTTGATATGCTCAGATTTTAGAGGATTTTTTCAATTTATATTCGTAAAATGTTTTAATGATAGAGATCCCTTGAGAGAGATTCCTTGCGAGATCGAATCAGAAATGAAGAGATCCGTAAACGAACAAAAGTCGCTAATATAGCCCAACGGATTAGCAAGCTGAAGTGGCAGTGGGCGGGGCACATAGCACGTAGAACTGATGGCCGATGGGGCAGAAAGGTTCTAGAATGGAGGCCGCGTACCGGCAAGCGCAGCGTAGGACGTCCACTCACAAGGTGGTCAGACGACCTGGTAAAGGTCGCAGGAAGACGCTGGATGCAGGTCGCTTCCAACCGGCCAATCTGGAAGTCAATGGGGGAGGCCTATGTTCAGCAGTGGACGTCCTATGGCTGAAATGATGATGATGATGATGATAGAGAATGCCACATGGCAATATGGGGACCTTTTTTACATGTTCCTTTTAATATGTCCAATATTGTTTAAACAAATAAACGAACACGGAAGAAACAAATTCAGGTATTAAAAAAGAGATTGATTTCAAGAATTATACATTTAAGAAATCTAAGTAACTTTGTCATTTTAGAATATAATTTCTAGTGTATCTTGTTTTAATGGGATGACAGAATAAGTCACAAGTTCATGACTTCAAGAGGAAATATGTGGTAATGAAAATGACCGAGTTTAAGTAACATATTTCCAATATTAAGTAGGTCATAATATTATTCAATCTATACTAGATGGCCTACCTTCTAGTATGCTACTCGTACATTGATCACTCAAGCCCATCGAATCGATGTCACTTGATCTCTTACGCAAGAGGCATGTGCCGCCTGCACATGACATAATTATAGATTCGCAGTGCCCTGTCATAACGTGTGATGTAAGTAGCTAGTATGCCCATATGCAAATCGGTTTTGGGGTTAGTGGAATATGGAAATAAATAGAAGAAACATTTAGTGACATGCTTGATTTTAAAAGTACAAATGACACTATTGACATCGGATGCCAATGACTGGATCTCATTTTCTAAGTGATTTTATTGATTGCATATTGAAATGTTTAAAAAAAAGCGTTTGCAACTATTTATATCAAGAGCAGAAGAAACAGAAATAAGAATGTTAAGGTGGATATGTTGGGTGACGAGAATGGACAAGATAAGGAATGAATAAATCAGAGGAAGAATGAAGAGGCACCTGTACCAGAAAAGATGTAAGGAAACTGTTTGTCTTGGTATGGACATGTGATGAGAAGGGAAGAGGAGTACGTAACGAGGAGAGTGATGGGTATGAGTATTCATGAGTGGGGAGGTAGAGGGCGGCCTAAGAAGAGATGGATGGATTATGTAAAAAGCGATAAGACTGAGACGGGAGTGAATGACTGAATGATAAGTGACCAGTAGAATGTTAGTTACAGTGAGTTACATGGAAGAGAAAAACATACTACGCTGACCCCAGATGACCTGGGAAACTGTTTATATCAAGCGGTACCTAGGAATTTGTCTGGCTTTAGATTATTTAATTTTAGTCATTAACTCTTGGATTTTGAATTGGATGTGAGCTAATAAACGGTAAATTATTAACTCTAATGTTTGGTAAACCCCTGTATTACACAAAAATGGATCTCAATTTTTGTGTTATACACGTGGTTTTCAGACAGGCAGTCATAAAACGCTAAAAACCCTTCCAAAATGTATCTATGTCAAACAAATTTGGAAAAGCACCTATCACATCGGAAGCATCAATATTACATAAGTATTAAGTAGGCAAAAAGGTAATCGTTAAGTAACACGTGTGAACGGCTGCTGACCCAGCGATCTGGGCCGTGGGTGGAACTTTCGCTCTCGATGTGCCCGCGCCTATTGTGTAACTAGCTTTATCGCTAAATTCATTTCAATCCACTTAACATATGTTAGGTACTGCAATACATCATACACATCATGCATTAGCATGGTTTCAGAAGTAGGTACTATTATATAACTTACTTATAGGAAATGATTCTACTGCTCGTACTAATACCTAAAATTATTTTGCCATGAATTATTTCATATGGAAAAATGTTGACCCCGTAGTAAAAGAACAGTATTTTAACAGTAGAATCACGCCCTAAAAAGAACATAACTATTAAAATAAAACCTTGTGCTACCTACACCAAAGTAAGGCACGTCGAAAACTGTACAGTTTTAATCAGTTTTTTATCTTTATTATTGCGCTTCTTCTTTTCTGTACTAGCCTACAACTGTCCCAAATTAGTGGTAGGGTAAAAAAACAATGGAATGTGCAAGAGCCGCATTCACCTATTTGTAAAATCAATTGGTTTTAAATGTCTTATTAAATGACCTGAGACCTAAATATGTAATAAAAATAACTGTGACTAAGTGTGGATCACTTTTCAGCAATCTGCTTCCTTGACTATGATGTATCAGTATAAGTAAACCGCGCCAGACTTATGTTGACATTTAAAAATAAGCTTAGCATAATCTAACGTCAAGCCTATTAGCATTTAAAAAGTAGATTTTATTGAAACTAGAATTTAAGTGACCTAACAGCAATATCAGATGCTTGCGGAATAATTTTACGAAACTGCAATGTGTCAAATAAAATTTATGATCCAAATAAATGCCATCATCACACTGCCAAGTTAATATTTAATTTATGTAAATATGGGCGAAAGTAAATAATATAGTCTACTACTACAACTTCAGTCAAAGTTGACAGACAAATTGAATCATAAAAATTGAGGTTTTTCGGTTGTGTTTGTTTAAGTAAGTTTTTATTAAGCAACCAATTTAATAATTACTTAAGTGTTAACTATTATCTCATAATATCAACATCGTAACAGCAATTAAAAATGAATATGTAAGCAAGAAAATCACAAACTAAAACAATGTGAGTTAGCATCTCAATAATTAGTGTTTGTGATCGCTTTCGTCTAACAGCATAATTCTGAAGAAAGCCATACAAAAAACCACACGCAACTACCTACGTGTAGGTAATTTCTTTAATTGTGATCCACGACACGAGAGTGACTGACGTAACATTTAAAATACTATTAGATAACTATTGTTGAGCACGCTCGGTGAAAGTTCGGGAACGTTTTTGAATCCATTTATAACGGCCTAATGTGATCATTTTAAAATTAGAACTAAACTTCAATTGTTTTTATGATTTAACTGACAGCTGACAGTTTGATAAAATCTACTCTTCATTGTTTGATAATAGCAATAGTTCAGTGACTTTTAAATCGAATGGTCTGTTTTTAACATTGCTGCAAATGATTGCTACGTAATTTCTTCTTCAGCGTTCTAAACAACGAATAATGCTTATAATAGAAAAGCCTATTTAAAATATACTCTAATACATTAAATACTCGATGAATTATTTTGCTTCCATCTACTTCTCAATTTACTCTATTTCTAAAATACTTCTTACTCAGTAAATAAACCAACTGCAGCCAGGTAATTTGCCACGTTTTAACACGTCATTTCCATGAAAATAGACATGAACGTGATGGTTTTCCTAAAGGGAACATTTGTCGGCTGTAGTAGGTACGCGACATACATGACATAACAAATTAAACAGCAATAAGAATTCACGTCGACAGGTGCGCTGGCGCAGCGTAACACTTGCACAACTACCAATTTGTCACCATATGTATTGATTCGTGCAAAGATTTTTTTCTTAGTTAAATTTGCGTCAAAATAATCTGTTGCTCTTGAAAGTTGTATAAATATTAAATCTCCATAACATTATACGATAATAATTCCACTGATGCCTATTTAACGTTATATTTCAGTATCTATTATGTCTAGTATTCTATTCGTAAATGTAATAATTGAAATAATTCTGGTCTGATTTCATTATTATATTGAGTTTTAAAAAGAACGTAAAAGAAAATTCAGTTCTCAGAAATACTTATTCGATCAAAGACAGATTGATTGTTCTTTAAATGTCTATTTAGAGTCACTTGATTGGTATCTGACGATCATCATCTAAAAAGGTAGTATGTATAAACCTCGCCAGTTTATCGCACGTAATAAGCTCTGCGTCTTCAAATCGTTACTTAGATGATAAAACCTTCACTTCCTCATTCAAACCCACATCCAGAAGTAAAAAACTCAACGACAACCTCGGTAGCCGGTACACGACGTCTTTAAAAACAAAACAATGTCCCTACACAGCGCCGTCGAAGGTCAGACAATCACCGCAAGAATTACATCTACTCGGGACTTACGAGTTACAATTGACCTGTCTAGCCCTAAGTACGTAGGGCACAGTGCTTAAGTAAGGAGGTCAATAAAACTTAGCTAGCACAGATAGCTTAGCGGATAGTAAAAATAGATTGATAGATACATTGTTAGAGTACAAGAGAACGTGGTAGGAACCAGTATGCATTATCTATCACTTTTCATTATTGCAATCGCTTTCAGGATTTTTTAAATATGTGCCAGATTTAATATAAACACTTCAGACCTATTGTACTACATAACTTTCTTTTAATGGTTCTACTGCTTAAATATACCAACTTTCTTTGTAAGCCGATCAGCTGATATAGTTTTTTTTTTATTGAGATTTTGGTGTTGATTCCGTAGTAAAAGTTGTAGTATTTGAAAAGTTTAATACAAAGTGTTGGCATAGCATTTTTAAGAAATCACACTTTTTTCTAAGGAATGAGAAAAATGCTGATTCCATCTTGCGTTTGAATACAATGGCCTTATTGGCTTATTGCTATATGTATTTGCCATAGGCGACAAGGAAATTATATAAAAGGACGAACAAATTTACTAAGAATAAAAATAAAATAAGTAACAAGATCACTCAAAAGATCTTTTTGATTAATTGAGATAAAAAGTTTCACAATGAAAATTTTACCCAAATTAAGTGACACTCATCATACTCTTACGATAGGAATGAAATGCATTTTTTAAATTTATTAATTTCGCATTCACGCTCTTTAATCATCTTATTTAATTAAGGAAAAGTAAATTAACTAGTGTATGAGTAATCTAATTATATATTTTACGTAATAGGCACTATTTGAAACTATTAGGCTGTTTTAGAACCTGAGCGATCTAGTATTTATGATGTATTGTTGTGGCAAAATAACGATGATATCTCTAACGTTATTTTCGTACCAAAGACATTTCCGTTGCATTGTACCGACGCGAGATCGTTAATTGCAAATGCGTTTCCGCTGAGGCTGACCTCTTACATAATTAAAAAGACCTTAAAATAACCTCTACGAAAGTGGAAGTGAATGAGATTTCTACCTTTTAGTCGAAGTTAATAAATAGTGAGGTGTTATGTTGACAGAGAATATGTAAAAAGTGATAGATAAAAATACATTTGTAAATTCCCAGAAAAAAAATATATGACCTGTTTTGTCATAAGGGCGCCAAAACTTTGTCATCTTCAAAGTTCCAATGTGACGAAATTTTTCGTATGTAATTCGTGATGTGTATTACTTATACTATGAAAAAAACATTAAGGATAATTTTGTCTTAAAATAAAAAAAGTTTATTGAAATTATGCAATTTGATGAAGGGTAATTTTCTATAAAAATTATCACAATTTTGTACATGTGGTCATGATATAAATACATATTATTAGAATACACATTATATGTATTTATAGAATAAATCGTTCGTAAAGTCATTCATCGACATCTCGGCTAAATTAATTATCTTTATAAAAGTGACAGTGTTGGTGATTACAACTATTTTATAGTGAGTTGTTCTTAAGGATTTAATTTTTTTTACCGTGTATTTTTGTGTTCAACTTGTGTAATTAAATAATTATTACGTCTAATTTTATCAGGCTCATCTTAATAAATAATTAAAGCAAAGTAATCTTTCTCAATTTCTGCACACTTTAAATTGTGGCTTCATGAATTCTTTTTGTACACAAACGTGCTAATTACATCTCACTTGTACTTCAGTTATGCGTCTCGTTACATAATTAGTACTAGAAACATTACTTGTACAAAATATTTCTGCTGCCTACACGTCATAAAGCGTAATCGTACGTTTAAATTGTGCATTATTATTAAGTTTCTACTTTTTACGACACTCAAATCGACATATAATCGCATAGATCACAGCGCACGCGCGCTGAAGCTGCATTTTCACCGTGTTTTCTTCTCGTGAAATGCGAGCACGCATCACGGGGCCCGATAATTGAATACCTTCACGCTCACTCTAATAACCTTATGAATATTTAATCCACAATCCTAAAGCTGGCTGTCCACTTACACGACATCAATGACAAATGCAGTCTGCATAGTCAAAGAAAGTTCAAGTTCTTTATGTTTTTTTTGCAAGTGAGCTCGTTGCCTTATTAGAAGCCTACTTGTACAATAGATCATCATAGTGCATTGTGAGAAAAGTGGCATTATTGAAAATATCTGCGCTTGCACAAGCTATACGAACGCCTCGTGAGAATCGGGTACGTGTTAGAAATCCTAAACAATGGCTTATAGCTCTAACTGTAAAAAGGCCGAACATCCTTTATAATATGCACTCAAAAAATAACCATTTTCTCCTTCATTTCTAAACAAAAAAGGTTGAACATTGTGTGTTTAAATATGTCTGACTATTTTTAGTTGCTTCGTTATGTTACCGTAATAATTAAATTATGATGAACATATTTAGCTTCGGGTCATTGCACGATTTGGTTATTGGGGTCGTGTTTCTCAATGACGTTTTGATGTTAAAGATTTCAGTTCTTTGCAAATCAAGTACAGAAAATTTCCAACTCACTGAATAAAAATTCAACATTAGAGAAAATGACAAGTAGTATTAAAAAAAATATGGTGTTGCAAGCTCGCCTTTTGATATATTTTATTTCCCAACAATACTATAATTAATGTTTCAAAACTGATACAGTTTTACCCATTTGATTGTTACGAAAGGAGTATTATGAGTTTAACCTAGAATGCGAACTCACTCGCTTGGGGCCACGGCTAAGCTCGTTACGATAAAAATATGCTAATCAAGAATGACTTTAATTGTGAAATTTGTGACAAAATGAACTAATTAGTAAAATATGCAAGTTTTATGACAACATTGTTTTTGTTCTAAGTTAGTGGGTTATAAAGCGATGATACATACTAGACCAAATATTTTATGAATTTTTAATTTAAGTAAATTATTTATTTTACTGTTATAAGATTCGAGCATAATAATATAATAAACATTAATAGGTGTACGTAGATACATAATATTTTTAAATAGTAAAGATTTGCGCAATAAATTAACAATAGAAAGTGAATTAAGGATGATATATATCAAAGAAATAAATTACTATAATAATCAAGTGCTATATCGTATGAAGCGAATAAGAAGATTGTGTTAATAATATCGTTTCCTTATAACTAAGTTTCCATAATGTTTTATCGGAAGCAATTCCGCTGAAGGTGGATTACATTACAGAATTACATGCAAAATAAGTGATAAGCGCCAGTGAAAGTGTCGCCAGATAATACGGGTTCTCAAGAAAGTGCAGCTTTCAATACATTAATCAACTGAATATTTTACTCGGAAAATAATCTGTTGAGCTTATACGTATATTTTTTGCGAAAGGTCATAAGTTTTTTTTAAATCATGAAATTACTTTATTATGTAATTATTTTAGATATCACTCCAAAGTATCTTAAGAAAATGTTGTAAGGTATCTAATGTTATCTTAGCATAAAATATACTGATAGAAATGTCACAGGACGTATTGTCGATTGCAAAGCTTTTCGGCGTTCAGATAGTTAGAGCTTTCCATAAGCACAAACAAGGTTGGTAACACATTTTCTCTCACTAAGCTCTGTTTCAACTAAAACATAAAAGCTTTCCACAACTTTCCGAGAAGTTGTACCACTTAATATTTTTTCCATCGCTCGCAAGCATTTCTCGATCGGTCTAGAATATTGCCACCTCGCACATACAAGTCGGCGCGAGCGCACAAAAATATATTACACCACGTTATCTGCAATTTCTCTATTCAGCACTCAAATTGCGAACTGTGTGGAAACACACTGACTTTCCACATCGTGCCACGGGTTTGATTCGTCACTGGATAACGGGCGCGCCTTAAATATCTTAGATGTACGTACCTACGCCAAGGGCGGCGGCTAGCACAAGTAAACACCGTGAATTCATGTTTGAACTGTAAGTCCTTGTACGTGTTGTCACTGTAACGTGTGAGCACTGACTGCGGGCGGGTGAACGGGCGACGGAGGCTTTTATATTGGGTGGGCGTGCGCGCCGCGCTGGAAAGCGGCGCCTGCGCCTGCGCCCGCGCCGCGGAGGGTGCGCTCGCCGGGTTGCAGGCTGTCGGGAACAATAACGCGACGCCCGAAAACTATTTTTAGGATTTCGTACCACAAAAAGAAAAAACGGAACCCTTATAGGATCACTTTGTTGTCTGTCTGTCCGTCTGTCTGTCAAGACCTTTATTCTCAGCAACGTATGGAGTTATCGAGTTAAAAATAAAACCATGTTCTTCCCTTACGTCTATAGTCCCTTGAAGCTGTGAAAAATTCCAACTTCTAATCTAACGTTAAAATTTGATACTGCCGTTGCCGCAAACGTGTATTTCGACACTTTCGAGGGAATCAAAATTTATATTGAAAAATTACAACAAAAATTTGTTATTAATTTGTAAATAAACTTAACTCGATTCCTAAACCTTTTATAATATGTACATAAAAAATTGTATGGAACCCTCGGTGGGCGAGTTGACGAGACGAGACGAGACTCGCACTTGTCCAGTTTTTCAAATTTGCGTTATTCTCTCTTGAAGTTAAGTGATTATGAAGTCTAGAGTGGAACACGTTGAGACTGGAGCAATCAGTAGCCCTTCGCTTGTCACGTACAATTTTCTCCTTTGTTTTATATTGTTTTGGAAAAGAAAATTAAATATTTTGGAAAAAAAACTACGAGAACATTTTACTTACTTGTATTTTTTTCTTTAATTTTTTTAGCAAAGTCTTTACAAAAGTGTAGGATTATTTAACAATACACATTTATTTATGTTTATAAGATTTTAAAGACAGATTCAGAGTTAGTTGACAGATGTTAAAATTACTTAGACTCTCTCCTGTCATAATTTAGGTTATTGTCATAAACGGCAATCGGTCTTCCTTATTTCAAACTGTTAAAATAAAATTTTCTAAATGTGATTTATAAGTGAAGCAAGATTTTAAGATAAAGACTATGAGATTTTAAGATGTCACTAAAGCTGTACATGCTGTCCCGTAACTCAACGATAATCTTGTTACCACATATTCTATACATCATAGTAAACAAATTTGTTCTATAACTTTTAAAAATATGTATAGGTATATTTTTATTGTTCCTTCCTATACAAATCCTATCTGCTGTTTGGTTTTTTGTATGGGAAATAGATTACTTTTTAGGAAAATTTGCCAAAGTTATAAAATAAAAGTTATTCATCATGATGTATAGAAGATTTATTTATTTATTACAGGAAAACCAGGGTAACACAATATTCAAATATAATAGAATAGCAAGTATTAAACCACTTAAAGGTCTTCACAATCAGCGACGAGCTATATACGTGGTTACAAGGTTATCTTTAAGTTACGGGACACCCTGTATTTATGTAATTTAGATTGAATATAGATGTGTACAACCAAATCCTAAAATAAATAAATATTACTTTGATCCTATGATAAGTAGCTTATGCACTTGTATTACAGAAATCCGAAACTACGACAGTACCACAACACCCAGACCCCAGACAATATAGAAAATATATTTTTATACATTGACCGACCGATTGTATCAAACTCGGGACCTCAGAAATAGCGACACCAAGTCCGGCCTCTCGGCGGAGGTAACCGTAAAATGAATATATTTTGCTGTATGTTTGTTATTTATTGAACATTTTAGACATACTTTATAAATCTTAGAACCTCACTGATATACCTAACCTTTATCTTAAGATTTTATTTAGAAAGTTGTCTTTTGACTTTATTCCATTTAAAATATATTTTCAATTAATTTCTGTATGACAAAAGAAAAAAGCTACATGAAATGTTTCTTCCATACATTAGACATCAACGATATTCTGTCTACGACTGACATTTTACTGCATAAATTTCATAATTAAAAATACAGTTTTGATATCGCCTTTACAATTAGAAGGCGAAAGATTAATTAATTCGTATTTAAGTCTAGATATTGACTTATTTAGAATGTGGTTAATGTATTCTGTACACAGACAGACGGAAAACGAGATCAATTTATAGACTTCACAGAAACAAATCATTGTCAAGTCAAATCATGATATGTTTCTATTACGAATGCTTATTCAAAATGATTTTAAAGTAAATTTTACGTATCACTCACACTTCCATGATTGATATTTACCTGACATTATCATTAACGCCAGGTATACAAGCAAGTTTCTCATTAATTATGTTACGACAATGATATGCTGATAAAACCGGTACCATAATGTTATACCGGTAAAATAGAGTTTTGGAATATTAGGTTAATAATATATATAATGACTTGTCATTGTCAATGGAGGAACAAAAGTCATAATTTTTATATATTCGAACTATAAAAAGAACTATATATAACTTAACAGATTCCCGGTATCTGCCACGACCGAGTTTTTCATTCATTTTCGAAGATGCTTTAAACTTAGCTATAATGATTAACATCATTAGCCTCGCCGTCCATTGAGATAGCTTCAGCGCACTTTACCGAATGAATGTGTGAGATTACACTTTTTGTATAATGCTGTAAAGTCATATTATTACGACTAGGAACATTTTAAGAGATTGTATCTTTATAATGTCAAACAAAATCTAATAGAATAAAAAAATACAGTAGAATCCGTTTATTATGACTCCGCCTATAGTGACCAACCGCTTATTGTGAAGTCATTAAACAGCGAAGTTTGGTTTTCATATAAAATTCTTTATAACAAAGTCGGATATAATGACTTCGCTTATAGTGACATGTTGGTTATTGTGACCCATTTTAAAAATGGTGTCCGGTTATAGTGTCCGACCGACATGATTGTGACTAACAGGCAGTGTGTCGGCAAAGCAAAAGCAAACAAGCAATACTGATTTCTATGTTAAAAAATTACATAAGTATGTATTACCTTTTGCGTACAATTTTTATTTATCTCTATTTTGTTTCTCCCTAATTAAAAAATACATAGTAACAAAAACAGGTGATTGTTTATTTTCTAGAAAATGCTTTGTATGACGTCCGCTTAGAATGACGTGTTTGTCATTTCCCTTCGATGTCAATATAAACGGATTCAACTGTAATTACAAAGACAAAATACTTATGAATTTGTATTTTTATAACAAAGAAACAATTACCCTAAATAAATGTCAATCGTAGATTACGCTATACAGAGATTAATATCCAATCACCCATCTTTTCTCAGTCAATGTGAGTACTACACAAGTAATTGTGCTCTGATTGTTTAACCGTCTTATCAATGCATCAGCCGCACTACACTACTGGACGTTGACCCTAAATAATTGATCACCCGCCAACAGATAGGGAAAGTGAATTCTGTTCTCTGGTCTCTCGCGCTGAGTGCCGTGACTCATCGCCCATTCCTTGCACCTTGAGCTCATGACACATCCAATCAGGAACCAAGCTTAATTGAATGGTTAAATGGACAAAGGTGCTAAGTGCTAACGAACAAATTGTTAAAAAATCTTTTTTATCCACCTAAATACATGTACAATAATACTATCAGGAATATTTGCTATATTTAGTATTGATATAGATATCATTGAGATATTTAGTGATTGCATTGCAGAGTACCAATAATCGTAGGTCAATATATTGGTAAATAGACACAACGGTAACATTCATTAAATATATAATTCAAATTCTTACCATTATCTATTTATATATTATTTATTCTTCACCTACCCACAGCTTCAATAAAATGGTTTGTTAGCTTGTTTATTTATTTCACAAGGAAAAAATGTACCAATGTACTTGTTAATAAAAATGTTAAAATTTTAAAAATTAAAATGAATAAATCAAATGAAATTCATAAATTAGATGCTCCATTTGAAACGAAGTATTTAATATAAATTTGGCTTTATTTCAATAGGTGAATTTAAATTTTGTATAGCAATAAGAAGCTATGAATTCATTTGTTTAGACCAGTTTAAAAAAACCATATTAAACATTTATGTAAGTACTTATAACATTCAGATATAGGAAAGTAACACGTTTCCGATATTTAGGAAGCTAGCACCTTTGTCCACCTAATCTTTAAATTGAAGGCTACAATAACGAACCGTGGACTACACCAAGTATATCATAAATAGGCGATTGTTTTGGTACACCAGCGATAGATACAGTAGAACTACTACCGGTGGCATAATGTGCCATGTCATATAGACATTCATGTTAAAACATCGCAAAGGGTAGCTTTGCGATATTCTAACCCGCTATCGCCTGCTTGCTCTAGAGCGCAAACCTCCAGACCGTGGAAGATTATCTTCATAGCAATTAGTGAGTAGATACTTCAGTAACGTCACAGCGTTTTCGGTTGACATCGGCATTTTATAATCAGGCTACATCAGTGCACTGCTAGACACTGACCTCTCTTACTACACGCTAATAAGTCTGATCTTAGATTATTCTCTTCCATTCTCTGCCAGCAGATTTGCATAGAGGTATGATCGCTCCACCTTGCCAGAGGGTGCCGACACCGGCCTCTAGCGGGAAGTAGGAAGCCACCCGAAGTTCCCCTGCTCCACAGTGCTGAGTAGGCTTAAAAGTGGTTGGAGTTTCATGTCAGAGTCTTGTTACATCACCGAGAATCCAGGTTTACAACGTGGAAGGAGAAGTCTCCGTACCGTTGCTCCCACCGTCAGAGAACCTCCCACCAGGCAAAGATAAAACCAATAAACCAATAAAACCAATTTATTTCTGTAAATAAGCCTAAATTAAGCTCTTTTACACGTCCCAATATATTTTTTTACCCTAGCACTGCTTCGGGACAATATTGTGGGCTAGTGCCGAGAAGAAGCAGCGGAAGAAACTCGGTCACTATTGTCAGCCTCTTTTTAAATAGTGTAAACATTACAAGATAAAATGAACCTGTGCGAGCACGGCAGTATTTAATTCCATACATTTTTATCATTTAAATAGTCATTTACAGTGTAATAACCTTTTTTCATTAAAATCATCTTGGCATGCGATTTAAATTCATACATAGGCAGTTCAGCAATGGACTGTGGTAATTTGTTAAAAGATCTCCCGTAGCCCACCTGGAAAGCTTTAAACAGGCTGCGAGCACAGGTCGACTGTTGTAAAGAAAATCTAATAAAGTGGGGCTACAATGACGGCACCAATGGCAAGTGTGTCTGCGGTGCTTCTCCTCAAACCATGGGCCACCTTCTATCATATACCGCCTGTTCGGTCAGCTGCACACTTGAAGACCTGTTACGATAGTGCAGTTTGTGTGACGAAATCTCGTATTCCGTCATCAAAATTTTATGAGAACTGCTATCGAAACGAGAAAAAGCAGGGAGTGAGCCTTCTGAACCTAACTCTGTTCTAACTTCGATTTAGCCCAGCTCTTCAAGGCTAGGTCCACACAGTAGATTATTTATGAGCATTTTTAAGACTCGTCGTTTCGTTTCTAATATTACGAAACGCCTGAATAGCGTCCTCGTGTTTGCGGTGCAAATGTCAAGCCCATTTTTCACGATTTATTTCACTAAATTTAATCATGGATGGATGCATTTTAATAAGACACCTCCATATATTCTTCAATGTTTAAGATCAATCAAATTAATAATTAATTAACATGCATTGGTAACTTTTGACATTAAAATATTATTACTAATGATTTTGCCCTAAAGACTTGAACTTTTAGGATCTTTTAAATATAAATATAAATAAAGTAGCTATACCTTTGCAAACTTTACAATCGTAAAACTTCAAAACATCGTTTATGCAAAATGGAACGTCAGGGCATAAAGATCATAACATATTTATTCATACCGCTCGAAAATATCCAGAGTCCGCTAACACTTCTATAAAGTAAATAAAGAGTCGTGATGTAGCATGATGCATAAGTTTTCGGACAATTCGGACAGAAAGGCAGGTAATCGCCAAGTCGTCGACCGTCCGCGGCCGTACCGAAGGTCTGCTGGTCGCAAGGTAGGCAAACACTAAGCAAGTGCAGAAATGCCTTGAAACAAAAAGTGCGTATTCTGTTTACTACCTTAAATGCCTCGATATAAAAGTGTGGATTATAATGTTATTTACGGACGGTATAAAACAGTACCTACTATTTCTCAACCCTCTTTTAGGAATCTGTGGATATCGTAATTGACAATAACTATAGTCTTTTAGTATTTTTTTAAATTAAGATGTATTGCGATATTGTTTGATTACCTACCCAAATAAATTTAAAAAAACTGCGATAATATCGATAATATCGTGAGCGTCTAATATAAATTTTATGCCTGGCGGCACCCGAACGGCGATAGGTTGCCCTGCCCACATACTAACTTAACGAATTGAAAAACTCGATGTTCCGAATAAATGTTTTGCCATAAATAATGGTGACTTCCAGTTTTTTTTAAAAATCATATTTTTATGCCAGCTCCACTCCTTTGCAGAGGACTTACCGTAATCTCAGAAACAGTTACTTCAACCTTGTATGATTTGTATTATTCTGTGTGACGTGAAAACAATACTGCTATGTTCGGGGGTCTAACCTTGAACCTAACCAATAAATAAATGGTGTTGTTCTTACTTTAAATTCTGAACAAAAAAAACAAAATATGGTTAAAGTTATACTGTTACAAACAAAGATTTTTGACGCTGTCTATAATACACACGCAAAATTTGAAGCAACTAAATTGGAGCCGCAGCAGGCTCCAAACGCCTGACAACTCCGTAGTGTTAAATGTCAATCCGCTCGGAACGCGTCTCTTAGAAAAAAAATAATATTGACGAGATGTGCTATTAAATGGTGTCAATACACATTGGATAAATATAAAAACTGCGAAAACTTCACTTTTCACTTACAAGCTCAAATCAATATTATTTAGTATTTCGACCATAAAAGCTAATGAAATTAATCGCTATATTTTACATTTTGTAAAAGGTTAGTGTTGCCAGTTAAGGAAATTATTTTCCCATTTTATTTTTACATTATTGTCCCTATTGATTAATTTTAAAAGTACTAACTGATATTTTTGTCTGTGATAAGTAGGTGCAGTGTAATTTAAATATTATACATACTTGAAAATATATTAGTTTAAAGTTGAAAAGCTTAAATGAACATCACTTGTTAAAATCAAAACATTCACATCTTTTTGTTTTAAGGATTCCACAACAGTAAAATTGTTAAAAAAATATTTACGTCGTGCACATGTGTTACACAAGTATAATAAGAGCATGGTAAGCCCGCTGTTACGCGTTCATCGTAGAGGTGCAAATTCTAATACACCATGTATTTCGTGGATCATAAAAATTTGTCAGCTACTAACAGCTGCTGTTTTGTCGATCATTACAGCTATTCTTCTGATATTAATAGACCTAATTTTTATTAATGATAGTAATTCGAGCTAAACCAATGTTGGACTATTCATTTATTCGGCAAAAACGAACCCATAGTGCCAATCGACGGTAAATCTGGGGTTAATTATCCGTTGCCAACATATTTACTCAATTTTTGAAAATTAACACGTGTAATTTAACAATATTGCAAAAATTTACACTTTTACTGTAAGATTGACGTCTCGATTGATTATTTAATCTGTGTATAGGTCGGTTGTCACCGCGACGTTTGCCTCACTGCGCCGGCAGCTATGCGCAGTATGCGGAAGAGTGCAGCCCAACGAATTGAGCACATCAAAACATTTACACTGAACATTCAATTATTATATTTACAACTGTTGCTCTTAAAGTTATGACTAAGAAAGGTAAGAAATTGTAAGTGCAATAATTGATTAACCATTTTATTACCTGCAAAATCCTGTGTTCCAAGATCCAGACAACATGGTACTTCAAGGTCAGAATGAATACTCGTTGTTGCCTATAGCCTAAGGTAGTAAGTCTTTATTAGTGTTTGCAAATCCCCACGACTTCATCTAAGCTAATATTTAATTCTACAGACAAGCTTTCAACCCTTTCTTTGTCCACCCAGGTTACAAATTAGGTTCTTAATAGGTAAGGTAACTTAGTTATTTACTTATTAGTTACCTACTTAGTTAACAAACGCCTCTTGTTTCTTCCTTTTCAAGCGTAGATATTCGCTGTGTGCGCGATGACAGCGCCCCTAGTGACCATAATTTTTGTGGACTTAAGATCTCTTAAATTATGGCAACTGGATGGTTTGAGAAAGATTTTCAGATTGTTTTTCTTCAAAATTAGATGAAAATATCTAAAAAGTTTGTGCAAAATCTAAAAAGTGATTTTCTTATTTGAACTAAAATATGAATGTTATAATATGTATGGGATTTGAATCGATACAAAATGATATAACTTTCCAACCTCAAACTGCATAATGGGAAAAAAATGTATTATCACAGCATGTAAGAGACGTTAGAAGCTTAGAACCAACGGGCAAAGCTACTTATTATTTATGAGCTGTGATCATAAGACAAACATCTGTGACACAAACTCCCTACAAATTTGTTTTTTTTACAGCAGCTTAATATTTTTTTTGCTCCAATTTTCATCTTGATGTTGGATACGAATAATACATGCACGAGCTGTTTTTCCCATTGTTTCCACATTTAATAACACAAAATGTATTGTGAGTCATATCGCGAATTTTAAAGTTTTTACTTAAAAATACATAATAACGTTAGTATGCAGTTGTATGGAAATATAGCAATTTGACACATGACAGTCCAGAGTTATTTCACATTTCTGCCATATTGCGTGCTGCGATCGATTTGACGGTCCCCACCACCCACTTTGCACATAGCGAATACCAGTATATTTTGAGTCTTAAGTATCCTTATTATACTACGTATACCTCGTTTGCCCTAGCAAGAGCTTTTTTATGTAGCTTATTAAAACTATGTGCATTTGGTCTGTTAAAATAAATTATGATTTTACAAAGTAATTAGACTTGTATTAGAAATCATACTTAAAATCCTATACTTGTTTCATTCCCGAAACATCATTGGTAAATTGATTATTATCTGCGGGCATAAAAAATCAGTCAGCACCTTACGACATTCTGATTTCCATCGAACACCGATAGATGGCTTATTAATTGGTTTTTCCGCCTATCAATATAGAAGAATGACTTCCGCTTGTCAGGTTAGGGGTCATCGTTAACCTTCGTTTCCGATCAATCTTCGCCTTAATGTAAATTATAATTAAGTAGCGATAAACCAACAGTAACTTTTAGTACTCCTATTTTATAAGCCTATCTATCCATATTTATATATATATAAATGAATCTCTATTTCCCTTGGTCATCGCATCACGCGTGAACGGATGAAACAATTTCGCTAATTCTTTTTTTGTTGTGTTAATTACTATCAGGAGAAGGTTCTTACTATCTATCTATCTATTCTTAATTACTATCAGGAAAAAAAAAGATAGTCGCACAGAAAATCCTTTATGAATAAACTAAAAACCACGCGAACGAAGTCGCGGGCAACAGCTAGTAATAAAATAAACAAATAGGACTCGTAAACTTTTAATTTAAGGCTAAGGCCTTTTTTATCACTATTTCGATCCCAATCTTTAAGAAAATCTGGCGTCTATGTTATATCATCAGCGCCTTAGTCATCCAAGGTGTTTACGACTGGACCGAAACCTCTCCTATAGCACGCCAGTGAGCCCCTTCTTCGGCTATTCTTTTCCATCCATTGTAAACATTTTTGCGTATATCTTCGCTCCACCTAATTGCATGTTTTGTTGTCAATTTCTTATGAGTCTTGTAAATCACACGCTCCTCATCTCACACCATAGACATTGTTCTAAGTAATCGACGATAGGAAACCTTGTAAGTGTAACCTACACGTGGGCTACGTTATCAAGTAGATCGAGACGTGAACTGGCATGGAAAATGTTCGTGTCGAGAAAAGAGGACAAGAAAAATACGTAAGTGTATTTTATTTTAGTGTTGTTATAAGTCGCAACGCGTCACGTTGCAACTTGTCGCTTTCAATCGCTCGCCTAAGACTACGGGTCACACACTTCATGTGATTGTTTCCTGCGGCAAACTCCAGTCGAGTCATGTTTATAAAGCAAAGTTTACTGGGATGACAATAATATTCCGACATTTGTTTCACAGAACTTAAGACGCAGCGTAGGCAGGCCTCCTACCCGCTGGACTGACCACCTAGTCAAGGTTGCAGAAAGCCGCTGGATTCAAACGGCCCAAAACTGCTTGCTGTGGCTGCTGCTAGCTGCTGTTCTTTAGTCCCCTATAGAACACCACAGCATGCAGCTTTGGGGCCTTGTCTAACCGTGGACTGAGGCTGATGGCAAAATTAAGATTTAAAAAAAGTAAATGCTCGATTTGACGGACACACACAAACTTATTACGGCTACTAATTCCTGTAGCACGAGACGGGCAGCAGCGTCTGCGAGCTAAAGGGTTTAAAAAAACTCGCTCGCCTACCCGCCTGCCAAGCGTGCTGAGTATTGGCAATCCCCCCCGAAGAAAGCCATTGGGGGAGGCCTGTAATCAGCAGTGGACGAATATTTGTTCAAAGTATCAAATTTAAACTTTTATTCTATACCAATTAAAAAGCAATTGTGTCATGCACAATTCATTTAAATATTGCTATCCTTCGCTATCAATTTCCCAACACACGCCAATAAATCTTACAAACGTCCAAGTAAGCTTATGATAACGGAACCTGTTATTTAGTATTCACGGGCGGGCCCTGCACGATATAAGCTGCGCAGGCGACGCACTTCCTCTCGCGTCTTACTGATTCCATACATGCATTGAAAATCGCGCGCCGGTGAGTAATGGCTTGCAAAAATAAATAAAAATGCAGGAATTAATATGTTTAGTTTCCTGTAGTCTTTAAATTAAGAAATCTAACCTCAGCACATAGAACTTTATCAATACAAATAAAATTTAAAAACATATATTAAACGCTTTGAATAAGCGAACCCGCTTTTTTATTTTCCAAAATAGAAATCAAATTTGGTGCTAATTTCAAATTCAAATCCTTTATTTAAGACCAGCCTATAATATTGGTATTAATTTTCCTTTATAAATATGTTGATTGTGCAATAAACATCATCTATCTATCTATGTATCAAAAAATACCAAACTGCTTTGTTGATTTAGTGTCTTGTTTACTAATGTTTTGCTTAACCACAATTATTATGAAGTTAATAAAACATATCTATGGCACAACTTGTTTTTTTTAACTAGGCTGATCTTAGAAAACTTTTGACCACATTTTCTGACTTCAACTTCATATCACGGAAGTTACATGACACGGGAACTAACGACAATGCATTTTTTATTTAATCATCCTAGTTGTTTTCTTGGTAGGCACCTTAGAAATTGGTCGCTGTAGTCATGCCACAGAATACTAACTATAAGGCAATTAACGCAGCACAGGGCGCCCAACATGGTGGATTCGAGCTATAATATACACACAGCTGCTGTTGTATAATAAATGTCTTGAAATAGTTAAGTAGTTTTGCTATGATTCAAGTTAACATTATTGTTTTTTATACCAAGAATAAGTAATTTTGTAAAAATCCAATTCAAAAGATTATTCATTCTCGGTAAAACAATTCACAAAATTATGCATTCTTGGTATAATTTGACGACTGTCTGGTGTAGTGGTTCTCGCTCCAGACTACTTTTGTGAGGATAGATTGGACAACATAATTATGACATACATTGCTCTGATCCTATGGTAAGTAGTCAAAGTACTTGTGTTACAGAAAATCAGAAACAACAACGTTACTACAACACCCAATCCCAAGACAATATAGAAAAGTTATTTTTAGTAAGTTAATCCAACCCGAGACCTCAGAGATAGCGACACCAAGTCCGGTATGCTCTCCTCTCGGCTACGGAGGAGGAAAAAACAGGTATTTTTATTTAGTGCATGTAATGTTTAAACTGGATTTTCAGTCTTAAGAACATTCTTGAAATATATGATGCAACATAAGTAATTTGTACGATAATTAAAATTGGGCAAACATTTTGCCAAATAATATTGGTAATTAAGCCATCACCGATTTAAAAATATTTCAAACGAGTCATAAACTAGTGAACTGGTTTGTAGCCAGTATTTACTAATTCTTCGATCATTACATTTCACCTCATTATCGCAACCACCAATTTAACGAAATTGCGTAGTTTAGGAAACATTTTTAACTAATATTTCCTAGACGAGTTCTGCAATCATACTCTCACACATAATGTATCAAACCATTCAGCACAAATGTTGCCAAAATCTCTAACAAACTCTAACAAAAAAAAAAAAACTTTAAAGCTAAATAATACGCAAACGAATCCCTGAATCGAAAAATAGTATTTGCACGCCCACAATATAGGGTGTACAAGAGAATAGGACACTTTAAAACTCTGTGATCAGCTGATCATATACAAGAACTTTTACTATGGGAGCAACATCGAAATCCTGAATTATTTTTTCAGATGCTCCATACAATATCATCGAGGTAACGAATAAGTTTGTATGAGCATCTTAAAAAAATGTTTTGAATTCGATGTGCCTTCCATAGAAAACGTTATTGTATATGAGCAGCTGATCACATGGTTTTAAGGAGTGTCCTATTCTTTTGTACACCCTTTATATTTCGACGACCTATTCAACGACATCCGACCCCATGCAATAGACAAGAAAAACACCACTGTAATCCCCATCGTAATATTTTTCCAGATTTTATTCTACCACTTTGTCGGCGTGAATACTATGTATACCCTTGCGAAATCACGGCTTTCTAGAACTAGTCTCTGAGCTAAGCCTAGGTGAGGACAGACAGACGGATGGACATGGCGAAACGGAACTCGCCATGTCCATCCGTCTGTCTGTCCTTACCTAATATTGTATTAGGTCAATGACTTTATACATTGTACGAGTACCTAAGTGTATATACCTGTTGCAATTGGACTGTGTACTAAGTACTGAGTGATATATTTTTAGCAGCAGATAATACGAGTACCTACCGATTATATTTATTTTTCATCCGAAAGAGAATTTATAATCTCTACGTTGTCAGCCAAGAAATTAATTACAGCACTTGTCATTCCATTTTTTCTCCATAAATTTACAATTCTTTTTAGGTCGCAGAACTTGGTATACTTCAAAATATTTGTAACATTTTTAATGCAATTCACACATAGTAAAAGGCCAGTATTTTAACATGAATTTGAATTTTTAAATTAATTAGCAGTAACCTAAAATGGCTTACATTTATGAATGGCATTATAAATATAACTTGCGTAGGATATACAAATAATATACCACAAAAGCAATATACGATCTGCTTAACAATGGTTATGCTATCAATTAGGAAAGTATTAACATTAAATATAATAAATTATAAATTGGTTTCACAATCACACCAATTATCTAGCCCCAAACTAAGCAAAGCTTATACTTTGGCGACTAGATAACGGATTTATTAAATATCCATTACTTAAAAATAAATGCTCGCGCTCATCACACAAACATTTGCTCCTTGCGGGATTCGAACCCGCAACCGCTGGCTTTTTTTGTACTACATCAGACCACCACCAGACCAGACCAACCACTACACCAGAAGTCAAGTCAATCAAGTCAATGAACCATTGCACTTGTGGTCGTACGGAACCAAAAGTGTGGTCGGTTACATATTGCCTGCTTTGTGGTCGTCGCTTTGACACCTTGTTACACTCAGATCAATTACCACTACATCAAAGCATAAACTGGGGCCTAACCATGAGCTCTTAAGACAGTATTACTGTTGCGAACTGTTTAGTTATTAAACTATTCGGCCTTTTTATGTTTAAAAAAATATTGAGATTTTGTCATTATTGTAATAGTGACGATCGCTATTAATATCATCGTACTTACTCGTCTTTTTGCCATTACATGAATATTTAACCCATTTTTACGCTTTTCATTATACAGTCCACTCCATCCATAATAATTACTTTAACATTGTTTTGTTCTTTCTGTATAGAGATTAACGTGAAAACAATACTGTTAAGGTACTGTTTACAGTTCATCGTAAGGCCCATAGTCTGTAAAACTGATATTCTTCGGTGTCAAAGCTTACGCACAATCACAAATCGTAAAAAAGAGCAAAGGTGCTTGAATATACACTTCAAATTGAAGTGGGTTGTTACAGGGATGGGACTTTAGGGCAAATGGAAGCAAATAATGCCAATCATTGCGTGTGCATGACCGCAATAGTTGGGGACGGAACAACTCATTTGGTGAATTTCCACTGATGCGGTGACCATTCAAGTTAAGAAGAGAATAGAATAGAAAGCATTTATTTGACACACACGAATAAAAAAGAATAAGAAAAACTAAAGAGCTGCTGTAAAAAGAGGCCAGTGTCTCCACTGACGTGGAGAAGAGTGCAGAGAAGCAGATCGGGAAAGAGCGACTTTACTTTGAAAAGAAGTTGGAAAAGGTCTGTTGGTTAGTTAACATGTCGGCCGACTGCATGGTAGTTTTAAAAGAAGTCTATTAGGAAACTAGAACCACACTTAACAAGTCCTGCAACTTTTTTCTAGCTCCCTAAGATATTCTATAATCTTATTATAACTAGGTTTGTGACACAAGAACATTTCGTCAGTGTCGTATCGAGTGCTTATGCTCAGTATAATTACTCAATAATCTGACATTTGCGAGGATGAGCGAGTGAAAGGTCAAGTGAGAGAGCGCGTCTGCGGTTACTGACCTACGCCTCGGTTCCTTACGATTACTGAATGATGAAATAATAATCGATGCTAATCCGTAATCATTAGAGGAACTTTTAATGATACTGCAGAAGACAGCACTTTTAAATAACGTGATTAATGAAACTAGTGATGTAAGTAGGTGTTTTAAAGCAATATTTTGTGTCGTGCAATAATAGGTGACAAGCTTATCGAGAATAAGTCACATTTTAGATAAGATAATTATCAACAAATGTTTATTTGTCTCGGTACAGCATAATTTATGATAGAATGTGGTAGCACAGGTTTGAAGAGGCTTGTTTTCAGCAGTGGATAGACCATTTATTGAGCCTAGACTTTCTTCGTCTATCTTTTTTTTGTAATGAAGGTTTAATCTTAAAGTTTGTTTATTTCCAAAAGCTGTATTTCCTATTCTTGCTGTTAAGCCTAATTCCTAAGTGACAATAGGTCCTCCGTATCCGAGAGGCGTGTACGCTGTATTTGTCATCGCCATCTCTGAGATCTCGGGTTCGATTCTCGGTCGGGTCAATGTAGAAATCTAACTTTTCTATGTAGTCTAGGGTTATGTCTTTTTTGATTTCTATAACACAAGTGTTTTAGCTACTTACCTTAGGATCTGAGCAATGTATGTGATGATGTCTAACATTTATGTATTTATAAAAATAGCTTTGTAAAAAAAAATAGTATTGAAAGCCTATTTTTGAATAATGTTACTACGCCGATATCGATTATGATAATTTTAAACTTGACTGCATATAAATGTTGTTCAAAAGGCAAACTTAACACCCTAAGGCATACACTACCAGACAACCATTGCACTGAACAAAGACATTGAGCACGCTGTTTTTATATTTGACCATATTACATAACATTTAAGTAGCAAATCATCTTGACCCTTAACTTTGCTAGACTTAACAATGTCTCTACATGCATCTGTACAAAGATAAAGACGTGCATAAAGTATAATTTTACAGTTTTTCCGTTTATTTTATATAATCATTTCATTTAATCCAATGACGCTAGCTACTTCCTTCCTTCCGGTTGATGCATCCATGTATTTTGTATTTCAAGTACACAATTTCGTAAATAGAGTATTTTTTTATATGCTGAAACATTTTATTAACTACTTGTTTCGATATGGGTTTATTTTGAATACCTACGTTTCGTGCAGATTGAGATGTGAGACGTTTACACTTTTCTCTTTTGTTCAGACACATATCACCAAAAAAATTTCAGACAGTACATAACTTCAATATGTATATTAATTAATTAATTAATGTGTATATTTTATTATACTCATGGTTTCGGCCATGCTGTACTGCAGTTTGTATCGTTACTCACTTTACTACGTTATCATCATCATCATCATTTTTGCCGTAAGACGTCCATTGCTGAACACAGGCCTCCCCGAAAAGGGTGTAATTGCCAATACTCGTCACACTTGGCAGGCGGGTTGGCGAGCGCCATTTTTTACACTATTTCGCACGCAGACGCTGCTGCCCGTCTCGTGCTACAGGAATTAGTCGCCTCTTATGACACGCCTCGTAGCCTCTTACGACACGCCTCCTGTTGGCGGTGGGGAAGTGTATTCTTTACGGCCGTCCCCATACGGCACTTAAACTATTAATCTCAAAAGCCAAATATTTTAGGCTTCATATAATTAACCTCTAAGAGATATATATACTCATAGTTTCGTCCATACTGTACTGCAGATTGCTTTGTCACCTACCCATTTTACTACCTTATTAAGCTCAAAAGCATAATTTTTTAGGCTGTGTATAATTACCTTTACATTTTCAAATATGATTGAAAAAATTTTTTGTTTGTATACGTTCCCAAAACCAGTTATTGGTTCATTGATTGCGATAAAACTGTGTGCACGCTGAAAAACGTTTCTTAATTGAATTAAAGACCACGCAAACAAAGTCCCGCGCGCCAACTAGTAGCGACATTTAAAATAGTTACCTATTGATATAAAGAATTCATTCATTTATTGATAATTTGTTGAATAAACATATTCCAGTATTATGCTAACGATGCAATATTATACGCGAAATAATAGAAAAGCGTAGAAATAAATTTCAAAGATAAATGTCACCATTATTTTAATTATTCCCATCATAATGTGTTAAAGATGACGTCGGACAAATTAATTAAAGGCTAAAATTACGTGTGCGCTTGACATTGAACTTTATTCACCGAACGCGGAAAAATCCGGCGCGGGCGCAGGCGCGGAACGATATGCATTCTGACGTTGGATTTGGATGTGATTTACTAATAATAATACAGTTTTTTCTATTTTTTATAAAAAAAATAGGCACACTATATATCTAAAAACATCTTTTCTAGATTGTTTACCACGTCTTAATCAGAATGATTAAACATTGACATCGACTAATCGATCATCGTGGTGGTATAGTGGCGGTCGGGGATTCGAATTTCGCAATTCGCAAGAGGCTAATGATTTGTACCTGTGCTATGGATGTGTCATAAAAATATTTAATTATACTTATCTGTTATCTGCTCGCCATCATACAAGCTCAACAACATGACACAATGGATTTTTTATTTGATTAATTTATTTTATATTTTTTATTACACACGTATGATAATAGGTTAAATAACCTACCCAGGTTTGAGCTTGACAGTTTACATTGTTTTATTTTCAAAATAATGTATTTATTATTATAATTTATTTATTATTTGAACGCACTCAGATATCGGGTTTGTCTGTATTTCTAAATTTATAAAACCCATAAGACGCTTATGTTAATAGGTATCATAACAATACAAGTCAAATCATGATCAAGAATAAATACATTCAATAAAGTCATGTAACATTTAATAAACTACAAAGTATGAGTTTATCCTTTTCTGAACCAATGATTTAGAATAAATAACAATAATTTGCTAGTACGTCAGCAAAAAAGACTAACATATAATATTGAATTATTAAAAATGTTTTATCACTTCTATTATTTATAAACACAAATTTACGTAAAATTTCAGTCAATGAACAAGATGATTATTAACTCAGAACCGCACACTTGTATAGGTAATTGATACAGCCTTCATCTGAAAACATAATCATATTTAGGCACAACAAATATTTGATATATGTTTATAACATCTTTTTATGATTGATACGTATTTTGTACAGGCAGTACTTAAGCTGATTAAGTCTCGAGGGCTGCTTTGAGACCTTAAGCCTAAGGTCAATCGAATATTATAAAACTGGATTCTCGTTTACAATGAAAACATAAATGTTTAAACTTTCCGTGTATCAAGTAGACGTTGTCGATGGAAGTGACGAATTGTGTTATAGTGGTAAACATAATACTTATTGTTATATTATCTAAGAATGTCAACACGTCGAAGCTTATTCCTGCAAAACGCCCGATATCGTATTCTTTGCCGGAGGCTCGGGAGCTCAAAAAGGCCCTAGGATACGACGAAGACATCTACCTTAACTTCACCGAGCTCACCTCTAAATATGGATATCAATCTGAGGAACACACTATTATCACAGATGACGGATACATTCTTAGATCCTTCAGAATAATACCAAAATGCAAGGGAACTACACTCTACCCAATCCTATTGATGCATGGAATATTCGACACCTCGGATGTTTGGATCGTCCCTGGCGAAGAATTAGGACTTGGTTACATCTTGGCTACGAACTGCTACGATGTGTGGACTGCTAACCACAGAGGAAACAGGTACTCTCGCCGTCATACAACTCTAGACCCCGACAAAGATGTAGCATTCTGGAACTTTTCGTTCGACGAGATCGGAAACTTCGATGTTCCAGCAACAATCGATTACATTCTGCGAGTGACGAATAGACCAAAATTGTTTTATACGGGACACTCTCAAGGTACGACAGACTTTTTAGTAATGGCATCTTTAAGACCTGAGTTTAACCAGAAAGTTCAATTGTCTTTCCATCTTGCTCCTGTAGCGTGGATGACAAATAGTTATAGTCCAATACCAAGAGCTCTAGCACCCAATGTCGACTTTATCAAAGAAGTTTTTGATGCAGCTGGCTTTACAGAAATACTTGCAAGGCATCAGCTCATGCATTTGGTTCTAGAAGTCCTATGTCACATCGCGCCAGAGCCGACCTGTGGCGAAGCCTTGGCCTTAACGACTGGTCACGAACATGGTAGTATCGACCCTAAAGTATTGTCGATCGGTTTTGGGCATTTATTGAGTGGCTCCTCTGCCAAATCTTTAGCTCACTTTGGTCAGTTGATTGTTTCTAAGAAATTTAAACGTTACGATGAAGGCGCCGAGGGAAACATGCAGAGGTATAAGCAAAAGCAAACGCCAGAGTATAATATGTCTAATGTAACATCCCCAGTAGTACTGATATCGGGTAAACACGACTGGTTCTCGTCTTTAAAAGACGTGGAGACTTTGAGTTCTAAATTGCCAAACTTGTTGGAAAATTATGTGGTACCAGAAGCTAAATGGAGTCACCACAATCATATTTGGGATGCACGCTCGCTCATATACGTGGTCCCTAAAATTTTAGATTATTTAGAACGTTACAATAACTAAATTTTTATATAGGTTATATACGGATAGGGGTATAAGCCATAAGGTTTTTTTTTTCCTGCGGAAGTAAAACAAAACCAAAAAAAGTCACGTCATACGACGATTATCTATTCGGAAAATCTTAATGATTTTTTGCAATTTAAAAGATGTTTTTGTGTCTGTACGTGTGTACAAAATAAGTACATTCAGTTTACTTTTTGATCTTAAACTGTATTTTTTTAAATGCCAGTGACTCCACTATTCTAGATCGATTGAAGTAAACGCGGCCCCTTGTGTGAAGGAGCAGCTTGTGGGAAGCAGAAGGGACTATCCGAAAAATATTTTAATCTATTGTTGACCACTTGTTGTAATAGACAAATAAGTAAAAAAGCCTCTTTATACAACTTCGGCACATTTATCATAATTACTTAAATTGCAGCGAATGATTAGGACAGTTTTTCAAACGCTCCACATTTGCCCTTAAAATCCATCAGACCAAAGAGGTAATGTTATAAAGGTATGTATTGAATTTTGTATTCACTGAAGTAATTATTTATATTTTGTTTTTGTTATTTTTTGTTTACAAGATGTAATTTTAATCATTTATAACCAGTTTACCTCGTAGTAATAAATTTTAACAAGTAATATAATGTTTATTTTTAATTCGACATGATATAAACCTTAATTAATAGTGTTGTATGTAGAGCCATTTATGGCACGACCACACTTATATGTTACACGGATTTTTTGTCAGCTTTTACAAATGTTTGTTGTATATTTTGAAAACTATTGCGTTTGCAATCTTTCTGGCTAGATACACGTTAATAATAAAAACTCTTGGATCTCAAAACATTTGTGCATTGTTCAGCGGTAAGTAATGAGTTTTTTTGGAAATATACTTGAATCAGATCATACTACCTACAATTGATTTAGAAACAATCACTAAACAAACTAGTAATTCTATCTTATTAGCATAATACAGGTATATGGAGTAGACTTGCTTCACTCGGTGGCACGACGAACAGGTGATGTAGACAAATGCTAGTAAGCGTATCTTTACACGCTTACACGGAAAAAAATCTAATAATTATTATCTGGCAACACTTGCTAAAGGTAGTGCAGCAAATTACAGAGCAAAATTTAAGCAATATGAATTGTCATATGGTTTTTTGTCGAATACTGTCTCCTCTGTATACTTAACTATGTATCCAAAAATCAATGGAACAGCAAAATGTATGGTCACGGAGTTGTGGATATGCGGAAAAAACATGATAACTATTTTTATTATGATCTTAATATTTAATTAATAACACCTCCGTTTACAGGGTTCCGTAGCCAAATGGCAAAAAACGGAACCCTTATAGATTCGTCATGTCTGTCTGTCCGTCTGTCCGTCCGTCCGTATGTCACAGCCACTTTTTTCCGAAACTATAAGAACTATACTGTTGAAACTTGGTAAGTAGATGCATTCTGTGAACCGCATTAAGATTTTCACAAAAAAATAGAAAAATAATAATAAATTTTGGGGGCTCCCCATACTTAGAACTAAAACTCGAATTTTTTTTTTTCGTCAAACCCATACGTGTGGGGTATCAATGGATAGGTCTTTTAAAATGATATTGAGGTTTCTAATATCATTTTTTTCTAAACTGAATAGTTTGCGTGTGAGACGCTTCCAAAGTGGTAAAATGTGTCCCCCCCCCCCTGTAACTTCTAAAATAAGAGAATGATAAATCTAAAAAAAATATATAATGTACATTACCATAAAAACTACCAGCGAAAATTGGTTTGAACGAGATCAAGTAATTAGTTTTTTTTTAATACGTCATAAATCGTAAACCGCAATTTAACTTTCGTAATGTTATGGATTTCATTTTTCAATAAAAATACCATAACTATGTCTCGATTGTCATGATGGGTGAACTTTTACTCATAACGGTACCTACAGGTTTGTACGGAACCCTCGGTGCGCGAGTCCGACTCGCACTTGGCCGGTTTTTCATTAAATGTCTTTTTCCTGACCCTATGAAATGCTTTGCGAATGAGAGACCCTACTGTGTTCTTCGCAATTATAATAGTGATTCCATCCTATTAGCAGCGACAATGCAAGTGAAACTGATCACGTCGCATTCTTTCGAGTAATTATACAAGATAATTAAGTGTAAAGTTTTTTGAGCAACAATGAAGAACGCACGTCTGTTCGCGCCTTTTTCTATTTAAAAGAAATGTCGTTCTATAATTTTAGGCCAACTGAAATTCTGTCAAGTAAATTACGGACAAGTAATCGATTACCATTTATTACAGCATGTGGCATGTGAAGAATAATTTTACCAAAAATACTATTTTTTGTACATGAATCTTTAACTTTGTAACAATGAGTAAGTTTAATTGCAATTAATGTTATTTAGTACCTAAACCACACATGGTGTGAACCGTACAACAAAACCATGTTTTTTCAACTAAATAATTTACAGTTGCGGTGGTAAACTTTTTAAAAACAGCCTACTGCCTTGTATTTAGTACAATTTTTCTATAATCCATTTTTATTTTTCAGCTAATTTGGATATTATTTTTAAAATAAAACGTGAAAATGACTTTTAGCTGCATTAAAATCTATACAGTTAAGAAACTGTAATTTTATCATGGTCTCAAAATAAAGAATCAAGGGTTCAGCCCGCTAAATTCAAAATATCTTACCTTTTTTACTTTATCTACTCAAGTTTTATATTAAATAATGTTTTTTTAAGAGAAATAATTTTCTTAAAAACCTAATAATCAAAATCTAATTTGCAGTTACAATATCCTTGTGTTGGTACATACCAGACAATAAATTTGGCCAGGGGTGTCTCTCTTTCTCCTCTTTACTAACTTTGTCGAAGCTTACAACAAATATATATTCATTATAGTGCTCTTCCATTGTTTGCATGGTATTGGTAAATAGACGCTACTTGACAATCATGTCGCAAATAGCACACGGCCTAATAGCACATGAGACAATTTTTATAGACCTATTCTTTTTCTTACTAAGAATATATTATCTAGTACGCGATGTGTAAATGTAATAAAATGATCTACTAAAATTAATTTAAAGTTATTTGACTAGGAAAGTGACTTCGTAGTTTTGAACGGTCTTTACAAAGAAGGAGGTTCTCTACTAAACCTTTTTTTTTTGAGTAGGTATGTTACGTGTTATCTTTATCAAATGTGAACTCAAGAAAAACAATGCGTGTTTTGATAATTATGTTTATTTAAGCTACTTATTATGAAATCAGAGCAATGTATGTGATGTAGTCCAATATTTATCAATTTAGTATTATTTTTTTATAGGATTCCGTAGGCAACAACGTGTTACGGCGATGCGTTTCATTGAATCCAATTGTGTAGCGTGAGCCTAGGTATCAATTAAACGGTAACTCGTGAACATTGTTAGACGTATGACCTCACTGACATGGATCGTAATAAGCATATTGCTCATATTAAGTTATTTTAAAAAAATATACAAGAAAGATGGATCGTTGACGTCGCAAACGCTGCTTGGCGGAGCTACAACGCAACACGTAGTTTCGCCATTTTCATTCGTCTGTCTGTCCGTGGCCTAGCTTAGATGCTCTAAGACTAAATATCTATATATTTGGTATGTGTAGGTATACATATTATTCACGCCCACACAGTGTTCTTTTTAATCTTTTCTTTTCTGTTTCCCTACACGTAAAGTCGGGATTAATTTTTTGTCATCCATGCCAAGGTGTCGTTGGCTAGATTGTTTAAAAAAAATGGGTGATAACCTTTTTTCGATTTAAGAGTCCGAAATATTGTGAGGTGCTTGTAGCTACTGAGCTAGCGCTGCTTGTTGGGCAGCAGCGCTTTGGTAGTGATTACCAAAGTTATGCCACCAACGCGCAACGCCGCGATCTGATTGAATGAGCAATCCAACCTTATTATGTGACATTTATCACAAACATCTCCGTGCTTCGGAAGGCACGATAAAAGTTGGTTACTGCTAATATCGCTTGATATTAGTCGTGAAGCCTTATGGCAGCTTTATAACATCTAACAGTAAGGCATAAAACACTCTTCACTAATCCGTTCTGGGCACGCGTGGTGATATGATATGACCCATACCACCTCATAGCTGAGAAATAAGAGTTAAGCTGCAGCGGGTCGTACATTGGCATATTTACTTTACTCCGTAATAGATAGTTAAATACTATTTAATGCACATCACACAAAACAAACAGTACAGAAGAAAAAAATACATTTAGAATAGTACAATTAATATTAAGCTTTTAAGAGCAAATTTTTGTTAGATGTATGGTATAAAAATTGTTATTTTTGGTACCTGGTGGTACCTAGAATATTTATCGAAGTTAAAAAGACAACTTACATACTTAGGAAGGTTTTACCTTTTACACGCGATGGTTCTCCAAAGAATAATATATTTTCTAACTTCTGTTATGAAGCTAGATTTAATAACTCCTTATTTAGTTACCATCGTTTGAAGTTGACTATAACCTCAATAAATATGTTCATAGTATAAAAACAAAAAGCCCCTCCTACTACCTAAGTCTGCATATACCTAGTAATGGGCAAATAGTTAAGGAACTCTACACTGTGCGTGGCCTCACCTTACCCTGAATGCACTTGGCCGGTTTTTTAAAATTTACTTTAAGGTGGTGGAGGTGGTTCATAGGGCTTTATAAATAAATAAATCTTTATTTACCAAAACGTACAATTACAACAAGCAATTATTTAACGACTTAACGGACTTAAAGCTGAAATTTGACACATAAAGATACGGATCAACCTTAACAAAGTTTATCCTGTGTTTGTGTTCCCGTATGATAATTATTTATTCCTTTTTACCATAAGTCTACGCAGACGAGATCACAGTTAAAAGCTAGTACTTATAATCTAACAAACTCTTAGTATCCATGTAGGTACAGAGATCATGTCGAACGAGACTCGTCTCGATCCGACGTTTAAACATCCGGCGAGGATGTGCCAATCATGGTTTTATTAACTCCTAAACACATTAAAAAACTGGAACCGCCAATGTCCAACTGCGCAACTGATTAAATGCCATCAGAATATTTCGATTAGCTAACGGCCCCTGGCCGAATACACATCATGAATCAATTTACCGTCGCACCTTTGTGAAATTCGGAGCGGTCCTGAATATTTATGATCAGTCCAAGGTTCCCGAATTGTTCCAATGCGGGAACAATGTTCATAAAACGCTTGAAAGACACCGTTACCAATTTTTACTGTTAACATTACAATGCGTGCGAGGTGCAGTATGCATAAATAGTGATTGTTACGGAAATATTCTAACGTTGTTACCGCCACGTCTGTCGTAGGATAGGTGTGTATGTGTTCGAAGATAGGTACATAGGCGGCTACCAAGGAAAAGGCTCAGTGACCAGTTCTAAATAATCGTAGCGCGTAGCATAGCGCGAATATGGTGAGAAAAATGTTGGCCTATAAATAAAATTATTTTTAGCTTTTTAGTGTTTTGAAGTTTATTTATTTCGTCTATTTTTAGTGATAAATCCTTATCTAAGTGCTAAACACCGATTTCATCCTCTTTTTTTCAACCCTTAAGGCAGTATCTTTGAAGTATTAGCTATTCAATAAAAAAGACACATGAGAATCGGCTTACATTTGTCGAAGATATTGGGTAACAGATACAAGAATCACGAACCAAAACATTATCTGGGTATTTAATTTGTTATTTTCTCAAAAACTGCTAATTCAATTTCGATAAAATTTATATGGGACCACCTCTGAAGTTTGACCTACCAAACAAAAAAAGAATCATCAAAATCGATTCATAATTTGCGGAGTAATCGCGTAACATATAAACAAAAAACGAAAAAAAAACAACATACAGTCGAATTGAGAACCTCCTTCTTTTTTGAAGTCGGTTGAAAATAGGCTAGTTGACTCATATCAAAATTAATTAAACAAATTATTATTTCATTTAGTATTTGGCTATAAGAACCTAATTATATCGATTTCAATACATAAAAGTGCAAGATGGCTGTAAAAGAGAAATTTAAAATTTTATATTTAAATCTGTAATTTGAAAGGCCAAAAACGCTATCCGCCATGATCGTGACCCGAGTGACGTCAGACAACTAGTACACTATTATGTAAATGTTTCTCGCGGTCTTTTTCTTAAACTAATCTTCCAAAATCTACTTAAAAGGTTGTTATTTATTTGTTTTATTGTTTAAATATTATGGACGACTGATTTGTAAGAGCAAATAGCACAAACCTGGCGATAGTTGTCACACTAATGGTTGACAAATTCTGTGCATTGAACCCAGATTTTTGCTTTACCGAACTAAGGAACGTCAAAATGTCTATGTAAGCACAATGTAATACAAGACCTAAAACAAAGAATAGTTCGTAAGTACACGGTATTTTACACGGTACAAGTGAGTTTACGTCATAGCACAGATAATCTATTGATCAACAAAGCTGACAGCGTTTTCGTCTGTTCTTGAAAACTTTATTTTGTTATTAAAATTTAGTAGTTTTCTAAGTACCAAAAAAATACAATCAATTTTTTTTCGGTCTAATAGAACTATTATCATTTATTTAAGACCTATTTCATTTCGCTGTGTGCGCGATGTCAGCGCCCCTAGTGACCACAAGTATTGTGGACTTAAGATCTCTCAAATTATGGCAACTGAATGGTTTATGAATGATTTTCGGATTGTTTTTCTTCGAAATTAGATGTAAATATCTAAAATGTTTGTGCATATTATAATAAGTCATTTTCTTACTCGAACTAAAATATGAATGTTATAATACGAACGGGATTTGAATCGATACAACATGATATAACTTTCCAACCTCAAACTGTCCAAAAAGGGAAAAACATAGTATAAGTACAGCATGTGAGAGACTTTGAACCAACAGACAAAGCTACTTAATAAGAGTTGTGATCTTAAGACAAACGTCTGTGACAAACTTCCTACAAAACTTTATTCTTTTCACAGCAGCTATCCATGGAATACTTTGCTTCAATTTCCATCTTGATGTTGGAAACGAATGCACGAACTGTTTTTTCCATTGTTTCTACACCTTAAAACACAACACGTACTGTGACCCATATCGCGAATTTGAACGTGTTTACTTAAAAATACCTAATAACGTAAGTATGAAATTCTATGAAAATATAGCAATTTGACACATGACAGTCCAGAGTTATTTCACATTTCTGCCAGATTGCGTGCTGCGATCGATTTGACTGCCCCCACCACCCACTTTGCACATAGCGAATAGCTTTTTCAGTTATACTAGGGTCGGTGTAAACTAAAAATGTAAGATGGCAACTAGGAAAAAAGATAGAAAATAATTTATCATTACGTGTACATACCTGATTTTTAAGTGTAAAAAATTATAGATAAAGGAATAAATATAAAGGGGATAGTAAATAATGTCTTTATATTTTTATATAGGGTTACATTGCTAAGTGGTGCCAAATCTTTAGGAGTGGCTCAGAGTCAGTAACTTAGTCGAACTATGGAAAAGAACAAAAAAATTTGTTTTCACATTTAATTCTATCCGATGTCAAAAATTGTAAGCGTGGATAATTTTGAAAATTGTGAAAAAATTGCACCGTATGTGCACTGTGCAAGGTCCTTGATGGCTCGCCGTACCTACGCCTCTGATAAATGGCCGCGCGGCTTTCGTATTCTTCTATCGTAACATACGACAGTTAAAAATGATAACGATTAAGATGCTTCGTTATATTGTTCCTTAGATCTTATTTTTTAAATTTGGCACCCCTTTGCAATAGGACGTCTTATATTTAAAGTCCTGAGGCCTTTAACTACTATCAGTAGGTATTATTTCGACCTTGTTTTGTTTTTTCTATACAGGGTTATTTGTCAAACATCAAAAACCTCCTAGAAGCTGATTCTGGTGCTCAAATACAACAACTTTTTCTATGGGACCAACATTGAAATCTAAAAAAAATTATTATTAAAATTTCGCCTCTCCATATAAACTGATATCAGCTGGTGGCGGCTTAGTATGGGGAAGTGAATTTTTTTTTCGATTTTGATGTTGGCCCTATAGAACAAGTTGTTGTATCAGCACCAGAGCACCAGAGTCAACCCCTAGGAGGTTGTTGATGTTTTACAAATAACCCTCTATAGAGGTTTACGTTAAGTTAGCACTGTTGTGTGCTTAAGTTCTGTTGAGAGTTTATGGTAAGGCCTCAGAGGCTAAGGGCCTAATACACCACTTGCTGATAAATTCCAGATAATCTATCTGGCACTTGTTTTGACAGATAACCCATACAATTAGCTGTCAAAAAAGTGCCAGATAGGTTATCTGGAACTTATCAGCAAGTGGTGTAAGAGGCCCTTATTTTTTTAAATAAGCAGGTTACACGTTACTATTGTCCGAGCATAGAAAATCCTTGATAGCTTAAGACACACGCGGTAGCTGAAATATATGTCAGTGCACGCCTACCGTAATCGGCTGCCCGCATTACATCGGCCCACAAAGCCGGCCCACTTGCAGTCCCTATGGGCAAAATGTCATAGTTATATCAGACCAGTGTAACGGAAGCGGCGTGTGCGCAGCGTGACAATACGCGCACTTGACCTGTGCAACGGTATTTTATAGCTGAACGCCGAATTTAATTGTGAAAGTTTGTGAACTTATTAATTGACCTAAAAGTTAAACTAGTACTAAATAAATTTGTGCCATCTTCAAGAAAGTCCGAATCATCAATATTCCGAAAATAGGATGAATAATCAACTACCTATGTTAACCCCGACTCACCGGGGGCTTCAATTGGTATATAATACATACATACAATGTTATAACATTTATGAGATATAATACTAATTTGCTATACAAACTTGGTGTCGTGTGGGGCGGCCGTAAAGAATACATTTCCTCACCGCCAACAGGAGGCGTGTCGTAAAAGGCGACTAATTCCTGCAGTACGAGACGGGCAGCAGCGCCTTCGTGCGAAATATTATAAAAAACTGCGCTCGCCAACCCGCCTGCCAAGCGTGGCGAGTATTGGCAACACCCCCCAAATGACGAGAACAGATAGGACCAGGCCCCCAGTCTCCGGTGGTCCCGCTGTCCCTGGCTACGGTAGCGGTCAGGGTGACGGTGGGGCAGGGGGTGCTAAGAATCCCTGGAGTCGATCAGGCTACCACCCCAAACAACGACTGGCCCTGGTAACATACAACATACGCACCTTGAGGACTGACGAGAAGATCGTTGAGCTGGAAGATGAAATGGGTAGGATGCACTGGAGTATTGTGGGGCTATCAGAAGTCCGACGAGAGGGCGAGGACACGATAGCCCTAAAATCCGGCAACCTACTCTACTACCGGGAGGGCGACCAACTGTCCCAAGGTGGTATCGGGTTTCTCGTCCACAAGTCCCTTCTTAACAACATCGTCACCATCGGAAGTGTGTCGAGCAGGGTTGCATACCTGATACTCAGAGTATCTAATAGATACTCGCTGAAGGTCATACAGGTATATGCACCGACCTCTACACACCCAGATGAGGAAGTAGAGGCTATGTATGAGGACATCAGTAGAGCCATACATACTAATAAGACCTACTTTAATGTTGTTATGGGGGACTTTAACGCGAAACTGGGTATTCGAGGCGATAATGAGCTGAGAGTGGGGCAATTTGGGTATGGGCAACGGAACCCCAGGGGACAGAGGCTGGCCGAATTTCTAGAGAAGGAGGACCTCTTTGCGATGAATTCCTTCTTTCAGAAGCCGCCTCAGAGGAAGTGGACCTGGATGAGTCCCAGCGGTTCCACGAAAAATGAGATTGACTTCATCATGACCACAAAGCGACGAATATTTAATGATGTCTCCGTGATCAACAGGGTGAAAACCGGCAGTGATCACCGAATGGTCAAAGGCACATTGAATATCAACGTCAAGCTAGAAAGGTCTCGTTTGATGAAGTCTACGCTCCGACCCTCCAATGCCCATATTTACAGCCCCGAGAGCTTTCAGCTCGAGTTGTCTAACCGCTTTGAATGCCTGGAGAACTGCGAGTCAGTGGACGAGATTAACAACAGGTTCGTAGAAACTGTCCAAGCGGTCGGGTCAAAATTTTTGAGACCCCGTCGTAAAGACAAGCCGCAAAAGCTTACCGACCCTACCCTCAACCTCATGGCAGAACGACGTTCAATGGCACTGCAGACCTCCGTCGACGCTAAGGCATATCGGCAGCTCAATAGACGGATATGGAAGTCCTTGCGACATGATATCCGCAACTTTAATACCAACAGTATTAAAGAGGCGATAGAGCGGAACCAAGGCTCCAAAGTTTTCGCAAGAGACATGTCTATTGGGCAAAACCAGCTGACGAAGCTGAAGACGGAGGATGGCAGTATAACGTCGACAAAAGCCGAAATTTTGGGGGTAATCGAGAAGTTCTATGGGCAGTTATATACATCGGTCACTAAACCTGTAAGTAGCTCCGCCGAAGATCCAAGAGCTAAGCTGACCCGACACTATACCGAAGATATCCCGGACATCAGCCTATACGAGATTAGGATGGCCCTCAAACAGCTTAGGAACAACAAGGCGCCGGGTGATGACGGAATCACATCAGAGCTTCTGAATGCGGGTGGAACACCGATACTGAAAGTCCTTCAGAGACTCTTCAACTCCGTTTTGCTCGAGGGAATAACGCCGGAGGCGTGGAACAGGGGTGTGGTGGTGCTCTTCTTCAAGAAAGGAGATAAAACCTTATTGAAGAATTACAGACCCATCTCACTTCTAAGTCATGTCTACAAGCTGTTTTCAAGAGTCATCACGAATCGTCTCGCGCGTTGGTTCGATGACTTCCAGCCTCCCGAACAAGCCGGTTTCCGAAAAGGCTTTAGTACCATAGACCACATCCATACGCTGCGGCAAATTATACAGAAGACCGAGGAGTATAACTTGCCACTATGCTTAGCGTTCGTGGACTATGAGAAGGCCTTTGATTCGATCGAGACCTGGGCAGTGCTACAGTCGTTCCAGCGGTGCCATATTGACTATCGGTACATCGAGGTGTTGAAGTGTTTATACAGAAACGCCACCATGTCGGTCCGAGTACAGGAGCAGAGCACGAAGGCGATTCCTCTGCAGCGAGGCGTAAGACAGGGAGATGTTATATCTCCGAAACTGTTCACCGCTGCATTGGAAGACGCTTTCAAGCTCCTGGAATGGAAAGGATTTGGCATCAACATCAACGGCGAGTACATCACTCACCTTCGGTTTGCCGACGATATTGTGGTCATGGCAGAATCGCTTGAAGACCTCAGCACAATGCTCGATGACCTTACTCGAGTCTCCCAACAAGTAGGCCTGCGAATGAACATGGACAAAACCAAGCTCATGTCGAATGCCCATGTGGCGCCCTACCCAGTATCCGTTGGGAGCTCTACTCTCGAAATTGTTGACAAATATGTCTACTTAGGACAAGTTATCCAGTTGGGTAAATCCAATTTTGAGAAGGAGGTCAATCGTCGAATCCAACTCGGCTGGGCAGCGTTCGGGAAACTACACCACGTCTTCTCGTCCAAAATACCTCAGTGCCTCAAGACGAAAGTCTACAACCAGTGTGTGTTACCAATGATGACATATGGAACTGAAACGTGGCCTCTCACTATGGGCCTCATAAGAAAGCTCAAGGTCGCACAGCGTGCTATGGAAAGGGCTATGCTTGGTGTTTCCTTGCGAGATCGAATCAGAAATGAAGAGATCCGTAAACGAACAAAAGTCGCTGACATAGCCCAACGGATTAGCAAGCTGAAGTGGCAGTGGGCGGGGCACATAGCACGTAGAACAGATGGCCGATGGGGCAGAAAGGTTCTAGAATGGAGGCCGCGTACCGGCAAGCGCAGCGTAGGACGTCCACTCACAAGGTGGTCAGACGACCTGGTAAAGGTCGCAGGAAGAAGCTGGATGCAGGCCGCTTCCAACCGGCCAATCTGGAAGTCAATGGGGGAGGCCTATGTTCAGCAGTGGACGTACTACTTACTAATAAATTATTTTCAATATTTACTATTATGGAAAATGACATTCTGAGTTAAAATATTTTCTTAGTATTGCCTTTATTAATACAAAAATTATGATAATTTTCTGTTATAAAGTAAGCTATTCTGAACAACGACGTTATGAATTGAAATATGTTCTTAGTAACAACATTGTTATGAAGAAAAAATATCTGAAAAAAATTAATGGTAGTAATGAAAATTATTGGTAGTAACAGTATTAATAAAAAATATGATCACTAACGGTTAAGAGCTCCGTTGGTAGTAATAAAAATTTATGAATAAAAAAGTATGAAAAATCAAATTATGAAGAGTGATTATTATGAACACAAATCGGTAGTAAGACAAAAAATAGGATTTAGAATTTTATGTGAGCCAATATGGACCCATTATATTTGGAGCGATAAGTGAACTACTGTATTATATTGTGGTTTGGTGTAGATAGCTACATTTATATCGAAATAAAATAAAATAAAATCTTCATCATCATCATCATTTCAGCCATAGGACGTCCACTGCTGAACATAGGCCTCCCCCATTGACTTCCAGATTGACCGGTTGGAAGCGGCCTGCATCTAGCGTCTTCCTGCGACCTTTACCAGGTCGTCTGACCACCTTGTGAGTGGACGTCCTACGCTGCGCTTGCCGGTACGCGGCCTCCATTCTAGAACCTTTCTGCCCCATCGGCCATCAGTTCTACGTGCTATGTGCCCCGCCCACTGCCACTTCAGCTTGCTAATCCGTTGGGCTATGTCAGCGACTTTTGTTCGTTTACGGATCTCTTCATTTCTGATTCGATCTCGCAAGGAAACACCAAGCATAGCCCTTTCTATAGCACGCTGTGCAACCTTGAGCTTTCTTATGAGGCCCATAGTGAGAGGCCACGTTTCAGTTCCATATGTCATCACTGGTAACACACACTGGTTGTAGACTTTCGTCTTGAGGCACTGAGGTATTTTGGACGAGAAGACGTGATGTAGTTTCCCGAACGCTGCCTAGCCGAGTTGGATTCGACGATTGACCTCCTTCTCAAAATTGGATTTACCCAACTGGATAACTTGTCCTAAGTAGACATATTTGTCTGTCAAAATCTTCAGTACCTTAGATAAGTTTATCCGTTGTGGGCGGGCGTTACTGACTGCGAAACAGTCACTGACTAATGTAGTTAGTAACGTTACCATGTATTTGTAACGGGTCCATATTGGCTTACATAAAATTCTTAATCCTATTTTTTTTCTTACGCCTGTCAGTGTCTAATATGATAATGGTGATGAATTAATATTCTACTTCAAATGTGACTAGAGCATAACCTTTGACAACTTTTTACCATATTATCAGGCGTATCGAGCTGTCAAAGTATATGCGTATATCAATAGTAAGTGCTAGTATCTCACAGTGCATGGGCGGGCGTAATTCACTTTCTCGTTTCACGCAGATTTGCATTAAAAGCTCGTAATAATTCCCCGAGCGTTCGGAACCGGAATGCCGAATTGTAAGAATAACACGGTTCTCCGAATATAGCGAATGGGAAAATAAACATTGCCAATTACGCAATGTACTATCAATGATAAGGCTAACGCACAACAACTTACTAGGTACCTACAATTAATCTTTAAGTTTTATTTTTAGAAATGCCCATTAAACTAACTATTATCGAAAAAATAAGGCTAACGCACATTTGCTACATAAATGTATTAATTTTTATATACATTTTAGCAAATTACGTTACTAGCAAGTATATATGGCATTATAAGATAAACGTCAAACCATTTGGTTTTGTTTTCAAAGACGATGAATTTATAGTTTATGATGGTGTACAGAAAGAAAGATGTATGTTGACTGTTTCTATTGCACAGACTATAAAATTTTCTTGACATTATATTTCGAATGTTGTCTCTACCAAACCAGCTGTGAGCGGGAAGGGCGTGGAAAGAAAACAAACATTACACAACACCATAAACTCGCCATTTTCATGCAAAACTGAATAATCGTTACTCCGATTTATATATTCCATCCAATTCCGCAGTGACAGGTTGTGTTATGCAATACATTAGCCCATCGTATTGGTTTTGTTGGCATTAGTATTCAACATAATGTATGAATAGGCGATAGCATCTCACCCACGGAAATCGACGAAAGTTTAATAGAACCCTTGTTTTTAAAAATAGCGACACGACTTTGATACGACTGATTTTTGCTGGATTATGGTCATTTTATGTGGACTTACTTTACTTTGACTACTATACATACAGGCTACCTTACGTCAATCTTATGTTAAGATGCCTACGAGTACGTGCTAGCTTAGGAAAATTAAAGAGCATTGAAATTACACTAAAATGTATAGTATTGGTATGGGCACCTATTTCTATCTTTTTATCTAAGTATATTAACTAGAAGAAGGAGAAGACTACCATACATAACATACAAATAAAAATAAAGGAAGATCGCGATCGATTTTAATTTAGCCACTTACAAAGTCATTCGCATCGACAGCCGGCATTATCAGCGAGGTATGCCAGTGGTGTAAAACGAATAACTGCAGCAGGTAATGTCCAACGGATTGCCGCATGCTAGTGTTAAGGTGGTTTTTACCAAAGCAGAGCGGAGATAAGAGCACATACAAAGGAGTTGCGGGAGAGCTTCAGTAGTTTTCATAATGACAAACAAATCGGAGTCCGGTTATCATTTATAGACAGGGTGTCCCAAAAATAGTGTCAAGCGGAAGTCCAGAGTCATCCCTAGTATCTATGTAGATTTTTTAGTTTTCGAGTTTATTTTTCCGTATTTCTTTTTTCAAACCCTTTTTTTTATTAGCTTAAGAATCATTATCGGTCACAGATACATGAATGATTAAGATACCTTCTTGATTAAATTTCAAAATAGGTAAATAGGATGCCTCATAGTCACAAAAACAATAGGCTAGTTTCCTGGGTCAAAAAAAGATTATTCTATTAAGTCCGTCAGTTAGATTATCAAAAAATATTGGACCCATATTTTGTCTTTTGTCAAGCAAACAAAAAATGACGAAGATAAAGCGCATCAAAGTGAGCATGTGACGTCACGCCTTGCTGATAAGTGTCGCAAGGCGGGACGTTACGCGGAACTTTAACGGGCTATATCTTCATATTTTTTTGTTTAATTGAGTAAATAAAAAATACGTATCAAATATTTTCTGTTATTCCAACTGACGGACTAATTAGATTTTTTAGGAAACTAGCCCATTATTGTAAAACGATCTGATAACATTGCGACATTAAAAACTGAATCCCAAAGTTAGTTAAAATTTGAAAACTGATGCTGATTTTGTAGGACTCTCTATGGATGCACTACTCGTATCTATGGACTTTTGCTTGACACTATTATGGGACACCCTGCATAAAGTGCACGTAGGCTTTCAATCAGTCCGATTCGTGGCTTGCGTTGGGGCTGATACGCAGAAGTGGAAACGTATCTTCGTGCGCTCTTTTCACGATAATCATTACAGCTGTATTTGAATATCGAACGCAAAGGTCATCTCCACCATTATAATCGTACATTCTAAACGTCCTTATTCGGTTAACAAAAATGCGAGAGGTCGCCGACCGTATGTCTGAACTTACGTGGTGTCCTCGCAGACGTCTCTTACATAACCACTAAAAGCCCAGCCACTTGTTCCGAATAGGCCTGTTTGTGGAAGTGATCACGTTAGTTGGTATTACTACAATATTTGCCGTTGTAACTATGTCAGTAGAATTATTTTGGGGTCATACAAGTATTCAGGTAATTCGATGAGAATATAGCTAATTATACAACTTACGTAGGTATGTACTGTGGTTGGTACTAGCCTTCAATATTGCAAATGAGTAGGTACCTACCTTAAGATACTCTAGACATACAATATTATTCAATCTTACTTGACGACAAAGTTGTCCTATAATATAATATAATTATTAATGAGCCTAAGACCAAATAATAACAAAAGTATAATTTATAAAATCATATCCTAATTAATAGATGAATAATCACAGAAGATTGACTAGAGGACAAATAGTCATGAGAGTATAGATTTTTTTAAGTTCGTTTTCCACACTGTCCCGACCAGGATTGAACACGGGACCTCAGAGATGGCGCCGCCAAGTCCAGCGCGCTCGCCTCTCCGATACGAAGGTCATCAAAAACGGATTACTTCTATCAATAATTTGTTTCTTATTTATTTATATCTATTCTGAGTTGAGTTGTAATATATGCGATGCAAATATTTGACCGACTTACATAATTGATCACAAACAAGGCCTTGGTTAGAAGTAATAAAATTTGGTAATTAGTAACAAATCATAATCTTAATTCTGAAACATATAATTAACGCAATTTATTTGTTTATATTATTTCCAAATATTTAATTATGTTATCACTATCACCAATAACAAGTTAATTGAACTAATACAAAATACATATGGATCAAGTAAATTACCTAACTGAAGTAAGAGTCATTATTTAGTGACTTTCATTTCTCATATCATTTAAACCAAAATACTTACTATGAATGAAGTAGTTAAATTATTTTGTATAAATCACGGTACAGACACAAGTTTACAATCTTAGCATGCTCTGTCCGGTTATAGTTGAAAAAGTTATGACGCATTTACCAATTTAACTTTTTAAAAAGTATAATATGTCAGAAACGGTGACCTGCTTAACCTGAACCATGGAGCATGGGGCTACCGCATAAAGCCAAACGGTACTCCAAACGCGGTTACGTCTTACTCCGATTCGTCACCCTGTCACAACAAGGTGTGACAACTGTAATATTCAGATGTGTCGATTTCACGGCCCCCGAGCTCTAGAACAAAAGTGCGGGTGCGATCATGTTCGAGAAAGCTTTGAGGCGGCATGTTAAAGAGTTTGCGCAACGAGTTACATCACGAGGAGCATCGCAGATTAAAGATGCAAGTGTCACAGGTGCGCCGCGTATTTTGCCTACCGATGGCGGCATTCCCAGAGTTCCATCCTTAGTTGGTAGCTCGTGACCGAAAAAAAATGATAGTTCTAATAACGGAGTTTACCGCGTCTTATGGCGACACTCCGTTCTGGCTTTACTCTGCGACCATAAGATGAAACAATATGAGAGATCGTCAAACAAATTCAGTATAGAATGCAAGTACAGTTATTTACACTAGGTACTGATCATGACTGGATGTGGTGGCAACTGTTCTGGTACCTTGTGGCATAAGGATATTAATTCGTTATTCTAAGGGTATTGGCGTATTGTCTGTCTGTTTAGTTGAAATAGCAGTCGGCTAATAATAATTTGCCGTAGAACTGATTGACTGACGCGTTCTTGAGTGGAGACCGCGACTAGGCTAACGCAGCATAGGGTGCCCTCCGACAAGGTGGAGCGACGATATACGCAAGGCTGCTGGCAGTAGATGGAAAAGAATAGCCGAGAATCGGGCTCAGTGGCGTGCATTGGGAAAGCCCTTTGTCCAGCAGTGGACTGCCATGGGCTAATTATAATTATGATAATAGTTTAGTTATCATAGCTTTATTGGCCCCTGACTTGTTTTCTCGATTGCTAATGGGCTAGTTTCCTGGGTCAAAAAAAGATTATTCTATGTAGTCCGTCAGTTAGATTATCAAAAAATATTGGACCCATATTTTGTCTTTTGTCAATCAAACCAAAAATGACGAAGATAAAGCGCATTAAAGTGCGCACGTGACGTCACGTCTTGCTAAAAAGTGTCACAAGGTGTGACGTTACGCGGAACTTTAACGGGCTATATCTTCACTATTTTTTGTTTGATAGAGAAAAGAAAAAATACGTGTCCAATATTTTCTGTTAATCCAACTGACGGGCTATTTAGATTTTTTAGGAAACTAGCCTAATTAGTGATTTCTGCATGTTTGCCTAAATACGACTATTTCATTTGAATGCTTACGAAAATTAAAAGGCAACTTTAGAGCCATAGCTATATGTCCTTTTAGGTTTACTAATAACTTGCATTATTAAATGTTAGAAGCTTAAACCATGGCGCCCATCTCTTTTCAATTAATCTTAAATTATCAGCCCACTACCATTGTAACCAATGATTCTGCTGTCTGGTATTTAGGTTCAGCATGACATCGTTTGTAATGCAAACGTAATATTAATAATTATTTCTCTTTTCATCATCTTTTGCATTTGTACACTTTGTTTCGCCATAGAGAGTTACCATTAAAGAGGTAAAGTTTGTTTTGTTTGGGGCATTGGCTGGGTTCAAAGCTCAATGCTTTTCACACATGTCAGTTTTAATGGTTTCGTTCGTATTGCATACACAGTAAAACGCGCAATTATTTCAGATATAATATTAGCTTGATTCAATGTGCAAGAAATGCCATAATCATTTTAATACTTGGTAGGTATCTTAATCATAAATTGTTTACAAAAGCATTAGTTATATCTATTTTTATTTTAAGTAACTACGTGAGAAGAGGTCGGCAAACTTAAGAGGCCGTGCACCTAATTTCAGTGCAAAATTAAAATACAGTTCTATACTTGTGTGCATCTATGATGCGGGATAAAGCGTCAACAATGTTGATCCTTTACAAGATAATATTGATAATTTATTAGGTAGTGCGCGCTTGATTATAGTCAATTTTGACTTAGGTTTACTAATTTTTTTTTGTGTTTTTCATAAAATAAAAACTATATTATTTTAAAAGTATACCTGAAAATTTTTGTGTTGTGTTTAAATCTTATAATAGTTGTTTGTAACGACAGGAAAAAAAAAAGATATTTTAAAAAAAGAAATTTCTAAAATTTTATGTTATTTTAGCATTTTTTTTCTACCATATTTTAGAGCAGAGAGTTAAAAAGTATTTAATACATGTGCAAATAGACCATATTTTCAATTAAATGTTAAAATCAAATTGTCAGGATAACTTGTAGTCTCTTGTAAATCGATGTTCAAACGTAACTCGAACGTAATTTTTCTGTAATAAGGGTAGTAACTATTGGTGATTTACCTTTATTTTTGAAATGATATAAAAAATACATTCGCGCCACATGCAAGAATAAGAACTAATCTTTTAAAATCACGTGTTATTTTGTTTCAATTATTATTCACGTCTTTACAATCAGAAAAAAAAATGTACGGAAATAAGACGATTTCTAGGACAGCCTCTTAAAGTTAATCATAAGGTTAGTTATACATATAACGGTCATTAGCGGCAGTGATTGACTGTAGGAAGCCTAAAGTCAAATACCTAATGATAAGCTTCTGACCAATTTGACTATAAATCTTTAAATTCCACTTACACGAATATAACCCTATCTCCACTATATCTATATTTAAATAAAGACTTTATAACTTGGTGCTACAATTTAATTTGCTTCTTTCTGTAAGTTCTTTGCTCCAATTCGTGACCGGCTGATCAGTGGTCAACCGGCTTCCTCGAGACATCATGACATCATACACCAAGGCCGCCTGCATTGCAAGCGGAGAATGCGCCTATCCAACACAATCAATAAGTTATAGCTGTAGTCCATGCCAAGTATTGCATTGAGCAGATATTTGTATGTATGCAAGTCGATATGTTAGGAAACATCTTCAGGGTTCAAACAGACATAGAAATAGAGCTTAAGTTTTTTTTCCTTTCGCTAAGTTCTGTAATATCCGAGCTGTTATTATGGACTTGAGAGACTCTGAGCGCGGTTGTAAGTTGCACAAAGTTTTGATAAAGCCAAAACAAACCATTTGAATTCACGGAGTTCAGTTCAACAGCATTTAGGATAGATAGCCTAAATAATGCTGTACACTGACAATAATTTTCTTTTGAAATTACAAAAGTGCTGGAACTACTATAAACGAGTTCTTATAATACGCTGTCTAAAAGAAGTTCTCAACGTCGAAAGGTGTTAACACCCGCCCAACGCCCGCGTGCGTCGAATCGCAGAAAGCGCGTAGGTGTCCAAATGTATTGTTCGACAACAATGGCATCTGCAATATCTACGATGTGCTAATGTATGCAGGAGTTGCATCCACGCTCAAGGATGCTGTTACTCGTCGCAGCTAGGCGGTGATGGATCAGGGCTAGCAAAAAGTCGAACGTATTGCTCAAAATATAATTTGACCAACATAAGGATGCTTTTTTCGTACAGCACGGTGCGCGTGCTGAAACGGACTTCGTTTTCGATGTAACTTTGAATGACACATTGATAAAAATTTCAGAACTAAACATTGGTTCTATACGCATCTATAAAAACATAGAGAGCTGTGGTCTGTAATTTTCAGCGGAGGCGTCTCTAGCCCATGCAAACCAAACAGTTTTTATTTATTTGAATTCGTTGTCCGGGTTAGGTTTATTCAGGAAACTTTTTCTTCTTCTTAGTTGTACACTCTCTCGTGGTTATGGATTATCTGATAAGTTGGTTTTGGCTTTTGCAAGACTTCTCCATCTTTCTCTATTCGTATTTAGAAAACAAACTAGTCTAAATTGGCTCAGATGTAGGTATCCTAAGAGACTCCCCTTCTCACTTTTCCACCAAATATTCAATGTTTGGTAACTCGTAATACAAGAAATGTTGATTAATTACTTCGAGGCCATGACAATTGCTATGTTTATTAATTTAGGCTTTAAAACTTTTTTTTATATCAGACAGTACAGACAACAGTAATAGAGTTTTAAAGCTTATTCGCTGTGTGCGCGATGACAGCGCCCCTAGTGACCACAAGTATTTTGGACTTAAGATCTCTCAAATTATGGCAACTGGATGGTTTAAGAATGATTTTCGGATTGTCTTTCTTCGAAATTAGATGTAAATACCTGTCTAAAAAGTTTGTGCATATTATAATAAGTGATATTCTTACTCGAACTAAAACATGAATATTATAATACGAATGGGATTTGAATCGATACAACATGATATAACATTCCAACCTGAAACTGTCCAAAAAAGGAAAAAATAGTATAAGTACAGCATGTGAGAGACTTTAAAGAGCTTAGAACCAACAGACAAAGCTACTTAATAAGAGCTGTGACCTTAAGACAAACGTCTGTGACACAAACTTCCTACAAGCTTTATTATTTTCACAGCAGCTATCCATTTAATACTTTGCTTCAATTTCCATCTTGATGTTGGAAACGAATAAAACATGCACGAACTGTTTTTCCCATTGTTTCTACACTTTAAAACACAACACGTACTGTGACCCATATCGTAAATTTTAACGTGTTTACTTAAAAATACCTAATAACTTAAGTATGAAATTCTTTGAAAATATAGCAATTTGACACATGACAGTCCAGAGTTATTTCACATTTCTGCCAGATTGCGTGCTGCGATCGATTTGACGGCCCTCACCACCCACTTTGCACATAGCGAATATTGCTTTAAAACTCTACTAACTACTGTTTTAGCTGCTTACCGCGGCAGTCGATTTTTTCCACGCTACAGGCCCTTGCATTTAGTTTTGAGTCAAAATCCGTCTTCGCCAACCCTACCACACACAATGCGATCACACACAATAGCGTTGCTTGCTTATCCAGCGTTAGATTCGTGGGATATCACGTATGGAGTTGTCTTTGAATATTCATTTCACTTTTTTCAGCTCGTACAATTAGATTATTAGGTAATTAACCTTGAGTAGCTTCTTAATTGTCCAAATATAATTAAGATTGTATCACGAGAAATGTCATAGCCATTAATTTGTTAACTGAGTGTCAGAAAACTAAAATAAAATTTGAGTTGTTCTAAAATACGACGATTTGATTTCGAGAAATGTTTACTAGTGACTCTTTGGCGTAAAATAATGTTTTTTAAGAAATTTTGCATCTGTTATCGCGACAAAAGGTAAATGGGACTTAGATTACACTAATTGTGTCATTAAGTCATTTTATTCTATTATTATGTGACGATGACAAGCAAAATGACCGGGCATTAAATTTGAGAATCGTTTCAGTATTATCTCGAAACTCATCTGTGATAGAAAGGTACTAGACCAGTGTTCTAAGTAGTGTTTCCAGAAATCAGAATCTAGTCAGTATTTTCTAATAGCTAGTTGAACTTGAATTGCAATCAGTAAGTAATGAATATGGCGAAGTCTAGTTATTTCTACTAAGAAAGATGTTAAATTTTAGTTGTATTAGGGTTTTTTAACTATATAATCTGTAACCTAGTTATTCGGTAACTTAAAGAAACTTTAATAAATATAGAAATACAATTATTTTCTTTTTGTTTTGGCGGTAATTCTAACTTATTTGTTGACCAATATTTGCCAAATGGACTGTATTCAAGGTGACCAATAGATTTTTAGACATAGGTAATATTTGATCTTTCATTTTTCTTTAGATAGTGCTCATAGTACTTGATAATGTTACTCGTAGATAGGAACGTATCCACATCAAATTTGGTATTATCAATGTCACCAAAACTCTCATACTCATAAGCACAGCACCGTGCTAGTTGATTCAAAAAGAACGATTCAGTTTTGCTCTACCATTCATTGAAAAGGCCTTTACCTTACGACCGTAAAAAGTAAATTAACCTCACTGTGGTGAGTCTTTTTTTATAGAAAAATTACTTTATTACAACAGCGATTCATAGGTGTTCGTTTGTCTAGACGCCGAAGAAATCTGTGCCACCTCGGAGTCATTGCACCGGAGCGCGCAGCGCATACTGAGCGCCGCCCGCGCTGCCTGCGCGTGAGTCGACTGCGGTGCTGAGCCGCAATCGATCGCTGGTAACTTATCGTTTAATGTAATATATGTAGAACTTTTTAGTTAGGGGCATGTTTGCATATTGCAAGGGTTTAGTTCGGAATTCATCTTTTTATTAATTATCTAGCTGTGCCCATGACTTCGCCCGCGTAAAATACGGCATGTCACTATCTATTTTACTCCCTTAGGAGTCAAATTGCAAAATTGTAGCCTTATCCTTCCCTAAAGTTTAAGCTTTTTTCGTACAAAATTTCATCAAAACCGGTTAAGTTTTAGCGACAAAAAGTAGCCCATGTCCTCCTCCAAGGTCCAACCTATCTTTTTACCAAAAATCATCAAAATTAGTTCAACTGCTTAGGCGTGAAAACGTAACAAACAGACAGAGTTATTTTCGTATTAATAATATTATCTATCCAACAATTAATATTAAAATAAGTAGTATGGACACAGGATGTTCCAAAAACTATATCAATTTGGAGTCCAGTCTAGAGTACTCTAGGGGTATCTATATCACTCGATGTATATTCCGCGATTTTCTGTAGCGAAACCTAACATGGCTTACAGTCTATAGACAGAGTAGACTTAGATACATAAATTGGGTACTGAGATATATTCATTCTTTTTTTAATTGATAAACGGTGGCCTTATAGTCACAAAAAAAATTTAGGTCAATTTGATTGTGCCATAAAAAAGTTGAATCAGAAAATTAAAATTACTTAAAATTAATAGCGTTTCAGATTGCGATGAAATTTTGGACATTATTACTGACAGAAAGGCTAAAATAATAATAGCGCTTGCATCTTCCTACCGTCCGTTCTTGCAGGGGTACGAATGAGATGACGAAGGATAAAAATCACTTCTTGACTAAAAATAAATATAAATATTAAATATTGAACCACATTGGATTACTTACTATTGGACATACATTGCTCTGATCCGAAGCTAAGAAGCTAAATCACTTTAAGATATAGAAATCAGAAACAACGGCGGTACCAAAACACCCAGACCCAAGAAAACATAGAAAAGTATGTTTCCTACATTGACTCAATCGAGAATCGAACTTGGGACCCCATAGATGGCGACGCCAAGTCCGGCGTGAATAGCCGTATCTTTTGCTTCCGTTGACTTAGAAATCAGATTTATTCACAGCGACTTGAGTAAGTGAGAGATATCTTCACGCCTCCCTTAAAATATCTATTAAGATAGACAGACTTTTTATCTTCTACGCACCCTACTACTACCCTAAAAACGAAATCTACATTGTGATTAACTTTCAACAAATTGTTCAACAACTTGAAATCAATTTGCAAAAACTTGACTGACATTGATCGCAACACTATTGCAAAACAAACATTCGAAGAAAACACATGGGCTTTATGTTGTGCAAAAATGTGACCTACTTTATATGTTAAATCACAGTTTGGGATGCCTAGCATACATAGTATTAAGAAACGATGACCTCATACTTTGAAAAGGAGGAAAACTCGGAAAAATCTCGTTCACGGATGTGTTGAGATGTAAAAGCAAATTGTTTCAATTAAAGCATTGCGGAACTTATTGCTTCCATATATTTAACGATACAAAACTATGTCGGCCTGATATCCGGTTCACTTAACAAATATCTACACAGGGTTTCATGTATATAGGGTAGCGATAATTATATATGGTACTTATTTATTGGTTAACTTCTTCCTAGGGGGTGATTCTAATGCTCAAACACAACATTTTTTTCTATGGGACAAACATTGAAAACACAAAAATTAAACTTCCTCATACTAAACTGCCGACCAGCTATCAGTTTGTATGGATAAGTGTGTTTATTTGTTTAGATGTTGGTCCCATAGAAATTGTTATTGAATTTGAGCAGAATCGCTCCCTAAAAATTAACTAATAAATTAGCACGTTATAGTAACAGAAGTAGAAAGTACTGATAATGATGACCAGTAATATCAGCAACAATTTGTTATTAGGTTTGTATTTTGTGCGGAATGAAATTAAAGATGAATTTACAACTACAATTTGTCCACAAAGCACAGAAAATATTAATTACATTTTAACCAGCTCCAACTGATTGCGGATTAACTTTAAGGATTTTATACGCCCACCCTGTATCCTGTGTTCCACCAAAACGAGTATGATGATCTCTGAAGTGTGTATGACCTTGAGAATAAGGGGACGATTTAAAATGTTAATTTAATGGAACAACTTATCCGCCAGTAATTTATATTGGTCCGAATTATGCTCACTTTATTTTATGGTCCACGAGTTAAGCGTGAGTCGTTTAACAGGTTATTTGATCTGTCGCATATAAACTGTGTAATCTGCCATTTTTTTATTAATAAATAAGTGATTGAGCACAAATAAAATGTCTTACTTTTTTATAGTAACTATTTATATACCATCAAAAAATAAAGCAATATCATTTTATTTTTAGGTTTTTCTTAGTTTTATAACTGTTAACATTTTTTTTTTCATTCTTGGTTTTATAACTGACAAAGAAAAAAAACAAAATTATATTACATTTTGTAACCCTGTATTACGCAAAGTAGATTAAAATTTAAAACAGGTTAGTTATAACTTAAAACTTTTACTTATTTGTTTTACTTTCAAGTCTTTTACTTATAAGTTTAGTTACAATAAACAAGATCATATAATTGATCCTTAGTTCTTATAGATTTAAAAGATTTAACGTAATTGTAAACAATTGAGCACATACCCTTTAAAGGAGTAATACGGACCATCTTTTTCCGAAACACGTTACTGAATTTTCAGATACATTTAATATGAACTGAATCCCGTCAACAAATCCAATAAACCAATTTATCAATCATCAACTTATCCGCCAGTAATTTATATTGGTCCAAATAGGCCTAAATTAAGCTCTTTTACACGTCCCAAATTTTTTTTACCCTACCACTGCTTCGGGACAATTGTGGGCTAGCGCCGAGAAGAAGCAGCGCAAGAAACTCGGTCACTATTGTCAGCCTCTTTTTAAATAGTATTACATTACAAAATAATATGTACTGTGCGAGCAGGGCAGTATTTAATTCCATACATTTTTATCAATTAAATAGTAATTTACAGTGTAATAACCTCTCCAACCTCGCCAACTTTCACCCATACAACAAAAGTACAGTATTATATAATAATGGCGGATTTTTTTGGAACAAAATAAATGGAATTTACTCTATAGGCTTCATGTTGTAAACAAAAACTTCATAGAATGTCCGATTTAACATAAAGACCTGTGGCAGCACACCCGATGTTCGAAACTCGATATAGACAAGCGCATCAGATTGCACTGCGAGTGACCTACCTTCAGCAATATGGAACAAGGACAACTAGCTAGCCATTTTGGATAATATATAGTGTGTCAAAAAATGGTACCGAGTGGAATTTCAAAGATATAGCAACCTAAGAGGTATCTAAATCACTCCCACGAGTATGTACCTATGTTATGCGATACGAGATAGTATACGGGTACCTATGTCATGCGATTTTTTGTAGTTTTCGTATTCTTTGTTTTTTTTTTAACTAACTTTGGGATTCAACAGTTTTTTGGCGCACTAGTACTCATCAAAACAACCTACAGTTGTTTTTGTAAGGTATTCTCAGAGACGATTATCGTCTCTGGGCATAGTATTCAACTTTTCGATAAATGTAAGGATATATCCTTCGATATATCTCAATAATTTATGTCTCTGTGACAAACATTATTGGTCATAGACATTTTAAAAAACAGAATACTTAAATAGCGAAACATACGAGTACATAAGGTTGATCCAAATAACTTTATGGATGCTCTATCTCTGAAATTTCACTTGCAACTTTTTTTGGGACAACCTGTATACAAGAGAAATATGAAATTGTGAATTTTCTCAAAAGTATGTGGTAAGCCTGATAAACAAAAACTTATACTACGAAGTGAGCATCAAAATCTTTTAAAAAAGATATGTTGTTTTAGTAAATTTGCATAAAAAGGTCCATAATAGAAGTCAATCAGCAGCTGTTTACATTTATATTGTAGGACTAAGTGATGACTTCTTAATCACCATGTTAAATTAAGTGAACCCTAAAATACATTTAAAACGATAGTGACGAAGATGATGCATATGGTAAAAAACAATTTTATCGCCACGTTCACGAATTATACGTTGAATTAGTCTATAACCCCGTCAATAATTTAAACCAAAACGTAAGATTAGAAATTTGTCGACACTTTAAATTGTATAATCCATAGATAAACATTGGTGTAAAGTTACTCCGAGGATAAAACGTGTTATTAATAAGACGGTATCGGCCTAGAAATTCAATTTGTCAGTCACAATTGCAAATTATGTTGTTTAAACCGTACGTTTGGAAATTGAGAACATGAGAATAACCATCTAAAACACCGGGTACTATAAATTAAGGAAAAAATGTGTAGTTTTGGAATTATTGAAATGTTAGATGGTGACACAGTGGATACATAGATCGTGTATGAAACTATGGTGACTCATAGCAAATAATATCTGTTGACTCAATCTGAAAATGAGATTGTAGGCATAACTGTAATGGTCTTACAATGAATGGAATGCAAATGCAACCTATTTCATGCACTAGGAACTATGTTGTATCAGATTATCGATTGTACATTGTTGTACACATTTCTGTTATTGTATTGCAGTCTGCATCTATAATAATATACTCAATTAAAGACCGGGAATCATTACTTCATCTTACGCCAGACTAAAATTGGCTAGTTTCCTGGGTCAAAAAATATTATTCTATTTAGTCCGTCAGTAGATTATCGAAAAATATTGGACTCATATTTTGTCTTTTTTCAATCAAACAAAAAATTACGAAGATAAAGCGCATCAAAGTTTAAGAATGGGAGCATGTGACGTTACGCCTTGCTCAAAAGTGTCGCAAGGCGTGACGTGACGCGGAACTTTAACGGACTAATCTTCATCATTATTTTGTTTGATTGAGAAAAGGAAAAATACGTATCCAATATTTTCTGTTAATCCAATTGACGAACTAATTCGATTTTTTTAGGAAACTCGCCTATTGTTGCCAAACTATCTACTTACCAGTAAAACTAATTAAACTTACTAATTTACTAGGGCCCACTGAAAACCAGCGTCATGGCACAATAAAATTTCCCTGGATGTCACCGCTTGTTATTTCATCATTACATGTTGTTTTTATTTAAATAATAATTCTTGTTAGTTTTTTTACTACTTTATTGTTACTGCCATATCCTCATACTAAGCATGTACTTTAAACATTATGTGCCTAAACAATGTTATATTTATGTCAAACTCAATACAAACAACAAAACAAGAGTAAAGTAACATAACAGCTCATGATTAGATCCCGAGCCATCTTCCTGGCACTTGAGCAAGTTCCAAAGTAGTTGTAGTTTTGCAATATCAGCTCTTCATTCATGGACTACGTAAAGAAGGAAAGGGAAAATGCAGCACAAGATACTCAGACTTCTTTGTCTGCTTTTGATAAAGGAAATACTGTTAAGACATGTACGTTGGTCACACTATAAGTTTTGCGTAACTTAAAAAAACAACATGTTATAACCAAAATATTATCTTTATTGCTTTTCAAAATACTCTCCTTTACATTTTAAACATTTTTCCATGCGATCGAACCATTTTTTAAAACAGGAGGACCACAGATCTGAAGTCATGTTTTCTACGTGCTGATTGACCGCTATCACTGCCTCTTCGGAGTTGGTAAAAGTAAAACCTCTCATCAATCATCAATCAATCATCATCTTTGATTTTGGGGAAAATACAGAAATCACAGGGTGCTAGGTCGGGGCTATGCGCAGGATGGGTGACGAGTTGTACTTTTTCGGAAGCTAAAATGACTTTGTTTTGTTGGCCGTATGTGAAGAAGCGTTGTCATGATGTAGGAGAACGCGGCTTTTAGGTCGTCTTTCGCGAACTTTTTCTAACACTCTGGGTAAACAAATGGTAGAATACGGCATTAACACTCTCTTGATTTTCAAGTGGAATTGTACAGATGGAACCCCTAGCTGAAAAAAAACGCGATCATTTTTTTACCAACGTTTCTCGCCTGCCTCACTTTTGATGGCCTGTTCTCATTTTCAAACACCCATTCACAAAATTGCTGTTTTTTTTCGGGTTCAAAACAATAAATCCACGTTTCGTCTCCTGTGACAATGTCTTAAACAGCATTAGAATGTCCGTGGTCGTACTTAAGTAGCATCTGTGAGCACCATTCCACTCATACCAATCCCCAATACTCCTCGAATTGTCTTATAGGTAATCCGCGGGTTTTCTTCAATTAGCTGCTTAACAGTAGCCACATTATTTTCGTTGACGGCAGTTGAAGGCCGCCCTTCACGAAATTCGTCATGTAAAGAAACTCGACCTCTCTCAAATTCAGCAAACCATCGCCTCACGGTGCTCAAACAAGGTGCTTCTCTTCAAGCGGCACAGTCTTGCGGAGAGAGAGAGAACTTTTCAAATCATAAAAAATCATCGCTCTAAAATCTTTTCGACTTAATTCCCTTTTCGTTACGTAGGTACGTAGAACTTTGATGTGTTTTTGATGCGTTTTAAAATGAATAAATGAATAAATGAAATGAAAATGAAAAGTGTGATAAAAAATAATTGACAAATCATTTCCCACCAATTGTTTTTTTTATTACTAAGAAGGTTGCAACGTTTAAAAAAATATAACATTTGAAATTCAAATAGTTCCGATTAGCTAGAAATGCAAAACTTTTAGTGTGCTCCATGTATATATACCTAGTAAATGAGAGCTACACAAATTATACAGTTACACTCTTGGCCTAGATACACATAAACCATTCTTACAGACCTGTTTAATGATGAGTTTGTTTGTATTCGACTGTACCTAGTCACCCAATATTCAGTGATGTAACAACTATTTATAATTAGTTTACAATCCACCTGGTGACCCAGACATTCCGTTCGACTGGACCAACCTTTAAACTACAAGTTCGGTAATGACATTTACTTTGCTGATTACAGATTGGAATGCAATTATAAGATCATCATCAGCTTGTTTACAAAATACTCTAATTGCTTTGTATTGGATGGTAATTTTCGGCTTCCACCGCATAAATGCAGCAAAAGATATCCAGAAAATTCATACTTATAACATGTATTTTGTAGGCACTTAACACACTTTTGATCGAATGGTATAATTAATTACTAATACATTAAGTCATTTCTCTATCAGATCTATATTTAGAAAGTGGTCAAGAGCAAACCTGTTCTGTTTTTTTTCAACTAGGTAGACTTTTTATCCGAAGTGGATCTTAAAAACGTTTTTTATTAAATGCGTAAAATCGAATGTATATTTATCTTAGCTAAGAGCCAGTTATTGTTTCTAGTCCGGTTCGAAGAACAAAAATGATTGATTTCTCTCTAGTTATAACAAGTTACAGACACCACTCCATATGAAGTTATTGAACTGTCTTCGCTCGCGAGCCGAATGTTGCTCGCTGTTGTTTGTCGATCCTTATCCCGTCGTCTCAAATGCACCTTCTTTGTCACATCTGTGGCACAATGCTCGTGAGTAGACCAGACACTTTAGTTTATTAGTAAGTTTCAAACCATCACAGCCATCATTCATTCATGTAAGATGATTTTAATGAAAAAGGGTTACAACAGTAAAAATGATTTTATACATCGTGCTACTCTATATACACAAAACCATCCTGGAATAAATTGAGTGGCTCAAAAACAATACATTTTTATATGGGATCAACATCGAAATAAAATTCTTCATAAAAATTACATCATATGATCGAGATCAGTTCAGAAGGACATCAATTATTTTTTTGTGATGTTAATGTTTTTTCCATAGTTTTGTTTTGTCAGTTGAATCACCTCTAAGAGGTTTTGTGTTTTTAGTCATTTGTTGTATAATTTATATAAACTTAGCACAACATAGCACGTAGAATTGACAGCCGATGGGGTAGAATGATCTAGAATGGAGGCCACGTACCGGAAGGTGCAGCGTAGGACGTCCATCCACAAGGTTAACAGACGACCTAGTAAAGGTTGCAAGAAGGCGCTGGATGCAGTCCGCTTTGAACTGGTCAATCTGGAAGTAATTGACGGAGGTCTATGGCCGAAATTATCATGATGAAATATACTTATTTGGAAAGAGGCTAACAATGGTGACCGAATTTCTTGCGCTGCTTCTTCAAAGCACTAGGCCCACAAATAGTTTCGATCCAGCAGTAGAGTAAAAAGTGGGACTTGTAAAGATGACATTAGAGGTATATTTGCGAAGTAAATCTAGATTTTTGAATAGCTCAATCCAAAACTGTTATAGCTCCACGCGTTTCCTGAGGATGTTCGATGGCGATAGATTCCGGGCGATTTTGCATATTAGCGCCTTTTACACGCACGATTTGGTGTTCGTGCCCACGACCGGACCCTGGTGATGTTTAAAGGGCAATGAACTTTGCGTTATTACTACCAATAAGTACTCGCTTTAAAATTCTGTTTTTGAAGTGTTTCTATCCGTATCCTGGTTCCATTATCGCATCAGAACGATGATACCTACCTATAAAGTTTTGTATTTTTCATCCAAATGTCAATAGGTACCTACTTACAAAGTTTCAAATCAATAACGACATCCGTTAGAATAACTTAATGTTAAAACGAAAAATGACTTCAAAGATTTGGTCCCATAGTTAGTTAGCTTTTAGTTATTTACAATTAAAGCGCAGTGTTATAAATAAAAGCATTTAAACTAACTGACGGATCAACGTGCAGCTAAAACCTCAGCACCCATAAATTTTGCTTAAATGCCTTAAGGTCATAAATTCGGTATGGCGAGGCGTGTAGATTGCGTCCAAGCGTTGTGGTTACCATTGCGCGTTTACAAAGATACCTCATGGGTCTTGCCAGGAGTTAGTAGCGTGGAGTGGATGATCTACTAAACGACTTTCCGTCACGTCTGACGTGAGAAGTGAGAAAAGATTTGACTTTGCAAAAATAATGGAGGATTGAAGTTTGTATTTCAAATTTGACTTTTGCGCGCATGAAGTCGCAACGAAATACTAGTTATCTTGGAGAACTGCTACATACACCAAAGCCTAATTACAGCTCACCCAAATTGGTATCATAGGGTCATTTACAGTAAAGCAGATTATTAACATGCGCGGGCGTCACGTCCTAACGGGACGCGGAGGACAATGCATGTGGGATGCTCCCTGAAGGACTTGTCCCGAATTTTAAACGACAACAGAATTAGGCCATTTATAGAGCTAAATCATTCAAATGCAGATTTATGAGGCGGCGTGTCATGACTAATTTCTAAGGACAATTACGTATTCGATAAGGTAACTGTAGTTAGTAGTACTTACCTATACATTTATTCATACGGTCAGGTTCATATTCTTTAGTCATACTTTACGGTGCGTATGTGATAATATAATACTATGATTGCCATTGCCCGGGCACACTTGGAAATCATGTTGTATTTCGTAACAAATTCTGTAAAATTGTATTTTACTTGAAGTAATGTGAAATATATTTTATGTAGGTACAATAGAGTGACTTATGTATTTGTGTTTTCCTAAAATCTTTTTGAATGTAATTCTTAACACTTACCGTTTAACAAATTTTACGGCACTAATTTTCCAACAACTTAACTAGGCTTTCTAATCAATTTGCACCAACTTTATGAATATTAAAATACCTTTTCTTATCTATCCCATTAATCGTCTGTCTGGCTATAAATAAATAATTGCTTGCGCACAAAATTGCTTGTATACAATTTTATTTTCAATCACAAACGTGTATTGATAAACTTTTCGATGCTATTATAATTTGGTGAAGTTATAATAAAATGATTTATGTGCTCAAACATTATGTAACTAAGTCAAAAGTAGCTCGGACGAGTAATAAAAATGTTTTTATTTAATTATCAATTACGCAAGTCATAGCTGACCAGATACTCATACAGTAGGTATGTAATTTGATCGTAATAAATGACCTAGAAATGACAGTCTATAGGAAATCGTTCCGTCATAATGCATATTTTATGTCTTAGAATTCTTTAGTTCCACCGGAACTTAGTGAACTACATAACTGACAAATGTTTTAATAACTAATTAATTTAAGTTTTAGATTGTTTTCTTTAAACAAATTAATAAAATGGAATGAGTATTGAAAACATTTATTATTTATTTATTTTTATTTTTAAAGTAGTCCATAAAGACCTATTCACTTTGTAAATTTCACGATCTTCTCAGGTAAACATTGACATGTCCTATTCGCTTTGTAAATTTTGTTTCGGCCAAGTGAAGGAAAAAATATGTTTAAGTTTTAACAATTACATAAGTGTCTTTTTTTGTAATCTTAGAATAATAATATGTTTAAGTACACGAGTAAGAATTTCCATATTTACGCATGTCGTGGCAGCCTGCAAGTAAGGCAACATTACAGAATGTTTCGCTTGTGTATGTAACAGTATTGTTTAACTTTAAGGTGTATGCTTTGTTAGTTGTCCTTGAAATAAATAAATAAAGACAGCCGATTAAAAAGTAATATCCTATTTCTATCCATTGTATCAGTTGTTAAGTGAGAAATGTTTTTATAGTGTGAATGAATTTATTAATTGTAAAATGTGAATTTAATTAATTGTTATATAATTTAATGATCGATATATTGTCTAATTTCTTTTTTTATTGTTTTTATTGTGTTTTTATTTGTATAATTGTATTGACTACCGCTTCTCTCCACTTATTGCATGCCATTGTTGGCTAAATGTGAGCAGCCATATACTTTGTGTCATCTTTTTGTACCACATTTACCGCAATAAAAAACCTATTCTATTCTATTCTATTAAAAATATTTTTTGGATTGATATTTCATCTACACATGTGTCATGGAACATAAAGTTTTAGTCATATTACTGGTTTATAAATTTAACTCCATCAAAATGAAATGAATGACAAATAGGTAGATATTTGTTTTGTCCTCCCATGCATACCGAACGGTCATCTTTTTTTTTCTTTTTTTTTATTGGTACATTGCAGAATAGTACATGATTTATAACAAAAATAAAGGAGCGTTTACAAACTTAGATGATCCGTAACCCATATTTATAAACAGCATAAGTACGTCATGCCATTAAGATGGTAGGTAAAATTTCATTTGCAGTTGACATGAACATAATTACTAATTATTATATGTTAAAAAAATCGTTTGCAACTAACACTACTTACTGATCGATTAAGTATTTATAATTTCTCCCACGTTTAAATGGCAAAGTTTAATAGTTATTTGAGCACAAATAGGTGTGTTCTGTCCTGAAATATGTCTATTTATGTAACAAGTTGTGTAGGAATCAACGTTAATACATACTTACAGCTAACATATTTTTTCTCATGCTTAAAGCCAAAATGTGTGCTGTAATTTAATCGGTGGTTAATCTATATCTAATGTTAGTGAACTTTAGTGACACACGTTCACACATACAAAGCAGGTATGAACATGCGTGGATACTTTATTAATACCCGAATTACTGTGTATAGGCAATGAGATTTCAATCAATTAGGCACCTACATTTAACTATAGCTGAGAATTTATATGCGAGGTAGAGTATGACTTAAACCTCATAGTTGAGGTGAGGTCTGTGCCCTCAGTGGGACTAGAGTTGTAAATTGACGGTCATATGCTATAAGCGTCCGTCATTTATGATAAATGCTTGGTCACATTGGACATTTTTTGTCACGATGGTCACATTTTTTTTTTGTATAAATTTGAAAAAAGAAGAATTCTTCTAAAGTAAGTCTTAAATTTTAAGTATTTGACAATAAAAACATACAATAAAACATGTAATTGGATCTGGATTAAACTGAAAAAAAAAACTCGCGCGTAACGATACGACGCTTTTTAGCTTGTTCGTGCAGAAAGATAAATTAATTTTAGAAATTTTATTTCGTTATAGATCATCACTACTAAATCCTGTCTTTCTTATAATAATGCACTTATTTGTAAACATTTTTTTTTCATAGTTTGTCAATAGAATTGATTGTGACGTTAGTGACAGTAAATGTCCAAAATGTCCGGTCACATTGAGAAAATGTCCAATTTGCTCGGTCATATTGGTCAGACATTTATAACGTGACGGACACTTTACAACTCTAAGTGGGACGTATATAAGCATACTTTACTCTACTATTCTTAAGCTGAGTGCAGAAGAAAAAGCAAAATCTAACATAAATGAATTCTTCTAACATACACTAACTACTTTGCCCCAAACAAAGCAGAGCAACAGCTAGGTTTACCAATCCTTTAGGAAAGAAATACTTAACCACGACTCAGTTTCAAATGCCAGTGCCCATCACTCAAACCTGCCACTTACAGTATTGGAACTCCTGATCTATATTTAAAAATGTGCCAAGTGCGAGTACCATTATCTATACAACATTTTAATAAATAAATAAATAATTGTTTCCACAATGACACCAATTGAATATCCCCATACTAAGCAAGGCTTGTACTAGATAACGGATAAACCAACTTAAACACTTTTTAAACATCCATGACTAAGGTACAAATGCTCGTGCTCATTACACAAACATTTGCCCTTTGCATGATTCGAACCCGCAACCGCTGGCCTTGTAGTCCGGAGCGCGAACCACTGCACCAGACGGTCGTCAAAAGAGACACTATATTATAAAGGAGGAGCAACAGAAATACACTATATTAAAAAAAACATGTTTGGTGTATGGGAACCCTAAAAACTCAAGGAGACGGCGGCAAAAAGTTAGTTCCAGAAGGATTATTTACATCATAATTTGCCATTCCTATCGGTAACGATCACGGCATCTATCCAATCTACTAGGGCTTTGCTCTCTGTAAATTACAAAGCGCTAGTTTAGCGAGCAGAAATATCTTATCTATCATAGACAGCATTGTGGAGCAGAAAAAGGGCCTCTGGGGCGACAGCATTCTCGAAAGATAAGCACAGATGTGAGGAGCAGCTAGATGCAAACGGCCCCGAGTCGCTCACTGTGGCCTAGGCCAGACTTCCATGATGATTATTATTAACTAATAGAAACTAAATTCGTGTTCCAACTTCCTATGGTTGGAGAAGGGTGTACCTTCCCTCAAAACCGGAAGTGTCGCAACGCCCATGGCGATTGCATGTTCCATGTTCCGGGTGACATTGGCACAAGTGTCGCGAGGCCGGCCGCTGTCACTTTCAACTAGTTCCGACGATCCTCATTAAGGTTGTCAAATTGGTTGGTAAGGTTGTAGTGATTAAAAATAAAGCAGTTTCAGATATTGGACATGTTTTCTCATTAAATTAAATAAATATTGGACAGCATTGCATTTATAATGCTTTGATTCAACGGTAAGTAGCCAAAGCTCTTGTGTTACAGAAATCAGCAACAACGACGGTACCACAACACTCAGGCCCGAGACAACATGAAATGTTACTTTTGACCGACCGGGAATCGAACCCGGGATCTCAGAGATAACAACACCAAGTCCAGTATGATCACTCGCCACTCGCCTACAGAGATCGTTAATATTATAATTATGACTATACCTTTGATTCCGTCTTTCGTTAATTTGCTATAGCAAATTTTATAAGTACTTGAGGGCCTGATAGATAGCTGGTATTTTATTTATTTATTTAGACTTTATTGCACAGATTAAGAAAAATCATACAAAAGGTGGACTTAATGCCATGAGGCATTCTCTACCAGTCGACCATTAGGCTAAACAGAGACGTTTTGTGGGCGGTGCGATATAGGCGATACAAATTCAAATGAAAGGTAATTTTGAAATTATTTTTAAAAGCATAAACTACATACAGTAAATAACGATATACATAAACTAAATACTATCATACATAGATTACATAGGCAAAATACATACGTAAATAAATATGATGACGATCATGAGACTACAATACCTAAGGGTTCAAGATGATGATTTCAATTTATAAAGAAAATGAGCACAGGCAAGTTTCTTAAAAGAGTATTTACAAGGGGCTTGTTTGATGTTTTCGGGGAGAGAGTTCCAAAGCCGAATTGATTGAAGGAGAAAAGAGTTGGAAATAAAACCAGTGCGGTGAGAAGGAGTGGAGAGAGTCAATTTATTAGAAGAACGCAAGTGACGGGAGTGCGTCGAACTAAGAAGAGTAAATTGGGATTTAAGATAAGAAGGTGAATTAGGATCATTTAATATCGAGAAAAGAGCGGATAAAATTCTGACGTTGCGCCGAAGAGAGAGGGGAAGCCATTGAAGCTGCGAACGGTACATGGATATATGGTCAAATTTGCGTAAGCAGTAAATAAATCGAATACCATTATTGACTAGACGATCCAACTTGTTGAGCAGGACTTGGTTTAAGTCAGGGTAACACACATCGGCATAGTCAATAAGAGGGAGAACCAGAGATTGCACCAGGGTGATTTTAGTTTTAACCGGAAGAAAATGCTTAAGTCTGCAGAGAGAGCGTAGTGTAGCGATGACCTTTCGGCAAACTTCAGCAACGTGTGTTGTCCAACTAAGCGTGGAGTCTATGTGAAGGCCAAGGTTTTTGACACTCGAGCAAAACGGAATATCGACCCCGTTGAGGCTAACCGGAGAAGCGCAAGTTATATCAATCTGGCACATTTGTCGCTGACTGCCTATTATGATGGCCTGGCATTTATTAGGATTTACAGCAACACCAAAACGGTCTGACCAAGAAGAAATATGCCTGAGGTCATCATTAAGTTGCTGTACAGCGAGGTGAATTTCATTGAATCGGCACTGCTGATATAATTGAAGGTCGTCTGCATACAGATGGTACGAGGAGCCAATGTCGAGAGTTATCGAATTTATGAATATAGAGAACAGCAGCGGCGATAGTATACCACTCTGAGGTACACCAGTGCGCAAATCACACCAGTGAGAAAGGGTCCGTTCAATATGAACTGCCTGCTGGCGATCTCGTAAGGTATAGTTTCTGTCAAAATTTTCCTTAGATTTGTGGGTCATATCTAGATGTGGATATTTTGAAATCTATTAAGCATTTTTACCACTTGTTCTGCTGGTTAGGGAAAACTTCGTACGGGCACCTGCACATTTAAAAAGTGCCCTATAACCAGATCTATAGATCAGGATCAAGCTTAGGTACCTATTTTTTTTCAAAATGTAAAAAGCGTATAATTGGGAAAATCCTATTTCTTGCAGTCAAGTCAGTGCAGACTCTTTTTGTTTATAAACAATCGACCTGATGCAATAAAATATTTTTTTAATTTTAATCACTCATCTCAATACCTTATTTACTTAACTTATTCTTACGTAGATATCTCGATCACCAAATCTATTAATAACAACATCTGTTCATTATGGTTTGCATAATTTATAATTAATTGCATAATTTAGCAACCCTATTTAAATAAACATAATAAAAAACGAGTAACAGACCACTCTTTAATGAGACCTTGAAAGAAAAGGAAAATAGTACAGCTAAGTATGTAAATTAAAACCTTCAGGTTATAAACTAAACTCCGAGCACTCATACTGTCATACACGTTTAATCATCATTAATGGAAAATGACAGGCAAAGCTAGTCTCAGATGGCGCTAGCGTGTTTGGTAATATCAACCATTTTAAACAAATGTCAAAGTTTGATTTTTTTTCTGTGCTCGCGTATATTTTATCAGATGCAGCAATGATGGAACCATTGATCAAATAATCACTACAGGCATCTTGCCTGTAGTGATGCCAAACACAAAGCGACATCTATCAAGATAAATTTGCAGTGAGCTTCCCCATACTGGCGGTTAAGTAACATACGAAACAATTAAGCATTACTAAAGAAAGCGGCTAAGGGCTAATGAATAACAACAAAAAAATCACGCTAATATTAGTTAGGACGTAGTATATTTTGTAATCATCATCATAGTATCCTAAAATACGAGTAATTATAAGATGTATTATAGTACCTACACTTTTCAAATTACATAAATATATAACTACTTAGTTAGTACATGTATATTAACTAATCCATAGGATAATCAATTTTATAAGTATGTTATTCCAATGTGAGATAGGTACAATAGAAAAAAACTGTTTGACATCATAATTAAAAGTTTAATATTATATTTTTTTCTCATATATAATTTGACACATATGAATTCATTCTTTTTCGTTAATAATACATCTCCAATATGTATCTGATAGCTGCAGCAAGGGTGCCTGCCGCTACAGAGGTCACATGGCCATCACACACACCATCCATTATTCTGTGATCCCTGTTCTTGGCTAGCTTCCAAGAGCGAGGGTGCCTTGGTAGGATGGACGTAGCAGTCGTTGCTTGAGTCGGCCTTTGTCCAAAACATCCGTAAGGAGTTTGGAATCGAAGGATGTTTGATAGCCATGACCGTTGCAGGAATTGAGCATATCCAGCCATGGCGCAGAGACTCACTATAAGTAAAAAATAATAATTTATTTCATAATATCCTTAGAAGATAGAAAGTAATTGAACCGTAAGTGTGCACTTTTACGTGCGTTAAAAAAAGCGTGCCTGATAATCTTTAATCTAAGTTTAATAAGTTTTAATTTTAAATACTTATGACATCTTTTCATAGGGAATAAGAGTTACCTACATCTCAAAACAAAATCGTAACATCAAATATTTTAACACAAGCTGGACTTGCACATGACCAAATTAGTTTAGTAGATACAGGACATAAAGATGGTACGGAACTAAGACATTTTCTGTCTTTATAAAAACTGACAAATTTAAAATGAAGTTGGGAGTGTAAAGCTGCGTTTCCACTAGAGCTGTGCGAGGAAAAGAAGAAATGTGTTTTTAACTTTTTATACAAATGGCAACCATAGCGGAGTCCACTCGAGTCCTCAGTGAGAGAGAACTAAGGGCATTGTGTGTGAGGACTCCTCACACACAGCTCCAATGCCCTGAGTTAGTGAATCATCATCATTCATCATTTCAGCCATAGGACGTCCACTGTTGAACAGAGGCTTCCCCCAATGTTTTATCATCGGAGGGGATTGCCAATACTCGCCACGCTTGGCAGGCGGGTTTGCGAGCGCAGTTTTTTATAATATTTCGCACGTAGACGCTGCTGCCCGTCTCGTGCTACAGGAATTAGTCGCCTCTTACGACACGCCTCCTGTTGGCGGTGGGGAAGTGTATTCTTTACGGCCGTCCCCACCCACACGGCGTGGGGACTATATTTCGGATAGTGAATATTTCGGGTTTAAACACGCAAATCCTCCGATACGCACTTGCGCTTCCACTTTACATCCGGTTCTCTATTTTGTTCCCTAACTTTTTTATCCATAATCTAAAGTGCAATTTTTTTTTTTATCCTAATCATCATTTGTCCGAATGATAACTTGCCCGAACTTAATGTCACATAATATTACATGCAATAAAATTGAAAGCCCTAAATATAATATTCCCTAAATTTATTTGTCATAAATATTACAATCATTAATATATGAAAGACTTAAAACCGTTTTCTATAAAAGTTGTAAGTCCTACATTCAAATTATATAATGTTTATTTATCCCAATAATAATAAATGCGTAGTGCAAGCTAGCAGCAATTATTATGCATGCAGGCAATCAGCATGCACCATGCATGCAGGCAAACATTATACAAACATCATGCAAACATCATGCATGCAAGCAATCAGCATGCACCATGCATGCACGCAAGCAGCATGCACAATGCATGCAGGCAAGCAGCATGCACCATGCTCGCAAGCAAGCAGCATGCACCGTGCATGCAAGCAAGCAGCATGCACTGTGCATGCAAGCAAGCAGCATGCACGATGCATGCAAGCAAGCATGAAAGCAAGCAGCATGCAAGGCTTCTGTCACGGCTCCTGCGCTGCGTGCTTCCGGCGGTCCCACGCGTGCTAATCGTCGCAGACGGCTTTTGCTCACCACCGCAGCTTCAGTTTGCTGGCCAGCTTTGCCGGCCAGCCTCAGCCGCGGCGGCTCGCTACCAGCCTCCTGCTCCTCAGCCCGCGGGTCGCCTCGCCCTGCGTCTACGCGATTTTGAATTACACTCTAGGGGTAAGGCAGACAAGACTGCGAGGAGTCGGGGTTACGGCGATTCGTTTCTGACACTAAAAACCTAATTTTTTGCTATTATTTCAGGGCTAACAATAATATTGTAAATGAACATTCGAAATAAGACACAGTATGTAATACAATACTTAGGACATGTGACTTTATTTCATGTAAAATTAGTAGATTCTACTATTATAGTAATCAAAATTATGACAAAATAGTTTTAGGACTAAAGATAATTATGTAACATAAAATTTCGATATTTTGAACATTATGGTTACTGAAATTTATAGCAAACGTGTTATGGATAATGATTTTCGGACAAACAATGTTAGGAGAAGAAATAGAATACCATAGCCCTCACCTCAACTGTAAGGTGGTTTTGGGCCATACTTCACCAGGCGGGCCCAGTATGGATTGGTGGAGGGGTGTTGTAAAGCCAGTGACTTAACCTTACTGTCAGATGTTATTCAGCCCCCCTAAAGCCTCTGACTAAGCTTGACGACTAGTATTAAGCGATATTAGCCGGGGCCAACTTTTGACGTGCCTTCCGAAGCACGGAGATGCTTGTGATGAATGTCACTAAACATGGTTAGAATCAATGGTCACCATCCAATCAGAATCCTGGCATAGGTGGCTTAACTTTGGTAACTACTTTGGACCAAAGGTTTTGCGTTATTTTAATTACTCACATCTTATTGATGCATACTTTGAGAGTTCTTGCTTTCTGATATTTTCATTTACTTTTTTTTAACATAGCTATCTAAGTAAGTAACTTCTATTTTTTATTCTACTTACTTTGTTCCAGGAATAAATCAACAACCTTGTAGTCATTCATAGCAATAAAGTTAGCTTCATCAAATGCAGTTGTGCAGAACTTTTTTGTCATATCCTGGTCCTGATGTTTGGAAAATATACTGCAGCCACGACCGTGCCTTGCTTGTAGCAGGAATAGTAACCTACAAGATATTCTTTGTCAACTTTTAGCGTACAGCACTTATTAAATGTAACGGGTGTTATCAAAGGAAAATTAATAGTTTGAACTAGTAAAAATAATATGACTACAAAAATAATAATAATTATGAAGCGGAGCCAAGTATCATGAACAAAGAATAACGTTTCATTTTTCATCGACACACTTGTGTTTTTTACATGTTTTTATTTAAAAACATTATTTATTTACCAATACATTTTTATTGTTTTTGAATTTGAATAAGAATAGCTGTAATAATGCCTATTCAACAAAAACAGTTATTGAAATTAAACGTTAAAAAAAAGGATGTAAAAGTATGTCCATAGTTTTAAAGAAAAGTACTTGTTTAATTGATAACCTTCTACAAACGGTTGTGTTGTTGTGTGTTAAAGACTTAGTTAGATCCTAAATATTTTTATTGACGACCCCCATAGCTGAGAGGCGAGAATGCCGGACTTGGTGACGCTATCTCTAAGGTCGATTCCCGGCCGTCAATGTAGAAAAAAAATCTTTTCTATATTGTCTCTGGTCTGTGTGTGTGGTAGCGTCGTTGTTTCTGATTTCTGTAACACAAGTACCATAGGATCAGAGCAGTATGTGATGTTGTCAAATATTTTTATATTTATTTTCTCACCTGTGCGAAAGAGCGTATCCAAAATCTGTTCCATTGGTGAGCATGTCGTAGCAAGGAGCATAGACTTGGCACTTCGAATAAATGGAATCATGGATGTCATTACTGGCCAATGACACCATGCACTTATCTAAAAAAACATTTGCAAAAAAATATATATTTGGTGAACTATAAGTACCTACGTATTAATATTTACTGACTGATATATAAAAACCGCCATGTTCATGCTTAAAGGTTTTTCAAAGTTTTTGTGACCCACTAGGGCCCAATGATGTAACTGCCTAAATTGTAGGATATACCTGCTTTTTGATAAATTATGCTTTTTTGGTAAATTATTAATTACGATTTGATCAAATATTTCTTGACTTACACTTTCCAGTCCAATCAAGTAGGTACATAAAATGTTTCATGTTTGGTCATAAAATTATTTTTTATGATTCATAATATCTGAATGAAAGCGCGATGGCGAGCAAGATATCTTATGCTTTAATATTATTTCAATTCATGAATTTTTATTTACAAGATTTATATTGAACTTACAAATATTACACTTACTGAAGTAACTTAGTGAACTTATTGAAGTCACAAATATTTTGTAGCAAGTGTATCTACCTATGTTTTGTGAAATTTATGTAGCAGTAAAAACTCTTTAATACGGTTACTTCGAAATATACATGGAATCGGATAATAAAACGTGGATCGATCCAATAATAATAATATACTATATGAGGTGTGCCAAGTTTTAGCTAATTCTGTTCAGCCATGTGTACATAACATTCTTAAAATCTTCATTAAGATCGCAAATTAGGCGCTGGAAATATTAGATTCTGCGCTAAAAATGTAAACTTTAACATTTTAATAAATATTAGTATTAGTAAAAGAAATTAAGCTAAACAGACATAACCCAAAACTATTAAACGTTTTTATTGGTTTTAAAGTTCAAAGTGTGGTAGGAACTATTTAGCCAGTGCCTGATTGAGGGTGGGGAAACCATAGCACTTGCAAGATAATTGTCAATTAAACAGGTTGTTCCTAAAATAATATTAATTATATTATTAATTAATATAATTAATAAATATCTTAATAAAGTCTTAGAAAAATAAAACTACCGAGCACCCCGTATGTTTCCAAATCACGCATAATTTTAACCAATAATCAAATAATTAATATACTCATGTGTCTGTGACCAATAATTCCCGTAATTTGTATCTCATATGAGACGAACAATAGTTTTGCATACTGTGTCTGCTCTTGGATTGTTGGACAGGGAACCGGTAAATTAAGTCAAGGCTTGAAAAAAAACCTCAAACTACATAAAATACATGAAGGTGATTCTGGTGGTTTTATATTACCACTTCACTCTTATTTTGGGACATCCTTATAACCAAAAACGTTAGTTTTTTCTGCAAACTCTTACATTAGGCACTTTTACACCTTTGAGTTGTTTTTCTGATTATTATAGTGAATCCGAAATTACTGTATTCGGTGGGATTATTTGGCTATCATATATCATGATCTCTGATCAAAATTAATATGCAGAAGAACGGGCCAAAGCGCCAGGAAGCTAAAGTATAATACGTAGGATAATTTTAATTCCGTTTTTTCTTTCCGTGTGATGATTATTTATTAATTCCTTTTTAGCTTAATTCCAAAGTCTACGCAGACGAAGTTGCAGGCAGAAGCTAGTGGGTCAATAAAACGTACCTGACAATCGCGGCTGTGGAATCCAGCTGTCCATATCATCGACACTCTTCATGTACTCGTGCCAAGAAGACGACATTTCTTTCAGTCGCCTATTGGACATTTTTGATTCCTTCAATAGCACTGAATCAAACCTCCGCAGCTGCTTTAGCCATTGCGTTTCGTTGGAAAACAGGGTTGTTACTAAAACAAATCGAATTTTTTTTTGTTCTGCAACTATCTTTTTATAATCTAATAAATTACTCTAACACTCTTTTTGGAAAATATTGTAAGCTGAAACCATTGCTTGACATCAAAATATTAAATCTATCCTACTTAAGTAATATATTTTCTACTTTAAATCCGTTTTGGTTTAGTAGCACTTGTATTTAAACATAATATAAAAAAGATGTTTTTTTTTCTCTATTTCTTTATTTAGTAAAAATTTTATATTTTTATGGAAAGGTTAACATGTTTAAGGACTTAGAATCATCTAGATATTAATAAAAGTTCTGAAGTGACCTGAGTCCACATTTTTTAACTTATAACTCAAACATAAACTTACTCATCTTATTTGACATCTCTCTTGGATCATTGTTTTGTTTTACCATATTTTCAAAGAAGTCTATCAAATCGTTGTTTTCCTTCAATAATAACATTATATAACTACGCTCAATTTTCGGTATATTATGGACTTTATGGTTAAGTAGAGCTTTCTTCAAGTTTACTGCAAGAGAGTTTAGTAGGTAGATATATAAACAATATTTAAGCATGGAAATTATAGACATAAATAGAAATATAAAAGTTTTATATTGTTACGTGCGACCTTACCACTGGTTAAAAACAGTCCAAACTCAAAATTCATGTCCAAATCGTGCTTATGTTTTGAACAAAAAAATAAAATTCGTCTTAAAGATTTCAAGTAAATGACTAAATCGCTTTTTAGTGGCAAAACTTTGGAAAAGTCTGAATCTTCAAATTCGAAATCAACATTATTTCCATTTATCGTTACTATCGATAAAATAAACAATAGAGTTGAAGTCACAAAATAATGTAACCGAAACATTTTAGTTAAGAAAATTTAAATACATTTTGCACTGAAGTTCCGAGAGCAAAAATCTAAAGAAAACTGTTGTTTTCCGCGGATCGCTGTTGGTTTTATCTGGAATGATTACGCCTGGAAAATGTTTATTTACGATGTCAATTTTTCACAGAGACTCTTCTTGGCTGTATTTGACTTTATTTTTCCACGAGCTACTTACTACCTGCGGCTTTGTTTGCGTAAATAAAACTTTTTTACTTCATATTTTTTATTTGGTAAAGTTGTTGCTTGTGTTTGCCCTACCTGTCAGTAGTGTTGTAGGTAGGTACTGTATGAATGTGCGTTGAATCTATCTAGCTATCTACGGTCAACATCAGATAGAAATACTGTTCCAAATTTTAAACTATTAGTTAAGATAAAAACAGTTTTAACGATTTTAACTTTGATTTTGGAATTGAAACAGTTACATTCAAGATAATACATAATACTTTTAAAAAATCGTCTCAGGTGGGAACCGAATCCAGGTGACTAATATTCCGAAGAGCTACCAAGGAAGTTACGCGCCTGGATTTTAAAGACGTGGGTTCGATTATCACCTGAGGCAATTTTTTAAGTGTTAGATAAACCGATGGTCGATGGTTATCACGAGGTACCAGACATTTTTTGTTGACTTTTGTGACTTCTAGCAGACCTATGGGCAAAAATCGAACCCTAGATAGATAGATACTCTTTATTGTACACCACACAAAACAAACAAATCACAGGAAAGTAAATACTGAGTGAATAGCACAATTTAGGCGGTCTTATCGCTGGAAGCGATCTGTTCCAGACAACCTTCAGGTAGAGGAAAGATGAATTAATATTGAGAGAAGGGAGGCGGTGAAGAGTTCCAAAACATAAAAGTCCAAAAATTTAACAAACTAATTAAACAAACAAATAAAATAAAATACATACTACCTAGTACATGTACATAGTAAAATACTTATATAATACAGACATAATATGAATACATACTTAAAATAAATACATGTAAATAAATAAATACCCTATTAACATGAAAAAGAATCTAGTGAACAAGATGTAGGAAAAATGGTTAAATAAATAAAGTAGAAGAAAAATAGACAGGAGAAAACTACAGTGAAAGGAGATAGGTTTTAAGTCTAGTTTTGAAACTGTGAAGCGATTCAGATTCTCGAATAGACAATGGCAAGGAGTTCCATAGGCGGATGGATTGCACAGTGAAGGAGTGGGAATAGGTTTGAGAAGAATGGAGTGGAAAAACGAGGCGAAGTTTATTGGAAGACCGCATTTCGTGACCTAGGGCAGGTTGCAAAAAATTAAAGCGCTCCTTTAGATACGGCGGTGACTTAGGATTAAATAGGATAGAAAATAGAAAAGAAAGAATGTGATATTCACGCCGACGTCGAATAGGTAGCCATTTTAGCAGAGCTCGGTATTCTGAGACATGGTCGTACTTACGTAGACCATAAATTATACGAATGCAGAAGGTCTGAAGGCGCTCGAGCTTTCTTAGGAGACTTTCGTTGAGATCTAAGTAGCTACAGTCTGCTTAATAAAGAATGGGGAAAAGTAAAGCCTGTACTAGTGCAATTTTAGTAGGTTTTGGAAAAAAGTTGCGTAGTCTATTAATTGACGCTGCCGTTGCAAACATCTTCCTGCTGACCTCCGCAATCTGCGTCGTCCAGGTTAGTGCGCTATCTATGTAAACACCTAGGTTTTTTACGACTTTGTATGGTATAAGGATCCCGTCGAATGTGATGGGTGGCAAGGCACTCCAGTCAATCCTGGCAATTCGCCGAGAGCCACCCAGCACTATAACCTGCGTCTTAGAGGGGTTGACCTTGAGTCCGTATGACTTGCTCCAGCTGAGAATACGGTTCAAGTCAGTTACCCTACTTAGGATTAAGTAAAAACTAGCTACTCAACTGCGCCACAATGAGCCATCAAGTACGTAAGTAGAATATACTCGTATGGAGATACGTCAATGTTTACTTAAATATAAATATGATCACTGGAATGAGGAATGAGGATATTCGTAAACGAACATAAGTCGCTGACATAGCCCAACGGATTAGCAAGCTGAAGTGGCAGTGGGTGGGGCACATAGCACGTAGAACTGACAGCCGATGGGGCAGAAAGGTTCTGATATGAAAGCCAGGTATCGACAAGCGCCACGTAGGACGTTCACCTACAAGGTGGACAGACGACCTGGTACAGGTTGCAGGAAGCCACTGGATGCGGGCCGCTTCCAATCGGTCAATCTGGAAGTCACTGGTGGAGGCTTATGTTCTGCAGTTCCTATGGCTGAAATGATAATGATGTTGATGATTAAATATAATCACGTTCATTTGTTTTATCTTTAACGAAAAATGCAAGAGCCATCCATTTCTAAAGTTCATCCAGAGTCAATGCAATGCACGAAATGTCGTGGTTCTAAATCAAAGTTAGGGTTAGGTACTTACTTACGTATAATATGTATACGACTGTCTGATACTCATGTAAGTGATACATACCTACTTACCTACTAGAGAGATGTGGATGGAGTAGGCGAGGTCATAGTTCACCTAATGCGCAAGAATCGATTCCGGGTCAGGACAATTTATGTAAGTTATTAAAATACAAACTTGTCTTGCTAGCTAGACTAGAAAAAAAACATATTTTTTTATGGTTTAGAAAAGTTTTTTAATTACCTAATTCTACATCGAACCACTTTACCCTTTCTTAGCTGTCTTCTAAATGAAGTTTGTCGGAAAGAAATCGCTTTTAGCGATAAGACCACCTAAACTCAACTCTGTAAACATCAACTGTAACTTCCTTGTTACTTGTTCTTTGTAACTTAGTATCTGAATTTTCCAAAAGAATATCATTGCAAAACATATCACATCAGTCTGACAAAACCGCAGTGGTATGCAAAAGTTAAATAAAGAAGTCAGGTTATTGCGACACTAAGAAGAGTCAGTACTTTTGAAAAATCCTTTTTGAAGAGCTACTTTTGATGCTGACTGTACTACAGTCAAGTGCAAAATACCTACACAAAATTGAGACTTACTTTCACTTGTACGTTTCTAAGAATACCCAAGCGGACTCTAAACCCAAGTTTATTAAAAATAAATTGAATCATTTGAAGAGCTCAAGGTAAATTGTGGCGGGATAAACCATCGCCCCGGGCGGGCTTTCGGTCAGCGGGATTGGATTTGTTCGCAGAAATGGACGTAAATAATCATTAGAACAAAATGGCCGCCTACTTTGTTTTCATTTTATCTAAGTATCTAGGTATATACCACGTATATACGACTGACCTTCGTAGCTGATAGGCGAGTATACCGGACTTGGTGTCGCTATCTCTGAGTTCCATTAATACAGGTTCGAGTTCGATTCCCAGTCGGTGAATGTAGAAAAATAACTGTTCTATATTGTCTCGCGTCTGGGTGTTGCACTACCGTCGTTGTTTCATTTCTGTAACACAAATGCTTTGGCTACTTACTAAAGGATCAGGAGCAATGTATGTGGGGTGTGTAATGTTCCGTAAAAATATTATTGATAGAACGCTGTTATAATATAATTTTATTTAATATAATCTTTTTTTATATAACAACTCACTTCATAGAACTAACGTTTCATATAATCTATCATTTTATAATTTCATTTAAAATAGCAATCATTAGCTCTAACTCTCACTTTAAATAACAATTTATTAAGAGTTATAAATCTTATTTAATATAATATAAGTTTTTCTAATTATCATTTCACTTAACGCCTGACTGTTTGTGAATAATTATAGCTAAAACGTAAAACAGGTTACATATTTATGTTTCTTTTATTTCAATTTCCTAATAACACTCTACTGCAAGCATTCATGCAAGTATGCAAGCATCCATGCGAGCATGCATTTAAGCAAGCATGCATGCATGCAAACATGCATGCAAGCATGAAGCATACAATCATTACAGTATGCAAGCATTCTAGCATGCAAGCATGAAACATGCATGCATGCATGCTTGCAGACACGCAAGAAAGCAAGCAAGATGCAAGCATACATGCAATTGGATTTGCTCTTCTTCGGCGCTGCGGGAAGTGCAGTCCTTTCGCCCTTGCGTACAAATCTCAGGCACCCACGCTCGCCTACGCAGCTTCGGCTTTAAAATTACACTCTAGTGTAGGGCAGACTAGTACCACGGCGAAAGTCCACGGCGAGTCAGATTTAATCTTAATCTATATATATAAAACAAAATGTATGAAGATAGAGATAAAGAAAAAAAAATGTTTGAATGTTTGGTATGAAGTTCGCCGGGACAGCTAGTTACTATGATAAATTATTATTATTCCTCGTAAAAATTGTATTAAGTAATAATATGTGAAATGATTGTTATATAATAAGAGCTTTATAGAAAATGTGATTGTAAAATGTAAATGTTATAACAAATGAAAATAATATAAAGTGAAGTTATAGCAAAGTAAAAATTATATTAAATGAGCGTTAGGGGGAGTACGAACAAAACAAAATGACATACATGGGGCACACAAAAAGTTTTGCACTTTTAGCTAATTGGAACTATTTGAATTCCGAATGTTATATTTTTTTAAACGTTGCAACCTTCTTAGTAATAAAACAATTGGCGGGAAATGATTTGTCAATTGTTTTTTATCACACATCAAAGTACTACGTACGCAACGAAAATGGAATTAAGTCGAAAAGATTTTAGAGCGATGATTTTTTATGATTTTAAAAGATCTCTCTCTCCGCAAGACTGTGCCGCTCGTCTTCAAAATGCTTTTGGGAGAGAAGCACCTTGTTTGAGCACCGTGAGGCGACGGTTTGCTGAATTTACGAGAGGTCGAGGGTGTGTCGCAAAGGGGTGCACTTATAAACCTAACCTAACCTAAACTGAACCTAAACCGAACCTAAACCTTTTTTTAGTTTAGGTTCGGTTTAGGTTTCGCGGGGGCAGCGATAGGTTATGTAGGACTCCCTCGACAGAGAACAGTGGCTTTCGCAACTGTACCCCGACGAGGTATCACCCACTAAAAAACCTGCGGTGTACCACACTAACGTATGCAGGCAATACATGGGCACCCGTGTTCTGGAAAGCTATCCATGCATCGCCTACGTACGGCTACTATGCCGGGCCTCAGGCATAATTAAGGTTTGGGTGATCCTGTACACGACGGATCACCCCCCACTCGTAGGCTGTGCAATGTGAGCAGGGGGCCCCCGCCCCACGCTCACTAGCTTACTAGAGGGTAGAAGTTGAGTTCGGCGAAACGCCTCCTCCCTCTCCCCCCCCCCCTCCCTCTATCGACTTCGGATCGGGTCAGCAAGGAGTTATCCTGCCTAGCCCGATCCGTGGCCACCCTTTGCGACGAGACGGTGCCGCCACAAAAGGCCGCCTACGTCTCACGCCCTCTCGCCGCCCAGCATAGCTTGAACCATACTGGGAAGCGAGAGACTTCCCACCAACCGCAGGGTCAGGACCCCGCGGCCACCGTCTAGGCCGCACGAGCAGGGAGTCTTCACCCACACCCACACCCACACGTGCCGCCTTCGCGAAGACGCATCCACAAACGGGCTGCCCTAGCCCACCGGGAGCGCCTCGCTCCCGGTGGGCTAGGGCAGTGCGTGGGGACCCGTAATCCCGGGAGAAGGGGATCCTGGCTGTTGAGCCTGTGGCAGACCACCCAGGCAACACACAGCTTTGGCCCCAGATTCCGGGCACTCGGGCGGCCCTGGTCTAGCCAAACCAGGGTCAATCGGCTGGAGGTGGCCGGCTTAACCGCCGCCTCGGCGAGGAGGGGGTGCAGGGGGCAGTGCCGACGGCGGGCTCGGCGTGTGTGGGTTGGTCGACTCTACACTAGCCTTGCCCTAACCGGTCGCGTAAAGGATCCTGCACTCGGGCCCCGTTAAAAGGGCCTCCCTCCTATGTCCGGCACGTAACTCTGGGCTACGGCTCCCCAAATATGTGGGCTCCAGGTGGGTGGAGGCGTGCTGGATGAAGAAACTCTATCTTTATAAGACCATGGACTTTTCAAACCATAAAACTCGACCAAACCCCGGGCGCGAGGCGCCCAAAACCCCAAATAGATCTGATGACGAGGGCGAAATGTTCTCTCCCGTTTACGGGACACCTACCCCCTCTATCACTGAAGAATCGGCTATCAATTCCTCGTCCCCTATGCCCAATCCGATCACTACCAAAATCGACGAACTTTGCGGGATAATTGACTCACACATAAAGTCAAGCGGAAACCTCCGTAAGGCCATCCGAGATGCCGTTTTCGCTAGTACAAAGGAAATCCGCGAATTAACCTCGTCTAACCCTAACGCCATTCCACTTGCTGCTCAGAATGCCAGCTTCGATCAATCAGCTACGGTCGCAGCGGTCCGACAAACTATTCGTGAGGAGATCGCCAAAATAAAGCTCCCTACCGTTACCAACGTTACCACTCAGAGAACCTTCTCAGACATTGTCCGCTCTCAGAAAACCGTTGTATCAAAAGACACCACTCCTGCCGTTCCTAAGACACGCCTCGCCATCATAGTGGAGTCCAAGAAGAAGGTATTGAACCCGGCAGAAACACTTAAAAATTTCAAGTCCTCTGTTTCCTTCCGTGACACAAATTACGCTCCCGCAAATGTTAAATTCGTGTCGAATAATAAAATACGCGTAGAATTCGACAGCGCGGAGCATCGGGAGGCGACTCTTAAGAAAATCAACCGCTCAGAGAGTTCTGTGCAAGGTGAGGCCTCAAAACTACTCAGCCCAATGGTCATTCTAAAAGGAGTTTCCGCGGAGATACCGGCTGAAGACCTCGTTGGCATACTCCGCAATCAGAACGTAGGCATAAAAAATGCTATGTCAAACGATGACGATCTTTTATTCCGATTCAAGAGGGCCAACCGCAACAGGAATTTATACAACGCGGTTCTCATGGCTGTGCCCGCCGTCTGGAAGGCCATAACTACTGAGAACCAACTCAACGTCGATCACCAGAGGGTACACGTGGAGGACTACGTGCCTCTCCTTCAATGCTTCAAATGCCTTCAGTTCGGGCACACGAAGGCACGGTGTAGCCGCGAAAGCCTTGTTTGTTCTCATTGTGCCCTGCCCGGACACGAGTACCGAAACTGCCCGGACCGTAAAGATCCAAACAAGGCTCAATGCCACAACTGCGTCGAGTTCAATAAGAACACCAATGCGCGGACCAAGACTAACCACAGTGCCACTTCTACTACATGCCCTAGAATTTCCCATATGACCGAAAAAGTGCGCTCCCGAACAAACTATGGACCGTAGGCCCTCTATGGAAAATAGTCACACTCGCAAACACATTTACAATTGCACACAGGTTAATCTTGGACGCAGCAAAAACGCTCTGCATGAGCTGAAACTCCACCTCGTCAAAACCGACTGTGATATCGCGTTTATCAGTGAACCATACACAGCAAACACCGATACCATCAAATCTGTTCCCGGATATACAATCCACCAATTTTGTTCCGAGCCCCCAGTCAAGTCGGCTATCCTTATTAAAGATAATTTATTCAGCTCACTCGGCATAGCGGAAGACTCAAACTCAAACCTCACCATAGTTCAAATTAGGGACCGCAGCGGACACAAGACCTACTTAATTGCCGTTTATGTTGAGCCCCGCACAGATGACCGCAACACCTTAGGAAAACTTGAGCTGTTCTTGCAAAAGACAGCCGGGTCTTCCCATGTCATCGGAGGGGACTTCAACGGGTGGCACGCCCTTTGGGGATCGCGTTCCGCCAACCCCAGAGGTGATGCAATTATCGATCTCATGACTGCTAATAACCTGACTGTCTGTAACATCGGAGACACCCCGACATTTCAGACGGTCACGCATGGCGAGCCTCGCGACTCAATTGTCGACCTTACCCTAATAAGCAACCCCTCGCGCACTCAGGTCACCAACTGGCATGTCGATATGGATGTTTGCATCTCCTCTGACCATAATGTCATCAGATTCTCGCTTGGTATTGGCACACACCAACTGATTAAGTCTCGCAAAACTACTACATTCCTTTATAACACCAACTTTGTCAAATGGGACGAAATCAGACCCCAATTTATTTCTCAGATGCGCCAGCACCTGCCACCCTCTCCCAACTTTGATACGCTAAATTCTGATCAACTTGACGCATACACCGAAGCCTTCACTCTAGCAATACAACAAACATGCAATAAACTACTCCGCAAATCATCTGGCCCACCACCTCGTGCTCCATGGTGGAATGACACACTGGAAAAATTAAAAAGAGACGTCATTCGTAATCATCATAAACTTGGCAATGCAGCCCGGCGTCACCGGCCCATTGAGGAACTCGTTGCAGAGCGTGACCGCCTCAGAAGCTTGTACTCGGATGCCTTCCGCGCGGCTTCAACCGAGCACTTTCGCGAATTCTGTGGCCGCCAGAAGAAAGAGGACGTCTGGTCGGTCACAAATCGAATAATCCAAACGAAACCTCTTACCCATGCTCCCGCCACCTTAAAAATGGACGACGGGACCTACACAAAGGACTCATCGGATACCGCACGGGCGCTATTAAACAGGTTTTACCCGGACGATACACCGGACAGCACCGAAAAACAGAAAAAGCTTCGCGCGGAGATGCCCAAGCCCATTCATACACCGGCCGATCTACCTTTTACTCTGGAAGAGATCATTTCAGCGCTAAAAGGTATGAACCATAAAAGGGCACCCGGACTTGACCATTTAACAGCGGATATCTGTCTTCGGGTCGCCGAATGGTTCCCTGCAGAAATACTAGGCCTAGTCAACTGCTGTCTTCGCTTGGCACACTTCCCTAAGATCTGGAAGATGGCCACAGCTAAGATAATACCCAAGCCCGGAAAGGATAATTACACTAACCTCTCCTCCTTCAGGCCCATCGGATTGATTAACGTATACGGTAAATTACTAGAACGTCTCATAACTGATCGCCTTAATCATCATACGAACGTCAACAACACCAGCTCAAAGAAACAATTTGGCTTTAAGACGCAAACCTCAACCACACACGCCATCCATAGTGCACTAGATATTATAAACTCCGCCAAAGCTCACAAAGAAATGGTGGTAGCTGTCTCGCTAGACATTAAAGCCGCATTCGATCGTGCATGGTGGCCTGCCATCTTTGAGCGGCTGCGAGACGGCAACTGCCCAGAGAATCTGTACCGTATACTTTTAAGCTACGTTGATGACAGAGAGGTTCAAATCAATTTTACAGACTCCAAGGTCCATAAGTTTATGACTCGCGGCTGTGTCCAGGGCTCCGTCATCGGCCCAACTCTCTGGAATCTTATTCTAGATGAAGTTCTGAACATGCCAATGATGGAAGGATGCAGCCTGCAGGCATACGCTGACGATCTTCTCCTTATTGCCCACCACAAGGACACTCATCAGTTAGAACTCTCTGTCAATCACGCTCTGGACCAAATATCTGCTTGGGGAGATGGGGTTAAGCTGGAGTTTGGCCCAGAAAAGACTAAACTCATCCTATTTACACAAAGAGCCCTTACTTGTAAATTTACCATTAAAAACCAACCACTTGAACCTGTCACGCAAATTAAATACTTGGGAATAGTAATCGATGATAAGCTAAGATTTGGCAAACACGTCGAACATGTGACCGGAAAAGTCAAAAAACTATACAACAAACTTATCCAGTTCATCCGGCCCACGTGGGGCATTCACCCGGAAAATGTCAAGATCATCTACAATCAAGTGATAGAGCCCATAGTTTGCTACGGCGCCGGCATTTGGTCACCCGCCATCAAATATAAATATGTTGCCAAACGACTCCTGTCACTGCAGCGACTCTTCGCCATTAAGATTATTCAGGGCTTCCGCACTGTTAGTACGGCAGCTTCCATCACCTTGGCGCAGTTAACACCCTTACCGGCAAAGGTCGCTGCAGTGGCCGACATAGAGTCCTCTAAGCTCCGGGGCAAATCATCACATCTTCCTGGAGACGTGCAGATAGAGTCCCTTTGCCCACCATCCCACATGCTGCACCCCTCCCACCGACAAGGAATCGAATACCGCGAAATCTCCTCAAACAATGATCTTTTAGAAATACGACGCCACGGTCCTTGGGAAATCTACACCGATGGCAGCCGGCACGACGATAGGGTCGGAGCTGCCATCGTCATATTGGACCCTACAGGAAGACGGGAAGTAGTAGAAAAATTTAAACTTAATGACCACTGCTCGGTTTTTCAAGCCGAGATGCTTGCAATCGAAAAATCCTGTGAGTACATCCTTTCCAGCGGACAGACAGAGTTTGTCATCCTCTCTGATAGCAAATCTGCTCTTACAGAACTAGAGAACCCAAACTCTTTTAATGCTTTTGCGGCACGCATCCATCGTCACCTCTACAACGCCCGTATATCTGGAATTGCCGTCGGGTTTGCGTGGATCAGGGCCCACGTCGGATTCGACGGCAACGAGGCAGCGGATGCAGAGGCTAAAAGAGCAGCTAACCTCCACCGCAGCCCTGATTACAATCTTATCCCCATAAGTCACGTGAAATACTTAAACAAACAGAAATGCCTTACCGCCTCTGAAGCACTCTATTCTGACCAAAATAATTGCAGCTACACCAAAACTCTACTACCATCTTACGCCGATCTTCAACAATACTTATCCCTTGTCACCCCTAAATTCGCTATCACTCAAATGCTGACCAACCACGGCTGGCATAAAGAGTATTTGCACCGCTTCAAAATCCTTGCAGAGGACACCTGTCCATGTGACTCCTCAACACCCCAGTCCATAAAACATTTGATCCAACACTGCCCGCGCTTCTCCGCCAAGCGGACGGACCACACCATCGCTTCGAACAACCACCGAATTGACGCCTATAAACTCACCGATGTCATCAAAAAAGAGGACACGATAAATACTTTTCATAATTTACTTACTTATATCGTAGCCGAAATCAAAAATTTCAATAAGTAATTAACCAAACACAGACAATGTATTCCCAAACTTAACAAAAACCATGCTCCAAAATAAACACAATGCTGAAAAAAGCGCGGGAACTTCGAAGAGTAAAGGCGGGCTCCTTAAATTTTTTAACTTCAATAATTAAAAAAGTTGTTAAATTAAGAGTTTTAACCGCAATTAAGACGATGGGGAGGCGAGCAGGGAAAAAAAGAAAAAAAGATGATGTTCCTGATCAGGATTCGGGGGGTCTCAACCGAGACTCTACCAGCACAACATCAGAGTCGGAGGACGAGGGAGAGCAGGAGAGTAACCATGCCCCATATTATGTTACCGACTATACTCGAATGTATCCAGAAGATTCAAATGCAACAGAGTTTGTCGTCTTTGTACAAGCAGTAGGCAGTGAGACACCAATAGGCAGCAGAGATCTTCTTTCCATTTCAAACTGCATAAGAAGATATAATAAGGGTATTAAGTACTTAAGGGCTCTCAATAAATACAAAATCGGCGTATATTTTGAAAAACCAGGATTGGCCAATGCATTTTTAATAAATAAAACATTTCTAAAAGAAAATAACTTTGCAGCCACAATACCAGCAACATCAACAGAAACAACTGGCATTATTCGTAATGTCCCAGTAAAGTACACAAATAAGAAAATATACACTCTTCTAAGCAGCACTAAGAAAATTATAAGCATCCGTCGTTTTTTCAGAAAAGTTGCTACAGCAAATGGTTTCGTCCGTCAGCCAACTCCAACAGTTGCCATCACATTCGCAGCAACCTCCCTGCCGGATTTTGTGGACCTCGAGGGATGGAGACATAACATCATGCAATATATACCACCGGTAAAGCAGTGTTATCGCTGCTTGAGGTATGGACACATTTCTAAATACTGCAAAAATGATGAGAGATGTTCAATCTGCAACAATAACCACAATTATAAAGACTGCACAATCACCAAAGAGAATGCTGTTTGCGCTCATTGTAATGGTAATCACATTAGTATTTCTGGTCAATGCCCCATCAAACAAAAGAAAATTCAAGAGAACAGAATTAAACACAAAGCACCCACTTATGCAAATCTGTTTGATAAGAAAAATTTCCCAGAACTAAAGACCACTGTTAAAGATTACAAAAAACCTCAAACCAACTTACTTGACATACTAAATACTGATGCATCAGCAATGAATCTTTTAATAGAAACTATAATTAAAATAATTACTTTGAACAAAACAAATGAGACAATAATTTCATCAAAAAATATTTTAGGTATTCTATCAGAAACTCTCAGTAAGAAAGAAAGGTTACTAAGTTCACAGAACAATATTTAAATATAATGCAATGGAATGCTCAGAGCATACTGAGCAGTCGCAATTTATTTCAAAAATATATTTATGATAACTACATAGATATAGCTTTAATATCAGAAACATGGCTCAAGCCTCACCAAAAATTTAAAATTAAAGGTTATCACATAGAACGAAATGACTGTGGAAATGAGCATAATGGGGTTGCTATTATAATTCATAAAAGCATTCAGTATGTCAGGCTCCCAACTTTTTTTGATAATTCTTTACAAAATCTAGCAATCCAGGTAACAATTAATAATAAGAAATACACAATAGTTTCAGTCTACTGTCCAAACAACAGCTCACCAAGATTTCACATTAAGAAGTTCAAAGATCTAATAGATAGTTTACCAAAACCTATTTTTGTAGCTGGAGATTTCAATGCTCATCACACAATTTGGGGATGCAACTCCATAGACCCTCGAGGTAGAAATATATTTGATAATTTAGATGACTGTGACTTAGTACTGTTAAATGACCAACAAGTAACAACTGTAGGTTCACACAGTTGGAGACCGAATGGCTTGGATTTAACTATGGTGAGCTCTTGTTTGGCATTAAATTGTGACTGGAAAGTCTATGATGATCCTTTAGGTAGTTATCATTTACCCACCTTAACTTCAATGCAACTATTTGCTGTATGTACACCATTGCAAACATTTGTTGCTTCAGGAACTGATATTCCTGATCATCCCAACCTTCGATTAGTAAACTGGGAACACTATTCAGACACAGTCAATGAAATGTTAAATGATTTTCCGACTTTTAATTACAACAATCGTCCTCTTGAAGCATACAATTTTTTTTGTGACACAATCAAATCTGCTGTAAATATGTCAATGCCAAATTACAACAAAAATAATACCAATCGTTCCGTTTCACAAACGTCTCGTAGTAACTTTAAACATCTTTCGGTTCCTTGGTGGAATGAACGTTGCGCTAGCGCTGTACAAAACTCTAAAGAAGCTTTTATAAAGTTTAAAACTGACCCTTCGCCTGAAAATTATGTTAATTTTAAAAAATTACAGGCTTTAAAAAAACGCATAATTAACACTGAAAAAAGTGAGAACTGGAAAGAGTTCTGCTCAAATATTAATAGACTGACTCCAGTATCTCGAATTTGGAATACCCTGAGAAAGTTTAATAAAAGTAGCGATTCTAGGTTTCTACAGAATAATGAATGTCCACCTTGGGCTAATGAATTTTTAAGGAAATATACCCCAGATCATGTAGAAGCTCCACCTCCTAATAACTATAATACTTCAAGCAATAATACCTCAGCTAACAGTTACTTAACAGACATTTTTAGCTTATCTGAACTAGTCTCAGCTGTTAAGTCGCGAAAGGACACTACTTGCGGTTTAGATTATATTTCTTACAAGATGTTTAAAAAACTTACTAAAGATAATTTATCAAAATTGCTTTCTATTATTAACGGGTTATGGAAGAGTAATACAATCCCTGAAGAGTGGAAGGTGGACTGTTTAGTTCCAGTTTTAAAGCCAAGTAAAAATAAAGATAGTTCCGATTCATATCGTCCGATTGCGCTCACGTCATGCGTAGGTAAAGTATTTGAGCAGTTATTAAAGCAACGTCTAGAGTTTTTCATTGAAAGCAATCACTTACTTCCTAACAATCAATTTGGTTTTAGACGTGGTCGTTCGGCTCGTGAGAGTTTGGGATGTTTATTTACAGATATACAAAAAGCTTTGACTGAAAATAAATATTTAGTATGTGTATTTTTCGATATTATAGGTGCCTTTAATAATGTAAATCTTTCAGTTTTATCAACTACGCTACTTTCTTTAGGAATTCCCAATAAAATTGTGACATGGTTGTACCAATTCCTAAATAAACGTAAGGTTTTTGTGAAGATAAACAATAAATTGTATGGACCTAGGCTGTCTTACAAAGGAGTCTGCCAAGGGGGTATTTTGAGCCCCTTGTTGTATATTTTATATATTTATAGATTAAATGAAATTTTAGGACCTGATCCTGACATAACAAATTTGCAATTTGCAGATGATTTAGCTATTTATACACAAGGTTCAAATCTTACAAATCTTATAGACAAATTGAATAGCGTGCTTGTTAAACTTCACTCGTATTTAACTTATTTGAACTTAGATGTAAATGCAAGCAAAAGCAAAGTTGTAGTTTTTAAGAAACGTAACATTCAATTGCCTATTTCTAACATAAAATATAATAATGAAGAGTTGCCAACAGAAATGTGTGCAAGATTTTTAGGTGTTATTTTTCAACAAAACTTCTCCTGGAAAATGTATGTCGACTGTCTCATAGAACGATCCCTCAGAGCTACTAATATTCTTAAATCTCTAACTGGTACTCAATGGGGCGCTGACCCTAAAATACTGCTGGTATTATACAAATCTCTGGTGAGAAGCCATTTCGAATACGCTTTCTTTTGTTTTGCATCAGACAAAAAGCTCGTCGAGAAACTTAATAAAGTCCAAAATAAAAATTTACGCATTATCTTAGGTGCTATGAACACCTCACCGATTAATTCAATGCAAATTGAATGCAATTTGCCTCCATTAGATATACGGTTTGATTATCTCCGGAAAATATTTTTGATGAAATTATTGGTTGTAAATAATAGTATATTATTAAGTAAGTTATTTAATGCTAATTTCACTTCCTATTTAAATATAGCATTAAGAGATGTTAAAAAGTTAAAAGACGAAAACAATGTTCATACAAGTGATGAATTACCATGTTATAGTGGTCTTTATCAAAGTAAATTTTTTGAAATGAAGATTATTATTAATAAAAAACTGTTTTGTAAATATGTTGTACATAATGAACTTAATGATTGGGAAGGATACAGGCAGATTTATACGGATGGTGCAAAAACGGTAGAAAATGTTTCTATGGCATTTTATGATCCATGCTTAAAGACTGGTCATGGAATAAAATTACCTACCGTTACAAGTATATACACGGCCGAGGCATGTGCCTTATTAGCTGCCTTACAGTACATAGAAAAATTTGACAGTCAAAAGTGGATTATTATATCAGATAGTATGAGCGTTTTAGAAGCACTGTCTAATCCATGCCACAATGCTAAAACAAATTACCTAATTATAAAAATCAAAGAAAAGTATGTCGAGCTAATTAATGAGGGTAAAGATATTATATTTTTTTGGACTCCTTCGCATATAGGTGTGGCTGGCAATGAGCAAGCAGATTATTTTGCTAAATTTATAACAAATACTTCGGATCTAGTTCCTGCAAAGAATATTAAATTACCACATTCAGATTGCACTACTCTTATAAAAGAATCGTCACGGAGAGAATGGACAGAGCATTGGCAGGAAACTCTTCAAGCAAAAGGAACCTGGTATAGAGAAATAAATAATGATATAAGAGTGCCCTGGTTCTTTAAAGGAACTTTCAAGAACAGAAAATTTTACTCATTAATCTCTCGGTTACGAATTGGGCATGGTCGTTTTAACGAACATCTGCATAGAATGAACATGATTACCTCCCCGTCATGCACATTTTGTAATGAACCAATTCAGTCTCTCCATCACATTTTCTTTGAGTGTTCTGAATTCTCACTTCAAAGACTTATCTTGATTGAAGATTTATTAGAAGTCTATAAAAGGCCTGAAGACATCCCGCGCCGTCTACAGGAACTTCTCAAGAATGAAGAAAACTATAAAGCCCTATATAATTTCATAATCTCAACTGTAGAAGAGCTTTAAACATTATTTGTGAAACGGTTGATGAACGTCTCTAAATTAAAAAAATACATTGAAGATACATTTTAACATAAGACCTGGCTGTATGGCGAAAGCCTTTGCCTTTTCCAACCATCGAGGAAGGAAAGAATGGAACCAAAAAAAAAAAAAAAACACAATGCTGACAACGACGTAACCCGAGAGCATCGTTGTTCAGACAAGTTCCAAAGTACGCTTTCAAAAAAAAAAAAAAAAAAACGTGATTATAGGGTGTGTAATGTTTCAAATAATATAGTATTAGGTATACGATTTATTGATATGATTTTATTTAATAAAATATTTTTTCTTATAACAACTCGCTTAATATATTGAACGTTTCATGTTATCTTACGTTCTATAATATCATTTAAGATAACAATCATTAACTCTTACACTTACTTATAATAACAATTAAAAGTAATAAAGCCTAATAAGTACCTATAAATTTACATTACCTGAAAACGCAAGCATGCATTATTGTGTACTCTGTAAGTAATTTCTTCTCAGTTTACAATGACAAAATTTATAATTAGAATCTAGCGCTCGCCGGCCGCTGCCGCTCGCTCCGCTCGCTCGGCTTCGCGCTTTAAATAGTCACTGTTCTAACCTAACCTAACCCTTCGCCCCCTTTCCTACACTCTAACCCAATACTGTTAAAGGTAGCGTTAAAATATATTATAAAACGTAAGTGATTCTAAAAAACATATTATTAATTTTCTACATAGCTCTAGTAGTTTATTGTTCCTGTTTTCCTGTAAGAAATAAATGCTGGGGAAAAGTTTGGTTATCTTAATCATGAAGATCTGTGAAGAACTAAAGTAACTTGTTGGAGTTTTATCTAACAAGCATATTGAGAGTTTAGCCGGGTAAGTAACCCTGTGATTACGTTAGTCATAGCTTATTACTTCCATTTTAAAGAGTATGGATACAAGGAGATGGCCTACTCTCGGAAAACCGACGGCAAAAATAAACGGTATGATGGTTATTGTTAACATAAATACACCGTTACTAGCATCAATCTTAGACCATCTAGCATCAATCTTTACCTTCATGGTATGGAGGTAAGGAGTACTATATTTGTTTTAAAAAGTGTCCGTCAAAGCGCGTTTAAGTTATGTGACGCTACAGTAGCAACAGGGTAAATTGTTCAAATGTTTTTTTAAAGGATGGCTTTATCCTCCGTGTTTAAAAGTTACTAAAATGTTTAAAAATGTTCTAACTCGGCACACTATACTCGGCATACTCCAATCCGTCAACAACCACTACATTCATTACTATACCCTTTGCCTACGCTGGCGCCATTTTGGAGGGTTTTGGAATTGTTAATAAATAACTGCTTAGGTTGAACACTTTTTCAATTAACCACCCGTAAGAGATAGTAGTCCTTACCTCTACTCTTTTAGTAGTTCATGGGTAGTTCAAACTTTCATTCAAAGCAATGGTCATGGATTTAGCACTCTTGCTGAATCCATGATAATCCATGGCAATGGTACAGAGCCATAAAGCCAGATCTTCAGGATAAGATGGTTAGACAACACAAATTATTATTATCATCTGCTGCTAGAGTCTATGATTTTAACTCCACCGGTTTTTGGATGTGGGATTAATTAACCAAAAAATACTCAAAGCCAGTGTCTGAGACACCTCGTGTAATCTGCATAGAAAATACAAAATCTGGCTGTATTGTTTTGTACCTGGTTTTGTCTGACCATTAAGTAGGTAATATATTAAGGTTTTGTCTATTCTATCATAGAAAAAAACCACTAGAAGCTGTCATCTGTCCTTTAGACATTTAATAATCTGTGCATCTGTGTGATCTGTTATTATTTTGAAGTCTGAACCATAATTTTGAAGTATCATTCTCGGTTGTTGTCAATTTTTCGTTTTCTGAATAATTTTTAATTCTTCTCAGCAATAATGGGCTTAGCCACTGTTATTGAGAATGAGGCACACTTTCAGTCCGAAATGGCTAACGCCGGGACGAAACTAGTCGTCGTGGACTTCACGGCATCTTGGTGAGTTTAACCTGCCTGCGTACAAAACCATCGAGTCATCGTATGATTTTGAATTTACAACTTTTGCATGATATTTCGATAGGTGTGCACCATGCCAGCGGATCGCACCCATCTTTGAGCAACTCCCCGCGAAGTTTCCCAGAGCAGTTTTCCTAAAGGTGGATGTGGACAGGTGCGCGGAGACCGCTAGTGCTCAAGGCATCAGTGCTATGCCTACGTTTGTATTCTACAGAAACAGAGTATGTTTTTATCTATCTTATTTAATCACTCACAGGTTATTCTAATAATATATTTAATATGAATGTTAAAAGTACCCTTTTTGTAGGTACATGTTTTTTTGTTTCATATTCATTTCTTATAGGATACCTGTTAGAATGAGTTCTATTTTTGTTTCAGACGAAGATTGACCGGCTACAAGGTGCTGACCCAGGAGCTCTAGAAAATAAAGTTAGGCAATACTATGGTACGGAGACTGATGGTGAAGAAGATAATGCTGTTGCGGGACATGTTAGTATACCATATTCTTAGTCATAATTAGCTATTGCTACTGCTATAGTTTTAATGAACCAATTATCAATCTATTATTTATTATTATTATCTATATTTTTATTTGTCAGTTTTGCCACTGTTTTGGTAGATATGTCTTTTATACAGGCCTCAAAACTCAATTATTTATTGCATTCCATAATAAACAAGATAGATGGTATACAATGATAAAGAACCAATTATGGACCCTGACAGGCACAGCATAGTTTAGTAGGAGAGAGGAAGAGTGCTCAATCCAATGCATTTATGAATATTATAAATACTTTTTATTAGTAAGGTGTTCTTTCAAACGGTTCGTATAATTTTAGCCTCAACCAAGGATAAGTGTTAAATGCTCAAATTTAGTATCATGCCTGTATCTTGTTATATTTATAGCAAATTGTAATATGGTCTTACCAATGAGGGATTCAATATTCAACAGATGGACCTTGGAACATTCATCACCAAGAGTGAATGTGAATGCCTGAACGAGGCGGATGATCATCCGATGGCTCATGCCCTCACCAGTGGAGGTGGCTACTTGGCTAGTGACTGTGATGAACAGCTCATTATCAACATTACTTTTAATCAGGTTAGTCAACATTTTTGTAACAGTCAGATAATGTACAGACAGAATTTTCTCCATTGATATTGATCTCTACGTGTTGGACTTCAAGGTTTAAGATCAATTCAATTACCTTTAACTTTTTGGGTAATGATAATGATAATAATTTGTGGAAAACTATAGTTAGCTGTATATTTTAAGAAACTATTTAATTTTTAACATGCAATGTATCGCCGTTGATTTCCTGAATAAAAAAAATATATAATAATTATAGGTAGGTAGGTTGACCTGCCGTTGTCTGTACCTCTATACTGGACTTAATAATGTTATATTAGTGCAGCAGTTATTTTTTTTAACTGCAGCATACCTTAGAAGTCCAAAGTTTGAATTTTGACAGTATAATTGGTACTGACATTTGCTAGCAAAGAATAAGCAAGATAGCAAAGACATTAAAGCTTAGTGCATGAAGTACATTATTACAAAATACACCACTAGGCACTACACTACACTAGGTTTATAATAAAGTGGCATAATTAGTAGTAGAATCTTTCGAAGTTACCTTGTTGTAAAGTCTTTTTCTCAACCTAAAATCTTCTATTTACAGTTGGTGAAACTTCACTCCTTAAAGATCAAAGCCCCAGCAGACAAAGGACCCAAGACTGTAAAGCTGTTCATCAATCAACCGAGAACATTGGACTTCGACCAGGCAGCTGGGAACTCATCTGTGCAAGACTTGGAGTAAGTTAAAAACTTTCATTAAATGGTTGCTCTTGAATTGTGACTGCTTTGCACAGTGTACAATAAAGAGTGTTTAGATTTATCTATCTCTTGATAACAATGAAATCACCCAAGAGCTACATCTTGTTGAACTCGCTCGCTGCGTTTGTCAGTAATGTTTTCACAAATAGATGTATAATTGCATGGGAAAGGTTGTATTTTTTTTTATTACTAGACTAGCTGCTGCCCGCGACTTCGTTCGCGTGGTCTTCAGTTTATTCATAAATAATTTTCTGCGCAACTTACTTATTTTTTTTTTTTCAAAAGATCCTTCTCCTGACAATAAATAACCCAACAAAAAAAGAATTAGCGAAATTGTTTCATCCGTTCACGCGTGATGCGATGACCAAGGGAAATGGAGATTCATTTTTATATTATAAATAAATATTTAAGTATCACCGCAATCACAATCACAAGTATTTGGTGTTCAATCTGTGATAATTTTAAAGTGTTTCGTGAATCTTTATAAGTAACAACAAATTTATTTCCTCTTATAGATTTACTCCAAGCGATTTGGAAGGCAATCCAGTCCCTCTCAAGTTTGTCAAGTTCCAGAGCGTTCAGAACATCCAACTGTTTATCAAAGATAACCAGTCCGGTGGTGAAGTGACGCAGATCGACCACTTCGCGTTCTACGGCTCTCCGATATCGACCACAAACATGGGAGAATTTAAACGCGTGGCTGGCAAGAAGGGAGAAAGCCACTAGCTCAATCAGGGTGTAAACATAGATAGTTCAGTCACTACTACTCCTAAACTGTTTCATGCAATATTTATGATGAATGTGCTTGCTCCCTCTATCGGTAATCATGTGAACCAATTCCCTTCAGACTTAGACTAATGCATTCAAACTGACCAGACTGAACTGTTTATAATGCATTTTCTTTTTATAAGACATGTAAAATTGAATTTAAATCATTTTCCAAACTGTGTCGAAGCATAGTAAATTTTATATTGTCTATATGTCTCATATTTATGAAATATGATATCGTCGTAAATATTAGTTTGTTTTAAGTGTAAAGGTCCATTCCAAAGGCCACAGTTTGTTAAATGAAATTCAGTAATATGGTAATTTGTATATTCAATAAATAAAAATGGTATAATGAATAATTTCATTTTATTAATCACTTAACACTTAAATTCACTCAATACACATTCAGTCCTGCTTTAACTCATATATTTGGATGTATGCTTCTGTTAATGTTATCATTTGTGGCAGAATACTGGTCACATGCAAATCTTGCATTTCATACCTGAAACAACAGTGTTACTTATTTATTACTCAATCTACGAATCCAATAAAGACCAAACTCCAACTTTAGGTATGCCAGGGTCCATACAAAAAAGTTCGGAGTCTTTAAATGTCCCACCGTTATGAAATGGTGCCTCCACACCAGTTAATATTTGTGGCACAACATTTTAATAACATGAAATTTCGAGTAATATTGAACAACTTTGTATTTCTTACTCTAATTAAGGTGTTGCCAGTAAGACTGAAATGTTATCGCTTAGCGCCCGGACATGAGAAACGTACGAAAATATACTAAAGGTAAGTAGTAAGACATGTAAGCCGTTAAAAACTAGCTGTCCCACACAAATAACATAAAATTTTGTGTGCCTATTTGAAACGAAACGCAACAATTAATATCTTGCGGCCATTACTAATTTTGTTTTCTGTACCTCGTATAGATCTGCCTATACGGTGAGCTAGAACGCCAAAATGGCGATAATCAAAAGGCATATATTAATTTTGACAGCAGCTAGTATTAAGCCTGTATCACTGCCAAGTCACTGACATTCACACAAACACACAAGTTTATTTAAGTATGCTTAACGGAGTAGTGAACATACCATTGCTGAGTAGGTTTATGAAGAACATGAGCTCTGTACGTGCCCTTTTCGGGCGTGCCGTCGTGCACGATGTTCCCAACCAGCTCGTACGTCGTTTTCCCATTGTGTTTCGCCTTCACTTCGGCCGTAAGTATGTCGCCAAAATCAACGTTTCTACAAAAAAAAACCGTTAAACCTTAACAAGGACTGGCATTTCATTTTGATTAGTTAAAATTATTTGTAATGTTGGATGCATTGTAAGGAATGTTGCCATTACTTAAAGTTTACCCAATAAATAAAAAAGATGGTTAAAAATGTTACCATAAAATCTATCAAGTAATTTTGTAGGTAGATGTTACATAGACGAATTCGAAAATAACATAGTTTAAATAGATAAGAATGTAAATTTTTGGGAAACATAATATACTAAGCCGAGGACAGCTAAAAATGTTCTAGAAAAAACTTGACATTGCACCTAGACTGAGACTATGGCTTTTCAGAACTCCATACATAACTTCTCTGGACAAGCCCGGATTTAGTCCGTTTTTTATGGGGTTCTGAAAAATTCCGAGCCTAATATAGACGTCACTTACTTGACTGGAAAATTAACGACAGTTGGATTCTTTTCAACAAAGAATGTGTTTTTAGTGAATCTTTTTATGTATAATATCAAATACGGCGGCAGTTGCGTAATTTCAAAGCGCTTTAAAAAGTTCTCCTTGTATGTTTTGTATTCTTTTGAAGATTGCCCATTGAATTTTGAAAGCAATTGGTAGAGATTTACCTGAAAAACATGGGTCAGATTATTTTGAAGTCTAATACCTATACTACTAGATAAGAGCCCTTTAAGAGTATATTTTAGCAAATTTAGTTTGCATTAAATCGCAACGGTCTTAATGCGTCCTATGGCTGAAATGATGATGATGATGATGATTTTCTGCAATGGTGACTCAGAAAATTTAACCATTTATTAAAACATTAAATTGGACAACTTTGTTTACATTTATGATGTGTAAAATTTGTGTATATTTACTTGAGGAATTATGTTTTCTCTAAACTCATCAGTAAAGAGTGGAGTAGGTGGTAAGTCACAGGTCAAGTACAGAAACGGCGACTCCGTAATCATTTCACTGTACTCTTCGCTGTTAAGGTCTACTTTGGCGGCATCGTCAGCGTCAGGAGGGGGTAATTTTCTGTAAAGAGAATAATCAAATCCTAATTTAAAACAAACATAACTTAATATGACTAAATTATAAAAGCATTGTTTATACCTTGTATAAATTCTCATGTGACCAAGAAATGATTTGTAGATTATGGAGCTGTTTTCTTTCTTTGTACCATTTAGTGCAAGGTGCAATGAATTGAGGAACCATGACAAAAAATCAATGGGATCACCTGTAAAATAAATCACGTTTTACTATTATGTACATTTTGCTAAAAATAACCATACTCGTCAGAAATCAGGATAAGTATTTTTGAAGGATTAGAATTCCAATTTGCATGAAAAATCTCAACATATAAAATGTTTAGGGACATAGTATGATTCTTGTGATTTCATATGAGAATTATAATTCTTATCCTTTAATAATTTGTCTCCTACGTACACCTACGTAACACAAAACGTGGTTAAGTATGAGTATTTTCTTTTTTTAGATTTTAATGTTGGTCCCTTAGAACAATTTGTTGTATTAGAATCACCCCTTAACCAATCAAGCATACATAAACAAGACAATAGAAATTCCATTGTTATGCGGTCTCATGAGACCACTTAATTGTAACGGGTTAAAGTTACACTGCATCTTTATGTTACACCCACTATACAGTTCACTTATTGATTCGTAAAGCCCTCAGCTAAATTCAGAGAATGAAAAATCTGTGATAATATAATAATAAATATATTCATAAGGCAAGCCTAGAGACTCTTAAAAGTATTTTGAAACCAAAATAATCAGCATAAGCCATAAAACATAAGCAATGAATCAAATGTAAAAATCTTACTTTGTTTTATGAACTGGAACCTTTTCTTTGACCACAAGACTACAGCCTGTAACATCTCATGAGGAGACACATGAGCTTTAAAAGCTCGAGGGTTCCACAGCTTTCTCAGCAGCTCCCCGAACCTCTGCACCAGCAGGAATGAAGAGTCACCAGGTGGTCTCTTCACATTGGCATAGTTTTCTTCTCGTAAAAAATAGTTCCTTAAGGGTCGCACTTGAGACAAGCACTGAAACATGCATAAAATACAAAACAGAATGTACAAAATGGAAGTACAGCACCTTTATAAAATAAACAGAAGACACCAGTAGTATAAAAAAACTATATTTGCTATTACCTTTTTCAAATATGGCAATAAAAACGGATATAAAAATAGGCATAAAATAAACAGCAAAATAGTTTGGATAGTAGTCTAACTGATGCAAGTTGTTTGACAAACCTGTAAAATAACATTGCAATAATCGTTAGCCTTGATATTGTTGAGACCAACGATGCCAGGCATGTACATGGTGCCATCAATGGCTCGTGACATCTTTGTATCTGTGTCCAATTGCCTGATCTGCTCTGTGCTGAAGATTGGGTTGAGCACATATTTGATGTCATTTAGAGATGAATCTGTGATATAAAAAACAATATTAATGTCTTTTACAACAGAAGCACCATTCTATTTTTTTTTCTGCAGTTTGTATGATAAACTTAAGATCACAAAAATGAAATCATATTAAATAGGTACCTCTCAAGAATAAAGCTTATGTCAGTGGCAAATATAATACAATAACGCAAGTAAGCAAATGTATCATACTTTATCGTCTTGACAGGTTTACTGTCATACGTGCATATTATTTAAGGAACTTATTGGGCAGTGAACCTGTTAACTAAGTTACCTGACCTGCTTATAGCCTGATTTAAGGATCATCTGACACTTACCAATAACCTCATAGTTATCAGGAAGACAATAAAACTTTAGAGTGTGCAAGTTAAGAAAAACATGGTGACCATCAGCCACAGAATGGGTGTAAGCGTGAGTATTGGTACCGCGACCCTAGAAATAAAACCTTATTTTTATCTTTTTCTATATAACATCAGTAATTATAAGCACTCAAAACAAGTTTACACTTAGCAATAAGATTTTAGAACATGTTCTCATTGTAAATTCATGACTGATAAAAAATGAATAGATGAATAGTAATATAATTTGTCAGACTTGGTCAGAGACTGAATATACAAAATAGTATGCATAGTTTTAAGTACCCAACTGGGTCTAAGTGACTTGTATAAAATTATGTGTTCTACCTGAAAGTACTTCCCACAAACGAGGCAAGCATACACATTGATCCTTGTCAAAGATACAGAACACAGCTTCTCAAAATCGAAATCTAAGACATGCCTGTTAATTGTGTCCAAATATGGGCACTGTATGTGTATGGTTTTCGCCGAGGGTTCTAAAAAATAAGAATAAGCGTTGATATTTTCTCTTACTTCCAGGTTATAATGATAAACAATTTGACAAAAAATACCGGTTGTCTCCGTCCCATTTTCACTGGAAAGTTTACGCTTTTTGGATGGTTCTTGAGACATCTTAATTCAGCCTAGGAATAGTTTACAGTATTGTAGCGATTAAATTCGTAATTGTTATTTGATTCATTGATTCGTAGACGCTTTTCACGTCAAAAAAAATGTAATCGACGCAGACGACAAGTGACACAAATGTCATCATGACAATTACTTTTTTAATTGATTTGGCTGGGCTAGAGACAAGCCAGTTTGCAAAAATGAACTCGAAAAAGCTGCCACCGGCGCCGCGTAGTGCAAGGCGTAGTGGTTACTTGATCAGTGCTACAAGAGATAACTGATCAAATATAACAATACGTTAGTAGAAATTAGTTGAGATACACATAGTTGTACTTGATCAGTGGAGATACTTACAACTTCATAGCACTGAACAAGTAATACTACGTTTTACTTCTTAGGAGTAGAGAGCATGATGATGTAGTCCTTTTCATGAAATATACCTACATCTTCATGATTATAGGTATAGTTATTTATTAGATTATATCTACTTAGTTCTGGGTATTTATTCGTAGTGATAACTATAACTTCATGAAAAGCTTCACGATCCTTTTAGTATTTATCCAAAGGTGTCAAGCCGTCAGATCACTCTACAAGGTGTATTGTTCCGTTTCCGTAGTTGCCCGTTACAACTTGCAGTAATTTCTAACTGTTTTACTTACCTATATAATGTATTAAATTTTCAAGTTTAAGTAATTATCTTCTCCGGAAACATTTCATAATGTAACTCTGAAACTTGTAAAGTCCACCTAGGTGTGTGTGATAGTTTTCCTTTAACTTCAAACATACTTAAATGTAAATAAGAAAAACGTGTCATGCTCATGGATCATAAAGCCGGTGACAGATGGCGACGGACGCGGCTCCGGACTCGTCTTAACATTGTGAGGTCAAGCGCTGCCATTGGTCTATCCTTTAGTCAACTTCCGCCAGCCCAAGGATCGACCAATAGCAGCGTTTGACCTTACAATGTCAAGACGAGTCCGAAGCCGCGTCCGTCGCCGTTTGTAAGTGCTTTTAATGTGCTCGATGTATCATGCATGATGATCATGAAAATCTGATCTTTTACAGTTTAAAGCCGACGACAGATATAAACTGTGGTCCATTTTATTGTATCTTGTTTGCATTTTTCCTCTTAATTGCTTGTTATTAGTAGGGTTGATTTTCGTCAAATTTAATTCATTTTAGTAAGCTGGAAGCGACTGGATATATTTTATTCTTATTAGGATTTAAAATCATTTGTTAAATCACTCCGTTGAACAGTGGTCAACATGTGTTGGGTGACTAACTGAACAATTTTTAATTTTTATAGGAGCACAATCTAGAGTTAGATGTCGATACAAACAGTGAAATTTGCGCGTCAACAAGTTTTATAAGTCAAGCATGGTTTTAAGCAAGAAATATTTATCATTCTTTCGGCGAACCGAGTTGTCGGTAAAAAATATATATTTGTATCGATGAACGATGAACAGTGATTTCTATGTACAATTATATCGTTCAAGGGTAATTCTGTAAATCATTGAGGGCTCGGTTTTTCGCCATGTAAGTATTTTAAAAAAGGGATATGTATATGTGTTGAGGCTTAGGCGTATGACAAATGGATGCCAACCTCCTCTTCCGTTATCGTATTATAACTGGTGACGGATTCGGTAGGGGTAGTCGAACAAAAAGCGTGGTTGATCCATTTTAATGGTTTTTATTTATCATTTAACTAGCTTTTGCCCGAGGCTTCGCTCGCGTTAGATTTGATTTTGAGTGAATGTATGAATGTCAAACTCTGGAATTTAAAAAAAAACTTCTTTATCGACAATATTCTTTAGTCTTTGTTGTCAGCAAAGCGCTGGGCGGTTCGCTCGCCATACTGCGCTCAATGACGCCATCAAGAGAGCTCTTGCCAGCATCTGCGTTCCCTCCTCGCTGGAACCTCGTGGATTGGTGCGTAATGATGGCAAGAGACCGGATGGCCTAACGCTCGTTCCCTGGGAGCGGGGACGGGCTTTAGTATGGGATGCGACTTGTGTCGATACTTTGGCCCCTTCTCATCTTAGGGAAACAGCTGTAAAAGCTGGAGCTGCAGCGGAGTCCGCAGAAAATGCCAAGCGGCGCAAATACGAGTCCCTTGCAAGTGATGACGTGTTTGCGCCATTTGGCGTTAAGACTTTTGGACCGTGGGGACCGTGTGCAAAATTACTTTTCGGAAAAATAGCTCCAAAATTAATTTCGTGTACAGAAAATAAAAATGCTGGCTCGTTCCTCGCTCAAAGGCTTAGTTTAGCCATTCAGCGTGGGAACGCTGCTAGCATTCTCGCCTCTTTGCCTCATGGACACGCTTTTATTTTTGAGTAGGTAGCTTTTAGTTTTAGGTTAGTTTATATTTGTATTATTAGAATTTTAATTGTTATATTTTTTCAAATCAATAAATTACCCCATAATACAGGTGCCAAAACCACTAAACTACTGGGCAAGCTTACTTGTGAGCAATCTGATCGTGATATCTTTGACTTGTTTGTTGTCATCACGAAGTAGACTTAGTGAGGAAACTGCAATCGTTTAAATCGAAACGAAAGATCGTTTGGAATCAAAAGAATTCGTGATTTAATTGTAATGCCTGAAATAAATTATTATTATTATTTGTACGCTCTAGGAGTTCACGGGCCAGAACCGGTCCTTTATAAGGCTTGCGTAGGGATACTGATCCAACACGTTGAGGCCGTTAAGCGCAAATAATCAAACCTGAAAGTGTTTTTATTATTTTATAATTAAATATAGTTTCCCCCTGCAAATTATATCTAGGTGTGCTCAGATAAATTTGTAGCTTCTACTATATTTTTATGAATAGCGTTGTATATATATAATAATGTATATATAATAGCCTGGTTCCGTTGCACAATTTAGGGGGTTTTAAATTTCGCAACAATATAACAGGGGTGCTCACGCGTAGAATAAGCCAATGGTAAGGCAAAACCGGAGTTTTCAGCGAATCTAGAAATTCTACAGGATAATTCGTAGCGTCGGCTATGTTGACCACCGTGTATATAGAAGTGTATACCATTTCTTCCCCCTTTGAAAGACTTTAACAGCATATCATTAATAGCATTTACCCGCGGCTTCGCAGGCTTATTTAGATTAATTGCAATATTAACTAAAACTTAACACTAAGCTAATACTCGTAGATTGCAATGCAGCATTGCATAAGTTGAAACGACAGACATTATCGCACGTCTTATTGGTCTTATAATAAAAAACAATACAGTGTTTTAAAAGTGAATTTTGAAACTTCCTTTTCTTAGTGCACCCCTTGACCTTAAAAAGAACCTACGTGCCAAATTAGGAATCTCTAGAACCAGCGGTTTGGGCTGTGCGATGTCATCAGTCAATCAGTCAAGTCAAGTCAAGTCGATTGACTTGACCTAGGTTTAATATTCTATCAACCACTGCGAGCCACTTTACGTACCTATATCGTCGCTTCTCCTTGAAACTCGTTTAAATTTTCCCGATTCTCTAAAATGACACATTTAATGCTGTTTTTAACTCTAACAACATTTATTTTTGTTTTAACTAATGACAAAACTATAAAAGTATGCTATGGAAAACACCACTTTCCAGAGACACTAACTAGATAGGTAATCTTTGTAAAAAAAAATGGCGAAAGATCTCAAATTTTTGTCGTCCCGATATCGCCCCACGAGGTTCGGGCATAAATCTGAACCGCAAGTCGTGCGACAAAAATATCATTATGCAAATTTACATAGAAATAAAACGGCTCCGTGCCTCCGCCGCGGTGGGGTGCAATCTTTAAATCGTCCTATTGTTAGGGCTGGCAAAAAAGCTTTTTTTGTGTTTACCCTGAATTTGTTTAGTTTTAATTATTTGTTTGCATGTAAAATATATCATCGATGAACAATTTTGGTAAGTAATAAAAACATAAACAACAAACATTTGACAACCGTCTCATCTAGACTACAAAGCCAGAGGTTATTAGTTGAAATCCTGCAAAGGGCAAGATTTTATGTGATTAGCGCAATACTTGTGCTTGAGTCATGGTTATAATACAACATGTTAATGAACTCAGTCACACACAATCAGTCAAGTCAAGTCAAGTCAATCACTTTTGCCTCATACATAGATAGACGAAAGATTTAAAACAGTTTATTATCCACTACAAAATTTTAGGATAACGCGAGTCTCGTTCTATACATCAAATGCAAAAATAGAACTCTTGTAGAATCACGTGTTGCGTCTGTCAGTCCGTCTGTTACAGCCGATTAGCTCCGAAACTACCGGACCGATTGAATTGCAATTTGGCACAAATAATTTCAAGAATTTTCATGTTCACAATATTAAATTTTAAAATCGATGCAATTTTCGTAAGTAACGTCCCAAAAAACCATAAAATCGACACCCATATTATATTTATTATCATATTATTATCATATATCATATTATCATATTTAGACATTTCAACCCCATCGCATCCCAACAGGCAAGATGGTATTTCTAGTCCCCAACGTTGGATTTTAAAAGTTGTTGTTTTCGTAATTACTAATCAGCGACCCGATAAACCATAAAAACAAAACCCACGTTGATTTTCAGACTTTGTCACCCCTTTTACCCCCCTTTAGGGGGGTTTGACTTCGCAAAAAAACCTGAAACACGTTTTTACTCATTTATTGTTAGGAATACTCCTGTGAAGTTTCGAATAAAATAGTCTAATCCTGTTTCCTTAAACAAACTTTGGGCCCCTGTTTCACCCCTTTAGGGGGTGAATTTTGAAAAACCCTTTCTTAGTGCACCCCTAGACCTTATAAGGAACCTACGTGCCAAATTTGGAATCTCTAGCACCAGCGGTTTGGGCTGTGCTGATATATCAGTCAGTCAGTCAGTCAGTTTCTTTTTATATAAATATGTGTAGATTGAAAGAGCTTTAGAGTGCAAGTTTGATGTAGTTTGTATTCTAATATTTGGTAAAGTGTTTTATATCTGAAACTAATATCATTGTATTCAACGCCGCATCGAGTGTCAAGTGACTTGTCTCAAGACAACTTGCTTTAAACCTGACAGCGTCTTTAAACTTGCTTCTACGGGAAGAGAAACCTTTACTGGATCCACGAAAAGCAATTAAAACTAAACACCCGTTATTTACTGTGAACTCTATTTAAGAAAATACTCGACATTGGCAGCTCTTCTTCACTGCTACACTCACTGCTCACTGCTCTTCTTATAGAGTGGGATTGAATCCATTCATTAAAAAAAAAATTGCTGGTGACAATCGGAGGGCGAACGCGTCTTGACATTGTGGGGTCAAACGCTGCCATTGGTCGATCCTTCCGTCAACTTTTGCCAGACTACCAGCCAGACTCCGCCTCCTTCCAGTTCCGAAACTGGCCATAATTGATATTAGTGTTTTAAACTTGGTCTGGTTGTGTATGCTCTATTAAGGTATTTGCCTACACGACTCCAGTTTCAGTAAGCTAATATACAGCTAATATAAGCATACATCGTGCTCAATCCGTAACAAGCAGCGAAGAGTCGACGGTCAAAGCAACGTCAAGATGCGTCCGTACCGCGTTTGCCACCAGGTTATAAGCCCTTGTCAGATGAAGGACGGACTCCTCTTGATATTGTAGGGTCAAACGCTGCCGTTGCCTTTCATCCACTTCTGTTCTGGTACAAGAAGCGATGAGTCGACGGTCAAAGCAATATCAATAGGAGCTTACTAAAACTCGAGTGGTGTAGGTGTAGGCGAATATAAATTCGGACCAAGTTTAAAAACACTAATATCGATCTGATTTTAGAACGGTTATGGGTTAAGAGAGAGTATCTATAATGGCGCCGGTCAATATTAGGATAATAATGTAGGTGGCCAACAGTTAAAAAAAAATGTGACAGTGACAGTGCTTCGGTTGACATCTCTTGTGTCAATCGAAAGAATCGAAAAAAAATATCATTCTCCCGAAAATGGCCGCTTCAGGAGGAAATATTGAATGGTCAACTACTGTAAAACCAATCCTTACAGCTCTATACGGGCCATTTTTTGATAAAAATGATGCTGTGGAGATCATACAAGCCATCATCAAGAGGTCGGTTCATATGGCTTTCCTAATTTTGTGTAAAAATGATTCATCAGCAGGGTCCTCAGCGGCCTAGTTATTTATTTTTGTTTTTAATTGCTGGATGTATTATTTCTTGTTCTACCTTCACTAAGATAATAGATTAATGTATTTCTATATGTTTTACGTAAATTTTACTTTATGAGAATCCATATAGAAACATTTTTCTAGAACACTTGGTGGAAAAATTTGTTGTTTTGTTAACTAAATATAAAGTAGAAACACATGACTTTGCATGCTCTTCTTTTCTTTTTCTATTGTAATATGCTGTCAAAGGGCTATTTTTGTAACTATACCCTCTAAAATATGGGTAAAATATTGTGAAACAGTTATTTTATCAGTTTAACAGTTATTATTACATCAACTGCTTGCCCTCTATTTGCATTTAGAATCTTGGCTTCAACTTCAACTATACAATCGTTTTAATATTTGCTTTTATATTTTATCAAAATGACTCTCTTGGTGAATATGATAAAATGTTATGTCCGCAGTGAAAGTGAATTCCAGAACCATGAAGATATCTATGACTTGTTCTACACCTGCTTTGCTTGTCTCTCGGCACATTTCATCAGTGCTAATGCAAGCAATTGTAAGTATTTTGGTTGAAATATTTGATCATAATAATTATTATTTTGTCTACATAACTGTTTTATCTACCTATTTTTATAATTTACTATTAAAGCAATGATGAAAGGTGCATTCTGATATAAAATGTGAAATTTTAGTAGCAACAAAACTAGGCCTTTTTATATTTCAGTAAGCAGACATTATTCCAGAATGAAACAATGAATCATAGGACATTTCACAACATTTTGCAATTTACCTCCACTACTATTATTAGTTTTATTTCTTTTGTTAAGTAATTTTTATTGGTCATCCATATTTATAATTTTTCTTTGCTTGTCTAATTTTGTAAACAATCTTAAAATTCCATTATAAAGAAAATCTTTATTTTGAATATATGATAGACAAAAATAATAACCTATTAAAATAAGTAAGACATGCCACGATTTCTAACAATATAGGACAGCAAAAAAAAATTTACTTTATCTGTAATCTATTTCTAACTTAATATTTTAGTACCAAATGACCACCTGAGCACTGCTCGAGATGCATTCAGAGTTATACTACGACAGATCCTCAAAAAGCTCTCCGAAGCCGGATTGAGCTGTGACGATACAGCTACCACTGCTGCACCCAATATTTCAGTCAAACAGGTTTGTTGATACTTTGAACAATCATTGTGTTGAAATGTCAATAACACTGTCAGCTTCAGAGGCTGACTATGATCAAATAACATAACACACACATAGCGTAATAATTTTTGGCCATCACTTGAATATTCAATGCAACCCATAACACAATGCTTACATTCAATTTGATTCCTAATAAATTATGAATAAACTTTTATTTTTTATTTTATTTTATAAACAAACATACTAGAACAAGTGTTTTTAGTACTTGATAACTAACAAAAAAAATATACTTTTAGCTGCTTCTGCCAATCGCGGGGCTCTGTGGCATCGATGGGGGAGGCTATCCTCAGGCTGATTTAGTCATATTGACATCACTACTGAAGAGTGCAAAACTACCAGCTCATGTTAGCGTACCAGGTAATTATACTAACATGTTAAGTATATCAGAATAAGTACCTTTTGTCTGATTTTCCAAGCCACCATCAATATTAGTGTTCAATTGTTTGACACACCATTATTTGCTTTACTTGACACTAAGTAGTCAAATCTTAGAAGTATAACTTACTTCTGTTTTATCGATTTGAAACTGTGGACATGTGACATTCTGCAATACAATAATTTTATGCTATCATGCATATTTTATTATATCATTTAACTTGTATATATAAAACTGGGAATGTACAATGGCTCAGTCTTGACTGACCTCTTGAGGTTAAGCGCGGAAACAGACTAACTAACTATCATATAAACCTGTGTTTTATAGTTTTTAAAACTGATATCCTGGAATCTCTTGTAGATTCACAAGCAACAAAATCCTCGGTTATACCGAGCCCAATGTCTCTGGCTTCTCAAGCAACCACTACTGAGAAGCAACCGCCGTCAAGCGCCCAGCGGCGGTCTGACGCGTTGCTGGAACAGCTCACGACCCCGCTGCGGAACCCCGTGGCTTCGATGACGTCATCGCAGGCCCAACCCGCCACGGCGGTCTTGTCCCCCGGAAGTAAGGACAGTTTGGAGAGCGCCAAGGATGGGAATAACACTCAACAGACTTCTATTGATATGAAGGTTTGTATTAATAATATATTTTCAGTATTGCTTTTGTGATAAAATTAGAAATGTCACAAAAATTTTGGTATGCATAATTATAGTTCTGGTTAGATCCACTGTTGTTACGGAATTTATAAAAAAAATTAAGAATGTAATTTGGAACTTTAAACGTAAATTCTTCGGCCCAGTGCAAGAACCGATGATTTTCCGTCACTTAGGCTTTCTTCTGCAAACGCGGATGCTGCTTGCTTTTATATTTTGGCTAAAAAGCGAAAAAACGCACACCGAGTTTCCCATACAGATCACGTCAAGTTCCTGATGTTTTATTATATCAATCGGCAATAAAATAATATCTTACGCCTTGTATAAAGCCTCAAAACGATATGCAGTACACGGCAGGGCTTCAGTGTCATCACTTTTATTCGTCTTCCGAATCTTGTTTGGTATCTGTTAGTCCTCCTATATTTTCCTCCAAAACAACTTTATTATGCCAAAATGTAGGTGCTCCGTTGCATCAGATAGTACAACAACAATAGCCTAGAACATGGCACCGCGACGTAGCGGTGTGCCCTGCCCTCCCATTCTGCTATCACCCACTAAAACCTTTATTTTAATAATGCGAGGGAATCCCTTTGTATTCAAAGTTATCATGATCATTTCAGCCTGACCTGCGCCAAGGGGCTTCCTGCAACCTTTACTAGGTAGTCTATGGTGGGTAGACGTCCTACGCTGCACTTGCCGGTACGTGGCCTACATTCCAAAACATTTCTGCCCCGACGGCCGTCAGTTCTGCTTACTATAGGCCCCGCCCACTGCCACTTCAGCATGCTAATCCGATTGGCTATATCAGTCACTTTTGTTCGTTTGTGGATCTCCTCATTTCTGACTAGATCTCGTAAAGAAACACCTTGTGTTTAAAGTCACTCAGAAGTATTTACTTTAGTATTGATTAATTGACCCGTCTCATTGTTATATAGAAATGGGTAGCGTCAACCTGCTCGTCGCTCCTGATGGAGCTGCGCGCCGGCTCCGTCGCGCTGAAGGTGTGCGCCTCGCTGCCGTGCCTGCAGCGCTACCTGAACCGCTGGCAGAGCGCCAAGGAGACCGCTGTGGCGCCGCAGTTCAACTCCGACGCCTCGCTGTGAGTCCATTGTTATTTGTTTAGTACAAACACAACTACTTACTAGTACACAAACACATTCATACATACTGAGTTATGTGGCAGGCCGATGACACTAAATTTGACATTCCTTTGTAAAGAAGTTATTTATTACGCCACGCCACACGCTACGCCAAGATTGTTTACAATATACGATTAGCACAGAAAAATTAACTTGGCTAGTTTCTTAAAAAAATCTAATTAGTCCGTCAGTTGGATTAACAGAAAATATTGGACACGTATTTTTTCTTTTCTCAATCAAACAAAAAACGATGCAGATATATCCCGTTAAAGTTCCGCGTAACGTCACGCCGTGAGCCGCCGCCGCCGTAGCAGGGCGTGATGTCACTTGCTCACCTTGATGCGCTTTATCTTCGTCATTTTTTGTTTGATTAACGATAGACTAAATATGGGTCCAATATTTTTTGATAATCTAACTAACGGACTAAATAGAATAATCTTTTTTTGACCTAGGAAACTAGCCAAATTTTAGGTTCCTTTTATGACAGTTTTGATATTTTAAAATGACAAAATTTACGTACTTTAACATTTCGCCCGACCCGATATACGCAGCAGCGCGGTGTTTCGCCCTAAGGGTCCCGGTTTCGATACCCGATCGTGTTAATTCATAAAACGGACTTTTCTAAGTTGACTAGTCTGGGTATGCTGAGAGAATTGTTGTCTTGTCTGACGTATTTCATATTTATTTGACCTCTGTAGCCGAAAGGCGAGCATGCTGGACTTGGTGTCCCTATCTCTGAGGTCCCGGGTTCGATTTCGGTCAGTCAATGTAGAAAAACGAACTTTCCTATATTCTGTAATATCGGGTCTGTTTGTGTTGGTACCGTCGTTGTTTCTGATTTTTCAAGTGCTTTGACTACTTACCATAGGATTAGAGCAATGTACATGATTTATGTACAGAAAACAGCTCATTAACCTACCACAAAACGATTAATATTGATCTCTATGTCTTATAGTTGAAAATCGGTTCAGTGACCTTTTACGTACTACCTACCCACCAAATTACCTCATTTATGATAAGACACACTAACAATTTGTATGTGAGAGAAATAAATATTATGATTTCTATTATTCTTTTATTTCATACACCTTTGTGTCTCAGCTGTAAGCTGGTGTTTCATGAAAGCACAGGCCTGAGCCAAGTGCATTCCCAATTGAAGGCTAAATATTTGGATGGCGGTATGCCAGTGTGAGAGACTGTGTGGTGTTTTGTGGTTGTTGTTGAGGTTCTTCATGGGACTGTAGGAATTTATTATTATCACTTATTAGGTAGGTTGACCTGCCGTTGACTGCTCTATTTATTGATATTTACATATATAATATTCTACTAGACTCCATTTCCTCGTGAACGAGGTGCACGTGTGCCGGCTGGCGCTGTCGCTGCCGTGCCTGGAGCCCTTCACGCCCGAGCGCATCGCTACGCTGAGCGACGTGAGCACCGCCTGGCTGCTGTGTGCCACTGCGCAGGTATTATCGCTAACAGTTACACTATACCCACAGTACACACTTTTGAACGCCTGACAGTTTGAACAGTCTTTGAATCACTATTAATATCGACCGATTACAAATCATATCGGTGTGCGCATTCACATGTCATCTAAATAATAAATAAAGAGACAGCACCACTCAAAATAACCAAGTGTCTTTTGAGTTCATGTAGTCTTTTGACCGACCGATAATCGGATCGATCTTTTAATTACTATGATTATCGACCGATTATAAATCGTGTCGGTGTGGGCTCACATGTCGCACACCTAGATAAAGAGAGCACAACTCAAAATACACGAGTGTCTTAGAGTTAATGTAGATTCGACGCAGATTTCCGAGAATCGCAATAACTCGATATTGTATTCTGTCTCTCTGTATAGATACCTAAGTGAGCGATGTGTATTCATTCAAGACCGATTCAACTATCGGCCAATTAAAACAAAACTTATTTATTTGATTGTGTTTATTCGTAGGCGTCGCTTCACCCGAAAGACGAAGAAAGCGAGCAGCAGACGGCCACGTTGGTAGAGAGCGCCCTCAGCCTCTACAACTCTGTTGGGGAAATATTCAAACAGTCCACACGCGCTGGAGGATACGTAAGCACTTTATAATATACTCAAACTTAGTAAAATAACCCTGTTAAGTTTACAATGTACTAACTACCTCTTGTCAGTACCTTGACATTATGACCTACGCCCGGTTTCTGAAGTTCCTAGTTAAACTATTATTAGCTATTGATTCTGATAAACTGATGACAGTTCGATTGCCTAAGGCCACTTTAAACCTTATTTTAAGATTACTTGTATGACTATAAAAATATGAAAAATTCTACTGAAAGCCTGTCTAAAAATACTGTTAAAATATAATGTTTGTATCCCTTTTGTTTGTTTTGTTTTATTGACACAAATGAAAAAAAAATATATAACGTAAAAAACTAGGGTATCTGTGTGTCAAAAAGGTTTCCGTTTAGTGTACCTCTAAATTAATAACACAAAAATTGGACAGGTATAATTTGAAAGTTATGGGAGTCTACTAAAATTGAATTGTGCTAAAATCCAAACAATAGGTTTATCAGGGGATGAAAGTTTGTATGTGGAATCCGAAATTAGCGCTGGCAAAATCACGCTGTACGATAATATTATGTGATTTCGTGCATTTTTTTTATTAGGTGTACCAAAATCACCTTATGATCGGTGGGTGGGTGCTGCTGTGCGGACTACACCACGCACTGGCAGGCGCCCCGTGCCCCACCACTGCGCCAGGGAAGAGCCCAGCTAAGACCCCTTCTAGGCCATACAATCTTACCAAAATGTAAGTGTACATAATTTGTATATTCAATGTATTGGTACCTAAATTTTTTAATCAAGTAAAACATATGAGCATTCCAGTTTGTAAGTGTCGGGTACCTCCTTAAATAGTTAATTAACTCGTAAAATTAAAAATAATTCTTTTTTTATTTTAAAATATTTAACCACGTAGTACAGTCAACAGATTCTTATTTTAATATTTAATAAACATAAATGCTCGTAGTGTTTAAACGATTTTCATCAAACCTTTCTTTTTAAGGCTTTGTGTAGCGTGTCTATTGAAGAATATTTGTGAGTCGAAACTATGGAGCGTATATCCTATAGAGAAGAAATCACGTATATTTTGTTCGACATTAATATGTACCGCTATTATTTGATCGAGAGACGTACTGTTTTAGTGGGAGCTAGTCGTCGAGCACATACCCTATAGAGCAGCAATATGAACTAATTAGTGATTTTCCACTTAGTTTATTAGTATGAAATGACAACTACAGTCAACGCTCGCCTTTACAAAAACAGTACAGATACAAATTATAAAATGGCGGATTTTTTTGGCGAAAAAATCATATGACATTTCTTCTCTATAGGAGGGTATGTCTTCATGGAGTTGACATATAATCATTCAAATGAAAAATCATTTACCTTAATGCTGTGCTCGAAGGTCGAACCTAACTTACACACTGTCGTCCATTCAGGCAACAAGGCCTCGGCGTAGTGTGGGTCGCGCTCGGCGGCAAATGCCTGTCGTGGATCGGTGCGCTACTCTCCGACGCGCGGCTGGAAGCGCTGAGCTGCGAGGACGTGTCGCAGGCCGCGCCCGCGCCGCTTCACATACTGGCGCAGCACACGGCCCACCAGAGGGAACTTAGACTCGCTTCTGCCGCACCGCTACATCAGGTAACACCGACCTAATAGGGACCTGATTTCCGATTAGATTCCGATAGAACCCTTTGACAGCGAAGTGACAACCGATATATCACGGGACTGTTTATCGGTTGTCAATTTCCTATCGAACGGTTCTGAATCGACGTTCTAATCCAGAAACGGTTCCGGTTCAAATTAATTCAGAATTAAAACTAAATTACACCAGTTCTGAGTGTACTGGATGACGCCCCTACAAAATGTATTGTATGTTTAAGTACCTCACAACACAAAGTTGTCAATTTCTTACTTCGAAACCATGATAACTGTTGTCTAGCGCATTTTTGACCACTCAACAACGACCCCACACATCAGGGAATTTGGCTTCCTCTATATTTTAAGTCCTCTTGTGTGTTGGTATGGAAGTCTATCTGACAGGACTGTAAAACCGACATAAAATGAGGCACCGCCATCCTATAACTGAAAAAGAAATATCTTAACTCATTGGCTGACTGAATCATTAAAGACAATCCCAAAACATCGAAATTTTGCATTTCCCGTTCTCTTTATTTGTACAGAATGGAACAAAGCCAGATTTTTCAGAATTCCTACGAAATAGAGAATAAATTCTAATAGTGTGATGTTTTGTTGACAGTTGTTAGTGGCACTGGGCGTAGTGTGCTACCGCAAGGCCACGAACCTGAAGCGAGCGGTGGTGCAAAAGCAGCACCAGGACGCGGACCCCGACCGCTCCGACTCCACTGTCTACTTCCAGGACATGATCCTGTGCTCGGAGGACTCTGAGACCGATGACGGTAAGATTTAGTCTGTGCACACGACTGTGCGACTTTTAGCATCCACCATCAACAATGTTGTGACTGTATTTATGCTGCATCTCGTTTTGGCGAAATTCTATGATCGGCGGTCGCTAATAGGTTTGAAAATGACGAAAGATTCACTTTTATTTGATTTTTTCGCATGAATAGTAAACTACCTACTTTTGAAAAAATATATTTTAGGTTTGTGTGAAAAATATAACAATACAAGTATATTACTAATTTTAAACAGTCTTTTTTATAATTTACAATCAAATAATAAAATCTAACTTTTGTATTCATTGTAAATTTTTGACATTTCATTCATTGTTATAATAATGTATTTTAAATATCTACCTAATCGAAAAGGCAAGAAAAAACAGAATCATTAATGATTATATTAATACTAGTTACAATTCAATGTCACTATCGTTACTTAGTCAAGTTTGTCAACAGTAGTCTGCTCGGCAGACAACAAAGTGATCATGTAAAAAAAACTGGACTTGGAAAACTATAAAAAATCGCGAAACATCTAAAGGTTTCATCTCTGGACTTCCAATCAAACGCTGTATACACACAGCAATACAACGGCCATTAAATAGCCATAAGACATGAAACAGTAGGCAAAGCATCCCCCACATTTTGATGTTATACCTAATTTAGTTTATTGAACATTTAAATTGTACCAACAGACAGCGAACCCCTCTTCGGCTTGTGGTTCGAGTCGACCCTCGTGGCGCCAGACGCGACCGACAACAGCGGCCTGGTGCGCGCGTCGGCCGCCGCCGCGCAGGACGCGAGCGACGCGCCCGCCCGCCCGCACCAGGCCATCGTGCCGGACAAGGCTGAGCCGTATTCTGTGAGGACGCTCATCATAATAATTTATAATACTCATTTATTCAGTATATAGGTGTCTTAGCCAGATCGTAAAATTGACCAATTCATGATGTGACCGATCATTTCATAAAATGGTGGTATTTCATGATATGGCCGACTTAAACTGACCGTATCGTTTAAACGTCAACATTCGATGAAATGTCAATCCACGTTTGGCCATATCATTAAAATAAAAATATGTTGACAAGTTACGTGAATTTATTTAAAATTGTAATCTTGGTCGATAGATAAATTAAACGCTAGCTTGGTGTATATTTCACTGCACTTTCACCTTCAATTTACAAATTTATTATTCACTTTTAGAATAAAATATTTGTCCGCCGCCATTACTCATCACAAAAACAAAGCAACATTAGCGCCTCTACCGGTGGGTAATGTATCGATTTTATGATATGATAACTAATGTTCATGAAGTATTCGTGCGTTTAGCTGTTTATATCGTCAAACGCTGAGTATTCATTGATCTGGTCAGACCACATCATGATGTAGGCAGCGTGTTCTGTTCTATATCATGAAATACCACCATTTTATGAAATGATCGGTCACATCATGAAATGATCAATTTTATGATCTGACCACGACATAGGCACTCTTCCGGGCACTTTTACACATCCCAAAATATAGCTTAGCCCTTCCACCGCTTCGGGATTACATATTGGCTGGTGATGAGAAGAAAAGGAGCAACAAACTCAGTCACTTACCTTTGTCAGCCAATTGTGAGTTATAATCTCTGGGTTCTCGAGTGGAGACCACGTCTCGGCAAACGTAGGACGCCTCCTAGCTCGATAGACTATCGACCTTAGAAAAATTGCTGGCAGTGGCTGGATGAATAAAGTAGGAGATCGTACTTTATTCACTATACTCGCTTTGGTGCCCTTTGGGGAGGCTTCGGTCCAGCAGTGGACTGCAATAGATGATGATGATAATGCATTATAATGAAAGGCAGCCATATTGATTGGAATTCGTGATAACTGTAGACAACACTCGCTAATCGCTGCCTTCAAATTAGTGGCGTGTAGAAGTGCTTGACTTGCCACAGTTGCGCCACTGACGCTCGGCAGGCAGAAGTTACAGTAGTGTAGTGGTGTCACTAGTGCTGCTACTAATGTGGCCAGATTCTACATCGTTTCATCGTTTTTCCGATTATTGGAACTAGAACTTACGGCAAAACGGCCATTCTCCGCCTCAGCCCTCGACTTTTTGTTTCTCAACTGATAACTTCTTTGGACCAAATTCTGCTTGCTAGTTGAAGAAGCGGGACATTTGGCAACACTAGCTGCCACAGTCACGCTACAGTGGCGCTACTGCAGCGATTCCAGATATTGTATTGAAATTAGTAATGACGCGTCTGCCGCGTGTCAATGCGCGACTGTGGCTCTTCTTCACGTCACAATTTTGAAGGCGACCTTACCATATGCTAAGATGCACGTAAACCGCAATGTGCGCGTGCGCAGATGTGAAAGCGCCTTTCTACACATACTTCTGATAGTCAATTTAATATTTATTTCAGTACATAACGCTAGCTACCGAAGTATTTACCCTCCTCACTGAGGAGATCATCAGCGAGGGCTCAGAACGACTTGGACCAGCCTCACTGCAGTTACATGAAGCACACCAGGCATTACTCGCTGCTCTGGCCAAAGACCTTGATAGGGAGACTGCGAGAACTGACACCGGTATGTATTGGCGATGCTATGGCTGGTATTAAAATGTTTTTTTTTTGTGTATACTTTTTCATTTGGGGTTGATTTGTGCTAGTGATGACTGCTGTTCAACGGCAAAGTGTGCTCGTCTTGAAGAATCATACTAAAATAACTTACGCTTGACGTTTCTACGAATAGTTTAACACTATAAGTCCCTTATATAATAAAAGAATACAGCTAAAACTGACAGTGAAGAAACAAGTAATAGGTGTTATAACAATTATAGGGTCTGGGATGCTGTTCTCAATGTGTAAAAAAATGCTACGTTATTAATTAGTTAAATTGATACGAGCCTTCAACAGATCAACACTTAGCTAAAACATTGCTGAAGAACTGATTCAGTTCTCATAAATATGGAGTACTTGCTTTTGCCCGCGACTTCGTCTGCGTTGACCTTGCCCGGATAAAAAGTATCCTATGTCTTAATCCAGGCCATGGTCTATCAGTATTCCAAAAATCAATAGATTTTCCGTGAAAGAGTACAAACAGCCATACTCACAAACTTTCTTATTTTATAATATTAGGCGGGTTTATTTATTAATTGGTCCTAGGCACAATTTCGTCGTGTTTCGGCGCGCGCCTGGGCGCCCTGTACGGCGGGTTCAGCTCGTCGCTAGTGCGGTACATGCACAACTTGACCGGCGCGGCCGCGTTCGCGTCGCTGCAGCCCGCCCTGCACCAGCAGCTGGTGGCGGCTGGCTCCGACCGCACCAACATGACGCCGCTACAGGTATTATAGGTTACTTGCCACGAATTTCTTAAAGGTTTGCGCACACTTAAGCCGGCCGCATCATGGGAACTTTTTCGTATGAACGTGAAAAGTGCGAATAACATGAAATCACACATTCAACTATAGTTTTTTCAAGATTAGAAGGGTTTTGTGACAGCTCACCGTCGACACGTATAGTGATGACGCCTTAACGAAATCCAATCGACGATCCAACGGTGTCAGTGTGCACCGTGTTTATGAAAAGCGTATTAGCAGCTCAGTGGGGGCGTTTGTGGTCGTCGCGAGTGGCCCGTGTTTCAACCCTTGTTGTCAAGACTGCGTCGCATCTGCTTTAAAAATAATATGAATTTCTTTTATGGTTTATATCATTTAACTTTTTCACCACCCGTCAAATTTATAGGCACCATAAGAGGGTGAACTGAAAATTCCTACAATGAAATTAGCTTCGGTTTTATCTAACGTAATATTTTTGATGTAGGTTGGACCTCGTGTAGTGAAATTATTGGGAGGCATGGTGCTCAGCAAAGCGGCCGCCGAACGCGAGAACAGCATTCTAGCGATGTGGCACAAGATTGTTAACACCTTGCAAGAGTGCGCTTTACAGGCACAACCATCGCAAGACCACGATTACGAAGGTATAAACTTAAAAAGTATTTTTAGTTAATGCTAGAAAAACTGGTAGTATAGTTTGACCACAAGTGCTTTACCGTTCCTTAGAGGTTTTATTCACCGGATTTTTTATCTCATGTGCATATGACGTACACAGTTCGTTGCAAGTAACGTGTCTTACCGTCGCAAACGACGACGTTGTGACAGAATAATGCATGCCCCCGCGTCTCGCCACACAGCTACAAAGGTTAGGTAGTATTTATTTCGTCAATGTGGTCCATCAGTCGGGGTCAGAATGACGGGAGAATCGTGTAACCCAGTGATTGACGGAATACTGGTGTGAATTGATAACAAAACAGAGCTGTGTGGAGTGCTTTACAATAATGTACCCTATTGCTATGACTATAAAGCCTATAAATCGATATAGATGATTGCGACCGGGTAATCATGTTTGAAAATCCAGACTAATGAAATACTGATCATGTAACTGTACACTTTGGAGCGGTACAGCGCATTGTGGTCATGCGTGGTGCATGGTCAACTTCATGTCTATTTTTCCTTTGCTAATAATGTGTTTTTATACAGATCTGAATGTGGAACACGCTCAACTGCTGGTGTACCTGTTCCATTCGTTGACGCTTATGCAGAAGAAATCAGTTTTACTGATGACGTCTAACGCTATCATCAAGGTATAAAAAAACTTTACTAATCTATGTATACTTGTGAATGCTTTGAGAATATACAGCGGAAATATACAATATGTTTTTGTTCAGGTGGTAGAAACTTTGGCGATAAGCGATAGGAAGCGAGCAATGAGCTTGGCACCTCACCAGTTGATGTTGACGACCAGACTGATGCTTCTCTTGGAATATCTCATGAGGCACTTGTATGACGCACCACAGACATTACTGCAGCAGGTATGAACAGAGTTTACGACTTACAAACTTAAGCAGTTTTGAATAAAGTCAAAATGGTTTAGTTTACTTACCTTTTTATTATTATTCCTACGAAGTTCTAACAATGTTTTACCTTACAGATTGAATGGAACCTTGTCATATCTCCCGGTCTCGCTCAGCCCTCCTCAGAATCGGGTTCGAGCGGTGCCAAAACCACCACTGATAGCGGGCAACTCAAAGCCCGTATCTATTGCGAGGTGCCGTATATAGAACAAGCGTATAGAGAACTATCGCAGGACGAGACTTCGATGAGACCAAAGTTCTACGCGTTGACTAATGCAGAAATCAACAATCAGGTGAGATATCACCAATGGTCTTGGTATCTACCAATAGCTAAGATGTCGGTCAAGCGATCATGTTTTTTTTTTAAATAAAGGTTTTTATAAATATGCTTCACACTGATCGAAATCAAACCAAACGGTTATGGTCTCAAAGTAAGGAATTAACACTGTTATGGTCATGGACATTGTTATGGAGACAATGAATTTAGTCAGTTACGTCTCAGCACACGTAGACCCTAGCCAATTTAGAAAAGTTTTTTTTAATGATCTGAACAAGACTTAAGCTCGAGACCCTGTAGCGTTTAAAGCAAGTCATACCATAACGTCAATAGGGTCGACAAAAGATGTGCTACCTTACTTAATATTCGGACGTTGTTTTATATCTAAGATCTTTAAATTCTAATGTCGCTACTAGTCTTAAAAAGCTAATCAAACATGTTTATTTCAGGAAAACCCTAAATTTGACGGTCTAGCATGCAACTTTGTGCTAGGCACCCCTCACAAGCTGAAATACCCGCTACTACTCGACGCTCTGTTGTCTCTGCTCAACTCTGCGTGTGTTTGTGACAATCCTCAGTACCATTCGTCGCCGGCCGCTCTGGCTGCTGCGCACTATTGCTTCCAGACTGCATGGAGGTAAGATTTTGCCGTGCTGATTCGGTTTTTATTAAGAAGTATTTATCTTTCTCTTCTATCTTTAGTTTTATCTAAATGTCGCATTTATTAGACAGAAATAAGACTAATATCATCTTTCAACAGTCCAGCTCAATGCTACCCATCAAGGTTCTCTCATTAGTCTGTGATGATACCTACTAATTGTCTTCCTACTGAATTTAAAGTGACGTTGATACCTCATGATTTACTCACAAATATCCCAAGTATTAGGTTATATGAAAAACAGTACTAACGTTCTGCAAAACTGACAAGCTCTTGTCAGAAGATAAATAATATAAAAAAGCAGAAATATTACGTCCTTCCCTTTAATTTCAGGCTGGTTATCAGTATGCCGCCGGCAACCCCTCACATGGATAAACTGCAAGCGGGAACCACAGCCGAGCTCCCGTCGCCTTTACCCCTACACGCAGTGATTTGGGCTCCACGCGCCGACAACAAGAAGGTTTTCAACCCCTGGCTAAAAGATGCGCTTGTTAAGCAGGGAATGTATACGCAGGTGAGAAATATAGCACACACATTGTTTGGAAACATCATCACCAAAATCAGCCCACATCAGTCCACTGCTGGAGATAGGTCTTATTTAATACACGCCACTGAGCTCGATCCTCAGTTATTCTCTTCCATCAACTACCAGTAGCTTTGCGTATGTCACTGTGACTGCAGAGGGCTCCTACGCTGCGTATGCCAATTCTTGTTCTCTGATCAAGAATATCTGAAGTATATTGCAGTATTTATATTCTATTTGATTAAGTGATGTGCTTAACGATTAGAATGTTACAGATCTTTAAATTTTGCCTCACGCGACCATAAAATGCGTTGTTGACCTATGAACTAAAACGTCTTATTAATATTACAATTTCTTGCAGTATGCTGAAAATCTACTCGCTGGAGTAAGCGCATCATGTGACAATATCAAATACACGGCATGGCTTGCATCCGAGACCATCAAACATCTAAAGCAGAATATTACTCGTACGTAATTTTTTATCTTATCCAAGGATATATTTCACTATCGACAAATAAATAGCTGGTTAATATTCCTTTTTTTGTAGCAAGCGGCTTGCCGTCACTTCTGGACGTAATATCGTGCGACTCCGCTCTCGTGCGACTAAAGATGTGTCTCGCTGACAGTACATCTGCTACTGAGGCTCATCAGTTCATGCCGGATTTATTGGACCTGTTAGAGACGATACTGGAATGCTGCCGGTAAGTTTACATCGATCAAGTCTTTACACCGTTATAATTGGCACTTTTTTTTATATAAAAGAGCATTTTTATAGCAACCCTTCATTGAAAGGCATTATTTAGTCGTCTACATATGATTCGATAGCAATGAGAGAGAGGACACAAAGAGTGAAAAGAGAGAATGCTGACAGACATATTTTTTTTTGTCATTCTAATGTTCATCCCGTAAAGTTGTAGTTATGCATTATAAGGAACGTGTGTATACGTGTAATAAAATAAAATGTATGTTAAAAGCTAGTAAACTTCTCTAGTTGACTGACAGAATCCATCATTGTTTCTATCACTTCATCAGTGCTATTTTTGAAGCAGTTATCATTACAAAGTTCGGAGTCATAAGAGACATAATTTTACAGTGTAAGCGCTGGAACCGAATTGGAAGGTGCGCCTGAAGGCAGTAGCACGTCTTTCGCGCCAGTTTGGAACGTGACCCTCCGCGTGTGTGGGGGTTGGGGTGGATGGGGCGATGCTGAGGGGGGCGGGCCGCCATTGGCTGCGTGGTTACGTGCTGACTTGTCGCGGCAAGCTGCCACAGCGTTGGATCATCTGTCTGCGCCTCCGCCGTTGGCCTGCATCAACTTGGTAAGTTTAGTTACATGACAAAGACTATAAGAAGAATGCGGTCTTGAAAAAAACGTAGTCAGTGGTTGAAAGCTGCAGCTGTCTGTGTCCGGCATCAACTTAGTGAGTTCTATTATAAGCGAGGGACTTGAAATTAAATCTCCTTTATACGGAAAAATTAATCGACCAATCGTCAAGAAAATCTTAACGATTCGTCGTTACTACTGCGGCGTCATACACGTCACGTTTAGTCGTTGCGATCCAGAGATCGCTGTATTATGCATTGCAAGGTTTTTTTTACTTCTCCGATGTCTTCTTCAATCAAAACGTAACGATATTAACATACACTATTGATTCAGACTAAACTTCCAATCGATCGACAAAGCTAAAAGTCTGTTATTGGGTAAATTGGTTTGCATTCAATTTGTAAGATCAATCATGTAATCAAGACTACGCAAGCCAATAGCCTTCTGAACGCTACGATAAACAATTTTTTTCTTCAAATAAGTAACAGTTTAAACCAATTTTATTTTGTTACAAATCCTCCTTATATTATGTTATTCTATCGTAATTTCACCCAGGCATTCTACGCATCCCACATCATTCCATCGGAGAGCGCAGTGCTCAACCTAGTGTCTTCCCATTGCGAGCTGATCAGTGCGAACAATAAATACTCCATCGGGCCTTCTTTGATGATGCTGGCGTACTCCGCCGCGAAACTGTTAGAGGTCGGCGCCAGCAAGCTTGCAGATAACCCGGACTTGATGAAGAAGACTCTGGACTTGGTTATACCGGCATTGGTGAGTCTAACCTTCAAATTAATGGTTGAAGAAGCGTCACAGTCAATAGGAGCACAATAGGAGCGCTGTAGTGGCGTGACTGTGTCGTTGAATTGTGCTTTCGATATTGTTTGAAAGTAAGTAGGGGTGTGTCTACCGGGTGTCAGTGGCGCAACTCGTACACGTCTATGGGTAGCTTTACGTACTAAAACTTGATTGTTGAATTTAGTTTCTGGTGTTATGTACAACTAAAGACAATGTTTCATCTAGTTGCCTACTGTTTCAATAAAAGCGAGAAGCGCAGAGAGCTGGCAAAGGTGGCGCGATATTTTAAGCATGCATTGAGTTCCACTGATGTCATCGAGAACGGATCCGTACAAGTGAATAGGTGATATATTACCGTGCCGCTCTTAACAACTGGCCTGCCGTCGCTCCCGCTGCAATCGCAAACCATATGATGAAATAAATGAGTTAGGTTGGGTGCGTGATATAGTTTAGGTTGTCAAGAAAAATATTTGCAGGCTTTACCCCACCCTTTGCATTGACTTTATTTGGATACATAAGGGAAAAGTATCTCCTATACTCCTAAATATCTCCTACGTAGTCTTCCTGCTGAACGTATAAACAATATTCGCTGGATTTTATTATATTGAATGTAATTCCTTGTCTATATAGACGGACGGGCGGCTCCACTTCATGACGGGCCCGCTGGCCGTGACGCTGAACACGCTGGTGCCGCAGGCGCAGCGCGCGCAGCAGCTGATCCACGAGCACGTGCTCAAGATCACCTACGCAGTGCTCGTCGACCACCTGCAGCCCTGCAACGAGACCACCTTGAGGCATATGGTAAGAAAATATTCAACTTGTACTATACTTGTGTTGTATATTGTACTATACTTGTACTATACTTGTATTGTATATACTTGTGTTATAGCTTTAAAATCCCATGTTACCGTGTTCTTTTAAACAATCTATTATTATGTATAAAAAATAATACTTAAAAAGGTAAAAAGATTTTAAAATGGAGGCCAAGTACCGGCAAGCGCAGCGTAGATCGTCAACAAGGTGGACAGACGACCTGGCAAATGTCGCTGGATGCGAGGCCGCTCCCAACCGGCCAATCTGGAAGTCATTGGGGGGGCCTAATGTTCAGCAGTGGATGCCCTATGGCTGAAATGATGATGATAGAAAAGAATAAAAAGTAGATTAGGAGTAGGACCAACACCTTTGAAAGATAATCCAGCGAGAGATGGTTCAGCCTTTTCATTAATATCTCTAGTCAAGGAGTATGATGCCTGACCATAGATCAATGTACCAATAGCATTTTCTATCGCTCAATACTTACAGACAAATAGATAGCTATTAAAAAAATATTATAATCCTCATTTGGCTTAGCTCATCTTTCGTTTGCCAGACTCTTAGTTATGATGTGGTGTATTTAAGTTATATATGTAACTATTTTCTTTTATTTATCAGGTTAAATACTGGGAAAAGGTCTTGGATCGCCCAGCCGGCAGACTGGCTTACGAAAGTGTCTTTGCAGAAAACTCCGAATATTTCTTAGGAAAGATTCTATTGTCTGCGCCAAACTGCAGAAACAAATACGCCGAAAGAGTAATCAAGTACGTACCTATTGTATAATTTATTGTATGTTTATTGTTCTTTTTTACGTTTTGTGTTTTGAATCTTTTTTTAAACTAGATAAAATGTATTCTAGGCTCTTCATCAAGATATTCAACGGCTGTGAAAGCAGCGAGCTGAGTAGCTCCCTCTGTATATCAGTGTGCAAGTTCATTGGAGTAGCAGACCATCAGAAACTGTCTAGTCTTCTGTCTTATATTTGCTTGAGAGCTCCTAGTAAGTGTTTATATTAAATTGTTTTTTTGTAGTGGGTCGATAATTCTCTACCTCAATGGTTTCCACAGAAAACCAGCGCCATGGCAACCTTTGCTATGACAAAATAGCTGAGTGGCATCCATTTTGGTATCATATCGCAGTTTCTTTTTGGAGTGTACATTTATTATAAGTAATTATTTATAATATGAACCATTTTTTTTTCTTTTATTATATTATAACATAAATGAAATATATTTTTTTTAATTAGATAAATAGTATACGACAGCTAAAGCTGAGTATCGCAAAAATGTACCAAAAACAAACATTTTAAATGGACATAAAATCATAGATCGCTCTATTATATACTTTTTCTTGGGCTGACATGGTGACTGCAACTAGAAATGCAAAAAAATTAATTGACATCATCGTCATTTTAGCTACTTTATTCCTTCTTTAGGATATAAGCCTCTTTCTAAGAGCGCTAATTATTATTACGGTCCTGTGCTAATCTAGTCCGTTCGATTCCTGTCGTTCTTGTGATATCACCCCCCGGTCTAGACTTCAAGGATAACCACATCTAGTTCCGACTTGGAATTGACTTAATAGACGATAAACTGACTGGGATGTTTACTTTCCCATAGCTTCATCGAACGACGTCGTATTCGTAGCCGTAAACGATACACCAACTGAGACAGAACTGCCGACGCCTACGTCATCCGCGCCCGAAGCAGGCGGCAACCCTGCCTCGCTCGCGCTACGGAACGCGTTGCGAAGCGTCTTCCGAACTGAGAGCTCGGCCACGCAAAGAAACGAGGCGCCTGCGCAACGTAACGACCCGGATCTGCCTGTTTTCGATACACCGTAAGTAGAGATGGGTTTATGCCCTGGCATTTTGGGCGCATTGAATAAACGCCTAATAAATGCCCGTAAACGCCGAATAAATGCCTTTTGCTTAGGCAAAAACATTAACAGACGTTTTATTTAAAAAAACACTCATATAGTTATATTTGAGTGAGCAGAACAGTGTTCTTTACAAAATGATAGTAGACTATAGCTAATATGATACAATAAACACTAAGAAATTGATATAATAGGTGAATGGTGTGTTCATGTTACTATTTAAAATAGTAAGTAGGTATTTGGGTTCTCCAGTCCAGTCGACGCGGGCGCGGGACTTTGCAATAAAGGTAAGTTTGCGGGAAACGGGGGGGGGGGGGGGGAACTGTTGCGTGCGCGGCCTGCGCGCCTAGCCCGCGTTCATTCATTCGTCAGTTCGCTCCACGCACTTTGCTCGGACGCACGCTATGGCGCGCCGCTTACGACGATTCAATATTTTTTGTTTATTGGCTGTTTGATGAAAGTTGGTGAGTACCATATCTTTGCTACGGCAATTATTAGTGTTATTGTGATGTGTGTTATTACTGTGGCCATTTGTTAGGGGTGCTGATAACAAAAAAAATGTATTTTGGAATCCATGATGGCGAAAAAACTTTTTACAAATTATTAAGGCTGTATCAAGGGGTTTTGTTGTTGTTGTTGTTTGTAGGGTGCTGATTTGACTGATTGCTAAAATGACTTCTATTTTAGAAACTGTATCATAGAATGCTTAATATAGAAACATTGACCAATGGTTTTAATTTGATATTTCTGTTTTTAACCGACTGCGGAGGAGGATTATGTTTTTCGAGTGTATGTATGATGTATCGTTCTATGTTTATGAAACAAATGCTTCGTTGCTAATCACGATCGTTGCAAATGAGCTAGTTTTCATTATTGAGTGGTCATTTTTTGCATTCGGTTTTTTATATTATTTTTGTCTGTGTTTTCTTTAACTTTGTACAGTGTGTGTATTTAATAAAACTTTTTCTCTCTCTCTCTCTCTCTCTCTCTCTCTCTCTCTCTCTCTCTCTCTCAAACAAATGGTTCTTAAAATACTATTGGACTTAAATATAACCATTTTTATTTTAGATTTACAATGGGAAGACCGAAGAAAGAAGTGATTTGGAAATATTATCAAGAAACTGGTGATAAATCGATCAAATGCAATTTCTGTAAGAAAATTTATAAACAGAAACATGTCACCAAAATGGCCAATCATTTGTTGGTTTGTGTTAAGGCTCCGGTTATTGTCAAAAAGGAAATAAGCGATTTAAATAAAGTAGGAACTTTAACATCCGAGTCCAATGAAAGCATAATTCCTGTGTCTGGAGTTTCTGTCGCAGAAAAAAATGGTAATTTAAAAGAACATTTCGCTAAGGCCCTACTTATTTCTGGAGCTCCATTGTCTATGGTAGATCATCCTCTGTGGAAAAGCTTTTTCGAAAAACTTAATTTTAAGCTACCAACTCGGAAGGCTCTCGCAACAAAGTATTTGGAAAAATTTTACAACGAAATGAAAAAAGAAATATCGGAAGATCTAGCAAAGTCTCAATTTTTTCATATTCAGTGCGACGGATGGAGCAATGTAAGAAATGAGGGAATCATAAACTTTTTAATATGTAAACCGGAAACTGTATTCGTCAAGAGTCTAAACACGGAAAATAATCGGCACACCAGTGAATATTTAGCTGCAGAAATAGAAAAAGTAATTAAAACTTATGACGAAAAAAAAACTTTTGTTATAATTGGAGACAATGCTAGGAATTTGCAAAAAGCTTTTGAAATTTTGAATACAAAATATCCCTGGATAGTGCCTTTAAATTGCGCAGCGCATAGCCTTAATTTACTGTGTGCGGATGCTATGAAAGTGCCCGTGATTAAAGCTTGTATTGATCTTGCGACAGACATTATTAAGTGTATTAAAAAAAGTCAGGTATTGAGCGCACTTTTAAGCAAAATTAGGAAAGACAAAGAAATTCATGGTGAAACATTGAAGTTGCCATGTAAAACTAGATGGGGGAGTCATGTGGCGGCATTAAAAAGTTTAAAAGCTAACAAAGCAGCGCTTCAAAATCTCGCTGTCCATGAACATAGCCAACCTACATCAGATGTCAAAAGCACGATTCTTGACGATGGTTTTTGGACTATGGTTGAACAATGTGTTACTATAATGGAACCAATAACACAAGCAATATTTGAACTCGAGGGTGGGTGATAATTATAACGTGAGCAAAGTATATATGACCTTCAAGAATATTTTATCGAAATTGCTTTTTGCTTTCACCTCTACAACTATTTTGGAAACTTCTGATATAGAACGTATAAAAACTGCAGTAGACCATAGAACTACACAAGTTATCAAACCTATACACTACGCTGCACATATGCTGAACCCTAAAGCCGAAGGCCATGAACTCACTGAGAGTCAAGATTCAGAGGCGATGGAATTTATTCACAACCTGGCGAATTTTTTAAGTTTGGATTGTCTTGCTGGCTTAGCTCAATATAGAGCGAGAGATGGTATATGGGGAAAAGAATTTACATGGAAAGCTGCAGAGACTGTGGATGCTGTATTATGGTGGAAAGGAATTTGTGGTGCCTCGCCGTTAAGTAAAGTGGCCCTACGAATTCTGACTGCACCATGCACATCTGCTGCTACTGAACGGTCGTTTAGCATCCATGGTTTCATACACAGTGCAAAACGAAATCGCCTTACAACAGAAAGAGCAGCTCAAATTACATCTTTGGCATACAATTGGAATTTAAAGGAAAATAATGATTCATCCAAAAATATCCAACTGTCCAATGTTAATGATCAATCGTTCGATACAGAAATCAATGATTTTTTAAGTGATGATTATGAAAGTCAAGATGAATCTACCTCGATTCAAGTCAATACGAATGATGATTCCCAACCATCAACATCTACTTCAAATAACCGAGAAGTCTGGGAGCTAGAATATGTAGATGCAACTAATATGAACCTGAGTGATGATGATGATAACTGAAGATATCAATATTGTATTATTTGATTTTTTACGTGATATACACAAAATTATTAATAATTAAGACTACGAGTACTATGTAAGATGACTAAATATTGAGTTATATTTACGAGACCTAAAACTCTATTTCTATAATTACTTTAGATTTAAAGAATTCGAATTATCAACCGTGATTTAACAAGACTGTGATTATTTTTATGACTGTTATTATTTGATTAAATATTTTTTGTAAAAAAATTACTCTATGTTTTATTATAACGTAATATCCCCTTTAATTTTTACAAAACAAAGTTATTAGTTTTTCTGCCCAGTGATCGGACATTTATTTGGACGTAAACTCATTTATGCCCAATATGCCAAGTTTATGCCCATTATGTCCATTTTTGTTTTTGCCCTCGACCCATCTCTAACCGTAAGTGAAGTGAACTTTCATGTTTTTTCAGTTCACTCGTGATCCCGGAATAATCTATTTTATAGTGTTGGGTCAGCGGGAATGTATGATGTAAAACAAAATTTCCGTCTTGATATTAACAAATTATATTCTTTCACAGTTCCCCAGCGCCACGTGCTCAGTCTGAAACTGCTCAACAATCAGGTAATTGCATTACTTAATTCTTGTAATGAAAGTGCGTGCATTTACTTAAATCCATATAAGTTGCAGGAGAAGAACGATTGTCCTTTTCTGGAAGATGATATTAGGCAGCAAAATCACGTGAAACTGGGCGTGCTGTAGAGCTTTCGTCGTCATCCTAAAAACTCCTGGTCATGACTGCTCTTCTCATTACTTCAACATTTCCGTAACAACGTAATGGTAAATCTACGACCTAAGTCTGACTATATTATCGGACAGAAACTTTGGACAACTAGGCTTAGAGCATCCTCCAACAACGTGGCGCGATGAAATATGCAATTCTCCGTGCAGCAGATGTAAAACAATAACCAAGGTTCGGGCTCTGTGGCGACTATTGACTATGACGAGCAGTAGACTTGTGTGGGTTAACAAGAAGTGACACTACCTTCATTTGTATGTATAGAAAGCTGCAGCTGGTCTGACGGCAGCAAAGAAAGCGCGGCAGCAGCCCCTACTGCTGCCGCCCCGCCTGCTGACGCCCCCACGCCGCTCGCTGACGCTGCTGACCATAACGCATCGCTACTGTCCGCGCTTTGCAAACATATTGTGCAGCATTGGTAAGTTTCTAGCTTTATTACTTCCTCTATAATTTATTGTTAAGTCTATATGAAAAATTAAACGCTAGTAGAAAAAGAGATTTATAAATTGTAAAAAAAACGCCAGCCGCAATGACAGCACGACAACATTGAATAACTTTGTATTAGAACTGACATTCCAAATAATAAGGAGATTTTGCGCTATGCAGCACAGCGTATAACTAGTGTGACCGTCGACTTCAAAGAAGGTATTTTGGCATACATCTTTTAGTATTCTATAGCTCAATGGATATTTTAAAACTTGTGACGTCACAGAGCAGTACATTATCGGCGTCGGTCGTTGAAATAGTTTTAAAAATTACAACATAATAATCTAAGCCTATTGGCGACTCTTTCGAACATGCTAGCATTTCCTTTAAGCTCAGCTTAACAGAACGATGAACCCCGATGAACGATCCTCATGCCAACTCAAGACTCCAGAGATTAACTAAACTAAAATTGTCTTTTATTTGTTTTACACAGTAGCGAGGATGTGAGCGAGCGAATGCTGTCTACATTGATAGTGGTATGCGGCGAGAGCGCGTGTTCCCCGCTACTGCTGCGCGAAATGTGTCGGCTGGCAGACGCGCACGCCGGTGCGGACCATAGACAACTGTTCCCTGCTGCCGTTGCCTGGCTAGCCGCTTGGTAAGTGTGCTGACTAATAGTCTAGAATATTATAAACCGGTAATTAAAATTCTAAATAACTACTGCTAGATACAGGTTTTTACAGAACTGCTCTGCAGTCTTATGCTCTACCTTAAGTCAATAAAAGCTGTTGATGAATCATCGAGCTGAAAGATAAATGATAATATAAGTATGCACTTTCCACTTTATATCAAGGATACGACAAAATAAAGTCGGCTTTACAATGTACAGTCCCACTTCAACTAATAACGAGACATTCTTTTTAGTGTCGACAATCTGAGCAGCCAAGAAGTGCTAGAAAAACTGGAGGAAGGCCAAGTAGATGGCAACTTGGCGCCGCAGATTGAGTCTGCTTGCGTTCTGCTGTCTTACCTCACTGACGCCTTACATGCCATTAACACGTCGCAGCCACACAGTAAGTAATACAATTGTTTTTTCATTGTTCGATATGTATTTAAGATCAGTACAATATCAAAAGGTCCTGACATCTTTCAAAATAAATTACCTATTATTTTTAGCATGGCGTTCGGTCAGTCCGACCTGGGAATCCCCTTCGGACTTAGGGTTTGACTTCGACTATACCGATGAACAACAAGATGACGATGATACAAGCGCTGATGATTCCGTAAGTTTATACTGCTATCTTTCTCACTTTATATTATGCTCAAATTAACCTGTATCTATCTCATTCTCCGTGTGGTTGGTTCTTTTTCTTTCTATACACCCGTTTTCTTGGCTCCTAACAGCATTGTAACTAGTAATCAGATAATAGGGCGTTTATTTACTTAAATTTCACTTTTTCATAATAATAGAAAACATAATATGGATATGCCTTTTTAAATAAATAAAAAAAGATAATTTGGTTAATCCCAAGTTCTCGCGATTGACTAATTAATATTATTTATTAAATTTAAATCAATATAATATTTTTTTGCAATAACAGGAAAAAGTCATACATATAAATAAATAAATGTAATTAGTTAGGCATTTAAGGAAATTGAGGTCAATAAGCACCCGAATATATAATCACTAATTATAATCGATGTTATATGTATCAACAAAACGTTCTTAGACACAATTTTAAAGACTGTTGCATTTTTGTTTCAATTTTTTGGTTATTTCTTAGGATGAAGACGCCATGCTCCAATACAAACTGTGCACGTTCACGGTGACCCAACGTGAATTCATGAACCAGCATTGGTACCACTGCCACACGTGCAAGATGGTGGACGGCGTTGGCGTGTGTACCGTGTGCGCGCGGGTTTGCCACCGCGGCCATGACGTCTCCTACGCCAAGTTCGGAAACTTCTTCTGCGACTGTGGCGCCAAGCCCGACTCTAGGTAACATATTTTTAAGGTCTCATTTACAATGACGCCCGCGGTTTTGTCGACATCAATGGACCTTTGATATCGTTGCCCTTTTTCTCATCTTATTTGAAGTGCCAAATGTTACTGCCAATAAATTCTACTCATGGTTACACACGTTCGCACCGCTAATCGCATCAGTATAAACGCTCTCCTACATATCAATACGATTGAATGAATCGCAACACCGCCGTCCAACGAACTGCGCAATAAGCCGTGTCTCCTTAAATAAGGCATAACTGTGTGTCGATTAATCCTTCACTCAACGATGAGAAAACACAATAGCAAAACTATTATGTCTTCCCGGAGCCAGTTTCTTGCCAGAGTATGGGAGTACTATTTCCGACATTCTGACTACTTATTAGCTTATGAAATGAACATTGTTTTTGTCTCACAGCTGCCAAGCTCTAGTGAAGCGCTCCGTGGCGCTGGGAGGTACCCGCGGGGCGGGCAGCGGCACTGGGGCGGAAGAGGTGGCCCCTGCGCCGTCCCTGCGCCGCCGGCCCTCGAGCCCGGCCCCGGCCGCCTTGCTGGCTCCGCCGAGGCGGCCCGTACTCGCGGCTAACATTCAAGGTTACTGTTATTACTAAAAACCGTTCCGTTTCGGTCTTCTACAATTCTGTGGCACATTTTGTCGTGCGCTCATTTAGAAAGGGTGGTCTAAAGCGCGCGCGCTGCACTTGCACCTTTTGTCATTTTACAACTGTCTAAATTGCAATCATCAAACTAAAGTTCGTGACTACTAAAATTGCGAGTCCACACAATGCTGTTTTTGGTTCCATTTGATGTAGAACCGATGGGGACGTTCTTGAGTGGAGACCACAATTTGGCAAATTTTCGTCAGTGAAGTAACAATATGCGCTTCTGCAGTGGATGGCAAAGAATAGCCTACGGCGCTTAGTGGCGTCCATTAAGAGAGGCCTATGTTTAATGGTGGACTGATGTGTTTTATATAATCTTATAAATATAATGAAAACAATAACTATTTTCGTGCATATTCCCTATTGTTCGATGTCGTGTACAAGAATGTTGCAGAAAGCTTTCATCATCAGCCTTTATAAGTGTACTACTAGACATTGGTCTTCTCTATAGCACGCCACAGCGAATGCAGAAAAAATTAAGAAGAAAAAGAAATACTGAAAGATGTTATTATTCTAACCACGGTGCCGTCTTCCCCAGGCTGCCGCGCGTACCTGTCGTCGTACGGCGGCTGGAGCGCGTGCCTCGAGCGCATAAAGCGCTTACTGGAAGCGCTGTGCGGGCCCGTGCGCGCCGCGTGCGAGCGTGCCGCGCCCACCGGCGCGCACGGCCGCGCGCAGCGAGCGCTGGCGCAGCTGCATCTGGGCGAGAAGAAGTTCACGCACACCGACAGCCTGATGCTGCCTACGCTGGGTGAGTCACTTTATGAAGAAGCCTATGTGGAGCTTACAGGTCCCGGACGAGCCCCCAAAATGATGCAGGGTCAAGGTTTTCGAAATCAACGATTGATTGGTTGCGACTGAAATTGTTTTATTTTTCAAATAAACTAAGAACGTCCTTATAGCGGCGCGGCCATCTTAAAAAGAGAATACTTTTACTTTTCGCTTACACACCTTTCCGTCTTGCTCACTCATCGTTCAGAAACTATACATTCAACATTCACTCATTCGTACTGAAATCTATCCAAAATCAGGCATCGCCTCGGATGGCTGATAGTTTGTGTTGATGTTGAACAACAAGGGACCCCTTCCCTGGGGAAGGCTGTTTTATATTTTTGAGATAGCCGTCTCCTTTTTCCGTTGAGAGATTCACTCGGACGCGGCATGTGAAAGAGTTCTCTAAGAACTTTTACAAAGTTCTAGTCTTCAGTCAGATCTGCCACCCAGAGCAGTTTCTTTGGATTTACTGTATGTTACGCGGGTTAGTATAGCGTTGACTAAAAAATAATATTCTTGATGTCGAATAATATTGTATAGGGTCGGTTTTTAATATCATAATATTAGCAGAACCTACAAGTGAAGCAGCAAAGTTTGTAGTTGACATAATTTTAGGTTATTATGTTTAGAAGAATACAAGATGCTGATTGAAATATATTCACGATTTATTATGAAAATTACTTTTTTTTAAAAGATCGCAAGCGATGTCTGGTCGCACCCTGGAATGCTTAGCTTGCGGTATACTGTTCTACCGCGTTATTTGACAATTTTAAACAATTTAGGTTGTAATAAGAGTTACTAACTAATGACCAGATGATATACCTTCACAAAACATACATTATAAATCTAAAACATGAGCCGTCGCTAACGAGTTTCTTACATACATTAAATACAATATAATTCGCCACAGGCTCGCAAGAGGGCGCGTTCGAGAACGTGCGCATGTCGTACACGGGCGAGAACGGGCAGACCATCCGACAGCTCATGTCGACGCACAAGCTGCGTCGCGTGGCCATGTGCTGTCTCGCGTCGCCGCAGGGGCGCCGCCAGCACCTCGCCGTCTCACATGAGAAGGGTATGTTTATATCTATGCTAAATAATAGGGGTGACGACAAACTTTTTTTCTTCGTCTATGGGTAGAATATCAAAAAGTTAGGGACACGTTTTTTTTCTTTTTTCACTACGATATATTGATTTGAGATGTCGCATTACGTCGTCTTGGTACTATTTATACCTAGAACTGACGTCACGAGCCCCCCCACTCTCAAACACGCACTTTATCTTTGCATTTTTTTTTTGGTTAATTGACAAAATAAAAAATAAGAGTCCATTATTTTTTTATAATCTAACTGACGGACTAGATAGAATTTCTGAAAATTAGAAAACTCTAGAAAACTCCACGCAAAAGCGTCGCCGCATTTGAAATTTCCACAAAACGACACCTGAAGCTGGAAGCAGTGACTAAGTAGCAGAAACGCGCATTGTGTCATTGGACATAAGTTATCGGTGAATGCTACAGTATAATTGGATGGGAGTATCGGCGTTTTGTAGTCATGGCGGCCACAGGAAGCGATCAGCTGTGTAGCATGGATGACGACGCTCCCGTATGCAGCGAGACCCTAATGCAAAATTAGCATTTAAGTTTACTAAGTTGGTACTTGCTAGCGACTGTAACATAATGAAAATGCTCAATAGTCGATCGTTTATTGCTTTACTATACCAGCAGTTAGGTCTTACAATTTTGGCAGTTACACAATATGGACTCGTAAGGCACACCAACTTGTTAGGTATATAGATGCGCTGTACCATATAAAAACCATATTTGGAACCATATTTGGAAGTCACTGGGAGAGGCCTATGTTTAGCTGTGGACGTCCTATGGCTTAAATGATGATGATGATGGTATAAAAAAAAACATAACACCGTCGCAACCGACTGACATGGTATGTAACAGGCTAAAAATATGTCTTTTAAAGAATGTTGTCTAGTCGTTAATATTTTTAGATATCCCAAATAGGGTGCATAAAACGTTTTCAATACATCAGCGAATAATTAATTAAACTTCTAGGCAAAATCACCGTCCTCCAATTATCAGCACTGCTCAAACAAGCTGACTCATCGAAGCACAAGCTAACGTTGACTCGGCTGTCATCCGCGCCGATACCGTTCACGGTGCTCAGCCTGAGTGGCAACCCGTGGAATGAGGACTTGCTCGCAGTTTGCGGACTGAAGGAGTGCCATGTACTCACGTTCAACAGCGGTGGTAAGTCGTCTGCTATTATTATCAGTTGTTGCTTATTGTTCACGCTAGAGTGATGTTAGTTTAGTTCTGTATGTTGTCCCCAAAAGAATCAGTCAATATTTAATTATGAGCTCCATTCTAGTTGGTATTAATTAATGTAGCTTTTCTCTTCTGTTAAAATGGTTTATTGGTGATTTGTCCATTGGTTTTTCTTTTAGTATGCTCTACTCGTATTGTAAGCAATTCGCTAAGTAACAGGATCCTCTATCTTTTTATTCTTTATTTCTACTTATCTGATCAAACCATGTTTGATTTATATTTGTTAATAAATAATTACGAAAAGATGTTCTAAACTTTTACACATATTAATCTAGTGCCAACGGTATGCCATTATCAATACACGTAATCTTTCAAACTGAATCCATCCTCTTGTGCCCCCGTAACATAGCGTCTAGTTTCCGTGGCCTGACGGCTCAATTTGCGATCCTTAGGTGCTGTAGCAGACCACCTGGTACTGAACACGGGTCTGGAAGGCAACAACTACGTCATCAAAGCAATCTGGCTGCCCGGTTCTCAGACGCAGCTGGCGTTGGTCACGTCAGACTTCGTGAAGATATTCGATCTGAGCAAGGACTTGAACAATCCAATGCACCACTTCCTTGTGCCTAGCGGGAAGGTCTGTAAAAATTGCTAAATATTTTCCTTTTATAAAATGGATATTTTTATATTTACAGTTATTTTTGCAGTTGCTTTACCTTCCTTTCGCTGTTATTTATTTCGCCCGAGCGTCAAATTAATGACTAATATTTGCGTCAAACTACAGCATTATTAGTGTTTTGTGTTTTCAAAATATATTTTTTTTTAATCACTCAATAATGTTGGTCTGATTAAAATGGAAGTGAAATGATTTTTAATATACCCATAATTATTTTCCAAAGAGTAGAATTAGTTCGATCCTTTAGTTGAGTCAATAGTTGCACCATGTTATTAATATTTTGACAATGTTTAGGTGCGCGACGTGACCTTCGTGAACCAGGAGGGCGTTATGCACATGCTGTGCATGAGCTCGGCGGGCCACATCTACTGGCAGCCGATGAGTGAAGAGTCCCGCGCCACGCTCGGCACCTTCTACGTCACCAACACGCTGGAAGTGCTGCACCCCGAGATTCAGGTACAAGCGAGTGGTAACGTGCATGAGTGAGACTTGAGTGAACCAGGATGGTGTTTTATGCATGACTGTGCATAGTAAAGCAACATTTAATCTATTCCTGCTGTAGTACAATCAAGGCTTCTGTTTATCATTGCATTTTGCTTCCAGCCTATCTCAGCCACCTAAGTGAGCTAGTAAACAAAGGAAAGTTAGTCTGCGATAATGCCTTAATGTCATAAGCGTGAGTGTCCGGCGGCTGCTTGCGACATACGTCGTATTAACTGTCGCTCGTCTTTAAGCTCCCTTAGATCATCGGAGCAGGATATTTTTTCTGTATGTTTGTCAATTTGCGTTGACTTTGCTTTTGTATAACTTGACGACTTTTCGTTTTACATAATGATAATGTTATTTCTACAAATCTATCCGAAATGATGCAGGATGTCGCCGGGCTGGTAGGAGGCGGCGGAGTGTCAATCTACTACTCCCATACACTGAAGATGCTGTTCTTCTCGTACGCTCAAGGCAAGAGCTTCTTGGCTCCGTTGAACACGGTCGAAGATAGCGTCAAAGGTAATTTTTTAAATAAAAAATAATTATTTAAGTTACATAGTCTTGGTCTCAATCTTGCAATCACGCCTGGTAGTAGTTGTGATCTATGTTGGAGTGAGCTTTCCTATTCGCTGGTGTTTTAAAATGTTTTTGGGTTGTATAAATTCGGGAACATACGCAGGTAGAGAATAATTCAACACATAGTTTCGTATAGTTTAGGACACTTGTCCTAAACTATACGAAACTATGTGTAGTAACTAGTTACTTAACTAGTGTTGGTTTTTGTACTGTACTTGTAGTGTGACTTAAAAGACGTAAGCTTGACGGCCGCACTGCGCCAGGCGGCACTCAAAGCCGCCAAGCGCGCAGTGTTTCCGGTCCCGTATATGTTTTACGTCAATTCGATTAATTCCTAGTCTAGTCTTTAGTAGTATTCGTTTACAAATATAGCTAAGAAAAATTATTTTAATTGAAGTAACCTATCTACAGGCACAGCAATGATAACCCTATCAGCGTCAGCAACCCAAAAAGAAGGTGGCGGCCGCGGCGGGAAGCAGGGCGGCGTGCAGTCCCTCTGCCAGTGGGCCGAGGTGCCCGGCCACCCTGGGCTCGTCACTGCCGTCATGCAGGCCTCCAACAACCCAGTAGTCCTCATGCTGACGCCCAACAACATCTTCGTTCAGGAGATCAAGGCGAGTCTATAGAACCTTGTAACACCCGTCAGACGTCGATTCGTTGTTCGTTCGCGATTCGCGGGATGTCATATTTTCCTAAAAAATCTAGATTTTAAGAAACCTACATTAAAAAAAATAATGAGTTGTTATTGCATAGACTATGCCCATGTTCGATACATTTTTAGAAAGTGGATGAAATAGGCTAAGCAGTAAATATGTCATAAAAAACGTTTCACTCTCCTAAAAAAACACAAATTTCAATTTTTAAATTTTTTCTTGACCTATTATTATGAATATTACTAAAACTAACCTCAATTCACTAACACTTTGGCTTTCAATTTAGTCATTTGTTTGTTTCAAATCACTTACAATTGATCACAAAACATAATTAATTACTAAGCAACCCCACGCGCAAAATGGCCGCGATGACTACTCACGTTTGAATAAAAATATTTTTTTTGGTGTTGGCATTACCCAGTTTCTGTTTCTGGTTCTACACAGATCTACAACCATCTGTGCTGCCGTTATTATTCTCGTAACGGTAAAATATAAGTAGTAGACTAATTCTCGACATAGAATTCTTCACACGTCCCGTGCTGTGCTATCCGCCATGCTAGCAAAAACTCCATACAATTGTATCTCCAACACAGTACGACTGAGGCATTTCATTCTTTCGACAAACGCATTCGGGTCAAGTTAGAACACGTTGTATATCGACAGGTCGTGCCGGCTAAAGCCAAGATCACGGACATGGTAGCGGTCCGGCACTGGTGCGGCGGCGGCGGCGAGCAGAAGAGCACGCTGATCCTGCTGTGCGAGGACGGCAGCCTGCGCATGTACGCGGCCAGCGGCGACCACACCGGCTACTGGCTGGCGCCCGCCATCCAGCCCGTGCACGCGCCGCGCCGCCGGCCGCGGCTGTTGACGCACCATGCCAAGGGGAAGGCCCAGCAGGTACCATTAATCTTAGATAATAGTGAGATCGCTTAGATGCATAGGGGTTAACCACTCCGGTACTCGAAGTGAAAATTGTCAATGTCAATTTTTTTCATCTATTTTATTTGCGAAGTACCGCTTTTCATAAAAAACTGAACTTCTTCGTAGTCAAACAGTATTTTGTTATTCTGTTAACGACAGTTTACTAAGTAATATTATTACTCTTGTAAAAACATTGACCGCTTCAGGTTCCCACCTCTCTTCGCTATTGACCCCACATTTTTTTTGCTATCTCGACGACTGCTTGCTGTTGCTGCTTGAATTTGCTGATAGTTGCTGCTAAAGTAAGCGCGGCGTTGTCTCATCAATGTTTAGGTTATACGTAATAGTATCTAATGCTACTATTACCTATCTGTCCTGTACCTGAAGGTTGTCTGGAAGAGCTTTTAGCGATAAGACCGCATAAATTGTGCATCTTTCTGTAAACACAAATTGTAACTTCTTTTTATGGTGTACAATAAAGAGTATCTATCTATCTACTTATAACCGAAATATGAATTCGTTTGTACCTTTACCTTAACCTTGTTTGTTATTTCGAGTCCTCGTTTCCCCTAAATGTTCTAGTCCGACCGTTTTACTGAGACACTGAGGTAATGCGCGGTGCGAGAGGGGTATAGTCACGTGACGTGCGACCAATTGTGCGTCCATTTCTCGCCTGCACCGCGCAATAGTAAAGAAAGTGTGTCTGTTCAACGGTTGAACCAGTTTCGTCCAACGCAAGCCTAGTAACATTTGTAACGTTTGAACAAACAGGGCAGTGTATGCTGCGACGCTAACATTTGAGACAGTAATAATGACCCACCAGACTTACTCCGTCATAACTACTTGTACTTTTAAATTGCAACATGAAGTAAAGCAAATAGGCGACTGTCAAAAACAATTTACCCAATATTTACCATTTTCCACAGGCGGCCACGAAGTCAAACTCAAACGGAATGCCTCAGTTCCCCATCGACTTCTTCGAGCACTGCGTCGCGATGTCCGACATCGAGTTCGGCGGGAACGATCTCTTGCAGGTGTACAATACTGCTCAGATCAAGCACCGGCTCAATACTACTGGTAAGTTGTTCTTGACCACTTATTCTAGATTCTATTTTCTCAGAGGCTAGGGATAGAAATACACATACTGATTGTCAGATTTCCTCTGAGCAAGAGTAATACAAAAAGAAGTAAACTAGTAAGACTTCTATTTGAATTAAATATCGTTTATCGAAAAACAAATTGACGTCTGTCGGGTTAAGGCTTCATGATCAACAGTATAGTTTGTTGTTTTTTTTATTAGATACAGACTGACTACCCAATTTGCGTAGTGGCTTCGCATTGCACGCAAACGGTCCCGGGTTTGATTTCCCGGTCGGTTCAATTCAGTAAACCAACTTTTCTAAATTGGCTAGGGTCTGGATGTGCTAGAAGACGCCTCTGTTAAAATTCATATTATTTAACACATTTATTTTGTAACACAGGTATTTTGTAACACAAGGATGTGCATTTCTGGCGCTTATCCTTTTTTTTAAACATTTTGTCATCGTTTACATTATTTCAGGATTATACGTCGTTTCTACAAAGATGAGTGGCTTCGTTATGGAAGTGGTAAATTCTGATCCCAACATGGTCATTTGCGGGATAAGAGTGTTACTCGGTAGCCAGGATGTCGCTCGCACTCCTTCTTATGTGGAGGCAAGTTTTATATTTATGTTTACTTTATATACCATCAATTCATAATTCTTTCAGATGATAAATTATAATGTTTTACTATCACCAGATTTATGGCAGAACGATACAAACCATAGTGGTTCGTAATCGCTGGTTTGACATCCCTCTAACCCGCGAGGAATCTCTGAATTCGGACAAGAAATTGATAATCACCTTTGGACCCTCGCAAGATCCCGACGGAGTCACTATGGTCGATTCTGTAAAGGTACGTCTATTTGTTCGAATTCCAGCATTATGTATAACTTTTATGTGGACGTAGTTTTACTGTTTTATTACTGGTTTTAGGTATACGGCAAAAACAAGGAGCAGTTTGGATGGCCCGAAGAGAATGAAGATCCGTCGGCGTGTGCTTCGTCTAGCAAAGTGGCCGCTGTAAGTTTTTCTTGTATAATTATTATTTCTGTCTTAGAATTGAGATGTTGACAGCATACACAAATAATTAAAAGACAGCATTTCCTTAAAATAATACCTAATTGGAGGCCTGAAAATCCTGTCTATTTGTAATAATTTGTTTTTGATTTTTAAATTGCTTTGAAATCAACAAAGATTAATTATGTAGAGTTTAGTAAAAAGTGACGTCAAACCTTGTTATTGTCATTTAAAATTATATGAAAGAATTTTATCATTTCATTAGTGTTTTAAACTCTATTCAGGTAAGTATTCTGGTGTCTATATGTGTGTGTAAGGTCCGGCTAAAAAAAAGCGTCACTTATCACCTTGAAACGTCTTTTTGGTGTGTCTAGTTTCTAGGCAATTAAACACTTAAGCCTACCTACCCTTTTTTATTGTACTGTCCGTTGTTTTGTTTGAATCAAAGAGTATAGCATAATGGTTTTGACCAGGAGGCGGAAGGCAGCAGCGGCGCTTGGAAGCCGAGTTCCCTCGAGCGTCTCGCGTGCGCCGCGCTCGAAGCGCTCGAGCTCGGCGCCGGCGCTAACGCGGCACAGGCCAGCGCGGCGGCAGGTTCGGCCCCCGGCTCGTCTCCCGGCTCGGCCCCCGGCTCGGCCCCCGGCTCGGCCCCCGGCTCGGCCCCCGGCTCGGCCCCCGGCTCGGCTCCCGGCTCGGCCGACGTAGTAGTGGACGGGGGTGCGGAAGCCGCCAGGAAACTACTCTGCGCGCCCGCCAGCGCGCACCTGCATGCGCGGGCGCAGTGCTTGCTGAGAGCGCTACATCATACGCACTACCATCAATATAAGGTTCAATGCGATACGATTCAGTACTTCACTACTGACACAGTTACGACAGTTATGATTTGGTACCTAAACTTCGCCTCTATACCTACGGCTTTCTTACTTGTGCTTTCTAGCACTTAGCTTACCTCTGTAAGATAAGATAAGATAAGATAAGATTTTATTCATAATATTCATTACATGTCAAGAAATAGTAAATTACATCATTAATTTAAATCAGTTACAAATCCTAATCAAATTAACTTTCAAAAAATAATAATCAATTAGTAACAATTAAATGCAATATATAATACAATCAGGTGTTAAATAAAGTTACAATAAAATAGTTATGTCAAGGTTAATAAAATAATTATAATTAGATATCAATGTCAAATTAATTAGTATTTATAAATACATTTATGTAGTATTTATGTAGCTACACATGCTCTCGGCAGTGATTTTATTTCTTATGTTTTGAATAGATGGTATTGTTCTCCCTTTTACAGTAACGTCTAGCTCTCATGTGCATAATTATTTTGGTTACTTACTAACCATTACTCATATTTTTATAACCTAATATGTGTAAGCCAGTGCAGGTAGCAACCTAACGTCAACCAATCATTAGCTTTCAAAACCCGCTTGCATGTCTTGCTGTCGTCAAACGTGTCACTATATTACTAAAAAGCGCCATTGTTTAGTATAATATAGAGGTCGAATTTCCTATTTAGGTACCTAAAATGAGTTATTTGAAGTGTTTGCTCTCGTGTCCAGGATCAAGCGATACTGAAGTACATCTGCGCCTCGCTGAAGGAACTCCGCGACACGGCGGACGCGCGGAACATCGACCCCGAGGCGTACTTCCGGCTGGTGCTGCTGGCGCGCGGGGTGGCCGTGGCGCGCCCGCAACACCTCGTCACGTACACCGCGCCCACGCCGGCGAGACCTGCCGACGGTACGTGTTCTGATAATAGGGTAGTTGACACTACCTATCAATTGACATACTTTTTATGAGCTGTCAAAACGTACCTCTTCCTTAGAATTTGTATGGCGATAGCGGACAGTGACGTCACTGTTTACCAAACTCAACTGACTATCTATTTATTAGTTTTAAAGCAATTAAAAATCTATTTCAAGCAACAAATAAAAATTATAACTGAATATATTAATTAAATAAGGTGTTATTTAAAAAAAAAAGGGTCTCGGAATTATTTATTTTATTTTATTCGGAACACCAACAGCATTGATACAATCTATGAATACAGAGTTATCATATAAACGTAGCTATTAACAGGCATTCGCATATAGAAATACAGTATGTAAATAGACCACATAAGCCATTTATAAAGTAGTCAAAAATATAAGTAGAGAAAAAAAACAAAACAAAAACAAGTCAGGGGTTTGCTGCACCCTCGGAGTGGGGCCCGAAAAACTCAGAATTAAACAATTTGTTTATAGTTAACGGTTTAGTCCGAAATAATTCCAGCTCGCCGTTGCCTTTTGACAGGTCGTTAAAAAAGTTGCTCGCTCGGATAAAGAAAGAATTACGACGATAATTCGTGTTTATCCTGGGTATTGCCAGAGGTTGAGTACGTCTGGTCGGTAATTTGCGTGGTACCCAGATGTCAACTTGTTCTAATAAAGCAGGACAATCAATGCTACCATTTACAATTTTTAAAAGACACTTAATATCCGTCGCTTGTCGCCTTTTCTGTAAAGGTAAGAAGTGGTATCTTCTACATCTAGCCTCATACCCATGATCCCGTCGTTTACTTTTGAACTGCAAACACCTCAAGAATCTCTTCTGTATGGACTCAATACGGGAGACATATACGTTATATTGTGGATTCCAGACCTCAGAGGCGTACTCAAGGATACTGCGCACATAAGCACAGAAGAGTACTTTAACCGGTTTAATAGATTTGAATTCATGTGTTGACCTTATAATAAAGCCAAGAGCCTTAGAGGCCTTTTTTACAGCGTGATCAATGTGCATGTCAAATAAAAGCTTTGAGTCTTGTATTAGCCCCAGATCTTTAATGGACGTAACTCTATTAAGTAATGTATTATTCATAATGTACTGATAATTTATAGGGGTGTGTTTCCGATGGTGTCAACATCCCAATTGTAATAGTTTAAAACTATTTGTTTCTGCGAATTCGCTGTGTGCGCGATGACAGTGCCCCTAATGACCAAAATTATTGTGGACTTAAGATCTTTCAAATTATGGCAACTGTATGGTTGAGAATGATTTTCGGATTGTTTTTCTTTGAAATGAAATGAAATATCTTAAAAGTTTGTGCATATTATAATAAGTGATGTTCTTACTTGAACTAAATATGAATGTTGTAATACGTACGGGATTTGGAGCAATACAACATGATAAAACTTTCCAACCTCAAACTGTGCAAAAAGGGGAAAAAAATGTATTAGCACAGCATGTGGGAGTCGTTGAAGAGCTTAGAACCAACAGATAAAGCTACTTAATAAGAGCTATGATCATAAGACAAACTTCTGTGACACAAACTCCCTACAAACTTTTTTCTCTTCACAACAGCATTCATATCCAATTTTCATCTTGATATTGAAAACGAATAAAACATGCACGAACTGTTTTTCCCATTGTTTCTACACTTTATAACTGTGACCTATATCGCGAATTTTAACGTTTTTACTTAAAAATACTTAATAATGTTAGTATGGAATTCTATGAAAATATAGCAATTTGACACTGACAGTCCAGAGTTTTTTCACATTCCTGCCACATTGCGTGCTGTGATCGATTTGACAGCCCCCACCACCCACTATGCACATAGCGAATAGGCTTATCGCGTAGTGTAGGACGCCCCCTAGCTCGATGGACCGACGAGCTTTGGAACCATCACCCATAGTGACTGTGGCTGGATGATAAAATCATCTAGTAGTGGACTGACACAGGACGAGATGATGATGTTATAGACTTTACATGTCTCAATTTTAAATTTAAAGTTCCGTACCTTAAAAGGTAAAAAGGAACCCTTATAGGATCACTTTGTTGTCCATCTGTCTGTCTGTCTATTTTGCAAGACCCTTTTAACTAGGAATGCGTGGAGATATCAAGTACTCGTCAACATGTAAGAGGTCTGACGTATGCTAAAAATCTACGAGACTTGATTCCTGTTATAGGAACTATTTACATACATACCTTTGGTACGCGTGCCTGGACACGCACTTGGCCGGTTTTATTACCCCACTATTTCTTCGGGATAATATTGCCTGCCTCAAATGCCTCCGCGAGTCAATGTCGTACAGCGCCATTTAGTTAACACTAGTGTTAGCTACATGGGTTGGAAAGGTTTTTAACAATTAATACAATTATTTGGCTTTCACAAAAGAGATTGGGCTCGGCCATTTATAGGACTCGGCCACTTTTAAATCGGATATCAACAGACAATGAAATAAATATCAATTGTTAGAAAAACAATTGTGTCACTTCGCCATGGTCACGAATGTGTGAATGAAAAACATGTATTTCAATGTTTTTCATACTCTTCTGTTGATAAAAACCGTTGATTGCGTAATTGGTTCTTGATTTTTGGGAACAGAAAAAGTCACATGGTGCCAGGTCAGGATTGTATGCAGGATGACTCATAAGTTGTACGTTTTTTTTGCATTGTCGTGGTGCAAGATTAACCGGCGTTTACCGTTATTCACGGAGTTTTGTCAATAGTTTCCGGTAAACAAATGGTGGTGTACCATTCACGGTTCGAAGATTTTCTCAAGCAACAGTAACATATCCAGTTTGACTGACTGCGCCGCCACGACACGTCTCTTCGTCTTTAGCCGTTCGCACAGGGATGTTAAGGATGGCGACAAGTTATTGCTATTGGCACTATTGTTTAGTGTATTAAAGAAGAAAATCATTGTTTATATTTTCTCCTACACTAGACCTAGTGTATTTGATCGCTGTTATTTATTTTGATAGCGTTCACTATCCACATTCCATATGCAAGGATATTATCTTATTCTAATTTCGTATTCGAGACATTTCGTTATCTGTTATTGTTTCAGGTGACTGGTCAATCTTCTGGAAGTTGGAACAGCTCCAACAGCAGCAACAGGATGAACGTGAGCCGCACCTGTGCGCGCTACTGAGCAGCGTGCTGTGGCGGCTGGCCGGCTGCAAGAGCGGCGCCGGCCCGCCCGGCATCCTGCAGTACGGGCTGCGGCACGCCGAGCACACGCTGCACGCGCTCGCCGACACAGTGCACGCGTTCCAGCTGCACGCTGACCCCGACTGCGTAAGTTAGACTAGCTTCGGCAGCAGGCAGCAGGATGTAGTGTGTGGCGGCTGGCCGTCTTCAAGTGGCGCGTATGCCGCGTGACAGGTGCTTAACTGTAGCGTTTCTTCACGCTACAAATTTGATGGTGCCCTAAGATTGTTAAACAGACATTTTACAAGAGCATATGTTTATGCTTAGTCACTCCTTAAACAACGTTTTGTTTCGGCCTTCAGCACAACTGTGATACTAAATATTTGCTACATAATATGATTGTTTTCCATACAGATCGAATTTGGAAATCAAATCTACCTATCGCTACTGTTGGCTGAAGATCAAAGCATAAGTTTCGGTGCTAAAGCAGCACTTATGAGAGTTCTGCGGCCACGAGTAAAGAGACGCCGAGTATATATCCCATCGCCACCAAATACGCCAGGTAATAATCAAGGTATAACAGAACTTCTTATTGATTGTTAAATATATCGGTCTAGGAAAGCAAAATTACATGCAAACTTATCATAAGGCTTTATAAGGCAGTGGCCGAATAGTTGCTACAAAACATTAAATTTTAATCCCATCTTAAGGTCCAAAACCAATGATAATTTTATCATTCTGGGCCTTATAAAGGTTTAAGCTTAAAAATCTATGTTTAAAATTTGCAACTGATGTAATAACACTAGGCTAGGCTCGTTATAAACCATAACTACTTCACTGCCTTTCTGATCGGTTGATTGCATTATACTCTCCACGCGTGAGTAAATATTAGTAAAGTAATAAAAAGAAGGCCTTCTTTTGCCTTTATCATACATAGAGTAGATTAATTAAAAATCCCGATTTGCTAGGTGCTGGATCATCAGTAACAACAGCTCAGCCGACAAGCTCGATCACCGAGGCCGTGGTCTCTGAGACCGATCTGAGCACGAACCGCGACGAGCAGCAAGATAACCAGTTTATGGAGGTGGACGATTCACTGGAACCGATGGTGCTGCTTGCACCGGATGGTGGTAAGACTTTGAATATAACCCCTTTAATTTGCAAAGACAATAACTCTTACTTCAAAAATAGCCTTATTTGTCTGTTAGGTTACTTTTATATTATGCCCAATTATAGTGTTTGCAAATTAGCATGAGTTCTGTGACAGATCCCTGGTGACAATTATAGTGTCGCGTCCTAACGAAATCCAATCTATTTTTTTGGTATCGAGAAAGTTAATTGAGAGAGTTTTATTGTTTTTGTTTCCATTGTCAATATAGGTAAGGGGGCATCCATAAATTACGTGAGGTGTTTTTTTAAATTTTCTGTCCCTCCCTCCCCCCCTGGTGAGATGTCGTGAGATTTTGTTCAACCCCATCCCCCAATCTCACGTGAGATTTTTCAAAATGTGGGTTTCTTACGTAAACGCGTTGGATTGTTATTGTAAAAAGAAAAAAAAAAATTGCTTCGTGCTTTTATTTACGACTAGTTAAGACTAGTAATCAATATTGCTGAGAGTTTAATTATAAGTATAATAAATATTTAACAATAGAATACTTAAATCGTAACTACGGTGATTAAAAAAAGAATATCTACTCTAATTCAGTCCATGGAGAATCATGCACAGTCTCAAGAGAGACTATTGGAACCAACATGTCCATATGACTTTCAGTAAAATCATCTGCTCCTTCAACTTCGTTCTGATCTAGCCACTCTAAGCCGTTGGCGCTTGCGCACAGTAACTCATTAGCTCGTCTTGTGACAATCCGGGAGGGTCGCACTTTGCGGAACATACGCGCTTGCTTAGCTGGTGCAATGTGGGCTGCTCGCCTGTGCTCTGCAGCTCTTGTGCTAGATGCAAAGTAAATACCGCATGTACTGCAGCATCTTTTCTCTAAATCATCACGTACACTCGGGCAATAGAGATCATAAGGCGTGCTGATAAAGGCATTCAGCTGTTGAATCGGTAGGCAGTGGCGTATTAGAAATGGAGCAAATTAGACTTTCCGTCATGCTCTTTAAAGTCCGGAATTGTCAAATGTCCATCAACCTGAGTGATGGGGTATGGAGGTGGCAGAAAACGGTCGTGAAGAATCATTATGCAGATCACTCCGGCGTCTGCTGCAGCACTTCTGGTCATCGCATTTCACAACCTAAAAAAAAATTAAAAACAATTTCTCTTTGTAACTCTTATAATAAAAATTTGTTGACATTCGCGCTCGTTAAAAAAAAAAATAATAGGCACGCATAAAAATTTGATATGAACCAACTGCAATGTACCTGGAGTAAATATTGGCTTTCTGTGTACCATTCTTCGGCTGGCAGGTCTGGAACGCTGGAAGTGTCATTATTCGGGTCTATATATTTAGCGACTATTTCGTGTCAATAACAAGGTGTTATTTGACACCTCCGCCATGACTACCTTAATGGGACGCAAATTTTTTGCCAAATAACGGGATAAAGATTAAATCTTAAGCATGTACAATCTGGATTAAATGGACCAAAATAGCATAATTTTTTTTTTGTTTCAATCAGAAAAAAAATTGCGTGATATTTGCCCTTTCCCCAACGTAAGATTAGATGAGATTTGACTCGACCCCCTCCCCCCCTTAAACACCTCACGTAATTTATGGACGCCCCCTAACATAGGTACGTTTTGTTTCACGCGAGTATTTTAGGGCAATTCTGTTTCTTAATTTTTTATATTTGTAAGTCATAAAGCTTAATGGATTAAAATATTCGCTTAGATTTCTGAAGGCAATCATTTTTAAATTTTCCAAAACAACTGCATTATTTATTTTTTAGTTTGCTGACAGTTAAAACATATTTTTTACATAGATTTTTTAAATATGAATATACTAATTATAAGCAAACACGACCTGCAACATATAAATGTAAACATTATAAAACATATCACAATAGTTTCACTAAATCAGAACGCATTTAAGCGTAACAACGAAGTCAGGTTATTGTGACATTCAGAAGAGTGAGTAGTTTTGTAAGTTAGTTTTTAATCGGCTACTGGTAACGCTGACTGTACCTGCATCTGCATCTTGCGGTCGTGCACCGTGCAGGGCTGGAGGCGCTGCTGGACATCCCGCCGGACGCGGACGACGAGACGATGGTGGAGCTGGCCATCGCGCTGTCGCTGCAGGAGCAGCCGCGCCGCGCCGCGCCCGCGCCCGCCGCGCCGCCGCCGCCCGCGCCCGCCTTCGGCGACCCGCCGCACTCGCCCGCGCCGTACGTAGCGACTAGCGACCAGCGACTACTACACTACACTACACTACACTACACTAGCGACGCGACGCCTCACTGATAGATGCAAAAAAATTCTTTTAAACGTTTAAACCACATTTTGTGGTTTAATATTGGGTTCAATCGATTTTTCTATAAGAATGCACTAAGGCTTTAAACAAAGTGATATGATTACACCTACTTTCTTATTTAGGATATTTCCATTTGGATTCCATAGTTTGGATACTTATCCCGAAAGCAAAATTCAAGATTTTCGCCTTATACACGCAAAAGCAAAAACAAAATTTTATTTAGAAGTTTCTTACTTTTTCCTTCTTTCTATTGCATTGGTGGCATCGAAGCTTAGGGTTTTGTGTTTTCTGAGTATTGTCTGTATTATGTAAACCTTCTTAATTGAAGGTATTTGAATAATTTAGGGCCGATTCGACCAAACACCAAGCTATACCAGAATAACTATTACGGGTATAATTTTACACCTTGAATTTACCCTTGGATAACTTCGATTACGTTTTTCGAGCAATACACTATACTCGGTATTGTTATTCTGTAGTTCAAGAGTGAACGATTAACGAATTGATAAACCTACCAAAATCCATGTAATCCATTTCTTCTAGGTTGACTTGAAATGCCACAACATTTTATTTTGTAGGATAATAGACTGGCAATTCTAGACGATGTTGACAACATGTCAGTTTCGAGGTGACAGGAGTGGATTTGTCAAGTGACAACTTTGACATTTACTTATTCTCAGTTTAATTTAAACACTATCAAAATCGCCCGTTTTAATATTTTTCATAGATTAGTGGTTTGTAGAATGAAAAATCAGCTTACTCTAGATTAAGCAGTGGTATACTCTCAAGTTAAAACTTACACCAGCTTGGTCGAATCCGGCCTTAGTAAAGTTTATCAGTCACAAACATTTGTCTTCAAAAATACATAACCTTAACAAACTACATTGAGCACGTTCCACCTCAGAAAGGCTTAACTGTAGAATAGTGTCCACGAATGTATGAAACTAGTTCTAGTACCTGGGTTTCCCGCCCATAACTTGCCAAGACGAATATGTTTTAATCTCTTATGTTTCTTTGCCCAGGTCCGACGACGAAGGCAGCACGGCTGCGACGGACGGCAGCACGCTACGCACTTCGCCCGCGGAAGCGCCTGGTTCCGCCGGCTCTGAGAGCAATGACAGCATCGGCGGCGTTTCTGGACGCAGCAGCGCTTATGGTAAGCGATTAATACTTTAGTTTGCAACTTTTATTTATATTTTATACCCGTGTCTTTCCCACAACGGCGATGATCAGCGTGTTCACAGATGTGTACGGAACTCTGCAATTGCAACATCAGGATGTTTATACCATTTACAAATGATTCGAGACAACATTTCTATTAATTATTTCCTCAATTGACCTTAAGATCTTGTGGTTGATCTATGAAGAAGTTTGCGACATGATTAGTTGCTAGGACGTTTGAAATAAGTGCTAAAGTACTATATTGCCACTGGATTCTGTAACTTGTAATTTACTATTTAGCCTATGTATTTACTGCTTTGCACATAACTAACTGCAAACATATAATGTGTCAGTTTTCCTAGCAATAGGCTAGTTTCCTGGATGAAAAAAAGATAATTCTATTTAGTCCGTCAGTTAGATTACCAAAAAATATTGGACCAATATTTTGTCTTTTGTCAATCAAACAAAAAATGACGAAGATAAAGCGCATCAAAGTGAGCACGTGACGTCACGTCTTGCTAAAAAGTGTCGCAAGGCGTGACGTTTTGACAACTTTTTGTTTGATTGAGAAAAGAAAAAACACGTGTTCAATATTTTCTGTTAATCCAACTGACGGACTAATTAGATTTTTTTAGGAAACTAGCCCATTGTATGGGCCGCTAGTAAATAGTAAACTGATGTTGTAGGAGAGATGTCCGCTCCCCCCGCGGGTGCGATTCCCCTCCCGAATGTCATCGTCGCGCCTGTTGCTATCACAGGCTAGTATATTTGCAGGGAATGCTTGTGCCGTGCTTTCCTGACTATGCTTCTGTAGTTTCTTCGGTGTTGTTTGATTGTTTTATAGTAAAACTGTTAACATTTGTACGGAGAAAATAAATTGTAAGGTTAGTTTTATTTTAAGCATGACTTGTAATACTTTTGGTGTATTTATTTCTTTTTTATTTATAGCGTTTTCATTATTTGACTAACTCTTTTTATGACTTAATATCTTACGATACTAATTATTCTTCCTTAAATGTAGAGTAACATAAAAACATTAAGTAATTTTATTTATTTTATTTTAGTGATTTTACTTATTACCTATCCTAGGACTTAGGAAGTTCAATCTCTATTTCATTCATTAACTCTATCTTTATCGTGCAATGTAAAAATAACGATTACTATCAGTAGTTAATAAAAAAATATTTGAAAAAAGTACTACGAAGTTAAAGTTGTATTTCTCCCTCAGCCGGCCCATCCACGTCATCGTCGCAACCGGTCGCATCGACGTCTCGCGCGAGCGAAGCGGAGAACGAAACGCGCAAGCTACACGCACTACGTCTAGCGCTGTTGTCGACCGCTCTTGACGCGCTACCTTCTCTTAGGACTCTGCCGGGCGTACGAGCCATTCCCTTCGTTCAGGTATGTGTTGCTTCTGTAATTTTTTAATATTTTAAACAGAACATTTTAGAAAGGATCTTTTTTATTATTGGAAGGAAACATACAGTAACAAAGGTAAAATACTTAAGTTTCGGAGTTGTAAAATAAAGACTGGCTCTTTTCAATTACTAACTTACTTTGAAACACCTTTCTAATATACCCTACGTGTATACCGAAACGGGTCTTCCTCGATTACTTAATGAATGACAGTTGTAGAATTACTTAGGTGGTTCCGTTATTGCAACCTTGTAAGTATTTAGTAAAAATGTAAGTCTATAAACTATTTTTGGGATGTTAACACCATTTACTGATTATTTATTCCATGAACATAATCCTTAAAATAACACTTTGTTTTAGACTAACATTTAAATATAATTTCCAATTATTCATAAAAAATGGTTTATACTTTAAAATTAATAAATAGTCTTAGTCAGTTGAAAATAGTGAGGTGTAAAGTTACAGCTTACTAATGCCATACAAAATAGTTGAGAGAATTGCATTTTATAGCAATTGATTGCTTGGTGTTATGTACCATTATAACTGTCTGCTTGCCCCAATGGCAATTTATGTCAATCGAGACAGTAGTGGATTGTTGCAGAGAAGATTTCGAAGACTTAAAATACAATTGCCTCCAGATTCCATTTATTCATCGTGTATTTTTTGTAGGTGGTCCTCATGTTAGCCGGGGATCTTGACTCTAGCGTCGAAGGCGACCGCGCGGTTCTCGAGCGCCTTCTCGAGTTGCTTGTAGCCGAGCTGGACATGCAAAGCGAAGACGCAGCCCCAGCCGACGACCGAACGGACAGACGGGAGCTGCAGTTAGCTATCATGCGACTTGAGCTGCTCGTGTCGGAGTTGGACATGCAGGGCGAGGAGACGACGCCGCCGGTGCACGAGCGCACGAACAGGCGTGAGCTTCAACTGGTCATCATGAGGCTACTCAGTGAGTATACTTCCTACTGTTAACCCATCTATCAGTCTACGCAACGCAAATATTAATTGTAACACTATTAAAATAGTGATGAAATCAAACAACAGCAAAGTTCCTTGAAATGCACGTCGGACATTAACAGATCTTTGTTTACATTATCTCGAATTATAAATCCGATTTCGGTTTTGGCGTTTTGTAGCCAATGTTGCTATGCTAGCGACAGAAATCGTATAGCGTCGGTTCGTGGCTTGTGACGTAAACCGGCGTCAAAGTAATACTTAGTTGGTATTACTATATAACTTTAGTTTTAGTTCAAAGAAAAGTTTTGTGTCTAAATAAATCACAAATGTTTATGTTACTTGCATCTCTGACCTTGATTTTATTGATCACAACAAATCCATCAGATCTCTTTACTGAATCTGTTTAATCAATATTGAGTGGTTAAAACGTAAACTATATTCTTAGGTGTCCTAATGGCTCGCTGGAAGACATCGGCGACCGGCGGACCTGCCACCCGGCCGGAGGTAACGGGTGGTGCGTGCGCTGCACACGTGTCTAGACTAGCCGCGGCCGCCCTGGTCCGGGCCGGAGCCCCGCATCATTGCTACAAAGTGCTCTCTGCACTGCTGCCGTATTGGAAGGAGAAGACATCCAGTAAGTTATTATTTCTAGGACTATACGTGACTTATAGTGAGAAAAAATAATTAAATGTTTTTTTTTTCACATTATCAGGTACTGGAACAACACCCACCGTCCAGCAACTGCTAAAACCACTACCACCGCAGCCACTGCCTGATATGCAACCCTTCTTCGTGAAAGAATATGTTAAGAGTAAGTCGATCATTTCTCATTGCGATAAACTTGAGTCCATATAGGCTGCCTCTGAAGCTCTAATTACTTGTAGTTACTAACTTTAACTGCCGCACTTAGAGAGGTCACTTAACTTTAGTAGTAACAAGAAAAACCTGTAATACTAAAGTCGATACGAACAAAGACATAAATGAATAAGAATGTTAATCAACACTTTGTTGATTGGCGTCTCTGAGTGTAGCGAACTTAGCGCTTGAATGTTATCACAGTTTCAAAATAAGAATTATCTTTGTAAAGTTTCTAAAAGTTCAGCTTAGCCTTTTTAACTTAGTAAAAAATTATATAGAAACGTTCTTCATTTCTAGGTCACGCCCTAGACGTGTTCGACAACTACCCTCAGCTGCTAATGGAGATGGCCCTGCGCCTGCCGTGCCAGATACACAAGCACTGCGACCCGGCGCACTTCGACGCGCGCTGGCGCACGCTGCTCTGCGAGTACATGATGAACCAGCAGACTCCGCTCAGGTATTTTTTGTATATTAATGTTATGTTAAATATACGATAGAAAGAAAGAAAAAAGTTCATATTTCCATACAATCTTGCTGTTTTTATATCTAAAATCTACCTAAAATAGCAGTAGCGCCAGGGGCGTGCATTGGTTTCAGATGGGGGTAGGCTAGGTACATACACATTTCAAGTTTCAGTCAACAACGAAAGCCTAAACCGTAATTCCGTACCGTAACCGTAACCGTATCACTGGAATTAAATTTAATCCTGTATTTTGTTCACTTATGTCTACGTCACAGTAAGGGTCGCGTCTTAATGCTTTTTAAATATAAATTATACTCGTCCACATCTCGCGGTATACGAAATGTAAATACTAAATAAAAAACAATAAAATTGACATGTTCACGCGTAACAAGCGCCATCTTGGTAATTAGATTGAAATAAGTTAATAAATCGTTGGATTTTGTTAAAGCAGGGTGATGCTTAGTTATGTGAAAAACTCAATAGATGGAGCTTTAAAAAAAATGATAAAAACCTTTAATTTTACCTTTAGGATTTACAACTAAATTATTAAGAGGTACTTCGAAATTCACATGGTATTGCATTGTTTAATAAATGATAATTTCTTACCCAAATATCGATTTCTTTTTGCAAAATGGTGAATGGTGTCGTTGATTTATTTTGCCACAGCAAATATCAAAACAATCAATGGAATTAAAACATGTCATTAATCTGATATCCGTAATGGCTATGTACGAAAAATCTGTCATAATGTCTTGTTTTTGCAACTAACACAAATCCGCATTTGATTGTCTTCAGATTGGCGCGTAATTTGTTTAACCTAGAATTCGCATTAATACTTCACTTTGCAGTTTTCCATTGAATAACACACAACCACACAACACTTAACCCCGAAAACTAAGATAGCACTAAAAAAAGATGAAAAGATCAGTAATACTATTATAACCAGATTTATCAAAACTCGCGAGATGACAGCCGCCGGCGGCAAACTATGAAACTAATGGAAAAAATTGCTGACGCAAACTTTGTATCAAAACAATGTCCTGTATTACCTTTTAAGAAACTGTAGCTTTTGTTTCTCATTTTCAAACGTTTCTATAAATTTATTTACGATTTTATCATTTTAAATATTCATTTCAATATCTTGCACTGTTAAGTTTTAATAAAATACGACATATTTAAAGTGCAAATGATTGAAGTAGGCGAGCTTATATCCGGTTATGCTGCTAATAAGGAATGTTCACTCCGTCCGATTGTCATGTATGAAAAGTGTGTAATCTTTAATTTAGGCTACTTTAATTTTTTTTAAATGCAGTTTTGTCACATATAAGCAGCGAGTATCTAAGTGTGAGTAAAAATTGAGTAAGTTTGCGTGAAACAGTAGGCGATCTCGCGGCAGCATACATTACCCAAATATCGATTTCTTTTTGCAAAATGGTGAATGGTGTCGTTGATTTATTTTGCCACAGCAAAAATCAAAACAATCAATGGAATTAAAACATGTCATTAATCTGATATCCGTAATGGCTATGTACGAAAAATCTGTCATAATGTCTTGTTTTTGCAACTAACACAAATCCGCATTTGATTGTCTTCAGATTGGCGCGTAATTTGTTTAACCTAGAATTCGCATTAATACTTCACTTTGCAGTTTTCCATTGAATAACACACAACCACACAACACTTAACCCCGAAAACTAAGATAGCACTAAAAAAAGATGAAAAGATCAGTAATACTATTATAACCAGATTTATCAGAACTCGCGAGATGACAGCCGCCGGCGGCAAACTATGAAACTAATGGAAAAAATTGCTGACGCAAACTTTGTATCAAAACAATGTCCTGTATTACCTTTTAAGAAACTGTAGCTTTTGTTTCTCATTTTCAAACGTTTCTATAAATTTATTTACGATTTTATCATTTTAAATATTCATTTCAATATCTTGCACTGTTAAGTTTTAATAAAATACGACATATTTAAAGTGCAAATGATTGAAGTAGGCGAGCTTATATCCGGTTATGCTGCTAATAAGGAATGTTCACTCCGTCCGATTGTCATGTATGAAAAGTGTGTAATCTTTAATTTAGGCTACTTTAATTTTTTTTAAATGCAGTTTTGTCACATATAAGCAGCGAGTATCTAAGTGTGAGTAAAAATTGAGTAAGTTTGCGTGAAACAGTAGGCGATCTCGCGGCAGCATACATTGGTTAAATTGCACAGGAACGGTCTAAGTTGCGCGCTTTAGTAAGGAATAAGTATAGGTAGACGACAAAATGGTTACAGAATATTTATTGTTTATTGTTGAATACGTAATTAATAATTATGTTTAGCTGTTCTGTCGGTTTTTTATAAAGGTAGGCTCTGCATAACAGCCTATATGGGATGCACGCCCCTGAGTAGCGCCATCTGTTGGCAACTTTGCTAGTTAATGTATGCCCGATTGTCATTTTTACTGTTAGTTTATTGTTGATCCCAGCACGGTGCGTTTTATTATAAATCTGAACAACTGATTGGCTATTTAGAATGGGAAAGTTTTTATTTTGCGATTATGTTGGCAAGTGTTCAAGTTCCAGTTCCCGACAGGTACCGAAAGCGGGAATTAAAGCAATCATTAATCAGTCTAAAAGAACTTCATACTAATAAAATATGATCTTATAGCACATCAGGTTGTAACCTGTGCCTATATCAACACACTCATTTGTTTGGGACGAACGGCAACAGAGAATGATAAATGAATCCCTAATGTTTTCGTATGGTTCTTAGGAAACAAGTTCGAAAACTTCTACTCCTCTTGTGCGGAACTCGCGAGCGGTACCGACAACTGCGCGATGTGCACGCGTTAGACACGCACCTGAATGCTGCGCGCGCACTCTTGGCAACAGACCCAGCTTACGACAAGCTGGTGCAACTTATGGAGCATCTCAAAGTGAGTTTTCCTTCTCATTCTAGTCATATTAAGTATCTTGGGAAGTTCAAATTAATATCACACTTATAAATATATAAATATTATGAATATTTGAATCGTTTGGGGACCGTGGCCAGGATACAGACCCACCTCGCTTTAAGTGGCAGCAAGCATGGCCTCTTGTTTGGCCTAGGCCGATCTGAGAACATAAACTATCACAACCAAACATCGCATGGGCCTGATGCCAGCTGTGGCCACTTGTACGCTGGTCGTACGCAATAATAAGTGGCAACAGCTGTGACAATATCTCCGTGCGCAACGAGTGCTGCGACGCAGCGAGCTCGCACTCTTGGCGCGGCGACGCGCCATGTTCATTAGTTGCGCCCGGTGACAATGGATCGCGGATTGACGCGCGTCAGCGCGTTTGAAGCTTGCATTTGGGGTCTATTTTGTATGTTACTTATCGAGTGGTTGATTCTGGATGTCGTAAATAAATGAAAATTATAAAAATAATCAATAATTTTTTCAACTGAATAGTTATCAGTAATCTATACCTAATCAACTCCGTAAATATGGCGGAGGTTGACAGAAGCACCCTTTTTTTATCGCTGGAAAATGCTTATTGCATTTAAGGACCTTGCCCGCTCCGCGGTATCCTTCTGCTCCATGACCTCTTCGCAGGAAACCACTGCCTTCCAAGCCCTTCTGCTCCCGAGCATGGCCCTCACCACGACCAACCACTGAGGTCAGAGCGCGGCGCTGCGCAGTATAGGCCGGGCATACCTCAAGGGTATGCTGGTACTAGTCCACTGCCTCGTCGCACTTGTGGCACTCAGGGTTCGGCTTCCTCCCTGCGATCCGGAACAGGTACCAACCAAAACAGCCGTGGTCGGTTAGCCACCAGCTGGAAGGTCAGGAAGCCGTGCCTCCTTTGGACCCACGCTCGAAGGACCGGGCAGATAGCTTCTATGGTCCTGGTACCATAGAGGGAGATCGACAGGTCCAGTTTCCAGCGCTGCATCAGCTCCTTCTATGCCAGGAGTCTGATGCGGGCGATCTCTGCTAGTGCCGGGCGCTCGCCAGCTTGCCTCCTCGACGTCATGTACCTAAATACGGGCTCCAGCTTCCAAGGAGGCCCGACCCGCTAGAAGGCATGCCGCGCCGTTCGATACCCCCTGTCCGGTATCCCCTAATGGCCCTTAGCGCTATTATACGTTGAAGGCGGCGCAACAGTGCTTGGTTTTCCCTGTTTAGAGACCCGACCCAGATGGGAGCTCCATAAAGGGCCATGCTCTATACCACCCCAGCGTAGAGCTTACGGCACCCTACGCTGACGCCCCTCAGAATAGGCATCAGCCGGCCCAAGGCTGCTGCCGCTACTAACAGTTACGTTAGCAGGCCCTGGAAATGGATGTAGAAGGCCCAACGATCGTTGAGCACCAGGCCCAGATAATTCATCTGGACCTTGGTCAACACCCGGACACCCGCTACTGTTACAAAGGACCTGGGGCCTGGGGGCGGTCCGCGACGAGGCCCGTGGATCAATAGGGTCTCTGTTTTGTAGGGAGCGACCTTTAGACCCAGACTCTCTATCCGCTTGACGATCATATTAGACGCCACTTCCGCCAGTACCACCGTCTCTTCCAGGGTGCTCCCCGTGACCACGACCAGCGTATCATTCGCGTAGTACAACACGCTTATACCCCTCATGAGCGTGTCACGGAGTACGCTGTCGTAGCCTATGTTCTACAGGTCTGGTCCTAGTACCGAGCCCTGTGGAACCCCGCAGGTCATTCGACGTCGGAGAAGTTCTTCCCGGCTGTCTATGCAGACCATCTCTCTATTACTGAGGTAGTCTGCAATAAGCCTCACAAGACATGGAGACACCCTGTGATAGCAAAATGCCTTCTATATTACGTTGAAGAAAAGGGCATTATCTTGGGTTACCATAGGACAAGTTAAAATTAATATCTCACACAAGAAACAAACGTAGAAAGATACAGATAAATCGATTCTTTATTGCACAAAACAATGCCGTAACCAAATTTATCGTAGACTAGCTGTTGCCCGTGACTTCGTTCGCGTGGTCTATTGCGCCACTTTCTTATTTTCGCATTTATAATATTAGTAGGAAGTAGAATAGCTTTTAGCCCGCGACATCGTCTGTGTTGACCTTACCCGGATAAAAAGTATCCTGTGTTAATTCAGGCCATGGTCTATCTGTATGCCAAGTTTCATTAAAATCCATTTAGCAGTTTTTGCGTAAAAGAGTAACAAACATCCATGCATACTCACAAACTATCGCATTTATAATATTAGTAGGATGTTGGTATTGGATTGGATAATTTAATCTTTGAAAAACTAAACCTAAGTAAATCTTTGTACAGGCTTGCGCGGAAATCGTAAGCGCCCGTACCGGCAACTGGCAGCACACGTGCGCTGTGGAGCGGCGCGAGGCTCTGGCGTGGCTCGTGTCGGTCGCGCGGCGCGTGCACCCGCACGTGGCGCCCACCGTGCTGCAGCTGCTGCAGGCCGCGCTGTGCGCGCCGCCGCACCACCCGCGCCAGGAGGCCAAGGTGAGGGGCAGTGACACTGACACTACTGCACACTAGCGCCAAGCTCTACGCCTAGGCCTTTGAACTGACTATAACCTGTACATGCTATTTTCTAAATAATGTTATTGACACTAATCTCTTTGGAATATTGAAACTGGTGTGCTATAAAAATATCAATAGATAGATCAATAGAAGACGATGACCCACATTGACCACGCCTCGAAAATGTTGAAGAACTTATGTAGGAGGAGTATGATGATAAATAAATTTAAATGTTTTCTTTACAGCCATCATCCGATGTTCCGGAACGCGAACGTAGCGCTGACAGTGACGCCTACGTATCTGACGGATCCAAGTTCCAGGAACAAAGAGTGCCTGCTTTAGTTCAACAAATCTTAAAACAGGTTAGTGAGCTTATGAAAAGAAGAACATATTTACAGCGAAAAATTACTTTTACAGCACGCACACTCCACAGACTTTGGTTTTAGTGTGCGCTGTCATATGTTTATTCATAATATTAAAAGACCGATCAATCTATCGGTCGATCAAATGTCAGTAGGGGTGTGGGTGCAGGAACTAAGTTTGGAATTACTTTAAAATTATTTTTATTCTTAGGTACCACAAGAAGAGCTGCGGATGTTTGTGAAAGCATTCTTGTTGGAGACCAACTCGACAGCGGTGCGCTGGCAAGCACACGCTTTACTTCTAGCTATTTACAAGTTAGTGTTTGATATTACTCAGTCCTGCTTGTAAACCTTTGAAAGCCTTGTTTAGACAGTCAACGTAAAATTAACATATTACAATACCTCAAAACTACAATTGATTTCTATTTGTTGGATTTATCGGTTTGACTTTTGTTTTTTGGGTATGTTGAGTTGCCGTTAGTTGTGCCTTGTAATCTCTTGAACTGTTGATCCGATTCAGAAGACTACCTGATAAAATACTACACTAGTGCGAGTCTTGTGACGAACCGAATTCTACGATCAATTAGCAAAAGCAATTAATTATATCTAATATGCTATATCAATATCACTGTTATTTAATTTAATTTGTTTAAAAGACACACCAACACGATATTTTACACTTATTTTATAACACTTGCCTATAGACATTTTTGATATATACATGTCACAACATTCTTAATTTACAAAGCTGCCGTCTTATAAAAGAAGTTAAACTAGCAGACATAATTTAAAAGGGGAACAATATTTTCCTCATTATAATTGCTGATATGATTGTGTTGTTCAGCAACTCGTCGCAGCCAGAGCAGGCGTCGCTGGTATCGCTGCTGTGGGGCATCTGGCCCACCCTGCCCCAGTACGGGCGCAAGGCGGCGCAGTTTGTAGACCTGCTGGGATACTTCACGCTGAAGACGCCTAACATCGACACTGAGGTAAGCTTCTATGCAGTAGTAGAGATTTTGATAAAACCAATCTCCTTCTTCATTTATACGGTCAATCTCGGTTGCGTCCAAAGCCATTGCTTTGGAGCCCTGGGTCCGTTTTCCTTGATTTACTCCTCCACTTCGCGCGGTCTTGAGCGTCTCTAGTTGAGAGATCATTGGCACGCATGTCAGCCCTCACGACGTCAATCCAGCATTTCTTGGGTCTACCTCTTTTGCCAGGACCTGGCGGTGGCGGCATGGCCCGACATTTGTTCCCTACGTAGCTTGCCGGTTTCCGCAAAACATGGCCGTACCAGCTTAGGCGGCTCTCCTGCAGTTTGTCTGCAATATCACGGACACGAAGGCTACCGCGGATGCGCGAGATCCTCACGTGGTCCTTCTGCGTGACCCCGCACATCCACCGCAGCATATTCATCTCCGTGACACGCAGCTCCTGCGTGTGTCGCTCAAGTAGCGGCCACGCTTCGCTGCCATATAAAAGGACAGGCCTAATGATGGACTTATAGATCTGTCCTTTAAGCTTAACCGGCATTCTGGGGTCACAAATGACACCAGTCACCTCTCGCCATTTGGCCCACGCAGCAGCAATGCGTGCTTTGACGTCGCAATTGATGTCTTCCGACGCGTGAAGTACAGATCCAAGGTTAAATACCTTGGATCTGTACTTCACTGGTCCTCAACTGGTCCGTGCGCTCGAACTTGTCTCCACCTATGCGTACGGGCGTAACGGTAAAAAATAACCGTAATACAAAATTAGAAATTGAGATATACCTGTCCTTTTCTACAACAATTTTTAAAATGAAAAATGTATGGCTAACTGTGACGTCACGGTACATGTCGGATCTTCTTGTCTAGCAAGTCAGGTATTTATTAATATTTTTAGATTTTTTAAAAACTTTTATTAATTATAATTAAGTACTACTTATTTGTTATAAGACCAAAAAATATGTGCAAATTCCCTATTGCGCAGCAATACGTGGGCAGCGCTGTCGAGTTGCTCCGCAACCAGAACCTAGTGCTGTCGTCGCACGGGAACGCCGCACTGTACGCCGCGCTCGGCGCCTACGTCGAGCTGGACGGGTACTACCTCGAGTCCGAGCCCTGCCTCGTCTGCAACAACCCCGAGCTGCCCATGGCCACTATCAAGCTGCCCACCATTAAGGTTGGTGGTGCTTTCCTCATTTTTAATATTACGACACATCTCTTTGTATCTTATGTGTGCGGTATTTAAATTACATTATAACATTTTATCATGTTTTGTAAGATCGTAATAGAAAATCGTTAGTGTCTCATATTAGTTATAGTTTTACCACAAGCGCTGTATCGCTCCTTTTTTCACTGGAGGTTTTATCTCGTGTGCATATGATGTACACAGTCCGGTGTAAGTAATGCGTCTTACCGCCGCAAACGTCGACCATGCAGTGATAGAATAGTGCAAGTTACCCTGCCTCCGCAACTTGCCGCGCAGGTACCTAAGGAACGGTACAAGGCTTGTGGTCAAACTAGAGTATTTGTTGCCATCGTATCTCCTACTCTGTCACTTTTTTAAGTAGTATAGAGTTTTCTCGCGGTGACGTATTACACTTGAAATCTACATGTACACAAGACAACGCTACAATGCCGGCCCACCCTCTGATAGGCGACCCTTTCCCTTGCATCCCACGTTGCAAGTAACTCCCACAACGTGATCTTATAAGAGCTAATCGGTACAACGGCTCGCAGATCGACTCGAAGTTCACGACGACGACGCAGATCGTGAAGCTGGTGAACAGCCACATGATCAGCCGCATCAGCCTGCGCATCGGCGACATCAAGCGCAGCAAGATGGTGCGCACCATCAACTTCTACTACAACAACCGCACCGTGCAGGCCGTGCAGGAGCTCAAGAACAAGCCCGGTAAGTGTACAGTGTACCCGTGCATGTATATACTTGCGTCAGAATTAGCTCGACCACGGGTTAATACTATTTTAACATAATTAACATTAACACGGGACCGACAACCATTTACCGTTATTATTTAGTCCAAATAACCGTCTGATATTTAGAGACTGTTTCGTGATACCTTCGACCTCGCTTTATTGTTGATTTTTCGTCGAGGCAGGATTAGATCGGCCTTTAGATATTTAGTTTTAACGCGCATAACGTTTAGAGAGATCGTGTACTGGTAAGCACAGCATTTGAAAAAATGAGCTGAAGGACAAGAACAGAGTTACAGGAAACCATCAAAGTCGTTTCAAATCTCGCTAGCGATCAATGAATTTTATGCTAAATAATGTATGTTATTAATTAACACATGCACAAATGTAACCAATATGACTTTGTGATCAATTCGCAGGCATGTGGCACAAAGCGAAGCGCGTGCAGCTCCAGTCGGGTCAGTCTGAGGTGCGCGTCGACTTCCCGCTGCCCATCGTCGCCTGCAACCTCATGATGGAGTACGCGGACTTCTACGAGAACCAGCAGGCTACAGGTAACTATAGGAGCTGTTCAAGGTCTACATGAGCATCAAGCGTGGGGACAGGGTTATTGACATGTTATGATTATGTCATAAAAATGGGACTTAATGTTTAGCAAAACGAAATTGGCAAATTCTGTATAGAATTATACCAATGCTGATGTGAGTATGTGACAAGGGGCCTTTAGGCTTTGCTTACATCGCTGACAATATTACAATATTAATGACTGATAAAAGGAGTTAAAATGAATAAAAATATGTCTACGGCTGGGCATCTACTACTAAGTTGTCCTAGGGTTCGATCGTATGACAAAAATATAACTTGTTGATATTTTCCTTTATTAAGAAACTCAAAACTTGTATAAACTAAACTAGCAATTGTCATAGAAAAAACACTCAGTAAATCATTTCTGCGCTTAGGTGAATCCCTGCAATGTCCCCGATGCTCTCAATCGGTACCAGCCAACCCTGGTGTGTGCGCCAACTGTGGCGAGAACGTCTTCCAGTGCCACAAGTGCCGGTGAGTAACAACACTTACAAAAAATCGTTCTAATCGTGACTACAAACAATATTGTTCTTATTTATGATGGATTTCACATCTTCATTATTTCTGTTACTAGTTCACTAAAAAACATCCTCTCTGATTGATTAGTCTATAACTTTGCTAGCTATTGTGTGTGTTAAGTATATAATAGCTAGAAAAGTTATAGTCAGAACTATAGTCCTTTCAAGATAAGAAGATACTTATGACACTTGGCATTTTTCGTTTTACCCATACTATTTATGAAAATCTTTTTAATCTTTAATTTATTTAATTGCAAAAACAATAATGTTTCCCACTAAAAATATATGCAAAATTGCAAACCAATAATATATCTTAATGATTTAACAAATAAATTAATAGGATTTCCTTCAAATTCTTGATGCGTAAAACGGAACCTTCTTTTATAGGGATTGACAATACATAATCGGAACTAAATCGATGAATCGGTTCGGTCGTCTTGTGAAAACCTATGCGTTGACGTCAGTAGTACGAGAGCGTAAGCCGTGTATGCCGTTTGTGTTTTCGTTATTTTTCGCACAGTTCCTATTTCGACTTTTGTTACTGTTTTTGTTAAGTTTTCGTTATTGTTTTGCTTTTATTTGGTAAAATGCCAAAAAAAGGAAAAAAGACTCGTCAAAAAGCAGAATACAGCACTCTGGCGGTGGAACATTGCAGTATACCTCTTATTTTAAATAAGTTCATTAAAAAAAAATAGATCCACCTTTTTTATAAACTTTCTCGATTTTCAAAAAGAATAGGTTAGATTTCGTTTTGGCACATCACTATTTGTGTCAACAGTAAAGTCGCGTGATGTGTCACATGTCTCTTCTTATCTTGAAAAGACTATAGTCAATCTGTTAAGGATACTTTATTGATGTGAATCTTTCAGAGCCATAAACTACGACGAGAAGGACCCGTTCCTCTGCCACGCGTGCGGCTTCTGCAAGTACGCGAAGTTCGAGTACACGCTGACGGCGCGGCCGTGCTGCGCCGTGGACACCATCGAGAGCGACGAGGAGCGCAAGAAGATGCTGCACACCATCGGCGCGCTGCTCGACAAGGCCGACCGCGTCTACCGCCAGCTCGTCGCCAACAAGCCCGTGCTCGAGGTACGCACCTACCGCACACCTACACAACACTGGTTGGACGACTCCATTGGTAAAAACGATCTTTTTTATGGGGTCATCCACATATTATGTCACACGAAATATCGTCCCATAATGTAACCGTAACATAATATGTGTGTAATTGTCTAGATTCTGGATTTGTTTAAAAATTCCTTTGGCAATAATATTTTGGTATGTCATAACCATTGAGTACATACCTTATAGAGCAGCAATACGAACCATCTTTCTCCGAAACTAGAAGTGATTTTTCACTTACATTTGGTATAAAATGACAAGTCCTATCAAATCTTGCCCATACAAAAAAGTACAGATACAGATAAAAAAAATGGCGGGAAATTTCGTCGAACAAATCATATTATGACATTTCTACATTGTGGGTATGTGCTCCATAGTCATAACACAACGATGTCAATTACTCAGAGACACTCCCTTCCCCAAACTCGAGATCTAGCGGCTCGCTGCAGTAAGTATTCGTAAAGGAAAAACGATATCGATTCCTAACTTCGAGACCATGACAACTGTAGTGTTGTTTGGTTCATTTTTATGAATTCTATTTATTCGCAAAGTAAGATAAAAACTTATTGTGCTATTCTAAATGTATTTTTTCTGCCATGAACTCTCAAAGAAACGAATAGTTTTTAGCACAAAGCACGTCTCGATGTCTAACATTAATGAATGCCATCTCAATGTATGTTGCCGTTGCCGCAGTCGCTCCTGCACAAGATCAGCGAGCACCGTCTGGAGGGCCGCGCGGGCGACGAGAACAGCAACGCCAGCAGCACCTCGTTCGGCGGCGCGCAGATCAACCGCGTCATACAGACGCTCGCGCACAAGTACTGCGTCGACAGCAAGGGACACTTCGAGGACCTCTCCAAGATCATACAGAAGGTGCTCGCCTGCAGGTAACACTCCTAATCACTCTTGGGTAAATTATCATCATCAGTCTTTGAAAGGCCACTGCTGGACGCCTCATAGAGCGGCTCTGGGCCGTTTGCGGCTTCCAGCAAGTGATGTGTTGTTATGGTGATATGACATAAAACTTTTTGTCTTCATATTGGTTAAGAATTTTAACGCAAAAAATTTTTTGCAGAAAAGAACTGGTGTCGTTTGACCGATCACAAAGCGAACAACTCAAGGGTGACACCTTGCCTGTGTATGCTGGGTTGGTGCAGAATTACGATGGTGATCTTGCTAAAGGTGATATTTATGTACTTTTATCAATGCAGACTAGTCATAACTGTTTACGCAGGTCCAAATGCTCTCTCTTTTAGACCTGGTACGCCTCTGACTTAGCTTAATAACAGGGAGAATTAAGTTCCTTCTAGACTCGTCATTTTCATTTGCTTACTCTATAAATCCATACTAAAATAATTAAGAGGCAAAGTCCAATTTAAGGATAAACTGACTAATATTCGGAATAGGCTTTCAGGATGAATATAGGCAATTTTTTATCGCGTATAGATAACCGTAGATGCAACTAGCGACACGGATATTGAGCGCTGGGGGCAAAATGCGCAAAAGACCGTTTGTTTTGATTGACTTGTTACGCGCCGTGCTCGCACCGCCGGCCGAGATTAGTTGCTTGATTCGCGCACACGCGTCTCTGATACTATAATTGTCTCATAAGTTGCTCAAAGCGATCCCCACTCTTTCCTCCAGCGCTCAAGATCCGTGCCGGTCATCGTACCTAGTGCTAACCGTGCCAATCTCTAGAACGGGTCGATAAAAGCCACTAGGACCAACGGAGTTTTTCTTGAAAAAAAGTAAATACGTTTTTGATCTGTTTCATAAGTGACCAGCCTTATTGGCTGCTTATGTGTGTTCCTCTGCTAAATGCGTGTACTCCTCTGCTAGAGTCCGGCGGCGGGTGCTACGGCTGCTCGCTGGCGTGCGCGGAGCAGTGCCTGACGCTGCTGCGCGCGCTGGCGTCGCAGCCCGAGCACCGCACTCGCCTGTGCCGCTTCGGCCTGGTGCAGGAACTGGTGCAGCACAACTTGCACCGCGGCACTCCGCAGGTACACTCGTCTTAGTTTTATTCGTATTTACAGAACTCTTACCTGAAGGAACTGCACCATTTGACTAATAAACATCAATTCTCCAAAATGGTCCAAGGAGTATTTCGGGGCATCGTACAATATTTTTAACCAATTATACAATTGCAAAACAGAACTATTTTTTGTGTTTTCTCATGTACTCTCATATTTCTAACATAAATTCTATATATATAAAACAATGTCGGGTTATAAGGCTGGACCGATTAATATGATTTTTGATTTGTTGAATTTGTCTCCGCCCCGAATAGCAGAATAACTATTAAAATATCGTAAAAATTCAAATAAGAAAAAAAGAAGAGGCGGTACGAATTTCACCGGGCAGGTAATTATGGTCGTCTACCTAAAGGGTGTCTAGAAGAAATCACTTTTAGCAATTAGCCCTGCATTGTGCATCAACGATAACTTCTTTATATGATTTACAGAGTATTTATCTGTAACCGCGAAAGGTGTTTTGGTGTTATTACAAGAACAGTATTTTACAAATTACTGATTGCGATAGGACACATTTACAAAGCAAACTAACGGTTGAGATTCTTGCACGAAGTAATGAAAATCTCAATTGAAGACATCATGTATTCGAATGCTGCGGGATGTTATGTATTTTTTTTCTTTCTTAGTGTCAAGAAGAAGTCCGCGCGCTAATCTGTCTAGTAACGCGCGACAACCTGCCAGCGACGGAGCAACTTTGCAACATGCTGAGCCAGCGCATCACCTTGTCTCTGATGGGACACGCTGCTTCTCAAGATCATAACAATTCTGTAAGTGCAACTCAGCCGATTAATTGCTTTTAGCATTATTTAATAAAATAATGCATTTATTGATATGAAACACTCAAAATAACCTAATCTACAGAGACATTTCACAACATTGTGGTGTAGAATAATGCTCCTTCCAATTGTCATATATGTATAAAAAAGAGAGACTATATTCGAAGATTGCATGATCAAAATCGAGTAAAAATGTAGTTAATGTCCTTAACACTGATCAGTGCTTACGCAGTCAACGGAAAGAGCACTGATCAGTTCTTGATCATAATTGTTGTTATAGGTGCGTCCGTTAGTCCTCTTACTGGGATCACTCGTAAAAGTTCAAGATTCCGTCGAGTGTTGGGAAGCAAGACTTCGTTGTATCGTCAAACTCTGGGTGTGGTGAGTAGTATTTTCCATTAGAATAATCTTTATTTTGGTTTTTAGCAGACAATAAGTAATTGTTCTTCGTTTGTTCGTGTAGGTGTTGCCCTCATCTGACTGAAGTGGCTGGAATCGCTCCAGCGGCTAATGCCATTCTAAAAGCCGATGTATTGGCGGGCTTGCCGGGTATCAACACCTCTTCACCTAACTGTAAGTCTGTTGTTTTATTTAGCAAATTGTACACGAACAATCGTTACCTACAAAATGCCACCATGATAATATACTGAATTACCGACCAAGTACAGTTAAAACTGTTAGTCTGATAGATATATAAAATGAGGAGGATATCCTCAAGGATTTAACCTTATTTCTGGTTCATTCATGTTAATCAAGTACCTAACCTGAGGTCGCACATAAATAAAAACGAAAATGTATTTAAAGCAAGCAATGGGTTAAATTTTTTTATGGGCATTCGACAGACGGAAGTCCCAGGAAATAACTAGTAAACGAGTGTCACTAAGTTTGCAATTTTAGAAAAGAGTTAATTTAATAAATGAGCACAGGTTTAATTTAAGATATCTTTAATAATTAGGTAACTTATATAAATTTTGATGTTTAGAAGAAAAAAAATTAATGCCCTCATGACATTCTCGCCTAACATCATTAGAGAAATGGAAGTAGCTAAAAATCTGTGCGGGGTGGGATCACGATCCCATATAAGCACACGCTGAGTATAACGTTTAATACATAGTTTTTTATATGTATGGTTGTGAGTTTGTAACAATTTGAAAGCAATCAACTCGTTTGTCATTCATTTAATTTTTCATATCAGTTTATTTTGACACAAATATCTTTCTGCATGAGGTGAGGGCGATTTCTATTCTTGAATCCAATTCTTATTAAAGTGGTCTAACCTAATAGAATAGTAGACCTGTTTGTTCCACTGGTAAAACTGGTAAAGCAATGGTATTTGTCTGGTGGCAGCGCACCAGTTCGCGCTGCAGCAGGTGGCGCTGCCGTGCATGCGCTACATGCAGCAGCTGATGGCGCCCGCGCCGCCCGCCGCCGCCGCCGAAGCCGAACAGGCCAAGGAAGACCAACCAGACGTCGTCAAGGTTAGCCTTCACAACTCATATTAAAATTGTAACTACTTACATCTAAATAAAGTATTAGCTACTTAGTTAATGAAAAGACTGAGTTTATCATTTAAAATAATAAGCTGTGAAACAGAGCAACATTCGACAATTTAAAAAAGTTGTTTAGTTATTACAACACATCTGTACATTTACAACAATTCTTCGTAATGTCTAATAAATTTTTAATTTGACACCATGAAAACTAATTAATTTTCTATTATCTTTCTTTGAATAATATAGCATAGACGTAATTCCACTAAAGTAATAGGACGACCGTCTGGTGTAGTGGTTCGCGCCCCGGACTACAAAGCCGGCGGTTGCGGGTTCGAATCCCGCAAGGGGCAAATGTTTGTGTGATGAGCACGAGCATTTGTACATAAGTCATGGATGTTTATAAAAGTATTTAAGTATGTTTATCCGTTATCTAGTCGCCATAGTACAAGCTTTGCTTAGTGTGGGGCTAGACAATTAGTGTGATTGTGTGAAAAACAAATAGCGGTAAATGCACCATAAAGTTACTGGTTAAATGTAGTTTCGAAAACTGGTGTCTAAGATGAACATACTTTAAGTCTTCAAGGGTAGGGGCTGTGCTGAAGGTGTAAAGCCCTCTCCACACCATGCGCACAGCCCGTTTGGGGCACAGCATAGAGGGTTTGAAGGTCCCTTTTTCAGGTTTTTGTTCATACATCGAATATATGTCCGAAAAGCAAAAAGATTCTACATAAACTTTCCTACAAATTTTGTCACATTACTTTTACTCCACGTTCAATACGTTAGGAGGTATAGGGTGTTTATGATTGTAGTTTGGAACTCATTCGTTTGTGTCCAGGGCTTCAACCTATTAGAACTGGCGCGCAACATGAAGCTGAGTAAGAAGGCGTCCCCTCCGGCAACTCCGGCGACGACGACGACAGCGGTGGCCCTGACCGGCGGCGGGCTGCCGGCCGGCAACGTGGTGGTGGACCTGGCGGCTTGGCTGGCGGGCCGCGTGCCCCACCACTACTGGCGCCGCCTGAGCCGCGCCCCCGCCGCCCCGGCCCCCGCCGCCCCTGCTGCGCCCGCCGCCCCCGCCCTGCCGCCGCGCGACACGCACCTCGCCTACAAGTACCTCGCCCGCTGGCGGGAAAGGGTACGTTCTCAGTTCATCATCATCATTTCAGCCATACGACGTCCGGCGTCCACTGCTGAACATAGGTCTCTCATTGACTTCCAGATTAGTTGGTTGGAAGCGGCCTGCATCCAGCGGCTTCCTGCTACCTTTACCAGGTCGTTCGTCCACTTCGAAGGTGGACGTCTTCGTTGCGCTTGCCGGTACGTGGCCTCTGTTCTAGAACCTTTTTCCCCATCGGCCGTCATTTCTACGTGCTATGCTCGGTGCTACGTGCTCGGTTACTCACTCGCTCTTCTGTCCTATTAAACGACATTTGACATATTATTATATTCCTAAATATACTTATTTTTCTGATAATCCTTACAAAACATAAACTTGCAAAGTATTACGATTTTTCGAAATGTATAAAAGTAATTGTATTTGTGCACAGACACTGTTGTCGCACGGCATGCGGCCGCTGGCCCTCGAGGACGGCGGCTGGCTGCGGCCGGTGATGTTCGACCCCAGCTCGCGCATCGCGCGCGACACCGCCTGCCAGATGGTCAAGTCGCTCTGTGACTCCTACGACAGGACCAAGGCGGTAAGTGCTACTCACCTTATCTCAATCAATCAAAATCTACAATTAAAATATCATACACAAATACATAGAGGACTTGTGAATTCTTTCACAGCGTTTCGTTAAAATTAATAAAAAACTAACAATACCACAGTACTTAAACCATTATTTAGGGTTACCACTGAAATTTGTCCATTTATAAGACCACTGGTTGACAGGATGATACGACAAATTAAACTCTTAGTCTTCGGTAAGGAGATTAATGTATGTATGCATGTATGCACACACCAGTCAGCAAAGAAAAAAACACTAGCTCTCTTTATGATTATTCGATCAAATATTTCCCTTCTTCCTTTTAAACATAAATCCTCGAATCGTACTAATCAAAATTTTAAAACATAGTAAACCCTAAGCTATGGTCGATGAAGACGATTGAAAATGTTTTTCTTTTTCCACAGGTACTCATTTTACTGACAAGCTTTCTGCCTGAAGTCGGTACTGCTGGAGAAGCTAGTGAACAATTCTTGCAGCTTTACCAAAGTAAGTACAATATAGAAAGTATTCGAATACATTACCCATTTTTTTAAATGAGGCATTGATTTCAAGACATTAAATAATATAATTGTCATAGGTCTGGCTTCCGAGGCACCATGGAAGCAGTTCCTAGCGCTTCGCGGAGTTTTGCAGCAGATAGCTGATCTGATGACTAAGGAGATCGAACAACTTCATCGCCTTGAGGAGACGACGCTTACCTCCGACTTAGCTCAAGGTACGGGATAAAAGATGTATTTGCTTAGATCTCGTTATTTACATAATAGATAATGGGCTAGTTTCCTGGGTCAAAAAAAGATTATTCTATTTAGTCCGTCAGTTAGATTATCAAAAAATATTGGACCCATATTTTGTCTTTTGTCAATCAAATAAAAAATGACGAAAATAAAGAGCATCAGAGTGAGCACGTGACGTCACGTCTTGCTAAAAAGTGCCGTAAGGCGTGACGTTACGCGGAACTTTAACGGGCTATATCTTCAACATTTTTTGTTTGATTCAGAAAAGAAAAAATACGTGTCCAATACTTTCTGTTACTGACGGACTAATTAGATTTTTTTAGGAAACTAGCCCATTATATATGAGATGCATGAACAAAACGATAGAAATAAATAAGCAATGGTCGATTACGTAACCTTTGCTTTTGTCACGCCACAACACATAGGTTGGCTAAGGGCATATAGTCTGTTTCTTCTGTCTCCATAGTTGTCCTCTACGTAAACATTGTCTAGAAGAGATGCTTCTAGCGACAACCCGCCTAAATTATGCATCATCTGTTAACGTCAACTGTAACTTCTTTGTATGGTTTGCAATAAAGAGTATCTATCTATCTGTGGCATAAAAACGTCGGTTGTTCCGCGCAGGGTACGCCATGAAGCGTCTGACGGAGCTGCTGGCCATGTTCCTGGAGGAGAGCGGTGCCCGGCGCACGTACAAGGGCCGGCTGGTGGGCGCCGTGCTGGGCGGGTACCTGTCGCTGCGCCGCCTCGTGGTGCAGCGCACGCGCCTCACCGACGACACGCAGGAGAAGCTGCTCGAGCTGCTCGAGGAGATGACTACCGGTACTGTGCTGTCTGTTGGGACACCGACTCCCCGTTACTAAAAGCTACCATCGGTTGCCAAATATCTGTGCTCACCGCGCTCATCGTCTGTTTTACTTTCTCTCTCTCGATATGTGAAGTCGTTTACTGTTCGGTGACGTCAGAGATATTTCAAACAAGCAGAACACCCTCCTCAAATCATCATCATTTCAGCCATAAAACGTCCACTGCTGAACATTGGCTTCCCCCAGTGACTTCCAGATTGACCGGTTGGAAACTGCCGGCATCTAGCGGCTTTCCGCATCCTTTTTCATAGCACAGGTAATACGCTGCGATTGCGGGACGTGGCCTCCATTTCAAGACCTTTCTGCCTCATCGGCCTTCAGTTCTACGTGCTATGTGCCCCGCCCACTTCTACTTCAGTTTGCTTATCCGTTGGGTTATGTCGGCGACTTTTGTTTTAAACCAGAATTCTCCTCAAAATCCTCAATTCTGATTCGATCTCGAAAAATAACACCGGGCATATCCTTTTCCATAGCGCGCTATCCGACCTTGAGCTTTCTTATGAGGCCAATAGTGAGAGGCCACGTTTCAGATCCATTTGTCACCAGTGGTAACACACACTGGTTGTAGACTTCCGTCCTTAGGCACTGAGGTATTAAGGACCAGAAGAAGTTGGGTAGTTTCCCGAACGCTGCCAAGCCGAGTTGGATTCGACGATTTGTCCTCAAATAACTTCGACATGCTCCTGTGGGCTAGTTCATCTGTCAACAATGTTAAAATTAATTATTCAAATGATTCATTCACCGACAGGGATAAGTGGAGACGTTTGGGGGAGGTCTTTGCCCAGCAGTGGGACAGAAATGACTAATAAAAGAAAGAAAGAAAGATTCATAGGTTTGAAAACCTAAAAAATATTATTCTATTATACTATAGGCACAGAAGCGGAGACAGCCGAGTTCATGTCGGTGTGCATAGAGACCGTTCAGAAGTACCCGCTGCACGACTACCGCACGCCAGTATTCATCTTCGAGAGGCTCTGTTCTATCATCTACCCGGAGGAGAACGATGTTGGGGAGTTCTTCCTTACCTTGGAGAAAGATCCACAACAGGAGGACTTCTTACAGGTATGTTTTAATGTGATCATAGTACAATCTAGTGGATAAAAACTTTAAAAAGAGTGCCAACCATAAGCAACCATGTTCATTTAAAAGTTTCTCTTTAATGAAGACAGTCATAATTAATGACAAATGATATTCATTTGCTAGACATTTGCATCAACTAGTGAAACAAAAGATGCACACCTGGAATAACACTGAGAGCAGCTAATTATGTCCTTTATAACAAACATGTCTTCATATTCATCCTGTACGGTTGTCCGCTAGGGTCGTATGTTGGGCAACCCATACTCGTCTCTAGAACCGGGAATGGGCCCGCTGATGAGAGACGTCAAGAACAAGATCTGCACCGACTGCGAGCTGGTCGCCCTCCTGGAAGACGACAACGGCATGGAGCTACTCGTCTGTAACAAGATCATGTCGCTGGATTTGCCCGTCAAAGAGGTGTACAAGAAGGTAAGCCTGAGCTTCCACTTTTGCAATAAGTATTTTAGGCATACGTATAGGTATTACGTCTCGTTTCGTGAAATAGTAACCACAACTAAAAAATTTAGTCAGTAACATCAGAAGAACTGATGTTAGTCACTCATGATTCGATAAATAATCCGGTTTTTGTACTGTGAAGAATAATTTACGGTTTGCCAGTGATCAACAGTCACTCTTACTTAGCTGATGGAAAAACTTAATTCTTGCTTAAAAACCATCGCTAATGCACGTTTTAGATTTTTTATCGAGCTAATCACGCTTACATTGTCTTAAGTAAAATTATCATAAATTACCACTTCATCCTCTTATAGGTATGGTGTACTTCCGGTGAAGGTGTAGACGCCATGCGAGTTGTGTATCGAATGCGAGGGCTACTCGGCGACGCAACTGAAGAGTTTGTAGAGACGCTTAGCCAGACCAACGCCGAGGCCGTGGACGACGAGCAAGTGTACCGCATGGCGAACGTTCTGGCCGACTGCGGTGAGTAGCGAATCACGAGATCGGAGACTAAGCGGAGCGGACGAATTCTGTATCTGCAGATATTCATGGACTTTTTTAAGGCTTTTTTAAGCGCGTGAGCACGCGCACGGAGAAGAGGAGAGGGAGTGAGAGGCTTCTGCTGATGCCCCGATAATTTACTGGCGACTCACGATGCGCCACAGGAGGCAGTATAACCTTTTATACCATTTTTCGGTGGGTCTCGAACGACTGAAGGGCCGGGGTGTCGGCCGTCCGCTAAAGGAGGTCCTGTGGCGGCCTAAGACCGAGGGGATGCCTCAGGCGGAACTGCGGACGAATGCCTTAGGGCTTGCCTGAGGCGATAACTCGCAGTTGCTACTCGTTCAATGGCACCGGAGGACACCGTTAGGTTTTGAATGGGTAGGCGGGGTTCACTCTGAGATCCGGAGCCCACATAACACTCGGCCACACTCGCGGTTGGTGTGGTACGCAGAACAGCATTTTCTTAGCGTAAAAAGGGCCGAATAGTGCGTTCTAGGTCTTACTGTGGCCTAAAAATTATCTTGTCCTTCAGTTACTTGCAACTGCATTTGCAGTGTACATTTATTTTGTATCGTGGTGGAATATCAGATTATTACGCGCAACTACCCGCACTCGATAACTAGTGAAATATTTTGTCACGCAGGTGGTTTAGAAGTGATGCTGCAGCGGCTGGCGGCCATCCAGCGCGTGGGCGCGGCGCGCGCCCTGTGCTCGACGCTGCTGCGGCTGCTGTCGCTGTGCGCGCGCGTGCGCCGCTGTGTGCGCGTGCTCACGCGCGCCGACACGCGCGCTCTGCCCGTGCTGCTGCACGCGCTGCACCTCGCCGCCGACGAGGAGCGGGACATGCCGCGCGCGCACCTCGTGTACCAGCTGCTCGAGGTGAGTACAGTACAGTACAGTACAGTGCGCGTGCACCGCTGCGTGCGCGTGCTCACGCGCGCACTGCCCGTGCTGCTGCACGCGCTCTGAAACGCGCCGAAAGTGGTATCACAATAACTAAAAACACAACAATATCAAAATAATGTAATGTAATTGCGCACCACTTACAAAACGTTTATATCTATCCTAATGGTCGCCTGGCAGAATAAACCTTATATCATTAACTCCACTTATTAAACAATTTTAATCTGTAATAAAGCTTAAATAAACTTCTTTATCTTTTAAATAATTTATAAAAATGTTTTCGCTGCAGATAATGGAACGCATTCTATCTGTAGCAGCCAGCGAAAGCTTGGAATCATTCCTACAGTTCTCCCTTACATTCGGAGGTCCAGAATACGTTCAAGCTCTTCTCAACTGCACTGAATGCCCAGGTAAAATGCCAACTTCTTTATTTAGGAACTAATGGTCACCTTATGAGTCTTAGTGAGACGTGATAAATTTTAGTTAGATACAGATCTCGCTCTCATGAAGCCCTTTTTTCTACTAGGTATTCGGAGCAACTCTGTCGCCCTCGGCCACCTGACCCGCGTATTAGCAGCTTTAGTTTACGGCAACGATCTCAAGATGGCGATGCTAGTCGACCACTTCAAGCCGGTTCTAGACTTCGACCGTCTGGACTCGGAACAGTGGACCGAAGAGGAGTTTAGAATGGAGCTCTTCTGTGTGTTGTGCGCTAATATAGAGCGGAACTCTATCGGGGGAACGCTCAAGGATTACCTGATATCGCTGGGGGTGGTTCGCGACGCACTGGAGTACATTGTGGTGAGTAGTAGTGAAGTAAATTCTTCCATGACGTATTTTCGCGTAACTGATTTTAATCAGATTGTAAACCTAGCAAGGGCGTGTATGGCGTGCGAGTGAAAGATACATAAGTTTCTCCAAATCCAAATATAAGTAACCTTCTATAGATTTATCCCTTACCATATCATCAACATGCAATATCATTAATTTTCGTGTATGTTGTAGAAAAGGACTTGCACGCAAAGAGTTCCGTACTTTTTTAATCGTAATTTTTTATCATATTTCTTTTAAATACTTAGATAAATACATTTGACGTTAGTTTGTATTGCTATCATATACAAACTAACGTATAAGTTCAAATTAGGGATTACAGAATCCTTAAGTTTTTTTACAATTTTTTTAATTAAAATGTGTTGTTATAGCGGCCATATTATTAAACACCATATAAATTTTAAGTATCTATCTATTACGGTTTAAAGTTATAGCCCTGTGACAGTCGGACGGATGGTCGACCAGACTGCAGAGTATTAAGAAGGCCCGCGGGCACTGTCAGGTTATGGAACCCTAAAATACTTATTAAATTGCACAGAAACACGCGCCGTGCGTGAAGCCGACGCTGGTCTGCACGGACTCGGATGAGCTGAAGGAGTTCATCAGCCGGCCCGCCCTCAAATACGTCCTTAGGTTCCTCACCGGGCTCGCCGCCGACCACGAGCCAACTCAGGTAAGCCGTACAAGTATTTATTGTGTGTGGAGTTCAAGAAAGATGATGAGTAAGTAAAACAATAATAAACGAAAGAAAACAAAAGAAAATGTGTTTACAGTTGTCAAAATAACCAGGATCAGTTTTTTTTTTGTTTAAGACAAAGTTTAGTCAACAAAACCCACAAAGATTATAACTTATTATAACAAGAGTGAGAGAGAGTCCATCACAAATGTCCTCTTTAGATTTTGTTTTGAACAAATTAAGAATATGAAATGTTTAAGAAAGTGAGAACCTGATGTTTATTTTTAACAAACCATTTCATTGCTATGTTCTTTCTTGTGACAGATGTTGGTATGCGAGAAGGTGATTCCAATAGTGCATCGCTTAGAACAAGTTTCATCCGGGGAACATGTGGGCTCGCTGGCCGAGAACCTCCTCGAAGCGCTGCGATCTCAACCTCAGTGCGCTGCCAAGGTGCAACAAGTTCGGGACTTCACTAGACAGGTATGTGTCTACTAGCCTTTCATAGTACACTGCTGATCAATGACCTCCCCTTCCATTATCCGCATCCAGTCCCAGAGGCGGTATGCATTTCTTTGTTTTATTTTATATAAATGAAAATTAGGAGATTTTACCTTGTTTTTGAACGTTTTTAAATCGTTTCGTTAACGTTTTGATGTAATGAACTTTTTTACGTCTTAAATCGGCGTTCAAGACGAGAAACGTCCAATTTACACCAGTGACTTGCTACTAACTCAAATGAGGCCAAACCACACTAGCTTCTTCGGCGATAGTTATAGATAGTTCGGCGATAGATAGCTTCTTGATCGGCGAGTTTGCAACATCATATGATGCATTGTATTTTGTTGTTTCTCTCTCTCTCTCGTCGACGTCTTGTTTGGTCGCAATATCATAATCACGCGGTTTAGGGATTGTGTTGATTATTATATAATATTATTATAATTTTGTATTATGTATCACGTTTTGGCGCCTTTTTCCGTTCGACGTTAAAGTTCCTCGCTTCGTCCACCTTTCGATCGAACATAAATGATGTAGTCGGTGGCTTTTGGTCGCTGCGTTCCACCTCCATTAACTAAATTGACAATCGCTGCTATTATGACGAGCCAGAGTAGATTGTCTCTAAAATATGACCTTTTTGATCAGGATAAAAAAACGTTTGCTTTTTTATTGAACAGGAAAAGAAACGCTTAGCAATGGCGGTCCGTGAACGTCAACTCGGTGCCCTGGGCATGCGCAGTAACGAGCGCGGCCAGGTGACGGCTCAGTGCTCGCTGACGCAGCAGGTGGCCGACCTGGCCGAGGAGGCGGGCGCGGTGTGCTGCATCTGCCGCGAGGGCTACAAGTACCAGCCGACCAAGGTAGCTACACTACATCACTACACACGCATGCGTAGACCACTAGCGCCCTAGTGCTGCGCAGTAGCGAGCGCGGTCAAGTGACGGCTCAGTGCTCGCTGTTGCAAGTGGCTATTTGTACTCAACATCCAAGAGGTCTCATGAGACCGTATAACAATGGAATTTCTATTGTGTCTCAATTACGCATGTTGAAAGAGTTATTGTGAATTTATTCATACACATACAGGTAATTATTTGCTGTTACATTTGAAGCGCTGGGACCGTAAGTTGTCGTCATTTTTGGCATTTTATATGTATTTTTTCGGATCGCAGTATCGCAATCGCGCGTTCTCGACTACATCACGTGAGCGTACACGTCACTATTTTAGTATTTTATTTTTATTACACTCCAAATTTTGAGGCTAAACATTTTTATTTTCATTGGCTACCAATTTGACTAATGGCTAAATCCCAACAAAACCATGAAGGTTTTGGACATATTATTTAGAAAACTGTTCTTGTTTGTACAGGTATTAGGCATCTACACGTTTACAAAGCGGTGCCCCGTGGAAGAGTACGAGGTGCGCGCGCGCAAGACGCTCGGCTACACGACCGTGTCGCACTACAACATCGTGCACGTCGAGTGCCACATGGCTGCTGTGAGGCTGGCGCGTGCTAGGTATTAATACACTTAGAATCATGTTGCAAAAGCCAGCTCCACCTTTATAGTGTAATTTGCCAAATCAATTTACAGATATTAATGACCTTAGTCATTTCTATTGGAAGAACTCCTTGGAAGATACTCGAAAGTTCAGCGACATCTGTCTGAAAGTTAATATCTAAGAGTTTGTCTGCATATAGGACGCTAAACTAAGCCGTCTTCTGGCATCGAAAGTCGGGACACCTGACAATCTGAAATTTATTGCATAGATTGTAACCAGCAGTTGGAAATGTAAAATGTACATCGAACAGGGACGAGTGGGAAAGTGCAGCTCTGCAGAACGCGTCCACCCGCTGCAACGGTCTGCTGCCCCTGTGGGGGCCGCACGTGCCAGAGTCCGCCTTCGCCAGCTGCCTCGCCAGACACACCACTTATCTGCAGGTATGATTTATCAAGTAATAGGTTCGATTTTAAAAATTACTGTACATTTATTTCTATCCCTTATCAGTGAATGAAAAGAAAGCACAACTGTCAAAAAAACAAAAAACGATAGCAAAAATAGTTTGACTCATTTAGAGCTTGCGCACACACAACCATCTTTAGCATCAGCGGTCTGCCACTAGAAGTACTGGAACTCAATCTCAATCAAAAAGTTGCGAAAGCACGATGCAGTCGCCGAGCCAAGCGACCGGCATGCTAGTGTGCGGGCTTGGGTGTATAAAGAGAGATGGGTCTGTTGGAATGTACTGTCTATTATCTATGTGCCCGCACTGACTCACAGAAGGTGCCTAAGGTGCCTATTAAATGAATAAAATGAAAGTCACAAATGTCACTGATGATTCTCTATTAACTTGCACAGAATTTAGGTACATACGGTAGATTATTTATGTTACAATGGTAGCGCCCTAACGTGGAGGGTGCGCGGGAACGACTGGCTTCGCCGTCGAGCGCATTCGATACACTAGTACAAATTGTCTATTCAGCAAAATGTATGTAACCACTGTGTCCCTATACTAGCGATAGATCACAGAGGGTCGTCAAAACGCGCGTCGATACAATCGCAAAATCGCTGATCGCGGAGGCTAAAAGTCGCAGTGTGCGCAGGCTCTTATGGCAAACGTGGGTTCAAATCGTGTCAATCAATCGTCTTTTTCCTCCTTTTTCAACCGACTTCAAAAAAGGAGGAGGTTCTCAATTCGACTGTATGTTTTTTTTTTTTTGTATGTATGTTACGCAATTACTCCGCCAATTATGAATCGATTTTAATGATTCTTTTTTTGTTTGGTAGATCATACTTCAGAGGTAGTCCCATATAAATTTTATCGAAATTGATTTAGAACTTTTTGAGAAAATCAACAAATATATACTGAGATAATATTTTGGTTGTGGTTCTTGTTACCTATCTCGACAAATATGAGCCGATTTTGATGATTTTTGTTTTATTGAATAGCTTATACTTTGCTATGATAAAAGTTTGAAAAATAAAAATTACCCCTAAGGGTAGGAAAATAGGGGATGAAATCGGTGTTCAGCAGTTAGATTAGGATTTATCACTAAAAATTGTAGAAATAAGTAAATTTTATTAAAAAAAATAAAACCGACTTAAAAACACTAAAATGCTAAAAATAATCCTAACACTTAAGTACCTAATCAGTTACTTTTGGAGTCGGTGCAAACAAAAACATTGAATCTCTCATCGGCTGGCACCGACTCCAAAAGTAACTGATTAGGTACTTAAGTGTTAGGATTATTTTTAGCATTTTAGTGTTTTGAAGTCGGTTTTATTTTTTTTAATAAAATTTTGTTGGTACTATTTTGTATGACAGAGAGATATAATTTAAGCAACAGCAAACAGACGAAAAGCAAATATATTTTTTTAATTTCAATTTTTCTAATTAATATTATAATGTTAAATACTTGTTCTTCTTTCAATGGTAACTTCTGTAATGGTAATGGTAAATGGTAAATTTGAATTTGAATTTGAAACTTCTCTTTGTTTACACATGCCATTTAATTTCGAAAGCTAAGGGTCAGTTTCACCACTTGCTGATAAGTTCCAGATAACCTATCTGGCACTTTTTTGACAGCTAATTGTATGGGTTATCTGTCAAAACAAGTGTCAGATAAGTTATCCAGAACTTATCATCGAGTGGTGAAAGTGGCCCTAAATCTATGTATTGTGTCACACTCAGGAGTGCACCGGGCACCGCGACATCGGGCACACGTGCACGCTGCACGACCTGAAGCTGCTGCTGCTGCGCTTCGCGCGCGGGCGCACGTTCCACGACGACACGGGCGGCGGCGGGCCGCTCTCCAACATGCAGCTCGTGCCGGCGCTCGTGCACATGGCGCTCTACGTCATCAACACGTGAGGCCGCTCGTGCTTAGCTCTCTACTACTACTATGCAGGGCTGGGGAACGGCGCGCAAAATATCGGTTCATAGCCGCTTTATTGTAAAAAAAGGAGTGTTGTACGTCCCGGGTACATCGCGTACATGTTCGCGATCGTTATTGTCTCTGGGATTAACCTGCAGTTACGACGTCGCTCCGTCCATGCGCTTTATCTCTTTTTCAACGCGTTCTAAGTAGGAAATCCCATCTTACTCGTATTTTGGCAAGATATGAATCATGCAAGTCAATCTACATTTTGTTACTTTATTTAAGGCAACACTTCACTACTCTCGCCTGATGTTATTATATCATAACTTACTTTTAAATGGGCCGCAAAATTAGAAATAATGTCGTAAATTACTTTTATTTTAAATAGAGAATATTAGCCAATTTTCCATGTAAGTGACTGTATCATGTAACAACGTATTTTAAGTTGCGGTAATTCATATCTAAAATGTTTCATTTTGCGATAGTAATTACTCCCGCATTTCAGCACCGAAAACGAAGTAATATTAAAATAATTTAAACGCAGCATCAATAGGGTTGTTTACACTATTCTTAAATAATTCTAAGACAACATTTATTAAAACTGTCATCTTATTTTAGGCCTAATAACCCGGCACATTATAATTAATAAAAAAAAATGGATTTTTAATTTTTTCCAAAATCAATAAAAAGTTAGTCCGTTGAGTTAGGTAAACAGTGACGTCATACTTTGCCATCGCCATACAAATTATATAGAAGAGTAGCGTTAAGACAGTTTTTAAAAAGTGTGTCAATTATTAGTGGTTTAAAATACCGTATTGCTCTGCATCTTAGGTAATAAGAGTTATTCCTTATCGCCGGTGGGCGTGGCGAACATTTAAAAAAAAATAAACTGGTATTTTCAGAAACCGTTATCCTACGCTTTTTGATCAAAATCGAAATAATAAGGATTCTGACGGAGCGGAATCGAAATGAAAATGCTTTCTAATTTTGTATAGCGTTGCTTACGAGCTGGTAAATTTTTATTAATCAGGTTTCCGAGCCCTGCTACTTAAATTATGTTCGTTTAGATTTTTTCTCAAGTGTTAAATGAATGAACGTCAGAGTGCTTATGGTTCGTTGTCGTGCTGTACGCTCAGGTCGCGCGTGGCGACGCGCGAGACGAGTGCGCTCGAGGCGGCGCTGGGCTGGGCGCCGGCGCGCCTGCTGGAGTCCGCGCACGACGCCGAGGGACCGCTCTACTTCCTCACGCTCATGCTCATGCTCTACCCGCACGCCAAGTGAGTACACTTGACAACCTTAGTGATATCATAAACTAGCTTGGACTCCGATATCACACTTTAAGTCTTTATTAACGAGCCATTACACTTTCAAGCTCAAAAAAATCCAATAATAGAATAAACCACATCAATGCTTCGCTCTAAAAGTAAAATAAAAAGCGATGCTTAGCGTCAATGCTTTATTTTAGAACAAATTTGATTACCTTATAAAAGGTTATAGTATGATAACTTTTAAAGATAGACATAATTATGCTGCCACGAACTTTTATTTAGAACTTTTTTGACGTAACTTTAAACTTTTACGCAGCACGCGCGACGAAAGCTCTCTAAAGAATCATATTTACAACACATTTAAATAAACTTAGATTTTTTTAAATATACACCATATTTTTAATAATGTATTTGGGGGCTACTGTAATTACTGCAATAAACTAAGGTACTACTTGAGAGAGCATTATTTACATCGTCAAAGGTAGCTCTACCTCTGTCAGTTTTAAAAATCAATGATGTATCATCTGCAAACAATACTATCTCACAAAGGTATTTAGTAAAGTAAGGAAGGTCATTTTTATAGATTGAAAATAATAGAGGTCCCAGTATAGAGCCTTTGGGCACACCCATGCGTGATGAAGTTCCATAAGAATCGGTTTTTATTAACTTGTTGCATTTTATCTGTGAGGTATGACTAAAAATTTTCCTGAATCACTTGACACATCATAATGTCGTAATTTCATTAATAATGTCTTGTGATCTACACAATCGAAAGCCTTAGTCACAAAAAGACCCTAATGCATCTTGCATTCTTTCGAAGGCATCGAAGATATACTCAAGTATATCTTCTTCATAAGTGCAACTCCTGCATCAGTTGTGTTTCTTCCTTTGGTGAAACCAAATTGCTTCTCATACAATAGTTGGTTAATTCTAAAAAAAAAACGCAGTATACCAATGATACCCTATGTCGTTTCACATTTTAAAATAGTGTCTAATAAATTTACTAAACTCTCAGTACGACTTTCACCATGATAAATCGACTAATGATGCTGTCCATGACTTTGTAGATTACCATCCTAATATCTTCTCTTGATAATGGAGATAAGTGCAAAGTTGATTTTTTAGACCTAGCCAAGTCTTCAATACAGTTTCGACCTACTGACGAAATTGGGAAATATCTAAGTCATGGCATACTCCGCATAACACACTCAAACTTTACTTACTAACAGGACATAGTAGGTTAAAATTCATAAATAGACAAGTGGCGATGATAATATCAGATTTGGAGTCCTACAGGGTAGTATCATCAGCCCTACACTATTTCTGGCACTGCATAAGAGAAAGGTGGAACAACTACAACATCTTGAACCGGTCGCCTTGACGTGGTTGCTGCAATTGTTTTGGCAAAATCCCTCGACTGTGGCGAAAATCTAAAGTTATCGTATTATTAAAGCTTGGAAAACCAAAAGACGATCCAAAAAGCTTCGGGCCTATCTCTTCGTTGTGCCATACCTACAAGCTGTTTTAGCGTATGCTCCTAAATGGTCTGACGCATATAGTAGACTCAAAACTCATCCAAGAACAGGCTGGCTTCCGTCCAGGTAAGTCTTGCTGCAGCCAAACTCCTAAACTCATGCAAGACATAGACAACGCTTTCGAGTCCGGTCAGGTGAAGGGAGTTATGTTCGTGGTCCTAATGGCAGCCTATGACACAGTAAACTTAAGGAGACTGCTCTGGAAAGTGGTTGATCTGACTGAGGACCAGAATTTTGTAAAAGTTCTCAGAGAACTCCTTCACAATCGCCGCTTCCAGGTGCATCTCTCAACAGTAAAAAGCAGATGGCGATTCAATAAAAAAGGCCTTCCCCAGGGAAGGTCCCCATGATGGTCAACATCTACGCAAACGATCAGCCATCCCACCCTGTCATGTTCCGATATTTATATGCCGATGATTTGGCGTTGGCATCACAAGCTGCCTCCTTCGAACAAGTTAAGGCCAATCCTTCAAAAGCGTTGGAGTAAATGAGCTCCTACTAAATTTAAAACGCACTGAAGCCGAACCCATAAAACGATGGCATGTGTGTTCTACCTGCGCTACCGAGAGGCAAGTCGCCCCCTTAATATTTCCTGGAGTGGGATACCAGTCGCCCATTGCTCAAATCCAAAGTAGGTACCTTTAAGTGATCTTAGGCAGGACTCTTACTAATAAGGCTAAATGCAACAGTGTAAAGCTCAAAGTCAACTCCCGCAATAATATTCTGAGTGAGAGTAATGAGCTTCATGTCAGAGACTTTTTGCACCACCGAGAATCCAGGATCACAAGGTAAAAACTCCCACCAGGCAATGACCTTCCGTGGCCAACTGAAAATCCTTGATCAGGCTGCAAACACAGGTCGGCCGTTGTAAGGAAAATCTAATAAAGTGGGGCTACATAGATGGCACCAACAGAAAGAGTGTCCGCGGTGCTTCTCCTGAGTTCTCCCCAAAACATAGTCCACCATCTATCATGTGCGTGTTCGGCTAGCTGCAGCTAGCGTGTGGCGGAATACTGGTCATCAGAAATTTGAGATCATTGCCATCGACACCAGAAAAGATAAGAGACAATAATACTATCACTGACGATACTGCCCTGTTTTTTAATAGAGCCTCCGGGGGGGAGGTATTGGCTTCTGCTTGGTTCGAGGTTGACGTGGTTAGTCAGTGGCTGAATTGAAATCCGCTTACCCTTAATGTTGCCAAATTAAATATATGATATTTGCGTTTCGCCAAAATCGTCAGCGACTAGATACTTTTCTTATATCGGGTCATAAGTTTTAGCTATTATAGCAGTGCTCTTGTCCCGTTGTCCAAAGAATCACTATCATTCAGTGATTTTTAATATTTTAGCGTGACTATTGACCAATCTCTCAAACCGCATATCGACTCCCTAGTCCCCAGAATTTGCTAACCTTTAATTAACTTTAATACGTAGCTAATTCTCGACGGTATACCTAGCATTGTATTAGTCCCTGGTAGAATATTGCATTACTTTATAGGGTTGAGTAGTCAAAAATCGGGTATAGTCGTATGTCAATCTTTACAGCGAACGTGACAAAGCAAGCTGGTTGAACAAGTAAAATTTTCTATCAGGCCCCAGATTCAAAACCTTTCGATAGCAAATTGTCAACCAAGACGCTACGTAGCATTAGTGTCACTTGATTAATCGGTTGTCGAAGGGTTCTGAATCGGGGGGCTTTGTCATCTGTATACCAAAAATATGACTCTGACAGATGGAAATCTGTCCGCGTGGATATGCTGAAGCGCGTGCTGGTGATCGCGCACGCGCGCGCCGTCGCTCCCGGTGGGCCCGCCCTGCGCGCGCTGGCGCCCGAGCAGCGGCCCGCGCGCGCCTGGCCCGACTACAAGCCCTACGCGCTCATGCTCGCCATCGTCGACCAGCTCTACGCCGTCATGTTCAAGGTGAGCCGCTACATACGACTCGCGGCGCCCGAGCAGCGGCCACTACATACATACTACGAACCACTACATAGTCGTATCGTCGTGAGACGTAAATACTCTTTCTGACGTTGAATTTAGAAATATTGTAAACCTAGTCAGACACGTTATTTTCCTATCTCCCGTGATCCTCGCAAACTTCTCCATTCAACGACTCGTTCTCTTCCAAAACAGAACGTGAACGCGACAACCGTCGAGCAGTGGCCCGTGAAGCTGGCCGAGTACATCCGGCACAACGACGAGGCGAACGCGAAGGCGGCCGAGCGGATCGTGACCGCGCTGACGGACGAGCTGCTGCCGTGCGCGTCGCTGGCGGAGTTCTGCGACGCGGCCGGGCTGCTGGCCGACGTGCCGGAGCCCGACGCCTTCCTGCAGGCCGCGCTCGACGACCTGCCTTGAGCCCGGCCGTTCGTCCCGCACTGCCTGCCGTACAACGGGTGCATGACTACCTGACTCTTTGCAACTACACTCGTTTATATGCTACGAGTATGCTGAGCGACGGACGTCTGACAACGGTGTCAACGATTACGTACTTGTCAGCGTATAATTAAATTGTAAATATTTCAAATTGATATCCATCGATTTTGAAATATCTACTGATTCACTTGTCTATTCGTGTTATTCACGCGTAGCTGAGTAAATAAATCACTGGTGTAGTTCTAAATAGTTCAATCTGTCGATGCACTGTACGAGGCCCGCCTGAGACGAACCGTCGACACATCCCTTTCACTGCTCTGGGTCAAGGCCTGGCTGAATAACCTCATTAATGAATGTCACATGTTTAGATTAAACCGATAGAATAGAGCATCATAGCAAACTATACTCGATGTCTACCTCCACGTATTTAATTTGGTGCTTGAATTGTAACCGCTTTCATTTGTTTGAATTAGTAAATAAATAGTATCTGCTTTCAAGTATCGACTTATTTTTTCTGAACCCAAAACATTAATTTAAATAATACTTGGCAAAATATCTGCCACGTTTTAAATTAATGCTCTTAAAGACCTATAAAAATAAAACGTCTACCAGTTAAAGGGTTAACACCGTACCGTTACTGAAATGTGGGGCCGATCTTCACAACTATATTTCTTTGAGGTATCTCATCGGCGACTTTGCGGTGAGAGAATCTTATCGAGTTACGATCAATCTACAGATCAGTATTTACTTAAAAGAATTCGAACTTTTTTGTATATAGCCTGGCATACCTAAAGTTGCAAGTAACCTAAGATAACGTTATTTTGGAGTACTCCTATGAATCGAAAGAGAAAATAATTACAAACAACTAATACTCCTTGACAAAAGGTCGTAAATGATATACTTTGTTCAGAATTTCAATTTGAATATATAAATAGAAATAAATAATACATATTCAAACTGAAATTCTGAACTAAGTATATCATTTACGACTTTTTTCAATAAGTATTTGTTGGTTGTAATTATTTTCTCTATCGATTGGCGTGTATGAAACACGTATCGATGTACGATATGTAATGTACATCAAAACAACGTAATTTTAGGTACATACCTGCAACTTAAGTATGCCAATTAGGTTCGATGCCTTTTGAGGCTTCGTTGTCGCATGCCAACCTAAAAACGTCCACTTGACCGTAGTAAGAAATTGTGATATTTGATCGTAGTAGGGGCAAATCATTAATTGTTTGATCTTGTAAGTAGCAATGACAAAAAATAACTGAACCTCAATTTTGAGTGCCGTTTCAGTGCTCACGCAACAAACTGAATTTTGAAACATAATGTGCTCCTCAGATTCTACACATGATTAAGAAGATCAAATAGTGCACTTGCTATAACTGTTCGACTAGATCCTAAACAAATCGAGCAAGGGCAACTCGAATTGCAGGTGATATGTCACCCGCGATTAGAGCAGGAGTCACGACCGGCGCCCGCGCAGCCGAGATCATTCTGCGGTGTCACTTCGTGCCTTTTTATACGTGTCAATGTTACTTCGGTTATGGAGCGACTTATCAATGTAAAATCTCTTGAACAGAGATGTACCTATCTTGATAACATACAGTTTTGTGTTGGGCAGAGATAGGGTAGGTACCTACATTTAATTAATAGCTAAGCAATGAGAATGATAACTGTTGCAACATTAAACCTAGTCATCAACAGTAACTGGTATTTGTGTTGGCAATTATAGAAAATTTACACGAAGCTAACGCTGGCGCTAGTAATTGTCCAAGGCGTGTTGTAAGTTAAGGACGTGTGAAAATGAATTTACATCACACCAATGCTGGTAGACTCATCATCTACTATGGCTGCATCACTAGCTACATTTTAGAACTAATTTAACTATACATAATTCTAAAGTGGCAGTGGACCAGCCATATGTCTTAGAACCAATATGAAAGGGTGGAGTAAACAGGTTCTTGAGTGGAGACCACGTGGGAGAAAAAGTGGGAGATCGTGCTCTTTGGGGGAAGCTTACGTCCAGCAGTGGACTGCAATAGGCTGACATGATGATGCATCACTGGCAGGCCACGATGCCACAACTACGCTGGTTGGATCGGTGTGGCTCAGTGTAAATTTGCTATTAACCCTGGTGGGCCAGGAGGTTCTGTTCTAATACCTTACTATTAATTTAGAATGCAAATAGGCTCGCAAACTGCAAAATGTTTACAATTACACGCCGTAAATGACAATAGTATTACAGCATCAGTGATCTTGTAGTCAATACGCTAAAAGGTTAATCTATTCAGTGAACATTCAAATTTGTAATTGCGTTATTGTTGTTTATACATTCCCCAGTGCGACATATACACACACCTACGAAATCAGACTCTCGATAGAAGTTAAGCGTTATATCGTGTCAGTGCAATACTGTACTTAGGCATACGTCATTAAATGGGCGTAACTAATTCTCTGCTGCCACTATACAGGGGGTACAAAAGAATAGATATAGTTGTTGTAAAATGAGCAACTGATCACGTGGTTTTAAGGAGTGTTCTATTCTTTTGTACACTCAGTAAAGGTTCACGTATTTCGTTATCTCCCTTATAAAAGAAACAGACAATAAGAGTTTGATCTATCAACTTATGAGTTGTTTTGGTTCCCATTATTTCCGTCTTAGTGGCTACTTTTTTCTTTCCTTTAACTGCTTGAGGGTGCTATGTTTGAAAGATTTTTGTTTAACATTTGTTAATTGTTAATGTGTGTCTCTTTTTCTTCAAACAATTTTATATAAAAACAGAGTATAGAGTAGGTACCGAACTGCTTCTAGCGATCAGGCCGCTTAAGTTTGCACACCATACAAAACAAACAGTACAGAGGAAAATTGCTGGAAGCGATCTCTTCCAGATAACCTTCAGGTATAGGACGGTTTAAAAAGATGAGACAGGGAGGCTATCACAGAAAACAAAAGTATTTTTTTCTGTGATTTGTTTTGTTTGTGGTGTACAAAAAGAGTATCTATCTATCTAACGTACCTACTCAAAATGAGATTTTCGATGATCAAACGATTTGTTTGGAAAGCGAGTTTTTAAGTTCTCTGTTTTGGTTGATTACAAAAAGGTGTTGTATTTTAAATGAGCCCGGGCCAGAGGTTGAAGTATTAAACTGAAAAACCGAAAAGGTTTCTAACAATCTACGAGTAGTTCCTATTTCATCACAGACTACACAAAGACTAAACCAAGCGACTGGGGCATCTTAAGCTGATAATAAAAAGGACTTAGTAAACTAAATAAAACAAGTGCAATATTTTAGATTTAATATTAATAATATTAAAGATTTTTCATTAACAAGTTCACACGAACATTCTTACATCGTTAATCTCAAGTAGGTACTTGTTTTCAATCGCTGCTCACAAGCACGCGAGTATATTAACAAAATATGATTTATTTTGCGTAGAATATTTTATTTTTAACACTATAATTAACTTAAATACTTTATTCACATAATATAAATAGGCTTAGGTAATACTTTTGTATAAACCTTATTGTAACTTATCTTACATACATCGATTTCATGTTCAAGGTAAATTAAAATGTTCACTTTTCCATTTTAAAAAAAATTACAAAGTGTTGTCTGTAACAGAAGCAAGTAATCAAAATATACATATTTTAACTTATTGTTAATCGTGTTTCAAATAAATAATAATATCAAAATTGGATTTCTGTCAATTTAAAAAAATCACTGCTATCGTGCATAAACGATTAAAAAAAAATTTCATTTACAAATTCAAAAACCAAAGAGAGACGATGGTGAAATTAATTGATTATGTATGTAGGTAAGTACCTATTGTAATTGTATTAGTCAGTATGTCTTAGTGTCAGGACTTTTGAAAAATGTTGATCATTGATTAGTAACTGCGAATACTTAAGGAATCATCATTTTATTAGCTCCTATTACAGGTAACAGACTGCAATTATATCTTATTATTATGAAACAAGACAAATATCTGAACGGAAATAATATCAGAAATACATTTAATTCACCCCAAGAAAATCCAATTTACGATTCGATTTTTTCAAGTAAGTATATAGTTATCAATATTTTTCTCCTCGAAAATGGCTTTGGAATAATTGTCATCTTGCAACATTCAAGACTAAAACAAAATAACAACACTAAACTCATCGATAGAAAACTTTTTTTTATGAGAACTATACTTTTTAAGATCATTCATAGTTTGAGCATTCAAATTTTCTTAATTTGTAAAAGTAATTTGCAATCAGATCCATCGATGAGTTTACGTCAGAATATCTCGTACTGAGACGTATATTACCCCATAAAAATAAATACAGACATCTCTAATCGATCTCAGACAGATTTAGCTCTACTGAGTGAAGGCACGAAGTGAAATGAGTGGACCAGTGTGTGTGACCCCCCGGTAGGGTCGTGGTCCGTACAGACCCCGCGAGGGACCACTCATTTGTGGCCTAAAAGTCGTAGGAACCGCTCTCGCCGTCCTTCCTGATGCGGAAGATGAACCTGTAGAGGAAGCCAGCTACGACGCCGCCGATCAGAGGCCCGGCCCAGTACACCTGCGGACAAGGGAAAGTGTTGCTTAATTCAAATTCAAAGCGTTTATTTTAAACAAACAGTGGTCCATAGTAGATTAGAATTACACAAGTCAGCTTAATACAGAAAATAATAATAATAATAATGCAACAGCTAGTAAATAAATAAAAGCATTTAGGTTACGACGTGTAGCCGAACCCAGTGCTTCATAAATGAGCAATCTAGTCGCCCAGCCACAACACGCAGAATATTATTGGAGCTCCCACGAACACGGCTAAGCATCGAGGCGGCTCTTTTACGCAGGATGGCGTGGAAGCCATTAATGCTAAAGATCATGGAATGTAACCACTTCAGCCCCCGTAGCATGACCACCAAAACACGATATGATTTAGAGATTTATCGAAACTAACGATATAAACTAACTATATATTTTTTAAATTAAGATAGATGTTGCAATGTTGATTTTTTATCGAAACAGCGATCATAACATGTGACGTCACCAGCACGGCGAATTTACATGGCGGCTATGTCTATCATATTTTTACAGTTGGTGTCAATATCGCTATCGCCACATCATATCGTGTTTCGGTGGTCTTGCTACCGGGGGCTGTAATTAATAAAGACGAGTTTAATTATTCTAGGCCGTGGAACCGACTCATCTGATAGTTCAGTGGTTCTTAACCTTTTTTTAGTAATGACAAAATATACGTTTCACTGTTTGGCGTTAATATAAAGTAATTGTAAAGTAATAAAGGTTGTTTTATCTATTATTTTAGGGTGGCGTAGGGTGGTTTTTTACGCTCTGCACTCTAAAACTTTGTCTGTGGGTTTATCTTAAGTATTATTTGGTCTTAAGTACATTTGGTTAAATCCATATTTCTACAACCGAATGGTACTTTTGCAAAATACACTAATACTTAGTTGAAATTACTTAATATGAGGATGGACAAGGACATCTCTATTATTTGACGTTGATCCGTCAAAGGGTAAGGGCTAACCTTGGTGCCGATCGAGATGAGAAAAGTGACCCATACAATTTCTTACTTATTTACTATACTACCTATAGGTACTATAGGTACTATACTTACAAAATTCGTAAGTAAAAAAAAATATCTTGTTAGTTCTTAGACGGCAAATGATACGTAAAAAAGTTTCACATAATTCAGATAATTTATTCCTCATTAACCATTATTTATGATCCATAGACTAATTAGTAAGATTTGAGGTGTGAAAAACAATTCCATCGCTTTATAAATTAAGACGTGTGAGTGACGTAAATTTTACGATTAAATTACTTATGTACAGACAACGGCAGGTTAATCTACCCAAAAAGTTAAAGGTCATTGAATTGATTTTCAACTTTAAGTCCGACGTTTAAAGATCAATATTAATTGAGAAAAATTTACGTTGTGTGGTATGTTGACGTGCTGTTGTCTGTACCTACAGTAGGTTTGTTTAGATAGGTAAACCTTTTATTTTAGCTATTCAAGATAATAATAAATACGAAAACTATAATTTCTTAAGTAGGTACATGTACCTATACCTTAATTTTCTAAATTGACTTGACCAGGAATCAAACGAACGTTATTTTCACAACGTGAACTTTTTGCAGAACTTACCTACGTGCTGTTAGTGTAGGTCAGCAAGCATCGACTAAGGGTTGACTATTTAAATGTAATAACGGTGAAAGTTATATAAATTCGAATTAAATCTGCAATGTAATTATATCCTCATTTATACGAATTATGTTCTGCCTTCGTAAAACAACTTAAGTAGGTAATAAACTAATAAGTACGTATTACATTGAAGCCTTAAGGAAAGGGTCGGCCACATCCGATGCTCGGTCAAGTTCAACCTCATTGTTAAACAAATGAGTAGGTACCTACATAAGTAACTACAGATCATTTGTTGAATACCTACGTAGACTCTTAAATTGTAGTTTGTTTAAATTATCGTTAAATCGAAAGACAGCATCGTTATTTTGATGCGTGAGACACATTTCGTGCCGTATTCTTCATTTTTTTATTATGACAGGGTGCAACGTTAAAGTTCTACCAAGGCGAAAAGTAAAGTCTAGCAACAAGAACTAAAAACCTAAGACCAACATTTAATTCGCAAAAAAGTCAGATACTCCAATAATCGTCGAGGTAAGTACGTTACTTAGTCATTATTATGGAAACGCAAAAATATATATTAATATTATGATGTTGTTCCTACTGAAGGGCGGTATCATATTACCCCTTTCCGCTTATTTCCCCTAACGTTTTGTCACCTAGTATATTAAACTTCATACATAAATGGGATAGATACTTCTTTCTCTCATAAGTACATCATTGCATACATAAACATACCGTGATAACTATGGCCGACAAGTTATTATTCTATTGTTGTGGCATGGAATGCACACACGAGTACAATTTTAAGTCAAGCTATATTAAGTAGGTATATTTCCATTATACCAAATTATGCGGTCTCTCAAGCGGTCCTTTTAGTAAGAGTCCAGTTAAACGGAAATGTAGGTAAATAAGGCACGATTTGTACTCATTCGTGTGTGGGTTACGTATTTGTTCCTGTGTGTGAACATTTTACTTGCTTAAATACGTTGGTAACGACAAGCCTATTTACCTATAATTTGTGCTAAGTTTGCTAATTTTATAAATATATTCTTTTTTTTTTTCTAAATATGCTCTAGACCACACATTGTTTATAAGTAAGGAATTAAAATTCTTGTGTTCCGTGATATTAGACAATTAGTTTTGCCAGCACACCTGCAGCGGACAAAAACCGTTGTCTAAATTGACCCGAAACGGGAGTCGAACCCGTGGCCCATTGTGTTTAAAGCGATTACTGCGCCCTTCCTACACAAATCCGGTCACCTGAAAGTGCATAATTATCGTAAATTTTGTTTTCTTATATACATATAAGAAAACAAAATTTACGATCTATTTGCACAGATTGTGTGGGATTGCGTATATACAGGTTAGTTTTTTAACAGTGTTTAATACTTCGCGGTTTATATAAACTCATGATAACAAACCACTTTGCCCAAGAAACTTATTGCCTTCTTAACATAATTTTGTTAGTGTATGTTATAGCGGCGCATTTTTGGTAAGAAATAATTTCGTACACTAGCAAAATTAAGTTGAGATGGGTAAGTAGGTAGTTTCTTATAATATGGTGTATAGTGATTTTGGAAATCATAATGCGGTTATCGACTTTTGGTGGAACGTATAGCGTATTTAGCGTCCCTTTGATTATTTAAATAATGTATATTATTCTCCCTTGTTCCAATTACCTCTTGCTATCATGCCCTAAATTGTTCTGGTCCGTAGAACTGGACAACTCCTTACATAACGTAATAATAGGGATGACGACTAGGTAAAGAAAATGAAATTCGAATTAGTCCGTCAGTTAGATTATCAAAACATAATGGACATTTATTTTTCTTTTGTCAATAGATAAAGCTAAAGTGCGTCAAAGTTCAGCAGTAGCTTGTGACGTCACTTTTAAGTAAAATTGTACCATGGCTGACATCATGAGACATTTCAAATCAATGTCTCTGAAATATTTTGATTATGTAAAAAAAAAGTCACCATTATTTTTTGATAATCTACATGATAAACACAGAAAAAAAATGTTTGTCGTCATGCCTATTACGATTACGCTATGACATCTATCTCGAAAAATGGTGGTTTAGCCACTTCTTGTTTCTAGTGCTTTGTCCCGTTCCTAGACGGGGCACGCTTGACCATGATCCGGCAAGTCCGGTTATTACATTTGAAGTTATTGCTGGTTAAGCCAGTTCGCTTCTTTTAAAGTTATAAATAAGGGTACTTAGTTTTAAGAGCATTAGTCATTCAGTTTATCGTGAATCCTTGGTAAAGCATCACGGATGGTACATCTAACATCTGCTTCTATATAAAAATTCAAAGCCAACTTTCTTGTGTCGGTTCTGGAGTGACAAATATGTATCATAAATACTAGCAGACTCAAAATTTGATAAGAACACCTTGCAGTTTTGTTCTTTAAATTTTTTACCTTCTCTAACCACTTGTTCGTTTGCTTATAAGTAGGTAATCTCGAGCGATAGTAAGGGCTTGTTAACATATATTGTAGTTTATTATAATTTTTAAAGAAATTGACGTTATATTTAATTTTATTTGACATTTGTAATTTAATACATCGACATAATACTAAGTGACGCTGTTGACATAATTATTATAATTTACGAGCATGTGACATTAAACCTAATTTAATATCGAATTGAAATGCTAAAATATTGTTTAATAATTGTAAATGGAATGCTGATATTGTTAAGATAAATTTTTATCGAATAATTGATTTCACGAATGCCTCATAGAGGTTATAATGTAACCGTTTTATTACCATTTTTTATGCCTATTAACTGTACTGCTATTGGTTTACATTATAAAGTGAATAAATGAATGAATGAATGAATGAATAATTAAAAGTCTAACACTTGATTCTGCATTTCTGTTCTTTAGCTGTCGACTAATAATGCAAGTAGGTTTTTTTACTATGCACTTAGAAGGAGAGCAGTTGTCGTGTTCTAATATTTGCCTGCATAAATAGAATACTCATGGCTCCAATGTTAGCTGGTTTAGTATTTGTAAATAGTATTACTACTAGTTTACTTGAGGACTGCTTGATACAACAATTTACCAGATTACAAGACCGTAGTAATATGTCCACGCCGAACGACACAATTCTGAAATTTAAAAAATTACGCTTACTAATCCTTGTGTACTTAGTAAGTATTTTGATATCAATTTCTGCTAAATGTTGACAGTCTTAAGAAGGAACGAAACAAAACAATGCAAAAATAAAACTGGTTTTCCTTTTTATGTTTATAGGGATAATCGCACAAACTGGTTAGGCAGTTAAATATAGAAACTTCTGGCTGGGTAGTTGCATATCCAAAACCTACTTACTCTTACTACTTATCTTTTCATGTAACATTAATTGGTAGGTATACACCCTGATCCCTAAAAATGTGACAGTTTTTTCAATACAATGTCTATGGGATGCTTCTACTTCTAATCTTGTTTCGCTTGCTGCAGCAGGAAAGTGTGGCCAAGATGTTGCGATTAGAGCCTGTTTCGTGCCATATCATTGCCGGTCGAGTTGTTTGCTCGCTCAATATGTAAGCTCTCATTTATCATACTCATTTTACTTTCCCTATCTACCTTTCACGCAAACAGAAGGATTACATATTAGTGCCATAAACTTGCTATTGATGGATGTTGCAAATTAGCAAAACATTACTCTCTTAAGTACCTTGCATCGCTTAGCGTTCGTTATATCAGTAATCCACATGGGTTTGTTTACTACAAATGTTATAAGTAGATAAAACAAAGTTATCGACTTGATCCATCTTGACTGCGGTTTTTTTATCTCGCTTTCGCTATTGATCTTTCAGTAAAAGCTGTTCACAATGTCGAGCAGTTAAAATTAAAAGAGATTGGTCTCTCTTGTGAAACTGAAGTGTCCTTCAGTTTCACAAGAGAGACAGCCTTCTTTCGGGCGTGCCTACTCCTAGTCAAAGTAAAAATTTGGATGAAACTAGGCAACCACTGTCCGAAATCAAAACACATGTTATATTGATCACGGTAAAACACATTACCTACGCAAATGAGTAAGCGATCTCAACATTAACAAGTTTTTGTATATTTTCGATTGTCAAATTTAATATAGTAATTGGCAAAAGGGGTAAATCGATAATGCCCGTTTCTATACTTAATTACTTATTATTCTTTAAGTAGTCGCTATTTCTAAAGAAACTGAGTAAGATCTAAAAGATACTTACCCAATGTGCAGTCCAGTCTCCCATGACCAGGGCCGGGCCGAACGAGCGAGCGGGGTTCATGCTGGAGCCCGTGAACGGGATCTGTTCAAATTCATTAATTTATTATACATATAATGAGATTCTAACAGTAAAATAAACAGAATCAGAATTGCCGGAGGTACGAATTATTACGCACGAACCAATCCCGCGTGTGTAGTTTCACATTTTTTTATTTAGCTAAAGGACTTGTCTTACAGAAATCAGAAACAACGACGGTACCATAACACCCAGACCCGAGACAATATAGAAAAGAAATTTTTCTACATTGACCGACCGGGAATCGAACCCGGTACCTCAGAGATAGCGACGCCAAGTCCGGTATACCCGCCTCTTGGTTGCGGAGGCCGTCAACATGGAAGGTAAGTTATGTTTACGAAGCAAGGTGTAATTAGTCGAGTATTTTTATTTTACAGGGTTACAATACAGTAATTAGGTTTTTCGGCCCACTTTAATATAAATTATTTAAAAAATAAGATGAATGTTTAAACATAAAAAAAAATAGAATCAGCTTGGTTTATATTGTTACTTTAATATTAAGATTACTGTAAAAAATAATATATAATTCTTAAATAGTGATAGTAATGTGTGTATACTCACGCAAGCGGCGTGGCAGGCGGTGATGCTGAGCCCGATGGCCAGCGGTGCGGAGCCCTTGACGTCGGAGCGCTGCCCGTCGCACACACCGTGCACCACCAGCACTAGCAGGAACGTGATCAGCGCCTCGATCAGCAGCGCCTGGCGGAAACAAATGATCATTATCATCAGCGTCTGGAGGGTAGTGGACTTCCAGCAGTGGCTGAACATAGGTGTCCCCTATAAAATGCAACAGCGAGCAGCTGTGAGCCGTTTGCATCCAGCGGCTTCTCGCAACCTTAACCAGGTCGTCTGTCCACCGGGTTTTTCCTGTTCGTGGTTGCCACTGGAAAACCATTATTTCCAACGACACTAATTTCCATTTCTGCGAGCGATGTGGTTGACACTGGAGAACCATTCTTCCCTATAATTCCTAATAACAACAGTTGTCAGTTCTGGTAGCGATGTTCTGCTCATTGCCACTTCTATTTTGGTAATTCGAAAAGCTATGTCGATGACTTGGTTCTTCTTTGGATATCCGCTATTAACGATTAAACGATCATCAGAATGAAAACATTACCTTCTCTCCTGCTACACTTTGAACAATATTTTTAAGTTACAAAAAAGGTGTTTATGTTAGTTACTACAGAACTAAATGAAAACCTTTGTTCACTGACGTTTTGTGTATTTACTTACAATAATATTTTCACTTTTAGATAAGCGTATGGTAATTTTAAAGGGTCCACACGGATCTAATAACCGCGCCTCCAACGTCTTCTTAAAAAAATTGGGAATGATGACAAACGGGCTCTGTTCTGAAAAAAGAAGACTAAGTCGGCGTTTATCCAAACATATTGTCAGCCACTGTAAAACGGCGTTTAGTACCTATATCTACGCAGTTTGCCGCTTTTTCCTACATATTTGCGTGTTCCTTCACTTCGAACCACCAAAAATACCCTATTATATAGTATGCTATATGCGTTGTCTTTGACTCTCTGTGAGCGATTATTGTACAACGAGCCGGGGGTACAATACGCGTTGTATTTCTTTGTACGCTACAGCTCACCGTCGACATACACCTTCTAACGAATAATGTCATCTAATGCCGCCCAACATTGAGCCTGCTAACAGTCGGAGTCTTTCAATATGTTTGCTGTGAACGTGGCCTAATATGGATGATACGGAATTTACTGAAATAAAAGTATTTTTACAAGTTTAATTGATACAAGATAGGTGCAATGAAAATTCAATATGGCTTGAGTGTGAACTATTCTTTACATTAATTTAAGCATTGTGAACATAGAAAACAAGGAGACAGAAATTACCTGAGGCTCAGTCACGCCGTTGCCGGGCAGAGTAAGTCCCAATCCTGCATTCTCCACTCTGTTGTCAGGGATCGCCAACTGTACAAATAACAATAAAATATTAATATGTGTAACTACAAAATGATTAAGAATGCCATTCATATTAAAGGATATCTTCTGTTGTGCAAAAGTTTTTAAGACGAAGGCGACACGATAAAATTTGCAGTATTATATTATAAAAGTCATAATGATAGTAAATCAAGGTAGAGCCCTTAAGAGATTCTATTATTGTTAAATTCAATAGTAACAAAAAGCATTTGCGTGTCATTTATAAAATTTAAGATACCTTCGTGACGTGTGAGCGTGTTGAATGAGATCTATAACGACCTAAACACGATGGATTTATACAAATGTCGGCACAATGGGACTGCAATGGGACGATGTTGTGTGATAGAGAATAATCGTGGGAACCATCTGTGGGACGACTTATGAAAACATCGTTATTTAGTCTAAAAGGAAAGTCGTATTCACAGTTGAACGGACAAATGCGTGGAAAGCTAAAGGAAAAGTTGCGAGAGACAATTTTATGGTGAGGCAGTTTATATAATCATGTTACATTACATGTGCTGATGATGATCATAAATAGTAACAGATCATAGCAAACCCTTAAATAAACGCCTTATCTTTAGTAAAATAGTGAATGCCAAACCATTAAATAATATAATAATAATACTACTACATTACTTAGCTTAGCAATTCTGAAATCTAGTTTTTAAGTATCTAAGATGGTCAACCTAATCTTTAACTAGCTTTTAATTACCATTACACTAAATGATATTTATTAGAGATAGGTAGGTAGATAGGATTTTCAGGCTATCACAATTAATCATGCATAATCACTACCTTATCGCTCGATTGGCTACACGATTAGAAAAAAAAACCTACTACAACATATTGGCTTGCAATTAAATATATCGCTGATCTGGGTTCGTTAGCTCGTGGCAAAGGTCTTGAACACACGTAAAGATCAGGTCAGGCCAGTATGCCTACACGTAAATAAACAGTAATCACATGTCCTACTATGTCAATTTATAATTAAACAAATTGCAATAGTATGGGAAAAATAACCTTCTAGTGCTTAAGGTGGTCTAAACAGCAATGTTTTCCTACAAACCAAATATTATTCTAGTGTTTACAAAACGCAAAACTAAATGCAACTAACGACTTACAAAATGTTGTCTAATAGGTGCTAAACTGCAATAGAACATAGCAGTTATTGTTTAAGGCTCTTGAGAAATGTTTGACATCAATAAAATACTAAGAACCATTGGCAATGTGGAAATGATACACACCTTATTTATATAATGATTTTTTCCTGTACTTTGTGTTGTGTGTGCAATTAAGAGTATCTTTTAACCACTCGCTAGATCACGTTAGACAAATAATAAACGAATCTGCTAAATCAAAGCTTAAGAATTAGAGCCATGCAGAAGGTCAGGCACTAGTTAGCTATATTCTAAAGCATCAGTGTCACGGTGAACAGCAGTTTTTATGTGCAGTACGAGTATCACACGCGGCGGTTAGAATGTCGCTCGGAAACCTTTGCGCCTTATTTGTGAAGGAAATGATGCGATGGAGCCGCAAAAGGGCGTAATCAGCTGTGAATGATACAGGTCAGAAAGGTCTGGAAATTAATAGCCACTAGCGTAAATCCATTCAACGAAGTTTTAAAATAAGTAGGAGCAATTAGAGTTTAATTTTGGCCTAATAAACGTTGGCATTTAAAGTGTAAGCAACATACCAACAATATTACATTTTCATTTAGTATCTAAGACAAGAAAAACACATTGTTAGACAAAACACCAATTGTCGTGGTCTCGAAGTAAAGATCCACATCCTTGTGTTACGAGGCACTCACCAAAAATTTTTTTTTGCCAAATGGGTGGCGTGGGTCTACAACACACCCAGCGCCGAGTCAAGTTAGAAAAGTTAGTTTTTTGAATTGACCTGTACCTAGAATCGAACCTAGGATCCATTGCGTTTAGGGCGAATCAATGCCACTACGCAAATCGAGTCAATAAATGATTACCTATGTATATTTTAAGTAGATTACTGATTACAAATCAGTAGCCAATTCAAAAACAAAAACGTTACTGAATTGTTACTATCCCGATCTAAATTGACTGTCTCATACTCACCCTGACGAAGGCAGCTCCCGCAACGGCACCCAGGTTCTGAACGATGATGTAGAGGACAGCCTTCAGAAGCTTGATGTTGCCAGACACGAAGAGCCCGGCCGTCACTGCAGGGTTGATGTGCCCCCCCGAAACATGGCCGATCGCCTGCAAACAAATATTTAGTTTAGCATGTATTACTTATAACCCTCCGATACCAAGAAAGCATTAACACAAATAGAACCTATAATTTAATCTAAGTAGGTACCTACTTATTTAGTTTCCCTTTTTAAATTTAAGGACTTACTCTTCTCGCTATTATTACCTATGCTTTCTAGTATTAAAAGTCTCTGAGCAAAGCCGCTGACGGACAGACCGTGTTGGGTTCAAAACCATAAAGAGGTTTAAATTTCGCTGATAAGATGCTTGAAGTAGTTGTAAATAAGAAATTACTATTCTAATGTTAAACACGATTCTCGCGATGCCATAAATCATCGATGCGCGTAAGTTTTTTATTTAAGGATTAAATATTATAATAAGTATAATGTTATAATAAGTGTAGTCTATTATCAAAATTAATATTTAGTGTTATACAAATTAAATTACGGTTCCGCTATTCAGTAATAATTATTTAGTTGCCCTTTTTCGTAAGCTTTGCATGTAAAAGATATCAACGCGCGCATTGTCAATAGTCACACAAAGAGTATTTGTGTTTTAAAACACATAAAAAGTAGCTACTTTAATAAGATAAGATAAGATAATATTTTATTTTGCTCAAAATGTGGTACATACAGATCTTAAATTTTAACAGCGTTTCACACATTTTACCAGAATCTGGCATGCAAACAATTTTATTATATACAATAATTACTAATTTTAACATCATATTCGTTTGTAAAAATCAAAATATTCCTCCTCTGAGTAGAAACAGTTATGTATCAACCAGGTTTTTAGTTTCTTTTTAAACATTTCCAATGATAGAGACTTCATATCATCGCTCAGTCTGTTATATATTTTGACTGCCATTTTAATTACCATCAATAGTCCGAGTAATATCTTTACCAATCAAGTACGCACGATTGTTTCTGAAATTCAGGGGCACATTTTTAGTTCAGGCGAGGCCGCATTTCCACAAGGCCGATTGAAACCAGATCAAATATGTCGCTATTATATACACGGTGGTATCTAAAAGATTATCGAAGATAGACTGCAACAACATCAGATAAGCATGTGACATAATTATGATGATAAGTTTGTACTGTTAATGTTTTATTATCTAGACGCCACCAGCTGATATAAGCACTCACTTACTGATACAAAGGACTATTATCTTATAGCAGTATTACTTTAACCTTGTTTTTAGGGATCCGTGGTCAAAATGGAACCCTTATAGTTTCGCCATGTCCGTCCGTTGTCTGTCTGTGCGTCTCTTAGTAGCCGTAATTTCGCAAGGATATACATAATAATCACGCCGATCAGGTGGTAGAATAAAATTTGAAAATAAAAATTCTTTAACCTCCGTTGCACGTACAGTGGAAATGTTTTTTTTTTCTCGTCTATCGCATGGTGTAAGGTGTTGTTGAAAAGGTCGTATAAAATATTGTGGGTGTGCAAACACCATTTTTAATTCAGGGGTCCCTTTGCATAATAGCTTTAAAGGTTTTTTTTTTTTTGTTAGAGTCAAGTTACTCCCTCTACCCCCTCTGCCAGAGAAATGGTTGCTTTAAGAAATGTAAAAAATCTCACACACATGAAAATTACTTATATGATGTTATTAATTTTGTAAAACAGGTAGCAAATTCCGCATATTGTGACTTAAAACTATGGAACCCTACATTGTGCGTGGCCCGTCACGCACTTGGTCAGTTTTTCGTATGCAGTTTACGTAAAACAACACTGCTTACGTACTCTTAGGCCCAGATGTTTTCTCGCTACACGGTATTTACTGATTTTGGTTTGAAATTATTTTGATTTAGTAATTAATTTCGTATATTTTTAGACATAGATCTTGTACCTAATCAATATTAACAAAAAAATAACGATACAATCATGCTATTAACACAGTAACACTAATTAATTACTTTGCAAAGCTCTCGAAAAGGTTATTAATTTTAATGACTTCTCACTTTTATTTATTCGAATTATCGCCTTTTGGCCATGAGATGGTCCTGACCTGTTAGTGATCTAACGAACCGTTTTGGGTTTATTGACGACTCGCGAAATGCCAAAGGCTTCGTGCAATTAACGCGCGCGATACTTATCACTTAAAAGAGGGTTTTGCTTATAAATCTCAATTAGAGGGCCGATAAGTAACAATAATCATAATTGAATGTTAGAGCTCCAGTATCGGCGGCGCGATCTGCGAACGTGTAATTGCGCTCGTGATGGCGCGCGGCGGCCGGGCGGCGCGTGAGCGGTGACACGCGTGACTCATCTGCTGGCTACACTGCGTTATGTCAGGGGTCAACTCTATGTGCGGTAATTAAAACTAATATTTGCATATACAGGGTTACTTTGCGAAATAGTTCCAAATTTTTTGCAAATTCCAAACTCTTGAATAAAATTTATTTTAAAATTTAAAAAAAAAGCGACGTGCGCATTGTATTGAATAATCTAACTAAAGAAAGAGATAGAAAATAATTGAAATGAATGAGTACTACAAGGATTGTAATAAAATCCTTAATCAGTTATTTTTGACATTGGTTTTAATAAAAAAAACACACAAAAATCAAATAAATTGCTGTGGTAATTATTAAAATCATATTAATCCGTTTAATGTGAAACGGAAGTTGAGCTATTTGACAAAAATAAAGTCAATGCTTCCTACTACTGAACGTTATGTGGTTCACACGATATAACGAATTAAATAAGTTTTGATATATTGTTTATTAATTGCAATATAAGCTAAATATTTCAATGATATGCAAAAACTAATTTTATGTTTTTGAAATCATCTACTGCCAATGGCATCAAGAACTGAACAGCATTCGACCCTGACACTGAAGCAAACGAAACTTAGTTAAGTTTTTATACACATCAATTAGCTAAATAATATTGAATAATCGTTCTGAGTCACGCATCAGATCTCGGTCAATGTATTTACGATGTCTAATGTAACTTCCTCGTATTAAATCATAGGAATGACCCTATAAAGTGGATCACCGTTATGTCATAACAAGTAATTAATTTATTGACTATTTTAATTTTAAATGGCTTATATCTAACTAGCTTTTGCACGCGGCTTCGCCTGTATGGAGTTCGGTCTGTCACTCACTTATAGTCTTTATCAACGACCAACTAATTTTGACGACCGTCTGGTGTAGTGGTTCGCGCTCCGGACTACAAAGCCAGCGGTTGCGGGTTCGAATTCCGCAAAGGGCAAATGTTTGTGTGAAGAGCACAAGCATTTGTACCTAAGTCATGGATGTTTATAAATGTATATAAGTAAGTTTATCCGTTATCTAGTCGCCATAGTACAAGCTTTGCTTAGTTTGGGGCTAGATAATTGGTGTGATTGTGGAAACAATTAAATTAATCAATTAATTAACTAATGGATTATTTTAAAATAAATTTAATTACCATAAAAACGGTATAGTCAGTCAACCTTAAAAGATAGACATAATTATGCTTGGGGACTTTTTTTACAACTTTATAGCAAAACAATTCCGTCATAAATGATTTTTGCGTAACTTTAACCGTTTACGCGGCGCACGCAACGGAAGCTCTCAATAGGAATACAGGACACATTTTACCACTTTGGAAGTGCAAAAAATTCAGTTTAGAATGTTTTTTTATTAGAAACCTCAATATCATTTTTGAAGACCTATCCATAGATACCCCAAACGTACGGGAAACGTACGGGATACGAAAAAATCATTTCAGTGTCAGTTTTAAGTATGGGGAACCCTAAAAATGTATTGCTTTTTTTCTAATTTTGTGCAAAAATCTTAATGCTGCTGAAATGCTAATCTTAAAAATCTACTTGCCAAGTTTCAACAGTATAGTTCTTATAGTTTCGGAACAAAAGTGGCTGTGACATACGAACGGACAGACAGATCGATATGACAAATCCATAAGGGTTCCGTTTTTTGCCATTTGGCTACGGAACCCTAAAAATCGAATCAGTAGTTCCCAAAATTAGTGCGTACAACAAAACAAACAAACAAACTCTTCACCATTATAATGTTAATATAGATAGGGATAATAGGGTTTTAGATTAAACGTTGCACATAAGTACTTTTTCAGGTGGTTCTTCACATTATTTTACTATGGGATAAGAAATCAAGAAAAAAAAGATGGTCCTTTCATTTTGGTCGAGCAGCAGTTAGACTTTAAGATAAGATAAGATAAGATAAATTTATTTCTCTGTAAAAACTTAGTATAAATACATGAAACTTAAGTAATTTAGTTTAATCTAATAAACGGAACGGCAGATACGTTTTTCGATTTTTTATATCTATTAAAAGTTGAAAGTTAAATAAAATCCCCACGTTCAAACTAACATCTTGTATAACGGAATAAACAAGCTTAATTACAAACATTGAATAGTTTGTTTTTTTCACATGAAAAATTATTTTCGAGAATTTCATTTTCGAGAAAAATTCTTGATCCTATGGATCAAGAATTTGACTAGGAATTTGAAAAGGTGACTAAAAAATCTGTAGTTTAGGTTCTGTAGTTTCTTCATATTTAAATATGCAAGTAGGTAATGTAGGTATTCACCATTTATTTCAACAGAAACGCTGCATCATTTGCATCATCATTTCAGCTTCAGGACGTCCACTGTTGAATATAGGCCCTCACTTCCAGATTGCAGGGTTAGATTTTAGACTCAGTTCTTTTTCTAACTGAACTGTACACGGCCTGCCAAGCGCTTTTCTAGAACATATACTGCGCAGCTGCCACGCCGCTACATATAATCAGGCACACATAAAAGCTCTAACCTAGAACCGCAGCGTGGGCACAAAAACCATGTATCACTAGCAAACGTTTGAAAGGCGATTGGACCAACATTCGACCGGAAACCGCTCCCGTTCCGACGATTCTCGGAATTGTATTAACACGTCTAATGGTATTTATAATTCTATATTTTATTAATAGCCTCCATTAGCAGTCATGAATATCTAATGCAAGTAGTTCACATAAGCAATTAATTTTTTGACTATGAATATATTGTAAATGCAGTTTATAGGTCGCGACGACTCGTGCGTGGGAAAAATTACATTTAAATGTATTATTTAGTTTTAATTTGTTTTTGTCTACTTATTAAACCTCTTGTTTGTTTGTTTGGGAGAGGCCTTAGCTCTGCAAAGGGAAAAGCCAGATTAATTAAAAAACAAACTAAAATAATCTTTATCTTCATTTACTTGCGACGATTTGTTGAGTGTTAGAGTAATTGACATTTTAAAATTATTAAGGTTTGCTATCTGAAAAATTCTACATCAAAACGTTATGCAATGGTTATGACAAGTTGTTAATATCAAGCTCATAGGTAAGGAAAATAACACTAATTATGACTGGTTTGCACTCTAATAAAGCTTGCCTATAAAACAAAAAAATCTGAATTCTTTGAAATCGAACGCAGATCAGCCACTAGATTATTTTTATTAATCAATGATTACGCGTATGCGAGTTGATTACTTAGAACATCTACTTAATGGTAAGTCCGAGTACTTACGCATACTATATTATATCTCGCTGTGCGTAGTGCAATGGCGTGGTCATATATCACGTATGTCGGCCACATGCGTGGCTGTGCTGCGCATGACCAAGGGCGCCTACAATCCCTAACATATGGGTGCAAGGTACAAACCTTTGTCAGCGAAATTATTGTAATGTCACAGAAGGAACTTTTCAATTATCATTGAGTGGTTGTTATATTATCATTTTGTAAGGATATCTAATTTACTATCTAACAGATGAATTAGATAACACTACAAGCAAAATTCAAGTAGTAACTGAAATAATATAAACTTTTAACGTAGCAGAACACTGAAAGAGGTGTTTTGTCTATGTTCTATCATGTGTAATAATGTAGGTTAAAACTATGGATTCAACTGAAAACCGTTATTTCCTTTTTTTCACTTAACTTGTTAAGTTGATTGCGATTATGAAGCCCTTCTTTAAGTAACTAAAATTTCTTAGGGCCAGTTTCACCACTTACTGATAAGTTTCGGATAACCTATCTGGCACTTGTTTTGACAGATAACCCATACAATTCGCTGTCAAAAAAGTGCCAGATAGGTTATCTGGAACTTATCAGCAAGTGGTGAAACTGTCCCTTAGTAATGTAATATCGTAAGTAGGTATTTTGACGATATCATTTCATTTTAGACTGACCTAAATACCTTCGATTACCTAACTTTATTCTAGCTTCGGTTTCGCCCAGCTCTTCAAAGCTAGGTCTACACGGTAGATTATTTTTAACCGACTTCAAAAAAGGAGGAGGTTCTCAATTCGTCGGAATCTTTTTTACTATAGAAATATTGTAGACTCGTCGTTACGTTACTATTATATTATAGCATTTTTTATCGAACATTAGAAATATTTATGCGATACGCTTAGCGTTTATATCTTGGGCTGAGGTGTAACGGTAACACACATTACGCACAAAAAGCTTGCGTTTTCCACTAGTTCCGATTCCGGACGCAATCCGGACACCACTAATTTATAGCCTGTCTAATTGCCTATATAATTTATATCAGATAAATACACATAGCAATTTATTCAAATTCTCGTAATTCGATTTGACCGCAAATTAAATTTCAAGTTCGTTTCTAAATACACAATATCGCTCACGATTTCGGTAACGGACTGTGTAAAAAATATATAAAAAATAATTTGGTTTTAAATTCAGGTGGTTACTAATATTTTTCTAAGATTTAATTGTATTGATAAGAATGTTAGACATAATTGAATCAGGGTTTTAACCAAGTGCTCTGTTATGTTAGTGACCATTACAAAATAATTCCGAGTGAATTAATATATTTACTTAAAATGTTAAACAAATTATCTTAGCGGAATAACTCGAAAAGTGCAGATTTTACAAAAACCATCCCTTCGTTTTTATCTGATACTCAGTTAAAGAGAAATTTAAGTTTAAATTTACGACTAGAACACGACATAAACTGCAACTCATTTATTTTATACTAAAATTAAATTTTGAACTATACCTAATCTTGATAAGATTATTTTCCTTACATTGAGTATTAAAAAGCACTGAAAGCTTTTTTAGGCGTTAGTCGGATATTTTTTATTTTCCACCTCACGTTTGGGGTTGGCTGACTTGGCTGCCTATTTATCTTTACAGCTTTGTGCAGTAATCCATACAAATTGTATGAAAGTAACACACAAGACTTCATCGCGATGCATGATAGCGTCAGGCGACTCGTCTAAAGCTTATTGTCCTAGTTACTGTAAAGGCATTCAGTTTAGATTCTTAACATATTGGCATAATCGTAACTCTTTTTAGATAGCGGATTTTCTGTAATTTTTTTAATCTCTGGTATAACAGATAGTAGGTAATAGTAGGCACTTACTATAATTATTTTATTTAGTGCCTCCTTTATTAAGGCCTGCTATTTTAGTCTTTGTGTTTTCGTACTTGTTTATTACATTGATGTAAATAGATTAATAAGAATTATATTTAGTAGGAATGACCCATTTGATAAGACGTAAGCGCACCCGCAACAACATATTGTTTCCATGCCAATTTAGCCCGAACTTAGTTGATCTATTGTGTGATACCTACGTATTTTAAAACAAATTTGATATAATGATTCTAACGCATCATAATCGTACAAAATTGTTAAGTGTGTTCAGCGAGCATGTTCAGCTTAAATTTCTTTAATCCGCGTGTTAACCTTTGACGCCAAGTGGGTTAAACTGCGCTACCGTTAACTTGACCACACGTTCGATTTGTGTGCATTTAACTGTACATAGTCGTAAATAAACTCGATTGAGCTTCGCGCTTGCGCTGCTTAACGTAACGTTCTCATGAATGTACAGTCAGCATTTATTTTCGATAAATAACTATATCATATCATGTTTTGGTGGTCATGCTGAACCCCCCCCCCCCCCCCTGGAGCGTAGGGCAGTAAGAGCCATAGGGTTGGATGCAAAGTGGTCCATAGTTGCACATCAGCACTACTACTGCAAAACAGTAAAATCCACTCTACCGCTCGTTACTCAATCCTCACTTTACCAAATTGAGTCTACACTCTCTACAATAGAAATTATTTAACTTGTTACATAGTCGTAAGTTAGGTTGGACAACTTTAAAATAAGTTTGAATTCTAAATTGTTTCTATGTTTCGGTAAAGTAACAAATCGATGTGGCTCACTGTACTTTGTGTGTGAATTTATACATAGCGGCTTAGAGGTTATAAATAGCGGTTGTTATGTAAATTACAGACAGCATAAGTTTAGCCCTGCTTAAGTAATAGTTTGATTATAAACTTTTATCACAATGTTTTGCATAATATTATAGAGAATTTGGTATTAACAAAAAAATACAAATGGAAATAGCGATCAATTTTAACCACAGGTTAGGACGTTACACGAATTGATTAAGACTGCGGAGGTCTTTAAATGTGAGATGTTAACAGTAATGTAAAGAACTGGAAATAAGGAAATGCCAATAAAATATAGGGTGTGATTTAAACGGACATTGTTGAGGCCAAGTGACCCAATTCCGAGCTCGAGCCTTGACTTTTCAAAATTAATATTAACTTGAACGTTTAATATTTTGATTGAAATGTAAATTTCTTAACATGATCGATCGGTCGGAGTGCGGGTCGCTCGACTGCATCAGTATCAGTACGTGTGTGTTGAGCTCACAATATTAATTAGCTTAAAAAATATTTTTGTATAATCACAACATTGCTTTGGAATTATTGAGCATTCAGAATTAATTTGATTTAAAATATTACTAAGTACTATTACTACTACATCTTCTTTTTTCTGTCAATGAGTACCTAGAGGCAATAGCATAAGTTATTGTGAAGAAACTGCTGACACGATGAGTATTTAAATTAAGATTTCACGTAGTAGAAGTCGAATTCATTTTATTTCGTTGACCTTACCTGACTTATAGTTAAAGTAACTGGCCATCTTAGTCTACTACCTACTAGTTTGCGCTCTAAGCGACAAAGCCAGCGGCAAGCAGGAGAAGCCGCACTAAAACACATCCTAAAATATTCTTCAGAGACGACATATTCGAGGGTGATAATGAATTGAAGTAGCGCAACCAAATCAGACACCTTTGTCAGCCTTAGTAACAAGAAATATAGTGACAAGACTTGTAGTAAATGATTACTGGATTTACTGGTTATAAAGGGTGTACAAGAGAATAGGACACTCTTTAAAACTGCGTGATCACCTGATCATATACAACGACTGTTACTATGGGAGCAACATTTAAAAAAATATTTTCGATTTCGGTGTTGCTTTCATAGAAAAAGTTGTTGTATAAGAGCAGCTGATCACGGGTTTCAAGGAATTTCCTATTCTTTTTTATACCCTGTATAGCTAATGCGCACATTCGTTTAAATAAGCACTTAATAACGCCCTCATAGAACATGGCACATACCTACACCACGAAAGATAAACATTTCTGGACACATTTCTATTTGAAAATAAGTGGACATTAAAATGGTTACATGTAAATTGATCAAGAAACAATCGATCCTGCCGTTTACGTTAGCATTTTGCCATTTGCGGCATATTAAATTTAAATGCCACACGTCCACGACACGTATCCGTTTCGTTCACGACATGCAATCATTGAGCTTTGAAAGCTTTGTACTTTTAACCGACTTATAAAAAGAAGATATGTTACTTTTGGTGTCGGTGACAGCCGATGAGAGTTTTAATGTTTTTGTTTACACCTTAGTTCAAAAGTAACTGATTATGTATTACGTGTTAATACTATTTTTAGTTTTATGAAGTCGGGGTTTATAAATTTACTTATAAAATTAGTCAACAGTATTATTATCAATATGACATGTTTATTGACATTGTCATTAAACCGCCTAAAGACTTTCAGCTACTATGTTGGAAAACAATCAGTTGCGGCTTTAATTAGTATGTTCATTTCAGACCTAACCTAACCTACAAACTTTAGGGGTGCTATTGTATAAACTCAGGTGTAATGATCAGAGTCTCGCTTGGCATCGATGGGTGAGAGCTCCAATTTCAGCAAGCATTTCAGGATTTTTTGGAATTAATAAATTTGTGTGGTTCCACTTATGCCGGCCAGATCGCAACTGCTCATGTTATAGCCAAGAAAAAATACTTACTACTTTAGTCGCTATAGTACAAGCTTGCTTTTCTTAATCTGATGCTCGATAATTGGTGTGATTATTTTAAGATATTTTTTTCTTCCTACAATACTCTTACTACGCATACACAGTCACACTACTACTACCAGTCTGTTGCACAGAATCAGTAGGAAAGTATTATGAATGGGCTTCAGCTCAAGTTTCTATTTTCAAAAATGTCTTTATCAAAGTGAAAATTTGATTGTGGCCAAAGCTTAGTTTGCATTTTTAGGTAAACAAAACATCACACATTCAACATAAAAAGTCACGCGTGTTAAGAAAACCAAAACAAATCCAGCAATAAAATACTTCCACTAATTGCATTTTATTGACGAATGTTATTTGTGAACATAAAGTCTCAGCGCGCATGTACGAGTAGTCTTTCACTAAAGAAGAAATATTTTTATGACTCCCAAAGTTCAAGCTGTTTCTTAACATCAATGTTTATTTACGATTTTATTTCTTTATGCCTATTAAATATTTATTCCCTATTAACTATTCCTAGTGAGGCAACTCAGCAACTTGAGAAATCCCGTTAGAGATGCGCATCTTTCCCATTTCATGTCACATAAAATAACCCTATTAAATTTATTGAGGTGTAAGTAAAATTAATTGCATTCAATGGGATAAGTTGTGAGGATTAGGTTCGAGCGTCGCTTAATGGAATATTAAGTATAAGATTACCTATCGGAATCATATTTCTTAAGATTATAAAATACATGCAGAACGCACTTAACACTAAATAAAAAAGTTTATTTTATTTATCGGCTTAAGCCCTTTTACGTGCCTATAATTCCTAAGATATTTATCTTATCTGGACATTACTGACGTATAAGATAGCTTGCTAGTACTTATATAGGGAAGAAACTTATTAAAATGCGTATTATCGTTCAACGACTAGGCATTTACTCTATCTACCATCTAAAGGTACTTCATAAATCGTTATCAAATCGCATTATTCGATATGTGTCGCAATTCGCCCTAAAATACCTTTAACAGATAACCTTTGTGTCATTCAAGATTAAACTGAGCTTGCATTAATATGCGCGAGTGTGCAACGCCCTGCGCTCGCGCAGCCGGCTTGACGCCTCTACAATTCGATCGACTAATTAGATTTCAAACGTAAGGACAAACGAATCTAATACGTCTGTCATCCATCCGAGCGCTATGACTTTATCTTTTTTTGTTACTTTCCTTTTTGAGAAGTGACTAAAACAAATTTAATATTTTTCATTAATCGTAATTCGATTATAAGCAACCACTTTTTTCTGACTAAGCCTAATGTAAACTTCATTAAATTTACTGTTGTCTATCTTCTAATATATATTTTAAAAAAAGCGCCCGTTCATAAATAACCCAATAGTTCAAAAAATTTACTATTAAGTATTAAGCAGGTTGCCTTAATCAACTGAATATGTATAGATAGCATTGTCTTACTAACATTAAATATAAATAAATGTGAAAGTTTGTATGTTTGTTAGGTACTTAATTACGCTTTTATGGCAGAACGTAACAATCTAAAATTTGGCACACTAAAATTTTCCGTTTCGTTTTTGTGTTTCTGGGGGATTAATTCACTTTTGGCTTAATTCTAAAGTCTACGTAGACGGGCAGAAAAAATATTACAACTTCAACAATCAAAACTATCACTACACGGGTATAAATGGATGGTATACCTCATTTTGCTTCTCAATTCGCATTAATATCCGAGTAGTGTACTTATAGTGTTAATTTAAAAAATGCAACAAATTAAAAAAAAAATTCAACAATCAACGTAAAACATAAACTTTCTGCCTTAACTTCAACATTGTTATAACAACATGAACTAAATTTAAAAAATATATTTAAACCAAATGAAACCAAACCACGTGCTCTTGTGTATAAAATTACCTAATTGCGAATTCTAGGAAATGCCATACTTCGTATTCAGCACGAGAAATGGAAAGCTATGTTTTCGGATTACCCGACTGAGATAAGATCGAGAAAACAGTGCAGTTATCGTGTGGACTCGTTAACCGCTATCTGGAGGAGTGGAGGGTATTGGAAGAAAGCTCAAGTAAATCTGGTCCGAGTTGCACTCAGGTGGTAATTGACTGAGGGAGGTAATGGGTTAAGATGTGAAAGGTAAGCGACAAATGCTAATTTATTTGTATGAAAGTATCGATTCTTCATTACTTTTATTACATTTATAAATCAAAATCGAGTCCATCGTGCGTATGTGCCTATAGTAAATTATTGATACAGTAATTTCTTATATTTTGGATACTCTATTTTTACCATGAAGCACATACCCTATAGTGTAGAAATGTCATAAGATTTGTTCAACAAAATTTTCCGCCATTTTTATCTGTATCTGTACCGATAATGTATGGGATAGAGTTGACAGAACTTGTCATTTCATACTAAATGTAAGTGAAAAATCACTTACTAGTTTCGGAGAAAGAAGGTTCGTATTCCTGCTCATAGGGTATGTGCTCCATAATTTTTGCGCATCAGAGTCGGCTTGTGTGTACCTCCTCACTTGTCTTTTTCTTTGTTAGTCCTCTCATACATTGATGTTAATATGTACATGCCTCCGAGATTCCGGAATTTCTTCGTATCAGTTTTAGAAAAAAAGGCAGATCCATATTATGCTTTGTAATTTACACCACAAAAAAAAATTTTTTGTTAATGTGAATGTGTGAGAAATCATAAATAGTTTGTCACTTAGACCAAGTGCAGGTACATGACCATTCTGCATCTGAGCTTAATTAGTAACTAACGGTGTACGCAGTGTATAAGAAATTATATTAAAAAATAAAAAAGACATTGACAGCAACATAACCACATCTTATTCATAAGGATAATGACACCCAAATTACCTTTAATCATTTTGTAAATCTATATTAAACTAATGTTTATCATCGAGATAATTGTATGAGTAATGACTTCAGCTAAAGCGCAGACATTTTTTCTATTAGCTGACGAGTCGTGATTAAGATACGAGTACTTGTGTAATAAAACAGTCAATGTCACGTGAACGTAGCTGAGTGAATCTTTTTGATTGTAATTTATTAAGTTTGCAACTATTACTAAATACTACAATCGTAAATATATATCAATTTTGAACCGGCAGGAGCATCTCACCTCTAAGTAATTTAGATGGGATTATTAAAGAGTTGTCTAACACTATTCTCTGATACCTGGAATATACCTTCAAACCGTAACATGTGTAATCATAATCAGGTTGCAGGAAGCCGCTGGATGCAGGCCGTTTTCAACTGGCCAATCTGAAGTCACTGGGGAGGCCTATGGCTGAAATGATGAAGATGTCTTTTGAAATCATTAACTAAATGGCATTTTTAAGCTCTAAAATTTGGTAATTGGCACAGGAACTGGGCTCATTGCTTCGTTGCTAAATCATATGAGAGGCTTACCTAACAAGCATCGTGGAACGAATGTCCTTCACATACTATTATGCGATATTAATGATGCCTTAACTGAAAATAGATGAACACAATCAGTCATAGCAAAAAACAATGGACACCAGCACAACACAATAGCGACGATAAATATTAATTAACATTTTAATCGATCGATTGTTTAACGTACGGGGTTATGGCCATATCGACCCTAACTGTATCATCCTTGAAAACACAACAAGCTTTTTTGCTGTTGATTTATGACTTATAGTAAGGCATCGTGTCTAGAGAGACGTGTAAACGTTGTCAGTTGAAACGTCAGTCGTTTGTCAAACAATAGTTATTGTATGATCGATTGTATCCAGCTAAAGCCAAGAATGCGCAGGAGTGCGCGGTGCACTTGCGTTAAACGTGACTTCGTTGACACTGGACTGATGGTTTTGTATACCTAACAGTTGGAGGGTGATTTAGATGACATACGTTTTTAATCATTTAAGCAAAACCTGCGTGTAGTAAAAATCGTACGTTGGTACGGGTACCTAACAGAATTATTCAAACTTTTATGCTCTTATCTTATCTTGTCTAGTATAATTGACATAACATACAATACACTTGTTGTCATCAAGCCCAGATTAATTAAAATTGCAATGCTTATGGGATTTTGATTGAACTCTTGCCTTAAATAAATAATTTGATTGATTGATTGATAAACAATATATGAATGCAATCGTAATGCGATGACGTCAATTTACTATAAATCTTAATCTGTTTGATTTTATAGCTTCATTGATAAACCAACGTGCAATACCTAATGTGTAGTTATGGGTCGATTCATTGGAGGTAGCAAAAAATTAATGAGTGATACTAGTGAAAGCAAATGTTGTTAAACAAACTTGTATTTTACTCGTTAAATATACTCTGCGCATTACTGCAGTCTTCGATTGTATATCGTTTCTCCGATTATAATCGTCTGTTAGTGTGTGGATTGTGAAAATGAGACATCCTCTGATTTATTTTAAACAATGTTTGTAGGGTGCTAAAGGCAAAATCTACTCACAAGCGTGTTAACTAAAATCGTGAAGCAAAGTCAAAACAAAATTCCTTTGACATTTCACAAATCGGATGGTAATTGGTAATGTTTGTAAGTTCCAATCCAATCAAATCGTGGGCAAAAAGGTCACAGTAGCCAAAGTTATTAGTGTCTCAATTACAATTTGCTTTGGTAATCAATTCGCGATGCGAATTTAGAATAAGGGTATATTTCTTTAATAAGCCTCGAGTATTCGAACAAATATGTAGATACATATATGTAGGTGTTTATTATATGTCTATTTAAAGGTAAAACTTTAAAAATTAAAATTCAACTGCCACCCCTCCCACCATCCACCTTCTACAAATAATACCTTTAAATAGTAGTAGTCAATGTTTTTATTTGATTCAAATTTAAACAGTTCCCTTTTACTCATATTTTTTTAAACTGGAATGGAATTAAATAATATGTATGTTATTGAATCATTACTGGTTCCTATAAATACCATCACCTCAAAAAAGGATTTTTAGGTGATGGTATCTAAGAAATTATAACCAAGCCAAAAAGATAGATACAGATATCTCAAAGGGCACTAAAGTTAGAAATATGATGAGTTGACAAAAACATGAATGGCAAGTAGCGGTTTAATCTTTCAATTTTAACATGGAGAAAGTGTCACAATTGAGCTCTTATACTTTCACTATATCAAAAAACGTTTTGTTAGTTTTATTTTGAAACAACTTACTTTCATCTGATTCATTGAGAAATTCCTTTTAAAACACGTTACAAGTTTCAAGCTAAATAATGTGCCTTTAATTACATTCAGCCAGCAGAATAATCTGTCACACAGGATGCTGTTTTGGTCAGTAGCCATATTCAAGGCAAATGTGTTTATTAATACAAATATTTTTTACTATATAGACAACATGGAAAATATAAAAACATGGCTACTGACTAAAAATCATCGTAGATAAAACCAATTAAATCACAAATGTACGTTCTATATTCATCTGTGAACTGAATTTGCTACCTACCTGTCAGCAAGGCAAGTTTTACCAATGATGCCAAATAAGTCAGAACGTGAAATTAACACACACATACATAATCATGTTTCTGACTGTGTCAACAAGTTCATTGATAAAAGTATACATGCATAATACCGTTTATGCATTAATAAATTCACATTCACGCTTTTACAACTTTATTATCCTTAAGTGTTGAGTTGATATAAGCTGCATTTAGTAATTAAGCCCGATAAATGTTACTAGGACTGAAAGATATATTTTTTAATTGACTTTCTGTTAGGGTTCGATTTTACTGCATAAATACAGCAATTTTACTATTTTTACTACGTTACATGTTTCGGTTTGCGATTTCGATGCTGTCATCATAGAAAAAGTTATTCTATTTGGGCAGAAGCAGCTGTAGTAGCAGCTCAAAAAGGAGTAGACTAATAAAATAGGTCTTCGCAAAATAAGATCTGTTTCAGAAGTTTTTGAATTAATTTCGTTCACCAATATGATTATTTAGGGTGCCAAGGGTTCTATAAAAGTTGGCAGAGTTTATTTATAACCAGCTTTGAAGTGCCGCCGACCACTCGACCGCACACGTCAAGATCCATGAGTAGCGGAGCAAGCATAGGAAGAGTTCCGGCGCGGGCGCAACCGGTCGCATGTGGGTCAAGTGCGGATCGCGGCTTACGAGTACGTCGCAGATCGACACTGTTTAAAGTATACTAATTAGTCGCCACTCTGTACAAAGTTAATGAAACATCAGCGACAGAAATAGCTTGAAAACTGGTAATGTCAGCGGGGTCAAAATTTAATAGTAATTCAAATGCATCTCAAGTAACAGATATTTTTCGACGAGATAGATGGTTTTTGGGTATTGTATAGATCTCAATGCAGCTACTTTAAGGATAAACTTACAGGGTGTTAGTGAATTAAACAACTTTATTTTACATTTTAGTCAAGTAGCAACAGCTTAATTTATGATAAAAAATAAGTCCATCGTACCACACACATATGTTTTGATAATAAAATGTGATTAAATGCGTTATTTAGGCGGTGTCACAGGTAAAAGTGGTATCTTCCAGACTACCTTCAGCTAGAGGACAAATAACGGAAAGGGAAAGGCGGTTAAAATGTCATTTCATTTCATGTCATCAACAGATAAGGAAAGCCAAATAAAAAACTAGATTTTATATGACTAATCAGTTTGATTCCATATTGGAAAAATAAGGCAATTAACATAGTGAGCGAGGGCATGAACTAGAAAAGGTTAACCAAATAAATTGCCTGCCGCTATTTGTATTTTAAACTTTGACCTAATAGTGTTCATTATGGTATTATGGGCAATAACATCATTCACTCCAGGTAAAATCGTGAATGATATTCTATTTAATGCAAATCGAGGATTATAATTGGAGGTCAAAATTAGACCAGCAAAACGATTTAAGATACATGCTCAAATTAATACAAAAGTCAAACCTCTTGTAATAGACTATGAATGAACTTGGCAATGCTTTATTTAGCCAATAAATCATTGGAATGGTAATAATAAAATTGCCATCATTTTTGCAGTGGATTTTGCAATATGTGCATGCTGTGTGGGCTCATTGTCAATTAGGCCCGCAGGCACGGCTACCAAACTATTATCAGAAGATATAAATAATGTAGGCAATAATAAAATAAATATTTGCTATGAAGGTTAGGTTTGAAAATTGAAATATTTATTGATTGGATTCGACATCGCATAATAGGTAAAACTAATGAATAGAGACCGCAAAATGGTATTGAAAGGATTGGATTAGATTAGAAGGTGATTATCGAAAGATAGAAGCAGCTAAATTTAACAGTAGCGAGATTTCTTTTTTTTTTTTTGCGTGACAAGTTCTTTTTATAATGCATTATGTATCGTATGAAGAGTGTTTTGTGCAAATAAAGATTGTTCCTATTTTTAAGCAGACCAATGTTTTCATCAATACAAATATTTTTTTACCACTTTTACTATAGGTTAACACAAAAATTGCATTTTTTGTTGTTTCTTCAAACAAACAAACCAGCGCTCTACCTCGATGATAATGTATGGAGCTGCAATTTTTTTAATGATTACGATGTTGACCGCATAGTAAAAGTTGTTGGCTACTGTTTCAAACCACACCTTGTATAACATGAAGTTTTAGGGCCAGTTTCACCACTTGCTGATAAATTCCAGATAACCTATGTGGCACTTTTTTGACAGCTAATTGTAAGGGTTATCTGTCAAAACAAGTGCTTAATAGGTTATCCGGTAGTTTATAATACACATTGCATACTTAGAGCAATTTGTAATCTCAAATTGTCCTTCGGGGATTCAGACTGGGACGCGACGTCTATTAGAGCAGCGAAAAATTACGTTATTATTTATTTTTATTTATTAAATATGGCTTACCAACTAAATACATTAAGGGAAATTATGTTAACACAATCTTTAAATACATCATATATATGCATTTAAATTATAGGTAGCACAGCGTTATACAAATTACGGTATACGCAAAAATAACAATATCCACTCATCTTGCGGTTGAATATCTGTAATTTGTGAACGGTAAAAGGTTAGGGACCTTTATTTCGCAAATGCGTCAATCGGGATGCGCATAACAAGTGCGCAGATTACTGTTCGGCCGACTGTGGATTACACTTGATGATACAGCGCCTCGGGACGTGACCGGGGAAACGATTTGCAGTCATTCCGACAGTACTTTACACCCTTTAGATGTATGTGATTATTGTTTTGCGATTCGGAATTATGTTCTGATCATATGATCATATGTAACATGAAAGGGCAAGTATAAAAAATCATTTTTAAAACGGTATATAAGTTTGTATATATAGAGATTTTTAAAACGGTATACCTATATGTTTATGTAATAGCTTTTGTTGTGTTCCGGCATAAGCTAGGCTTAAGCGCTTAAACGCTTTTTAAGAATATAATTACGTATGTTTTTGTTTGTAATTGTGCCAAATAAACTTTTATTCGTATTTCGTTTAACCTTTAACGAATTTGAAACATACTCGTATTTAAAAAAAAATGATAATGTTTGCGAAACACTTGGAAGAAATCGTCAAGCTAACTTATAACCTCGGTAACTCAGAAGAGCAGTCGCCCGAATAGCAAAGAGACGTTCGAGGAGACGATGGTTCAGCTCGCATTCAGGCAGTCGATTTTTTTAAAGTCAAGAACAAAAACGTCGCTCGTAACCGTCGTGCTTTATCATTAGAAGGTATCTTAGCTAATCTTAATGCTGTATTCATAAATAAAAAGATAACTTTCATCGTCTAGCTGTTTGGTGGGAGCCAGCCGTCACAAAGTCAGCGGAGCGAAGGTGATTGATAGTGATGAGCTCTTCTCGTTCTCAGGTTCAGTGCTCGGTCTGTTTTTACATTGATCGCAAACTACCAACAAAGGCTCTCCAACAATACGAGACATCGATCATCATTTGTTTTAGTGATTTTCATTTATTTCGTTGCATTTATTTCGTTGTTCGTTAAAAAAAGAAATATGTCAATGGTAACGTTTTTAAAATTTATTAATTACTTAGCATTTTTAGACAACATAATCTTTTGTATTAGGTACTTAAACGATTTTATGTAATAGACTAATCACACACGATTGAAAGATTTAGATCAGGTTATCTATTACAATGGTTAATCAAAAGAAATAAACTATCAACCAATTGTATATTAATTACCTTGTGAATGGATTTTGTAATAAAGTATTTAAATAAACTGTGTTAATTGATCGAGTGGTAATGTAGAGATTTTAAATATGAGGCCTGTTTACGTAAAAACGGTGCGATTTTGTTATTTTATATACGGGACGAATAAATACCTCATCGTATTTCCTTGTAAGGACGTCATGTGGCTGAAATGATGAATGAATTCCGCTAATTACTTTCTAGGTCTCTACACATACATCCTTGAAAGTAAAAGGAAAATACAACGGCTTAAGCAAAACCGCTAAACCACAACACGTGCAAGATTTTACAAAAAGGCGAAAGGGCACGCAAGCGTCGAACGCTTACAAACAAATTAAATTTATAAGGACATAAAGGGCGCGGCCCAACGAGTGCAATCATTAACTAAGATGTCGTAATCGGAGCGGCAAATGATAATAATTCGTTTACTTTTTACAGGTCCGTTGCGAAAGTAATATGTCACGGCCGGTTATCAGTGATTCGGTGGGCGCGAGTGGACATGCCTGGGCGCCAAAGGGCGACTTGTCGCGAGGAACAGGTGACACCTGCGAGTGTGGTCTCTACTTTAGCTTTATTAAGGAATGTCTAGTTCACCGGGCTGGGCCAACACACAAAAACTCGGCTGGGACGAGTCGGCATACTCTCCCCGCGTAAATGAATACGAGCTATGTGATAAGATAGATATCCAGCAGCAATGTGCTTCAAGATTTCTGTGCAAACAAGCAAGATAGGTACAGATCTACTAAATATTAAATGTTTTGTGTGGTACGGGACAGTTCTGTCCATTTATTTTATTAATACACTTTCTGTATAGTTACGATCAAGTTTATTTAGTCGTAATTGATGATGTCATACCAAACAACCATGTAATTACATTAAATAATTTATGTAAGAAGTATACTTTAAATACAACCAATATATATACACATTAATACATAGCATTGGTAGCAAAAATGCAATGGTCTAATTCTAAATAATTTCAATTTAAAATCATCACAAGGATTTACATTTCTTGAGAATAACCTATTTACTTATCCGGCTTAGTACTTCATTATACGTATTATGTCATGGATCCATATTAATTTGTGTTAACCCATATCGGGGTTAACAAACTAGAGCTGCCTTTCGCAATTGTTTAATAAACTATACAAACATATTTTCCGGTTCAGTATTAAAAAAACAAAACAATAAATCATTTGCAAAAAACATTTGCAGTATGTACATGAACTCGTTTAATTACTTTTTTCATGACTTTAAGCGAAAACGATCTCACGTGTGATCGGGTCACGCGCAGAACAGGTCGCCGGCAATCAGAGTCAAGGCCGCCGTGATCTACAGTATGAGTAAGTATCAATGATCTATCCCTGATGTCGATACGGCCGATTCGTGTGAGGTGCACGATCAATGAAACGGTTGACAATGTTTTGTAATGTCACTAATGAGTGGTCAAGCTGTGGTTTTGAAGTTTAATGAGGTAATATGATATTAACAAAACAAATTATTGTATTAGGAAAATTATTACCTAATATGTATATCGTTACGAGGATCATGGGGATTGTAAAGTCGTTAAGAATTTATTCCTTACTGACTCAGCATTGTAGTAATCTTTAATTAACATTTGCATACTGATTTGAGTAGTAGACACGTGTCTCTAAACATTTTACATTTGGCTCGAGTCTGGGTGTACCAGGAGGCCCCTCTGACAAAACTAATTGAACGTTACCTTGTAACACAAGGTTGTTAATTCCTTACTTTGATTGTCTAGCGCATATTAATTAGAGGACTATTTTTAACATGTTTGATGCAAGGATATGTGAACATGAATATAGTTTTGGAGCATCATTCTGTTAGATTGACGACTCTATTAGAGATTTAGAAATTGTAACCAATATTGCACAGCCGACTCATAGTAATCTTCAATAGGCAATAAGTTAGGTAAGGCTGTCTCAAGAAGTGATGTAAATGAATGACTCTTTTGAAGCATTTTGTGAAATATGCAACCTCATAGAAACTTATCTTTAACATTATACCTATTCTTAAGCTTTATGATACTTTAAAGTCAAAACAGGCAATACTCGTTTAACAACATTTAAATGTTCGTGTCGAATCTGAGAAGATCGCACCGTAATTTGACGAACGTTTATTATTTGTGTTAAACCTGAATTTAGTTTTCATTTCAATAAGACCGGATATTTAAAAATCATGACAAGAAATAATAATTATATGTATTGATTTTTAAATATAAATAGGTACTTACTTATGTTTCGACAGATAATTACTAGTAATAAGCTTACGCGGAGATTGTATTAATTTACTGTTTTTTTTTTTTCGAAAAACTTACTTTATTCTGCAAACTTAATAAACCACAATAATAGTAGGTACTTCTAAAGAATAATTCACTTTAAAATAATATGTGTCACCAGTAACAATTTTTTTAAAACGTGTTTAATCTACATTTATTTCTGGATTTACTCGAAATAGGCAAACCTGATTGACCAGCTTTTATCGTTTTGCAATTAGAGTAATTGGCCACTTTTTAAACTTAATTTGAAGATCTACATTGTAGAATTTCCATTAGCATAGTTTGTTTTATGTCTTCCGTCTTCCATAAAAAGATTCGTCGCAATTGGTGTTCGAAAAAAAAGGACATTTGATTTAATTGATAAAAGAAATGATGTTTTATTAATAACAGACAGCCGGGCCACCCTTTTATAAATAACTCTAAATAACTACTTTTACAAGTGCTATTTCTGACAAAGATTAAATAAATTTAAAAGGTAAACGTTTCGTTCTCATTTTACCAATTCACGTCGGTTTAATTTATTTTAGAAAACGATTGGGGGATTGGGTCAAAGACATCCACTACCAAACATAGCCCATGTTCAGTGGTGGATGTCTTATGGCTGAAATGATGATGATGATTAACGAAATGTTCAATATCATTGTCATCTCATTTACGCTTCTACAACTTCTTATCGAAGATTCACAAGACTTATTTTGGCGGATAGAAAAACAATTCAAAAATGGCGAGAAACTGTTCCTCTATTTTTTCTTTAAAATTTACCTTTTTGGCAATGGTATCAAAACCAGCCAGATACAAAGTGTAGGTACAGCTAATTAGATTTTATATAATTTCACGCATACCAAATTCGAAAATTTCCCGACCTATTCTGCTGATTATTCATCATTAGTTATGTGTACACAAATATTCACATACACTGCAGCTCGTTACACATCTGTCAAATTTAGGTCAAACAAGATTATTAGGCGATTTGTCAAAAAAATGGCACGATGAGACAGTGTCGGTAAACGTGACAGTGGCTTTTTTGCCAGTTTACCAAGATGGTAAGTGGATCGCTCTACCATTAATCACGATTATATGTCTTGGCAGAAATGATCGTTGTTTTTTAGTTGGCACCGTTGGATGCGATGGTGGCTCTATGTTACTACTAGTTGTGCATGTAGCACATACTCTACCGAAATGTAATTTACTTTATTGGACAAAAATTCTACCATTTTTTATCCTGTGACTGTACTGTTTTAGTATAGGCGAGAGTTGAAAGGTCTTGTCACTTGACTTTTAATTCTAAGTAAAAATCAGTAACATGTTTCGGAGATAGACGGCTTCTATACCAGTGGCGTAGTATCACTATGCCAGAACTGTCCCCAACAACTAGGTCAGAAATTGTCGCACACGATATTGGTAAACAAGAATCGGAGGATCGTCCATTAGTAATGAAATCTACCTTGTAGAGAACTGCATAGAATAGGGAGTTCAATCGTTATCAGTTATTGTACTGAACCGAACACAGATAATATTTAAGCCTACCTCAGTTCTTAAGTTGGACTAAGGACTTTTAAACAGTAAAAATCAAACCTTTTAAATTAAAAGAGCACACAATAAAAAAATGTATCTAGTACCTAAAAAAAGAATAATTGAGAGGTTTTAAGTTAGATTAGATCAGTTATTGGGGCCCAAACTATCAGACTTTGTACGACATCTGAATAAACATATAATATCTTCAGTCTAGCTAGAATATAAAGTTCAGTTCGTAGCCTACATGACAAAATCGATGTAACCTTACGACCTAAGTCCATTTCAGTAGTAATACGAACTTCGATATTAAAATTATTACCGTCGGTCCATTATAAATTATTTATCGAGGTTAATTACACATACGAGATTGTGGTTTCAGGTGTTAATCCGGATGTTTTAGCTAAATTGGATTACCTTTATGATATTCATAAGTATTTATTATATAGATAATTATTATTATTTTTTACTAAAGTATAAATACTTTACACAATTGACATCCACTTAAACGACATTAAAGTTTATAATAAGAAATGTAACAATTCGAGTTACTTATTATTTGTATAAAACTACTTAAATGTTTGCTATAGCTAGGGTGTTATAGTTCTTATTAAAGCCACGTTTACTATGGGAGCAATACCTATATCAAAATTTAATTTTTTTTTTGATTCTCTATAATATCATTATCGAGGTATTCGCTATGTGCAAAGTGGGTGGTGGGGGCCGTCAAATCGATCACAGCACGCAATGTAGCAGAAATGTGAAAAAACTCTGGACTGTCATGTGTCAAATTGCTATATTTCCATATAATTCCATGCTAACGTTATTAAGTATTTTAAGTTAAAACGTTAAAATTCGCGATATGGGTCATAGGTGTTGTGTTATAAAGTGTATAAACAATGGGAAAAATAGGTTGTGCATGTTTTATTCGTTTTCAATATCAAAATGGAAATTGGAGCGAAGAAATAAATGGATATAGCAGCTGTAAAAAGGAAAAAGTTTGTAGGAAGTTTGTGTCACAGACGATTGTCTTATGATCACAGCTCTTATTAAGTAGCTTTGTCCGTTAGTTCTAAGCTCGTCAAAGAATCTCACATGCTGTGCTAATACTATTTTTTTCCCTTTTTCCACAGTTTGAGGTTGGAAAGTTATATCATGTTGTATCGATTCAAATCCCGTATACGTATTAGAACATTCATATTTTAGTTCTAAACTTTTTAGATATTTTCATCTAATTTCGAAGAAAATCAATCCGAAAATCATTCTCAAACCATCCAGTTGCCATAATTTGAGAGATCTTAAGTCCACAATAATTGTGGTCACTAGGGGCGCTGTCATCGCGCACACAGCGAAGCTCCCATGTTTGTATACAACGATTTTTTCACGATTTTGATATTGTATGTGTGCAGCGGATTACGCGGTTTTAAGGAGTTTCCTGTTTTTTCGTACACTCTGTAAGTTTATGGAATCAAATTCATTGCAAAATTATACTTCGCAAATACTTGGGCCTAGTTTATTATATCATTTAGTTTTTAGTCCCATACTCGCCAGGCAATATGGGTACTTCCAATCCTCACTAAACTCGCTGTTGTACACATACTAACGAACTCTGAGATACTTAGTAGATTCTTTACTTTTCAATTTTATGAGAATAAAGTCACCTAAAGTTAAAGCGACCATTTTTATCAAGATCCGCTCAAGATAATTATTCCACACAAGTACATTATAAGATTGCATTGTACTTATCTTTTATATCATGTATACAGTTAATGGCGATGCGTGGATGATCGGCGCGGGCGCAAAGGTGCATGACCCGAGATCATTTTTCTTTTTTACCCTCTCATTTGGCAGGTCCGTTAGGATTCCGTGCGTGTGGGTGTAGTAATGAGAAACTGTGCGTGATAATGCAGTTTTAATAAGACTTACGAGCTGATGAAATGAAGGTTCTCAAGGCGTAAAGGTACTATCCGGAATTAAAAGGGTTTATGTTTATTTGGTTGTTTTTTAATTTAACATTTTATTATTATATATTTTTCTTTTTATTACACAAATACAGTTTTGTTGTTTTTATTTTTTCAACTGTCTATTTAAGCCATATTAGTCGGAATTGTAGCATAAGATAGTAATTCAGGTTATTAGGAAATCAAATAGGGTAAAGAAACCTATTAAGTGAGTTTTTAACTCAATAATTGAAAGGTTAATTAATAGGTTTCCTTTTTTGTGTTTTAGATAAGTATAACCTATCTAACATAAAACATGAGACAAAGCTACAAATACTTTGTTTGAATTGACGAGAATTACAACATTTCTCGTAAATTTAAAGTAACATCTAGTTTTATTTACTAGAGATATACCTACATGAGCTTTTTCATAATCTATATAAAACAAAGTCGGGTTAGTTACACTATTTATAAGTTAAGAACGGCTGGACGGATTTTAATGATCTTTAGTTTGTTGGATTTGTATTCGCCCCGAATAGCAGAATAACACAACTATAAAACATCAGAAAATATACAAAACAAAGGCGGTACGAAGTTTGCAGGGACAGCTAGTGAAAAATATATGGCAACTTAACTTCTTCACTCAATAACCAGTAGTTAGTATTATGTAACTTAACTGGAGTGTAATAAATGTGTGTTACGAGCACTTATCGGCTAATCACTCAATATTAATGATATTACATTCGACAGGTCGAAGCCCGCGTTTTTATCTCTCATTAAAACGGACTTCTAGTTTCACTTAACCTCTAAAACGCATATGTTTACTTTAATGTAAGTTAATTAATCTTAAGGGCGTAATTGATTAACCATTAATAATGTTCCAAACCTTTCAAATAGGCAAAAGGTTAGTAAATAAACTAATTGCGTTTGAACATAAATAACGACCACTGCGGTTCAAACAGAGGCTCTTACTTTATCTGTTCCTAATGTCATCGTTTATTATTTTTGGAGAACAAGCGATCCGCCCCGCCTTTACACGGGTAGCACTAAAATATTTATCTAAACAGGGTTACATTGCAAAGGGGTGCCAAATTAAAAAAATAAGATCTAGGGAACAATATAAAGCAGTATCTTAATCGTTATTATTTTGCATAATGGTATGCTACGAAAAAAAATTACTTTGTAATATCCGAAAATAAAGTCAGTAGAGAGACTACGAAAGCTGCGCGGTCATTCATCAGATGCGTAGGTACGGCGAGCCAACAAAGACCTTACGCAGTGCACATACGGTGCAATTTTTTCATGCATGAGTTAAATTATTTAAGCGTATGATTTTTTACAGCGGATAGGAATAATTAAATGTGTTTTTTTTTCTTTTCATAGTTCGAGCCATTCCTAAAGATTTGGCAACCCTTTGCAATGTAACCCTGTATATTATTATTATAGAGTGGTAAGTTTTTTTGGATTCAGGCCGCTTTCAACCGGCTTATCTGGAAGTTATTAGAGGAGGCCTATGTTCAGCAGTGGACGTCCTATGGCTGAAATGACGATGATGATGATGAATTTTGTCTGGATGTTGGAGGTTGTCTTCGGAACAACTCAGTCGATTTATTCCGGGTATAAGCTACAATTTTATTCCGAAAATATGCACATTTCCGGAGGAATACGAGATATCGCGCTAATAAACGCAGTTATCACAGATCAGTTGTCCAAAAACTATAAATGTGACAATAATATTATTTAATACCCATATTTACAATACACACTATACATGTTTATGTATGTTTTTTATTATAATGAAATTCAGAGGCTTTACGAATACAGTTAAAATAGTCATCACCATCATCAGTCATCAATTAGAACAATGTTTGTTTATAGTTTTTACGAGTTATTATGGTTTCTTTTTTAACTTTCGCGAATCGTGATCTTGATGTGCAACTGCGGTCATGACCATGCGACTTTAAAAGACAGCTACTATGGTACCATAAGTGTGGTTGGTAGGCATACCGCCGTAGCGCAAAGTTACCCAGAATTAGTATATTATTGTCTTTGCGGTGTTCTGAGCATTTTTACTAAACACGATTTTCCGTAAAGAATTAATTAATACATATCGTTTATTCTTGTATATTTAATGATCTTATATGGTCTTCTATCAGACCAAAAAAGTATTTATATTTGCCTTAGAATCACAAATAGCGGATAAATTATCGAACTACATTAATAACGCGATTTAATTTCATGCTTATCATCATTTTATTGCTTCAGTAAACGGAAATTCGATATTAATCTAATATTTAAATCAATATTCAATACTGAATCAATAACTATTCTGATCATCCGGTCTACTGCCTTGCGAGTATCTTACTTGGTAAGCTAATGTAAGGCTGAGAAAATAATATGTCGTAAAAATGTAATTGTCTATATCAATACAAAAGTACTTTGCAGTACTTGACACAGTTTGTATTGATAGAGCCAATATTGACAGCAAAACAAAACAAATACCTATAAGTGTTAGTACATATCTTTTGAAATGTACATAATAATGTACTTATTATATTTGTCACTTCATATACGTGGGAAATTTAGCTAGATAATTTATGCATGTTTAATGAAAAACTTATCTAGATAGATTTATCTTATTTAGACCTTTTTTAACGGCGTAAGTACAAGTGGGCAAAATTCTCTACTTTTCATGCTTCTGTATTAAGAGCTAAAGTCCGGCCTATCCTTGTTGTGGCTTTTTAAATCAGCGTTGCCGCTAGCGAACATTTTACACATTTGACGTACCTTTTTATTTTATCTCATGTGTAATGTGTAATTTTGTCCATTTACGTACCCTTTGAACCTACTCAATATCTGTGTAAAACGATATTATAGGCGATGATGATGTACATTACAATAGTACTTTTCACCAAAAAGAGTTCTCATTAAAATTTTAAAAGCCCAAAAAATTTCGCGCTCGCTACGCTCCCGCTGATTGCAATTTGCCGACTGAGTCCAATTATGATGGGTACGTAGATAAGTTATAAGTAGTAGTGTTTTATTTAAATTTTCGTATTCTTAATTCATGGGGCAGAGAATGCGAACGGATTCCCATTGATTACTTACGTCCCATTAATCGTTGGAAAATTGTATTTATCAATTTTTTATAAAATTTTAGTTAAATCTATTAAAATTTTTACAATAATTAATGTAGTCGAATTGGAGTCTATCCTGACTGCACCTGGATAAGGAACTTTATGAAAAGAGTCCGTTCTTTTGAAAATTTGTTTTTAATTAGCTATTTTTGATGCTGATAGTACCTATGTCAACAAGTTCGAATATCTTGCATTTACAATTGTAATTAACTACTCGGGTACGTAATTAACAAGGAAAACAATACTCAAAAAAAAATATTTTTAAATCAATCGTCGAGAACGTTCGAGTGTCAATATCAAAAAGATCACATAGAGGTCTACATAACATTAAATGGTAATGGATTGAAGTGAACACATGAAATGGCATAGTTATCTGTGTTTACAGATCGTTTCGTTTCTTAACAGGCTTTTAAGGCCCACCACATCATAAAACTGTGGCTCTTTAGCGTTTAAGGCCTATAAACAGCGTAGGCAATGTTTGCAAATGCACAACACATTTGTTAAATGTATAACTACAAAGTTAAATACAGAATAATAAACATACAATCGTACGGACTGAAAAAACCTTTCACGGCGCAGTTTCAGGATCGTATCATGCAAACACGAAAATAATGAGAACTTAATATAATTGACTAACTAAAAACTAGGATATAGGACACTGTCACATTACCTCAACTCTAAACCTCGTCAATTTATATTTTTATGTTAATTTATCACAAAATTTTGGCCAGAAACGTAATGAATTACTAATATAAAATAAACAGAAAATTTTATATCAAAGACTTTAATTATTATAAAGAAAATATACATCCACAGAACTAATCTTTTGCGACCCTCATCTTATGATGACATTTTCTGTTCGCCAATGTATCGAAAATAATATAGATATTATGACAGGCTTATTTAGTATGATCAAGGTCTATAAATCGAGTAGTATTTCAGATGTTTTATACTTGGGAAGTCCTAAATAAATAACAGATAGAGACCATAAGATACACCAGCAGCCAGCAGTGAATATAAAAATCTGAAATTTTGCACTAAGGGACTTTGCATCTCAATCGGTACTTAGAAGGCGCCAAATGCCATATCGTCATTACAAAGCAATTCAGTTGTTTAGTGTTTAGGAATGCGTTGGCGGCTGTCTCGCAATATTTGGCCAATGTTGGTAAATAATAGTTTCGGAAGACGCACCTCGTAAAGGTATAAACAAAGAAATAATACAAATTATAGGCAATTCTAAGTGGTATGCCTGAGTTAGATAACTTGGAAGCAATTCTATTGCTACAGTAAGCCCTTATGAGTGCTCTTAGAATATGTATTTAGCATGATAGTCAATAAACATGTTTATTAAAAAGTTGCAGTAGTTAGTTAGGCATTTAACAAGCTTCAGACTTCATCAGCATAGACTTCAGAATTACTTTGGCTTAGTTCTGAACTCTATGCTGATGAAGTCCTAGTAATGAACAATCATCTCACGGGATCATAAAAGCAGGACATAAAATATCGTATCTATTAAGCAAGGATCAATATTAATGTGCCAAATTTCAACTCATTTGTCCAGGCGCTAAGCGTGACTAAGTAACAAACAACCAAACATACTTACTAACTTTTACATTTACAGTATTAGCAAAATATACAAAATGGAAAACAAACTCTTGTTGCTTAGATTTACAATATAAAAGCGCAACAAGATTGTCCTACCTAGCACAAGGACAGCCACTGTCTCTATGTAGGTATTGTTCTAAAAATATCATCCAGCCAGATGATAATCATGCGCAGTCGTACATCCAAGTGCAAAAATGTGAATGGATAGATCTTATTACATTAACATAAGTATGACAAATGAAACTATTTGACAACTATCTTAACAATATCATCAAGTGACAGTGACATTGCCACACGCACGACTCGCGTACGTGTAGTCCGATTGTGATGTTAATCCGCGATTGACAGATGATGAGTTGCGCAAGAGTGCTGTGATCCGATCTGGCACGGTGACTGAACGCTTGATTGTTGTTTTTATTGTATAGTTAGCAAAAGATCTTCATCTGCTTTGATTGTATGATCCTTTTAAAGTATCAGAGTAACGATCCTACAGAAAATAATATTAAATTTATAGAATAATATTTATTCCGACAATCACATTAATATCTAATCCCAAACTATAGGCATAGCTAGGTACTGTGTCTTGTTGTATTGTTCCTCTGTACTCTTTCTTTTGTGTGGTGTGCAATAAAGAGTATTTATCTATCTACATTTATAAACATCCATTATTTAGGTACAAATGCCTGTGCTTATCACACAAACATTTTCCTTTACGGGTTTCGAACCCGCAACCGTGGCTTTACAGTCCGGAGCGCGAACCGCTTGACTAGACGGTCGTCAACTTGTCCGGTGATTTGTTAAAAAGAGAATATTCGCGTGTCCCAACTAATTTAAAATGTTTTATTCACACGTATTATACCAATCTAAGCCGATGTTAAACGTATTTACTTACTATTACTGTTTTTGTATAGCGCCTACATTACGAGTTTCTGCATTGCTTTTCTAAATTCAAGCGCTTGCTTTATTTAGTCACATTCATTATAATCTATTATGTCTGGCTCGTGGTTGATACGCATCATGAAAAAGTCTTATTGATAAGGTCCGTAGTCCGGTACTCCTCGGACTATTAATATTTTCCACAAATGAGGTTAGACGTATTCATATTGATTTATGACAGGTCTTCGTTCCGATGATTCATTGATCACCGAGCAAAATTATTTTCGGACCAAGCAACTATTAGATGGGCACTCATGTTTTCATGGCAAAGCCTGTGAATTGAAGATAATTTATTATACATCTCGATAGTCCCTCTGATTGCGACCGACTCAGTCACATCCAAGAACATATTGAAAGCGAATTTATACTCGTATATCAGATTAACACGTGATGACTATGATTAATGTAGATTCAGATCGAATTGCGAAGTCGAAGTGATCATGTATAATTCAAATTAACTGCGTAATTTCGTGTACCTACTTATGCTATATTAAATAAACAGCAAAATTGACTCAAAGTGGCATAAGTGTAGCTTTGTATCATGGGAAATGGAAATTCTCTCATGACACTACTGGTTAGTAAATGCATCTGTTACGGAAGACCGTTTTTTTGTTCGTAAACACAAAGCGGAGTTACGTAAATGTAAGTTACAGGTAATGGTGTTAGAGAATGTATTTTAAAGATATATGATTACAATAATATAAGATACCTTCTCAGTAAAATGATATAAGCTTAGTAATTAGAAACTAATTTTTACCACCGAAACTATTAGGTTATTCCTCTTGAACGCAAAGAGTCAAGAGTTCTATTCCCGGTTTGGGTCAATTTCATCATCATCACCATTTCAGCCATAGGACGTCCACTGCTGAACATAGGCCTCCCCCATTGACTAATAGATTGGCCGGTTGGAAGCGGCCTGCATCCAGCGTCTTCCTGCGACCCTTACCAGGTCGTCTGACCACTTTGTGAGTGGACGTCCTACGCTGCGCTTGCCGGTACGCGGCCTCCTTTCTAGGCCAATTTCTTATTGGGTCAATTTGGGTAGTGTTTTTCCTGGATTGATTCATCGAGTCTGGGTATGCTGGGTGACACCCCTGGCAAAATTTATTGTCCGGTACCTCGTAACAGAAGGATGTTAGGTTGTTTACACCATTCTTAGTTCAAATAATTCTAAGACAGCATTTATTAAAACTGTCACCTTATTTTAGGCCTAATAACCCAGCACATTATAGTTACTTTGAAAAATTCAATTTTTAATTGTTCCAAAATCAATAAAAGTTAGCCCGTTCAGTTTATATGATCGGACTAACTTACCTAGTGACGTCCGATCCTCAATTATGTGAAGTAATCTCGTCCTCATTGTGTACAATGTAGTACGCACTTTTTGCTACTGCACTGATTACAATCTTCAAAGTTAGGCGCGTGCATGAACGCGTCAATAAACTAAAAAATAAATAACCGGAACGTGCCCGCACCGTCACCTATCAATGTCATCTGTCACCTGTCAATGTCATTATTTCAAAGGATAAAACTGGACACAACTTTAAAAAAGAAGGGAAACTAAGTAGTATGTAGGTATTTATAGCATTTTTTTTTTTTTGTACTTTAAGGATTGATAAATACATACTAACTGGGTCGGGCTGGGGATAGGATGAGGACGAGATTACTTCACATAATTGAGGATCGGACGTCACTAGGTAAGTTAGTCCGATCATATAAATTATGTTCCATAATCTCGTCCTCATTGTGTACAATGTAGATGTTCAAAGAGGAAAGTTGTGTCAACAAAGCAATATAAACATTTATTATGATCATTTATATGATTTGCTAAAGTCTTCGCACATGATAAAACTTTATTTTATTAACTATCTATTGGTAGATGCTTAATTCAAGTTTTATCTAACAAGGATATAGTTGTTTGATTAATTCATTGGAATTAATCAACCAACCCTGTATATCGATACAACCCTGTATATCGATACAACCCTGTATATCGATACAACCCTGTATATCGATACAACCCTGTATATCGATACAACCCTGTATATCGATACACCCTGTATGATGATACACCCTGTATGATAATACAACCCTGTATGATGATATAACCCCGTATGCTAATACAACCATGTATATTGATACAGTCCCATCCCATTTGATGACACAAACCTGTACCTATTTTATACCATACAGGTGGGCCAAAAAATGTGTAGGAATTCTATAAAATCGAAAATAGCAAATTTTACTTTAATTGCAATACTCTTTTATTTTTGTTAAAACTGTAAGTCTTTATGAATTTATAGATTTGCTGGGACTGAGACTGATAATCCACCTGTTGTACACTTTTAAGTTTGTGCAATAAAGTTTTAAATAAATACCCCGCGCTATTAAGTAGGTATATTCTTTACGAATAAACTAGAGATCACGCAAACGAAATCGCGGGGCAACAGCTAGTTTAATAAGTTGTCATGGAAATGGAGCCAATGCTTTGAACTATTAATATCCGTCTCATTTATCCAGTAGTATGTAGTACATACTTAGTATATGGTTACCTAACAAGGTAAATTTATCGATGTGCAAGTAGGTAGTTAAGCTAGTATTTCTTCTGAAAAGACTTATTTTATTTTATATAATAAGAAAATCTAGTAACCTTTTAAGTTATCATTGTCTGTAATACAATTTTTTATGCAAATAAATTAGTCTTAGGTATTCTTAATAACTCCTGTTTAAGGTGTAGTTCCAAAGTAAAGGAAACTAAAAAAAATAATATGGATGTTTACTATCGCAAATTTTTCATTAATTATATGTTATAAATAAGGAAATTATATACAAATACTACTAGTATTGTTCCAGTAGGGATCCTATTTTGTTGACAATAGTTTCAACATTATTTTACTGAGAAAGATTGATTTTTACTCATCTTCTTAGAAAACCGTTATATGTGTTACACTTGTATGGCTGGAAATCAGTATGAGACTTCCTGCACTTTATGTGTGGATCCCTGGTAGGGGATATTAATAAGTTAATGAAACAGTCTGAATACTTATTTATAAAAAGATTCAATGACTGGTCAATTCTTGTAAGCTAATAAAAAATAATAATTAAATAAGTAATAATTTACCAATACATCACGTCGGATAAGATAGAAAGTTTACTCCGGCTCAAAATACTTGTAGCAGCCTTACAGCCTTAGTCCAATAATAAGGTAAGGCAACATTTATTGCCTGCATTGCCTTAATTATTGCCACTGATCAATGCCTCTATCGTCTCATAATTATTATTATTATTATTATTTTTTTTTTTTTCATTTAAGTTAAGTTAGAAATTTTCTGTCATTATTTATCATCTCCATTTTTGCTTTACATGGTAATTTAATATCTAATAAAATTATTTATACATAGACTTACATAGGTACTTGACAATCTTCAATTATAATTGTAAGATTCATGCCTTAATTTAAATAATAATTTTAAGTCAGTAGTATATTTTTTATGAAGTTTATAGTTTCATGGATACAATTTTAATTTTTTTAATTATGTTTTAATAAATCATATTTTATTATAATCATCTATTTAAATATAAACCTTTGTTATCCACCTGGGATAATTCAGTTTATTTACTATCTTTAGTATCTTGATAATTTAATGATTGGATGATTATTTATCTTTGTCTTCAATTTTTGGTATCAAACATTTTCACAAATAATAAAATGTCTAGAAATATAATAATATGGTTTATAACAAAAATATATTAAAAATATATTTAGGTCAGATTTGAAAATTCAAGTTATCATTGGAACTTTGTATCTAGTTTTGAATTTCTCTTACTTTTCCAAAGGTAGCAGGTACCTACTTAAAAATTAAAATAATTGGTTTTCGACCTTATGACAAGTACATAAGGATCAATTATGGTGCGACATTTTTGCCTGTAAATAAAGCTGCATAAATCTTTCCATGGGTTTTTACTGACTGAAAATATTGGAATATAACATACAGTTACAGTTAAAAAAGTTTTTAATTATGGTAATTTTTATCTTGTTGATAACAAGGAGAATTATTTTTCCATTTTTGTAACAGTGATCTTCACTCACATTATTTGTAAGTAACACTCATCTTGAGTGTGTCTTTATTTCACTTGATGAAGACTAGAAATAATCTAACTAGCCATGGCGATCAGCTAGAATAATAACCTTAAGTCAGTAACAGTGTTAAATTTTAATTGCTTTCATAGATTATTATAGAATCTTGAGAATTAACTTGATACTATGAGAATTTAAGGTTTACCCGGTTGTAACCAGATCTAATATTATAAGTTACACAAATGGGATACCATATCAGTTGTATAGGAACATACAAACATGCACCAGCCAGCATCAATTTGTCATGGTCTCCAAACAGGGAGTCAACTTCCCTGTATTATGAGGTACAAGACAATGTATCTCGCCAGGGTCATTCGACCAGAGTATCGAACCTTTTACGTTAAGGCACTTCACGAATCAAGTGGACTAATGATCTTTAAGTCACAGATATCAATTAGCAATGTCAAGTAATGTTTATTTATTTATTTAAGCTTTTTAGTAAAATATAAGAGAAAAAAAAAAAACTTAATATGGTCATAACTACATGAACTATTGGAATAAACAGGTTGTTTTCTATGGTATGCTTTATAAAGTCTTGCCCTCTTGGGCCAACATCAAGAAGTATCTCAATTACTTGTGGTAAAAAACTTGTGGAAATCCACACCGAGATAAACCATAATTTGTAAAAGCGCTATTTATCATTGACTTGTATGTATATAAATGGGGCAGAATAAGACAAGCAGATCTGAGACCAACAGATTGTCTTGGTACCATTAATGGTTGCCAAAGGCCCAATTTGATAGTAACAACTGATGAAATTATTAAAAACTTAAAATCTTTATAAAAAGACTGAAATTGTCTAGGTAAGTATATGACTTGTTTACACAAGACTCAGAATTCCTTAAGCCTTCAATATCAGCAGGCAAAGGAGCTTCTTTCATAGCCTCCTTAGAGTCAAAGTGTTAAGTTGAAAAAATTACTAAGACGGAGGGCATTACCTCATGGTCTCGGTACCCATATTCTCCCTCCTCTCTTTTTTTCTTCAGTGGCATTCGAAGATATGTATCGTCTTGATACTTTTGTGTTCGACTATATTTTCAACTTCAATTAATGAAGTCGGTCTCTGGTCAACCTTATAAGATTTGCAGACCCGCAATATTATAACAAAAATTTTAAGCCACAGGCTAACCCCTCGTGAAAGCAAGTGGAAGTGTTATAATTCTGCTGCGAGACAGAAAAGAGGAATAATTGTTCTCTCGGTACATATGATGCGCTAGAAGAATTTTATAATATTAATAACTTACCTTATGCTATTACAGATCCTTTGTAGTATATTTCTGGTGCAACATTGTATCGGTCTCATGGTCAACTCTTCATGAAGACTAGAGCCATAATGTTACGTCTCAGGAGGAATCCCTCGAGGAGACGCTTCAGACTGAACAAAAACCCACTGGCCACTCCATCGTAAAGGCCAGTGCTTCTGTACAGAGCAGTCTCTGTGGAGTCATTCGGAGACATGACAGACAACTAGAATGAACATATTGATCACCAACGGCCAACCTCCCGTGAAGGCTCCGATGTCATTCATTCTGAGACATGAGAGACAACTAGAATGAACTTAATGATCACCACGGCCAACCTCCCGTGAAAGCTCCGATGTCATTCATTCTGTCTCGTTTGCGGGCTGAAGAATAACGCAACTCTGTCACACACACTCCTTGTTTTCATGATTAATTTCTGGCTGATTATGTTGTTGGAGTGGAGGCCACGTCTCGGCGAACGTAGTGTAGGACGCTTCTCAACTCGATGGGCCGACGAACTCGGGAATATGGCTAGATACATTTGTATCAAAGCAGGAGATCGTACTCCTTGGCGCTCTTTGCGTCCTTCCCGTACGTCCAGCAGTGGGCTGTAATAGGCTGAGATGATGGTGATGGTGATGATATTATAAATATAATAACACTAAAGTTAGTGTGCTGTGGTGGTGATAGAAATCGTAGTAATCGTAATAATTGAGCCGAGGTATCGGTCCAACAATTTCACAAATTCAACTGACAAGTTTTGTTTTCCAGCCACCATACTTTTACACAAACATCACCGTATTTTCTTCTTGGTTTTTTTCATTTGTATGTAAGCTGTAAATCACTAATTAGTTTAAAAACTAATTTATTCTAAATATTTATGTCTTCAGTGCTGTGTACAAAAAAGTACAATGACATTGACAGGTGACAGATGACATTGATAGGTGACGGTGCGGGCACGTTCCGGTTATTTATTTTTTAGTTTATTGACGCGTTCATGCACGCGCCTAACTTTGAAGATTGTAATCAGTGCAGTAGCAAAAAGTGCGTACTACATTGTACACAATGAGGACGAGATTATGGAACATAATTAAGTAAACAGTGACGTCATAGTTTACTATCGCCATAGTCCATACAAATAATATAAAAGAGTGGCGTTAAGACAGTTTTTAAAAGTAATATGTTAATTGACTAGTGGTGTAAAATACCGTATTCTTCATTTGTGACACCACAACAAGTGGTGGTGTTGTCTGTCGCTTATTTTAATTTATTAGTTCAGTCATATTATTTTGATCATTAATGGCACCGATGGGTATAACAACTTACTATCATAATGATATCATATTATGGTTAGTTTACTTCTGTAAACGTATGTAATTAAATTCAAATCAATTATTTTTGCTATAAAGGTCAAGGGAGGCACTCGTCATCTGTAAAATAATTATTCTTAATAACGTATTGATTGATTTATTTGATTGATTGATTTTAAGAAAAAAGATTGTATGCAAATCTAGATTTACCAGTTACAAGTGCATGATGATCAGTGATTAAATAGTACAAATAATTAATCTGTAGGAATGAAAATTGACCGTTTTGCCGAATTGATCATTGGGGGTTTTTTGGGTTAAAAAGCTTTAATTAATTATTTTTTTCTAAAGCTGAAATTCCATCAAATGAAAAATCATAGCATTATACAAACAAGTTTGCATAGTTTTCATCAAAGTTGCCTATGCCACCCCGTTAATTTATAGTTAATTTGAACAATTCTATTCTCAGAACATGTGTCTACTTACTTGTAGTGTTGTACTAGGTGCTTTTATGCGTATTCGTAAAAACGTTAACAGTTGTATCAGTTACCGTTATATCGCACAATTGATCAATTTGCGCAACGCCCAGGGCTAGACATGTGCGTGACACACCGATGCCGTATTCGTGACCACTCGACGATCTCGATTACACTCTTGTTCGGTTTGTTTGACTATAATAACAATTATACGGTGTCAATAGTTAAACATATTTAAACAGGTCACGGAACTTTGAAATTTGAAGCCTACGTAAATTATGTCCTAGAAGCTTTATAAGTTTATGCCTACGCAGTGTCACGTTTAGGTACGTTACATAACTAATGTTTACTAACATACGTTTTATTTAAACTACAATAGGTACTACAATAATTTTTAAAAAATTCAACACATCTGATCATGATCACGATGCAGTATTGAAGATGAACTTTGCTTGCTTATTTACTTATATTCTGTGACTAATTAAATACATTAAAAAATAAATAACTGCATGCTATTAAGTCTGTAACTAAATAAGTGAGACAAATAACAAAATTGTGACCTTCAGTATACCTTGTTGAATGGCCAATAAATAATCCTTGATTTTACTAAGAACCAGTAAGTTTCCCAAAATAATAAATGCTTTAAATATGCGTAAATGAAACATATCTATAACGACTTCCAGCAGGGAAAGCATTATACTCATATAGTACTGTATCAGAACATTAACATAATAAGCGGACTTGTGAGTCAAGGTCAATTAATTCGCCTGTTTAGCATATTGGCCTTTTAGATATCGAACGTATCGTGCGAGATACTAGTAAATCTACCACATGAGTGATCAGTCGTCACCACACGGGCGAGTCCGCGTGGGAAAGGCCGGCCATTGCCAGTATTGTCCGATTCTCTGTTATTGCAAACCACATTATGTTATTAAACTATTGTTATAGTAAACCGAAGCCGAGATTGCTTGTTATCTTATGGATGTTTGATTAAGATTAGCCGGATTACTTGTACGATGTATTATAAAGATATCAGCCTCCGTAGAGTTTATGGTATTATCTGCTTTTTATGTGAAGTAAAAGATAACAAGTTGTAATTTTTGTTACACTAATTAATAAATTAGGTAGGTACCTGTCCGAGTTAATCAGAATGATTTATATTTAGTGAGCACAGAACAAGAAATATATATAGGTTCCGTATTAGTAACAAGATCATTTTGTCACAATATATTAGTTATTAGTAAAATAAATAGCTAATAAAGGAACTTTTTTTTCCTTTAATTAAATAGAGCTTAAGTAAGACAGTTGTAATTTAAATGTGTTAATCAATTTGACATGTTTTGATCAATACTTAAATGTTATGATAACTTAAAGCTATTATTTTAGCCAACGTGCATATAAATTCATAAAATAATAATTTCATATATTTCGTAAAAAAAAAACGAATCTATTCAGTGTCGACTTTCCTTATCGCTTTATGGCTTATTCGAGACGTCAGTTCGTTATACCGCCACGAATGGATAGACACGCTAGATATACTACACATGTGGCGAGACGATATTAATCTTAAGCTTTATCGAATACACTTTGCACAATTATATTGCGGTTGATGACAATTATAAACATTGTTTCTATTGCAGCAAGTTATTCTAAATAAGTAGTTGTTTAACGGTGGTCCACGGACCACTGGTGGTCTGGTGGAGCAAGTCACCCTAAAATTATAAATAGAACTACCCTTTATTCATTTATATTAACTCCAAACAGTGGTGGTCTATGGCAAGACCTAAATTTTATCAAATAGTCTCCCATGAAGACCTCCGAGTATACCAGACTTGGTATCGCTATCTCTGAGGTTCCGGGTTCGATTCCCGGTCGGCCAATGTAGAAAAATAACTTTTCTATATTGGATCGTGTCTGTGTGTAGTGGTACCGTCGTTGTTTCTGATTTCTGTAACACAAGTGATTAAGCTACTTATCACAGGATTAGAGCAATGTATGTGATGTTGTCCAATATTTGTTGTCCATACTAAAAGGTTAGGAAGAACACACAACAATAGTTGGAATTGGCCTGTATAACGTCGACTTTTTAACCTTTGAATGGATAAGATTTGCAGGTGGCCTAATCTGAGTTTAATCGTAATCAATTCACGGTTTGTATAAATAAATTGTACAGGAAAAAGTATAACATAACAAAACATACTGATATTGATAAAAAATATAAATAAAAAATGATGCAAATGTTTGTTTTTATGTTAATTAAATCTATATTCATAACTATATCAAGGACCGGTTGTCTGGTGTAGGCAGTGGAGACCTATTGCGGTCACACCAATTGTTTTGCCGGCAAACTTTTTTGTGTTGACGAGAAGACAAAAAAATATTGGGCTTGCAAGGTTAATTTCATACAGGGTGAATCCACATTAGTTTTGGAACCGAAAAAAAAGGTACCTAGTTAATTTTTTTTATACGGGACCAAGATATAAATTATACAAAATAAAACACTTTTCTATACAAACTTTATGTTTACATTTGTTAAAATATTAGTTTTGCGGCTCTAAAACCAATGTTTGTGTATAGAAAAGACATCCAAAACTGGCGTGGAACAATAACATCATCTTAAGTGAGTCGACTTATGATACCTTTGAAATAACGAGTCGACACAAATGTTATTTTTCGATATAGAGAGTGAACTGTTCCAATTAAGTGACTATCTTTCAATTTCTCAGGCATTTACTCGGCCTCGTCGGACATTTGCGGTTTATATTTTGATACAGAATCGCAATGGTGGGAACGAGCGGTAGTTACCTATTTCCTATTACTTTGCCACATTAAAGGCTTGAGTCTAAGGTTTAAACAAACTAAGGCAGAAATTAATTCTATTTCTACTACTACTAATAACAGCATATCTTTATTTCAAAGCATAAATCAGCATCGATCAAAAGAGTTGCATTCTAAGTTCCAACTAACAAAACCACGACAATGTCTGAAGCTAATAAGGTAGGCCACGTCCGCGGGGTAACCTCGGTTTGTCCGAAGCTTAAAAATATAAAATCAGGAAATAAAATTCGTGTCTCCTAGAGGTAAATGCCTCACTAACCTGCACAATGGATCCGACGAGCAGTCCAAAAGCGAGCGCGATGCTGGTGGTCTTCGGAGCGGCGGTCTCGACGACGGCGATGCACGCCGCCACGCCGATGGACACCAGTATGAAGGTGCCCAGCAGCTCCGCTACCAACTGCCGCCAGAGCAGCTTGTTCTCCGTGATGTCGGAGAGGCCCAGGATTGATCCTGTCTCTGAAAATAACACACACTGGTGAGTACTTAAGCATTACTATTAACTGATCTTGTAAAAACCTGTAAAAGAAAGAAACTTTTACTTTTTACATTCCGATTCCGTGCGATTATTGTTAAACAAGATTAGCATTTAGATTCGCCTTTTAAGCATGAAATGTCTGTGCCAGAAGACACCGCTCTTCCAACTTGTTATTTAGTTGCTTAAACAACTTTGACATGACTTTTCAAATTTAAATTTAACGATTTGTATTTAATAAATACACTTAATGAACTTGCTAATGTTTAAAAATTTCCAGAATTTTTAGGGAACAGTGACTCAATTTGTTCCTTACACGTAATTACATAAAAGTACATGCTCTTATACAGATTATTTCCGCATCGTGTTAAAGTTATAATAACCTCTCGATTTTTATTCTACGACCCAATCCACCAAACGTTAACCGATATACGTATAACTCTATCATGGTAAATCAACGTTTATGTTATCGACCTACTTTGTTCGTGTAACAAATGCCATTTTTACGGCTTTTTAATGTGAACACAGAACCAGAACAGAAGTAAAATCGATGCAATCGATATTTCTTAGTAGAGACATTAAATTTCATAACTTAGTTAAATAACAAAAAACGTCATAGGTAGTTCATAAACTAAATTACTACCAATTATATAACACACTTACTAATCATTTGTTATTTTTTCAGTCTAGCATCAATCTTTAATCTCTAAGTCCATTGAAAATTGGAGAAGTGAAAGGATAAAGTACTTACATAAACATATAGTATGTGAATAGATTTGAGAATTAATGTGTGACAGGTTTGTTAGTTCTACTCATAACGTGTCAGTGGGTGGAAGTTGATGGATTAATGAAGATGTCCACGACATAAAATAGACTTTAAGGAAGCCGTCGTTCAGCACATAAAATATTTAAAAAAGATTATTCTAAATTATTTAAAAAAAACGCGTTGATACTACTAGTAAGTAAGGCTACCACCACATAGAGATTATGGGAAGGAAAACAAAAAGTACCTTAATAAAACTTTGGTCTGACTTAGCGGATTTTGATAGAATGTGTACAATCATGGATTAAGTGGATCAATACCGAATGAGATTTTTTTCCAGGGCGAAATTTTAGAGGTGATTTTGCTTCTAAATAGAACATCTTTTTGTAAAGGACAAATATCCACAACTCAAAAGAAAGTGCTAATTAATAGGAGATCATCATCATCGCGTATGTCATTCTTTCTGCGTGGATCAGACGTCGAAATCCAAGTTTCTCAGCCAGCTGGAGGCGGCAGGTGTGTATTTTTTTTCCATCGGCAAAATAGCGAAGCGGGTACGCGGGAAAGGGTCTGTCAGGTGCTCCGCAGTCGCACTGTGGTGAATCCCCATTTCTGCAATTTTCCGATCTTATAACTTGCTTGTGCAGACTAGCTCTTGATTGATTAAGCAGAGAGCCGTATTCGAACCAAAATTAAAATTAAACCAGGTGTGAATTTGTGACTCTGTTTCCGCTATTAAAAAGTATTTTATTCTAATTACATTCGACCTCGAGTAGGTATCCCGCGACCGTGAAATCTGGTCAAGTTGCGTTCGTGAATTCTATGGAAACACAATTACGACCAAATCGATACTCCAAATTGAGTTTTTTTAGCCACTGGAGCTTTTCTTAGCCATTGGTTGCGGTTGTTATGTTTTTTTAGAAACTTGTCGCGAAATCGAGAAATTCCTTTGCAATGTAGAAGACTTCTAATCCAGATGTATTAATATTGTAATATTATGTAAGATTTTATCTTCTGGCTGTTGTAGTACCGTCGTTGTTTCTGATTTTTATAACAGAAGTGCTTTAGCTACCTCAGTATCAAAGTAAGTATGAATGTTTGAATACTTAAAATAAATTAAATAAATTGTTTCCACTATCACACCAATAAGAGCCCCAAACTAAGCAAATCTTGTACTATGGCGACTAGATAACGGATAAACATACTTAAATATATTTATAAACATCCATGACTTAGGTACAATGCTCGTGCTTATCACACAAACATTTGCCCCTTGCGGGATTCGAACCCGCAACCGCTGGCTTTGTAGTCCGTAGCGCGAACCACTACACCAGACGGTCGTAAATAAAATAAAAGAAATAATAGCGTTTATCAAATAAGATCTAATAACTAATGGCGTTAACGTACTTTAACTAACGTAAATTAAACAGTATTTAATCGATGGTCGTATGAATACCAAATTTGACAAAACACGTTTAAATAACTCCTCAGTCTTATTGCCCCCGTTTTTATATCTCAATGTAAAGAGAGATTATAAAACATTAAACAAAGTGCGCATATGAGTACAGACTTTGTGTGTGCACCTGTAAGTCAATATTTACAACAAATACTAGGCCCTCGTACAATAAGATAAAACTATTTTGAATGCTCTACAAATAATTATCTTTACCCAAAAATGTCTCATTGTTATGAGGCGTACTTCTACTAAGCACTTTGCGGTGATGACAAATAAAATGATCGTAGTTTTTAATTTGCCATATTCCATTCTATCTTCATTGAGTCGCCATCGAGTCACTCGCTCATCATGCTTAAAAGTATCAAGCTAATTTTAAGATATTGGGCATCAAGCATTGCCGATAGCACGATTCATAAAAACATGCATAATTTGATAGAAACCACAATAGTAGATTTTCATATAATTCAGAAAGTGAGATTTTAGCGAGATTTTTCTTTGTTGGCCTAGCGGCTTAAATATCTATCTCGTATTACATTCACGGTAAGATTAATCCTAGCAAATATCCCTTTAAATATTTCGAAAACATGTTACGGATGCGGCAAACCACTACTCGGTGTAAAAAGTCGTGAGAAAACCTGCACATTCAGATAATAATCCAGCCTGCCTAGCATGAGCACCAAAACACGATATGACATAGCGATATATCGACACCAACTGTAAAAATATGATAGACATAGCCACCATATTGATCTCGCCGTGCCGGTGACATCACATATTATGATCACTGTTTCGATAAGAATGTTAAATTGCTGCTATATCTATCATACTTTTTACAATTAGTGTCGATATTTCGCTATATCATATCATACCATATCGTGTTTCGGTGCTCATGCTAGGCAGGCAGAATAAAATATTCCCTGTTTCAAGGGATAACGATGGAGGTCTAATGGCAATATCAAAACTATCCACATCTCGAACAAACGGAGGAAGATGATATGACAATTGTTTGGTCCGCATTACATATGATTCATAACAATGGACTTGCCTGTTATATCTACTCATGGGCGGAACGGGTTAAATAACAAACAATTCTGTAAAATAAAAACTTCACATATTTGCTCTACAGTGGGAATCAAACCTGCGCATATCACATTCCTCGGAAGTAGAGCACTTATAATACGTGTTCAAATAAGGCGGTATGTAATGATGATTAAAACACACGTATAGTTAACACGTTAAATTATAATTCTTGTATGTTATTTTTAAAAACAAGATTAAAATCTTCCTATTAATAGATTCTTATCACTTTTCTAGAACTATTGAATAGTAAATTAATGACAATCGATATTATAATACTCGTTACATATAATTGTTTATGGTAAGCTGAATCGGAACACATTAACAGTTTATGTAGTTTAACGAGCGATATATTATTCCAGTTTAATTATTAGTCAAAGTAGTAAGTATTATTTACTTTTGTGACCCTGAATTTTTGAAGATTATGATTAATCTCTGGCAACGACTTTCTAATGTTGGTCATTTGGATGTAAGCTTTGGATATAACTTTAACAAAAACTAATTCAGTTCATGTGTTAACCGCAACACAATTGCTAAGCTATCATTACAAAAACGAAATAAATTCTTCAAATCACCAACAATAGATTTTTTACCTAATAATATTTATGCCCCACAAGTATCTAACCATTCCAATTTTACAATTTTTGAAAGTAAGTTGAGCTAATTTTAAAAATGTTAAATTCATTAAAAACATTCCTAACATTTTTATTTTCACCATTTAAAAAAATATATAACTTAATTGCAATATTTTTTTACAATTAGGTACGCTAGATTCTATGAATTCAAAATTATTTGTAGTCATTTTTATCACCGGAACCTATTAAAATATTTACATAGAATTTCTTTCAGCTACTTACTCTTTTGCATCTCATCCATAGCGTAATCCGTTTTCATCGTGATAGAATCAACCAGCGAGCACTTTCTAGTTCGGTCCAGGCACTTCGCGTTTAGACAGAGCCCAACCGCAGTGTCGACAGATAAAATAACCACTGCGAAAGTAATTTGCTTCCTAATTGAAAAATTCCGATGCCGCTATTTCGAAAGAAAAAGAAATAATAGAACGTCCCTTTTAAATTTTTGAATTTCGAGCGTTGACCGCGTGTGTGAGACCACCTCTCGGCGTCGCAACATACACTTGAGTGTTGAGTGTGCGATCTGTGACCGGGGATGGCTGAGTCTGACAGGTAGCAGGCGGCGAGAGCACCGGACTTTTTCATTGCAAGTACTTCGTTGTTTACAAATTAACCGCGATTTAATTCGCTCATAGTTTAAACGCCGTATAATACTTGTGGCGCCGCGGGAAATGCCTATTTGAGACTATTGTACTTTAATATTTACAAATTGATGAACAATAGATGACATTCAACGTTACGTACAATGATGTTGTATTATAAAATACGGCCTGTCACACTTTAACATAAGAGCGAGGATTTGTAGTTATCACAGATGTTATTTCAGTGTGTAGCAAAGCAATTCTTGTCGGAAGGTATATTATTATGTACCTACCTAAAATGAAGTTGTTATTGATTCAGGTGATATTGAATTTTATATAATGCCGTGTATTACACTCGTTTTTCTAGTTTATATCGGCATCAGTTAAATTTTTATGTAAAGGCAATGGGTTTGGGACGATTTTTACGATACTTTCATTTCTGGATGTAAATAAACTCTAAATTTTGGCGTACTTAACTCAATTATTTTAGAACATAGAACTGGAAATCCTTTTGAATCCTGAGTGTTTGTTTAAATGTTTTTCACACTAAGTGTTTTTTTAAAATCCGTACTTTATCGCTGTTTAAACACATTAAAATAACCTCAAATTACATTTTAAAACAATAAACTATCTTACCCCTAATTTTTTATCTTGCTTTAATTGTATTTCAAACTGGTAAATAAATGACATTTAATTAAATAAGCGACTAACTCATCTCGTACGTGCTTGAGCTACTTACGAGTATCGTAGGATCAGAGCAATGTATGTGATGTTGACAAATATTTATATAATTATTGTTTTTTTTTCGCCTGGTCTGATTTGTTAAAAACCGTGCACGCTTATCCGGCGCCAATCTATTCGGTTAAGCGGATAGAAATTGTCTTAGTAACAGATTCCCCAAAGATGTCTACACACAACATAAGCGCCTTTCGAACTTTGTAAAGTGAAAGAAGCGCAACAGGGCGCTGCAGCGCTGAAATGCAGCCCGGGTAGCCGCGTTGTTCTTGTTTCAAATTAAGCCCGGCTTTAGTGCGTTATAAAGAAAAAGACATTTATTTATTCAAAAAGAAGAGGTTTCAAAATAATATATGTGAAGACATCTGTGTGACAGTCCTGAGGGCCAATTCCCGTAATTTGACATTAGTCGCAATCCGGTGTCGATCCGCTCCCAGTAACATTACGATCCCAAACGGTATTCTCCTAAACCCAGAAAATGCAATTATAGTTCGTAATGCGACTGAAAATGGAAGAAACCAAAATTAGATATTTTTTGCTCTGTTTTTAGTCTTATTGGGATAGTTTTAATAATTTTACGTCAAATTGAAAGTTTACGAGAATACCGTTTGTGATAGTAATGTTACTATCACAAACTTGTGATAGTATGGGACCGGATCGACACCGGATTGCGACAATTGTCAAATTACGGGAATTGGGCTTCGGTATTCTGCTAAAATAGTCGAGGAATTCCTATAAACTGTAAAAACAGAAAGTAGTCAGCCATTACCTTAGTTTGTTAGTCATTAACTTTATAGGACCATTTTTGAACTTACTTAAGCATCTTGTTGACACCTTCACTGACAAACCTACTGCAAAACGGTTTTATCTTACTTCCATTGATCACTACTTTTCTATCTAAAATTCAGTTGCAAACTTTGTTTACTTAAGATATAGCTGAGGAATGTTGTCTTAGTTTGTTAGTTTTAGTTGAGAAAATAAGGCACGATGTTTGCCGCCAAGTGATAGCGGCATGACGCTCACCATCGGATAGGAAAATCATAAAAAGACCATAATTTAAAAGGTACAAACAACAGCACATCAACCTACCACAAAAAGTCAAATTTTCACAATTGATATTGATCTCAACGCGTCGGACTTAAAGTTGAAAATCGGTTCAATGACCTTTAACTTTTTGGGTAGGTAGACCTTCCGTTGACTGTACACGCACACTGTAAACACTTCTTGAAGTGTGTCATGGATCTACAAATATATTATTGTTAAGATATAAAGCAATATAGTACGAAATGTTTTACTTTTTATTTTTATTTCATGCAAATGACTGGCTCCTACGCAGTCATCAGCGGATTGTTTACTAATTATTTTGTCCTTATTTTTATGAACGTACAGCAAGGATAACAATGTTTTGCTATTTTATAAGTATGATAACAATGTCACTGTAGAACCTTTGTAAATGTAAACTCAATTTTTCAAGTTGTCTGTTTTATTTGGTAAGTATTGTAAAAAACATTTTTAGCTGCCTCGTTTTGTGAGGTATCTGAATCACCTATATGTATGTTTTACGATTTTTTTAAAATATCCAATGAAGTACTTCTATTTTATTATTATTATAAAAGCTTAGAGTCTAGCGCATTCTCTGAAGCTACTTAGAAACTAAGAAATTATAAGTATAGATTTTTTCATTTTAAGTTGAAAATTTAAATGATAACTAACTTAACATAAATTCTCAACTTTAGGTCAATTTTGTAGTAACTTTCATTAAAGTTATGAGGCTGAGGTATTTTATGCATAAATGCACAGCAAATAGAGATTTAGCAGTAAGAAAAAAATCTAAGAAACCTACTTTTTAAAAAAAAGACATTCAAACTGATCTGGTCTCAATTTTACAAAAATACATTTAAAAAAATCGTAATACGAAACTACGAAAAATCGTAGAACATACATAGGAGTGTTTCAGATACCTCTCAACACGAAGCACCAAAAATTTTTTTTGAACGTCTCTTTTCTGGCCACCCTGTATAATATACGACGGTCTTGTCTAGTAGTTCGCGCTCCGGACTACAAAGCTAGGCGATTATAAGTTCGAATCCCACATGGGGCAAATGTTTGTGTGATTATCACAAGCATTTCCTACATAAGTCATGGATATTTACGAATGCATTTAGTTAGGATAACTGTTATCTAGCCGCCATAGTACAATAATAATAAATATTATGTGAGTTATAGCAGAAAAAATGCATTTAATTATATGCAAATGCATAAGGTTGTTGAATGTCAAAGTTAGTAATTTATAATACATAACGTAATAATACGTTTAATTTAGTTATATTTTGTGTTTGTAAATAAAAAATATGACGTTTTAGTAAATCCCCATCAACACTATTTTGTAAACAAATTGCGCCGGTTCTTAGTGATAAAAAAATATAACTTTTTGTTGACCGGCCAATTATATCGCAATGATAGGTCATCACACCATTATTCTCGAATAACCATTTTCAACTGCGAATTAAATCCTAAAAATACATTTGTATTGCACTCATAACGACACAGTCGGGTGGGCAAGATTTGCTTTTAGGACGCGAAAATTCTCGAAATATTAGGTACATCACTAAAATTATGCACAACACAACTTTTTCCTTTACCAATCATCTTTATTAAAAATAACACATTCCGAAAAAGCTTTGAATATTTATTAACATACAACTTTTTTTTCTATTGTTTCACTTTGTTTTTTGTACAAATTATATTGTTTTTTGTTTAATCAGACAAACGTATTTAAAGCAGATGATTTATCTTGTTTGACAAAATAAAGCTAATCTTTTTTATCATTTTAGGATATTCAAGGCCAATTATGTGAACTTGCCCAGTTCAAAGTTAAACGTGCTGTATTACAATGCAGAGCGTGGTCTTTCTGTCCATTCATTCATACCCGTTTAAGCGTTGATAGGTGGCTAAAGCTAAGTGCAAAACGGCACAATTACGTACAACATCAAAAGTAGCTGATCAAAAACTAGTTTTCAACCGACTTCAAAAAAGGAGGAGGTTCTCAATTCGACTGTTTTTTTTTTGAATGTATGTTATGCGATTACTCCGCCAATTATGAATCGATTTTAATGATTCTTTTTTTGTTTGGTAGATCTTACTTCAGAGTATCATATAAATTTTATCGAAATTGATTTAGAACTTTTTGAGAAAATCAACAAATATATACCCAGATAATATTTTGGTTGTGGTTCTTGTTACCTATCTTCGACAAATATGAGCCGATTTTGATGGTATGATGTTTTATTGAATAGCTTATACTTCAAAGATGCTATGATAAAAGTTTGCAAAATAAAAATCATCCCTAAGGGCTGGAAAATAGGGGATGAAATCGGTGTTCAGCAGTTAGATTAGGATTTATCACTAAAAATAAATGAAATAAGTAAATTTTATTTAAATAAATAAAACCGACTTCAAAACACTAAAATGCTAAAAATAATCCTAACACTTAAGTACCTAATCAGTTACTTTTGGAGTCGGTGCCAGCCGATGAGAGATTCAATGTTTTTGTTTGCACCGACTCCAAAAGTAACTGATTAGGTACTTAAGTGTTAGGATTATTTTTAGCATTTTAGTGTTTTGAAGTCGGTTTTATTTTTATTAATAAAATTTACTAATTAAAAGTAATGACTTTCCTAAACGTCACAATTACCTGACTTCTTTAATACATGTTTTGCATACCGATTTTCGACTATTGTGATATGTTTTGCATTGTGGTTCGGTTGGAAAATTCAGATACTAAGCTACTATTGATGTTGACTGTACTGCAACCGTGGCTTTGGCGATCAGTGGCCCAACCCTACTCACTGACTGGTTCCTTCGTTTGGGTCGAAACCTTTTCTGCCATCGTTTGGGTCGAATATTCTGAGATTTGATGGACAACTGTCAGTGTCATTTTTATACGACTTATATTGCAATTTACCATACTGTACCAATATCTATATATCTATATATATAAAAGAAAGTCGGGTTAGTTACACCATTTATAAGTGAAAACGGCTGCACTGATTTTTATGATCCATGATTTGTTGAATTCGTCTCCGCCCCGAATAGCAGAATAACTATTTAAAAAACTAAAAATTAATAATAAAAAAATTAAGAGGCGGTACGAAGTTCGCCTGGACACATTGTTAATCTTATATATAAAATTCTCGTGTCACAATGTTCGTTCCCATACTCCTCCGAAACGGCTTGACCGATTCTCATGAAATTTTGTGAGCATATTGAGTAGGTCTGAGAATCGGCCAACATCTATTTTTCATACCCCTAAAGACCATGCAGACGAAGTCGCGGGCAACAGCTAGTTTTATATATAGGTAGTTTGTTTGGATGTAGGAGGTAATAAAACAGTAATATTATACAGGTTGATTAAAAAGTACGAGACTAACTTTAGGGGGTGGTTCAACTTTGAGTCTAGATACATAGATATTGTACCCATTCTATATAAATGATTTTTTTTAAATTTTAACAATAAAATTATCTAGTCTACATTAATTAGAAGAAAAACCTACAGAAGTTTGTGCTACATTAAACCTTAAACCTCCCATTCAAAATAGAGTCTTCCAGATTAAATCAATCTGGATTTTGTAGAGCTGTACTGCGGTAGAATTTGACACAGACTATGTCACGGGCGGTCGTTTGAAAGAATAGCTGTGATTCTTTACAATCACATAGGGCACAAAAAACGAACTTGACACACATGCAGAGTGAGGCGATCCATCAAGCCGATTGCTGGCGCTACGAATGACACAGAACTTCTTAGAATACTTTTCGTTTAGTCCTTACAACACAACTTAGCTTTATTACAAACTAAGCTGAAGCTGTATTAATAGTCTAGATGACATAAACATGATAATAAACCCGAACGTACAAATTGTTGTGCAAAGAAATATGCCTCATCCGGGATTCGAACTTAAGACCGCTGCCTTTGTAGTCCACGAACCGCTTCACTGGGCTAAGATGGTCAACAATTTAGACAATATACACTTATATTGGCACATTTAAGAGTCTATTTAGAACATTACGTGTATGGCTTTCCGACTAGTTGGTTAAAAATACTTGCACGTCTTTTAATATCAAGCCTCAAACTAAGCAAAGCTTGAGGCATCTCGGGACATGGTCGAGCGAACCCCAATCAGAAAACCTGACTAAGCGCTAGAAAGAAGAAGAAATAGCAAGCGCTGACATTCGACAAGAAACAATGTCTTAACACAATAACTTATACATATAGTAATAATAGGAACTATAAATAAAAGGACGTGTGACATGACAATTTGATGCGATCTGATCCTATTATCAGAAGGGACACAGTAAACGAACTTGACACACATGCAAAGGGCCCGAATGCCCTATTCATCGAGCGCAATCACGGCCCTTACCTACTAATGGTAGGAAATTGGGATGCCCTTATCAATTTATCGCTTCCAACCTTTTACGCGGGCTTATATGATAAATCATAAATTCTTTCAACAATCACACCAAACTACTAGCCCTGAACTGAGCAAAAGCAAGCTAAGCTTGTACTATGGCGACTAGATAACGGTTAAACATAGGTAGGTACTTGAAATATCCAAGACTTGGTACGAATGCTCGTGCACCATATACATATATACATATATACATAGTAATGAAGTGATTTGTTGTTATTCAAAAAAATCTATTAAAATGAAATGATTTCAAATCAAGAAACTTGATGAAATTGGTCGGACCACACTGCATATTTATCCCGATAGGTGTCGCATTGTGTTTAGTCTTGCCCGTAATCATTATTTTATCGTTGATTCAGTGGTTCTAAGTTACGTTATTAAAGGTTCTGCTAAGTTTTTAAGAATAAGAAAGAAGATTTTTTTTGCATAAAACACGAAATAGACAATGGTGACATTAATTAAAAGCTCAACATGTTATGAACAGTTCCCCTTCATCTATACGGTCAATCCCGGTTGCGTCCAAAGCCATTGCTTTGGAGCCCAGGGTCCACTTTCCTTGATTTACTCCTTCACTTCGCGCGGTCTTGAGAGATCATTGGCACGCATGTCAGCCCTCACAACGTCAAGCCAGCATTTCTTGAGTCTACCCCTTTTGCCAGGACCTGGCGGTGGCGGCAAGGCCAGACATTCGTTTCCTACAACATGTTTTGAACAGTTAAGACGTGCAAATTTTTATATAATCAGATTTGATTCAACAAGTTGTCAAACCAGTGTCAAACTTTAGTTGACAACGTATAACGTAGTGATTACTTGCTTAGGAAAATGTTGACAATGGTTGTCGAGAACAAAGACGGTGGCACTATCTGAGATTAACTTTGCCTGTGATTGGTAGGACCTTAATATGTATGACCTATTTACTTGAGTGTTCTGTCCCTGGCTAAAAAACGTCTTTCATCATTCTAGATTCGAAGGTTTGGGCTGGGCGTTGATGAGTCAGTCAGTGAATGAATGAGTGAGACAGGACTGTTCTTCTATAATATATAGAGATATATGCCAAACAACACACCAAATTTCATGATCACAAAGTAAGGAATTAACATACTTGTGTAATGATGTAAGTTAAAGGTGGTAGGATAATGTTTTTTCCAGGAGCGTCTTCCAGCACACCCATACTCGAACCAATTTAGAAAATCGTTTTCTGAACAGACCCTAACCAGGAAACGATTTTATGTCATTAGAATAAATACTATGTTTACCCTTCAACGCCACACACGCCGAGCACAGTTGGGCTTTTAATCGTTTATGGGAAACCGACCTCTTTTTAAAGGTAAATGTCGAATACGTCATAATATGAATTAAATTTTTGTTTTTAGCAATTACATGCTATCTACAAGTCTACCGAGTGTTGACGGTAGTATACTACTTAGGTATACGTATAGCCGCAACATTGATCAGATAAAACGCTGGCTTCGACAGTGTGAAACACTTGACAAATTTCGACAAGTGTCGTCCTCGGTAGCTTAGTTAGAAAACCACTTGCCTGGCATGCTATGAGACGTGGGTTCGATTCCCAGCTGAGGCAGTCGATTTTTTTAAGTGTTATCTGGAGTTTTAGTACTACAATACTCGTATATTTCTACTGTTATTTTGTAATGGTATTACTAGTCAGAACCATATTATCTAATAGGTATACCATAATTAATGTAACAAGAAACCAACCCAAATTCGCAAAGCAAACCAACGCTTGACATTATTGTGTAGAAGAGATAAGAGTGCGGGATGGCCTTATAAATCAATTTAAAGACACTTCATTTTGACAATAACAATCGCTATCCAGGAAGACCATATTGTTAAATGTAATGCTCCCAGCCAATTATATTTATGTGGCCTTCTGATATCAATTCGTATTGATGGAATTCGTCGATTGATATCAACAACACTATTCAATACATTAATTTTCAGTTCGAATCTTTTGTTTTTTCTGTTTGAGAATTTGAAATTAATAATGTATCTATATCCGCCTCAACCAGTACAGCTAGTGTAAAAACTTAATTTATGATTAATATAATTACAATCCTTTGTGAGCCATGAGAAATGTCGCCTAAGATTGACAAAACAATGGATACCTATTTCCTGAAACTTTATACGAGCATGCCTGAGTTATTGAAGGAAAATAGCACCTAAATCTTACTTACGATAAAAATGTTTGTGTGTTTGTCACTTCGCATCAACGGCATTAGCGCCATAGATATTCTGTGATGGCTAGACGGATGAATTCAGGTAGAAATACAGGGTGTTAAAAAGTACGAGCTAAATTTCAGGGGTCGAATCCAGTATACAGTAAAATATTATAAAAATCTATTGTATTTTTTTTTCTTCTGTCAGGAACAAATCTAGTACTTATACAGAAAAAAAACCCATCAAAATAATTAATCCAACGCCTCGTTACGGCGCGTTTCTTTTATATACACACACATCTTATCTTACTAATATTATAAATGCGAAATTTGAATGTGATGTTTGTTACTCAATCACGCCAGAACGGCTTAACGGATCTAGATGAAATTTTGCACAGAACTGCTTAATCTGTAATAAAAGATAGGATACTTTTTATCCCGGGAAAATGTACGGTTCCCGAGGGAAGCACGATAACTTTCATTATAGATGCGCTTCGCTTATATTAGATGTGATGTCGCTGTTCAGTTGGCAATTTTTTTTAACGTTTTTCTTTTAGTTTGCCTTCCTTTCCTTTTAGTTTCCTTTGCGTTTACCGCCTATACTCCAATCGGGTATCTAAGGAAGCTATGTCTGACAGATTTTAGAGTCTGTCTCGTTCGTTCTTAGACCAATGAAAATACTACTCTTGTAAAGTATGCTTAATATCACAATTGTGGTTCGCAAACTTTTTACACACCTACCTCTGTTCATGATGGGCTCATTTTCCTTCAGTTACAGACTCAGCTGTGCTTGTGTAATGTTAATTTAATTCAAAGATGTGATCGGATTAGTAAATATCCTGATCTAAGCTGACCGTGACCATCGTGATTGAACAACACGTAAAATATTTTTTTTTAATTTGCGATCTTTGACGGTGAATAAGGATGTTACCTTATTTAAGTCACGTCAGTACAGTACGTAAGACTTTATACAGGGTTACATTGCAAAGAGGTGCCAAATCTTTGGGAGTGGCTCAGATTCAGTAACTTAATCGAACTAAAAAGACAAAAAAAAATTTTTTTACAATGTATTATTCCTATACACTGTTTTAAATCGTACGCGAGGATAATTCAACTCATTCATGAAAAAATTGCACCGTATACACACTATACACTGCGTAAGGACCTTGTAGACTCGCCGTACCTAAGCCTCTGATAAATGACCGCGCGGCTTTCGTAGTCTCTCTATTGAGTTTATTTTTTGGTATTTTAAAGTAATTTTTTTTGTAACATATGATTTAAAAAAATAATAACGATTAATATGCTTCTTTATATTATTCAATAGATCTTGTTTATTAATTTGGCACCCCTTTGTAATGTAACCCTGTATATAGGTCTAAAGGTTTTTTTTATAATTAAGTATTATTTAATATACCGTACTTTCTTTCATATGCATTTAGTAAAAAGCTGTTATTTTGATATTACAAACAGACACTTCAATGTTATTTATTCCTGCGCTTGCCGGACTTGCTTGCTTGTAGGACGTCCACCCACAAGGTGGGCAGACGACTGGTAAAGAATAAAAAAAGCCGCTGGATGCAGGCCGCTTATGTTTAGCAGTGGTAACTTATGGCTAAAACATAAAATGACGCTGATAGAAACGTGTCTGTCTACAGAACCTCTAACTAAAACATAGTCACCTAATCGTCAAGAATTAATTTCATGATTACCCAGCCAAGCTGACATTGCACAGCCATGACAGTGAGTCGCGGATGAGGTATAATGTGTCAAATTACCATGCGACTGCGCACGCGCGTCACAGCATTGTCTACTTAGCTGCAGTTATAAAGTAATTAGGTAACAACATGTTATTTATTATTATACGAGTACTTCAGCCTGTGTAGAGTTAGAATAGTCGTATCGAATTGATGTTAGATGGATTAGATGCCGCTGTAATTTGTTTAGGGTTAGGATCTTATTTAATAAAAAAAAATATATTGACTTCCCATACAAAATTACTATACAGCCGATTGAATTTATATTTATATATAAAGAAAAAAAAACATATTTTTTAAAGTCATAAAACAAAAGTTGTTACCTATGATGTATATAATATGTGGTAACAAGGTTTTCCTTGATTTATGGGACATCCAGTTTATGTATGGCATGGGGTACCTCAGTACGTAAGCTTTCAGGGATCTTATCGCAATGTTAGCATATTTTTACTATTATTAGAAGAAGGGTAGTGATTTTGTCAATATCTAGGAATTGACAGAGTTTATGCATGCTTCAAGATATTTTTCATTTTATTCACAAGAATCCCATAAAACCATTTTTTGATATTTTAAATATCTTTAATTTGTACCATTTTAAATTATTTTCTAACATCGTACATTTGACGTGTTGATGAACCTGTCGAAAAGCAACTAAGAAAATTATTATTTAAAAAGTTGGGTTAAATAATGCTTTTAATCAAACATTAGGAAATGGCTTACTATTTTTTCATACTTTTATGTTCAAAGATCAATAAACAACGTAAAACACAATACATTTTGATTTTGATTACAGGGCACTTTCGTGTTAGTGTGCGTTCTACCGCCATACTCGATTACAAATAGATATAATACTTTCCTACATATCTACAGAAACTAACTACATTACACTACGAATTGTAAACTTATGATTTATTAACAAAGCTATAACACATAAAATAAACATAAAACGGAAAAATCTGTCCGTGACAATGACAGTGCTAAGCAACTGAAGCGGCGGTGACATAACCTAACCATGACCAAACATCTAATCAATTTGTATTTATCACCGATTCATTGCAGCTTGGCTATGAAAATATGGCTTAGTTCTTCATATTTTATTTTAAGCTAGCTTCCGCTAGCGGCTTCGCCTGCATGGAGTTCGGTCTGTCACATAAAGTCTTTATTACCGATCAAATAATGCATTATTTTAGAACAAATTTGATTACCGTAAAAAGAAAACAGACTTTTTTACAACTTTTAAGGAGGAATAGTTCCGTCATACATGATTTTCGCGTAACTGCGTAAACGGTTAAAGTTTTCGCAGCGCACGCAACGGAAGCTCTCAAAATCTTTTTTTCGTTTTTGCAACATTTTTTATTGATGCTCCGCTCTTATTGGTCGTAGTGTGATATTATATAGCCTTTGAGTACTTAATTTAAATCCGAATTGTTGTAGTACAAATTTTATTTTTCCGAAAACATTTTGTTCTTTTTTAATTTTCCATATTTTTATTATACCGAAAACACAATTGACATATTCCTGATATTCCGATTTTCGATTGTTATTTGTTTTTTTAATTTTATATGTTCTGAAATCTTACTCAACATTTGCCAAAGCTATTATATGTTAGATGATTTAGTTTCCAGAAAAATGCTTCCAATATTAAATATTTAATCCTTCATCCTTATCCTTAGAATTTACTCTTAGTTTTTAAGCGTTTGGCGGCCGCTGCCGCGGCATCCTTCGCACTGTGTGTGGTCACTGTTCTAACCTAACCTAAGCAATTAGTTAGAAATGAAAATTATTGTAAGTAAAAGAACGGTAAAACAAAAAAAAATGGTTTTAATAATCGGGTATCAGTTTTTCTGGAAAATGAAACGTCGGTAAAATAAATCCAATACTTACAATATTGTATAAAATAAAACTACTATGCTATTAAAAACTTTGCTAAACCGTTTACGAACTATTGAAATTCGAACAGTCTTCTGTTCGAATTTCAATAGTTCGAAAACGGTTTAACAAAGTTTCGAAAGTGAGATAGTATACCATAGCCTTTGTCCTTCCTATATCTATAGATCTATCTATAAATAGACTATACAACACAAATATTTTTTCAATTCGAATCAGTAGGTCCTGAGATTCAACCAAACAAAAAAACTCTTCGGCGTTATAATATAAGTATTAGTATAGATATTAGAAGAAACTAGTATTTTGCTTCTAGAGCATTTTTTTTACTTATCTACCTCATTCTTGTAATGCAGACAGCTGCATTACAAAATAAACATAACATTAAAAAATAAAAACCGAGTAGTGTGTGTACAGACATACACTACTCGGTTTTTATTTTTTATTTTTTAGGTATAAATATATTTTTTGTTATTGTTTATCTTTATTTTATTATACTTTCTGTCTTGTTTTTGTGAGTATGAGTCTATTTTATTTTTATTGGCGTGTAAAGACTCCGATTTTGTCCCTACTCAAAAACGAGTACAACATTTTTTACCATGGTACAAACCAACATCGGAGTCGTAATTGACATTTATGCTAAACTAGATTAGAGAAAAATGTGCTTATGGACTTTACGTCTATTAGTATATTTAGTTAGGTACTTACACAATTGTCATAATACTCATAATTGTTTATTTATTTTACCTTTGATAATGCTCTCCCAAGACAGTGTTGAGTGCATAATAGCGCCTCGCTTCTGACTTTTTGTCGTTTGAATCTTCTATTGCTTTTCTCTAATAATTGGAATGATATTATAAATATCTCAAAGAGAGGATAATAAAGCAATCACGCGCAGCTACGGCCGTGACAATGAACGTCGCACGCGCCTCGGTAATAGCTCCGATCGTTATACTGTGGCCAAATGGAGCCTATATACTGGGACAAATGAGGAAGCTTTCACTTATCGTGTTAAATAAATAGGCTAGTTTCCTGGGTCAAAAAAAGATTATTATGTTTAGTCTGTCAGTTAGATTATCAAAGAATATTGGACCTATATTTTGTCTTTTGTCAATTAAACACAAAATGACGATGATAAAGCGCATCAAAGTTTGGGAATGGGAGCACGTGACGTCACGCCGTGCTAAAAAGTGTCGCAAGGTGTGACGTTACGCGGAATTATAACGACCTATATCTTCATCAGTTTTTGTTTAATTGCGAAAAGACAGAAAGAAATCCAACTGACGGACTAATTATTATTTTTTAGGAAACTAGCCCATTAAATGTCATGAACCTATAGTAGATTCACCTCGCTATTAAAATAGTTAGTCAGTGAAGTAGGGATCAAAGCTAGCTTTAATTATTGTTTAAAACTGTCTTGTTATTTTGGAGTCTACTGTAACTTTATCATTCTAATAGGCATTACCATATGTTATTCTATTTAGATAATATCTTATTGCTCTGGATTTTTTTGACTGTCCTAAAATTACTAAGCTTGCTCGGCAGTGATTCTAAACATCGTCCTGCTTATTCAGATAACACTGGATGTATATCCATTGCATAGTCCAAAAATTGGCTGGTTTCCTTGTATACGGCGTACAGAGTTCTGAGGGCAAACGCTCCAAAACCAAAATGCTATAATTAAACATATCTATATCTAAAATCTAAGATCATGGTTCAGTTTACTAAAAAACGAGTCAAAGCGGAAGGAAGAATTATTATAATTCAAGTACTAAGTTATTTTTCGTATTAACAGTAAAATAAAAGTAGCTAAATCCATGGATTGAATATCATGGTTTTCTATAAATATCTATAATTATTCAATTGCAGCCCATTAAGTTTTTTTTTAAATTTATTTATTTTTATAAAATTTATTTTTATGGGCCAAACGCTTGGTGACCCCACAAAACGCAACGCGACGACGTTAAGCGCTCAAATTAACTTACCGCCATCCCGCCAATTGCAAGCGCCAATAGTAATATAATGATATAGATTTTGCGCAACAATCTCACGCGCTTACATAATCTATCTCAGGAATGCATAAATAGAAAATAACGGCAGAAAAATAGCCCCAAGTTCTTGCGTTAACATTTTTCTTAAGGTGGACTTGCGCACTACTAGATTAGTTTAGTACAGCATTGACATTATTTAAACCAGTAAAATTAAATCTATTTATTTAATGAAGTTTTGTGATAGTTTACAATACGACAGATAATTTAAAAACTCATTGACGACCGTCTGGGTGTAGTGGTTCGCGCTCCGGACTACAAAGCCAGCGATTGCGGGTTCGAATCCCGCAAGGGGCATATGGTTGGTGATGAGCACGAGCATTTGTACCTAAGTCATGGATGCTTATAAATGTATTTAAGTATGTTTATCCGTTATCCAGTCGCATCGATGTCTAGATTCTTCGGCCAGCTTGGCGAAATATAGGTGAAAATCATGAAACACACTTGCCGCTGAATCTAATCTATAGATGCAAATATTAAATATTAAAATAATTATTATAGAATCACACATTTACCAAAGTAATTTTTATATCGCAACAATAATGGTTTTAAAGATTTAGATCTCACTTTTCACTTACTGACGATTTATATTTTCGCGTAAAGCGGTAAAAACATAGCCTTAATTACCTAATACTGTAATTTTACCGGACTAATTCTAATTCCGTCTGTGCTAACTTCATACCAGCTGACAGCTATAGAATGATATTTAATAATACCGTGTTAGTAGATAGATCGGGATTAAATTCGCTAATCCTGAGATGCGCAAGTGGACTTCTGCAAAGGCACTAAACTGTCCTTCGTGAAAAGAATCAAGATGACAAGAGTCTAATATTTATATGCAAGTAATATTATATTTATGTCAAATTCATCTAAAGGTTGCTTCATTTACAGGCAAATACTTTGTTCTTACGGTAAAGTTTATCTTGGTATCTCTACGATACCTGACCCAGAAATAATACTTTACTGAGAATATTTCGCAAAAGCTTTGACGTCATTAGTTTTCTATGTAATTTTGTGAGCTTTTTGTTGGGGATATCCAAGTCTATCTGGGTCTACCCGAGCGTTGAAAGCAAAAAAGTGGATTAATGATCATTAAGTAGGTACAATGACCGAATCTATCAAAGGTCAGAGGCGTAGGCACCATAACTCTCATCAGTCAGTCTCACAGACGAGAATGTGAAGATATGTTATTAAAGGATAAGCTTTAATTTTGTGACGACATCCGTTGCCGAGAGTCGAGCATACAGAACTTGGTGTCGCTATATCTGAGGTTCGGGTTCGATTCCCGGTCGGTCAAAGTGAAAAATAACTTTTCTATATTGTCTCGGGTCTGGGTGTTGTAGTATCGTCGTTGTTTCTGATTTCTGGAACACAAGTGCTACTTACCGTAGGATCAAAGCAATGTATTTGATGTTGTCCAATATTTATTATTATTATTAATCATGATTTGTGATAAGTGAAGAAGAATCACAATGAAGTACGCCAAACATGTATAGGTATATCATGCTAACACCGTTGTGTGCCAACAGGTAAAATATATCAGTGGAAGATGGAGAATTGTATCTAGAATGATTATTTCCAATATTAGGAAATGACGAAGAAGATACTTTTTATAAATATTTATAACGCAAAAGGGCTTCGTTTCCCAGTTCGGGAAATACAAAAATGAACTTTTCTTATATTTGGATCGGGTCTGGGTGTATTGTGAGACCCGGGCAAAAATATCATTGTCTGGTACCTTAACACAAAGAAGTTATTCTTTACTTCGAGACCATGACAATTGGTCTGTTGTCTGTTTTATTTTATTACTAAATACTAATATGACTCTAACACTAATACTGAATACTAACATTACTCTAAGAATCAGACATCAAGACACGCGGCAGCGTGTCAAGCCAAGTTCAAGCAAAGGAACTGGCTAGCCAGCGCTAAGTGTAATATTACACGAACCACTTGGTGCCACACACAATAGGTAAGATTTGACTTGGCCAGTTTTTATCAGAATTAAAAATATATATGTTGAATATCTTTATAAAATGACTGATTATAGAAAACTGGCCAAGTCAAATCTTACCTACTTTAAGATCTCACATTTTTAAATAAATAAAGCAAAAAAATAGAGTGTAATACTTGTTCATAATGTTATTTTGTTCATATAAATACATATTTGGATTTTGCATAGAACTTGGCACTCATTTAGATCTCCATTCTTTTTGCGGCGAAGCCCACAGCCAAGCATAATTTTTGTATTGAACTTGGCCCTCCTTTTTTACATTTATGTTTTTGGTGGGATAAGAATAACAATCTTTATTTGCAAGAAACATGGTAAATTAACAACACAGCTTATTTCACCAGTCTCTGTTATTTCACAAAGGATTATATTATTATCAGAATTCCATGAATCACTAACAGTACGTCCAATGTTAATCTTTTGTTAACTAGGCGAGTATTTTAGTCGAATAACTGGCGTGTAATTTTATAGGTAGCTGTATTCAAAGAAAAATTTAGTCGAATAGTTCAGTAAGTGATATAGTCGAGATTATTTAATAACGAAGTCAATTATTACTCGACAAAATTTCTAATACATAGTGGAATAAGCTTGATAAAATAGTATCTAGGATAAGAATGAAAGTTGTCATAAAAGCTTAAATAAATACTAGACAACATCACAATTACTCTGATCCTTTGGTAAGTAACTTTAGCACTTGTGTTACAGAAATCAGAAACAACGACGGTACCAGAACACCTAGACCGGAGACAATAAAGAAAAGTAATTTTTCTACATTGACCGACCGGGAATCGAACAAACTATAGTCAAGACACGGCATCCAGAAAAGATTCGGACGACCAGAATTCACAAACTAAATACTTACTAAAATAAAATTATTTAATAATTGATTTCAAACAAGACCAATTAGTAATAACGTTGGTCTAGCACAGAATAAATTAGACTGGTAGCATTATGACTGCCTCCCATAAATTAAAAATTGAAATTCGTCACAAGTTTCATCAGACCAGAAAATTTAAATGAGCCAATGAGGAGGTTAAATTATTTCCTATTATTTATACGAGCATGAGCAAGAGTCACCTCAGTTCTAGAAACTAACGACGATACGTGCCAACGGGTAAAGTTAGAGTTCCGCACAAACACGACGTAACCTAAACCTTCACGGTTGACAGTGGACGCAGGCCGGAGCGTATCTGACGCGACATTGGAAGGCCTTGAGGCTGTGGCGCAAGTCATAAACTGTAGGATGTGGTCTATGTGTTATGATAATTGGGGCGACCGAACATGACGTTTTATAAGCTATCGCCAAAAGGAGGGGCCCTAATTTTAGGGGGTCATTCGGGATGGTAGGTAGACTTAGTACACAGTAGGTAAACTCGTTACGGCGCGGTCGCACTGTTGGTACCTGCATATTATGTCCTTTCGCATGTAAATATAAGACGAGTTGTTTGCCGTGGGATTCAAAACCAAGACCTCTGACTGATTAACCGCCACAGCCATTACGACACTGAGGTCGTTATAGCTAACAATGGTTTATTTAAATGCTTTTTCACTAGACTTAATTTTGAATAACACCCAAAATTTGGCTAGTATTTTTAAAATATCATGTACAGTGCAAAAAACAAAGTAATAAACTATATAAATTAAACAATGTAGTAATTTCTAAGTTTATTTAATTAATTTCCCCGGTTTTAAACAAGACACAAAGGAAAGTTTTTAAATCAGCCTAACGTCTTACACAGCCATTCGTCGTCTATCTCACTTCAATCATTCTTTCCTTTCACTCACTCCTTTACGTTCCGTTTCATCTCACATTCCCACATAAATAAAAATAAAAATATTGATATCGGATATTCCGAGCGTACTTTTAAGTTTATAGACAATTATTTTAACAACTACACCAATTACCTAACTGCAAAAAGCAAAAGTTTTACTTTAGCGACCAGATATTAGCAGATATTAGTATCCATGATCCAAGTACAAATGCTCATGGAACCAAATTTTATTTTAAAAGTAAAAATTATTCATTACTTCCACGCTATATCTTGTAAACTGTACCTATTCTCACATAAAAACGCTTATTGAGCGCTTGTTACTTGCACCACAAATAAAAATTCGTAACGTTTGTCGGTCCGTCTGGCGGAGTAGCGCCGCATAGCTGCCTGATGTGCGTGCAGAATTTATAATGTCACACGCATTTCCTCACTCATTGTTCTAGTACAATGAAGAAAAATATCTAATTAGATTCTTCAAGCATCGTGGCTCTAAGTATTTTCAATTAACCAATTTCCTAAACTCTCACAAACATAGTTTTAATAGTGTGTAGTAAAACATAAACATGGTGTTGGGTAAGATTAACAAGGTACATTAGTAATTTAATTTAACTATACATTTACTATGAGACCGATTGTAAAAGTGGTTTATATTCTTGGGAATAACCTGAAGTACCTAGTATGTTCTACGTTAAACCTAACACCCTGTATGCATTCAAGTCTCATGCTCTATTTGTCTGTCATCAGTCTTTACATGCATATCTGAGAAACTACTTTATGAATTTGGATACTGTTTACAATTATAGATATACTAATTTGTAAGGAAAGTTTGAGTATACAGGGTGATAGGTTAAATAAGGAAATCACTTAGATAGGATGTTTTGCCCATTAAAAGCAAAGATTTTACTATGAGGTAGTATTTTGCATGGAAGGCGATATTTTTCTTAGAATTTTTTCTCTCGATTTCAACATTTTGCCATTTTATAGTGGAAGCGATTCCCAGTATTTCCTATTCTTATCAGTCATCCTGTATAAATATAAAGCCATTAATACTTAGATCCAATCATCAAGCAAATACCAATAACAAAGTTTCGAAGAAAGATGGTCCACTTTCTCCGAAACATGTTAGTTATTTTTTACTTACATTTTGAATGAACTGGCAAGTCCTGTCAACTTTGCCTATGCTAAAGCCTTAGTCATAGATTAAATAATGTAACAATTTTTGTGGAACAAAATAAATTACATTGCTACTCTAGTGTATGTTCTTTATGGGTCTATTAAACGAAGTAAATAGTCTGGTGATAAACCCGACTTCGTACTGTCTGCCTGTCTGATTTAATCTTTCACATCTAATAATAGTTTTTAGTTGTTTACCAACTTTCAAGCAAAGCGTAATTTGCAGACTAATTGGTGAAATTACTCGTACCTAAACTTCAAAGTGGTAAAGTTCTATCAATTTATTTGTTACATAAATCATAATACTAACGTTAGAAAAAAATAGCGTACCTACAGATAATATACCTACCTAGATAATAATACATAAACAGTGTATAACGAAAAGGTGAAATAAAACTTTTACTTCAACTTTTTCTATGGGACCAACATCAAAATCTCAAAAAAAAAATTGACGTTTCCATACAAACTGATGCCAGCTGGTCGCGTTTTATTATGGGAAAGTGTTTTTTTTTTGCGATTTCGATGTTGGTCCCATAGAAAAAGTTGATGTAATTTAGCCGTAGAATAACCCCTTAAAGTTTTATTTCACCTTTTCGTTACACTCTGTATAATAATGACCAGACATGCATACATATAGTTACATATTAAGTATATAAATACATACAAATACAAATTAAGTATATACATATATCTATATACATAATATGAAAATGGATCTCATAAAAAATCCCAAGATTTTTTAAATGTATACAAGAAAAATAGACAAGAGAAAAACTAAAATGCAAGAAAAGGTTTATAGATTATGTTACCATTGTTAAGAGACCATTGTGAATCTTGAAACAAAAGAAGAAACTACAACAAATTGCTATGGCGAAGCAACCATGTAATTTTGTTTGATACAATTTTGTTATTCTCAATTACTTTCTCCTCTCTAATTGATATCTATAGGTTTATTATTGTCATGAACAGTAGAGTATTTCTTTGCAGCTGGGCCTTATACTCTTCTGTCACAAGTCATTATGCCTATTTACTTTTCGTGCTTGGCACTTTGTGATGATACGAAGTCTTACACGTATGGCAATATAAATTATGCTAAAGTACATTATATTTCTAAACTACGTTAATTTAGAGAGACTTCGAAAAAAATTTGTACATCAAGAATTCCTATTTTCAACAGTTCTACTTACATTAAAAACTTGTTACGATTGATATTCATCAGCATCATCATTTAAGCCATAGGATGTCCACTGCTGAACATAGGCCTCTCTCATTGAATTCCAGATTGGCCGGTTGGATGCGGCCTGCATCCAGCGTCTTCCTGAGACCCTTACCAGGTCGTCTGACCACTTTGTGAGTGGACGTCCTACGCTGCGCTTGACGGTACGCGGCCTCCATTCTAGAACCTTTCTGCCCGATCGGCCATTGATTATATTTTGCATATTTTATATTCTGTAGTCAAACTAAAGAAGTAAGATGTTTTTACTTTTTTTTCAAGCTACAAAAACAAGACGTATGGACCATTAAAAAATCGTTTTTGACAGCTCCTCAAACGTCGAACATGTCATGTAATTTGATTAGCATTTAGCAAAAAACTGGGCAGAAAAATTACCTACGTAGTTGCGGTTTTTCCGGCGAATATAGGACACAGTATCACTAGCATACTTTTTTTATAGATTCTATTACAATAATATTTTTTTGTAATAAAAATACTTATCAATTTGATTTTATTTAATACATTGGTATCTCTGTAAATTCATTAACTAGTTTATGCTTTTTACAAATGTACAAAAAATATGTTTCAACAATGGCACATGTGTTACGCAGTACGCTATTATGTTAATTAAGGGGTTTAGATGCATTACTTACAATTCATGAGACTTCTGAGGATATAAAACCGTATTTTAAAATTGAATTTGAATAAATTATATTTTATGACTAAGAATGTTACTCAGAAATAAAACCCACAACTGACCTGAGCTTTGACTTTGTCAAGACTTTCATTTCCGGTAGATATATCTAAAAATAGCCTGTACCCACAGAATTGTAGCGAAGCGTAACGTGTCATACCTGTTCTGTGCCCGTGCCGACCAATGTTCTTAATAATATTTCTTTGTGCCGTTTTTTCCCGTTCCTAGTCGAGCTACGCTTGACGATAATCTTAATGAGACAAGTCTAGTTATCACAGGGGTTACATACCATTTTGGACCATGACTAAACATCCATTTTTATCTGAATGTGAAGGTTTCATGGTGCTTTCCCTCACCGTCGAAAAAGAGGTTTTAATAGGGATGACGAGTGACGACTGGGTATTAAAATAAAATTCTATCTAGTAGATCAGTTATCAACTAATAATGAACACATATTGTTTTTTGACAATAAACCAAAAAATAAAAAGTAAAGCGCGTCAAAGTTCGGAAGTAGGGGCTCGAGACGTCAGTGCTAAGGTGTAAACTTAATCAAAGCTTCTAAGTAAAAATTGTACCAAGACGTGACATCATGCGATATTTCAACTCAATATATCTCTGTAGTATTTTGATTATGTGCAAAATATGTGTCCAATACTTTTTGATAATCTACCTGATAAACAAAGAGAAAAAAAGTCAGTCGTCATCCCTATTCACACATAGATTCCAACGATATTAAATTAATATCGTTGATAGATTCCGAAAAATACAAAGGTATTACTTACCTCGCTTACATTAATTAGCCAATATATTCACACATTCCTAGTAACAAAATAAGTATACGTACGCAGAAACTACCGACGACACTACATTTAATTAATAAGACTTAATATACAACCTTACCATGTCCCAGTTCAGAAGACGTATTTTTGAAGCATTAGAAATGAATTTCGAATTCGAACACGAAAACAATTCGTGTATGAAATTTATTTCTATTGCTCACGATTTTCGCATTTTGAATCACTCGTAACTATTTTCATTTTACGCAGAAACGGAATGAAAAAACTCTTTGATTTTAAAAACCGGTAGTGAATCGCTTAAAACGGAACGTAAATAAAAAGTTATTATGTCCAATTTCTGTCAAACATATGTTTATTTGTCAATGTCATTCTTCCGTAATTTCTACTAGTAGAAAAACAAACGAGTGATCGTTGCAGAATTCATAGAATGAATTTTCATTTCATGCGAATCTTGCCATTTCATATTCGGATTGGAATGCGCATGATTCAAAAATACGTCTCCAGAACGTCTAACTAGATAATCATTGATGCGTCATCTGCGCGTGCGCACGAGTACTTCTCATTGACAGAAAGCAACACACATTTACTGATACCGTAATTGAAGCTTTTAAGTCGCCATAATGCGTTGCGCTTGCGCTTCGATTGCCCAGTTTCAATAGCTATAAAGCGAATTGCGTCGAAGAAACTAATTTATTATGAACCTACGCATCTTTAAAGGCACTCACGGGCATTGGCCTAGTTTTTGCCTTGTTATGATGTGCTAAGATCCTTATAAGAATAATAAGAAATATATGAGATACTTGTGAGCTTATTAGATTTCACAAACTGTCGATTGGTTTTATTTCATAGTGGAGTCAGACTTTTTTAAAATTATCTTTCTTTTAAGTAAATAAGATTAGCTAAGATTTAGTTTATAAGACAATTATTGCAAAAACCACCTACAATTATCTTATGCTCAAATCTATAAGTAGATGCATAACCTATAAGAAAAATGTTTTCACGCTAACTCAATGGTTACAAAAATTGGCGCATCGCATTTAGTCCAACTTTTTTACACTATTTCGTGCAATCAAGAAAACTTATAAAATATATAAAATACACAGTAGAAACTTTCTATCGTCATAAAATAATTTTACACAAAATTTACCTTCATTAACAAAATTTTTCTTGCGTGTTCAATCCTCTTCTGAAACTGTTTTTTGTACTCATAGAATGGTATTAAACCGAATTGTTACACATACGAATATTTTAAACTTACACTTTTACACTGTGGCTCTTGAACATAATGGATAGTTAGTAGTTTTAGCCATTAATTTAATTAACTGGAGAAATAAATAAAAGGTTTTTAATTTTAACGTAGGTGGTACGAACAAGCTGAAGTCGATGTTATCGGAGGGTTGGCACTTTGTTAAATGGGCTAATCGAATTAATAGATGGTATCTATTACGGGATATATACACTTCATTACGTAAAATACTTACATACATTTATAAACACTACTTTATAAATGTATGTAAGTATTTTTGTTACACCAAGAAACAAAAATGCGTTTTTATAGAATTGATAATATTAATTTAGTCAATTTCAAAACTAGAATCAAATTTCTTTAGAATCTTTAGTCGAAACTGGTTAGTGATTCTTCACTTAAACTAAGTATGAGTTGACAGGTCTTGTTAACTCTCACTCACATTAAAATGGTACACCAGGGGGATTAGATCAATAAAAAAACCTACGCTACTGGTCAAACAATGGCGGAATTTTTGTAGGATAAAATAAATGGCATTTCTACTCTTGAGGGTATATAGTTACTCCATGTTTTTACTATTAATATTTTTATGATGATATTATAACTATCAGGGGTCTTACCATGAGATCTAATTACTTCAACCATGTTTCGTTTTTTTTGTATAGAGTTTAACGTAAATATCTATTTATGTCCTATTTACAGTTTAAGATTAGGAGCCTGGTCAAAAAAAAACTGTCGACTTAATTTTAGACTCTCAGACATCTGCATCGTCATGACACTGTCCATTAGACAACAAGATATAAGCACGCAATTGTCGGTCCGTTTGAGACTGGCGTGGGACTCTTTGTCTGCCTACTGTTTCCTTTTATATTTTTAGCCTGTGACATAACGGGTTACTTGCCAAAAAACTATGTCACTGTTTGTTCAGTCGTTAGGTGATCATTGCCATCTGGATCATTACATCAATCTTCATGTATGGTTTTATATTATTAAACGGGACATACACAGATCCACACGTTTCCACGACTAAAACTCTTTTATAGCCGCAAGGTCTATAATAGCTCGTCAAATTTGTATGCGATATGCGGGGTGACGGGCATTAGCTGGGACCAAATAACTAGGTATTATTATGGTATTAGTCCAAAAATGCAGCAATCTAAAGTGGCAGTGGCGGCCACATCTATCGCAGATCGATGAATGGTGAAGTAAACGAGTTCTCGGGTGGAGACCACGCTTTGGCAAACGTAGTGGAGGATGTCCAGCTCGATGGACGAAGATCTTAGGCTGGCAGTGGCTGGATGCAAAAAGCTCTATGCTTTTTGGCGAAGGCTTACGTTCAACAGTGGACTGCAATAAGCGGACATATGATGATCAAGATATTACTGACTGCAATATGATGATCAAGATATTAGTATTAGTAAAGGCGTGCTTAACTCCCTCACTGCACCACCGCATACCTAGTGCAGGAACTGGACGGGCTATAGTTATAGCTTGATCGAATGCAATAATGCCTTTAATGATTGATTATTAATTCTAGTTCTTCTTCTTTAATCCGTCTCCACCCAATGCTGAGTGTCGGTATCCTCCATAGCAAGCCATTTTAAACGATCATGAGTCTTCTGCATCCCCCTTTCCCGCCACCTTTACCAGGTTGTCAGTCCATCTAGCTCGCGGCCTGCCCACGCTCTAATGTCCAGTTCTAGGCCTCCACTCTAACTCCTTCTTTCCTCATCTGCTGTCCTTTGACAAATATGGCCCGCATACTTCCGATTCTTTCCGACTATCCTTTCCGCTATTTCTAGGCACCTATATCGGTAAGCTTTGTTTTTCTTCTGATGTCTGTATTTTTTATATGATCAGAAATCACGAAAAGAGATCTCCAACATAGCCCTCTCCGTGGCCCTATGCGTGACTTGCAGTTTGGTTATCGTCTGCTTGGTATGTCCATACACCTTGACGGGAAGGACACATTGTTGGAATGTACGACGCTTCAGGTTTAAGGTATGATCATAAATATTGACACCAATATAGCTACCAGTATCTTATTTTAAGTAACTATAGGCTTTGTTCATTATTTTATTTATAGAAATGATGCTCGGCTTTTAATTGGGGTGATAATGTATTTACAACTGTTATTTACAAGCAATAAATAGTTGCCTAAATCGTTACCCAGAATAAAATTAAACCTGAGCAGGTACATGAATGGTATTAAAAATAACATCACCTAATTTCAAATCAGATAAAAGATAATACTAATAACTATATGGAATCAACCAAAGTATCGAGCTCTTCAACGTGCAATACTTAAGTAGGCTTCTCCAATTTTCACAGATGCAATACTATGTTATGCAAATATAAATTTACTAGAGCGTTTCCGTTCAGTTTCCTACGGTGGTGGTCCCTTACTTACACCAGTCGTGTTATAATAATTATGTAACCATTATACAATGACCAAAGGTAGCAATATAAAGTAGGTATAGCGAAAGGGAGATGGCAGACACTTTCTCATAGAGATGAGTCCTTTCACCGGTCAAGTTCAGAGCCAAACTGATTCTTAAAGCTAATGCAATAAGGTCCTCTATAGATGGCTAATAAGGGGTATGAAACTATTTTGTAATTGGTATTGATAGGAAAAAAACCAAAACAAACGGCAGCATCCGCGTGGTCTATAGAGTTAGTGAGTTTTTGTTATAATTAATTGCAAATGAAAGTGCTTTGTACATCACTTAGTTTTGAAGGAGATAAATCATCATTAATAAACGTTAACCCTTAATCATGATAAGACTTGAATAAGTTAGTTTTTGTTCATTAATAGTCATTTACTTTGTCCCTTTTTTTACGGGCATTTAACGTTAACTACTTTACATGCTGAATAAATCTAGTTAACTTAAATATTTACTTTTTTTTTTCTAAAGGAGTCTCAATAATTATTGCATTTGTCTGGTAGCAGTGTGCTAACGGCTAAACAAATCTTCGAATGCTATAGATTTTTATGCACTAAAAGTAGGTAAGTACTTATATTGTTATTTAACACTTACATTTGCAAGTCGTGGCAGCCTGTTTTTGAATCAACACTTAGCTCATATTTAGATACTAGTTGATAATTGTACTATTGGTGTTGTATTTGTTGGTTGCTCATAATATACAATAATTATGTAATGCATTTGGACTGCGAAATGTCCATCTTTTGAAGTTGTAAATTTGTATTTTATTATTGTTTTAACAAGGGTAAAATTAAGGACATTTATTAAATTTTAAGGATATTTTTATATTTTCACTCTACGTGGATGATGTTGTGACTCCATTGTTTCAATCCTAACACCTTTTCTTTTTTTGCGCAAATTCCTACCTAATTGGTATACTCGTGAGAAAAACTGTCACGAACAAGTATTGTATGGCAGTTACTATAGAAAAAGTATAGTGGAAGTGTCATCGCGTCAATTGTTTGTGTCGTGTTTACTAGATTTCTCACTGATACAATTGTTTGCCCGCATTTAGAGGTGCGCACGCGACCTTTGCATATATTTTACATAAAGAACGGTTTTTATTATTTACATATGATAATTCTGCTTGCAGTGATCATAAAACAATACTACTGTTGACTTTGTATGCATTTAAATTGTATTACAATGCAACTTTGAAGGGAAAGATATACTCGTAAACAGAGATGTAGTATATACGTATAATATTAGATAGGTAAACATAGCCTTCAGTGTTAGATATAAAGTAATTAGTCAAAAAGGTTCTTAATTAGTTGTAAAATATGATTGTTTTAAAACTTAAATATCTAGAAAATGTTTGCTTTCAGTTGATTTCGACCTTTTCTTCTGACTTACATACGTTAAATATTTACTAAACAATAAACATATGTTCATCATTCGCTCTCAGGGGCTCTCTCAAAACAGGGGTACCATACTGTTTTATTTGTTTGCGTTTCTAGATAAAATGGGTCAACGGATATGCCCGTCCCTGACCAATTGGTATATCCCAATTGGTATATCCCAATTAATATACATAGCTCGCGTCCAGGCAAGCGGATTTAAAATAGTCTGACATTTCTATTTACTGTCATACATTCCGATTAATAATACTTTTGATAGACTATGTATGATAATAAAAATGCATTATCCTTTAGCGACAAACTAAGAAATCTAAATGACCAGGGGCCTATAACCATGAACTTACTCTAATCACTAAGGGATAAGAGCCAAATCAAACGAGTTCTTTTGAGATTATCAAAGATTTTCATTAAATTAGGAAAATACGTCTATACAGGAGCAGCTTCAGGCGACAGAGAGAGCGAGACAGATAACAAAACCTACATGTTTGACTTTGACTCCGATGTTGGGTTCTAAGCAATGTTGTTTTGACGTCGAATTCTAGAAAAAACAAAACAAGGTTGAAGTAATTCTGTTTTAAGAGCACATGGTTAGGCTTATAAGACTTATCGTATCGTCTCTTCTCACCTGCAGCCAGACCCGGGTCAATTTAAATTCTCGACAAGATCGATCGATCAATCGTGATTTTTATAAGTTTTTTATAACTCTGAGAATAGGTTAGGTTTTAAAATATTCAAGTCAATTTGATTTAAATACATCTTGTAGACCATTTATATCGTAGAGCCATAAACTCGCGTTATCGAAAACAAATCAAGTTTACTGCAGCTGTAAAGTGCATTGAAGCGATGATAACTTGATAGTTTGTTTAAAGGTTTTGTTTACGAACGTAAATTTCATGAACAGAACACAAAAAAGAGGGGAGGCTTAATGATCGCGCCATACCATAAGTTATCCAAGCACAGTCAACAACTCATCAATATGACACAACCGTGTAATTTGCTTATTTATTTGATCTCTATGTGGTGGACTTATTTATAGTAAAAAGTATATAGGTTGAATTTTTATTAAAATATTTAAGGGTTTGTATATGTCGCAGAGAAATGTGGAAATCAGGGATTTCACGAAATCCCCAGGGATATCACAAAATCCCAGTAGATGTCGAATAGCCTTGTTTATTACGTCTTTTTACTAAATTTATCTAGTGATATGACAAAATACGAATATAAAGAGATATGTCATTTCACTAAACTAAATGTAGTGAAATGATCGTCTTTGAGTAATATACATATAAATATAAATATATATATATATATATATATATATATTTATATATATATAATATATAATAAATAAAGAATATTTTTGGTGAATAAAGTAATAAAACAAAATTACAAATTACCTGGTGCCTTTTTTATTAGAAAATAAAGTTTTAATCAACTTAACATAATATAATAAAGTATATAATAAAAATAATAATAGCAAAATTACAAATTTGTTCATTATGTACAAAAAATAAATGTATTTAGTCTGGCCATAAATACTGGTACAATTAAAAATAAACAAAATATTACATTTGAATTTGGAATCTGTCATTTTTATATGATTGTTCATTGAGTTTTCTCATTTGGCGCCAATACATTGTACAATATTTTGCGATATTAAAATCGTAGTGCCGGGCCGTCCACGTAGTGTTCGTACGAAAAAGGTGGTCAAAGCAGTAAGGGTAAGAAGAAGAAACTGTCCGAAAGCAAAAGATTTTATCTCGGGAGATGAAGATAGCACCTAGAACCATGTCGCGTATTTTAAAAGATGGCTTAGGACTCGCAGCCTATAAGAGACGTACTGGTCATTTCTTAACTGATAATTATTAGTATTAAACAAGAATATTCGACATTTACCGGGATTTTGTGATATCCCTAGGGATTTCGTGAAATCTGTGATTTCCACATTTCTCTGCGACATATACACTAATAATAACAAACAACATTGCCCAAGAAACTAGTTTTCAATCTCAACCTTATTTTGTTAGTGTGCGAAAAGTATTTCATAATGTGAACGGACGGAAAACGTACACTAACAAAATTATGTTGGGATAGGTAGTAAGGTTTTTGGGCAAAGTTGTTTGTTATCATGAGTATCATAATATCCACCCTTCAGTATTTTACACTAATAATGTCATCTTGTATTGAATGTCTAGATATTTCAGAATCTATATACGGATTTATATTAGTTGCTCGACTGTGGTAGAAAATATATGTGGAAACCTGCACATTCAGTTAACAATGGATGTCCAAAATGGTCTGGTTTCTCTGTCATATAGGGTGGCAAGTGTCTGATGACTTAATGATGATACATAATGGCCAAATGAAATAACTAGACTTAGCGCACCTCAGTGCATTAAGCGTACCCTGACAACGAACAGGAAAAAAAACGCTAGGAGAAATTGTAAAACGAATAAAAAAAGTTTTCCTTTATTTTAGTAAAAAACCTATTTAACTTTAATACAGTTTTAAAATTAGGTTCATGCATGACAATAGAGTAATATTTAATGCTGTAGCCATTTTGTAAAAGGTGTCATCACAAAACCCAAAATATTTTTGCAAACTGGCCATAAAAGTTTCTTTTACACTTTTGGTACTCATTCAACTGCTGATAAAAACCATACGCTAAAGATTACAGTGTCATTAAATTAACCATCCTTATAAATGCATGAGCTATCAAATTATAACTGTAATGTAGATTAAAATCACATTGCTTTTAAAACTATTCTCGGAAACCATATATAAAAATCATAAAACATGTTTTATATTATGAAAACTCGCATCTGCGTTGTATGCAACATAAGATATGTGCTTGTTACTTTTGAAAGACGTAGTTAATGTTAAGATAAAGACGGGTGCACAGTTTATGCTCAGTGAGTAAGAAACTTCACAATTTTCCACAAGTTTATTACAAGAAAATGCCAATTTACGTGTTAAACACAGATGTGAATCTTTATGAACAATAAAATGTAACTACGCAATTTACGAAACATGAATGTTTGTGTAAAATCAAAGGAAATATGAATTCATTATCACAAGTATATTTTACTGTTCTTTTTAATTTTGTAACGGCATTGCGCCATGCTGCATAAACCCATTTTGATTTTCTCTATCCATGCTGAGATCATCATACAAATTATACAGGGCGTCCCTTAACTCAAGAATAACCTTGTAACCACAAATACGATACATCCTGGTGTCCAATTTATGTTCTATTACTTTAGCGAATTTGCATGAAAATTTATCGAATACCAATACAAATAAGCATATTTTTAATATCATAAAACAAAATGTGTAATGTATAAAATTATGTGGTTATTAGGTTATCTATAAGATACGGGACAACCTGTATACTGAGATGTTTGTTACTCAATCAACACTTTACCGGATGAACGGTATTAGCAAGAATTTTGATACCCATACAGGGATACTGTCACCCCCCCCCCCTCTCCATCTAGTCCCATCCTCCTTTACGACCCTTCAGTAAAAGTTGATTGTATTGACGAAAACATTCGCCTTCTTAAATTTAGCATCTTTTTTAAAGCAAACCCGTATAAATAATGATCTTACTTAACCTAGTTTTTGTGTTTCCCCGGAATGATTAAGTACTCATTTCTTTTGGCAACTTATTGGCTTAATTTTGAAGTATACAAAGACAAAGTCGCGTGTAGATACAAGAGAAGATTTAAAAAGAAGAATCTACAAGAAATTGATAAGTAAGTATAGAAGAATGTGTGCCCGTTTTACTTTGAGGGAGCCCTGAAAAATGTGTGAATACTGTGATCGTGCTGGTTGCAATAAGGTGGCACTTTTAAGGTTGCAATACAGGGTTATAAGTGCATGTGCCAAAGCCCCTCGGCATGCGGCACTTACCAAAGAACTTTTGGCACTTAGACTTGGCCGGCTCCGAATCCTGCGCAGCGGTCGCATTGGCCGCCTCTACATCTGCAATAATAACTTTGACATGTCATATCTGTAACTATTTTTACTACTACGTAAACTATCTTGCGAAGTACAGATTCTTGACTAAGAGGAAGCCTTATCTACTAACTCATTTAACATTATAGTCATGCAAATAAACAATTTAATTGAATTAAAAATTCGAAAAATACATTTTGCCAAAAAGTTTATAGTACGGATAGAATGATGTACAATATTGATAAAAGTAAAGAAATACCTCTATAATCTAAATCGGAGAATCTCTTTGCCAGGATATTCTACCCATTAAGGTCTACGGCTGATACTATGGGCCAACGTCGCGACACGGAAAAAAATAACTGATGCTAAATACATAATCATCGACTGAAAATATTTTTTTGTTTGGAGAGGTGATTTTTTTTCTCCCAATTTAGATATTGGTTCCATATTAAAGTTGATCATTTTATTGGGTTAAATATTCTTATAAAGCCGTCCCGTTGTCTTACCAGTCACCATGTACAACCAATTTTTCTGAAATTGATATAAAATTAAAAGTGGGACGAGTTAGAACTGAGTCTCCGTGTGGTGTTTGGAAGTCCACTGCTGGACATAGACCGCCACATCGAGTGGTGAATGCTGTATATTTTCATATTAATGTTATTATCCTGGTGATACGCGACGATAAAGAATAGATTTTTATATAAATATTGTTATAAAAATTAAGATGATTAATCATCATGAAAGCTCTGACTAAAACTGTCGATTCTGAGATTCAACCTTCATAAAGGTTAGCCTTTGCTTATTGCTAAGAGAAATCTTGATCAGTCAATACGCAAACACAGTTTATTAAGGAACTTTACAAAATGTTTCTTATCGCTATCCAATTCAAAATAAAGTATTTTATATCTCCATATTACATACTACATCAAATAAAGTATTTGATATTAATCAATTGCGATCAAAAATTGATAGCAACATAGATATCGAATGCAGATAAATATTTAGCAATGATTAACAACTGCGAAATATGCAATTTGTTTGCAAAATATACAACGATCACCGATTGTTGTAAAGTGTCCGTCACGTTATAAATGTCTGACCAATATGACCGAGCAAATTGGACATTTTCTCAATGTGACCGGACATTTTGGACATTTATTGTCACTAACGTCACATTCAATTCTATTGACAAAATATTTTAAAAAAATCATTTGGCCACAAATAAGTGCATTATTATAAGAGAGACAGGCTTTAGTAGTAATGATCTATAAAGAAATGAAATTTCTGAAATCTTTCTGCACGAACAAGCTAAAATTGTCGTATCGTTACGCGCGTTTTTTTTAAGTTCGATCCAGTATGTTTTTATTATCAAATACTTAACATTTAAGACTTTCTTTAGTCTAGTAGTTATCATTGTAATAACAAAATAAATACTAATCATTTTTAATATTGATGTCTCGTCGGACGCATTTATTAATTTCATCATTTTAGCCACAGGACATCCACTGCTGAACACAGGCCTCCCCCAAATGACTTTCATCGGGGGGGATTGCCAATACTCGCCACGCTTGGCAGGCGGGTTGGTGAGCGCAGTTTTTTATAAGATTTCGCACGCAGACGCTGCTGCCCGTCTCGTGCTACAGGAATTAGTCGCCTCTTACGACACGCCTCCTGTTGGCGGTGGGGAAGTGTAACAAATTATTAATTAATTTAGGCATAACTATCAGCAGCTTCTTTCAACTCTATATTCTATATACTTAAGATCTGCTTGTGTTTATCTGTCGTTTGTCCTGTTTGTCTGTAGGCTAATCCCCGAAATTGTTGGGATATACAAGGTCGCCTTTTATAAACCGGGCCCTATTATTTTCATTCTTTAAAACGGGCTAATTTTCATTTTTATTATAAAAATTAAGAGCATCCTGTCTAGTCTGAAACGTCCCTGCGTCATCGCGTCTGTCTCTCTCATTTCAATCGTGCCCCACTCTTCCCTCGGGGTGCACGCACGGGGCACGGGGTGTTTTATTTTACGTTGAAATGAAAATAGTTTTTGGCGTTTTTCTCGAAAACTAGCGTTTAAAATTAACGTTTAATTTTTTTTTCAAAAATTTACATGATCGTAAGTAGTATGTTATTAATAATATTACGTGTCAACTTTATTAAGCATTTTTATAGCTTCTTTTACATTTTCCTTTTTAACTACCACATGCTCCAAATGAACCGGATTCTGCCGAATCCATCATAGGAAAAGTTATTGTTCTGTCCGTTGTGTTCTTATTCTTTTTTTGTTTTTGGCGATGAACGTGTGTTTTGCCACCGCGGGTACACTGTTCCGCCCGAATCACGTGTGTAGAATTTGTGCGGTAGGTGGATAAATTATATTTCTAAGGCTCGAACTACAAGCATCCGGAATTTTTCACAACTCCATACAAAACGGCTCCGGACAAGCCCAGATTCAATCCGATTTGTATGGGGTTCTGAAAAATTCCAGATGCTTGTTGTCCGAGCCTAACTGTAAATACTAACGGTTTTGTTCAAGGGCTCAAAAATTATTTGACAGCAGCCTGTCCAATTTATAACAGGGCAGTGGTGCAGAAACGTCTAGTGTTCTTTTTTCTGCATGTGTCAAATACATATTCTTGTCGAGCCTTACAAAGTGCGACATTAAGTTGAATTTTTCTAAAAATAATAAGAAAATACCTACTGTTGTAAAAAAAAACAAATTAGTTTTTTAATTACGTAATACTTTCAGAAAAAAATATTAAAAAATACCTTTATAAATACTTTACATACCGAATTGATATCGATTTCTACACGTCGGACTTTAAGTTAAATTCGGGCCAATGACCTTTAACTGTTTGGGTAGGTTGACCTGAAGTTGACAGTACAATACAACAAACATTCAATCAATAGGCTAGTTTCCTAAAAAAATGTAATTAGTCCGTCAGTTGGATTAACAGAAAATATTTGGTAATGATATTATAATAACACGTATTTTTTTTTTGTCTCAATTAAACAAAAACTGATGAAGATATAGCCCGTTATAGTTCCGCGTAACGTCACGCCTTGCGACACTTTTTAGCACGGCGTGACGTCACGTGCTCCCATTTTTAAACTTTGATGCGCTTTATCTTCGTCATTGTTTGTTTGATTGACAAAAGAAAAAATATGGGTCCAATATTTTTTGATAACCTAATTGACGGACTAAATAGAATAATCTTTTTTTGACTCAGGAAACTAGCCAATTGTCCGAACAATGCCGTTGTGCGCGTCGCGAAGTCGATCACAAAAGGACCTCACTCAGCTTAAGTCAGTATCATAAACGACAACCTCCGTAGCTGAGAGGCGAGTAGGTAAGCCGGACTTAACGTCGCCATCTCTTAGGTCCCGGGTTCGATTCTCGGTCGGGTTAATGTAGAAAAATAACTTTTCTATGTTTCCTGATTTATACAGGGTTATTTGTAAAACCTCAACAACCTCCTAAGGGCTGATTGTGGTGCTCAAATACATACACAACTTTTTCTATGGGACAAACACTGAAATCGCAAAAAAAATATTCACTTCCCGTAAACGGCCGACCAGCTGACATCAGTTTGTATGCAGTATTGAAAAAAAAAATTGCGGTTTCAATGTTGATCCCATAAAAAAAGTTGTTGTATTTGAGCACCAAAATCAACCCCTAGGGAGTTGTTGATGTTTTATAATTATTATTATAATTACCCTGTATAACACAAGTGCTTAAGCTACTTACCTTAGGATCAGAGCAGTGTAAGTATGTGAAGTTGTTCAATATTTGTATGTATTTAAGCAAAGCTTAGTTCAATGGGTTTTCTTTAATCCGCTGTCAAAACCTCATTACATAAATAACTCACTATCACTCTCCAGTGATAAATGACTGCCCACGGCGCGGTGAATAAAACATATTTTGAAGCAAAAAACGTCTAGCCATTCGCGACGCTATTTTTAGCGGCGAAAAACGGTCACGTATAAGCTTTGTTTCCAAAACAAAAAAACATTCCAAGTTTCAAGCTATCTTGATCGAGAAAAAACATTTTATTCAAACAACAAACGTTTTTACGGATCATAACAATCATTAAAATACGGTTTAGCGCCAAATTGTTTTCTGTTTTTGAATCTAATTGCTCGCATATAAATGCTTTTTTTCTTTTCACATACTGTCAAAAAAGATCAAAGGTAGTCTATTTATATTGGGCCATCTATGGTTTCCGCAATTATATTTGTGGTAGTCATTATAATTGTATTATGTCGACGAGTACTGTGTTCCATAGAAAGCGATATTTTTAATACAACTAGCTGAAGCGCCGCGACTTCGTTAGCGTGGTAAAGACTACGTTTATTCATAAAGGATTTTCTGCGCAACTTTCTTAATTTTTTTCAGTAAGAACCTTCTACAAAAATATTATAAAACGTTTAAAGAAAGATAGATGCAATCGGTAAAGTCGTTCAAATAGGGAAATAGGGATTTATATATCTATGGGGGAGGCCTATGTTCAGCAGTGGACGTCCTATGGCTGAAATGACATCTATATACATAAAACAAAGTCGGGTTAGTTACACCATTTATAAGTCGAGAACAGCTGGACCGATTTTTATGATCTTTGATTTGTTGAATTTGTCTCCATCCCGAATAGCAGAATAACTATAAAAACACGGAAATTTTTACCAAAAAAAAATTTATGAAGGGGCGGTACGAAGCTAGTATACTTACAGATAAAACTTTTGTTAGTCTTACAAATTGTTGTATCGGAAATGCTACTTAGTTAAATATATAATTTTCAGTAATAATAATTACCCAAGGAAAGTATCTGCGTACATAAATGAATATATATTTTCACCAGGCAACACACAACATATATTATTATGACGTGGTCTCGTTAGGAACTTACATGATTTTGCTCAGATTGTCTTCCAGAACATCCATATCCGAATCAATAAAATTAAATATTATCTGAATTGATCCAAAGCGGAAATCGAACCTGGGACCTACTACGTTAAAGGTAAATCGGGTCGTCAAATCATCAAATCTTTCCATCGTGTAAGCATCATTCCAAAATATAGCTCAATATAGCATAGCTCTACATGACCCACGGCCCTAAATGATATCAATTTTCAATGTTAAACCACGCAATACCATAAAAACATCATTAGAGTTTTTTCTTTATACTACTTAGCTCTATTTACTTTGAGGAAACAAGTAGTTTTTAACTATTTACTGTATCTACTTATTTCAACAGTAATGATAATGATGTTGCAAAAAAATGAAATTGATAAATTTATAGTTTTTACAAACTTTATAACAACATTAATATTTTTATGACACTAATCAATCTCTAATGACAGTGAGGGTGCATTTCACGGCCTAAATTTCGCGAGAGCTATGCCCAGTTTTTAACCTGGCCCGGTCATTTGTAAAACCGAACATTAACCGAGACGCCTGTCCAGCAGTGGACTGACGTAAGCCGATTGCGATAATGATGACAAATTACAGTACAGACAAAACAACAATAAAAACAAAAACTATAGTGACAAATAACGTAACCAAAAACATTTCAACTATTGCCGCCCCTAAAGGCTTACTACGAAAATATTCGTTTGATCGTATAATCCTAATCAATTAAAAGTATCATTTACTTTTACCAAACCTTTAAAAATTTATAGGCTTTTGAAAATACGGCTAGTTTTAGTTACAAATTTTCTTAAAGTTTTGACACAAGTAAGTGGATGATTGAATTTATTAGTTTTATAAATACGAACGAACGTAACATAGTAGAAGGCCTATTGAGCCCAACTATATGTATTGTCTGGAAGAGATCGCTTTTGGCGATAAGGCCGCCTAGTCGTACATAACCTTTAATGATTTTTTTGTGCAATAAAGTGTCTATCTATCTATGAACTCTACAATAGAAATATTATAGTTATGGCGTCTCATGCGACCGCTCGGCAGACAGTAAGTTAAAACAATATTACTTCAACCTTATTTTGTATTTTTCTGTATAGCATTTGTCTTAAAAACAACAATGCTTAGATACTATTTAAAGTTAAAATACATAAAACAAAAACATTCATTTTTATACGACTACACCGTCATTATTTTCGCACAAGAAGTGAATACCAAAATAAGTCAACTAGACATCAAGGAAGAATCTTGTTACTCAATTAAGAATTTATCTTTTTAGGCGCAGTTCCTATTGTATGGCTATTAAGATCTATATATATAGAAATGAATCGCTATTTCCCTTGGTCATCGCATCACGCGTGAACGGATGGAACAGTTTTACTAATTATTTTTTGTTGTGTTAATTATTATCAGGAGGTTCTTATGGAAGAAAAATTTAAAAAATTGCGCAGACAAACTTTTGTGAACAAACTAAGAATCACGCGAATGAAGTCGCGGGCAACAGTTAGTTAATAATAAAATTTAGAGGGCGTCCTCAAAATACTCTACCAAAGATTCATCACAATTATAGATTAATTTATTTACATACCCTAGGCATAACCAGAAATACCAATTTAATTGTGATATATTTATAGCTTTATCTTTTTGACATGTTCCCTCAATTATAATTCTTTGTTTTTTGTTGTTATTTTTTGTTTTTTAATTGTTTATTAAGTGTTCCTTAACCATTCATCTGATTGCTATTAAAGACAAACGGTCAATAGGTAGTTTGGATTCCAAGCTTTGGAATAAAAGATATTATATTATTTCGACAACCTCCGTACCCGTCGCCATACCTGAGGTCCCTGGTTCGATTCTCGGTCGAGTCAATGTAAAAAACTAACTTTTCTATGTTGTCTCTTTACTTCAATTTTAACCACAAGTGTGCAATAAACGTTTTGAATTTGAATTTGAATTTGGGTGTTGTGGTACCGTCGTTCTTTCTGTTTTTTTTATAACACAAGTGCTTTACCTACTTTGGTACCTCAGGATTAAAGGATTTAATGATGTTGTCCAATATTTTTATTATTTATTATTGGAATACAACAATAAGACAATAGGCCTCTTTCGCGTAGTGACATTAAATTTTAAATATAAAATTAATACTTTGGTACTATTTGTTCTTTAGTAATATCGACATATAGGTACCTTATGGCAAAAGCGATTACATCTTTCTTTATCCAAGTGTTATATTATCATGATGGAATGTCGAGCCTTCTACGCATTTATTTGTGCTTGGAATAACCTTAAGAAAAATAACCACTTGTTCAATCATCATTTGGTCTCCCGCGCGAAAAATATTCCAGTCCATTGAACAAATTGGTTACCCTTATGAATTTGACTTGTGATCAACAACGACTTGACGCTACCGGGCTTTGATCAGTAAGTGGTATAGTTCATATTCAAATAACGAATTTCGATTATAACACCCGCATTCTTAAGAATCTGATTGTGTGGTGGCAGGTATTAATTAATTTACTGACATCTGATTAGAGCAAATCGTTATATCAGATATCATACTATCGGTTACTCACAAACGTATTACGTGCCAAGTTCGCGTCTGCAAAAATAATAGATCGAATCTGCGTGAGGCAAACAGTTTGCATAGTAGTGTTCTATGAATTGTGGCAATTAAGTTGCGCGTGCGCAAGGTGTACGCTTGACGGAGTGGACTGCATTATTATGCATAACATTTTTAGGTTCAAGGTAACATACGATTTAAAAAAAACTCTCTTTTTAGATACTGATATATTGGACAAAGGCAACTCAATATCTAAGCGTTACTGAAATGTACTTACATCATAGATACAATTATGGCCGACAATCAATGGCTAAAATATAAACGATTAAAAAAATATTTCACTATTTACGTTAACACACACTTGTACACTTATGAATGACGCAAACGAATATAAATACAAATATGAATATTTACTACCTTATTGTAAATCGGCGGAACAAAAGATTAATTGTACCTATCAACCCGTAATCGAGAGAAATGACTTCAAAATGATTAATCAATAAATAAATTCATGATAAATGATTACCATTAAATATTTCTGTGCCTTAAACACCTGTTCAGTCAAAACTATTTTTCCGCGTCTCATTGCCACTGGATTTATTTATCTCTATTGTATTTGCTCAAGTTAAGCTCTACATTGTAGCATAACCAAAGATTGGACACAGTCCGTCTCCTGTGACCGAGCGTTGAAGGCAGTCGAGCAAGCACTATTCTTAGCGTGTCCACCGATAAAAACGCTTTGTTTCCAACAGAGAGGCGTGATTTGTAACGCGAAATCAGAAATTGACAGTGTTTTGCACGCGGTGACATGCAGCTATGATGATACTTGTATTGTGAATAATGTTACTGACGTAAATAATGGAAGAGGGTTTCATTGTATGTTATTCGGTAAAAACAACTACCTAGCTGATAGTAAGTTGTTAATTATAAATATGCCACCAGAAAACACAATTGTCATGATATTGAAGCAATCAAAGTAAGAAATTAACACCTTTGTGTTAAGAGGTACCAAACTATATTATACCAGATTTCTTAGCACATTTAAACCAGATACATTTTACAAAAAATATTTTTTAAGCTGTCCTGAACGCGGAATCGAACACGAGACCTTTTGCGTTCAGGTGATTCCACGCACAAAACACGCGGAGGTTTTAGTGGGGATCGGTAACTACTTGGTCAGTGGCGGTAAGGAGAACCACTCTTCAAGGAGTCCTACTTACATGACCTGAAGTACTGCACCCAAGCCAGCAGCGGTTTCATTGTGTTGTAGATATAAGAGAAGACAGTATTTATCAAAAATCCTCTCTCAAGGGTAAACATTAAAAAAGAATACTTTCTTATTATTGTTTATAGTCACAATAATAAAGTACATTAAAGTTAAATGTTAGAAACGTAATAATAACTTAACAACATTAAAAATATAGGTATAAATAAGGATACTCCTTTGAAAAATATCTCCCTGAAATATTAGACAATATTGGACAACACACACATTCCTCTGATCCTATGGTAAGTAGCCAGAGCACTTGTGTTACAGAAATCAGAAACAACGACAAAGATGATTGTAAAAATTTGTATGAAAATTCTGAATTTTTTAAGACAGAAACTTAACTGTTTTTAAGGAGGCTCTGAAGGTACAAAAAAATTTGATAAAAATCCTAAAAAGAAGCATAGTTCATTTGAAACCTGCTTGGTGTGATGTTGACAAGGACGAAGAAGAGTTCTTCAGAGGGGACCACGACTTAGCAAACGCAGCGTGGGGCGCGCTCCGTCAAGGTAAAGCGATAATACCTATAGGTACGCAATGCTTTTGGCAGCGGATGGAAAAGCATAGCCGAAGGTCAAGCTCAGTGGTGTGCTACAAGCTCATTGGAAGAAGCCTGTGGCCAGCATTAGACTGACGTAAAGATTATGATGGATATGCGTGCAAATTGATTAAAGTACAGATATGCCGATACACGAGTTTTCAGTAAAACATCGAATCTTATCGGGCGATAATGCGGATTATGCACCCAGAATTCAGATTATTCTGTAATCCATTATCAGAGCCCGCATACAAAGTACATTCCAGTAGATATCCAGGTCAGATTAAATTGGCATTCAGCGCGCTGACTGTCCCAAACTCCTTTACAAATCATTGTATTGACCCGATAAGCGTAGTGGCGTGTTACCTTGACCTTAAACGGTTCCGGATTCGATACCCGGTTCGGGCTAATTCAGAAAACGAACTTTTATAAATTGGATCGGGTCTCGGTGTTCTAGGAAACGCCCCAGGCCAAATTACTGTCTGGAACTACGTAACAAAATGATGTTAATGCCTTACTTCGAGATCATGACAAGTGGTGTTTCTTTTAGTTTTCGTTAGTCTGGCGCACTATTTTAATTTTGAAAAATGAATTGAATTGATTGCCCGGTTGACATAGAGGCGCTGAAATTCGCCCTGTACCGGGTTATTTATTTATCAAAATAAAAGCCATTTTACTGAAATCAAATTCGTATGCTGGGTCCGTTTTCAGTGATCATCGTGACTAGGTATTCACTGCATGTTAAGGTGATTTTAAAGAAAAAGGGTTATTACACCGTTAGTTATTATAATATAAGAGCCAATTTATTAATAGCTAGATAACTTTTATATGAAGAATAACTTTGACATGTTGACAGTTTTTGTATAGGAAATCTGTCAAATCGACAATTTTATTCGACGGATAAAAGATATCTGGCGTTTGAAAAATCGGCCATAAATGGTATAAATGCGCGGCGCTGTCGCGCATATTAAATGTTTTCTGCCTTTTCGGGTGTCCACGGATCAGCGTTAAGGTACCTTTCTGGTTCCTTGACATATTCCTGAGTAGAGACCATTTCTGAACCACTAACTTTAAGATAAAAATGTATTGTAACTATATGTAAATTCTGAATAAATTATTTTATTCTTATTCTTAAATGTGTGGAATTAGAACTGCTTAGCTCGCACCAAAACTTGTAAAAACCTTAATTTTTAAAAGAGGCTGACAAGAGTGACCGAGTTTCTTGCGCTGCTTCTTCTCGGCACTAGCTCACAAATTGTCCCCAAACAGTGGTAAGGAAAAAAAAAGTGTAAAATTGCTGGTAATAAATTATTTTTATTTTTATTTTTACCGTATTCGCATGAAATAGACTAAGGTAGAAGTTCATTACTACACATAAAATGCAAGTAGATCAGCGTTCGTTACCTAACCCGTTTTTGTAATAATTAACTAATTCATTTTATACTCTAAAATTACTACCAACAATACCATAGAGTTAATTAAATAATTGCTACTGCGGGCTCTATGCGGCCGGTCTATCACAAAGTTATTTGTAGAGCGGAACAATGTCAAAACATATGTGAAACACAAATTATTATGTCATCCATGGTAAAATGAACATCTTTATCATTTAACTTGAACATGAAACTTGCTATTCTCACAATGGCATAGTTCTACAATAGACAAATTAATAATACCAATTCTTATTTATTCAAGATATCTACATATATACAGGTACTTTAAAACGTCATACCAAATATGAATAATAATTTCCTGAATTTATTTTTCAATAAATAAAACGTGTTAAGTTTAAGTACAAACTACAATGTTAGATAAAACTAATAATCCCTTCTACAACTACTGATTATAACGTCGCAAAGAACGAAACAAAAGGCATCAAACTAATCGGTCAAATAAATCCGCGAATGGTTATATTATTGCCTATTCATTGTAATATAGTGCTCATATAATAAAGATAACATATAGGTACTGGGTTTCCCATTTCGATCCATCTAGTTAATGGCTTATGATTGGAAAAAATAGACTTTGATTTATTTGCAAATGAAAAAAACTGCATAAGAATATAACTTCTCTGTAAAAAATCAACATTCTGTACGTTAAAGTCAATCATAATATGGATCAAAATTTGATGTCTAAAACCCGACTTTTTTCAATGGTAGGAAGTTGCTCTAAAGAATGTAAATAATTGTTCAATGAGCATTTAAGTCCATTTCAATGGGCACAATCAGATAGATCGCTCTGCCTCCCTAGCATGAGCACCATAACACGATATGATATGATATGATATGATATGATATAGCAACATATCGACACCAACTGTAAAAATATGATAGATATAGCCGCCATGTTGAATCGCCGAGCTGGTGACGTCACATATTATGGTCGCTGTTTCGATAAAAACTCGAAATGGCGGCTATATCCATCATATTTTTACAGTTGGTTTCGATATATCGCTATATCATATCATATCATATGATATCGTGTTTTAGTGATCATGCTAGGGGGGCTGTATGACGGTAACACAAGACGTAGACCCGACCCAACATAGAAAAGTTCGTTTCTCGACTGGGAATCGAACCCGGGACCACAGAGATGTCGATGCCAAATCGGCGTATTCCCCTCTCCTACGGAGGTCGTCAATTATAAAAAATTTGCTCTGTCAAAACGACCCACTATGATGGCATAAACAACTAATAATATTTATACTTAATCAAAATTATATTTACACCGTCTATAATAACAATTGTTGATAGGACAATCACAATGGCTGTGGCTGAAAAGAATTCTATTGTTAGTCGTATCAAACGATGACTGATAATGATTTGTTAAAATAACTCGCTTTTTACGAGAATACGTCACAGCTTGAACTTGAAAAACAAAGATCTTTTTGTGGAGTCAAAATAATACGACTCAAGACATACCTATCCTACAGGTCAAATGAGTTACTCAATCAATAAAGGAATCAATTGTTATATTGTTGTGTCTGGATATTATGTTATCAGACAGAACTCCACTCAATAATAAGAACATACTAAAGTACATAATTAACTAAATAACTACTTAAAATTATCACAAACTTATCAGTTGAAAAAGTTGTGTTTATTATCACAACTTTTCAGAGGTTTCATAGTTAAATATCTTACATATACAAAATATTACAAATAAATCATTTTAATGTATTTCTATTATTTTTTTCCTTCTCATCAATATTAATACACTCATCGTTAGATATTTATGGAACAGTAAAGTATAAAAATAGCCAGTACTACGTAAAACGACATTTTAAAACTTAATGGCTGTTAGGACCTTCGGTGGTGGGAGATGTTAATTATAATAAAAAGCGGACTGTATAAAAAAAAAGAGTATAATCCAAGATAGATTGCAGGAAGATACAGTGACCGCACACTTGGAAGGTTATGAAGGGAGTGTTCGACCGAGCATTGATGTTCGCTCGCGAGCCGAACGTTGCTCGCTGTCGTTCGCCGCCGTTCGCCGATCCTCGTTCACAAGCCCCCCTCGTCCGTAGCACTATGCCCGTGCGTGGACAATGGCCATTAAAACTAAACTAACAGGAGACTAAACGTAATAGTTGGTAGGTACTTAAGTAGTTTTTTAAATGTTAATAACTCTAATACTTTATCAAAGAGATTAAATTAAATTTTCAAATCACTCACACGTGTCAACATTCACAATACAAAATCAATTGCCGCGGATCTTTTAGCCTGATAGCTGAAGTAATTAAATCTGAAGCTGATTAAAATACCACATAGCAAAAAGACACAGAATAATAAATAAATATTGGACAAAATTATTCTGATCCTAAGGTAGGTGCAAAGCACTTGTGTTAAAAAAATCAGAAAAAACGATGGTACGACAACATTCAGACCCGAGACAATATAGGAATGTTGTTTTCTAGATTAGCCCGACCGGAAATCGAACGCAGGGCCTCAGAGATTGAGCTTGACAGGTGGCTCGCCTCTCGGCTAAAATTTGACGACCTCAAATTTTATTATAACGCGGTCTTAAGCGACTACTTGGCAGCAAATACTCGTAAGTTAAATAAGATTTTTTTCCGTAGAGTACCTATATCTCTAAAAGACAAGACTTAGTCGTAGATAAGAAGCGAAGTATATTCTCATAGTTAAATTCAATAATTTAAACTTTTACGCAAGATAAGTAACAATCTTAGCTTCTGTTTGAGGAGGTCAATTTACTTTAGATTGTATCTAGTATCGCAAATATTAAACATGACAAAAATATAGAAAGACACATTTACTTTACTTTTTTAATAACAAATCTATTAATCCTAATACAATTATTCGAGTTTTTCGGTCAGAAAGTCAGGTTTTTTAAAATTATAAGTAAAACATTTTTATTTCTGTCGCAAAACCGGTGAAAGGTGGAGTAAATGGGTTCCCGAGTGGAGACCGCGCCTTGGAAAACTTAGTGTAGGACGCCCCCTAGCTCGATGGACCGCTGACCTAAAAAAGATGGGTAGCAGTGGCTAGATGAAAAAAGCGGGAGATCGTGCTCCTTGGCGCTCTCCTTACGTCCAGCAGTGGAGTACAATAAGCTGATATGATTATGATGAAGTAAAATATTTTTATTCTCTATAGGTGATAATATTTCTTCTCTACATATATATTTTTTATGTACGGTCAGGTATGAATGGTATATTTTCCACTTATTCATTATTACACTTTATAAATTTGTACGATGATATATAATTTTGTTAATTACCTTCAATTCGATTACTCAAGATATCCAGTCCTTAATCACGATTTGTGTCAATTTTGTCTTCTTGTTTCGTTGTTTGATAAGATATATCAAAGAATTTATAATAGAACTTATAGATAATAAACCATTATGATAACGTGGCAGAGACATTAATCTGCATTTAATCATTATTTCAGATATTGTGTTATGATCCACATTTAGGCCTGTCACTATGACATTTACTTATCATATTCTATCTAAATCATGACTAAATATTACCGCTAGAAAAAGGACTTACGCACTTAACAAAATTGGCATATTGTAATTTACTTAATTTAAATAACTTTAAAAAAAAACTTACTTGTGTTTTTAGTTGCCATAATTCTTCAGGAAATAATCTCGACACTAAAACGCAAGTCGGAACTCGATCTTCGTAACGCGAACTCGCGCGCGATCGTCTCGTAGAGCGCTGCTACGATTGTAGCGCTACGAAATATTGTCCTGTTTTATATAGCGCTATATTTATCATAAACCACTGTTTTCCAAATTGGTTTCGGCACGTGTTCCCCGCGCAATATCTGAACTAAGAATGCGACAGGTCCCGTCGACCGCAGGGCTGGGTGGCGGATAGCAGATTAACGTCGCACAATGGTGATGGATGAAGCATCTATTAATGTGGGTGCGGAGATAACATACGGAAGGCATTGAAGGAGGAAGATGCTGAAACTACGCAGACTTTTACGTCGATGACTTAAGCTTAGCTTGAATTTTGACAGAATTAAATTATAAACGTCTTTGTGGGTAGTATCACCTTTGTGCGGTGCGCAAATATGCGTCTTTAATATAGGGTGTTACGTAATGAGTATATCGAGCCGAAAAGGGGTGATAGTACAGATTAGTAGAAGTAACTTTTATTGTGTAAGCATCAAAGAAACCGGTGTGATATTATTAGTGTGCCTAGTTCAAGAAGATTTAACGATCTTCTTAAGTACTTAGCGTTAATACGCAACAAGTACTTTATGAGACTTAAAGCATTATAACCTATCGCGGGCGGCCTTTGAAGAAGGACCTTATCCAGCTAAACCGCGTGGTTGTGGCAAGTGCTGAAGGCGTTCAGCCTTGGTCCGCTCCACTAGCGGTTGCTGCGACCTGGCCGAGTGTGAGGCTTCGTACGTGTCGGGCCCTACACTAGCGAGCGTGATTGGGTCTGTGTCGAGTGCATAGCCGATAAGTAACCCTAACAAGCGGCAAACGCTAGTTGTGGCGCCGACGGGAGAGATTGCCGGAACGCAGTCGGGCTCCTTTCTACGGGCCCGATCTAGGGCTTACATTCTTGATGGCCGAAAATGCCAAGACAATACTGCCGTCATCCGACTAAGCGCCAACGTTACCACTTAGCGAAACCGCTTCGCTGCAATGTCGTCTCGCTCGTGTGGTGGACCAACGCTCTAGGTATACAAGATGTACCAAACAATAAGACACATTTTAAAACCACGCATTAAACTGTGTGTGTGTGTGTGTGTGTGTGTGCTATGGTAGCAAGATAGAAAACGTGCTTTTTAATGCTTTATAAAATTTCGATCAAGATATATTTTTTTAGATAAAATACAACGTTATTTATCTTCCAATAATAAAAACTAATTGTTGCCTAAATATTATCAGTTAATCTTTCTTTGAAGGATTCCTAAGTTATTACATTCAAACGCAACATAAAAGTAAGTATTTATTAATAGTACCTTCATATCAAATATGTTTATGCTCATGTTGTTTCAATGTAACTGTGCATATTTATATAATAGGTAATAAATAATATATTGATGCATGAGCGACTACAGGTATTTAGTTTTCGCAAATGTGGACACTTTTGTGTCTTGTGTCAGACACATGCTACCGATGAATATTTGATTTTTATAGAAGTATGAAATCATCCACTATCTGCTAACTGAAACCTATAAAGGATGCTGAAATAAAATCGCAATAATAATCATTTATAGGAAATAGCTATTTTATTATTTATTTCCCCTTTTGCCCCTAAAGAAGATTTTCTTATTATGGCACATGTACGAGTAAAGCCCATACTTCCCGGAATCTACTTGGCGATTTAGTTTTTGATCCCATAATAAAAGTTGTTGTATTTAAGGAAGAAGAAGATTTAGGGGGAAAGGAAGTTAACCAATAAAATCGAAGCTTCCTGGCGAGAAAGCATGATGTAATCTATATGTCGTAGCCAGATCGTAAAATTGACCACTTCACTATCATGAAATACCACCATTTTATGAAATGATCGGTCACATCATGAAATGATCAATTTTACGATCTGGCTACGACATAAAATCTATTTCCCTTGGTCATCGCATCATGCGTGAAAGGATGGAACAATTTCGCTAATTCTTTTTTCTTTGTGTTATTTATTGATTGTCAGGGAAAGGTCCTTTTGAAAGAAAAAATTAAGAAAGTTGCGCAGAAAATTATTTATGAATAAACTGAAGACAACGCGAACGAAGTCGCGGGCAGCAGCTGTTAACAATAAAAACATTTAAATGATCGTACATAAATACCTGCGTTTATCAGTTACAGTTAAATATTAATAATATTCTGCCTGATAATTATGATTCAACATAGTACACGTAATAACACTAAAGTTGGTCGTATTAAAGGATTATTGCACATTTAAATAGTTTTATCACGAATTAGTAGAATGATGTTGAAATTGCCAAAAATCACGTCGGCCTGTTGCTCCAATTGCACTGACCAATCCACCAGTGGTGTCAGTTGACACACTGAGAAGGCGCCTGGGCAAAGGTTAATCGATTGTGACCCGCACAGGCCAGGTATGAAGATATCTGACGAGCCATAAAAGACAAACCAACAAACACGCTTACGCATTTCAATATTAATAGGGATCGCTTTATTGTAAGTGATGGCTTGTTGCGTTTGTAGTACATGTTCTGACCAACTAACCAATCTAACAATCAGCTCTTATGGAAATCGGTAAAAGGCAGCCTGCGTAATTCAAAGTTTCTTACGTTTTCTACAAATAGTTACCTACTCTGGTTTACATTGTATACTAATCAAAATGTAATTCGTGATATGTTTACTGAATATTAATATAAAACAATCCTTTTACCTTATTGAGTCGTAATATATGGTCGAATATATAATTTTAGATTCATCATCATCATCATCATCAGACATATTTATAACCAAATCCCCCTAAAACAATCTCACTTCAACCTTGTTTTTTTCCTGTATTTGGCGTATAAACAACACTTCTGAGTTACTATTCAGGTTAGGCCCTGGGGCCTAACCATGATCTATTATTATAATTATCAGTAGTACTTGAAGTCTTGAACCTTCTTTTATTTTTTCTGTTTTGAGTCTGACGTAAAAATAACACAGCCTACGTAATCTAATATCATCACAATCCGATACGTACGACGATTCATGACTTTAGTATTGCATTTTAGTAGTATAGTATTTTGTATTTCATGTAGCATTTTATTATTGTATTGTACGCAAAATTTAACATTGTATATACATTGTTTGTAACTAGTTAATTTTATTGGTTTTAATAACACACACATAAAACGCTTGTAAGTAATACATATCCTGTAATTACGGATGTACTTGGGTGAATGATAAAATCTGATGGAGTATCATTTAGGAAAAAGCGCTAAACTAAATGAAAAATAGAATTTGTGCTATTTTGGAAAACTTAAGGTATGATTCCGATCTCGGCAGCAAGCAGCAGTGCTGCCACTTTGGTGATGCACAGCATTGCTGCCTGCCGCGCTGATTCCGAACAAGGCGGCAGTGTTGCGCTGTTCGTGGTGATGCGCTGTTGTATGTCATTCTTTGCTTTGAGTTCACAAGATGTCGATTGATGACCAACTTGGCTGGATATAATATGATATAGTTGAATGATTTTTCCTCTTCATCAAATCAGAGAAACTCATAGTTTTTGTTTCCCAACATTCACGTAAGTGTTATCGCTGTGTGTGGCGTCGGACGCGTTACTACTGGTCTGCCGCGGCGGCAGGGCGACACTGCCGCGCAGCAGTGCTACCGCTGCATTGCTTCCGAGCTCGGAATGTAATCTCATATAAACCAATAGATAATGTATGGGGAACAGTAGTGCTGCGGCAGCACTGCTGCTTGCTGCTGAGATCGGAATCATACCTTTATCCAACTTTAAGATCTGTCTACTTAATGAACAAGAATCCTCTTTACTTTTAGAATATGACAATTGGTGGATTATCTTGCGCGTATTATTTACCGTCTTACAGAGGTTGTATAAAAAAAGTGATTTTCTTTTGAGATTGCAATTTTGGTATCTTTGTAAAGTTGTTCATGTCCATGGGAAGAATGTCTTGTAAACGTAGTAAATACGTTGCCAAATGAAAAATAGCATGTGGTTTCAAAAGCCTATACTACTTACTTGATTAAGTCCAAATCGTCAGCAAAATATATGAAAAAAGCTAATAATTTTTAAAACCTCCAGATTTTGAGTATAGCAATTGTTTATAACACTTATACTTCAGGAGAAAATAAAAATTGAAATCATTGAAAAACAAACAAAAAAGATGCCAATTCTCTTTCTTTTTTTAAACCGCTTGACCGATTTAACGTCGTTGATAGGCCAACTTGCTGGCTATAAACTGAGCAAAGGGTTTTTTTATCGAACAATTTATTGCGTCCATGCGACAAGTATTTTTTCCCAGTAACAGGCACGTTTCATTTCACGCTGTTATAAACCGTATTTTAATGAACTTCCGTGCGATATTCGCCTAAAGGAGCGTCTCTCGACAGCCAAGAATACGCCAGTCGTGTCCAGTAGTGCTTGGCCTGATCTAGCCTTAACGGCTAACTGCGCGATGTTTATGTGGTGTCTTTCGTGAACCTGGACACTGTGACCACTGACCACAATCATGGTCGTCTAGTGCGCGAATTCCCTAAGACGGTTACTATTACACGCAGTAAGTATAAGGCTCGGGCTACATGCATCCGGAATTTTTCAGAACTCCATACAAAACGGCTCCGGACAGGCCCGGATTTAATCCGTTTTATACAGGTTCTGAAAAAATCCATGTGCATGTAGTCCGAGCCTAAGATCATAGCTTTTGCCCGCGACTTCGTCTGTGACCTTACCTGGATAAAAAGTATGCTATGTGTTAATCCAGGCTGGTCTATCAGTAAGCCAAATTTCATCAAAATCAATTGAGTAGTTTTTCGTAAAGGATTAACAAAGATCCATTCATCCTCACGAACTGTCGCATTTATAATATTATGTAGGATAGAAACGCAGTATAAGATCCTATATCTTATACCTACTTACTGCCTGCAATAGTACCTAGAAATAAATAAATATTGGACAACATCACATACATTGCTCTGATCCTGTGGTAGTAACTACCTTTTAGGTAATGATTATAATTTTAAATACAATAACTTCACTTTACCAAGGAACCAACAATGCTATTTCAACAAATGGTAAAATTGGACAACCCAGATTGGCTATTTAGTATAGACATATTATATGTAGGTTATTTTTCCCGTTTTCTTTTTTGGTCGTATATAGCGATTTATTTTATTTAGGCAGCAGAATTACCTACTAGAAGGAAATAAAATATGACCTTATATTGTCATTAAATTAAGTACCCAACTGATACCTAGGTAATACCAACATGAAGTATATTTACTTAATGCAACGAAAGTTCTAGAATTAAATGTTACAACGTACAAAAAGCATTTTAATTTCGTAATTATGTGCAGCAACAATAGATTTGTTTTTTTGTCAGTCTCAAATTAGTTAGGAAATTCCATAAATTGGGATATCAACGTCATTACAAACCCCTACCAAGTTTTATTCATATTTAAATCATAATATCTACAGTACTTTCAATTTATTTCAAATGCTCAAATTAACATTTAACTGCTTGAAGGAAATTAACATATTAAAATATTAGTACCTTATACTATACAACATATAAAAAATCGAATTGTAAGATACAAGTATCTAATTTTGGCAAAACTTTTCTTGAACACATGTAAGCATTAATATGTTATTACAATACTTTAACAAAACATAATAACAAGTACATCGTGATATGATAAAACTGCAATGTCATTTAAATGGTACAAAATCATTACACGCTACAAATGAAATTCTGTGACGCTACTAATCAAAATATAAAAAATAAATTACAAACCAATAGTAGTGGTGAGTCAACCAAATCTATTATGTCGATTTTTTGTTACAGTGCCGGCAAAAATCCGACCGCCAAAGGTGAGATCGCAAAACAGAAATAAAGGGCGGAAGCCATAATTACCGAAACATGCAGTAGATACAGCAGTGTTGCAAAGATATATATACAGCCATGGTCCTTAAGTCAATGCAATACGGTTTAAATCACCAGAGAAGACTCTACATCTGACGTAGGCGCTTATCAAAAAATCTTGCAATTGACCCTATCAACTATCAAAGTTGTTCTCAAGAAAACAATTGAATATCATGACGCTGCATTCAAATTACGGCCGGCAATGTTTATTTTTGTTTGCTTCCTACAATTTTATACGAAACTCCTTGTTACGTGAAAATTATTGCGAAACTCTTCAATTTGTAATTTATAACATGATCTTTAAATGTGAAACGGTTTTTTAAAAAACATTTTTTTTTAAAAAAAAAACCGATTTCAAAAACACTAAAAAGCTAAACATAACTTTTAAACAATTATACCAATAAGTTATTTTTGGAGTCGGTGCAAACAACCACATTCAAACATTCCACGGTCATTATATTATAATACTTCGATATTTCTACTATAGTAATAATTGTTGGGCTTAGACATTATCATCACTGATCTACTTGCAAGTTCCATTATAAATTCATAAGAACCCTATGCAATTCTGATAGCTTCCTACACCTGCATAAACATTTTGCAGATATGTAATGTTTTCATTGTACTTAGGTATTTTAAATGGTATTCGCAATGTGATCACAACGCGTATTCTTATTCACATAAACACACAAATTGTTTATTCATAGAGTTTGTGATTGAAGGAGATTCGAAGTTAATGTAATCACATTAATTAAACAAACTACACTTCCTGACGGGATTACTGATAATGTAGGTAGGTTATATCAACAGTAAGCCAGACTTAGGGACTATTTCACATTTGTAAAGTAGCTCTTATTGGCGATTAAAATATAATGCGATTGAGTACATACTAAATACTATTCAGTATAAATGCTAGATAAATAGACGATGACAGTCTTGATTTAGGCGTATTAATCGTCGGGTTAGTTTAAATTGACGAAAGTGAAATTGGCCCTTAATCCAAAATAATTGAATAACTTGCTAGATAGAGACGATTTTTTTATAGATACGTGGATCATAACTCGAATCACGTAAAGTAATTACCTGTCATCACCTTGTGTGTGATAAGTAAATACTAATGATTAACGACTTAAATTGTGTTTCAAAATAACCATCTTTTTTCTGTCATACGTTCAACGCCAGTTACATATATATGTATAAATGTTGGTATGTGCCTACTCGTAATATCTAGACTAGAGTTTTTTTTAAAGACTAGAGTTAAAAAAAACTCGTCTTTGGTAACAAGTTAGTGAATTTTCTAATTAACAAATGCAAGGTAGGCCAATAGACTGTATGTCGTGTAAAAGAAAGAAAAGTCTGCCTAAATACGTCCCACTGCAGGGCACAGGCCACACCTCAACTATGGGGTGTTTTGGGCCGTACTTCATCATGTGGGCCCAGTGCGGATTGGTGGAGGGGTGTTGTAAGGCAAGTGACTTAACCTTACCGTCAGATATTATTAAGCCACCCTAAAGCTTCTGGCTAGGCTTCACGACTAGTATCAAGTGATATCAACCAGGACCAACTTTTAACGTGTCTTCTGAAGCACGGATATGCTTGTGATTTATATAAGTAAACATAACTAAATATAGTATGTCGTGTATCACCCCTTTTCCTTTAAGGATGAGGTAGAAAGGTATGTTGAATTTCCAGTCTCCCTGTTATAGAATAACAGAGCAATAGCAATAAAAGATCGTCCTCCGAAGCCGAGAGGAGAGCACGCTGGACTTGGCGTTCCCATCTCCGAGTCCGCTTCCCAGTCGGGTCACTGAGAAAACGAACTTTTCTATATTGTCTCGGGTCTGGGTGTTGTGGCACCGTCGTTGTTTCTGATTTATATAAAACAAGGGAGCAGAACAATTTTTGCGATGTTTTCAATATTTATTTCTTTATCGATCGATCTTCTCCGTGCAAGATTTTGTAAATGTGTTTTACCTTGGTACTAAAATACTTTTAACCAAGATCCGGTGCTAAAAGTAGCATCGTAGCCTAACTAGAAGACTTGGAACTAAAAAGAAATAAAATAATACATAAACCAAATACATAATTTCGTATTTTGTAAAGACAGGAGAGAACATAAATGAAAACTAATGACAAAGAATAAATCTAATTCAGGTAGTTGTGGACATGTGGGTGAAATAACAGCTAAAGATTCTGATGTTCTCATATCCTCGAATTATGGCACAGCGTCAGACACCTACATTCTTTTGAGCAATCACCGTGTTATATGCTCGTAATTGCTTTATTTACTTTGTGAACTATTGTATGCAATAGAATATTTCATAATTGTATATCGTCTATGTTTGCAAAACGTTAATCTAAGTTATTTTCCTTGAATTGGTATTTAAATATTGTTTATTTTCTTGATATTGGTATTATTGTATCGGCTGGGCAGCGTTCGGAAAACTACGCAACGTCTTCTCGTCCAAAATACCTCAGTGCCTAAAGACGAAAGTCTACAACCAGTGTGTGTTACCAGTGATGACATATGGAACTGAAACGTGGCCTCTCACTATGGGCCTCATAAGAAAGGTCAAGGTTGCACAGCGTGCTATGGAAAGGGCTATGCTTGGTGTTTCTTTGTGAGATCGAATCAGGAATGAGGAGATTCGTAAACGAACAAAAGTAGCTGATAAAGCCCAATGGATAAGCAAGCTGAAGTGGCAGTGGGCGGGGCACATAGCATGTAGAACTGCCGGCCGATGGGGCAGAAAGGTTCTGGAATGGAGGCCACGTACCGGCAAGCGCAGCGTAGGACGTCCACCCACAAGGCGGATGAAAGACCTGGCAAAGGTTGAAGAAAGCCACTGGATGCAGGCCGCTTCCAACCAGCTAATCTGGAAATCGTCCTAACCTTTTGGTTGTGCCCAACAGGGTCTATAATGAACTGATTAATATACCTATTTATAACACCTATGTAACATTATAGAACGCAATAAAATATTAAATTGAATTGAATTGAAATCAATTAAAAACACAGAACAATCACTATGTTCAGCAGTCGACGTCCTATGGCTGAAATGATGAAGATAAGTCCAATTTATTTTTGTTCTTGAATTTAGGTAGGTACGTATCTAGTTATAATGAGTCAACTAAACTTAACAATGAACATTATGTCAATATCAATACATATTAAACACACTTTGAATTAAATTATATTAGTATTCAATATGAGATACTCGTACATTTAAATTCTAACGTAGAGTACAAAAAAAACGTAGAACGACATTTTTTTACATCTGGCGACGACGATCGTGTGTCATTGACTCGAGAAGGAGAAGAACCATTTATCTTTGCTGTCATGGCAACTCGATGGTTGCCATTACATAAACTAGCTAATGGCGACCGTCTTGGTCTACTTCATGGTCCAGTGGTTCGGGCTCCGGACTACCTACTAATTCCAGGGTTTGAATCCATCAAAGGGCAAGTGTTTGTGTGATTAGCACCATTAGCACGAGCATTTGTAACTCATGAATGTCATATTACGTATTTAAGTACCTATGACGTGACCACCTCCGCAGCCGAGAAGCGAGCATACCGGACTCTATATTGTCTCGGGTCTGGGTGTTGTGGTACCGTCGATGTTGCTGATTTCTGTAACACAAGTGCATAAGCTACTTATTATAGGATCAGAACAATGTATGTGATGTTTTCCAATATTTATTTATTTATGTCTATCTGTTATCTACTATACAGGATTAGATTTCAAGGTAGTGCCAAATTTTAAAAATAAGGTCTATAGAACAATATAAAAATACTAATTTATCATAACTAATTCCAGACGTCGTATTTCTGGAGAAAAGTATACTTAAAATTTTCCCAAAAAAAAAGAAAACGTGAGATGCGCCGTCATTCATCAAAGATCACAGGCATACGCCGACGCCGCTCCAACAAGAACCTCATGCAGTGCACATACGGTGCAATTTAATCGAGTAATCACAAATTTTCTACGTCAAATGCAGAAAGGAAGTATAAAAAAAAAAAAAAATGTGTTTGTTTTTTTACGTAGATCGATTTACATAGTTACTGATTCTGAGTAGTCCCTAAAAAATTGGCACTACCATGAAATGTAACCCTGTCTGAACTTTACCTTATTTTAAGGCAACTCAATTTATACAGGGTGTCCCGTAACTCAAGGATAACCTTGTAACCACATATTCTATACATCATAGTAAAAAAATTTGTTCTTAGACTTTTTAAAATTTGAATGAAAATTTATCGACATACAAAATTACCAAACAGCCAATTGAATTTGTATAGAAAGAAAAAAACAAATTTTGGTGTGCCATGAATAGCCATGCTCATTCGAAGACCATTACTTAAAAAACACTAAAATGCTAAAAATAATCCTAACACTTAAGTACCTAATGAGATACTTTTGGAGTCGGTGCCAGCCGATGAGAGATTCAATGTTTTTGTTTGCACCGACTCCAAAAGTAACTGATTAGGTATTTAAGTGTTAGGATTATTTTTAGCATTTTAGTGTTTTGAAGTCGGTTTTATTTTTTTTAATAAAATTTACTTATTTCATCTTTTTTTAGTGATAAATCCTAATCTAACTGCTGAACACCAATTTCATCCCCTATTTTCCTACCCTTAGGGGTGATTTTTATTTTGCAAACTTTTATCATATTATCTTTGAAGTATAAGCTATTCAATAAAACAAAAATCATCAAAATCGGCTCATATTTGTCGAAGATAGGTAACAAGAACCACAACCAAAATATTATCTGGGTATATATTTGTCGATTTTCTCAAAAAGTTCTAAATCAATTTCGATAAAATTTATATGGGACCACCTCTGAAGTATGATCTACCAAACAAAAAAAGAATCATTAAAATCGATTCATAATTGGCGGAGTAATCGCATAACAAATATACAAAAAAAAAAAAAAAAAACGTACAGTCGAATTGAGAACCTCCTCCTTTTTTGAAGTCGGTTGAAAATCGAAGTTATTACCATTTCCTGACAAATTCCTTCTACTCACACTAACACCCATCGAATTCAAGTACACAGACGCGGCGGCGGATTTGTTTGTTACATTTATCCAGTAAATCCTTCCTAATATTATAAACGCGAATGTTTGTATGTATGGATGTTAGTACAGGATCCCACTGCTCAATCACACAACCACACAACCACGCAAGCTATCGCTAATCCATTGAATACTTCCTCAACATTCATTCAAAATTAATTTCATCAAAAAAACAGATAGCTGCAGGATCGAGCAGTAGGATCTTAGACTATGTATGGATGCTTCTCTTTCACGCAAAAACTACTGAACAGATTTTGATGAAATTTGGCCTACAGATAGAACATGGCCTGGATTAACACATATAATACTTTTTATCCGGGTGAGGTCAACGCTGACGAAGTCACAGGCAAAATCTAGTAAACGAAGATTAATTCTATTCGTTATAGTGGCCTTCCATGGTCCAACTAACTTGTGCATATTTTTAATAGTTATAGAACAAAAATGTGAAGGTTATCCTTGAGTTAATGAACACCCTGTACATTTATCTCAATGACTAATAACCCTGTCCAAAACCAACGACCTCTGTTGCCAGTCTGCATGGTCGTCCGATTCAAACCTTTCCTCGTGCAAGTTTTAGGGCACACATTGCTCATCACACAAACACTTGCTCCTTGCGGGGTTCGAACCCGCAACCGCTGGCTTTGTAGTCCGGCGCGCGAATCACTACACCAGACGGTCGTCATGACGTGACGGTGACAGGACGTCATATGTCAATTAACACTTAGAAGTCCAATGTAATCCTCCTCCTCGATCCTCGATATATGCTCGATGAGTGTTCCATATGTGGTACACAGAAATTGTTTTACCTGTTGTGCCTGCTTTGTGCACTGCTAATTTGTCAAGTTTGCTATCGATTAATAGTAGTCAGTTACTGACCAAATAATCTCTTCGTTAAAGTTTTCCTTGTGTATGACATTCATTTGTATTCTTTTCTGTTAATAACTTGGTTATTAAATAAATGGATCCAAATGAGTAATACACGGCAATTTTATAAAATAACTTGGGTATTCTTGATCGTGAGGCTGTAATAAAATGCGTTTGATGTTCATTTTGCCATGGCTTGTAACTCGCAACGCTTCCGCTGTATGAATTGTTTTCTAATTGCGCCTGTGGAACGTTCTCAGAATCGCCAACAATTGCCACAATGCCTTGTAGAGGCGCCGTACGATGTGTTTCCACTATCTCACGATAATATCGGTTGTTTTCGGTTGATGTACTTACCAAGTTTCAAACACACAAGAACCACCATTTAAAATAGTTATAATTCAGGATTTAGATCTAGTTTTAGTTGATAAAATGTTGTGCCTATTTAAGAATACTTTAACTTTTAATTTGTGTATTGTATTGTTTTTATGTTCGTGCAAATTATTACGTTAATATTTCGTTCATGAGAAAAAAGCATTCTACTATGACAGTATTAAAACTACATTTCCTAGGAAAGTTATGCCCAGACGCATTATTTTTAATTAGTGTAATAAATAATACGTCTGAATGATAATTATGATGTTATGCCCCTTTCAATAAATAAGGTCTTCTATTTTTAACTGGTTTTATCTTTGTGTACTCAAAGCTTTCGATAAACTATCAAGTTAATTACCGAACACTATCGAATAGACATGCACATTATTGGTAAGTTAGTAAATAGATGGTTAGATACTCTGTATTGTACACCTTACTAAGTAGATTATACATTATTTATACAGAAATTTAGGCGGTCTTATCGATAATAATATTAGTAATTAATTATTATACTAGTAATTTATAGCTCTAATAATGGAAACATACACAAATTATGGCAAGCCAGTCTTTACTGCTCAGTATGTTAGCCGCTACTGATAATCCAGCACCGTGATAATGGCATTATGTTTTATAGCCTAATGGCACCTACTTGGCAACTATGCAAATGTGTTCTAATAGATAAATTATCGTCTTTCTGTGAGTAGTTATCAAGTTTTAGTAAGTATTCAAAATGATAAAGGTAGTACGGTTCTAGTAAAGCACAAACAGGCGTGCTGTGTGACGTTTGTTTTGGTTAATGTCTATAGGGGCTAATCTGATATTTCTGGTTGTCTGTTTGTGCGCTTAGTTCTTGCGAAATATGCAATGGATTTGGATTTCACTATAATTTAAAAAAATCGTTCTGTAATTAATTATTGTATTTTAATTCTGTGTTACTATAAAATATTTTAACCTGTAACAGCGTTATTTTTTTTTCAAAATCTGCTTACTTTTTAGGATTCCGAAGTCAAAACGGAACCTATATATTTTTGTCATGCTCGTCCGTCCGTCTGTATGTCAGTCAGCGGCTTAGCTTATTAAAATTCACGACAATAGTAGGTACATATTTATAACCATAGACTTAGAATACGCTACGCTTATAACGAAGTTGAAAAGAAAACTATCACAGGTAGGTAGGCTTTACAAGTTACAGAGTTAACTTGTGTTATACTTAACTTGTAATGTACTTGGAGACGAAAACTATTTAGATATGTGAAATATATAGAAAATACCGCACATTGTGACAGGAAACTACGGAACCCTGCATTACGCATATCCCGACACAAACTTGTTTGGTTTTTAGTCTTACACCGTGATACTTTAGTTGTTGTTTTCCCGCAGAAAGGTGATTCCACTCATAAAAACAAACAACTTTTATTACGGAACCAACTCTGAAATCGCGAAAAAACTCCTTTTCATACAAAAGTTCAATAATGGGGAATATGCATGTTTTTTTTATTAGGTCCTCAAATAAATAGTACTTAATTATAATTAATAAAACTAAGAATTATCGAAAAATATTGATAAATACCTTACTTACAGCCCATTAGGCCCAGCGTGTTAGACAATATCCGATATGTGACGTCACATTACACCTAAATTGTACATCTTTCTGTAAAAATCATGTGTAATTTACTTGTATGGTATGCAATGAAGAGTATCTACCTATATATCTGTCTACACGTCCGCCATACATTTTTCATAGTAAGTTGTTTTAGAAAGAGATAGGTATGACCTTAATTTCTAATTACTTTATTACGGTTATTTTATACCTAAAATCAATTTTACTTTCACTATTAGCACTATAATTTCATATATTTTCTTATAAATATAGTAACAAAAGTTTTTTCATGCATATTCCTTTTTACTCGACTTTAATGTATAAAACAGAATTTTTTTTTTCACGTTGTGTAACCTGCATAAGTGCACTAAGTTTTATTAGAATAGCTTTAGAAGGAGGAGAAGGCATTTGAATGTTGTTTGGTATGTGATGCCGTAAGTACCTAAGTGATAACATTCTTAGAACAAGACCAATGAGTTATGAGCTATAACATACATATGGGTTTTACTTTTAATAAAACATGCCACAAAATGTTTTATTGTAATAGTTATATCACTGTCCTTCATATTTCTTATCTTTAATAAAACAAGCAACCGTCACATCATTGTTCAAAATGCAGCCTACCTTTACTTACAATGTTGATAAGGTGAAAAAAGAAAAATCAAGCTGATGTAATGTTAGTACAAGACCCGAAATAATACAATAGTCTCATTTTGGAACAGCATCGGCAAGCATCTTACCTCCGTAAATCCTAGATCCTACGAAAACTAGATAATGTATAATATTTTTAGGAAATGGGTGCAATTTCTACAAAATATCTCAAGGTATATTATTGTTCTCTCTCCTTGCATCTCCGTGCTTCGGAAGATACTAGTCGTAAAGCACAGTCAGAGGCCCTAGAGCGGCATAATAACATCTGGCAGTAACATTAAGTCACTGGTCTTACAACACCCCTCCACCAATCGGCGTTGGGCCCAAAGTGGAGTATGGACCAAACTATCTCATAGTTGAGGTGAGGCCGTGCCCTGCAGTGGGACGTTTATGGGCATATTTTACTGTTATTCATCTTAATTAGCCCACGTCAGTCCACTGCTTGAAATATCTTTGCGAATGCACGTCACTGAACTCAATCCTTGGCTTTTCTTTTCCAGCAGCTTTGCGTATGAAATAATATAATTGCTCTACCTTGCCGGAAAGTGCTCTACGCTGCGCTTGCTAAGTTACATACAACAACGCGTCTATTCTCCTATTGATTATCGGTTTTACGACAAATCTGACCAGCCCACTGCTGTACTAGTATTACTATTAATTTGCTGTAAATTTTTAACTCGGTCAGCTGTATTAAGAAAGAGGGGAAGCGCTTCTCAAGAAGCGATCTAATTCGACGCTGCAATGTGGGATTGTCTTATAAGTTTGGGTCTAACAGTGATAAAACCTTTGAAGATGGCGCCATAGCAATCGTTATCGCAACCTGTTTGGTCGGCTAACATTTTCCTTAGCCTTGAAGGTCGTGTCATCCATCCCCCGTAGACATGTCCATCGCTCCTAAGTTAAATAATTACATTTTATTTGACTGGATGTTTAGAAAAGTATTTTTTTTATTTGCCTACCGTATTTCTATTTTGAAAGAACTTGTAGGTTGGTACATACAGTCATCTTATGTGAATTTCACTAATGAAGGTAATTGAAGTAACGCAGTTTTTTTTTAAAAGAAGAATAGATTATCAACACAAGATGACATCTAATGCTGTAATGCCCAGCATACATATGTTATTTGCTTATTTGTATCAAACATTTCTATAACGCTAGGTCAGCTTACGCTACAAATGTTATGGCATGTTTGCTTGAATTGTACAGTCGTCAGCAGGTCAATCTATTCAAAAAATGTAAGTTCATTGAACCGATTTTCAACTTTAACATACAGATCAATATCAACTGAGAAAATGTTACTTTTTGCAGTAGGTTGACGAGCTGTTGTTTGTACACTCGCAATTTTTTTTTTCTATAATTACTTTATTTATTTAGTGTCATGTGCAATAAAAAGTATGATCTATTTATCTACATACTTTAATTAAGAACATTACAATTTAATACAATACTTTAGGATTTGTAGTCAGCATATTGTTTGAAACAGTTTTCATTACTAATTATATTCGTAAATTATATCCTCTGAATACGGCTACAGGACGCGTCTAAATTTGGCCCGAGACAAGGAAAACCAGACAATTAGAAGGAGGAACTGGGAAGTGCTAATGACTTTAATAACAATCGTTTGCCTCTTAGCTACGCGCCTTTAATAAAAATAGCACGTACGTCAATGAGCTATCAAAATGTAATGAAGACAAATAGGGAGCGCATGACTAATAATTTAACTTTACATCTGTCTGAATTTGTTTAAAACGTGGTAGTTTTTAACTCATAGCAATTTAAAACAGAACAATGGGTCCTTACCTTGACAGTGGTGGTGCGAGAGAAGTCTTAAATCAGCTGACTTAACATTAAGCGAAGTAAAAGAAACGGCGTAAGACTACCTATAACTATAACTAACCTGTGGCAAGGCTGAACGAGGTGCTTGTAGCTCAGTGGCGGCAGCGTTTTGGTAGTGATTACCAAAGTTAAGCCACATACGCCGCGATTGTGATTGGATGGGTGACCATTCGAACCATATTCAGTGACATTTATCACAAGCATCTCCGTGCTTTGGAAAGTACGTTTAAAGCTGCAACTGGCTAATATCGCTTGATAATAGTCTTAAAGAGAAGGCAGATAAAGGTCTAGGACAGTAAAGGAGCCAGTGAAGGACATAAGTTGGCAGATCATCTGCTCATTCTTCTGACGATCTCTGGAGACTCACAAAGTCAACTGGAAAGGGGATTTGCTGGAACTGGCACACGACTGCGGGAAATGGTACAATGAGAACAGAAGTTAATGAACACGTGCTAATGTTAGAGGCATCTTAAAAAAAAATTACATTGACAATATTTCATTTAATAATTTAAATCGATACAAAAATGACAATGCCCACAAATAAGTTGCAAAACACCTGCATTCCTCAATAAAAATACAAATCGCGTATCAAATGTCATTGTAACCAACACGTGTGCCAAAATCTCTCCCTAACTTCCTTAACTTATGAAGCATAATGACGAACCTTCATAACTGGAGGCTGGCTGGCATCAGGAAGCCTTTAGCCTCATGACCCGGGTAAGACTTTGACCGTTGTTTTTAAAATTCTATCTGCGTGCGCCGGCGCATCGCTCAGCGGCGACAGTTTAGAGACGCGATTAAAATTCCTATGTGAACTATTTAACATTATTTTTTGCTATTAAGTACAGTGTGACATAAATCTTTTTGCAACCATGGTCGTGTCTTTGTGTAACGTATACGTATTAAAAGAACACCTTATGCTAAAAAAAACCTTTAGACTTTAAACCATTGTAATTTATCAATTGATTGAAATACAACTTCGTACAGGCATACATTTATCTTATCTGGGTCGTAAGTAGTTTGTTTGATTTTTATACCCAACTGCCCAGGAATGGTTATTTATAAAAATACTTACCTATATACCTACTTCTAATTTTCAAATTATTTGCATTAGTACCAACGATATATTAACGATATATAGTAGTCAGTTACGATTTAAGCCACCCCTAATGTTGTTTAAGTTATCCAATTCAAGTTACAAGCCAGTTACAAAGATCAACAAAGACAAGCGCATCTGGCCCAGCGTGTGCAGTGCAGGGCGCGAGGCATACTCATAGTTTCAATCAGGAGCGTAGCGTCATTCCTGTTCTGTGGTTACAATAGTCATCATCATCATCATCATAACAGCCATCGGTCGTCCACTGCTGAACAAAGGCCTCCCCCAGTGACTTCTATCATTGGGGGGTGGGATTGCCAATACTCACCACGCTTGGCAGGCGGGTTGGTGAGCGCAGTTTTTTTTAGGATTTCGCACGCAGATGCTGCTGCCCGTCTCGTGCTACAGGAATTAGTCGCCTTTTACAACACGCCTCCTGTTGGCGGTGGGGAAGTGTATTCTTTATGGCCGTCCCCACACGGCACACTTTACAATAGTGCTCCATTTTAATTTAGATTAACCGTCCTTATACGAAAAACTTGTAGGTAGGTATGTAAACAGTCAGTTCACCACGAGTTGTTTTTAAATGTAAATTACGGTCCCGAATTTTTCCTTTACTTGTGCTTTATGACATTGCTTTTTGCCAAATTTCATTACTCCAGGTCTCCAGGTCAACGGGAAGTGCCTTAAAGGCTTTGATTCCCTTGCGAGTATCCACATGTGCGGCATAAACGGCGTAAGGTATCATTTGATTGCGTTGACTGAATATTTTTCTTTCACAGCTCCTAGTATTACTTAGATATTAATTTCATCTTGACACCCGTTGAGGTGTTCCAAAACAAAAGGGTATTTTTGACAGACAGACGGACAACAAAGCAATCCTATAAAGGTTCCTTTTTTCCTTTTGAGGTACGAAACCCTACGAATCGAAAACTTCAGTCCGAAGTAATTTGTAAAAAATATTTTAATTTAAAAAAATACAAGTTTAAAAAAGTTTGAACATTCATAGCTTACTCTTAATTGCTCGTAAAGTTGTAAATAAATAGGTAGGTACTTAATAAAATACTTCTTGTTATATAATTAATAGTACCTAATCGGCATAGCGCTGGTTTTCTAACAGAGACTGTTTGATACAAAGCAAGCACCATAAGTAAATATAGATAAAAGCTATGTAATGTAACTAGAAATTACTATAACGAGAGCTTTTGTTTTTTGGTACAACAATTATTATCAAACACAGCCTCCCCCCTAGCATGAGCACCAAAACACGATATGATATGATATGATATAGCGATATTACGACACCGACTGTAAAAATATGATAGATATAGCCGCTATGTTGAGTCGCCGTGCCGGTGACATTACATATTATGATCGTTCTTTTAATAAAAATTCAAAATGGCGGCTATATCTATCATATTTTTACAGTTAGTGTCGATATATCGCTATATCATATCATATCATATCGAGTTTTGGTGGTCATGCTAGAGGGGCAGGTTATAAAAAACTTAAAATTAGTCACTTAAAAAAAACATTAAACAATTTTAACATAATTAAACACGTCCCTAGACTCCAAATTATATAGCTTTGCCCTACCACCATTTCAGCTTGTGTTAAGAAGAAGCGATCTATGAAACTTATGACACTAATAAACCACTGAAATAACAAGACTTATGTAACTAATACCTATAAGGGAATAAATGAAACGCAAAGAAATAAAATTTTCCTAGTCTCTATGTTCTAATAAATAAAACTGCCGTAGTATAGGTATGTTGTACCTACATTATACAAGTCAATTATATACCTTGTAGGTAGCAAAACGTTTATCTGTCCATCAAAGTGCACCCATAGATCATAACAATGTAAATACGAAGATAATAAGGTGAGATATGTATCGTTACTATAATGAGCCTGTCCGACATTGGCTATAATTTAAAATATTCCATGAATGTGATTGATTGGTTCTTTTAACACCATTAAGTATCATGTAAAGAACTAACATGGATAAATCACATTGCGTTTTATGATTCAAATTGTCATTACGACTCGGAGAAGACTGCCTTAAATTTATTGTACAGTAATTAGCCTAGATTAACAACCTGCTATAAAAAAATTCCCAATTTATAAAGATGGCTGGCAGTGGATGGATGAAAAAAACGGGAGATCTTGATGCTCTTACGCTACGCTTTACGTCTAGCAGTGCTAATAAAAAAAACCCAATTTATAAAGATGGCTGGCAGTGGATGGATGAAAAAAACGGGAGATCTTGATGCTCTTACGCTACGCTTTACGTCTAGCAGTGCTAATAAAAAAAACCCAATTTATAAAGATGGCTGGCAGTGGATGGATGAAAAAAACGGGAGATCTTGATGCTCTTACGCTACGCTTTACGTCTAGCAGTGCTAATAAAAAAAACCAATTTATAAAGATGGCTGGCAGTGGATGGATGAAAAAAACGGGAAATCTTGATGCTCTTACGCTACGCTTTACGTCTAGCAGTGCTAATAAAAAAAACCAATTTATAAAGATGGCTGGCAGTGGATGGATGAAAAAAACGGGAGATCTTGATGCTCTTACGCTACGCTTTACGTCTAGCAGTGCTAATAAAAAAAACCCAATTTATAAAGATGGCTGGCAGTGGATGGATGAAAAAAACGGGAGATCTTGATGCTCTTACGCTACGCTTTACGTCTAGCAGTGCTAATAAAAAAAACCCAATTTATAAAGATGGCTGGCAGTGGATGGATGAAAAAAACGGGAGATCTTGATGCTCTTACGCTACGCTTTACGTCTAGCAGTGCTAATAAAAAAACCCAATTTATAAAGATGGCTGGCAGTGGATGGATGAAAAAAACGGGAGATCTTGATGCTCTTACGCTACGCTTTACGTCTAGCAGTGCTAATAAAAAAAAACCAATTTATAAAGATGGCTGGCAGTGGATGGATGAAAAAAACGGGAGATCTTGATGCTCTTACGCTACGCTTTACGTCTAGCAGTGCTAATAAAAAAAAAACAATTTATAAAGATGGCTGGCAGTGGATGGATGAAAAAAACGGGAGATCTTGATGCTCTTACGCTACGCTTTACGTCTAGCAGTGCTAATAAAAAAAACCCAATTTATAAAGATGGCTGGCAGTGAATGGATGAAAAAAACGGGAGATCTTGATGCTCTTACGCTACGCTTTACGTCTAGCAGTGCTAATAAAAAAAACAATTTATAAAGATGGCTGGCAGTGGATGGATGAAAAAAACGGGAGATCTTGATGCTCTTACGCTACGCTTTACGTCTAGCAGTGCTAATAAAAAAACCCAATTTATAAAGATGGCTGGCAGTGGATGGATGAAAAAAACGGGAGATCTTGATGCTCTTACGCTACGCTTTACGTCTAGCAGTGGACTGCAAACTGCAATAGGCTGACATGATGATGATGATGATGATGATACAATTTTCAAAGTTCACTAACCAATTTAAGAAAAAAATCGAGATGTTGTGGTAACTAGTTTAACTTTTGAATTCCAGTATACAAATTCGCAAAACTGACAGCCGTTGATGAAGAAAGGTTCGTGAGTGGGGAACAGAAAATGGTAGACGCAGCGTAAACAGGCCTCTCATCCGGTGTACTGACGACCTAGTCAAGATTGCGGGCAGGTGATGGACGCAAACGGCCCAGAGCCGCTCGCTGTGGGGAGGCCTATGTCCAGCCGTAATAATAATGATGACCATATGCGGCGTCGGCACACGGCACTTTGTGAACTGCTAAAGTGTTGAGGGGCTCACTGTACATTAAGAACGTTTTTGTGATTTTATAAAGCTCGCTATTAAATTTTATTTTTCTACTTTATTGTTAAGTAACATGCACTCAAAAAGTAAGACTTTTAAAATTAAAATAAATAAGATAAGCATAGCACCCTGCCACCTGACGCCTAGAAAACGTGACACCAAACGAGTATTTTACTTAATGCTTAAAACGAAAAGCTCGGCCGTATAACATTACAACTAGGCGATCAAGTCGATTCCCACCTTAAGCGAATTGTAGATTTATAAATGCCCACGTGGTTTTCAAATGAGTAAATTGGTATGCTAAGCGTGAGTAAATGAGCTAAGAAAATGCAACACTGATTGTTTCTAGACTTAACTAATTAATTAAAAATAAATTACAAAGTTAAAAGCTTGGTAGGTATATGTTTAAAATATAATATAGTAAGTTGATACTAATAGTATTAAATATTATATGCTTCCTAATAATAATAAACATCATAGATTAAATATTTCTGTGAAATGATATCTAAAGACTTTAAAGATACCTTCAAATACCTGTAAAAAGGTTTTATCTATCATCCCGAAAAGTTGTTCAAAATCGGCTAAAAGCAGAAAAATCCATTTGTCAAAGTTAAAACTATAAAATGGTTTTGCAAAATATTCGAGACGTATTTTAAAGCATTAGAATTAGGATTCTATTTCAGAATTAAAATTGCAAGTATCGTTTACGGTTACGCTCGATTTCGGTTTGAAATTCTAAAGCCTCAAAAATACTCACGTCTCCGGACTTATAGACATTATTTAAATTTTATGGAAACCTTACTGACTTCCATCGTAAATCCCAATCAGTTAAACTTACAAACTTAGTGCATTTGATTGCGATTCCCAGAAGGTGATATGAAATATTACAAAAATACTTGACCATCGTTTAAAATCGTATACTTTTTGTTACACCAGCCCCGCAGGCTTAAGTGTATATCTTCACCCAAGCGAATGATAACCTGTCAAGCCTGGGTTTTCCCCACGGTGTATTGGAAATAAAACTCTGAGTGCGTTTAAAGTTATCTGTATTATTCCCAACTGTTTTAGGAGGTATGGAATAAAACATCTGCGAAATAAATTAATTAATGTGAGCTCTTTTGATTGCGTTTTTGTATTACATTTTTGCATATTTTCGTCTATACCAGTGACTGAAATTCCGGCGGCGTTCATGGCTCTGAGGTTTAAGTTCTTAAGTTACCTGAACTTGATAAAGGAATAGACGTAGGTCTTACTTGGAATTGACTGTAGAGAGATCCTCTTAAAACCTAGATGTTTAGAACGCTGCCTGGTGGTGTGCCGGAACTTCGGCTACATTTTCACGAACCTGTTCTAGCACGAAAAGGAACTGGTTTATCTGTTACAATGCCATGCTGCTTAAATTTATTCACCAAAGAAGAAGTTGCGTTTCTTCATCATCATATCAGCCATAGTACACTGCTGAACATAGGCCTCCCCCAGTGACTTCCAGATTGGCCGTTTGGAAGAGGCCTGCATCCAGCGGCTTCCTGCAACTTTTACCAGGTCGTCTGTTTACCTTGTGGGTGGACGTCCTACGATGCGCAAGCTTGACGCGAAGGAATTCGTGAAGGTAAGCAGTTCCTACCAAATGTTGGTCGCATCTTACCGCAGAGTACCTAACCGCAACAGAAGTTAGCGTAGAAAGTTTTGATATAGTTAAAACACGTTTTCAAACAAAAAAAAACATTTAATATTTAATGTGCCGCGTCTACATAAAATAATTAGTATTAAATAGCTGTCAAATTTGGCGCCCTAACAAAATGACGGCAAAAATGTCGTAAGCCTATAAATTGGCCACTCGTGATTACTTATTTCCGAAAATTACAATAAAAAACCAGTGTTCTTGTAACTTATAATCCCAATTGATTTCTATGTTAATAAGCTAGCAATAAGTAATTTAAACAAATGATTTCTCAATCAAAAGGAATGTCGCAGCCAGATCCCTGAGATCTATCTCGAATAGCCATATAATAATGCTTATTATTTTCAATTGTTACAAAAGTAATCTGCGTAGTTCTATTGCACACTGCTAATTTGAACTTTAATACAACCGCTTACATGGTTGCGGAAAATCATACAGTAATTTAAGCGTTATAATAATTTTGCTGTGACGTCAAAGTATGGAAAAATATCTTAGATTAAGTATATATTTTTTGTCATTCACTGCATTTTATTAAAGGAATCTTTTGTCTTTAGACATAAAAGTCTATGTTCTGAGTAAAATGATAAATCTGTTGCTGTAACTTCTAAGAAGTATGTTATAATAAAAAACTAAATGTGAAGTCTTCTCGGAAATGAGGAAATATATGGTCTACATAGTCGTTGTTCTCAAGGCCTTAAATGAACTAACTTTAAAGTTTCATACGATATTTTTAAGCACCTACCTAACGCTGATATTTATGTAAACTACATAAAAGGCTTATATTGTTTCCACAATCATCATCATCATCATCATTTCAGCCATAAGACGTCCACTGCTTAACAAAAGCCTCCGCCTGCGTCAATAATACAAGCGCATATTTATTAATAATATTTATTTATTTATGCCTCAATTAAGGTAAGGGTATATGCACTTTAAACTGCTTCAAGCAATGCGTAGGTTCGTACTTTATGTACCACAAAAAACAAAAATAAAATATAAGTCAATTAATTAAGTATTGGGCCAGCACGCACCCAAAAGTTTTATGCATTATAATTTGACATTGAAGTTAAGACACTGTGCTATCATTTATACGTAAAAAATAAATAGAATAGAATAAAAAGGATTCTTAATGATAATGAATAAAACGTCAAACAGTGTTAAGAAAACAAATGCGTTCTAAGCAAAAAGTATTCCACTGACGTTTAGCCGCCAGCTAATTGGTGTAGGTTCAGAGAAGAGCTTTAGTAGCGCAAACAGGTGGCCACTACTAGGAATTTGTGCGTCGTGACTGCCAGTCAATGACTGACGGGCTAACTAGAACTTTGGAACTAGATATTACCATATCTAGTGAGTTCTAGGACATATCCTTATGTTAAATCATGCCGTTGATTGGTACAGAACTTTATATGGTGAAGCAAAACCACAATAGGTAGGATAAACAATTTTTCTAAACTTATTTTTTACTATCAAAACCTAAATCTAAATTTAGAAGAATTAAAATTATGACTCTTAAACACATTTGAATTACTAATAATTAGTTATTAGTGAGTCAAATCCACACACAAAATTATTATTAAAAGCCATAATTTGGGCTTTAACTATTAAACTTAATTTGGAAGACAAAAAACGCAGACGCAATCGTACTCGTATTTCCCCAAATTCCAAACAGCGAGATGGATGGACTTTAAATGCCTAAAATCATTCAGCCAATGAGCCACTGTTCTGGAGCTTTCGCGCGACCTTAAAATTAGACCGTTGACTCCTGACGGCAACAAAAAAATCTGACGTACACTTTTTGCTATCTTTTGATCGTGAGATAACACGCTGTCACACTGCAGTCTAATTTAAGAACTATTTCGGGACATAATTTAACAGATGGTACCCACGTAGCTACTTATTATGGAACTATTTTCACGAAAGTTCCCGACCTGACTGAAGTGAATAACGGATCGGCGTTCTAATTATAAAAATAGAAATACAGTACTGTCGACACTGCTACCGTGTGCCGGTTTGTCATACGCTTTTAACCTTAAAACTAGTAAAAAATCTAGTGTTTCTAACGTAACATTACATCGCGAAATGTCCGTAGACGAAGGTGGCTTCTTCAAAAAGTTCCACGAAGCGATAAACCTGAATATAGACGACGTGACGAGGAATAATTTCGCCAATTTAGAATGCAACGCGAAACGTGTTTCGTATTTGTGTAGTTTGCCTGTTATAAAAAGTTACGATATTAGAGGCGATGTAGAAAAATGTCAGGCTGGCGGCGAATTCCCCGTGAAAAAGGATTTGGATAAAGCGCGCCAATTGAAGGATGAGGGGAATAAAGCGGTGCAGAAAGGTGACTGGGGCAAAGCGCTCCAGCTGTACAGCGATGGCATGCTCTATGTACCAGCGAAGGAAAGTAAGTAAAAGGTTTGATGTAGTGTATGTGGTACGCGCACATAGCAAACCTAATTGTTTGTCGTGAGAGTAGCCACTTAGCTTTAACCACTATAATAATACAACTTTAGAGTAAACCTAACTACCGTGTACTTTTCCTGTTGCTATTATCTGTTACATAAATTCGAAAAAGGTTGACAAAGAAAATTAACAGAAGTACCTAAAAAACTCACTTTGAATCCTAGACAATCATTAGGGCCACATTCACCACTTGCTGATAAGTTCCTGGTAACCTAACTGGCACTTGTTTTGACAGCTAATGTATGGGTTATCTGTCAAAACAAGTGCCAGATAGGTTATCAGGAACTTATCAGCAAGTGGTGAAAGTGGCCCTTAGTGGCATAAACCGGTGGGTAACCTAAATGTTTTTAATACCTCATTCATCATCATCATGTCAGCCTATTGTAGTCTACAGCTGGCCAAAGAGCGCCAAAAACACGATCTCCAGCTTTTTTCATCCAGCCCCTGCCAGCCATCTTCCTAAGGTCGTCGGTCCATCGAGCTGGGGGGCGTCCTACACCACGTTTACCAAGGCGCGGCCTTCACTCGAGAAGCCGTTTATTTCACCTTTCATCGGTTCTGCGACAGATGTGGATACCTACATTACTTTACTTACCTACTATTTTTCAATTTTCTGTGCAGCTGACGAGCTGTCAATCTTGTTCGCGAACCGATCAGCCGCTTTGAATCACTTGGAACAGTACGAGGAGACCCTTGCAGACATCAAGCGATGCCTCTCCCTCGGATATCCTCGGCACTTGAGGTACAAAGTCTATGAGAGGAAGGCGCGGACCCTGTTGGTCCTTAAAAGAAATAAGGAGGCAGTTACCGCTTTTCAGTAAGTACACCGATATAAGTAATCATGAACTAGTTAGTACTAGTTGCTTACCCATTTTGTATGACGAGTCGACTGGTGTAAAAGCGCAGTGATTAGCCTTGAGCACTAAGGGTCCCGGGTTGGATTCCCTGTTCGGGAAAGACGAGACAGAAGACGAGCTTTTCGAAATTTTCTCTGCTCTGTAGGTGTTGGGGGACGCCTTAAGCAAAAAAAAAACATTGTCTGGTACCTCGTAACATAACGATGCTATTTCCATACTTCATTAATATTAATTTCCCTAAAAATGATTGCCGACTTAACAGAAACTCTAACAGTAAAATGACACTTATCTTGCATCCCTCAGGAACCGTTCATTTTTCTGAGATAAACAGTAACCTATCTGCTAATCCAGGCTATATTCTATATCTGTGCTAAATTTTATCCAGATCCGTTCTGCCGTTCTGGCGCATTCTGGCGTGATTGAGTAACGAACATCCATCCATCCAATCTTTCAATCGATTTATTCGTGATGAACAACTAACCAAAAACAACATTATTATTTACTTGTCTTTGTTTCCGTTTTCTAGAGATACAATCCACGCACTTGATGAAGCAAATAAGCTAGACAAAGATAAAAGACAAAAGATGCGTGGTGACGCCAAGCTGATGCTGGAAATCTTAAACAAGGGCATAGTTCTGGCTGGTAACCCTAAAGATCCGGAAGCTTTGAAGAAAACTCCCCCAAAACCCAAGTTACCTGGCAAAAACAACCCTCAATACCCTGCTGCTTCAGAAGCTATTCAAATCGACCAGGACGAAGTCAAAGGCAGGTTTGCTACAGCAACCAAGGATATACAAGCTGGAGATATTTTACTGGTTGAAAAACCTCATAGTGGGGTCTTGTTAGGAGAATATTCTAAAACTCACTGCCAGAATTGCTTTACAAAGTAAGTTTCCACTCCACACATACTAATCGTAACTTAGAATTTTGTTAAATCATTTTTGACTGTGAAATTCTGATCTTTCCAGGTGCCCGATTCCACTCCCTTGCCAGGAATGTCCGAACGTAATATTTTGCAGCGAAAAATGTGTAGAATCTGCGCAAAAATCGTATCACGCATACGAATGTCATATACTTCCTCTTCTTTGGAAATCCGGTTGTTCAGTGACATGCCACATAGCTTTGAGGATGATTACACAAAACAAGAAGGATTATTTCACAAATATCTACAAAGAACTAGACACCAAACCTACTGGGCCTTATAAAACTGATGATTATAGGAACATCTACCATTTAGTTGCCCATGAAAACAAAAGAACTAAACAGGACTTCTTACATAGAACGCAGATGACAACCTTCTTAGTAAAATTGTTGGAGATTAGTGGATACTTTGAGGGAAAACCAAGAGAAACACCAGTGGACCTCGCAGAGTTGGCTTCAATGGCAGTGGATGAAAAGTACAAAGAAGATGTCGCTTTGTTTGGTGGCCTGATACTGAAAAACCTGCAAGTACTTCAATTCAATGCCCACGAAGTGTTTGAACTACGTTGTCCGAAGCCAAGAGTGGGGCAATGTGTTATTAAGCACAGCGGGAAGTCCGTCTTCTTGGCTGGAGCTGTGTTTCCAACTCTTGCTCTCTTCAACCATAGTTGTGACCCTAGTGTAGTCAGGTAAGGACTATTTATTAGTTTACAGTAATAATAACACTCACCAGTCACCACTAATACCTTAACAAAGTGTGAGTTGAAGCACGTACGTTATAATAGGCGAGGTACAAGTTTAGCACGAATGGGATACTCTAACTAAAGTTTAAACCTTATTGCTTTGTTAATAGGGTGTAAATTGTGCCATCTGACAAATAAAATGTTCCAACCTTGGAGCGATATAGGTTATCCTACTAGCGATTTGAGAGCGAATTCAAAGCGAATCGAGTCAACATTGCAGCGGACTCGCCACAAATCGAAGCGACTGCGCAGCAAGAGAGAGTATTGACTCGTTGTGCTCTTGCGTCTAAAAATTAAATCTTCATTTCGAGCAACATAAATCATTGTGTTAGTAGCTGATTATACAGGGTGTTCGATAAAAAGCGTGCCAAACGAAAACTGTGGATAGAGTATAAAAAGCTCTATCGCCTGTCCAAAAATAGGCCTTATGAAAGTCGTACCCTTTTTGGGTAAATTGAGATTTTCTAAAAAGAATGCAAAGGAAAACAACTCTAAATCGCAATTTGTGCAACAATGGTGCGACATTTAGAAAGTCTAATTTCGGACAAGAGAGATACAGCCTTTTTTACGGGGCCGTTATGGTCAAATTCCGTTTCACACCCGACCGTCACGCACCCGTATTGAAAAAAATGTTATTCCGGTACGCCCCCGGCCGCGACGCCCCCGATGTTTCTTTTTGCCATGATACTTAATTAAGTACAGCCGAGTACAAAAACAAAATGAAATTAAGGCTACAATCATGAAAAATCAGGTATCTATTTAATATCGATCTATATAGGTGTGCAGCCTACATAGTGGAGAGCGATCGCCTATACTTTTCCCTACATACAATATTGTACTCAAGTGTTTTATTTTTATATTAACTTACTTACCAATAAAAGTGACTTGTTTGTTTGTGTAATCGTTATTATTAATTGGAAGTAATTACGGCAGTTTTACGAATTAAATAAACAAAATATAAATGTGCATAAAATAATTTAAACAAGTTTTTTTTTTTTCATTTTTTATTTGCATAAAATATGGTAGTACAGGTGGTCACAATAATAACGTCCGCATATTTTACAATACAATACAATTAAATTTAAAATTACAATAATAATCGATAGTTAACTGAGAAATAACAAGTAATAATTGATTTCTATCAATAAAATACTTGAAGACATTTCAATTCATTTCAATTTTAAGAAAACTTTTCAAAAACAATGCAATTTAAGTTACAATTATCATCTAATCGTTACATAATCAACATTAATAGATGTTTTTAATTTTTAAAAAAACAAATAGTAGTAGTAGAATAAACACACCACAAAACAAAAATAATTAAAAATGAAGAATATTTAATTTCAAAAACACTTTTTTTTTTAATATAGTGCTAAAAATGGTTCTTTTACTTGGGGGCGTCGCGGCCGGGCCGTACCGGAATAACATTTTTTTCAATGTGGGTGCGTGGCGGCCGGGTGCGTAACGGAATGGGACCATAACGGCCGGACCCTCTTTTACTCCATCTACTGTGGTCGTCTAGGACGCTCTTTACGAGACACCCTGTATAATTCTTAGTATAAATTTAGTAGTATAATTAAACTTTAAACTCACTCTCTAATATCTAGTGTGATGACCTTTACACTTGCACTGAGGTTAACGGTTTTTTCGAGGTCGAACGCAAATCGGAGCGACATTTAACTATGTTATGTTAGAAACTTATTACAAGACCATGTATTGTGTTTGTTAGGGGTATTCTGACTCTTCTATTATTTCCCCTCAATGTGCAATGTGCGCGTACATTAGGCATTCACTATATCTTTGCCCAAAGGTTGTCTGGAAGAGATCGCTTTTTGCGATAAGGCCGCCTGATTGTACATAACTGTCTTGTTTATAATAATCTTTAATGTTTTTTTTGTGCAATAAGGTGCCTATCGATCTATCTTTTCTAAATTTTGTAAGTATAAATATTGCTCTTCTCCAGGTATTTCTGCGGTTCACACATCGTAGTTCGAGCAGTCAAAAACATCAAAAAGGGGGAAGAAGTGTCAGAGAACTATGGGCCCATCTTCACCACGGTGCCCAAAGCCAAAAGGCAGGCAGACCTGAAGGAGCAGTACTGGTTCGATTGCACCTGTGCACCTTGCAAGGACAATTGGCCTTTGTACAGTGAGATGAATGAGGATTATATGCGGTTCAAGTAAGTATACCGAAGAAAATTTCGCGAGATATTTATTTTAGCAATTTCATGTTGTGATGGTAAAGGTCGTACGAATAGAGACTAATTAAGACTTAACAAATTCATTGCTTTCAAATCAATTTTCAAATTCCTCTATAATTAAACAATTAGTTATATAGCAGAAATAAACTAGGATTTTTTAATATAAATCCAACAAATATAGCAAATGTGGCCATAATATAGGTAGGTACTGTGTTACCCCACAATTGCGAAACGTCTTACTCGTTCCTAGAATAAAAACTCGGTGCATTAGATCTATTTACCTGAATGTCCACTACTACTGTCCTTTTTTTCGAATGTTTATTATTAAGAAAATATAAAACATGTGATCATAATAAAGAACACTAGGGGAGGCCTATGTTCAGCAGTGGACGTCCTGTGGCTGAAATGATGATGATGATAATGATTGAGCATCAAAAAACAAGTGACCGTCGGGACAACAAGTGAAAATCGGGGGTACACAAGTAGATATCGGGAAAACAACTGAGCATCAGAAAAACAAGCAAAGATCGGAAAACTAGTGAGCATCGGCTAAACTTTTGTATGAACTTGTTTTTCAATGCTCGCGTTTTCATCGCGACGTTAAGTGGTAGTATGTATAATGTCGTTGATTCCTAAAAAAGAAAAAAAAACGACGTTTGGGTAGGTAAGTTGACGTCAAGGTAAATAGAAATAACGCTCGAATGGACATTCCCAGGACAGCGTTCGAGTGTTCTGCACCTGAGGGTATTTTGATAACTGCTTTTTTTTAGCATTATTATAACAATAGCTAACTTGGTTAATGTTTAGCATGTTAAGAATAGGCTATTTGCCTTGTACTAAAATTTACTTAATTAATAATTTAGTTTGATAGTTTTCACCATATGGAACCGAAACATACTTATCGGAAGTTACTAAAAATAGTACATAATTACTGTAAAAAATGCATTTTCGAATGTTATATTTTTGTCGGTATTTTAGATTGTTAAAAACGCCGGCCACAATGACAGGCACGTCACCATTGAGTAACTTTGTTCTAGAACTGACATCCCAAAGCGAGATTTTGCGCTACGCTCGCACAAAGTATGAGTAGAGTAGCAGAGACGACTGTCGACGAAGGTTTTTTAACATTCCCGTTCTAGTACTTTATAACTCAATGGATATTTAAAGGTGCGTGACGTCACAAACAAGTACATCATGGCCGACGGCGTTTTCGCAGGCTTTTAAAAACGTAAAGAATGTAAAGAACTTTTGATTATATTCAAAAGTTTAAAATTGAAATAAAATTGTTGACGCTTTATTTGAATATAATACCAACAATAATAACTCTATTTCAGAAAACAGTCAATTAGCCTATTCTATTAATACACTTTTATACATTAAATGGTTTTATTTCCAAAGTATTCCATGATTTTTAAGTCACCAAATCATATTTTCAAGGTGCGACTCCGACCGCCCATGCCCAAACGTGGTAGCGGTTCCGCATGACTGCAAGGAGTTTATGGTGCAGTGTGGTCTCTGTCTCCAGCACACCAACATTCTAAAGGGACTCAAGTCTTTGCAGGTTTGTTGTACAGTAAGAGCCTGCGCGCATGGGTGACTTGTCGCTGCGACTTTTTTGTCTCTCATATAAAATTCTTAGATATGTTTTCGATATCTCGAGATATCAAAAGATTTCATATGAGCAACAAAAAAGTTGCCGCGACAAAAGTCTCCCGTGCGCGCACACTCTAAAGCATATCAAGCTACCGCATAATGACAAAACTTCTCGACCGATTTTGAACTTAACGTTAAACACGAAAAAATTAATTTCGAATCTCAAAAGATATAATTAGCAGTTTGCTAGCAAGCCATATAGAGAATATTAGGTGTTAGATATCCGAATCCGAATTTTAGGGAATCGACCAGGGAATATGACCATTCGCTCCCAAACCGAAATCACAGATGTTGGTAAGAAAACCACCAAACGCCAAAGCTGGACAGCCTTTAAACAGTAGGATGAATCCTGGGACGTCGTCGCGGATTGGAACTAAATATCTACCTATGGAAGACACCGATTAAGGAGTAGTAGGCGAAAAAAAACGTAGCGAGACGATTTGTACAAGTACTCCTAGGATTGGCAGAGTTTAGCTGTTACATTGATAGGGATGGTTGGTTGAAGGGAAGGGGGGATTTGGGAGAGGTCTTTGCCTTCCAGTGGAAATAATCTAGGCTAATAAAAAAATGTGAGTAGATTGATACGTTGTCGACTGTACCAATAATGGTTCTGTTAATTTCTGATAATATCATATCACTTTCACTAAGATAAGCGTGTGTGGACCAGAGATAAGATGACGTTCAAAATATTCTTGTTGACAATGTTGGCCGGACGATAACGTTATTGTGCTAAAATAATATAGCACGGCCATTAATGGACAAGATAAACGATTATTATAAAAATATTACCCACTTGTACATAGCAATCTAGAATTGTTTATGTAAACGTCAAGAAACTATTTCATTTATTAACACTTGAACGACGCATCCGTATACGAAAATGAAATTAATACGCTCTTGCAAATTTATTTAGTAATACGAAGTCGTGTAAAGATCCATTTATTGATAGACATAGGTACCCCATATTAGGGTAGGGTTTCGAATTACAAGCGCAAACAGAAGGTTAAATTAGGAAAACCGTAGTTTTCCTTCTTAAGTCATCAATTGATGGTCTTGCTATAAGATAATACTATAATACTTGTAAAAGAGGTAAATAGTGATAAACTATACTCGTAAAAGTTCATATATTTACGAGGATTTGCACCTATGTTATGGATATTTAAAATTTTGTATTTCAGTACCTACCTTTCCCTTATTTAGTCGCCATAGTACAAGCTTATTTAGTTTAGGGCTAGATTTTGATTAGATAGAGGGCTAGGGTTTGATTGTTGATAAAATTACTAAGTTTAAATACTAACTTATGTAATAATGAAAATAATGTAACACAATTATACAGTAAAACGACTTTTATTGCCTAATATCAGCCTTCAACATTAAGTAATAATTTTATTTTTACATAAACTTATCAAGTAAAATATTATATATTTCTTCACTCCTATTATCCTATTATTATGTATTAGTCCATCTAAGACGACGATGCACAAGCAAAAGTCAGCAATAACTTATTTTATTGTGTATTTCATTTGTTTTATAAAACCCACATGAATCCATATTCTCACGTTTTTCGCTTTTTTTTAAGCCCATTTATTCACGTAGTTCTTTGGATTCTACAGAACCTTCTTTTACCACTTATTTACTTCATCAAAGGCACACACGCAAGTGACTGAATTAATACATGTAAACTCCATACACAATGGTATAACAGAAGATCGTGTCGTTCTTAAACAAGTCGTCAGTGTAGTCGTCCGTCTCTGGGTCCCAGATGCATCGCTGTCCGCATTTTATGCCTGCACCTTTCATTTCTAGTATCGTGCATTGAACTATTATTTTGTACCTGAAACAAACTTTAAACTGAAACCTATTTGTTTATCTAATCTTAAACTGTTTGTTTATGAGTTAGTAACTTCAGGAACGGCTTCTGTGTTGTATAAATGTATTATATTATCGTTTAAAAACAAGAAAATTTAGCATGGGGCTCGTCAAAATGGATCAAATGAGCCCAAACTGGAAGGATTAACTAGTAGTCATAAGAGTTATCCTATCCACATACTGGTACCATCATCAAATCAGCTTGATAGTATCAAAATATTGTATTGTAATATAATAAAGATTCAGGATTACTTAAAGGTACGGTACGGTCAGCATCAAAAGTCGATGGCCACATTCAGATTTTCAAAAAGAATTGGATGCTTTTCATATAAGGCCAATTTTGGCGCATGTCATGTTGAGCGATTTAGGTATAATATAGCGATTTTTATAAAAATCACTCAAAAAACGAGCGCAATGGCCACTAAGGGAAAAACAAGAGTGATTGAGAGAGATTGTACTTACAGACGCGCTCCGTAGGTATTCACGAAACTTAACTTACGAGCGTATTTTCGACTTGACTTACCTACTAGTTCTTGTTTTTTATGTTAATTTTAAATTGAGATTGACAAGAAAAAATAAAAAAGGTAAGAAGTAAGTTGGTTGAATAGCGCCAAAATCAAAACAAAATGCAACCGTCAAGGGGCGGCTATGCCGCACCTGGCGGATTGGCGCCCCGGGCCATGGCACGGATGGCCCTAGGGTAAATACGCCCTTAATGTTGGCATTTTAAAATCACCCCTAAGATCGGTTGATTGTATACAACGCATTGCCAAGAACTATGACGTTATGACTCTTTATAAAGCTGTTTTTATATTTATGTATTATATTAGACGCCATATTTTGACCGTTATCACCTTATCATAAGGTAGAAATCAATGTAATTTAAAAATAAAAAACAATGGTTGGCATAGTCGCGACCGGTTGTGAATTAGGTACCTATTCTACAAAAATCTGCTTTGTACTAAGAGTACAATAATTTGATCACAGACATAATATAGCAAAATTACGAGTATTAAAATCAGGTTAAGTGAAAAATGTATTAGAAATTCGTCCTATCATAGTTATCTTTTATAATATTATAGTATTCATCGCAAACTCCTGACGTTTGAACAAGAGCAATATGAGCATAGTACAATTCTAGTGAATTTGCATATTCTGTTGCCTAAGGCACTTCGCGAACAAGGCGAACACGACCAGATGGCCAGAGTATAGAGTAGTCGCAGCCACCAGGTCCAGGTTAACTAAAGGAATCACTTAAACGTTGCACACTTTGGCCGTTGCGGCCAAGGACCTAAGTCCCTAAGTCTGTGACGCTTGGTAACCACTTACCTCTTCATGTCGAGTTCTTGCACTCGCTGCCTGACGCCGTTGGCGATGGCCATGACCCAGCGCGGGGCCTGGTCGGCCCGGTACTGCCGGCCCATCAGCTGTTCCTGCATCGTTTGCAGAATAATGTCTCGGACGTTCTGTGCTTGGAATCTGAAAAAAAAAACATTCAAGTTGTGTTTGAAATACATTTTAATACAGCGATTAAACGAATTTTATTAAGATAATTGTTTTACCCAGAAAATGTCGCTACCGCGTCTTTTTATACTTAGGTTTACACCGCGATCTATGCCAACGATCATAGTTAGTCGAGTGAAAGCGTGAAACGAAAATATTTTCGTTTTGCTTTGCATTCAGTATGGCTCAACTTAACAAATAATTATCTTTGTACTGGATGTTATCAATCTTACAAATCGTTATAACGTACTTCTATTATATGGACTTTGAAATTTTGTAGCGGATGCAATATAGAATAATTTATACTATCGAACTGATCTAATGATGTAGCTAGGAGGAGAGATAGTGGAGCTTTTTAATTGCTACTAAAAAAACCCACGTGTTTGGGCTCATTTGACTCATTTTGACGAGTCCCATACGTTTTTCTTAATTTTAATTTTATAATTATTTTTTAAGTGTCAGTTTAGAATGCTGACAGTGCACTTTTAAGTGTCCATTCCCTCCCCATCCCCCCATTTACATTTTATTATACTTATTTATTTTTGTCTTCTTTAGATTTTTCGAGGGTCCTTTGGTTTTTGCTAATCTTCTAATAATATCTGCTGTGGACCAGCTATTTTACGTAACTTATTACTTGCGTAAAATAAAAATAAATAGGTGTAATATTATTTACTTTTCTCCAAGTCCTGGTCGCACTTCATATTTAGGAGGGGCGAGAGGCTTATCTGCTTCCACAGGGGTGGTAGCAACATCACTGGTCCCTTCTCCTTCTTCTGCCTCTTCTTCAATAACTGAAATACGACAGTAAAAAATATTTTTTTGTTTAAACAAACAATGTTTCTTTTTACTACTACTAGCATTATAGATGGTCCGTCAACTAAAGGAAAATGACTGGCCTACTTTGGACGCGACTGGCAAAAACGCAGCAGAGACCAAAGGAGGCCTACATGTCAACAGGGCATGTTGACCAGGAAATCACTGTCTCAGCACAGGCTTACTAAATAATAAAAACTAGCAACATCGTAATCTTACCATCATCATCATGATCATCTGCCATGATTTATATCTTTTGTATTATACCTGTAACATAAACATAATATACATTAAAAAAAAATTGCTAGATATCTTAAACCATTCGATATCTGTTTCACAGGATACTGAAATGATGTATCGACTTGGTCGGGCGGCAATGGAGGAGGGAAAATATGGAGAGGCTATGAAGAAGTTCATTGAAGTTCTGAAGTTGTATGACACAACTCTAGCGCCACCATACCGCTCATACTATGACTGTGTACAGGACCTGCGGAGCTGCATGCTGGCTGTCGGAAACTACAGCATTGTTTAACTAAATATTGTTGTGATTCCGTTTATAAACCCTTGTTAACTCTAGTTGTGTTAACTTATATGAAATAAAATTAAACTATGTAATTAACAATGCTAAATTTACAATGGTTCATCCCTTTCCTAACGCTCCATGATGTTTGATATAATTTTTAAGTTCATTATGAAAGCAATAAATGATTGAGTATTAATATAAATGTTTTACTGGGATTCAAGTGTTTGATGACCACAAAAATTTTACCTTACCTTTCCGTACATTTTGTTCTCTGATTGTAAAGACGTGAATGATAATTAAAACAAAATAACACATGATTTTAAAAGATTAGTTCTTATTTTTGCATGTGGTATGAATGGATTTTTCATATCATTCCAAAAATATAGGTAAATCATCAAAAGAACTACCCTTATTTTAGAAAATGACGTTTGAGTAACGTTTGAACATCGGTTTACAAGATACTAAAAGTTATCTTAACAATTCGATTTTAACATTTAATTGAAGATATGGTCTATTTGCACATAGGTTGAATACTTTTTTTACTTCTAACAAAATATAGCAGAAAAAAAATGCTGAAACAACAAAATTTTTGAAATTTCCATTCAAATATCATTTATTTTTCTATTGTTATTAATAGCTATTATAAGATTTAAACACTACACTATAATCTTCAGGTATAATTTTAAAATAATAAAAAAAATATTTTATGTAAAAAACAAAAAAATTAACCAGTGAACCTAAGTCAAAATAACTTTAAAATCAAGCGTGCAAAACCAATAGTTTTTCGGATAAGCCGTACATTAACGGTCCACGAATTTAAGGGTTTTGAGAGCTGAAGGAGAGATGGGGACTGACTTCTTCCTTCCAAACCCCTATCCCTCTCAAAGCAAACATATACGTTTATTAGTTTTGGAAATATATAAGATAGAAGTTTGATAGTTATATTAACTTGAGACGCGAAGATTGATAAGGTTTACCGCAGCCGCGGCAGTCAAGGAATAATTGTGTGTGTGTATTAAATTTGAAATAGAAACTGGTTCTCGGTAAAGCGAGCAAGAGCGTTTGGTTTTAAACGCTCTCCGTGAGTTCGGCCTCTTAGATTGAGATTGGGCAGAAATACTTCTAAAGATAAACTATAACAAATAGCTCCCGATTGAGCCTAAATTTAAACGTAGGCTAATTTATATAGGCTAGAACAATACTTACCTGAAAACACGGAACTTAACCTAAAATTAACATAAATATTGTCTTTCACAAATACCAAGATAAATCTATGATATCTAAATACATATAAACACTTAAAGAAAGAGGTAAAATTGCTGAAATTTATAGTTCAAATACAAGATTCCAGATTCAACGAATAATTAAAAACATACACACAGAAATTGCAGAAAACTATCATTTGACGTTGCCATGGTAACGATTGCCATTGACGTTTTACCTTTTTATCCGGCTAGAAGCAAATGGTATTTAAGACGTTTCAATTGAAGTAATTGAAACATTATCAGCATGATGCTCCGATCATTAAAATCATCTAGATAGACCTTCACTAATTTTTTATCTGTTATGTTGTGCGTTACGTGACATTGACAGCACATGTCAGGTGTATTTGTTTGGTTGAAAATTGGAAGAATTTTTGGTTACGAAAAATACAAAAACTAAGTTATTTTACAACAAAAAATATTTTCTTAGTAATGGCTACATACGATAATAAAATCTGGCTCTTAAAAAACATAAGAGATGCTTTCATTGCCACAGACGACACTGGTTTGTGTGAGATAGTGATGGCTGGTGAGGATTTCTCCAAAATATTTCAAAACAAGGCTTTAGAAGATAGAAAAAGAATAAGAGAGGGACGACTAAGCCAACCGAGTACCAGCAAAGGTAAAATAATAACAATGGTCTGTTAGAAAACTAGAAATAAAACAAAACAAATTGATCAGGTAATCAAAAAAAATTGTGTGTTTTTACAGGAAAAGAAGGCATGGGAGATATATCTGAGGATGACGATGAGAAGGAGATTGTGACCCAATTCGACCCATACCCAGATATGGAAGACAGTGAGGATGATGATTTGATGTGTGGCAGCTACATCAGATATGAAGAATTTGGTGGACACAGGTATGTCTCATGCTTTTAGAAATCAATTATTACAAATAACTTTGTATCATCTTTGTATCGCTGTCAACTAAATAAAAAGATGTAACTAAAACAAAATACTTGCAATTTTAGGCAGCGATCCAACACCGCTCAGTGGCTAGATAAAAAAGAACAAGCTTTAAAAAAGGCAGCTAAAATCAAAGTAATAAAATGGGACGACACATCAACACATCTAACAGCAGAACAGATGGCAGATATTTTTTCTAGAATGGAAGTAAAAAGGCCTGAAAAATTAAAATCATTACTAGCTGAACAAATTGAAAAGTGCCCTGACCTTCCACATAGACAGTACCTTGAGTATGCTAAGTTTGACGGGACAGCACAACTTGGGTTGCCCACCAAGTCATTCAAAATCTTCATGACAATGCTATCTGAAAAACATCAAAACTACCCTTTGGTGGTATCAGTTATAGCCCATGCCAAGATCAAGGATTTGATTGGTTTTACATGCTACAAATACAGGTAAATACATAAATTTCATATAAAGGAAAGATGAATAACTTTATCAACCACAAATTGTATCAATAGGATGTTATTGTTAACAGTAACAGCTTAAGGACACTAGTAATATATTTCGTTATCCTCAACTATTTTTATTATCCATAATGGCAAAGTGAAGGATAGTCGTCAATTTCATTTTATGCTTTCTTGAAATACATTGAAAACATGGTCTTTTGCAGCATTGAACACCCTGACATCACTCTTGGATCTGTGCATGACTATGGGCTATGTATAGCGGAAGACGATGGTGAAGTAGACTGGGCATTTCCTTGCCTTGATGCCAATGAACCTTGCTCAAAGTTTGGCTTCACCTGCCTTGGCCTGGTTGACTTGAAGAGCAAACACTACTTCACACATGCGCCTATATCAATACCAGAAGATGGCATGCTCGAAGTTTTTCCTAAAGCAGCGGAGACAAGTCACAGTCAACATAACCCATCTAGGCATAATACTGGAGGCAGTGCGACTTCCGAAGCAGTTAGGAAAGCTATAAATGCTGTCAATGAAGGTAAATAATATATATTTTTAATATGAAGTATAAAACAAATGTACATATTGTATGGTACTGTAAGTAGGGTAAGTATATAAAGCTAAATATTTCTAACGTAATCAGACTTCGCATTATGGACAAATTATTGATCAGCTTTTAAGCTAGGCAAGTATAACTTGATGTATGTACTCCCATTTACCATTTTACTTTTATTTTAGAATATTTTGTGTAAATATTATTCTTTATGGAAACTTGTAAATATTTCTTCTTTCTTCATTCATGATTACTATGCTATAGTGTATTGGTTAAGTTTAAAAAAAACTGTAAATCTTCAGGGTTAATTCCTGCCCCCTTAGCATGACCACCAAAACACGATAATTGACATAGCAATTTATCGACAATGGTATTTTTTTTTAAATATGATAGACACCATGTTGAATTTTTATCGAAACAGCGATCATAACATGTGACGTCACCGGTAAGGCGATTCAACATGGCGGCTATATCTGTCATATTTTTGCAATTGGTGTCGATAATTCGCTATATCATATCGTGTTTTGGTGGACATGCTAGGCGGGCTGGCTTATTTGGCAAAACTACGGTGGTCACTGGTCACATCATGTTCAATAACATTGCTGCATGTTGCTTCACATTATATGGTAACATTCTTATTAAATTGTTCCAGAAAGAAGAGGACAAGAATCAGAGCTAGACAAAATACAGTCTCATCTAATAGCAACTGATGCGCCTCAATACAAAACATACAGGGTGCACTTGTTACGTAAAGTTCGGACGAACACATTAGTGCAGTTAGGAGTGTCACTAGAGAGGATAGAGGTGGAGCCACTTATGGCACACAAGCACGCATTTTGGGTAAGATCATTCGCACCAGAATTTAGTATATTATTTATTTTAATGAATTTTATTTACTTGAAAAGATTGCTTTTTGTCTATTCAATCAATAAACTAAAAACAAAACTAACTAAGGGTCGATTTTTAAAAGGCCAAAAACTTTTATGCTACGAACAAAATTAACGCTTGTCATATTTTCTATAGGAAAACTATCAATCAAGCTTATTCTTCAAATAAAAGTTGTCAGGGCATTGAAAAATCGGCCCTAATTTCCTTAATATATTTAAATGTGTATCATATCATTATAACTGAGTGTACTATTTCTAATTCCTATTTTATTTGGATTATTATAGTCAAAATCAAAATACTTTCGACTAAACATCGACTCTGTGGCGTGGTGTCAAATACTCGAGGCCAAAGCGAACAAAACCACAATTCGAATAGTCCACTCGCCAACACACAACTCAGGATACTTAGATCAAAGTAGTTCAGGTAAATTTAAATTGTTTTATACTGTAGACAGCTCCTGCCTGGTTACTTGCCTCTCCCAAGCAGGGTAACTAATATTACACCTTCTTAATACGAAAGGCCTAAAGCCTTTGCTAAATGGGTAACGGACGCCTCTTGACATTGTGGTGACAAACGCTGCCATTGGTCGATCCTTCGGTCAACTTCCGCCAGTCAGACTCCGCCCCCCTCCCTGTTCCGAAACTGGCCATAATCGATATTAGTGTTTTCAAACTTGGTCCAATTTTATATTTGCCTACACCACTCGAGTTTTAGTAAGCTAAAATCGATGTATGCTCAATCCGGAACAAAAAGCGAAGAGTACGGTTAAAGCAATGTCAAGACGCGTGCGTCCCCCGTTTGTCACCAGCTCAATTAATATTGGTTGGCTACATACAGATTTTATATCAGGTCGAGTTCTCTTGTCCACGCAGAGTAGGGCTTTCAATGTCGGTATATCAAGATGCCAAAATTCCGAGATCCCTCATGATTTTTCAGTACCGCTTACTGCGGGATTAGAAGTGCGGGGTCCGAGATATTTGCTGATACTCTAAGAATGGTGCATTTCCTACGTAAACACTTTCAAAATTGGTGGAGGACCCAATTGGTGTAGTGGCGGGATAATTCGCGTCACACCTAAAGTGGCTCGGGCTTGGGTGTGCTAGGAGACGCCTGGTACCTCTCGACTCTGCCCCCCTAGCATGACCTCCAAAACACGATATGATATAGCGATTTATCAACACCAACTGTTTTTTTTATTAAGATAGATAAAGCCGCCATTTTTATCGAAACAGCGATCATAACATGTGACGCCACCGACACGGCGATTCAACATGGCGGCTATCGCAGATATCTATCATATTTTTACAGTTGGTGTCGATAAATAACTATATCATATCGTGCTCTTGTTCGTAACACGAACGCCCGATGCCCGAATCCCGAAGCCCTAAGGTAGATTGACCATGCGTTAGCAAACATTCCAGTTATACATACTTATCAATCGCGTTCAGCCCTCCTAGCATAATACCAACTGACATTTTTTTTTAAAACATGATAGATATAGCCTCCTAACATGTTGATTTTTTATTTAAACAGCGCTATATCGCTATATCATATCGTGTTTTGGTAGTCATGCTAAAGGAAAGGCTGGATAAGGCCTTGTTCTTGCATTTAATTAACACCTGTTATTGTAAATAATTATATTTCAGGCAGCGCAAGTTTCTTCCATCCAAACACTGCCTACAAAATATACGACTTCGAATGTGAACACGAGATTGCTAGAGAAATCGTTGACAAAGTGAACACAATCCTCGACCTAAGAAACAGCCCGTGCCGCCGAGAGTACAAGACTTCCAAAGACAAAAAACTGCAAACAAGAAGAAGCTTTCACACGAGGCATTTAAGTTGAGTTTCGAAAAGACTGCATAATTAGTGTAATATAATGTACCTACCCCACTGAAAGTTCCTGTGTAAATGCATTCTATTTATAATGCATTGGGATAATAATTTATGATTGGTACGTCCACATAAACTGAATGAGTCAAGCTTTTTGAAATGAATTGGTCAATGTTTGAATTGTTTGTTTTTCTCATTACTGATAAGCCAGCAAAATGTATACATGGTGTTCCTTTTGATTTCCCATAAATTAAGGATGTAAGTTAGACCGCCTCAAGGAACGACATGTTAAAAGCTTTTTTGAAATCTTACTTATTGATTGATTACTTAAAATTACTTTATTTCTTTTTATTTGATTTCTTAAAACTATTTCTATGCACTTGATGTCTTTCAAGTGGCAACTTCTAAAGTTTTTACCATTTATATTGACCGAGGCGACTATTTTGCGTAATATTCAAGGCGCGATCTGTCATGCTAGCAAAAACTCTATACAATTGTATAACTTTTATAACTCTAAAACGAGCGACTGAGACATTTTTTTCTTCCGAATAACACTGTTTTTCACGTTATCGCATCTTTGGTTAAAGTTATGGGAAATCAAAATATCACGTTTTATACTAATACTAATAATGTTGGTCTACTTGATCATAAAATGTTCGTAATCAGTAACTGAAAGTTTTTCGTTGATACTACCATTTCACCACGCTCCAATTAACTATAAAAAGAAAATTTGATCATTTTACAGACTGTGGATTAAAGTACTTGCAGTTTCTCTGCTAATAATTTAATCCTGTTCGTTAAAAACAGTTTGGTGAAATTGGGTCTCACAACATGACTTATGTTAACCAAATGCTAAAAAGATAGTTAGCATTGAGAGATCTTGTTATGAATATTAATCATGATCGACACATCACTGCCACATAGCTTGGTGAGCGCTGGGCCTTATCGTAGTTTTAAGCATGGTCTAAAGTTTTTAAATTGTAAAATATGTAAAATGTATTGTCCAGCGAAACCAATTTGAGCTGAGTATTTGCTGAAGCAATTTGAAGATTTGCAGAAACATATATAAATCATGTAAATAGCTGTCCATGTCCATTGCGTAACTGACAAAAACTTCCATCTGTATTTATGAACTTTGATTGATATTCTCGAAACAATGTTGTTGTATTTTTATTAATTTTGTACTAAATCACATAAAATGGGATCACACCAAAGCCTTCATTATTGTTAAAATATAACTGATATGTGTAATATTTATGCTTTGATGCGATCCAAATTTTATGTAAACATGTTGCATGTGTGTAAATGTGTACTATATAATTTAGGTGTGAATTAGTGGCAATTTGTTCAAATTTAAAGTAATTTATTCTTAAAAATACAAGTCACATAGCAGAAAGAGCATTGTCGCATTTGATGATTCCGTGTAATGAATTAAATGTTATGTACTCAAAAATTCAGTATTGTGTGACTTTTAACATTGGTTTATTGGCCTTGATTACCTGACATAAATACAGAAAAAAAAGTTTAGAAATTGTATGTAATTTCTACTTTGCAAATAATTTGTCCACGAAAACATGGCAGTAGCTTCATTTCTAGTCCCACTTCGGTTGTATTGTATAAAGTAGTAGGTTGATATCAGACCAAAACAAGTCATGAGATGACAACTTGCTCCGATAAAGGTTACATATTTACTTAGTGGATTGCAAACTGATAGTAAATTGACTGCTTATTTTAAAACTTCTCAACCTTAATTTGGCAAAATAACAGCTGAATACTTGACATTCAGAGTTGAGGGTCTGTTAATTTGCTGTCATTGCGACAAAATATGAATGTGACGATAGAATATCTTAACATGGCTTTAATAGCACGTAAGAGGACACTATATTACGCTAATGTCAAGTAGAGAAAGCGACACTGGGCTAACAGCCGATATATGACTAAGTTGGTTGGCATTATGTCGTAATGACGACAGGCAAAGGACCCTCAACTTTAAAGTTCTAGTGTTGGGGAATATTAGTGACTTGATATAGAAAGCGGACACGAGACACTGTAAACACAAAATGAATACGCCTATATGCTGGCGCGCTATGAATACGCCGCGGGCGCTTGTTATAAAGTGCCATACATTTGGCTAATTTCTATTATGTCCGATAGTTTGTCCCTAACTGCTAATATTAATAACAAATACAAAAACAATGTATCAGATAGAGAAGTGTATGCTATCTATACCAATTAACTTTATCTTGAATTCCACACTGATATTTTAAGTAATATTGTTGAAAATGAAATTGTTTAATTCCATTGTATGAATTGAATTAATGTATGTATGTAATGTAATATGAATAAATTGTAATAATTTATAATGAAATATTGAAATAAAATTGTTATTCATTGAATTTTGATGTCATTTTATCTACATATCCTAAAAAAAACATTGGAAAGCAAGGAAATAATAGAAATCAAGTTAGTATTTTATTGTAAAAATATTTACACTATTTTATATCATGTACAAAGTACACAAATACATAGTATAAACACTAAATTAAATTATTATTTACAAAATAGACATCTGTATAAACTTAAGATTAATTATATGCAAACAATCAGAATTCACAAGCAAGACTTTAATATCATGGCACTTCCAACATATAATTATAAAGAACCAGTTCTTTTCACAAGTCGATTAATTAACTTATGTTAATTTAATTTAATTATAGTTACTACTGTTATTTGTATTATAAATATGTACAATTGCATGTTAAAATAACAAGTTTTATTCCATTGGTTCAACAGTACTGTTTTCAAGTATATACTCTGTTACTTTATTAACATTGTCTTCACTGTAACTCAGTATAACATCATCAAGTTCACTTGCCCTCCTGTATAAAGCCCTTGTTTCTTTGACTGATTTATGTAACTTTAACTGACTCTCCACAAGTTTCGAAATATTAGGTTTTGCTTTAAGATATTCAATATCTTCATTAGAAAGTGCCGAGTATGAGATTCTTGATCTACTTGAAGCTTTCACTGCCATCTGATACTGTCTAAAATAAAATAAAATGCATTATTGTAAGCAATGTGTGCAGTAAATGTAATTTCTTAATATTTTGAATTGATTGAATACTTACTGTCGAAGATCGTGGTACTTGTTTCTCCTATTATTGACTTCCTTTTTCCATTGTTCCTTTTCTACCAGTAATTTGTTATAGTAGCTGTAAATAGATTTTTTAAAATTTAGAATGTAGACCAAATATGAGTCTATTAATCTCCAGCCATTCTTAGGTACTTACGGTATAAGTTCTTGGTGGTGATTTTCGTTTTCAGTCGAGTTTTTGGCACATACATTTAAATCAATATTTTCTGATAACGTTTGTGGTACTGAAAAAAAACAACAATTGAAAAACACGCATTGATATGTAGCCTTAGTAAACTAAGTAGCTCAATTTAACTAAAATTGAGCGATTTTACTCACCAACAGAATCTCGCCTTTCAAAGAATGTAGAACGCCTTCGTCGTGGTGGTGATCGAAATGACTGGTGCGCTTCTCCGTCATTGACTGAATTTTCCATTCTGAATTTGTTTAATCCTGTAATTTACTCTTTAAAAAATCTAAGTAAATTTAAGAAACACAATTCAAAAAACAACGTAACCAACAAACAACATCCGAAACCAAACGGACGCCAGGTTTGACATTTGTTTTTATAATAGTCTGTGAAACTGCGACGGACGCAGCTGCGGACTCGTCTTGAAATTGTGAGGTCAAGCGCTGCCATTGGTCTATCCTTCATTCATCTTCAGCCAGCCCAAGGATCGACCAATGGCAGCGCTTGACCTTACAATGTCAAGACGAGTCCGCAGCCGCGTCCATCGCCATCTGTCACCGGCTTAAGTCTGGTTGTCCGAAAGGGGCAGTTCTGTGGAAAGAGGTCTGCATCCACCCGAAACAACGTTTTAGCAGTGTGTATGACACGCTCATACACACTGATACACTGAGCACTGACATCATAGACACATAACTAAGTATAGATTTGCTGCTGTCAAATAACATTCGTCCCTGTATTAATCTGTGTTCGTCCATGTATGATTTTCGCCATTTTGACGCTGTAGCACAGAATATATAATAGTACAAGTACAAAAGATTCACTTTGGAAAACCAATTGAAGAAATAGGGACCTACGTTACGATATAATTAAGTGCAATTCAGATCGCACAGCGCTAATCACCTACAGTTATATTCACCTAGAAGTTGCCTCTCTTTCTATCGCGTAACTCTTACCTTTTCTGACGACGACAGGGTTGTCTTCTTTTATAGAATAATTTAATCTGAATATTTATTGACCAATTAGATAATATTACTTTACTTTTGTAAGCAAATGACGTTTTAAATACCTGGGATCTGTACTTCACGCGCCGGGAGATATCGATTGCAACGTCAAGCAACGCATTACTGCTGCCTGGGAAAATGGCGAAAGGTGACTGGTGTCATTTGTGACCCCAGAATGACGGTTAATCTTAAAGGACAGATCTTTAGGTCCATCATTAGGCCTGTCCTTTTATATGGTAGTGAAGCGTGGCCGCTACTTGAGCGACACAAGCAGGACGCAGCTCCTGCGGTGCAGCTGTCACGGAGATGAATATGCTGCGGTGGATGTGTGGAGTCACGCGGAAGGACCGCGTAAGGAACTCGCGCATCCGCGGTAGCCTTCGTATCCGTGATATTGCAGACAAACTGCAGGAGAGTCGCCTACGCTGGTACGGCCATGTTTTGCGGAAACCGGCAACCTACGTAGGAAACAAAAGTCTGGCCATGCCGCCACCGCCAGGTCCTGGCAAAAGGGGTAGACCCAAGAAATGCTGGCTTGACGTCGTGAGGGCTGACATGCGTGCCAATGATCTCACAACTAGAGACGCTCAAGACCGCGCAAAGTGAAGGAATAAATCAAGGAAAGTGGACCCTGGGCTCCAAAGCAATGGCTTTGGATGCAACCGGGATTGACCGTATCGTATAGATGAAGGAGACGGTTATTTTATTATATAAGGTCTAACAAAATCAACTACATTCCTTTTAATGGGGGTATCTGTACATCGAGCTGAGCAGGCTCACCAAATTTGAGCCAAAAATTCAGGCTAGTTACGGAGATATTGATCATAACAATCTCATTCCGTAACTACGAAAATCTACACCCTTTACAGCTGTTTACTACTACATTGACACACTACGCACGCACACAAGCAAACGTGACCCACACATGCACACACTCAAGATAACCACAGAATACCTAATAGTACTACCGGCGGTGCGGCGACGGTAACTCAGAAATACCAACATGAAAGAATTACCCTGATTTTAGGGTAAAATAAAGTTTGTGGGTTTTCTTTTATAAGGATTTTTTTCACTACGGATTGGAGTAGAATTATGTGTTTCGCAATTAGAGAATTAGGAATTAGGGTGTTTTAATTGGTTGTTGATTTTTGCGGTCACGTTACCGAACCGACGTCGAGAGAATCAAAAGTTGGCGGTACTTCATAATCGATCAAGATACTACGAACAGCTGACCGCAAAGTGCGTTGTTCGCGAACTGACCGGAGAGTGTGACTGTGTTGTTGTGACCTAATTTACGTAACAAAACTTCAACGACTCACTAGTTTTCGTAGTAACCAAAGCCGTATTCACATATCATTTTGAAAGAACGAAGATACCGCGGAGACAACGACAATTTCGATCAATGCTCTCGTCTATTTAGCTTCAATAAAAATGGCTGTACGACGTTACGTCTAACCGTTCCCAACTTCCCACCACGGCTGTAAACTCGTCGTGTAATGTGCTATTAAATTAAATTTTACAAACAAAACTACAATCGAGGTGTTTAAACTGAAAATAACAAGGTCATTAAAGTCTAATTTCTCGCCTTCTTTAATTCTACTTTATTTTTTAATTAATTTTGGGGGTAAAATTATTTTGGAGTTAGCAAGACCAAGTTTCAAAGGTGGCCCCGACAAAAGTACCCCGCCGTGTTTGTCGGTATCTTGGATAGGGTGACAAGCATTTTGTTTAGCTAAGATAAGATCGTAGGTATTCGTAAGGAAATAAAACATTTTGCTATTTTTGGAACTGAAATACATTTTACTTATTATTTAAGTTTCAACATTTGATATATTATTATTGTTTATAAGGAAAATTGTTGGAATAAAAAGGTTTTGCTATTTTGTAATTAATTCTTGACTAGTCGTCTAGATAATGAAATCGACACCGTAAAAGTTGATATTAACTTGACAAACAACGGGACAAACTCATTTCAAAAAATGCTTTAAAAGTTACCTAGAATTTAACTCTTAACCGGTCGCAATATTACAATGGGAAAAGTATTAAAATGTGATATTTGGTTCAATTAAACACGATTATAATTGTTTTGCTAAAAATAATTAAATAAAAAATTATATGGATTGTTTTAATAAACCTACTCAAACATTCGTGTAAAATCGTAATCCTAGTCCTGATATTTATTTAACGTGGAAGCCCTACCGTACTCGCAAACTGCTGCCTATGCCGCTCGAGCCAAAAGGCCGGTGTCGGGCACGTGTCGGGGTCAATCAAAGTGTGCATGCGGATAGATAGGGATGTGCCACATTTGTTCTGATTTCTAGGCTCATAGTTTTTTACGAGATCAGATCATTCATTCATTACATTACTAATTAAGATTTTATTTTTGTTTGAACTAAAATTTGATTTTATTTGATTTTAACTAAGTTATTGAGACGATAACAATGTTTTATGAGTTTCGAAAAATAGTCTTATCAGCGCATATTTCATATTAAGTGGTAAGTAAAACATGTTATTAGTGTTTTGATTTCTCTCGAAGTTGTTTCCTTTTTGCCACATACAGTAACTCAAGGAAGTAGTTATGTGAATAAGCATTTTAAAAATACATATTGGTAATTTGGCGACTGTCAGTTAAGAAATAACTGCTAGATAAAGTACGATATGTCCGAGTTTAAATGCTATGGCCTAGTTAGTTCGTTAAAAATAATTCTTAGTGACTTTTTAAATTCAGTCGTTGTATGTTTTATCAGTCTTTGTCTGTCTTAAACTGATACTTTAGAACATTTATTACCGGTTTGGACAAAATAATTTTACTCTAAAAACAAGAGTTACACTTAACTAGATTGGCGAGTTGAAAGCTAAGGTACAAAAAAAACTTGTGTCGCACTCACGATTTCGTTTAAGTAGAAGGTTACCTCGCCATAATACTTAATTAAATGCGAGGTGTCAGTTCCCAATTCACGCATCAGTTATCCGGTATGTTTTAGTTTTTAGTATCCTTTAAATTATGATCCCATCTTAGGCGCATCCCTAGCTTTTGAGCCTTTTCGGCTTTTGCAGGACGACCGCCCGGGCGCCCGCGCCGCGCAGTCTCTAATTCGCTTCCGTGCGGCGTGCGTGTGCGACGCCATAACGATGTCAGTCCAGGGTTATGTGCTACCAGGATCGCAACTTTAATTTGTGCTAAAGCAGCGCGCCTTTACGCTGATATTAAGGGCGTTTTCGTGAGCGGTTCAGGGACTGGAGTGAGATTGTTTATGCCCGTCGGGGACCAGGGAAGGCCACGCCAGCCTGTTCAATAAGAAGACAGTGTGATGCAGATTTTTGATCGGCAACCCAATCGCAAGCGCGACTGATGCAGCGTCCGTCTTCGCCAAGCGCTTATGGGCGCAGGCGTCATTATTGTGAATTCTGCGGCGAGACGCAAGACGAGGGGCAGGCGCGCCTGTATCATACACTAGTTCAAGAGCTGAAGCCGCATGACTTTACACTACGAGTCCAGTTTTGCAGAAGTCGCAGAAGCTGCAACATTCTCTGGACGGACGAGAGAAGCTTCACCAGTGGTTGGATGTTTAACCTCTACGCCGCGGCGCCTACTATTGGGCTGAACAGAACCCCCACCTAGTTCGGCCCGATCATTTTCAGACTAGATGTAGCAGTAGCCTGAACATTTGGGCTTTCATGTGTGGGGCTAAGTGTAGGACTTAGTGTATTGTGAAGGTGATTATAACATTGAAAGTGCGACACAACTACGACAGCGAATTTTATTGCAAACCGTGTGAACGCTTAAAACATAAAAAGTGACAGAGACTGTATTTCGCGTAAAAGTGCACGTCGCATTGCTGTGCAATGTTTTTTTGTAATGTGATTATGATCAATGTAATTTGTTGTAAAGATTGTAAACCTTTTAATGAACTTAAACACGCGTAGATTGAGAATAAGTGGTAGGTACCTACTTAATTGATTTGTTTGTTTAAGTAATTTTTTTGTTAGTCAGATAAATTATTTACCCGGCAGATAAATTATTTACTACGCTAACCTACTTGTTAGTCCAAAGCATGTGAAAGTGTGATAGAGTCAGTCAGAGTCAGAATTAAATAAATAAATGTTTTAAAACCGCTTTATTTTCCTTTATTTCTTGACCACCTTGCCATTCTGCTAGGAGTGATTCTAAAGAGCTTCGAGAGGTAAATAACGAATTACGTACAACAGCAATTACAAGAAAGTAAGTAAATACCTACCTAGTTCCTACAACTAAGATTTAATCTAACTCATAAAACATTGAAATTATCTTTCCTTAGAGCCTTGAAGTAACAAAAAAACGATGTTGGTTATTAATTTAGTTGACATTGTTTGTTTTGTTTGTTATCGAAAACATTATTATCATGAAAGTGCATTCTACACACACTAGTGTACTAACATGTGTGTATGAAGCTATTCTTCGTTGCAATTGATCTGTGGTCGAAAAAGCCTAGCTGTGCCACTCGACCAATCGCAGATCAGCTGGTTTGACAAGGGTGATGCACACAAGGATCTTTGGTAATAAAATGCTGGTGTGCGCTGTGTACGTACACACCATCTGTGAACTACAGTTTGCATGAGTAAGAAAAGATACAGAGTGTTTCATTTTTGACTGCGTTTTAATTTATTTATTTTGTTCGAAAACATAACATTTAAAAATGACTATAAAACAATACCTTATTTTTTGTCATCGCATTCATTATGATGTATAGATACCCCCCTTTAAAGGAACGCAGTTGATTTTGTTAGACCTTGTATTTGTCCTTGTTTTGATGTAATCGTGTAGTTAATGAACAAAGACGACTATTTAGCCACTTAAACATGTGTGTTAGCCTGAAAAATAAAAAGATATTGCGAATAAAAATAAAAAAATTTTTTTGTTAATTTCATTTTAATCTCCTTTTCTAAAATACAATATAAATTATTTTCACCTAAAATCTATAACAAAATACGTGAAATTCTATATTCTTTTTAAATCAGTCATTAGATTTTGCCTACTTACATTGATTACGAGTTCGTATGCAAAATAATGCGGGTAGGTAATCCGCTCGCGAAATCGCTATGTACGTGGCACGCTTAACGGTTGTCGCTGTGTTTTCAATCTCTCGCGCTTCAGAAGGTGGCTGATCCGTCGGTTTTTGTTATGCCGCATCCACAGGCTTGGCAAATCATAACAAACTGTCACAAATTCAAACGAGTGGATAGAGCGTTTGCCTTGGTTTGCGTAGGTTCGCAAGCGCTTGTGGCCGATCCAACGAGTGTTGGTTTTATGGTTACAAATCAAAGGGAGTTTGCCGCAAGCGCTTGCGACGTGTCCACACGTTTGTGCGCAATCAGTGTCGTTTATGCACTTTACATAGCAGGGAGCGTTTGCAAACGGACGACGCTATTTGTATAATGACGAATCATACAATATGCTGACGACATATCCACTGTAATTATTTTAGTAGCAACATCTATCAAAATCATTAATCCAACGTTCTTTAAGGCACGTGCACGATCGCATCGTTTTTGATTAAAATCAATAATTCAATGGATTTTTTAAAACGATTTTCTTGTATTCTAGACTCGACTCTGAACCGCTCCCTAAAACTTGGCTCACGCTTTATTTAGCACCCTGAATAATACCTCCTACCTACCTACCTACCATCCTTGGGCTGGTGGAAGTTGACTGAAGAATAGACCAATGGCAGCGTTTGACCTTAAAATGTCAAGACGAGTCCGAAGCCGCGTCCGCCGCCATCTGTCACCGGCTTAAGTTTTACTGTAACAGGAAATTTCGGGTATTCTAATATAGGCAACCACCCACAGTCACACTTAAATTATAATGAATAATACAGAACGTTTCAAATATCGACTTGGAGACATCACTAATTTATTTCCAAGTTCCGAAACTACGGCCACTGATCAAGTAAAACTAGACTACCTACTGCCTACAGCCAGGCCTATGTCACTCCGCGTTTCGGTCGAGATAAATACCTACGCGACGCGCACCTTCGAAGAGGCTAAAATCAGTCGAGTGTCACGGCACGCGCGTGTAGGCTGTTACACGTTCTTACTATTAAAAGTAGTTTTTTGTACGCGTTACACTTCCGACTTTATTGAATTTTATAGCGAGGCCGCGACTTGAGCGACACAAGCAGGATCTGCGTATCACGGAGATGAATATGCTCCGGTGGATGTGCGGAGTCACACGGAACTCGCGCATTAGCGGTAGCCTTTGTGTCCGAGATATTGCAGATAAACTGCAGGAGAGTCGCCTGCTCTGGTACGGACATGTTTTGCGGAAACCAGCAAGCTACGTGAGAAACAAATGTCTGGCCATGTCGTCACCGCCGGTTCTGGCAAAAGGGGTAGACCCAAGAAGTGCTGGCTTGACGTCGTGAGGGCTGACATGCATACCACCCAGATAGCATTTTAAACTTGAATCTGACTTGAAGCAAGTTTGACGTGTCAAAATGGAAAGTTTGTGAATAACTTGCCATGGCAAGTGTATACACTTGAGGCAAGTTTGAATCAAACTTTCTAGTTTACAAGCGACAAGCTTGCCTGCTGTTTGTTTTTGTGAAGTATATGCAACATTAACATAACAAACTTGCATAAAGTCAGTTTCTTCAAATTATATACAATTTTGACATAACAAACTTGCTGTTTCTTTGTTATAGCGGATCGATCAGTGCGGTCCGCAAAATTAAAAATTTCTTACGTGTTATCGACTGGTTTACTGTGTATACTTATCAAATTACACAATTTGATAAGTATACACAGTAAACCAGTCGATAACACGTAAGAAATTTTTACTGAGTAGTAATCCAATCGCTATCAGTATATACAATGTAAAAATTAGCTATGTGTAAAAAAAAGTGATAGATTTTAAATTTGCAAATTAATAATGTATTACTTTTTTCATATAAGCTGGGTGAGAAGAATGTGTTCATAAAACTAAATAACTTTCCGAAAGGAATGTATATAGGTAAATATGGAGCAAATAAACCTAACACATTATTCTATTGACTATTCTGAACAAGTTTCATAAGTGAAGCCATATCCCAAAATACTAAATAATTTAGAAAATATCAAGATCTGAAAGTTTGTTCTATGAGGACCCAAAAATCTATTTCAGACATAAGTTCATAAACATGAGAAAGTTGTTTAGATTCTTATAGTACAATAATATGTTTCCTGTATTTGCACCATATTTTTATTAGAAAAAACACCTCATTAATTAAACCCTTTTATAATTTTAATCAAAATGATTAAATATTGACATTAATCTTCTTTCTGTTGATCTTCTTTATCTTGTCTCTCTGCTCTGAAACAATTCAAAGATACTACTTTATTAAATAATACCTAATCAAAATGAAGAGTAAATACCTAATCAGTTCGTCTAACAAGAATTATGTTATTTATGAACCAATTTTTCAATAGCCAGATAACTTTTATTTGGAGAATAAAATTGACGTTCTGACACATTTTCTATAAGAATTCTGTCAACATGTCACACTTATTCAACGTATATAAATTATCTGGCTGTTGGAAAAATGGCCCTAATCACACCTTCTTGTTATTCTAACTTTTGCTTGATTTAGCCAATCGCTTATTATTTCTTTAATATGATTTTCAGTCACATCTTCAAATATTTTTTTACAGATTTCTGAAAAAATATTTTAATTAAATTACATAGTCATGAAAAAAAAGTTGTATGGATGCTAAAATTAATAAAATTATGCACCAGACAACACACTAACTGTCATGGTTTTGAAGTTGTTTTACGAACTACCTTACAAGAAGGGCAGCTCCTAGGAAACCTAGACCCGAGCCAATTTTGAAAAGTTTCTAAATTTACCCCAAGCAGGAATCAAACCCAGACCCTTAGCGTTCAAGGCGATACACCACGCCACTACGCCAATCGGGTAACTTTTTAAATTTGATATTTGCTAGTACCTAGTTTAACACTTAACAAACATTTCTCTTTTAATTTTGGCTATTGTAGACTACACAAAAACAAAAAAAATATGACATATACTTACGAAAGATTAATTTAAATGTTTCAGTGGTCATAAATGATTTTTTATTAGAATTTTTCATTTTTTTTCCCGTTAAGGAATAAAACTCTGCTACCTCATCCAGTAACAATCTGCGTAAAATATTTGTTGTAAGACTTCTTACATTTCTTCCACCGATACCAGTCAAAAATTTCATCTGGAAAAAGTTTTTGGTATTTAATTAAACAATAACAAAATCGGACGTTTATTAATATGTTATTTTCTACATACAATTGCCTGTTTATTTTGTCTATTTTTTAATTGTTCATTTAAATGCTCAAAACTTGGATCATCCTTTACTGGAAGACTTGCACATATTTCTGCGATTGATTCATTGTCATCTAAGTTTGTATGAACTATATCTCCTGACCTCCCTAACAGTAAATTTACTTTTCTGTTCAATTCAGCCAATTGATTACTTAAGTCAGTCACAACTTGTATCAGGTGACTCTGCTGTATAGAAAACTGCTTACATGTATTGCATCCTAAAACACAAAAAAAAGTGAAACACTACAATAATTATATGGATATATTATGGATATGGAAATATATTTTAAAAAACCTTACCAAATTGGCCGTTTACGGCTTTCTTAGCTTCTTTGCAAGTTTCTAACTCTAACTGAAGTTGTTTTTCTTGGTTGGAACTAGGTAGAGTGGTGATTGGGCAATCCACAGCGGTGTTTACATCAATTGTCATATCATTCGAAACTTCTTCTGTAGCTATTTTGTGAAACAAAAAAATACCATATAATAAAATGCTGTAAATTTCATGTATAATAAAGAAAATAATATAAAAATAAATTGACATCTTTACCAGGTGGTCCATTCACAGCTTCTTTGGAACGGAAATTCACATTTGGGATTGTTTCCATGGGAACTTCAATGATGTCTTCTGCAATTTTTTCAGAAGTGCATACAACAAAAAAAAAAAAAAAAGATTTTTATGCTTCATGTCTAATTGTCATTTACAAAAATCAATACATTCAATTATAATAAATAAATAAATAATTGTTTCTACAATCACACCAATTATCTAGCCTCAAACTAAGCAAAGCTTGTACTATGGACTAGATAATGGATAAACATACTTAAATATCTTTATAAACATCCATGATTATGGTACAAATGCTCGTGCTCATCACACAAATATTTGCCTCTTGCGGGATTCGAACCCGTAACCGCTGGCTATGTAGTCCGAAGCGCGAACCACTATACTAGACAGTCGTCTAAGTATAACTAATAAAGATATTTACCATAAGTACATTCTTCAACGGCTCTAGGAGAGGATTCAGTTTGTGGAACGGTGATGTTATCTTCAGCTAAGTTTGTAGTCACTGTAACATTATTGGATTGAATTCCTCCTGAACTAACGTGAATTTCTTCAGTAAATATATTTTGCTGAACTGATTTAGGTTTAGGAGGAGTTGGGTATGTTAACTGTTCCTTATTTTTTTTCGATTTTTTTTTTCTAATTTGAGTTATTTTTGAAAAGTGGTTTTCATCAGAAGAATTCGAGTCATCAGGCGAATAAACAATTTTTATCTTTCTTTTTCTTTTCTTCACCCTACTAACATTAGTCATAATAAAACATTCTCGATGACAGCCCGTTACTAGTTGTTCTTTCTTTTTTTGACTATGAGAATGATTTAAACTTTCAATTAGAAAACTAGAAACCTAAATACAATCGTCAACAAGACCAAGGAAATATTACGTCAAAGCTGTAAATTTTAGAGGTTATTTGTAAGTAATACATACTACAAGCATCTAGGTATCTAGATGCCGTCGATTGGATTGGATAGTAGATGACTTATCAAGTGTTCGGTCTGTAAATAGTTAAATAATTGGATGAACTTACTTTATTTCCACAGCGCGTCATGCAGTTTCGTTTGCGCGTCCACGTCCCACAACAAGTCACAAATTCCTATTTATGGTACTAAACACAATCGACAAACGTTTATGTTAATAATATTTGACTAAAAAAACATATTTCAAACGTCGACGATGATTGTATAATTTAAATTAAAATCAGTAACAATCTCACGTAAAAAAACAAACCAATATGGCGTCAGTCACCAACCACAGATTTTTTTTTTTTAATTTCGTTTTACGGCTCTGGGTTCTTGCCCTTTTGAGCCTGAACCACAGATTAATATATGCAGTGTTGCCAGATTCATATCATTCATAGGTTAGAATTATCGTAGTTTTGCTGAAAAATTATCGTGTTTTTATCGCAACCCCAGTTCACAAAATTATTGTTTTTGTAACTCTACCGAATCTAGAAAATAACAGAATATACGGCTAAAAAGTTTAAATCTTGTTACTACCCACTTCTTTACTTTTTTTATAACAAGTTTTTGTTAACTGAACTGCAGTACTCACTACACAAGTATTCAGTAAACCGGTTTTTTTTCTCGTCATGATGACTGACACCAAACTGACAATTCACCCTTTTCAAAACTGTCAAATTTTACGCTGACAAGAGTCGATCTCTTTCTTAGAGCAAACAAATTAATTTTTTAATAGAATAATTGCATAATACATTTAGTATATGTATATACAGTGTGAGTCTTTTTAATGTGCACATATTAAAATATGGTAAAATATGTTTAATTTTATCGACAGAAAACAAGTTTTTTTTTTTCAAATTTTTTTTTTGTTTTTGTTTTTTTTCAAATTTTGGTTACCTGTTGAGATCCCCGTGTAAACAAAATAGCATATCTATAAAACTAATCGATCGATCACAATGAAACAAAGTTCAAAATGATTGTAAATAATGGGGCGTCCTCATTAAATTAAAATAAAGGAAAAAAACTGTCATTAACCGAAAGTTATAACCCAGTTTTAACAAAAATAACGTTCTTTTTTATATTTTTTTAAATAATTGTAAAATTTCTCAATAAAACCCCTTATTTACCTCCATTTTTTATAACATAAAATTATTCTGCATCGTATTAGCTATCACGTGGTAAAAAAATCATATTATTATTTCAGTTACAACATTTTCTATCAACTGTTAAAAAAAGGTCTAGCGTACCGCTATGTAGGTACGCTAGACCTTTTTTAACAGTTTTTTACCTGATAAACGTTATTATCACTAACTATTGTTTATAAGGTATCTTGGAATTTTGTCTTTTTTTTGTTTGTGTTGTCGTAAATGCGCGCGGTTTGGGGTGCGGGGTGGCAGGGGGGTAAGCAAAAAGACAAAAGGCAGGCAGGCAGTCGCCCCGAACTATTCGCCGCTGCTACTTGTGTTACTTGCTTACTTTCGTCGTTCGCTACTTCATCATGCCGCGTTTAAGTGAGTTCTCCTCAGCACACATTGCCGACATTCATTTTTATTATGGTGTGGAACGTGGAAGTGCCAGTGCCGCGTGCCAGAGCTGCACGCGCAGCTTACATAGCTGCCTTTCCTGACAGGCAACCGGTGCCTTCTGCCCGTAACTTCCAGGAAGTTCACAGAAGATTATCTGTAACTGGACTTGGATCAAGTAGAGATCGTCGCGATTCAACCCGAGTAATTATTGATGTGGCTATTGAACAAGCGGTACTAAGAGACTTTTATGCTGATCCAACCCTTAGTACTAGACGTCTGGCTCTGCGGCATGGAATATCGCAAAAATCAGCGTGGCGCATTTTAAGGAAAGAAGGACTACATCCTTACCATTACCAAAGGGTGCAGCATCTACATGAAAATGTAGACTGGCGTCCGAGGTACGTGTTGTTTGCCTGGATTCAAAGAAAAAACAGAGTAAACCCGAACTTTCCAAAAACCATTCTATGGATGGACGAGGCGACGTTTACAAGAGACGGTATAACCAACTGCCGTAATTTGCACCAGTGGAACCCTAAGGGTGAAAACCCGAAATTAAAACGGGCATCAACTTTCCAAACAAGATTTTCTATAAATGTTTGGGCTGGTCTCATCGATAACGTATTAATTGGACCAGTCATTTTGGAGGAAACGTTGACTGGTGACAGTTTTTTAAACCTATTGAGAAATTACCTCCCTGAACTGTTGACTGATGTACCACTGGCTTTGCGTCGAAGGATGTACCTGCAGATGGATGGGTGTCCTGCACATTACGCATCTAATGTAAGAGCGTTTTTAAATGAAAATTACACGAACAAATGGATTGGCCGTCAAGGACCTGTAGGGTGGCCTGCGCATTCACCCGATATGACGCTCCTCGACTATTTTTTATGGGGGATAATGAAACAACGCATTTACAGAACTCAGATTGACAGTGATGCTGATTTGCGCGACTGAATAATAAACTGTGCAAACGACATTCGGAACGAACCCGAAATGATAAGGAGAGAGACTCAACAAATTTTACTTCGTGCGACTTTATGTCTACAGCAGCGAGGAGGTCATTTTGAGAACCTGATGCATTAGATTTTATAAAAATTAATAAATAATTACAATTGAACTCCTTTCTATTACCTTTCACCTTAATTTAACTATTCTCAAGTAATAAATGACGCGTTAGGAATGCCAGTCTTCCATAATTTATAGAAAATGTTGTGAAATTTTTACCATGTGATAGCTAATACGATGTAGAATAATTTTATGTTATAAAAAATGGAGGTAAATGAGGGGTTTTATTGAGAAATTTTACAATTATTAAAACAAATATGGTTATATGGTATGGTATGGTATACTTTTGGTTGATGACAGTCTTTTTCCTTTATTTTAATTTAATGAGGACGCCCCATTATTTACGATCTTTATTTTAAACTTTGTTTGATTGTGATCGATCGATTAGTTTAAAAGATATGCTATTTTGTTTACACGGGGATCTCAACAGGTAAACAAAATTTTAAAAAGTCCATAAAAAAAAAATATTTTGAAGAAAAAAAATTACTTATTTTCCGTCGATAAAATTAAACATATTTTCCCATATTTTAATATGTGCACATTATAAAGACTCACACTGTATAATATGTATGTTATTTATTTGAGGTATTTTATGTATATATCATATATCATAGTTTTTTATTGTTTATATTTATGTATCTTAATAATTATGTCTATATTTATATACAATATATATTAAAGGTAAATATATATACCTTAATTTATTTGTTGCATTATAACCTTACTTTATGTTTTTTTCTTCTTGTTTGTTTACCGCACCTTTTTGCAAGCTTTCTGTATGACCTATAGGTTGACTGGCAGAGAATGATTTTAGCATTAAGTCCACCTTTTGTACACTTTTATTCAGTTTGTGCAATAAAGTTTAAAAAAAAATAATTAATTAATTAAATTCACTATCGTGCTGTCAGAGTCAGACTGTTCAAATAAACTTAAAATGTGTTCAATTAAACGGATTAAAATGATTTCCTAAATTTATCTCCAACTGAGCAAAATATCGTGGATTATCGTAGATTTATCGTGCAATAAATAATTTTTTTTTTTCTGTGGAATTACACTCAAAAATATCGTGGATCTAGGATAATTATCGCACGTCTGGCAACACTGAATATATGTCTACAATCAACCAACAAAATACAAATGTACTCTATGCCAATGGGGCTGGCAAGTGAAAGCTGATCTCAGATGGCGCCACCACGTACAGTAGTGATGTGCCGAGTCGCTGTTTTTGTGAATCGAGTCAACTCGAGCCAGTTTATACGGTATTCGAATCATGACTCGATTCCGCGATTCGAGGCAGTACTCGAGTTCTATGTGTGGTATTCGAATGTTGACTCGAGTCTAGTACTCGAGTCTAGAAATTACAAAATGATCTTGATGAGCTTTTTTTCAAATTAGTTGTAATTTTGTAATAAAATTAATTTAAATAATTTCATAATAATTAAATTAACTCACAGTAACAGCTAACTGACACAAAACAAGGAAATCAAATCAAAAAGTTGCAGGTTCAACCTTGAATTTATTAGGCATCTCTTCATTGCCTAAGTGAACCGAGATCGAGTACGAGCGAGTCAGTAAGTACAAAATCGATTCTTCCTGACTCGAGTACCAGAATCGAGTCCGGCGTACTCGAATTAAAATAAACCGGTATTCGAGTAGCCGAGTCCAAAGCAGGAATCGAGTCTGACTCGAGTCAAGCCGTACTCGGCACATCACTAGACAGACCCTTGTCATTTGTCAAAGTTGTCATTGGGTTATGCGATAAACTTTGGATTTTATTTATGTTGATTTTTTGGCAATTTCCGTTTAAAAAACATGCATTCCACTTGGAAACTCAATGAGTTAAAAGAAGAGTTAAGGAAAAGAGGCGCTTCTTTACGTGGAAGGAAAGCAGACCTAATTGAAAGGTGAGCTGTGTTTCCTTATTTTTTTAAAATTTTTACAATTGTATGGACCTAAAACTTGTTTCATTGTTTATTAAATGCTTACTTAGATATAATCTAATGTATGATAACATTGTATCATTGTAATAATAACTTTAAACGAAGGAACTTAATCTTTTTGTCGTGATAAGTAGTTTGAGGTTATATTTGAAGTCTAAGATGAATGAAAGAATGTTATTTCCTTTTTATATTACAGATTAGAGACTTATGACCAAAACTTCAATTTTGGGCAAGCTGAAGTTGTGGATGATGAACCTTCAATGAAGGTTCCACACACTGAGTCTTACAGAGACAAACAGCAACACAAAGCTTCCTCTGAACAAAACTCAAATACGGCATTATTTATCTATGTAAGTCTTATTTCTGTTTTAAAGTAGGTACTTGGTAGTATTTTTCTATATAACTACTAATTGGAAGTTAGAATTGATTATTGGCACAAGATACCAGGTTCTGTTTACTTACACAAATAATCATTGTGGTTTAGTAACCTTCTCAACCAGTAAATAGGCCAACCTTCAACAGATTTAAATCTGTCAATCTGTAAACAGTTATATTGAGGAACATCAACTTGCTTATTGTTGTAACATGTTTTAACATGCACTACTAACCCAACTAACGCACCTATCTACATACAAGTAATTTATTAACAGTCATTTTTTTCTATTTTCATATAGCTCTGACAAGAATATGGATAAAGTGGTGCAGCTATATGAATCACGCCATTTAGTAACAGCCCACTCTTTTATTGATGCCAGCAAGAACTCCTACATAAAAGGTATATGTAGAAAAACAATAAAAAAGTCTTCATTATGAAGTTAATTTAAAATTAGATGAATATGGCAGTATTGAAGAAGCGCACTGTGAATGTCCAGCAGGTAGTGGTAATGATGCAACTTGTAAACATGTGGCTGTTTTGCTTTTAGGTGTTGAAAGCATAGTCAATAGAAAATTTATATTACTCTTTGAGACTTGTACCCAAAGACTACAAAGTTTTCATGCACCTAAAAACTGCTGCTACTGCAGTGGTAGAAAGTACTGCAATTTAATAGTGTATACATTCAGACATGAAAGTGATATATGTATATAGAGATGAAAATTTTATCAAATATATGTTGACAAAACTTGATGAGTTCTATAATGGTTATTTTAAAGCAGAAATTTTCAATAAATATCTGTATTATAACTATGATAGCTACCTTAAGAAATAAAAGTAAGTTTTAATCATTATATATGTTTTTTTTGCGTACTTATTATTTATTTTATACCCTCTCTGAAATTACAAAGCATAAGGCAAATAAAAAGTCTGTGTCTCTTTTGTACAAATTTCTCCAGACCCAGAAGCAGAATCTGAGTTTATAGACTGAGTCATCGTAATATCAACAACACTGAGAGACATTTGCATCATCTAATTCTTCAAGTGGCTGGATATTACTGAAGCTATGAGTACTTGAATTCTCTTCTTGAAACAAGCTTTCTTTAGCAAACAAATAGGTAATATAAGTTTGTTATAATATCAAAGTCACCGATGGAAATACCATTCATCTGTTTGTTTATCTGGTCAGTATGTTTACTACTGCCCAGTAATTTTCTCTCTGGTATAGGTTACGTCCAAGAGAATAGTTTTTGACTACCTAGTCAAACTGGAAATGATCATGGTCATGGTGATCTCTGATGAAATGGTCTTTCAATATAATTTCACTATTAATTTCATAGAAAAACTGCTTTGTTAAAGGTCTTTGCGCTACTGGCGCCACTTTGACAGTTGTCGGCCCCATTGCCAACAAACAACTGTCATCAAGTACGTACTCGACTTGTCAAAAAAAACGGAACTCTAGCCATCAGCTGCAACTTTGTATCAACTTTAAAGCGAACTTAATAATTCATATTTCAAACATACCGCAAAATGCAAGATTGCTGCAACATTGCCACAAACTTCAGACATCATTCTTGAATTAACAAGGTTGCAGCAATATTTTCTCAAACTTAACTTTTCATATTTGAGGTGACAATTTAAATTCAAACAAAAATCAAGTTTGCAACAAACTACCTTGCTATCTGGGCAATGATCTCACAATCAAGGATGTCCAAGATCGTGCGAAGTGGAGGAGTGAATCCAGGAAAGCGGGCCCTGGGCTCTGAAGCGATAGCTTTGGATGCAACCGGGACTGACCGTATAGATGATGATGATGATGATAATCTTGAATGCTGATGTTGCGACCTACCCAGTATCAGTTAGAAGCTTTATCCTCGAAATTGTAGATAAATATGCCTATCTAGGAAAAATAATCTAGTTAGGTAGATATAATTTTAGGAAAGACGTCAAATATCGTCGGGCGCTCCCAACCGGTCAATCTGGAAATTATTGGAGTAGGCTAAGCATAGTTCAGCAATGAGGTCCTATGGCTGAAATTATGTTGATGATGACTATTAACTAACTACTGATTGAGATGGCAAAGACCAAGAAACGTAGGTACTAGAGGAAAAGCTAGCTAGAAAACACAGACTACGAAAAAAGCTAAAATTTGCTGAAATAGAAGTGATCCTAAACGTTGCCAATTGCCAATGTACAAAGAAAAATTTCAGCTCAATCGGAAACCGAGAAGTGAATCAAATTTAACTTCCAAGATTTCATTACAGACACGGACAGGTGAAACTAATAAAAGCTTTTAAAAATAGAAGAAAAGATATCTATCTCGTTCTTCTTGTCTAAAAAAAGGAAAAGAAGAAAGACGGCATAAAATAATTAAGTAATAGAGAGAAAAGGGAACTATGACGAGATGATGAAAGTAAATTTTCATTTCCTTCCATACGTTAGTCATTACCATCCAACACATTTTCATTACCATCCATGCCGTCATTACTATCCTTCGTGTTTCTCTCAAAGTAAAAGAGCTATATAAGTGCCTTCCAAAAATACAATACATTATGTGTATACGCACCCCCTTAATGAAAATTATCGCAAAAGCTTTTAAAAAAAAAGATTCTCTGAAAATCGCCAAATCCGGACGAAACGAGAGAACGACCCTTAAACTGGTCCTTGCCCTCGACCTTGTCTCCACCAATGTGGACGGGCGTTAGATCTGTAGAGTTACAGACCAGCTTGCTAAGAGTACTCGGTCTTCGCCACATTAAGTTTCAGACCACCGCTCTCAAGTGACTGCTTCCACTCGTTCACCCGTCTCACCAGCCTGCCCCTGTCCGTGTCCACCAGTGCGATATCTTCAGCATACATCAGCAGCCATGGTGGCTGCTCATGTGAGTCTCTGATGCTGTCTGACAAAACGTCTAATATCACACTGAACAGAAACGGACTGAGGACGGAACCCTGGGGTACTCCGACGGTGACGGGGAACGGTTTGGTGTCGCCAACAGCGGTCCGAACCATAGAATCGGAGCTGCGGTACATGTCCCGAATAATGTCAATCTATGCATCGGGGACCCCTTTGGATCTCAGTGCCCACCAGATGACCACTCGAAGGCCTTCTGCAGATCAAGAAAAAGCAAGTGCAGAGGCGTGTTCTTCGTCCTGTATCCCTCCCTCCATTACGGTCCTTAGAGCGAAAACAGGGTCCATAGTCCCGTTGCCAGGACGAAACCCATATTGACACTCTGAGACATCACACTTCTGTCGGATCCGGGAGCCCAGAATCCGCTCAAGGAATACTTATAGGTATACTAAAATAACCATAAATAAAAAAAGAAAGCTCAGGGTTGCACAGCGTCCTTTGGAAAGGGCTTTGCTCGGTGTTTCTTTGCGAGGTCGAATCAGGAATGAGGAGATTCGTAAACGAATAAAAAGTTGCTGACATAGCTCAACGAATAAGCAAGCTGAAGTGGCAGTGGGTGGCAGTGGGTGGCATGGCAGTGGCAGTGGCACATAGCACGTAGAACTGACGGCCGATGGGGCAGAAAGGTTCTGAAATGGAGGCCACGTACCGGCAAGCGCAGCGTAGGACGTCCACCTACAAGGTGGACAGACGACCTGGTAAAGGTTGCAGGTAGCCGCTGGATGCGGACCGCTTTCAACTGGCCAATCTGGAAGTCACTGGGGGAGGCCTATGATCAGCAGTGGACGTCCTATGGCCGAAATGACGAACCATAAATTACCCATTCCTATACTGGTAGCTTTCTCGCACTACCGCATTTGACGATTCATTGTGAGGCTAAACAGTTATGAAATCTTGCTTTTATAATGTATGCTTTGTAGACCCTTGACGGAACAAAAATTGGCTTTAAAAATTTTGTTAAACTACCTACGCTTATTTTCGATAACGGTAAATTGCGGAACTCGCGAATTATAGATCCGGATTTCTGAATTTTTTCCACTTTTTTTTTCTGCATTAGGAGCATAATTTTTTATCTAGATAGAACAAATAACTATTCTTATTAATTATTTAAATAAGAAACCAAAACACATGTTCAAGTGGTTATATAGTCGTCTCTGTTTATCAACTGCACGATGAGTCAAATAAATCAACAATGAAAAATATGATAATATTAAGGTTCTCTATTTTGTTCCCTAACTTTTTTATCCATAGTCTAAAGTGCAATTTTTTTTTTGTCCTAATCATCATTTGTCCGAATGATAGCTTGTCCGAACTTAATGACACATAATATTACATGCAATAAAATTGAAAGCCTTAAATATAATATGCCCTAAATTTATTTGTCATAAATATTACAATCAATAATATATAAGAAAGACATAAAGCCGTTTCCTATAAATGTAGTAAGTCCTACATTCAAATTATACAATGTTTATTTATCCTAATAATAATAAATGCGTAGTGCAAGCTAGCAGCAATTATTATGCATGCAGGCAATCAGCATGCACCATGCATGCATGTAAACATCATGCAAACGTCATGCATGCAAATATCATGCATGCAAACATCATGCATGCAAGCAATCAGCATACACCATGCATGCACGCAAGCAGGGGCGTGCATTGGTTTCAGATGGGGGTAGGCTGTGAGTGAAAATTGAGTAAGTTTGCGTGAAACAGTAGGCGATCTCGCGGCAGCCTAACATTGGTTAAATTGCACAGTAACGATCTAAGTTGCGCGCTTTAGTAAGGAATAAGTATAGGTAGACGACCAAATGGTTACAGAATATTTATTGTTTATTGTTGAATACGTAATTAATAATTATGGTTAGCTGTCGGTTTTTTATGAAGGTAGGCTCTGCATAATAGCCTATATGTAATGCACGCCCCTGCACGCAAGCAGCTTGCATTGTGCATGCAAGCAAGCAGCACGCACCATGCATGCAAGCAAGCAGCATGCACCATGCATGCAAGCAAGCATGAAAGCAAGCAGCATGCACCATTTATGCAAGCAAGCAGCATGCAAGGCTTCTGTCACGGCTCCGGCGCTGCGTGTCTCCGGCGGCTCTACGGGTACGCTTATCGTCGCAGACGGCTTTCGCTTTCGCAAGCCGAAGCAAGCCGAAGCTGCAAGCAAGGCTCGCTACCAGTCTCCTGCTCCACAGCCCGCGGGTCGCCTCGCCCCTCCGCGCCTACGCGATTTTGAATTACACTCTAGGGGTAGGGCAAACAAGACTGCGTGGAGTCGGGTTTACGGCGATTCGTTTCTGTCACTAAAAACCTAATTTTTAGCTATCGTTTTAGGACTAACATTAATATTGTAAATGAACATTCGGAATTAGACACAGTATGTAATACAATACTTAAGACATGTAACTTTATTTCATGTAAAATTAGTAGATCCAACTATTTAATCAAAATTATGACAGAATAGTTTTAGGACTAAAGATAATATAACACAAAGTTTCGAATTTTTAAACATTCTGGTTACTGAAGTTTATAGCAAACGTGTTAGGGATAATGATTTTCGGACAAACAATGTTAGGAGAAAAAATGGAGTACCGGGAGAACGCATTATTAAAACATTTTATGCTTTCATTCACTTTTTAAACATTTGCGAACAAAATGATTACCTACGAGCCTAAATTTTTTGTTAATGCTACAATATCTGACTTCAAACTGCGGCCCAGCTAAACTAACTATAATTTAACGAAAGATCAACATCTTTAATTGTTCATTACTGATGCATAGTACTAAGTAAATAATAATGCAGTCTAGGGTAGGCAAAGAGGTTTCAAGGGTGGGCGTTAAAGTTCGTGCGTGTGTTTATTTACCCTTTTACCGATTCGCTGAACCGATTGGGATGGATTTTAATAAATTATCCAGGTCTTGGATTTAGTACGTTTCCTTTTATCTAATGATAAAGATATTTGGTCTATCTACTTTTGTCAACGTCTTTCTGTGACAACAAAAAAATTCGGGTGAAGCTTGCTGCTAGCTGTTGCTAGCTAGATAATAATAGTTCTGTCACGCACGCGCGGCCGCGGCCTATGGTTGCCTTTTTTGTTGTTTTGGGACCCAAACAAAGTTCCACTCTACATAAAAAATTATACCTGCGCCGGCGCAGGGGGCTGCCTCAGCTGTCCCTGCGCTGCCCAAACGGGCATGGGCAATAATACGTACACAAACCATAAACAGCTGTGCCGCCGTCGCTAGTTGACTGCTCGTGTGTCGCGTTCCAAACAAAACCAGTTCTTTGTTTGTAGTAGCAGTAAATTCCCCAAACTTAATTAATTTCAAACTTCATTCTTCTGTTCAACAAAACAACGTGTCTGTGGACTGGCCGTGGTAGCAGCGCTTGGCTGGCGAAACGGTGGTGAAACGGAACGGAACCTTTTCTGAATTTGACGTTTGTTTGCTTCCCAATCGGTAAATATCTATCAAGTACATTTGTAGCAGGTTTTTGTGTAATAATTGCTAAGATTTTACGAATTATCTACTAATTTAAAATGTATTGTTCTCATAAGAGAACCTAATCTTCGATGGGTAAGATTAAATTCGTTTTGAGTTGTAGTTGATCCTGAATAAAGGTTAATTCGAGGCGTTAGTGAAGTTGCAAATTGTAATAATGTTTGTGAATTATAACGTTTTTATGATGTTTCTCAACAGCATACAGTGATGGAGTTCAATGAAATTCACACAAATGAGGTATTAGACCCGGTAGATGTAGATTTCTATGCTGATCGATCCCGGACTCCGAGTCCAACGCCTGTTCTTACCTCTCATGTGTGTTGTGATTTGGAAGACATCTTAACCGACGTAAGTATAAAAAACGATTTCTACCTTCATAATTTTTTCCATCCAAGCTGTATTCCGATCGGCCACGACTGCTTATTCATGTATGTAACTAATTAGTTTCACTTTTTCGTGATTACAAAGTTGGCATTCCATGTTGTTAGATCAATTAATTTAATAATTAACAAGAATTACGTACAAAATTCGGAGCCTCTTCGTAGTGTGTTACATAAAACTTCTGAAACTTCTTTATAATTTGTGCATTGGCAGCTTAAATATAAAGCGATTATGAATTTAAACTACTAACTAAATCCACGAAATTGTCAATGTAAGCATTAATTCAACTATAATATATTTATTAAACAATACTTACTACTTAGTACAATAAGTACTACTTAGTTGCCAGTTTTATCTTTTAATTAAAATGCTAATTGCATTTTAGGCTATATCAGAATCGCTTCAAGGCTCTCTTCGAATAAGTCGAAGCCAACTTATCAATCAAGAACTGACAATCAGACCAGAAGCTAATATCGAGTCGAACGTACCAGAAGGCTTGGATCTCTACAAAGTTATTTACGAAGTTGAGAGTGACTCAGAAGTCAGAATGGGCGATGTAGTTGATGATGCAGCAGTTCACACCAACCCAACTAAAGAACAGGTAATGTATTTTTATTTGTTATATTTAAGTTATCTTGTGAAACCCTGAGCAATCGTAAGAGGCTGCATAACAATAAAATAAATTTTCTGGGTTGAGGGGTTAACTCCAGTTACTATTTGGCATTGAATCACAGTGATTTTATACATATTTTTTTTGCAGTAGAATCAAAACACTTTGTAAATAGGTAAAAACTGATATTTATTAAAAGTCCACACATTACAAAGTATTGATCATTGCATGTAGAATATGTCAGGGTAGGGCACCTATGAGATGGTGGTGAGGAAGATGGTAGGTAGAAAATTGCATCATCGGTCCACACATTGGATGATCTGTCTGTCTGTGGAAGAACATTATATGTGGTCGTGATCCTGATCCTGAAGAACATGAATATTTTGTGTCAAGTACCTATATTTCTAGGAAATTATCACACAATACTGTATTATTTGTTTTATTATTTTCTTGGTTTAAAATTCTGCTTTATTCTAATTACTGCTGACATACTATAAAATAAAGAACAACAGCTTTGTTATTTAGTCACAGCTCTCAATTGAATATTTTCACTACCTGACAAAAATAACAAGTGAAAAACAGCCATTTAGAGAGAGAGTAGCAAAAGCGAATTGCAACCAATTTTTATGTTAAACATTTGCCACGGTGGTTCCTTCATTCTAATAGAACGAGTTAGGAAATGCAACAGATACAACTGTGTCATATTTGAATATGTTATCTTCAAGTGCAACCATTGTTGAGAAGGTCATTAATCTCTGTTTGTTTACAAACCCTTAGTATTTCTAGTTACACATCATTATGGTGTAAGTATAATTGCTATTAAATATTTATTTTTAGTGCTAATAATAATGAAAGTAAGATACAGATTGACTTGATTTTCTGACAAAACAAGCAGTATATTTAAAAAATAATAATAACTGGTAGTGTTGGCAGGTATTAACTATGTTATATTATCTTGTTTATGTTACCACATAATTCATTTTAGCAGTAGTACTTTAATGTGTAATTATAAAACTAGTTTTCACTTATCACTATTATTGTAAAGGAGCTCTAAATTGCGTGAAGTTAATTGCGTGAATAGCATTGAAAATAGTTTACCAGCTAAATTCTTCTATTTTATTGTTAGCTACCAATGTCACAACATTATGTCCGCCATATTTACCATTACCATTACACTAGAATGTATTCCATGTAAGTTATACTAACTGCAAGCAATGATTAATATACTTACCTACCTATAATGGGCTAGTTTCCTGGGTCAAAAAATTATTATTCTATTTAGTCCGTCAGTTAAATTATCAAAAAATGTTGGACCCATATTTTGTCTTTTGTTAATCAAACAAAAGATGACGAAGATAAAGTGCATCAAAGTGAGCATGTGAAGTCACGTCTTGCTAAAAAATGTCGCAAGGCGTGACGTTACGCGGAACTTTAACGGGCTATATCTTCATAATTTTTTGTTTGATTCAGAAAAGAAAAAATACGTGTTCAATATTTTCTGTTAATCTAACTGACGGACTAATTAGATTTTTTTAGGAAACTAGCCCATTGTAATTGTTAATCATTTTGTGATAGAAAATTCTGAGGTTATCAGGTTATGAGACCATATCCTGGATAAACGCATATGCTACTTTTGATCTTGAAGAAACACTCAGTGCCCATTCAATGAAAGTGTGGCAACCTTGGTTTTGTTGACTCACACCAGTGACTGGGAGAAAATCTTCCTTTGGATAGCCAGCCTTGGTAAAACGGGCAAAACTCAAGATTTATTTATGTAGGTATTAGAAAATCTTCCTTAAACCTACTCCCCTAAATCCTACTACATGCATTGATAATACTATATACTACACAACGATTTTAAAATTCAAACATTTATTCTTCTAGAAGATCGCGAATAGCTCTTGATCAAAATCATTACCTCGATTTAATATAATAACATTTAATCAGAATCCTACCAATGAGCCTAAATTCAAAATTCAGTGTAGCCCCAAAACCGCCCGAACGCGGCGAACTAACAACTTTGATGTGTCATTTGAATTTATTTGACCGTAAACCCTGGATCTGGGACACCAATTCCCGCGGCAAATTGGTTTAACACGAGTCGGGGGCCAGCTTCATTGTTCTCATTTTGATGCAGGTTTTACATCGCTGCAATGAGTCTTCAAGTAAAGTAGGTAGGTTATTGATCAGATCGAATTTATCAATTGTCAATTGTTTATCAATTTACGTCATGTGACTACGATTCTATGTAAACAATACCTTAGTATTCCAATTAGTATTAGCATTGACAAACCAAATGAAACAAATATTGAAAGCTAAAGTTATAGTTTACAAATGGTGAGCTCCATAGAGAAAGCCCAGGCGAAGAATGATTCCCGACACCCAGCGTTCGGATGTTCTACCGTACCTAGAAGACTTAAAAGCAGAAGGAGTTTTCTTGCTAAAACCCGCGTGTCAGAGTGTCTATGGATCCATCTCAGTCAAGGATCTCACAATGGAAGAAAAAGCATTCCGCCTCGTTATTTATGCCATCAGAAAGTCTCCCTCCTGGCAAGGATTTGCCCTGGCTGGCGTGGAAAACCCTTAACGGGCTGCGGACTCACTATTGCACTGACAATCTTTAAAAATTGCGGAGCTTGCCCCCCAAACAATGGCCTGTCTCCTGTCATGTTCCGCGTGTCCGAACACCTATACGCGGACTTACTTCACGCCACTGAAAACGCTGTCCGCGTGGCGGAGAGTTGGTTACATAAATAAAGATATTTAGTTGCAGGACACGCAAAGAAGAAGCCAAGAATGTTGGGCTTTGAGCTTAAGTCCGATATTATCATGGTGATGCGTACCTAGACCACAAAATATATATATTATAATACGATAAACCTGGACTAGAAACTACTTACACAAAGCGATTTCGGTGGTGGACCCGTATCTGTAAGTTGATAGTAAAGGTTCATATTTTTATACACCTACATTTTTAATTTTGTAGATGCGCGACAAAATAGGTAGGAAGGTCTACTTATTGCGTAGTGAGTAGTGAGGCAGGTCTGACCCCAATTTGATGAAATCCTTGCGACGGAAAGCAAATCAAACTTAATAATATCAGTATATTTTGGATTTAAAAGGCACTAAACACAAGACCACGAAGACTAGCAAACATGACTAAACGCAAAATCATGACAGACAGACAAAATTAGCAAAAACACAATTTAAACAAGTATTAAAAAGCCATAAACTGTCAAGTAGAAAACTGTCTTTGAAAATGCTTATGAAATCAAATGCAAAATGGTACTTTAAAACAATAAATTAGTTTCCAAAACCAGTAGCATTCTAGAAAAATTGATGATTTTCATTCTCTGCAGAAGCGACAAGTCATAAATAGTGTACTACCTGCTTGCTACCTGCTGCTAGCTACTAGCTTTTGCCTTTAAGTTGTATGCGGCTATGATATCCACTAGATACTTCTTACTTCCTAAATATTGTAAGACTGGGTTGCAAAATACATTGTCTGGTAGGTACCTCGAAACATCATCATCAACTTTTCAGTCATAGGGCGTCCACTGCTGAACATAGCTAGGCCTCCCTCAGGCCTCCTCCTCTTGTAACATCATCATTTCTGCCAAAAGAAGTCCACTGCTGAACACAGGCCTCCCCCAATAACTTTCATCGGGGGGGATTGCCAATACTAGCCACGGTTGGCGAGCGCAGTTTTTTATAACATTTCGCACGCGGACGCTGCTGCCCGTCTCGTGCTACAGGAATTAGTCGCCTCTTACGACACGTTGGCGGTGGGGAAGTGTATTCTTTATGGCCGTCCCCACACGGCACTCTCCTCTTGTAACAAATATAGGTTAATTCCTTACTTCGAGACCATGACAAAAGGTACAGACAACAGCTCTTTAACCTACCACAAATCTTCAAATTTTATTACTTAATATTGATCTCTACGTCTCGGACTTGAAAGTTGAAAATCGGTTCAATGACCATTAACTTTTTAGGTAGGTTCACCTGCCGTGGAATGTACTTTGTCTGGCGCATGTATTATGTCAAACTGCTGCATTCCTAAAAGCGAATGTTGTTAATGATGATGCTGTACTGTGACTAATTGAAATATTACACCGTTAAACTAGGTTTCTTAATGAGTTACAGAAACACATACAAATTGACTGGATTTTGAAAGCAAGTCTTTCTTGAAACGTTAATTAGCAAAATTGTATTAATTATTCACTACAGTGGTACGTACTGCACTAATGTTAATGTTTTTGCAAGAGTCCTAGATATGAATGCAATTTTTGTTTAATATGTCCCAATTAAACCACAGTGTAAATTATTCTAAGTTACCGCTCCTTTGACTAATAATGTCTAACGAATTCCTAACAGCAAATTCTCGAAAAAGAAACCTGTTTCCCCCACTCGTATGACTAATAATAAAAACAACTTGTATTTTTAAAATCCGTCAACAAATATAATAAATAAATTGGACAACATCACATACATTGCTCTGATCATATGGTAAGTTGCCAAAGCAATTGTGTTACAGAAATCAGAAACAACGATGGTACCACAAAACCCAGACCCGAGACAATATAGAAAAGATATTTCTACATTGACCGACCGGGAATCGAACACGGGACCTCAGAGAAAGCGACACCAAGTCCGGTATGCTCGCCTCTCGGCTACTGAGGTCGTCATAGTTTTTTAACATTATCTACCCCCAAACTAAGCAGAGCTTCTACTATTTTGAATAGATAATGTATAGGTAATAAATATAGGTATACATAAGTTGGGTACTTGCTGAAAAGTGTTGCAAGGCGTGACGTTACGCGGAACTTTAACGGGCTATATCATAATTTTTTGTTTGATTGACAAAAGACAAAATACGTGTCCAATATTTTCTGTTAATCCAACTGACGGACTAATTAGATTTTTTTAGGAAACTAGCCCATTGTTCGTACTAATCACGCAAACACTTGCTCCTTGGGATTCGAACCCGCGACCATAAAAACTAATACTTATATTTCGTACAAAATATTTTTATCGGTGTTGTCCTTTCTTTATAATTTGTGAAACAATAAGGGACGCCGAAACGTTAGAAAAACTCATGTGTGTAGCAGAAATCGAAGTGTGCATGTGCATGAAATTGCCCCCCGCATTGAAATGAGAAGTAAATACGAATATAGCATGTGTCTACATTCGTTATTCAACGTCATAGAAACAAAAAACATTGAACCTCGTAATCTTTATTCCACTGATTTTACGTGTCGTGCCCTAATGGGTGGCGCTGGCATAATTGCCGTCCACGGGTTTGCCAATAAATGCGGTTTATTAGCCGTAAAAATAATTGTACTGTGTTACTACTAAATTCCTCAATCTGCGCTATTAGACCGCTTTCACACTACGCGACTTGGCGCGGCTAAGTCGCGCTACAAAGAGCTTGCGAACACTGCTTTAGCTTCAGCGATCGAAAATTAAAACTAACACTGAAACTAGATCTCAATAAAAATATCGCTAAAATGTGATGCAGTAGCTTGTTGCTGGTGCAGACGCAGATATTAGTAATTCATCGCAGAGAGTCGCCAATACGCGATGCATCATATATCTTAGGGTCAGAACAATGTATGTTATCCAATATTATATACGTGGAATACGGCTTTTCACCCTCTATTGTACTTCTATAGGAGAAAGATTAAAAAGTGTCTCTTCGACTAGAGTACGCATCACACCGTAGCGGTATTTCATGAATACTAATAATTGATTCTTAAATAGTCCTAAAAAGTGCCCAAAGGAAATAAATAGTTCCCTTAAACTTACGAAATTATAGCCATAGTTTGGTGAGTACGCTAGGAGGAGGTTTCGCCCAGCGTACTCACCTGTCGTGTGGGAAAACTGTACAAGCTGTAGATACAATTAATATCTCAATAAATAGTGCTTGAACTAGTTTCCCCAATAAGTGTAATTTTTACTTGATTATTAACGTTGGCTTTTTTGGCATAAAAAGTAACTTATGTGCTATTCCAGCCTATAATTTATCTTTGTGTCAAGTTTCATCTAGATCAATTTCATCAAACATCCATCCATCCAAACTTTAGAATTTATAATATTAGTAAGAAGTACGATTATTATCGATGCGCTAAATCTCCGATCACGGATGCTAAAAGCTGCAGTGTGTTTACGTCGGGTTAGTTAGGGTTGGTACAATCGGCCGCAAAATAATAATATTTTTCTAAAAAATACATCCAAGTGCGTGTCGGGCAACGCACAATGTAGGGTAGTTGCCCGTCTCAATATGCGCGCCACCACGCCCCAGTCGGGAGTTCGGGACCTCAATTTTAGTTGCTATATCTTATTATAAAATGCCTATCATGGGCTTTATCTATCTATCTACAAGGTGTAATTGAAAATTGACATAACGCAAAACCTCCCAGGCCCCATAGAAAAAAATCTATGTAATATCATTATTATAGAATACAATAAATAAGTAAGGACGCACTGTTAATTTTGCAGCCGAGTAGGTAAATCATTCAGATAACAGAAACATAAAATATTCAAGCACCCTGCATCAGTTCGAACTAGTGTTGCCAGATGTCGCGCTTTTGGCGTAACGTCCCGGTTTTCAACCCTCCCTGAACGCGACCCACCAGGATTTTAAACTAGTGCCAAAAATTCTATAGAGAAAAAATAAGACCCTATCATGCCATAAAACCAACCCGACCAAACCAACGCCAACCCGCCTGCCAAGCGTGACGAGTATCGGCAAACCCCCCAAATGACGAGAACACATTTCGAATGCCCATGTTGCGCCCTACCCAGTATCCGTTGGGAGCTCTACTCTCGAAATCGTTAACAAATATGTCTACTTAGGACAAGTTATCCAGTTGGGTAGATCCAATTTTGAGGATGAGGTCAATCGTCGAATCCAACTCGGCTGGGCAGGGTTCGGGAAACTACACCACGTCTTCTCGTCTAAAATACCTCAGTGCCTCAAGACGAAAGTCTACAACCAGTGTGTGTTACCAGTGATGACATATGGAACTGAAACGTGGCCTCTCACTATAGGCCTCATAAGAAAGCTCAAGGTCGCACAGCGTGCTATGGAAAGGGCTATGCTCGGTGTTTCCTTGCGAGATTGAATCAGAAATGAGGAGATCCGTAAACGAACAAAAGTCGCTGACAGCCCAACGGCTTAGCAAGCTGAAGTGGCAGTGGGCGGGGCACATAGCACGTAGAACTGACGGCCGATGGGGCAGAAAGGTTCTAGAATGGACGCCCCGTACCGGCAAGCGCAGCGTAGGACGTCCACTCACAAGGTGGTCAGACGACCTGGTAAGGGTCGCAGGAAGACGCTGGATGCAGGCCGCTTTCAACCGGCCGATCTGGAAGTCAATAGGGGAGGCCTATGTTCAGCAGTGGACGTCCTATGGCTGAAATGATGATAATGATGATGATGCCATAAAAGGTATGTGTTAATTTATCATAATACAGAGTTACATTGCAAAGGAGTGCCAAATTTAAAAAATAAGAACTAGGGAACATAAAGAATCGTCTTAATCGTTATTATTTTAGTAATCGTATTTTACGAAAAAAAAAAAACTTTATAATAATCCGAAAATAAAGTCAATAATGAGACTACGAAAGCCGCACGGCCATTTATCAGAGGCGTAGGTACGGCGAGCCAACAAGGACCTTACCTAGTGCACATACGGTGCATTTTTTTTCATGAATGAATTAAATTATCCACGCGTATGATTTTTAACAGCGGATAGGAATAATTAAATGTGATAGGAAAAAGTTTTGTTCTTTGCATAGTTCGATTAAGTTACTGATTCTGAGCCACTCCTGAAGATTTGGCACCCCTTTGCAATGTAACCCTGTTTTTTTTACAATCACCAATTATCTAGCCCGAAACTAAGCAAAGCATGTACTATGGCGACTAGATAACGGACAAACATACTTAAATACTTTTATAAACATCCATGACTTAGGTACAAATGCTCGTGTTCATCACACAAACATTTGCCCCTTGCGGAATTCGCACCCGCAACCGCTGGCTTTGTAGTCCGGAGCGCGAACCACTACACCAGACCGTCGTCAATGTATGCATGCATATAAAAGACTCGCATCTAGTCCGGAGTCGGAGGCAGACTACTTTCAGCGGCTAGACCTGTGCTGATCTAATCAAATACAACTATATTAACCTCGTTCACTTTATTTTTGCTCCATAAATGTTTTTATGTTTATATTCTTTGCGTCTCGTTTTTCCGAAGAACAGATCTGGCAACACTAGTTCAACCATACCTCTTCAAGTATTAAAGTGATTTAAGTCGCTAGTCGAGCAATTGCCTTGAATTCATGAACATGAATTATTCAGGGAGTTCACGATCTACTCTAGATTAAAACTGTTCATAAAGGATTTGACATATTTATATTATACATATATTATTATTATATTATTGGCAGGCAAGCTGTTATTGGCAGGCAAGCTGAAACCTGTTGAAACAACTGATAACAGCCTGCATCTCGTTGTCATGGTTTAAGTTATCTTTTCCTCCAGATACTTATCTAATCTGTTCTTAAACTGGTTAGTAGTTTGTGCTGACACCACTTCTGGTGCCAATTTGTTCCATGCCTCGATCACTCTGTTATTAAAAAAGTGCTTGTGGGGTTTTTTAAATGAACAGGTCTTTGATAACTTGAGATGGTGTCCCCTTTAGTGTGTATTTTGAGAGTACTGAAATAATTCCTGGTCAAAGTTATTGAGATCATAGTGGTCATGTAATATTTTATACACTTCTATTAAGTCTCCTCGTTCTCTTCGTTTCTTTAAAGTTGTAAGTTTTATAGATTATTCGAGGAAATAACTTTGAACCTGCACCTTTTTATTAGATTCTTACAAGCAAGAATGACCTTCTCTGGGGAAGTCGGCACTTGCGTTTATTTACAAAGAAAAAAAATGGTTTATCGTAAATCATGGAAAGTGCATGCAGCAACTAAAATGTCAGTACCTAACGCACATACCCTCTTTGGCTATGCGTAGCTAGCTAGACCTAGCTAGCTTGCCTGATGGGACAATATTATACATATATTGGTATTGATAAGGTAGATTGTGTGCTCCTGAGACTCTCAAAAAGTAATCCTTAATTTTAAGCTAAGTGTTTTAGCACATTATTTTTTAATTTTATCATTACTCGTCAATCATTTGTAAAATTAAATGTGCTACCATATTTTTTAACGTACCCATAACCTGAATTATCATTTTTAAAAATACCGACTTAAAACACTGATAAGCTAATTTGATCTATTTTTGGTGATTTCTCATTAAAACGAATCATTTATGAGTACAAACAAAAGTTAATTGCTGAACTCCGATTTCGTCCCCTGTTTTTCCATCCTTAGTAATATATTTTCCTCAAATTTTAGGTATACTATCTGCGAAGTATAAGCAAAAAATAATAACTAAAATCGGTTCACATAATGCCGAAGATATTGGTTAACATAGATACAAAAATCGGTTGGCCTTGATGAAGTTCATGAGATGTTTGATGATTTTCATAAATGTCCCATCATCAGAACTTTTATATGGGACCATTCCGTTTTTTTTTTTTCAAACAAAATAAGAATCATCGTCATGATGATGATGATGATGGTGATGATGATGATGATGAACATACATAAAAAAAGATTCAGGCGAATTGAGAACTCTCTCCTTCTTTGAAGTCGGTTAAATAGTTATTATGTGTATTGACTCTTTTGACAATTTATGAACAATTAAATTATGCCATATTTTTAACCCTGACGAAAAAGAGGGGTGTTATAAGTTTAACGTGTGGATCTGTCTGTGGCATCGTAGCTCCCAAACGAATGGACCGATTTTGATGTAGCTTTTTTTTTGTTTTAAAGCTGATATTACAGGGATCTTACCTATATTTTATGAAGATCTGTTCAGCCGTTTAAAGGTTAACAGCTCATTACTTACTTGAGAAAAGGATTTTTTAGCTTATTGCAAACTTTCACGGGTCCGATTGATTTGAAATGAGGCACTGTTACCTTAGTAGTATTCCCAAGACATGACAACCTTGGACTGATGCTGCAGCATCAAGGAATCTGTGGGATTGCCAACTCCTAAGCAAATTACTGCAGATGCAGCAAGTTTAGGCTCACAATAATGGTCTCAATAATCAGATGTTAAATAGATGATGATTGAGACCTTGAGCTGATGCTGCACATCAAGAAGTCTGCAGCATTCCCAATTACTCGGCAATTTAACAGCCGATTTAGCGTGTTTGGGCTCACAAGCATGTTTTAAATGAGTGGGTGATGATTGAGGCCTTAGGCTGATGATGCACATCAAAGAGACTGCTGGATTCCCAAGTTCTCGGTAACTTACAGCAGATATATCGTGTTTGAACTCATAAGAATGGTTTCAATGAGTCGGTGTTAGATAAATGATGATCGAGGCCATGAGCTGATGCAGCACATTTGTGTCGGGGTTTTTTAAATTTTCAAATTAAATTTTTATAGGGATATTTTATTTATTTTAAATAGGGCTATGTTTATAATTTAGCAAATTCCTGACACACGTAGATAAGCATTTGAATTTAACCGGTATAGGCGTGAAAACGACTGAAAAATAAACATAGTAATCCGTGTATATTAGAAAATCCATCATTTTAAATCATTTATACCTAATGTTAGCACAAACTTTATCTATTTAACGAAATTGATAAACCTGCTAGTGATTTCGTAGATTAAGGCATAATATACATGTTTTCAGTCAGTTGTATTGTACTCGAGGAGCGGAATCGAAGCGCGAGCGCAAAAAAATGTAAACATTATAATTTTTTTGGATATGTTTAGTGAAAAAAGCAGATGCGTTAGTTAGCTGTTGTGAGGCAGACCATGTCGATTGCTCACTGTTACCTCACTTGACTGCACCGGTGATCAATTCAAAGGGTCCTTTTGTATATTTGGCCTGCGATGTTCACTGTATTTTGTAACACGCGCCACAGGCGTATGTATATTTTTTTAGTATACCTACACTCACGCTCGTGTGTTACATGTCTTACATCCACTCATACGATAATTTCCATCGCGTTGTTTTGGTTTGGAGCCATTGTGTGGCCATTTGTGTCGTTACCACTGTCCGTGGCCCGTGTAGTCATGACGGGCGTGCCATTTAAACCAGTCTAAACAAATCCTTATCTTACACGTTGCGATAGGGCCAGAAGGTAGTTCTAAAAATAATATTGGACCTTTTTAAATTATTTATGTGCAGGTATGAGTGTAAAAACAGCGAGTGAGAACCACAGGTACTGAGCCCAAGAGATAACGTGCAATTTGTTGGACAATAAAAAAATCTATTAATAATAGTGTTTCATAGTTAAATATGTTCAATAGGTCAATGAAGTGTATCAGTGCGTTTATTACTTGCGTTGCTTGATAAAGCAGGACTGCTTATTTAGTTTGTTGATTGAAGTTGAGGGTAGAAAATATTTTAATGACGACTTTCGCCGTAAGTGGAAAGGTAATTACCGAAATATTTTTTATAGTTCTTTAAGTTGTTGTATTTATACTTCCTAAGGTCACCATAGTTTTTATTTTCAATCTCAAAAAAGCAGAGTTCTAACAACAAATCTCGCAGAAATCGGTGTAATAACCTTTTGTACATAAACATCAAAATTTCAGTTTCCTTTTTATGAAGACGGTTAATTAATGCTCAAAAAGTTATCTCCGCAGAACACAGGACAGGTCATATCCCTGCAGGTTTTATAATTAATTTTGTAGGTAGACCTGTTACCGCCGCCGGTCGGTAATAGGCGTATAGCCTTCCAGGTAGTTTTATACTGCATTTTATGTCTAGACGAGATAGATACTTACTTTTATAACTTTTTAACGTAATGATGAAAATACGAGTGGTACAGTCAGAGATCTTATCGTTTCGTTTACGTAAAACGGTATCGAACTAAGCATGTTATCTGGACTGACTTCCAAGCCCTTTGGTTGGTTTAACTCGCGTTAGGTATTTATAAATTAAATAACACATATAGACTTTTAAAAAAGATTTAGTATTTTTTGCAGCAAACAAAATTATACTCACGTTTATTATATCTTATTGCAATCAATATGATTACAAGTAATATTGATTAAATTTACAGATAATCATAAATAATGTTGACTTTCATAGTGTTACAGACTAAAATGGGAATGTCAAGCATCAAATCAGCTGTGCTATGTGTATTAATAATGTATATGATATTAATTAACATATACTAAAGTGAAGAGGATAACCGGCTTGTGGGTGTCTGACTCATAGGAATATTGTATTGTGCCGTTTTTAGCATTCGATGTCCTCTATTGACACTGAATGGGATAGAACTCATCATACTTTTAGTGGTGTAAAATATCTTGAAATCTTATTGTGCAGTTTTGTGTTTTATAGTGGTAGTTCTATTGCTACATTTATCACCAATTTGTGTAGCCGGACAGTGGAAAAAGTTCACAAACAAAATGACGCATGGAGTTTTATTTAGGGTAAATAGTGTTACTACAAACGATTGTGTAATCTTCGATCTACTGTTGAGTTAGATAATGTACTTACAGAGTACAAATCAGGTGTATCTTATTTTAATGCAGCACCTACACGCAAAATATTTTTGAGTGTCTCTTTTAGGTACCTACTAAAATCAAGCACGAATGTTGCTAACTGCGTGCACAGATTAGATGAATAACTTGCCACAAACATTGTGAAATGAAGCTGTTAACAAAGTTGTTTTTATTTGTACGATGTCTATTCAGCAATTTTCTACCTTTTCTATAGGTAAAGGCCTGTCCTAGTCTATTGTTATCCTCCTTGTGAGCGTTTCTTGCCTTACGGTCTTCATTTCACATTATACGATATAATTTTGTGAATGCCCATTCTAAAAACTCCATTACTTATTTTAATGTAAGTCCCTTGCTGCGTTTGGTAAGATGTCAGAGTTCTGTTTGCTTGTACAGGTTAACAGGTACAGGTTCTCCTTTTGTGAATATAATTTACAATTGTAGATTATCTTGCCCTTGCGAAGTAGGTGCGGCTTGTATCGCTAGTGTATTTTGTAAATAAACTGCGTTCAAAAGTTAAAGAAGTTTCGCCAAACTCTAGTTCCTTTCGAAAATGTCACGCAGGTTTCTAGTCATGAATGAAACGATTATTCGTAATATTGTATGATGTAAGTTATTCAACCTAAAATAACAATATGATTATTTTATTCCCGAATAAAAAACTGCATGAAACAACTTTAGAGGCTTTCAGGCGCACCTTTAATTAACGCATTGTTAGAACTCCAAACATTATTTTATATGTATTTTATCTAATGGCCCATTACAATTAAGGCATTAGGTTTTTCAAAAAATATAAATTTTCTATAAAATAGCTAAATACAAAAGTTGCTAGTAGAGCCTACTTTCTTACAAAAATTATATCTTAGTTTCAGTACCTAATAATTTACATAAATCCGAAAAAAATACGGCAGTAAGTAAATTTAAATATCATAATTGATTAAAATACTTATTATCTTATATGTATGTAATGCACCTTACTGCTATCATACAATTTAAATGATTCCAAATAAGTTGATGAGGCAGACAGTCCTTATTCTTTATGCTCTGATTTCTAGTGTTGGGTAGGTCGTTGACTGAGGTCTGACATTTTCAAATGCTAGGACAAATATCACCCTTCGAATATTCGCCGACATTCTGGGGTTAGTGAACTAAAGTCAGCCAACGAAGACGGCTGGAAGGTTGTGGACGGGACCCGAAGCGAAAATGTCGTAGCCACTCTAAAACGAAAACCTTTGTTACTTGTATTTTGTGTACCAATACATATTTACAAATGTACGTAAATAATGAAAATACGTCAACGTAAACTTAGTTTATGACGGTTGTCAACCAAGGAATCCGAAATCAATTTGAAATACGTAACAATTCGTTAAGTATCGTTTAATGTGCCGTGTAATTGTGTGATATGTATACTTTTAACACTGTTTCTACTTACGATTTCGTGAGGTTCTGTTGTGATTTGTATAGTAAGCATCAGAGTTATTTTATAGTATTTGTATAGTAAGTATCAGTTGTATTTTGCTTACTTATATCCACGATACTTGCTGAGGTGCTTCTAGCTCAGTGGCGGCAGCGCTTCGGTGGTGATTATCAAAGAAAAAAAAGTGTGACCATTCCAACCGGAATAGGCTAGTTTCCTGGGTCAAAAAAAGATTATTGTATTCAGTCCATCAGTTAGATTATCAATAAAAGACCCATATTTTGTCTTTTTTCAATCAAACAAAAAATGAAGAAGATAAAGCGCATCAAAGCACAGAATATATAAATCAAAGTAAGTAGTACCACGCGACGTCACGCCTTGCTAAAAAGTGTCCCAAGGCGTGACGTTACGCGGTAGTTTAATGAGCTATATCTTCATCATTTTTTGATTGAAAAAAGAAAAAATACATGTCCAACATTTTCTGTAAATCCAACTGACGGACTAATCAGATTTTTTTAGGAAACCATTAGTGATGTTTATCACTTGAAGCATTTCGGTGCTTGGAAAGACACGTTAAATAAGTACTAGTTGTAAAGCCTAGTCGGATGACTAAAGACGGCTTGATCCTTGAATACAACCGACCAGTAAGTTTTAGTCACCGGTCACTACCCGCTTGGTGAAGTATGGCCCAAATCACCTCATAGAGGCCTGTGCTCTCCAGGGGGACGTATACATACGAGTACATACGCTACTTTCTATGATGTTTAAGACGAAAATCTGATCCTGTAGGTAGCTAATGATACTAGTAAAAATAATGATTCTATTCTATTGTATAATTTTGCTGTCCAGGTTTGTTTGATAAAATATGTATTATCATAACAGGCATGTAGTTTTACCTAACTAATGTCTTTATTTCCACACAAAGAATTGCTTTCCTCATATTTTATCCTCTTCTTTTTTAGATAGGGATTTCCTATATTGTTTGTATCACATTTATAACTGGTAGTGTATGTTCATGTTGTCCAGTTTGGATACTTGTAGAAAAGAGTCTACACAATAGTGCGTGAACAAGTTAATAGGGAATTATTATTTAGTACAATAAAATATAAAAGTGGCTCGATTGCATTACTTGGGCTGAGGATACGGTGTGGAAACAAGGATAATAATTTCACACTTATCATATATTTTTTTCGATTGCCGTTATTCGTTTTCGTAAGCCACAGCACAGTTGTTATTCTTGCTTCACATAAAGTCGTAAGTCGTGCTGCTTCACTGACGTGGCCTTTATGTTAAAATCTAAAGTATAACTAAAATAATTAATATCATATTCAATAAACTATAAAACACTATATGCACTGGACTTGTCAAAACAAATCCATCGAGCAAGAGTTTTACTAAATACCTCTTGACTCCATCATCTGATAGCATGATGTCGGCAATTATTGTATTGTCATCTGAATGTAAAATACTTACTAAGTTTTAAACCGATACGTCAGTTAGAAGTATGTTCAAAACTACTACCCATAGATTAGATTTCATAGTTAATTATTTACAAGTAAGGCTAATATAAGAAGATCAGTATAAAGGCCAACGGATAAGCAAGCTGAAGTGGCAGTGGGCGGGGCACATAGCACGTAGAACTGACAGCCGATAGGGCAGAAAGGTTCTGGAATGGAGGCCACGTACCGGCAAGCGCAGCGTAGGACGTCCACCTACAAGGTGGACAGACGACCTGGTAAAGGTTGCAGGAAGCCGCTGCATGCGGGCCGCTTTCAACCGGCCAAACTGGAAGTCACTGGTAGAGGCCTATGTTCAGCAGTGGACGTCCTATGGCTGAAATGATGATGATGATGAAGGCTAATAAAAGTATAAGTGTGTTAATAAGGTCTAAAGTCAAATCACCATCTTAGGATATTGTGACCATTAAATCCTGTGCAATCTCAAGTTTGTGTACTCAAACCCGTCAATAAAAAAAACAAAAGAGGCCTTAAAAACTAAGTCTATTCAGTGTTCGACCGATATCTTTGCATTGGCACCCTTAAAGGACAAAGACTGCCCATGCTCGTCTAACAATACTACTGAATCTCCAATTGTGTTTGTCGCTTCCAAAACTAACCAGTTAATTTCTAAACAATTGCCAATTTTCTTTATAAAATACTGGAAAGGAATTTTGAATACCCCTGCTAAGATGTTTATTTTTATTATGGCTACATTTTATGTAGAAAAATACCTTTTAAAATGCTTCGAATAAAATATATTTTAACAAATGTATCTTATTCGAAGCATCGTACTGAACACACGTTGACATTAAATGTTTTGTATTACAGGACTCCTGCCGCCTGGTCGGCGGGTCCAAGTTCTACGAGGTGATGGACGGGTCAGCGTCAGCGGACGTGTCCACCCCCTCGCCGACCGAGAAGCACGACCACATGAAGCCGATCGAGAGCGATGACGAAGGTACACGCATATGTACGTTGTTGCAATGCCTTCCATTTTAATTGACTCGATTACACGTACCTAGTCTAGTGGCGAGTCGGTGAGCTCGATCGAGTAGCAGGGTAAGACGTGGAGTAGCAGGTGACAACTCGTTTGCTCGTATCGCGCGGCCTCGTTTGAAATTTTTGTTAAAAGTAAATAAATAAATATCGGACAACATACATTGCTCTGATCTTAAGGTAAGTAGCTAAAGCATGTGCGTTATAGAAACCAGAAACAACGACAGTACCACAACACCCTGACCCAACCTAACATAGAAAAGTACGTTTTCTACATTGACCCGACCGAGTATCGAACTCGGGATCTCAGCTTAGTGTCATTACTGTCTCACCACTGCCTGTACTCGGCACATGTCATAATAAAGGCATTACCACGACAACGACCAAAAGCTTTTGCCACGGATTCCAAATTTTTGTATGAGATTTAGTAATAACCGGTCGGAAACCGGACTGAACCGTTTAAAAAAAGATTAATTCGAGTCTATAATTTAGTCCAGGCTATTCGCTGCTTTCTATACTCTTTTTCGATCGATATCATTAACATGATTTTTAGAAACTGTAACATAATTCACCTGTTTACATAATTCTTGGTATTACATTTAAACGCATGTAATCAATATAATCGTGCTAATTGCGTTTTGTGGTCCCATTTGTTTGTATTATTTAGTTAGATAATTACCGAATTGAGGTAATAGTTATGATGTAATATGCCTTATTGTTTACTAAATGAAAACAATAACAGTTGAGTTTGGTCGTAACGTAAACAGACTTATTATGGATAGATCGTTGGACTGTCACACGAAATCGCTATAATGAGTAGTTATGCACGCACCTCTGACGAACCACACTAATGTACCTGACACAAAACTACATACAAGTATTATACACCTTAGTTTCACTTTCTTAGATTCTTAAGCATTTGGTAAAGCTCGTTTATTAAAATATACAGGCAACTCAAGCATAACCTTGTAACCATATATTCTACTTAACATAGTAAACAACTTTGGATCTAGGTTTTTTTATGTCTTTCTATACAAATTCAATTGGCTGTTTGATAATTTTATATGGAAAGTTTTCTAATTTTCATGCAAATTAGCAAAAGCCATAAAACAAAAAAAAATACTATGATGTATAAATTATGTGGTCACAAAGTTATCCTTGAGTTACGAGTCACCGTGAATAATATTAAATAATATTTAAGAATATTATGTACAGGTAGTAGACAAGTCGCATTTGCAATGGTGAAACTGCACATTTATTCCGATAGATGTCGCATTGTGTTTGGTCTTGCCCGTACTGATTATTTGATCACTGATTCAGTGGTTCTGCCACTGATCAAATAATCACTACGTTATTTATGTTAAGCTAATTTATCAAACGCGTGTCAAACTTGCGTCAAACACATATCTCTGTTCAAAACGATGAATCTGTGTACTAGTGATAGTCATTAGCAAATATATTTTGTTTAATTAACAACAACAAAATAAAGCCGACATTGACGTCTACGTGGACATTGGTTGACTATGTGTTGACAAGACCAAACACGCTGGCGCCATCTGAGAAAAATTCATGATGATAGTGCATTTCATAAACTTTAAAGGAAAATGATAGCAGTTAAGATAACTTTACTAGTTTAGCAGTTATAGTCGTTGAACTTGGATGTTAAATAATTTTGTACCAACCATTCATTATATTCCGAATAAAGAACCTAATCGTTCTATATTGTGATAACGGGTTACTTACTACGGAACCCTACACTGCGCGTGGCCCGACACGCACTTGGCCGGTTTTTATTTATATGCATTTACAAAGCAGTGCGGCTACAGCGCTACAGATGCGCAGATGCGCGATCTTTCCATTGCTTTGCGGCAAATTTGAATGTGCCCAAAAAGTTTTGAAGATGTTTCGTGTTTCGGACACTTATTAACTTTGGCTTATCACTTCTAAATTTAACCGTTGTCATTATTACGACTCAACTCTTCACATAATTAACCTTTTTAGATGCGATAAGATTGTTAACATTCAGCGTACATCGGTCTGAGTTTTATTTTAAATACTTTTATTTTTGCAGTGTCGGACGTGGACCAAGAATGCACAGTGTTCAGCGGCGTCAGCTACCTCGGCGCGCAGAACATTGCCGACCCGAAGTCCGAGAGCGACATTCAGCGCATCATGAAGGAACTGAGCTCGATGCCGGAGAGTCGGGATGGGATCGCGGTGTCAATCTCGATACCTGTTTGCTCTCAAGGACTTGTGGTGTAAGTATCACATGAATTTAGGAAACATTAAAAAAGTGGACTAGAGTCGTCACGCACTGACTGCCTACTGACGAACATCGTCCTAGAGGTAGACCTCGAAAACGGTTTCGTGATGACCTAGACAATTTTCTCAGAGATTGGCAAGCCCTAACCACCGTCAGGGAAGTCCGTCCACCGTAAGTGGAGAGGTTTGGGGGAGGCCTTTGCCCAGCAGTGGGACAGAAATGACTAATTTGAAAAAAACATCTAAGTCTTAGATATTTCCTTTACCATCATCTCTATCATGTTATTCTATAGTTGAGCAATGCGGATCATAGTCCTCCTACATCGATCTCTAGCAGGACCGGTTATAGAGACTATCTGCCACCTGCTTTGCATGCAAAGGGTCCGGGGTTCGATTCCCGATTCGGGTCCATTCAGGAAACGATCTTTACAAATTTGGCTCGAGTCTAGGTGTACTGGGAGACGCCCCTGGCAAAAACATTGTCTAGTAACTCGAAACATAAGGATGTTTACTCCATACTTCGAGACCATGGCAGTTGGTGTGTGGTCTGGCGCATATATTTATTTATTAGGTCACTGGTTCGTTGGGCAGGTGGTTGCCCCACGCTGCGTTTGCCGGTGCGGGGTTCCAACCCAAGAAACTGTCAGCCCCAGCGGCCGAGCTGTGGCCTGTGTTGTCCATTGCCACTCAAGATTGATATCCATCGGACGATGTCAGTGAGCGACCTGTCGTTCTTTCTCATCCCTCTCTTTTTCTTTTGAGAAAGATAAAAAAGAATGATAAATAAATAATAATAAGTTGTTTGTTGATTCGAACTCGCAACCCGCTAGGTTTGTAGTCCGGAGCGCGAACCACTACACGGCTTACTCCTTTTTCCACAGCTTGATGATTGAGCCCGAGTTATCTGTAATAAACAACAACGGCTCATGCTAGATCGAGAGATTATTAGCACCCCCAAAAGGCTGTTCGTACGATAAATAGTACAAGTCTGACGCAAGTTACTTTATGTCGCAAAAATCTCATGCTTTCGTTTTTATTACAGCCTCTATCAAGCAGACTCCAACAGCGTAATGACGCGCTACGCTGTGAACCGCATATCGTTTTACGCACGAGGCGCGACCGGCTCGCCCGTCGCGTCTTGTTTCGCATTCACGTGGTCTCACGGCGAGACCAAAGAGTCTGCGGTGTATCGGTGCCATGTGTTCCGCTGCCACATCGCTGAAGCTGTCAATCAAGTATCGAGTAAGTGACAACAATAATAATATAACTGATTAAACGTTTTATGGCGTCAGATGCGATTGGCCTATCCGTCGCTTCTTTTTACGCTACCACGTAGGCTCGCAGCGAGACCACGAATTATTTAGCTGCCACTCATACATAATTAATCGTCGATGTATCCCAATGCCACATCGCTGAAGCTGTCAATTAAGCATCAATTATCAACACTCTTTGAGTACCGGTTACGAATTCGATAATCGCGAAGGTGTAATTTTTTAATGGTGATTTAAACAAACTAAAAGTGTCGTCTTAACCCATTGATATGTTTAGGTCAGCTGATATCCATGGGTCGTTGGGTCGAGTCTGGGTCGCAAGACCATTGTTTGGTTTCAAATAACAAATACATTTAACGAAAATAAATGTATAAGGTCATCATCAGCTATCGAGTGAATGTATTCCACTATACGGTAGTGCAGTAGTCCGTTAAGCGCTACATCAAACAACAAGTGACAGCTTATCAGGGGAAGAGATTTGTAAGTTTTTTTGGGTCCACAGACTTGAGTTAACCAACAAAAAGGACCTATTAAGATGTGTACACGAATTGCTACACTGTCGTTTTATAATTCGCGACGGCTTGTGACGCATTATGTTTATTTTTTGTCTTAACCTGAAGACATCAAGTAATCAATGTTATAATGAGTAGATTAAATAAGTGTTCGCAGTATATATTGTATGACGAAAATATAATTCTTAACGTATAACACGTTCATTTTAAATGTTGGTACATATATTTGTAAAATAGGGCCTTAAAGACTCATGGACGTGACTGGGTGTAACTTAGTTATATCAACAATTATACATTTTATTGAATTGTCAACTGCATATCCTTATACTTTGGGAAACTTTAAATCCTACATCATAAGGTTTAATTTTGCGGAGTAAATTGAGTAAACGACTGTCCTTGACTATTTTTGTGATCTCAAAGACACGCATTCATGATTTGCTTAAATTGATTCATCAAACTGTCGATGCAGATGTTTGCGCGTTCATTTATTATAATTCAGTACGCGTAAGCAATGATTGTCTAATAAATATTGCTTAGTCGAAGCATCCTATTGTGAGGATCCAGTTGTCTTCATAGATTTTTATAAATTGTTATCAATATCGTTTAAAGTTAACGTTTCAACTAATAACTTGCTTATGTGAGTAATATCTGTGATTCCTAAAATATTATTTGACTCATAGCACAGAACAATCATCGACATAGTTTTGTTTTATGCATGATAACGACGTATTAAGTTACTGCATCCTTATTCTGGTTTTAATCTGTTAATTTATTTTAAGTTTGTAGATTGTGGTCCTAAAATAAAAAATAAACGTTAGAAAATAGCTTCACCTTGAGTATAGTAGAGATAATAATGCGTATTATTATCTTGATTTAATTAATGATAAGCGGTAGCTAAACGGCAAACCTATTCTGTTAAGACATATTTTCTATTTTATAACAGTAAGATTACATTTTATTAAATAATAAAAGAAACTGTCATTCACATTTCCTCCCACTTGGTCTTATGATAAAATTCTCTGGGCTATCAAATCAACTGGTTAATTCTGAAGTCAGCATAAGAATTGAAGCAGTTTTTAACCAATTTTGGATATACAGTCAACGACTCGGCAACAAAACGAAAACTGCCATTAAACAAGAAGATTTTTGTAGTAGGTCTAAATGGTGATTGTGTCAAAAGGATACACAATGGGGCTGTAGAACTGCCACAGAATGAAGTCACAGATCCATAGATAACATTTTCACGGTTGAATTTTATAAACTTTATTCATTGGATGTCATATTACAAATAGCCAAAAAAATTGCATTGACCTACTCGTTCTAATAAATTGAGTAATCTTCAATCGAGTTAGTATTCATTGCGGACGGTATTCGAACTAATACTGTTGTGGTTCGTAATTATTTCTCAGAATACGCCCGTCGTTAGAACCTTATCGCACCGATTGGTTTGTTTGTGTTTTTACTTTGTTAGGAATAGTCGGGCTTGGTAATCTTCATTAGTGATTCTACTGTTGAGTTTAGTACTTTCGTGTCAATTTAACGTGTAAAGTTTTCATTTTTTGTCCTTCGAATATATCACTTTATAAAAATTGTACTCAGTGTGCCTAACTTTGCAGTCTAAAGATAGTTGTGTTGAAAACAAATGAAAGTGCCCTTGTGACTAGCAAGTGACAGTATTTTTGGAATAATTAAATGATATTTGAGGTAGGTAAATCTTAGCATCAATCTTCACAATGTTTGATACACGCTTATTACATAAAATCTCATCAAAACCTTAGAAAATAGAATTGAAAGCCTTAGTTGCTTCTTTTTAAAGTATTTTGAGTAATTTCCTGTAAGTATCGACGTTTATAAATACATGTACTACTATTTACGTGATACCATTGGCATTCTGGCTTTCCTAAGTATGCCAAGGGCAAAAATAATTCGCTTTTCATAGACGCGATACCTAATCACACCAGTATACGCCCACCGCCTGGCCGTGGCATTATGTCCTTCAATACAACTCTGTTTCAATTAATAACATTTTTAATGGGACACTTTTTCCGGTAATGCAATAGTGTGTTAAATATTATTCTCTTAATTCAATCCTAAAGTTCACAATCTATTTGTTTAGTAACAAAATTGATGACATTATATAACTTGATTGGTATTTCATGTCATTACGGTACTTATCAATGTTTTTAGGTCATTTGTGTTATTATCAATATTAAGTTTGTTACAAACTGTTTATTATGATATTTCTAACGTGTTTTATTTTTAGCACAATCAAAACTGTTCGATATAATCTATACAAGCAGTAAAAGCCGAAGTATGTATGTAACACGTCTATATAAAAATCATGATATCAAATTTCTGACTTCACTATAGTATTTATATACACATACGTGTTCCGGTTTTATAGGGTCATCATAACATAACATCCAGTATTATAATTTAATAATTAATGTATTTTCGTCACTTACACCATTTACTAAATTTCGATGAAATTTGTACGTCTGAGAAAGTTTCTAAAAACTTATGATATTATTATATTAGAACAAAAAGTGATATTTAATTATTTTTATACTAAAGTAAATGACTAGTCTATCCCCATTTGTTAAAAGGTTGCTTTGCCAAGGCCTTCGAGCGTATCCCTCGGTCTATGGCGTCATCGTTGGTCGGTGAGCTAAGCGCGGCCCCGTCCATGACAGGGTCTCTTACCGAGGGCCTGGGGCCCGCCGCGCCGCCGATGCAGCTGATGCACGTACTGGAATGCACCGTCGACATCAAGGAAACCGACGCCAAGGTAAACACTAGTCATAGAGTAGTGCAAAGTTGCAAAGTACAGAAGAACTGCTTGTTTTTATCCAATGGTATGACGCGTTACATTACATCGGTGGCCGAATGCATCGACCGCATTCAGCTTAACCGAATTTTGTAATAGCTGTCTTTAGTAATGCTACAACTATGTATGATTTACTATGGTTTTAATTAAAATATTTATAAGTACAAGCTTAAAACTAGTCACACTGCTAGGCATAATACTCCTCTCGGCAACAGGTGCCCAGTTGGGAGGAGACGATCAACTATCTACGAAGGGAAGTCAAACGGGCGAGAAGGCGTTACGACTACATGAAAAACAGAAATAACTCAGATTGGTTCAAGGAGCAAGATCTCTTAAAGGCCTTCAAGGCAAAAGTGTATCTCCTCCGAAAGGCCAAAACTAATGGCTTTAGGAAAGCTTACGAAGCAAAATACCAGCAGGTACGGTGGGCCAAGAAAGTGGCTTACCACTTTATAAAGATTGTTCTGGATTGAGAAGATGCGTACGTGCATGTAAAGCTAAACGTGTCTGAACACGCTTCGAAGGAATCCAGAGCGACTGCCTGTGGTATGCATTATGCTTAACCTAGCCCCTGCGACTTCGCTCCGGGCATCCACAGAATGGTGTTCATGCACTAAAGCTTGGAATTTAACAAACAGAGTTGTTTTTAAATCAAGCATTAGATCATTATTTTCTTTCTTTGTAATATTTTATTACACAAACAGGCTTGAAGGATAATTATAACTTATTGTTATCTAAAAGTTTGTAATAGCTGACATGCAAGCAAACATTTTTATCAACATATTTCTCATATAACCTTAGGGTGGTAAACCAATTATTTGGCCAACCGTACCTGATTTGGCGACAGGGAGTTAAGATTAACGGTGCCAAAATGCCGCCCGAAGGCCGTGACGCTATTATCAGTCGTTTCTAGGTTCTGGTTATTAAGCATGTGGAGGTAGTACCCGGAATCAGGGAATTTTAACTTCTGAATACCTTATTGGCAGTAAATAACTTGTACACTGGTTCTTCTGCAACAATATCCCTTTTCAAATTGCCCTCGGTGCACTAGGACCTTTTCAAACTAAACGAAAATGTCGTGTGGTGTTTCACAGGGATCAGTTCTCAGACCGCTTCTATTGGACTGTATTTAACGAGAATTTCCCAACCTTTTCAACTTGGTCAGACTAAAAGCTGTCTTACAGTCAGTAGTATTAAAACTAAAAGTACCTATCCAAGTATGAATCTTACTATGTTCACAAAATGGTAGTCTTTAGTCTTGAAATAGTATGGTACCTGATGGAATCAAATCCTTCTTAAAAAGAATTCCTAATCAGTCTTCTAACAAATTATTTTTGGAAGATGACAACAATTAATGTTGGTCAGGTTTTAGGAGGAAAGAGATATCACACCATCCTACAAGGAGGTGTCTTCTATGGTGTCTAGATAACGGATAAACGTAATAAAATACTTTTGTAAAAACATCTGTCCCTTGCGGTATTCGAACCCGCGACCTCCTGGCTTTGTAGTCCGGAGCGCAAACCATTAGATCAGACGATCGTCAAGAGAGCTGTTAGCCTGGGTACTAGTCCAATAGGTCCAGAAGTGCGCTGAGTTGCATGATTATTTTAGGTTTTAACAATTGCATTTTCTGTGTTTGCATGTGGTAGATAGTACGGTAAAAAATGTATTTGCTTGTGGTCGTGTCTAGTACGTAGTTTAGCTAATACATTTCTAGTTAATAAGAAAATTGTGCAAAAAATATTACTGTAAAAATTGTCAAAAATCTGAGTACAATGCTGGTTGTGGCATTATAGGCAGTTCGAATTCAAAGGAGAGAGGTGATGCTTACTATTCGCATCGTACCGTTTATTAGCAATTACAAACTCTTTGTAATGTCAGCCTAGACAATTTAGTAGTCTCTATAAAGGTTCGTACACTTACTTCTAGAGAAAGTCTGCTTTGAGAGGAACCATTGCAACTTAACTAGAAACTTGGTCAAGACACCAGCACGTAACTGGATTGCATTTAGTCAATTATATTGTTAGCAGTGAGAAGGCGTTAGAAACAGTTGGCGTTTCCTAAGATTAGGGAGTCTTGTAGCAAAAATAGTCAGCGGTGACGATTAGTAAGAACAAAATTGTATCTAGTATCCACCGCAGAGCAGTCTGAAAATAGGAACGGTTTTATATAATGTATTGGTATATCCTTAAAAAAATATTCTCAAATGTTCACGGGGATGTAGGATGCCCAAATAAAGATATGTAATAGATGGATCGTCTGCTCTGATATTTGGCATGTCCTTAGGGGTTTAGGTTATGTAGTTAGTTTGATATGCTTAGTTTTAACCATAATTTTGTCAGGGACAGTTATTTCTGAACGTATCTATAAGGTGTATGGTTAGGGGTCTTTCAGAATTATTATAAACAGAATATTATTACCTAATTGAATTCTTATTCTACAGGGCACATTCAGTCACGTACCAAAAGAGAGGCTTGGATTCAAACTGCGTGGAGGCATAGACAAACAAGTGACAATCAATGTCAGACAGGTCACAAATAATGTGCAGCCTGAAACAGATGATCCACAGGTAAATTTATACCTTATCTTGATTGAAATAGGAATTTATATTGTAATAAAATGATAACGAACTTTATCGTGTTACAGTCGACATACACAGGCGGTCTATTCATTGAACGATGCTTTGGAATATTACTTGCTCCTGGGCGGAGCGTAAAACATTCAGACATGAGATTGCTTGAAATGGTAAGTCTAATAACTTTCAGAAGTTTATTTATATTTTAAATTAGAACAGGCACTGAAAACAATATGATTTTCTACACACACTGTCTCTCTCTTCATCGTATCTGTTTTGATTTAATACAGTATTATTTTTCATAGGTGAGTGGATCAGCCGGCGGGTCAAGTTGCTCGGTTTGTGCTCTATGGAATGCAGGTGAATCTGCTTTGGCGGCATTCAACGTAGCCAGTGGAGATGGAGCTCCGGCCTACATGTCACTCGCACTGGACCTTGTGATTAGAGGGATCCCTGATCCTTTAAGGTAAGACAAAGAAGAATTTTATGTACCTTAATAGAATGATACAATAATATAAATATCTTGATAATCTCAAATCTTGAAAGAACTGAATTGAATTGAATTCATAAATAATTAAATAAATAAATGCTGGAGGATAGTTAAGTAGATCATATCGTTGGTTTTTGACATATTTTATTTTCTATTTTCTTTTCAACCTTAAAAGTAAATTCAAACCAGAATCAGATATTATCAGTTGGTCATTATCGTAATTATTTTTCATTTAGTTACCTTACTCTGAAAATTTTGTATTAAACTTACACTACTAACTTACTTAACTTAATACAGCTAAATAAATTAATATTTTGTTACAGATTGGTGATCGAAACACCAGTAAAAGTGTTTCCGCCCGCAGAAAGGTTCTGGTACTATTCGAAAAAGCCACTTGTTCAAGAGTTCTACATTAATCTAAAAGAGGTAAGAAACTTCGACTTCTTAATTAAGTATCATGGTCTGTTCTCTTTTGAAAATCTTTTGATTTTCAAAAAAAAAAAAAAAAAATCAAAAGATTTTCAAAAGAGAACACACCATGATACTTAATTAAGAAGTCGAAGTAAGAAACTTCGACTTCTTAATTAAGAAGAAGAAGTAAGAAACTTCGACTTCTTAATTAAGTATCATGGTGTGTTCTCTTTTGAAAATCTTTTGAAAGTCGGTTGAAAATAAGATGGAGAGCGAGTCACTAGACTTTTGGCCTCAAACAGTTGTCTTAACACGTTGTCCTAAGTAAGCGACGGTGAACGACAAGTTGCGATGCGACGCGATGCGACTTACGATACAAACATTTTACATGTCTGTTCACGTCTCGACCTACGCTTAGGCCATGCGTACTTAGTACTCTTTGATACTTTCGTCAAGTGTCGCATCTTGTTGACCGTTTGACGCTCACGTAGGACAATGCCTTATGTGTATTTTTTCTAGGAAGGAGGAAAAAGGAAGGCTCATGATTTTAGCATTGTGATGTTTGTTTTTATTTATGTATGTTCCATCGTAGCGCCAAACTACTCATCCGATTTTGGTAAATGAGGTTACAATTGATTCGTTCCGACTTCGAAAGAGAAGAATGCGATTCTGCGATAAACTTAACACTTGAACCCCGATTTCAATCATCAATCATTAAACAGTGGACGTGTTTTTCGTACTCGGGTTTTAGTTTAAAACGTAATTCTGTTCCAGTGTGTAGACGCGTTAGGGCAGCTCCAATACGAAGTGGCTAGCGTAGAGACGTCGGGGGAGCTGGACCGGTCGCGGCTGAACCTGCCGCTGTCGCTGTCCAGCCTGCTGCCCTCGCCGCTGTCCAGCGCGCCCGCGCCTCCCTCGCCCTCCGAGCCCGACTCAGGTACTATAGAGTAGAAATGTCATATGATTTGTTGTACAAACATTTCTGCCATTTTTTAATCTGTATCTGCGCTGTTTTTGTATGGGCGAGCGTTGACAGGAGTTGTCATTTCATACTAAATGTAAGTGAAAAATCACTTATTAGTTTTGGAGAAACATGGTTTGTATTGCTGCTCTATAGGGTATGTACTCGATGTACGCAGTACACTGTCTATGTTGTATAGTTTAATTACAATCGGTATTGTTTATAGATACAGTAAGACTAGTTCCATTTTGTTGTATCTATAATTTATTATTTTAACTTAGTAGATATTTTTTCGCTGTCGCTGACATAGCCCAACGGATTAACAAGCTGAAGTGGCAGTGGGCGGGACACGTAGCACGTAGAACTGACGGCCGATGGGGCAGAAAGGTTCTAGAATGGAGGCCACGTACCGGCAAGCGCAGTGTAGGATGTCCACCCGTAAGGTGGACAGACGACCTGGTAAAGTTTGCAGGAAACTGCTGGATGCAGGCCGCTTCCAGCCGGCCAATCTGAGAGTCACTGGGGGAGACCTATGTACAACAGTGGACTTCCTATGGCTGAAATGATGATGATGATGATGAGATAAAAAATATATAATATTACCTTTTCTCAGTTGAACCGATCCCGGTTGTTAGAATAATTTATTTATATTTTTTAAGTTAAGTAGCATCGGTTCTGTGTCGATTCTAAAACAAATTAAATCGGTCCAACCGAATGCGTTGTGGCTAATAAATAAAAAGTAATCGCGCTGATAAAGTAAATATTTAGATGATTAGTGTTCCTTCACTCGCAGATGGCGACGAACCCCTACTCAGCGGGACTGGCGAGGTCTCGAAGGAATGCGGCGAGGACGTTCTGGTCAATTGGGCTCAAGTTCTAAGGAGGTAAGCTAAGCTACGTTACGTGGTTGAGGTACGGTTGTCTTTCTCTAAAGTATTTTTGCGATAGACACAATTTTTAATACTGCTACATTTGTAACAGTTAGCGCTTTAGTGAAAGAATCTACGAGCTCAAACAAACAGTTGTCAAAAAAACGAATGTGGCGATTAAGATAACTTAGATCAAAAGTCGCTGATATAGCCCAACGGATTAGCAAGCTGAAGTAGCAGTGGACGGGGCACATAGCACGTAGAACTGACGGCCGATGGGGCAGAAAGGTTCTAAAATGGAGGCTACATACCGGCAAGCGAAGCGAGGACGTCCACCCATAAGATGGACATACGACCTGGTAAAGGTTGCAGGAAGCCGCTGGATGCAGGCTGCTTCCATCCGGCCAATCTGGAAATCACTAAGGGAGACCTATGTTCAGTAGTACCTGGACGTCCTGCGGCTGAAATAATGATGAGATAAAAAATATATTTTTGTTCTTTTCTCAGTTGGACTGGTCCCCGGCCGCGAGCATTGAACCACTTAGTCCGCGTGGGCGTGCCTGAAGCTTTGCGCGGAGAAGTATGGCTGCGATTGGCTGACGTCGACCAGAATGATAAACTCATGGAGACTTACAGAACGCTTATTAGTAAGGTCAGTAAATCTTTAGGGCGGCTTCAAATGGGGAAGGACGGGCAAAGCTAATATCAGATGGCGCCGCTGCAGCGCTGGCTTCTTAGTCCGGAGCGCGATCCACTACACCAGACGGTCGTCAATATTATTTTGTTTTAAGTTTAACTATATTATCGTGGTTATGTTTTTAATAATGCGGTACGTTGCGCGTTGTATCGTGTGTTGTGTGGCAGATGAAAACCGATCGATGAAACTATTAAAATCAAAGTAAGTGTTTATACAATGTGTATTTTCGATACTTGATCAAACGAAATGTGTGGATACTAGACCCAAAATTATCGACAAAAATTGTAAAGATGGCTGACAATTTTTTTTTGTCGATAATTTTGGATCTAGTATCCGCACATTTCGTTTGATCGAGTATCGAAAATACACATTGTATAGTACAGTCTAAGTACAGTCAACGGCAGGTCAACCTTCCCAAAAAATTAAAAGGCATTTTTCACCGATTTTCAACTTTAAGTCCGACATGTAGAGATCAATATCAATTGAAAAATTTGACGTTCTGTGATTAGTGTTGTAAAAATGCTCTGCGCTTGAACGCTTGAGTCGACGCTCAAGTAGATTGCTAACGCTCAAGTTGGGACTCGACTGAAGCGCTCGACGCTCGAGCAGTGGCTTGAGCGTTATAGTGAAAAAGCATTTTCCGAGCACCGGACTCAGCGCTCGGATCGAGCTCGAGCACGCGCTTAGATTACATAGCTAGGGAAACTAAAAAAGATAGTATAATTGAAATAAGAGAATTTCAGCTTTATTTTTAATGATATTTAACACAATTTGTTTTTTTTTGTCGCACCGCCTATACCATCTCTGTATGGCCCATGGTTGACTGGTAGAGAATGCTTTTGGCATTAAGTCCGCCATTTGTACAACTTTTTTTAAATGTCTGTGCAATAAAGTTTAAATAAATAAAAAAATATATATTTATATTATAGTAGTAGAAAAATACTTATTTATTATTAGTATACAATATGCCATATGATCTACGCCATAAGGCCCAAATTAAATTACAAGTGTAGTTTAGCTGAACTCGCTGTACAATTCCTGACTACCTAATGATCTTTCTTAGCAACTAAGTTAAATTAAATACCTCCCTAAAATCATCACACACCTTTGCTACACTATATATTTTTTAACCATGAGGAAAGACATACTGGCCTGTATATTTTCGTTACTAAGTCTGTTTCTTCTTTTAGTTATGATAAGGCCAGCCTTTGAAAATGCCACTTCGCTTGGCACACTCGTGCTTAGAACTGATAAAATTTCGAATGCCAGTTTAGTGAAGTTGGGAATGTAGTTTGTTTAAAATTACAACGCTTGAACGCTCGAGCGCATAACTCGAGCATGAAAGTCTGAACTCTCAACGCTCGCAAGCCTTAAACGCTCAAGCGTTTAACGCTCGCAAGCCTTAAACGCTCAAGCGTTTAACGCTCGAGTCTAAAACGCTCCAAAGCGTCGACTCAGCGCTCAACGCTCGACGCTCAGCGCTCATTTTTACAGCACTATCTGTGATAGGTCGACGAGCTGTTGTCTGTACTAACTTCGTTGTTGTCATCATCAATAATAAAATGTCATTCTAGGACTGCCCATTCGAAGCGGTGATCCAACGCGACATAGCCCGCACGTTCCCCGCGCACGACTTCTTCCGCGAGGCGGGCGGCCTGGGCCAGGACTCGCTGCTGCGCATGGCGCGCGCCTACGCCGTGCACGACCACGAGGTCGGCTACTGCCAGGGCTTGAGCTTCCTCGCCGCCACGCTGCTGCTGCACGTGAGTAGATATTAGTGAGAAATTCATCTCCAAATTGACATTTTTGCGTTTTTTTAGGAAAGTGAAACGTTTATATGCAGGGGCGTGCATCCCATATAGGCTATTATGCAGAGCCTACCTTCATAAAAAACCGACAGAACAGCTGACCATTATTATTAATTACGTATTCAACAATAAACAATAAATATTCTGTAACCATTTTGTCGTCTACCTGTACTTATTCCTTGCTAAAGCGCGCAACTTAGATCGTTACTGTGCAATTTAACCAATGTTAGGCTGCCGCGAGATCGCCTACTGTTTCACGCAAACTTACTCAGTTTTCACTCACAGCCTACCCCCATCTGAAACCAATGCACGCCCCTTTTTATATGACATATTTACTGCTTAGCCTATTTCATCGTCTTTCTAAAAATGTATCTTACATGGGGATAGCCTATGCAATAACCGCTCAAATTTTGTTTTTTAAATGTAGGTATTCTAAAATCTAGATTTTTTAAGAAAATGTGTCGCCCCGCGAATCGCGAACGAGAAACGAAACGACGTCTGACGGGTTAAGGCGAATAGTGCCCCTAAATTAGCGACTCTATAACAACTCTGAAACGTGGCTGTTACGACAATCGCTGCGTCATTATAAAGCAAAAATAGGAGAAAATAATACTTTTCGCATGGACCCAATTGTTTGATTAAAATCCCTATGCTCAGTTTGTAGCCATTAAGTTGGCCTATCAATCAACGTATAAATGAATTAAATCGATCAAGCAGAAATGGAGACAGTAAACTAAAGCATGTGGTTTTGAACCGTATTTCAATGACATTGTGCGATATTCGTACTAACACGTGTTAAAATGTCTAGGCGAGATAAAAGGGTTAAATGATCATAAAATCAATTTATTTCTGCAAATACGCCATTTATGTCATTTTTCTCGTCCCAGTGTTTTTACCCTACCACTGCTTCTGGTGTCCCCCGTCTGTGGTGACACGTGTACAGCAAGATTGCCTCATCAGGCTTGGATCAAATCGTCTTTGAGTACTTGGACAGCTACCTTGCTACCTACTTGATTGTCGGACCTGCCATAGACTAGACTGTAGGACTTTTCGATATATCCGTAAGCCACTAAGGTAACTTTAGGATAGTTGACACCACCAATCAATGGGACATTTTAATGAGCTATCAAAACGTAACTTTTCCATATAATTTGTATGAAAAAAGCGAGCGGTGACGTCACTGTACCAAACACTGACTAACTATTTATTAATTTGAGAGCAAATAAAATACAAATTTTACAAATACATGAAAATTACTGGATTTTCAGGCCTTCATTAAGGTTTAATTTTAAAGAAATGTTTTAAAATTATTTTTAATGCTGGTAACATCCCAATAAAATGTACCAAGTCGCTAACATTTGTTTCAGATGCCAGAGGAGCAAGCTTTCTGCCTGCTAGTTCGTCTTATGTATGGTTATGGACTCCGTGAACTATACAAGGATGGCTTTGAAGCGCTTTACATGAGGCTACATCAGCTTGACAGACTTATGGAGGTAAATATTTTGCTTTTTATTGTTTTATTAAAGTTCAATGATGGCATGCAGTAAACAAAAACCCGCCAAGTGCTAAGTTTATTATTTCTATCAATGAGATCAACCCTTTTTATATTTTTTAATTATTATTTAATGTTATAGTGGTCATATGAGTGCAATAATGTTAAAACTCTGTAATAATGTGTAAAAATATACAGCTCTGTGACAGACGGACGGACGGACAGACAGCGCAGCCTTAGTAACATAGAGCACATACCCTATAAAGTAGAAATGTCATATAATTGGCTCGGCAAAATTTTCTGACAATTTTATATCTGTGATCTGTACTGTTTCTGTATGGGCGTGAGTTGACAGGACTAGTCATTTTATGCTAAATGTAAATCAAAAATCACTAACTAGTTTCAGAGAACGATGGTTCGTATTGCTGTTCTATAGGGTATGGTCCCGTTGGGAACGGAACCCTAAAACTTACTTATACAGTTGTGGTCATATAATTAAGAACGATTTGAAGTTCTAGAAGTTTTTTATTTAAATCATGTCATACACAGAGATGTGTACCTTCTGAGAAGCAACTAGTTATGTTATAAAATAGCCACATTAATAGAGCAACGTGGCTTAGGAAAAAAATCTTTACATTTTATTTATTTTACCAAAGTAACACATTCAAATAATACTGAAGCTGGACAAATAATTAAGAACGATTTATCAAACTTCTCAGTAATTGTTTTGTATAACACTTACATTTAAAAAATCAAAATAGCGCGGAAAATTTAAAAAGCAATTTAATATATTTTAACTAAAATTAATAGTTAATAGCATATCCACTGCTTTTAATTACTGCTTTACACCGGCGAGGCATTGACTCTATTAATTTTTGACATTTCGCAACAGAAATAGAGTTTCATTCTTCTAAAAACAACTCTCTTAAATTCCCACACTGTGTATTTGAAACCTTTTTCTTTACTTCGAACCACAGATCTCTATTGGGTTTAGATCTGGGCTGTTAGCTGGCCAGTCTAAGGCAGAAACTGATTGCGCTGTAAGAAATTCCTTTACGGTGCGTGCAGTGTGCTTTGGATCATTGTCATGCTGGAATGTCCAAATAACCGGTAGGAAGTCTTCAGCATAAGGTAACATTGTTTCTTACAGTATATTTTTGTATTGGAACTGATCCAAGTTACCTCTATCAACTTTACAGGTCCAACACCATGTCCAGAAAAGCACCCCCGAATTTTCACATTTCCACCATCGTGCTTTAATGTAACTTTCGTGTACTTAGGGTCGAATGCTGTATTCGGGGGACGTCGTACATATCATTTTCCATCAGAACATACTCTGTTAATTTTCGTCTCGTCAGAAAAAAGTAAATTTTTTTCCACTGTCGCACAGTCCAGTTTTCATACTTTCTCGCAAATGCAAGCCGGGCTTGCGTGTGGCAAAGTTTCAACATGGGTACCTTTCTTGCTATCCTACCGTGCAATTTTTCTTCTACCAAACGTCTTCGAATAGTGCGTGCTGAGATTGCTAAAGGGTTGTTTTCACCAAAATATCCTTTTCACAGCTCATTGGACCCTTTAAAAGGATTTTGTTTTGCCATACGAACGATGTTTCGGTCATCTCGAGGAATTGTTTTTCTCTGTTTAGGTACACGTGGAACATTCGAAGTAGTTTGATACGTAGCAAAATGCTTTACATTACAGCTTGGAAAACCATCGTTTTTGAACATTGCAGATGGTTGGCTATCTTTTTATAAGACCAATTCTTCCGGCAAAATTTGATTATTACTTCCCTTGTAGATTTATCACAACTTTTATTTTTTTCCGTTGTTTTTTCATAGAAGCAATCACTTTTAATCTTTTAGCACTAAATGGCGCCAAAATTATACAAACAGTAACAAATTGACTGAATGTTCTCTATTTAATTTTGAATAAAGGTATAAACTATTTAGCGTTCTTAATTACGTGACCAGCCAGTAAATAGGAATACTATGTTTAGAAGTAGTGTAAAAAGTTTGTCTATTTATTTTAAGCTAATCATGTGTATCAATGAATAAAGTGGTATTATGGAAAAGTTTTACGATACCGAGAGAAATAAATAAAAAATGCATGCAATAAGTTTTGCGTCTTAGTTTGAAAAAATCTTCCCTTTATATCAGCGTTCTTAATTATATGACCACCACTGTATAACATCGTCTGATAAGGTCTCTTTAGCAAGAAAGTGGTTTTTTCGTCATCGCATAGTATTATATGATAGGTCCCCGATGATAGGACATTGGGGGAGGCCTATGTTCAACAGTGGACTTCCTATGGCTGAAATAATGATGATAGTATTATATTCCGTTATTTGTTACCTAGGAACAATTACCTGATCTACGCGCTCACTTCCAAGAGCTGGGTGTTGAGCCGCACATGTTTGCGTCCCAGTGGTTCCTCACAGTGTTTACTGCTCGGTTCCCGTTGCCATTGGTAAGTGTACACAACCCTAGTATTGTATTTTCATATCAATTTTGATTATAATGACTCTCACATGTTATACCAACAAAGTATCGACACATGCTCATATCAGTAGTACTCAAATCGTTTTGCCATACTTACGCATATAATTACTTCAAAAGTACCGATACTTCCATATCGATACTTTTTTAAAATAAGTTACGTATCCTGTTGACACTTTCGGAAAAACAAAACATCGAGTACTGACTCGTATTTACACTTTTATCGAATCATCAGTAACACTATTATTTCACGTCATTAATATGGGTATGCGAATAAGGCCGAGAAAAAAAAAGCAAATCCAGTAACTCGAGCTTGAGTTATTTGATGTTGCAAGTCCTATCACAATATGTTAACGCATGTTTAAAACCAAAGGGTATTGCCGGGTCAATAACAGTCCGATCCATCTCCTCTGATTTATTCTAGTACTAGTGCCGAGTCGATAAATCTATCTGTATCAACACATATTTGTATATCTTTCTTAATATTTTGTAGGTGTACCACATCCTAGACGTGTTCTTGTTGCAAGGAATAGATACACTGTTTCAAATAGCGTTGGCGCTTCTGTCTCGCTCTCGCAAGGACTTATTGACACACGATTTTGAAGGGGTTCTCAAATATTTCAGGTATGTTATGTAGTGTTAGTTAGTGTTTGTTTACTTTGTAGTTTCATAGATAATTATCACACACTTACTTATGAATGAAGCCGTGTGTTCCACAAGAGTTTATTGCCCAGGGAGAAGGCATCCAGTATAACCTCTGTCGGGCCCTCGAAGCACAATATATCTATACTCCGTACGCATTTTAATGAACCATGCTAGATTATGAGTTCGTTACTCAAGGCAGTTCTAACAATTTAACATTCAGGCATATTTTTTTCTAACTATGTACATAATAAATGACATTTCCATAGAGTAACATTGCCAAAGAAGTGTCGCGCTGAAGAATCATCGCGTCAGATAATAAAACTTGCGTGCAGCATCAAAGTTAAACGACTCGCCAAGTATCAGCAAGAATACGAAAAATTTGTCAAAGGTAAAAATATAGTAATGACCTAACTCAGAACATTGTCCAATGTGGAAAAAAATTGTCTATAATTTGAAATGATTTCTTCTAGAATCGGCCGAAAAGGAGAAAATAAACGTAGAGTTGGAGAGGCTTAAAATGATAAATACACAATTACAACAGGACAAAGACACGCTGGAGACTCAGTTGAATGAGGTAAGCGTCTGTTTTTTTATGTTATGTTTAGGAACTAGACGAAAGGAACGTGCACAATACAACTAATTATAATTTCTAACAAAAATCTTTATTTAGAGGACCCCATTAGTTTCCTTTTAACAACATCTAAGGCGGGGTTCACACCAAACGTATAAGTTAATAAGCCGCTGACTCGAGTGTTTGAATTTTTTCATTTACATTGAACCGGCAATATTGAACTGCAATAATCCATTGAACTGCGGTCCCATACAAATGACAGCAAATTTTGTGTGCCCATTTGAAACGCTAGAAGTGAAAGTATCAAGAACTTATTTTAACGTATACTGCATGTTCGCTACTCGAACAAAGGGAGGAATAAAAGCTTATTTAAACTTTAAAATACTCCTTTTAATGTATTTAAATTTTACAAGGGACAGTGCTAAGGCGACATCGACTAAATGTGAAGTGTAACATCGAGAGTTCAATCTTAACTACTGTTTGTAGGCAATAACCAATTTAGACCCTATATAAATTAGAATAAGAAGCAAAAACGAAGTTCAGAGTATCCCACTTGTGGGCTTCAAGGTTAAAGGTGAAAGGAAAGCTGTGGTTGGCTAGAACAATCGTATGATGCATGAGGTGATTTTTCGATACAAGTACAACTACTAAGCTTAAGCTATACAATATTAATTTGCTAGGAACTACCTATCTATACATATAAAAACTAGATATACGGAGAAGCGCTCGCGCGTAGACACTGCATAAGACTGCCTACCCTGCGGCCATTACTAATTTAGTTCCATGAAACTGTCGCATCTGCCTACAGTGGCCTACAGCGCCAAAATAACGATATACACGAATTAATTTGACAGTAGCCTGTCCAGGTTATTAGAAGTCACTTATTGTCGTATACACGCCGCGCGGACGTAACGCGACTCTAAATGCAGTCCGAGTTTACTTTCACACTGGGGCTAACAGTATATATGAACGCTTTTAATTAAAAAGACTCGTATATGCCGATATAATGACGGGCTAAAGATTTTTACTATTTCACGTTAGGACGTGCTTGTAACTCAGTGGTGGTAGCGCTTTAACAGTGATTACCAAAATTAAGAAACCTACGCCGCGGTTGTGAGCGGATGGATGACCATTCCGACCATATTTAGTGACATTTATTACAAGCAACTCCGTGCCTTAGAAGGCACGTTAAAAGTTGGTCCCGGCTAATATCGCTTGAAACTAGTCGTAAAGCCTAGTCAGAGGCCTTAAGGCGGCTTGATTACAACTGACAATAAGTTTTAATCCGCACTGGGCCTGCGTGGTGGAGTATGGGCCAAACCACCTCATACTTTTGGTGAGGTCTGTGTCTTGCAGTGGGACGTATTTAGGCATATTTTACTTTATACCTAAGGACGATGTTCATAAGATTCAATGCAGAATGTAATGTACCGGTAAAATCAACTATTTCACGTAACATCAACACTTTATTTACTTAGGCTCGCGGCTCACTAGTAGAAGCCAAAAAAGACACTGCGCACTACGCAGCTGTCGCTCACGACTACCGCGAGATATGCGCGCGCCTCGACAAACAGTTGCACCAGGTCCAGGTGAGGAATTGATGCTTTTTAAACCTTATTGTTATAGCAATATGGTTTATAATTATCAAGTAAGCTTTTTGAAGACGACGCCAGATGTGGACTATCTTGCGTGCATGTCCTCTTGTGACATTTACCCGCCTACAAATACATGTACTTTATATCCAAAACCATAGACAAAATGTAGTTACCATCTTTGACAGTGGGGTCATTCGGGTTTTATCTATGGTGCTGGTGCTTATGATTGGTTAGTGGGCGGGGCGTAAAGGAAGTCTCTTCTTCCTTTCTTCTCCAAGGTCGAGGAAGGTCAACAGAAATTGAAAGCCGTTTAGTCACTCCTTTAATTATATATCGCCTAATCGCCTAAACCTATCGCAAACCTATGCAGATTTTTATTATTGTTTGATTCCTTTATAACACCAACTTATTAGAAGATAGTCTAGTATCTGGCGTTGTCATCCGCATTGACGCTTAGCAGCGCTTATGTAGTGCTTTATAACTATACCTAGTTGGTCAACTTTTAAGACAGTTGCAACGCTTTTATTTACAAGTACTATGCACATAGACTTTGAGAAAAATATTTCTTTATATAATATGTCAAGTGTTACCTTACCATGCTTACTATGTAACATGTTACAGGATTACGTAAAGGATTGTGTTACTTGTAGCGTCAAATTCGCACAGAAGGATAACAAAGAAGGTGAGTTAGAATAGACTAAGTTACTGGAAGAAAAATATTTGAATGTGAATTTTGAATTGAAAGTTCTCTTACTTACATACAATTTTAGATCTTACGGTGCTGATAATGCTAGTTCATTTTCGCATTTTGTTTGTAAATATTTAAAAACAATGAAACCAATATATCAATGCTTGGGAAATCTAGAATATAATCACTAATATAGTATCATGCTCGGTTAAAATGGTTCCGAGTACACCCTTGCATAAATAAAACTTAAAATGTTAAATTTATAAAATTAAAATGCCTATGTTAAAATTAATTGAGTTATAGTGCAGCCAAAGACATTTTTTCTTTAATGGCAGCAAGACAGAGCAGCCTCGAGTTAGCGTGGCGCGGGATCAAATCTCACTAATTATTCTTTCTACTACGCTACTACCTTATCACGTAATGTTAAACCTCGCGACACCACTTATAAAGTTGACTCTTGCACAGAATCCGAAGAGAAAGACGAAGATAAAGAGGAAGGGTCTAGCGACACAGAAGCGCGGCTGAGGCAGCGCGTTCGAGACCTGGAGCTGGAACTGGCACAGGTCAAGTTGGCGCATGTGCAGGCCCAGTGCAGTAATCAGGTAGGTGGAGATTGGGCATTATTTTAACTCTCTTTCTCTTGCTAATAGACGAAAAGAGACAGATTATAAATTTTACATTTGTCAAAGTAATTGATTTGTCTCTAAAAAGGTTGTGTGAAAAGTTTGTGTGGATGTAGAAGGTATTACTCTTTAAAATATACTTATGAAGCCTTTTAGACGGACATAAGTGCTATTACAGCATAATGTCCTAAAAAAAATCACATTTCCTGAGGGATGCGACAAAGATGTCAATGCAGATGCTATTTATCGTAGTTGGCCCTTTGTCAAATGTTGAAGCGGGCGACAACGCGGTCACAGCTACTTTTAAATAAAACGAGAGATTTGCCATTATTAATTAAGCATTTTACAATAAAAACAGAGTGCATAATACGTGTAAATCGTGATGATGACTGACGTGACAGAGAGGCAACAAAAAATTTTATTGGAAAAACAAAAGATAAAACTAAATGATCGTAAATGAAATGACACAAATGGAATGTTTCTACTGTTTAAATACGGCATCCTTTTTTTGGGGCCATCATCAAAATCGCAAAAAAAGCCCTCATACTAAACAGCGACTGGCTGACATCAGTTTGTATGGAAACTTAAACATTTTTTGAGGACTTGATGTTGGTACTATAAAGAAAGTTGCTGTATGTGAGCACCAGAATCAGCCCCTATGAGATTTATTCGCATCTGGTATAGGCGGCAGTACCTATTTAAACATTTTTAACGCTTGTTACATTTTCACAGGAGTTAAGCCACCAGTTGAACGCGGCACTAAATGAATTGCAAGCGTTGATGAACCAAAAACAGTCCGTTGCACCGTGGCTTGTGCGCACTCTCGGTAAGAATAGTTTTTACTAGCTTTTGCCCTTGATTTCGTCTGCGCTGACCTTACCCGGATAAAAAGTATCCTATGTGTTAATCTAGGCCATGTTCTATCAGAATGCCAAATTTCTTCAAAATCCATCTAGTAGTTTTTGTGTGAAAGAATAACAAACATATGTACTCTCAAACTTTGGCATTTATATTATTAGTAGAAAGTATTATTTATTAGTATTTATATCAAGCCCTTTCGTTCATAATGCACCGTATTTAACGTGCAATTCGGTGCAATGCACAGTATTGTAAAGTCTATTGCTATTGTTACTACAGTGATAGTCACAAAGATACTCAAGTCGTCTCGCATTGCATTGTGTACGAAGGGTCTTACCAGTCTACTTTAAATCATAAATATTATAACAATTCCACAAAAATACCATACCTTTATATATATCTGTGAAAGGTTCAGTTTAAAAGCAAGCTATACATGCTTTAAGTCTTAAATAGAGAGGTCAATTCGATTTTTTACAATATCTTGGATTTATATCAAAGCTCGTGTTTAATATTTCACCATGTTTAGCATAATTGTCGCCGTAGCATGCTCATAATTGAATCAAGCCACTTAAAGCAATGCATGTCTTTGTTCTTTATTGAGTTATCATTGTGGTTCATTGAACAAATCAGTTGGGTTAATCATATTTGTCTTCGTAAGTTAAATAACAAAACCTGCAAATTGAATGTCAGTCGGCAATTATTTGATCGGAATAAGCATTTACACCGTAAACAAACAAGTTTACTGTAACTTAACTGTAAAAAAAAAAATCTGACGCCTCATAGCACACACACTACACCCGCGACCTAATTTTGACTGACAGATTTCTAAGACACGCTTGGAGTGGTTGTGGGGAAACTTATTCCACGCCCCTTCATTGGTATGAAGCCTGATAATTTCAAGACATATTTCTTTGAAATAATTATTTTACATCTTAAAATTTGGTTCGTATTGAATCTATGTTAAATTTCTTTTTTTTTACATTGAAATCAATAAATATTAATACATTAAACTTCGTTTTAATCTACTTAAAAGTGGCATCATATCTGCGTAATCTCTTTAAAAATTCACAGAAATTTCGCGTAATAAAATAGATCGATAATTAGATCAGAAAAAGTTTGTCAGTTAATTTGTGCTGTCATCATCCCGATTGCCCGTTGACTGTGTTAATGATGAGTTCAAAAAAATGTTTGTTTGCCCTATTGTAGGTCATTAACGCGTCCGATACCAGTGCAGTTGAGGTGATTGAATTAACTTGCTGTATAAATGTGGCTGTTACCCTAAGCTAATGTCGGTGTCAACTAACAATCCGCTTATCAACCGTTAACGCATCGTTATTGTTTTTTATTTAGATCAAATGCTATTTATAACTTCGCATTGCCCTTTGAATGCCTGGTAGACTAACCATTTCCTTTGGTATCATTGTAAAATATCTAGTTCGTAGGTAACATTGTAGATTAGCTGTGCAAGAATTTTGAAATTCTTATTTCTATTTTATATCGTTTCTAGAAAAGAAAATGGGTTGGTTATTTTTTAGCAGCACTGGCATTTATTTGTGGTGAAAGGTGACACCGTCAGAAAGTATAAACGTAAACGTCTTGGGTCTGGTAGGAGAATAGACTCTTCACTCACACAAAACTTTCTTTCAAGGTTCTATCATGGAGGCGGCACAAAATCGGCCATCATTCCAAACGTACCTGCCAAATATAAACCAAGAGCCGAGCACGCTGCATAGACAAGGTTCGTTCTCCAACTCGCACAGCACACAAAGCAACAGCCAGCCCAATCTGGACAGACGCGTCTCTGACCCGTACAGCCCCGACGTCGTCCGCAGGAAGAAAGACCTCAATGCTAAGCGACACTCAATGCTCGTCGATTCTAACGTCACAAAGGAGGCAAAGGAACTCAACCGGCGGAGCCACGATGTCACCGTCGTCAAAAACCTCTCGATGGGTTGACACTAGTCTACGAAGCTCATTCGGTTAGTCCACATCCATTTTCAAGTCGTGTATCTCTCTCATGCCGTCTCTTTCCGTAATTTAAAACGCGAACGAAACAGCCCAGGCCACTAGAATTATGTTCAGTTTTAGTAAAAATATTGTTTCGAAGAGTGGATATTATTTTGGTAAGAATTAAAATTTGTCAGTATCAATAACATAAAAAAATCTGCATTTATAGTAAAACAGTATTTCCGCTGACAACTTATGATAAATATCCTAAAGTGAAAATAACACTAGTCAATAGAATGTTATAATAAACATGCAAATCCTAAAAAATCTACATAAAATAGAATATCAAACTATTTAAAAGAAAACTTGACAATGTTATCTTATTAAGACTCCTGCGCCGTTTATAAGCAATAACATTACAGTCGGTGTCATATCTTATGTAAAACCACGTGATACAAGTACTTACCTTATGATCAACCAAATCGAAGTCTTGGTTGAAGCTTTATATTTGTTTATGATATAAGGCTGGCTCAGCAAATGTTCTCCGATCCACTAAAACCATAGTTCATAGTCAACTCTGTCACGTTGCCATCAGGGAAAGATTCGTCGAAAAGGAGATGGTTTAGGCAAGCCAGGACTTTTGTAAAAATATCTGAAGACGAGCAGATTACAGCATCAGTAGACAATACTTTGTAATCATTTGTGTACCAAGTGTTACTAGAAAACTACTAATAAAAGTGTAAATGAAATAAAATATTTAGTTTTCAATCTGTGCAATATATATAATGAGCTGGCCGTTTTTAGTAAGCTACAGAGTGAGTGCCTTTTAATTTGTATAGACTGAGATTTATGAAGATTGATATTTTATTGATAGCTTCATATTTATTAACAGTATTCTTTTTATTTGTAAGTACATAACTATTCACACCCTAGAACAAAATACGTCATAAGATTCATAAGAGAATTTTGTGTTACATTTTTGGAAAAATAAAAACTACAAAAAATAAAATGCATATTTCGTGTAACAAAATCCACATCAAAAAAACTTATTTAAAAACTCAAAATTTGAGGTAACAGATATAAAAAACAGGTTCAACATTTGAGTGCTAAGTTTATCTTCAAATCAGCATTAAAATGTTCTGTATCTACAAAAAAGTGAATAATATCGTTATAGTTTCATCTAAAAGTTTAATGTAATGATGTAACAATTATGATTGTGAAAGTCAGGGACCTAAACTCGAGTTTAAACGAGTATGTACGATATAAACAATTCGATATCGTTTTATGTGAGGCTGTATTTAATAATAATAACAATGCCTCATGCATTTTAGCCTATATATCTTAGAGTGAAAGTTAGGATGCGTTTACACTGAGACGGGAAGGAGAGAAGCTGTATTATTCAAGTGACATAGTGAAAACACATCCTTATATTACCAATACAAGGCTATTTGCAGTGGCTAGCAATTATTTCTATTCACTAATTATAATTTAAATATATTTGAAATAATACACATTATTGTAATACCAATAAATATCATGATTATTTGATTTAATAGCGTAAAATTGAAGTCTTTATGGAAAAAATATATAGTAGACTGTTTGATATTATGAAGAAAAGAAATGTATGCAAAGTTTGAAAGCATTTTTATGTTGTGTCGTTTAATCGTAAAAATAAATGATTTATGTTATTTATATTACAATTCGAATGATATTTAAACGTAGTCATAGTTTTTAGAGTATACATGATTATTTTAAAACTCATAATCATAATAAATAATATACTATGTAACACCTGAATCGAATATTTACTTCCTTTCACATGTTATAGCAAATAAAAGAGGTTTTTGTAAATACTTCAAAACAGGCCTAATGTAGTGGAAAATAACTTAAGATAATCATCATAGAAGTAGCCAATGATGCTTTTATGGAGTTATACATGTTTATCGCCGTCGAATTAATAACTTAACTCCTAAGAGTACAGTCACGAGCCATGAAATGGATACACTTTGTAACTTATTTCGATGTAATAAGGTTTAAAGTCCCATGAAAATGTAATACTCGTAACTGTACACACACTACACGTATAAGAGAGCGTAACTCATAAGCCGCAAAAATTCGCTACCGGTGCGTGCAGCAGGCTGTTCCGTTACCATGACGCTGTTTGCACATGAACCACGAATTAGAAGACGTAGCGTGTGCCTGCCGCCCACCCGGTGGACTGATTATCTGCCGCTGGATGCAAACGGCCCAGAGCCACTCGCTGTGGCGTTCTGTGACTTTTGTCCAGCAATCGTGGTGATGATGATGACAAAAAATACTTTCAAATATACGTTTTTAATGGTAATGAAACGCTTGAACGCTCCGCTGCACGCTCCGCTGCACGCTCCGCTGTTCTGAATTTACGGCACCCACTTCTCCATCACTAATCCCAAGTGGCACAAGAGCTTATTTTGATGTGTAGATAAATAGACGCTACTGTAAATGTATATCCTACCTATAAATCGCACCTAAAATACTAGTAGAATATTATGTATAGTATTGCAAGCTTTGTTTTTTCAACTAAAATATTGTCTATGAACTAACTTCCATTATAGTCAGCCTGAAATTTGTCTAAACACTGGTTGTTATTTCAATGCTTTTATGTCTAAAACCTACCTCATTTTGAAACGATCATTGTCACATCTGCCGTGTTCTAACACCATTTTACAACTGTCATGTGATCCGCCATTTTATCATAGATTGTTTTTATGATGTACAGCATAGCAGATCCAAATGCGTGAAGAAAATTTGCGTATAAACTTTAGGCCGCGGTCTCGTTGGATGCCTTGATCAGCACCTAGAGTTAAATGAGACAACAAAAGTTAAGAAACGAAGGAACATATAGGGGGCCGGTCGCACTGGCAAAGGCGACTAAAGCGTAACACACACAGTGCCCGACCTGCGCATGCCGGCTGGCTGTGGGCGCCCATTTAAACGAATGTTATTAGACCTGCCGTACTCCCGATCCGACCCGTCTCCGACCCGCTCACGCCTTTTGTGTGTGCTACGCTTAAACGATGCCGCCAAGCCTGCAGGATGGTAGAATTCTAACTACGAACATGTTTTAATCAAAATGATTTTGTACTTGCGTCAAACCTTTGCAAAATAAGTACTGAAACTAGCCGTGTAAAAAAAAACGGCTGTTTTTAATTGCTGATGGATTGTCAAAGGTTTTTGACACAAGTAGTTGCTAATTTCAATTTAATAGGTTCATAGTAGGCCTTCAGGTCCGGTACGTTTCGATAAGTAGCGATGGGCGACTGAGGGTAGTTATCTAATATGAGTAAAAACCCGATTTTTGCCCACTTTATGGGGCCCGAAACCGGGTTTATATTGGATTAAAATCCTCCGGTGTCCATCGCTATTAGTAATGCATCGACCGCGGCCATGTCAAAAAACACGCAGTTGTATCTTAAAAAGTTATTTTGTAGTTACCTATATGGCTGTTTTGCATGTAATAAACATAAATATATATTTTACTTTATTATATTATACAAAAAACAAATGATTCCTAAAAAGCTGATGATAATCAGTGGTCTAATGAGACATCATCAGCATTCTTCAGTTTTCCTTTAGATATCGTGGTTTATTGTGTGTTCTCGGAAATCAATTTCCTGATATTTTTATTGAAATTAAATATAAAATTTAAATATTGTAAAGGTGGAATCTCGGCTTTGTCGCTATTACAAATTAATTAATGCATAGGAAATTTGGTAAAGCGTCAAATTAGTTTGGAATACTATTTGCATGAATCCATTAATTATTATGAATATTTTTAGTTCTTATTTTTATCACCGTACCTGTAGCTATTCTTATGAATCTATCGTTTAATTAATAGTAACTTAAATTTTACATCTAAGGCTCTCTTATTCGAAAAATCTATTATTTTCATTGACAATAAATGTTATGCTATTGAATACATATCCATATAGATGTGTTAAGTGTCTGTCCGCATTTTATGTATAAATCTAGTTATGCCCTCATCATTGTGTAGTAATTAGGAGTACATTTGTGTTGGCTTAACCCAGAAAATATTACCTTTAGAAAGAGATGGCTTATCAGATAGCTTCGGTTTTATAGTGTCGTCTCATAAATATTTCGACTTAGTACGATTGATATTGGCCACTTTACAAAACAAATGTGAAATGACTAAAAAAGTTTTACAAGGCCCACGTACGTTCTTAAATTTAGATGTAGTGTAAACCTGGTTTAAAACAATGTTATAGAGTATTAGGTTGATAGATATTCACAAGAAAAGCCACCTGTAGATATCTCTTGATAAATTGAGAACGAAGGAAATATCTTTCCTTCGTTCAATTTACATCCTGTACATCTGTAACTGTCAAAGCAGTTACAGATGTACAAAGAAAAAAGATATTTTAAATCCAGGTTTACGTTAAATCTAAATTAATGAAGTGGGCATAGTCAACAACTTAGTATGTTGAAAATTTGTCAGTCCAGTCCATTGTCATTTTATGATTTATTTTACAACGGCGATAACCGGATCTGGCAGACTTCCAGATCTTTCCAAAAGTATCTATACTGACGGGTACTGTTATTAAATTATGTATATGCAAAATTATAAATAATAAAACTGATTGAGCGCATGTGCCATTATTTATCTGTTGTAAAAGAGTCATGATGGCGTAGCTAGTAATGCTTGGGTTAAAATTTTTGATATAAGTTTCATGAACTGTCACGATTTTTAAATTCTTATCGACAGTCAGGGTGATAAGATTTTGAAAATAGATGGTCTAGTTTTTAATTGTGAGTTTCAATATTCGCAGTTCAAAATTAATTTAAAAGATGCTATGTAAAACCACTACTTTGAATGTTTTATTTGATTGTGATACACGCATGGACTAATTTTATTTTTATTTCTATAATTAGGTTCTATCAATGAGTCCTTTATTATATTAATCTGATCTCTAAATTACCTAATTAAGATATTAAATTATATACTTTCAGAAATATTAATTTGAGTTTTCATTTTAAAATAATAAGAGTAATATGATTAAAACATCTCTTCTGTAAAATAGTCTTATAGACCACGGAGGTTAAAATTATACACAACTCAAACCATTTTTATGCCATTAACTAAGTCTTCAAAGAGAATGTGGATTCTCCTTCATATTTCGGCCATAAGCATTAGTCTATGGTCCTTTCGCGCCATGTGGAACCATTTGTATGTAAACAAGTAACAATAATTTTACCGCTTAGCAATGTTATAGCGATATTGTTGTTTAATAGTAACTGTATTAATAGCTTTATAAATAATGCCAGGATAATTAGCCGTTAAAGCAAGTTAGAGTGAGTTGTATCCGCTGAGAAGTGTTGTTTTAGTCTGTCATTTACTGTAATAAACATTTTACAATGATACGAATTAGTTTGATTTCACCATTAAACAGAATAATTATTCCCATGGCTTTGCTTGCTTGGTAAATGGTTGGTTAGCCCCTATTTTATTTAACATTCAAATATCTACCCCGGATTATAAAAGCCTTACCTTCGGGTTCAAGTTGTCTCCGTACTAATTTAAATCAAAATCGGTTCAGTAGTTGCCTGTGAAAACATTACACAGAGTTACTCGCATTTTCTTATCTAGGTGCTTAACTACATTAAAAAATATCGTCATAAACAAACAGATAGTTTGGAACACTGATCAGGTAAAACTACGGTTTGGAAATACGTCGTACGTCAGTAACGTCAATGTCGCTCTCGGTACAGAAACGCACCTGCCAGCCAGCGCGGCGCGTGCCGATCACCCACCCCCGCAGGTTCAGCAAAACAATTGAATTATTTTTAGTGTGCCCATTGAAATAAAACTGGCGTTTTTAGAGTAGGACTAGCGGGATTGGCCTGTTTGCATATTACCCGTAATCCTATTTCGCTTTTACGAGTATGTTTATTGTGATGCGTGGATATACAGGTGAGGGACGAAGCTTATATAAACACTAAATAAAACAAAAGCGCGTCTATTCCACGTATGTGGACTGAAAACCCCTGTCACGCATGGAGATTTCGCTAATATGATGACGGTAAGTATAAGTAATACTGTAAGCAATGTAAGTAATTTCAACTATTATTTTATTCTGTGGTACCTAATGCCTCTTTATAAAATTATAAATTTTAGTATCTATTTAAATAAGGGTTGGACTGTAGGTATATTATTAGATCCGAATTCCATTCCACAATTTGATTTCAATTTTTAGAGATAGGTATGTATTTTCCCCATATAATATGTTGGTCTTGCAGTGCGCAAACGCTTTGCGAGTGCGCTTTTATATGACGCTTGTTAGGATTTCCTAGTCTAAACGGAATCCATAAAGTTTCGCCATTTCCGTCCGTCCGTCTGTCTGTCTGTCTGTCTGTCTGTCCGCGGCGTAACACACAGAAACCTTCATATATTTTTTGTTATTGAATATCGGTTATTGAATAAAACCAATTTATTTCTGTAAATAGGCCTAAATTAAGCTCTTTTACACGTCCCAATATATTTTTTTACCCTACCACTGCTTCGGGACAATATTGTGGGCTAGTGCCGAGAAGAAGCAGCGCAAGAAACTCGGTCACTATTGTCAGCCTCTTTTTAAATAGTGTGTTTACATTACAAGATAAAATGAACCTGTGCGAGCACGGCAGTATTTAATTCCATACATTTTTATCATTTAAATAGTCATTTACAGTGTAATAACCTTTTTTCATTAAAATCAACTTGACATGCGATTTAAATTCATACATAGGCAGTTCAGCAATGGACTGTGGTAATTTGTTAAAAAAGCGAATACTTTTTCCCATAAAAGAATTACCAACTTTATGCAGTCTGAAATTTGGAACGGCAAGTTTATCTTTATTCCGGGTATTAATATTATGCATGTCACTCTTTTTAGGAAATAGATGCAGGTTTTTGCGAATATACATGATATTTTCATAAATGAATTGAGAAGCCACTGTTAGTATATTAATTTCCTTGAACAGTTCCTTCAACGAGTCTCGGTGTCTGAGGTCGTAAATTGCCCGTACAGCTCTCTTTTGTAGTACAAAAATAGATTCAATATCTGCTGCTGAGCCCCATAATAATATTCCATATGACATTATACTGTGAAAATAGCTAAAGTACACCAATCTTGCCGTTCCAACATCAGTCAATTGTCTTATCTTTCTCACGGCATAAGCAGCTGAACTAAGTCTTCCTGATAGAGTCTCAATATGAGCACCCCATTGCAAACGGGAATCTAAAGTGATTCCTAAAAAGGTTGTGGAACTAGATGTATCTAGCAGTTCATATTTTACAGTTATATGTGTTGGGACCAGTTTTACGTTCGGCATTGTGAATTTAATACATTTTGTTTTATTTGCATTAAGCATAAGATTATTGGTAGTGAACCAGTGTAATGGAGGCCACGTACTGGCGAGCGTAGCGTATGACGTCCACCAACAAGGTGGACAGACGACCTATAAAGGTTGCGGGAAGCCGCTGGATGTGGGCCGCTTCTAACCGGTCAATCTGGAAGTCAGTGGCGGAGACCTATGTCTATGTTCAGTGGACGTCCTATGGCTGAAATCATGATGATTATCAGTTATTGATGGAAATAGGGGCCCCCATCGATTGCGGGGCCCTGGGCACGTTCCCAGAGTGCCCAGTGGGAAAGACGGGTCTGGGGACGGCGACGGGTCGGAAAGAGATAACTAGAAAGCCGTAAATACATAATCAGGCCGACAGAGTGGTAGAATAAAATCTTGTGAAAAAAAAACTCCACTACAAGATGATTTTTTCTTCTTGACTATCGCATGGTGTTCCCCGAAAGTCGTTAAGTAGGTATGTCGTTTAAATTATATTATAGGTGTTCAAAAACGATTTTTTCGATTCAGGGACCCGTTTGCGTAATAATAATTTAAGCTTTAGTGTTATTTTTTGTAAGTGTCAAGTGTACGCCCCTTCCATCAAACGGGTTGCATTAAGAAATGTAAAAAAAAACAGGACAGACAGTACTTAGTACATTTAACGAAGTTAAAGGAAAACTATTTACAGCTAGGTAGGCTTTACAAGTTACTGAGTTAACGTGGGAAATGTACTTGGAGAAGAACATTACTTTCTTAATGTTGTTAATATTGTAAAACAGGTATTATAGCAAATACCGCATATTGTGATGGAAAAATATGGAGACCTACATTGCGCGTGGCCCGACACGCACTTGGCCGTTTTTTAAAATACTCGTATGTAAAGGTAGGGCCGCCGCCTGTCTACCAGATGTGACGCATAGTGCGCAAGCGACGCAGGCGCAGCACATCAGGGCGTGTGACCGGATGTACCCACGAAGTTCCGCATCCCCAACACAAAAAACAAGGGTGTTTCTATGGCTTGTGTCACGAAGGTTTCATAGTAATAAATTGTGAATAAATAGTTAAAATTAATGGTGTTATTGTATTAAGGTGAATGCTATATTGTAATTTATTTTGGTTCAATTCCAGAGTCAAAAATGTAGTTACGTACCCTACCCAAAACAATAATTTTAACCGAGTCCAACGTAGATATCATCCAATTTAGATAGGGGAGAAAGGTTCTAGAATGGAGGCCAAGTAGGCAACCCACGGGCAAGCGCAGCGAAGGACGTCAACCCACAAGGTTGCTGGAAGCCGTTAGATGCAGGCCGCTTCCTACCAGCCTATCTGGAAGTCATGTTCAGCAGTGAACGTCTTAAGGCTGAAATGATAAACGTATAAGTATTACAAAATCAATTTTAAAATGACTTTCCATTGTAGGTTTATTAAATATGTAGCTACTCGCAGAATTTAAAGTAAAATATGGGCACATTAATATTGGGACTAATGGACACAATTGAAGTAGAAAGTATTAGTGCTTTTTGTCTCTAGTGATAAGTGAACTTTCAACATCATATTTCAATTTCTGCCATGTCGTGCTGCGTTAAGGTTACTTGTTTTGATCGATGTCGCCTACTACGGGATCTCGACAGAATCCACAAGTACCTTGGTAGTAATTTTTATTAGTTTGAATTAAATTCTTGGATCAAATGTTACTTCAGTAGGTACCTAAAGCTGGTAAAGATAAAGTAAACAGGTCTACATGTTTGCATCACAAGATTAACGCTATCTATCAAGTCTGGTATAATAAAACGATTATTTTTGTCATACGATGATACGAGTACCTACTTACTTAATAATAGATAATTAAGATAATAATAAATATTTAACAACATCACATAATTACATTGCTTCAGAGTAATAATTATGTAATGTTGTCTAATAATTATATTTAAAAGGATTAGTTAGGACAGTCCTAAGTCTGAACTAATCTAATAGCCGGGTCAAATTAAGTCGAATCAGGGGAAATAATTCGCATAGTTTTAAAAACTATAGGTACTCATCAACATGGTCTAGACTCTAGGGATATTTCAATTAAATTAATAGTTATTATTTAATTATTATTAATAGTTTTTTTGTAAGGCCAGTACTTTTTAAGTTATTTAAAAAAGTTTTATATATCCCTAGACCATGTTGTTGTGTATAGTATAGTTGAAGGTACCTGGCGGTGTCTCTCTAGATAAACATACTGAAAGTCCTCAAGCCGGGGCCTGTGCTCAGGGGCCTCAGGGTCTACACCCTTCCGACCTTCCTTCCGACCGCTTCTTACGAAGATGGATGATGAACAATCTGAAGCGGTCGGAAATATTTAGTTGTAGGTACCTAATTATAAATAAAAGTATTTTGAATACTGAAAGTTGTCTTTTTTGTCGTTTTATCTCTCTTTTAGTTAGTGTTACGTTAATTAAAGCTCTTATATGCCAATTCACATACGAAATCTCCAAATTCGTAAAAATGTACCTAATTCTTGGGATTTTCTATGCGAATGGAATAACTAATAATTCTTCAAAAATACGTCTCCGGACCACAAATATGCGGCTGCCTGCAGCGTCAGTGACGCTGCACCCTCATCCGCCGCTGCTATCGAACTCGTACAAAGATTTTTTTTAATTAGTGTCGAATGTAATCATCATCATCATCATCATCATCATTTCAGCCATAGGACGTCCACTGCTGAACATAGGCGTCCCCCAGTGACTTCAAGATTGGCCGGTGGGAAGCGGCCCGCATCTGTCGTCTGTCCACCTTGTAGGTGGACGTCCTACGCTGCAATGTGATATTGGTTTGGTACTATAGATTGTGAGTTTCAGATTTGTAGTAGGTGCTAAAGTGATAATCTGTGTTCCCTATTCTTGTTCGGTAATTATTACCTAACCGAGAGTGGCTATTGCTATTTATTGTAGTTTGTAAAAAAACTTATGCAACCCAATGGAGTAATGGATTGTCGAGTTACATTTCCATTTGGGTACGTTGTAACAGACTTTTTATCGAGAAAGTAGATCGTTTATATCTATCACAGTTAGAAATTTTTGATATTGCACAATATTGTAAGCCAGAAGAGATTTAGTTTAGATAACGTTATTATTCTTGCTGTTATATCAATCAGCATAATATAATTTTGATCAATAAGAAAATGCCATCAGATTAGATACTTATCTAAAAGAGAGAAAACTTATGTTTAATTCTAAGCTGCTGTGTGTTTTCAACCGACTTCAAAAAAGGAGGAGGTTCTCGATTCGCAGAGTATGTATGTTACGCAATTACTCCGCCAATTATGAATAGATTTTGAGGATTCTTTTTTGTTTGGTAGATCATACTTCAGAGGTGGTCCCATATAAATTTTTGAGAAAATATACCCAGATAATGTTTTGGTTTGTGATTCTTGTATCTATGTTACCCAATATCTTCGAAAAATGTAAACCTATTTTGATGATTCTTTTTTTATTGAATAGCTAATACTTCAAAGATACTATAATAAGAATTTCGGAAAATTTGTTACCCCTAAGGGTAGAAAAAAAGAGGATGAAATCAGTTTTCAGCAGTTAGATTAGGATTTATCACTAAAAATAGATTAAATAAAGAATTTTTATTTAAAAAAAAACCGACTTTAAAACACTAAAAAGCTAAAAATAATATTAACCCGTAAGTACCTAATCAATTACTTTTGGAGTCGGTGCAAGCTTCAGAGTTTGAATTTTTTCGTTGCACCGACTCCAAAAGTAACTGATTAGGTACTTACGTGTTATATATAAAAAGCTCCAGGAGGTACTTTTTGTTAACTTTATTAAAATGACGCACTTTACCCATCTAAGTATGTAATGTGTAATGGACCTTACCTACTACTTATTATACTTTATTTTTGCCCATTCGCAAGCGTTCTCATAGGAATCCCATTCAATAAACTATCTCGTCAACATGTTAATAATATAGACAGGCGTAAATTTAAATTTAAAAGGAAGGGAAAGGAAAATAAATAATGTTATTCTAACCGCACTAGGTAATAACCGTGAATTATAAGTGCATGTAAAAATACATACAGTTTTACACGTAATGTTACTACGATAGTAACTTTTTATGGCTCGGTGAGTGACCTTTCCATGCATGCCGAGCCGACCATAGACACATTATGTTTTGTTCCGCCTCATCGCTCTAATGTTCCCTTCTTTTGAATAAATAACGAATGTCAGATAGACATATACAGGGTGAATATTAAACTAGTAGTTTCTTATATAGAGTCAGTGAACTGTTGATAAAGGCATAACACAACTTATATTATGGGATCAACTATCGAAGTCGCAAAGCTTCTGATTATTGTTGAATGGATTTGGATGATAATATATAATAATAGCGGACCCTGGGCTCCAAAGCAATAGCTTTGGATGCAACCGGGATTGACCGTCTAGATAAAGAAGAGGAGGATTTGAATGATAATATTTTTGGTGGACCTCCGTAGCCGTGAGGCGAGTACGCCGGACTTGGTGTTGCTATCCCTGAGGTCCCGGGTTCGATTCCCGGTCGGTCAATGTAGGAAAATATATTTTCTATATTGTCTCGGGTCTGGGTGGTGTGTGTGGTGGTGTTGTGGTACCGTCGTTGTTTCTGATTTCTGTAACACAAGTGCTTTAGCTACTTACCATAGGATCATAGCAATGTGATGTTGTCCAATACTTATGTACATTTTGGGAAAGCAATAGAGAACATTGAATTGAATTGACAATTTGGAAGTTGTCTTATAACTTTATAACAGCAATTAAGTACCTACTTTAAAGCTCAAGGGTTATTATTACAGAGCTACTTTAAAAACAGGATTCAAATTTATGAAGGCGAATACGTTTTCATCAATACAAACAACTTTTTCTGTCAGGCCAACATCGAAATCGCGATTTTTTTCATGAATTCTCCATATAGTACTCCAAACTCCTACCTCGATGATATTTTTGTATGGAGCAGTGTTTTTTTTTCATGATGACGATGTTGGCCCCATAAAAAAGGTGTTTATATTGGTGAATACATTTGCCCTCTTAAATTTGACTTCTGTTTTAAAAGTAGCCCTGTATAGATACTTAAATAAATCTAAAAGTCAATTTCTTACTTAAACTCCGTAGTATTTAATTATTCCTTTATTTCTCTTGCAAAACGCTTTCTTATTTTTACACATTCTATGTAATCCTATGAGTTATGTTATGACACGGAGAAGACAATTAAGTGTCCAATTATAATTTGTACGTATTATTAAAATTGGCCCTACCCGAGCGGTGAAAAATTATTGAAACACTCGACAATTTTGGAATGTCTTAAAATATTACGAGCTTTGTGATAAAACGAAGATAGAAGTTTTGAAGGTAGCTGTAAAAAGTATTCATCATTGTATTTAATCCTTAAAAATAGATAATACTAATCGTTCCCATTACTAAAATTATTAGAGTTTCTTAGGTTTTTTATTGAACGTAGAGGAAAAGGGCATTCACAATCTTTTTTTCGTCGTATATTATTATATACAATACAAAGCACGTAGCTGAGGGTCATCGATTATTGTGTGAAATGAAATACTCAAAAGTCACAACGATTTTCATGGCAACCTTATGAATGGTGTAGTTTGCGAGTGATTATCTATTTTACAAATTTAGCTCACTGTAAGGTAACATTAAGTATATTTGAATTATTTTTTCGCACAAACTCAGTGGTATGTCTTTTACGATCGGACACTCGACTTGACCTCATAGATGACTAGCAGCGACAGAGTTTAGGCCAGAGATTCTTTAACTTATTTTATCTACCGCCCACTGTGAAAATCATTTATTTTTTAACGTTTCCCAATTTTACGCCCCCCTAAACGACTACAACACCCCCAACTTTTTCGGAGCCCCTTACCGCCCCTCCCGAGGCTGGGAGCGTTATGGGGCGTTATCGCCAACTTTGAGAAAGACTGGTACTATATTTATGATAATATTATTGGGATGAATAAGACTAATTATGATGCATTTTTTAAAATGCTAAGTGATGTATAACTTATAAGTAATAATTGTAAAGTTTTTGTTTAATTTGGTTAATTAGAATTGTGAGTCTGCAACCATTGAATTGGGTTTTTGGTAACTGGTTGGATGGTAGCTGTAAAAATTATTAAAAATAAAATAAAATGTTTCCCAACAATTTTGTACAGTCAACGGTCACTGAAGCGATTTTCAACTTTATGTCCGTCATGTAGAGATCAATATAAAATAAGAAAATTTTACGTTTTGTGGTAGGTCGTCGTGCTGTTGTCTGTACCTACATTTCGTGCGTTTGCAGAATATTCTTTAATTCGAGCGATTCATAAATCATAGCCCTTCATGTTTTCACTTGTAGTTCACACGGTGCGCGCGCGGGCCGGTGAAACCGTTGTCACTTATAATCGTGGGTACTTTCTCACGTGAGCAACGCCTCAACTGTGGCCGATATGGTGAAAATTGCGAATCGGTGTCGCGTTTGTTTTCGTCGGTAAATTAATTACTGGTCAGCAGCGTAAACGCGCATGAATGAAGAAGAAATAAAGAGTGCATAGTTAAAGTCGATCGATTGCGTAATAATTGCCTTTCTGGATTTTAAAACAATTTAAACATTAGCCAAAGAAGAATAGGAATACGAATTTTGGCAAAAAATATGGTAAATAAGGCAAAAAAATAAACCACTTCCCCATACTAAGCCGCCACCAGCTGATATCAGTTTGTATGGAGAAGTAATTTTATTTTTAGATTTCAATGCTGGGGTCCTATAAAAAAAGTTGTTGTATTTGAGCACCAGAATCAGCCCCTAGGAGGTTGTTGATGTGTTACAAAACTTACAAATGACTCTGTATATCATAAATTATGAACATTCACGTTTCGGTAATTAAATTTATCTAGCATGCAAAAATTCAAAATATTATTTCTTAAATAAAATTCTACATCATAACGACTTGAAGTCCAAAAAGTTCCTTAACCTACAAAAGCATTATAGAAGCTAGTAGAAGAGTTATTTTCGATTTTTTGTCCTTATCGTCCTTACCTTATAGTGCAGGGATAATGCATCCACCATAAAATATATAACCCCTTGCATCAAACCTATTGCCTACCTTGAATAGATTAAACGCGTTTTTGGAAAACAATACCCCAGTTTTAAAAACTCGTAAACGGATTTTCGTAGAGCCACATTTGGCCTGCCTATATCAAATTCCTCGTCACAGATGGACATGTTTAACATTTTATTGCATTGTTTTAGTGGCCTGTCTAGTTTCAAACATGAATCACTGCCGCTGGTTTAAGAAAATAAACTGTTTTGGCGTTTTGATCTCGGCATTATTGCCTCGTGCGTAGTTCGCTCCCGAATAGATGTGGGACGTTTATTTTGAGATAGTAGACAGGCGGTTTAAGAACTTACAGTGAAGACAACGCCGGTAAGGTAGTTATTGCGTTTTGTAGATTAATTAAATTAAATAATTGTCACCCAAGGAGTTGCGGCGCGGTTCGTGTGGTCACCTTCTTTAAAGGCAAAGGGGATCTTATGTTGGTTCTATTCGCAGTTTGGAACAATTTAACGAAATTCTCTTAATTATCCCAGGTACCTACGTGTCGGACTTACAGTTGAAAATCGGTTCAATGACCTTTAACTTTTTGGTTGACTTGCCGTTGGCTGTACTAATTCATGTAAGCTTATTTATTAGGTACTGTTTAAAAAGTAATATAATAACGCAAGATAAATAAATAATAATAATAAAGGTCCTTCGAGCCGGATCATTATGTGCCCGTAGGCCTGAACTAAAAGAAAAGGGATCCTACAGGGAATATATAAATGAAAGATAAGACTGTAAATTGCTGGTAATTATTATGAGAACTATAAATTAGTAGGTACACATAAGTGCGTGCGCGACGGTGGTTAAAGAGAAGTGTCTTGCGCGGGGGGCGGCTCGCAGACGTATATCGTCCGCTTCTTCGTCCCGCGCGCCCGCCGCGGTGCCCGCGGTTGCGTTAACAAAATATGATTTTATACACCAACTAAGCAAAGCTTGTACTATGGCGACTAGATAACGGATAAACATACTTAAATACGTTTATAAACATCCATGATTTAAGAAAAAATGCTCGTATTCATCACACATTTGCCCCTTGCGGATTCGAACCCCCAACCGTATGGCTTTGTAGTCCCAAACGCGAACCATTGCACCTGACGATCGACGGATTTATAAATAAACAATATTGCGGTAAAGACCACGTCGGCAGGAACATTACGCCCAACTAGTATTTATCAGGACACTAACGCACGCATCAAACTTTCACGAGCCATCACAGCTACGTAGTTTTTATGGCTCATTTGATGGCGCACGCGTGGTCGCGGATCCGATTCACAATTAGCCTCAATCGCGCAAGGTGACCAGATTATCTGACCATTTGGCTCGCTCTCACTTACCAAATGTCAATTGGTGGGAAAGGAACAGGCGATATGTAAATTCATGATATTATCGTGAGCGGCGCTTATGCTGTCAGTTCTGCATTCCATACTGAGTACGAATCAACGGCGAATGCACTTTAGCTGCATGGTACTTACTGTATTGACCCGTATTGCAAATTGATGTCTGTGATTTTCTCTAACTTAATAAATATGAATTCTTGAATATGGTGTGTCCATGGATTTAACACTCTTTCTAAAATCCATGGGTGGGTCCAATCCTAACCATCACACATGGTGATATGGTGCTACACCACCAGCGTAGACAGACGTAGGTACTGGTAAAGGATGCAGGAAGCCGCTGTATGCAGGCCGCTTTCAACCGGCCAATTTGAAAGTCAATGGGGGAAGCTTTGTTCAGCTGTGGAAGTCCTATAGCTGAAGTCAAAGTCAAAGTCAAAAATCACTTATTCAGTTTAGGACAGAAAACTGCCACTTAAGAACGTCAATAATAACATTATTGGCCCATATGGGGCAGAACATGTCTATTATTTTTTGGGCCCTACTAGCGCTTCGAGACAAGACACAGACAATTTGACAAGTGCTGAGAAGAAACGCCGGAACAAACTCAGTCACCACTAGCTGCCACAAAAAAAAGCGAGCAGGGCAGTATTTAATTCTAGACATTTTTGTCATTAGTCATTAACAGTTTAACAACCCTTTTTCATTAAAATAATCTTAACATGCGATTTAAACTCAAACATGGGTAGTTCAACAATAAACTGTGGTAATTTGTTAATAAAGCGAATACATTTCCCCATGAACTCACTTTATGCAGTCTGAAATTTGAAACAGCAAGTTTATCTTTATTCCGGGTATTAAAATTATGTTTGTCACTTTTCTTAGGGAATAGATGCAGGTTTTTGCGAATGTACATAATATTTTCATAAATGAATTGAGAGGCCACTGTAAGTATATTAATTTCCTTAAACAGTTCTTTTAACGAGTCTCGGGGTCGAAGGTTGTAAATTGCCCGTACAGCTCTCTTTTGTAGTACAAAGATAAATTCAATATCTATATATTCCGTATGGCATTATACTATGAAAGTAGCTAAAATACACTAATCTTGCCGTTCCAACATCAGTCAATTGTCTTATCTTTCTCACAGCATAAGCAGCTGAACTAAGTCTTCCTGACAGAGTCTCAATATGAGCACCCCATTGCAGACGGGAATCTAAAGTTATTCCCAAAAAGGTAGCGGAATTACTAGTATTCAGTCGTTCATCTTTTACAATGATATGTGTTGAGAAATTACGATGATGATGAATCCTAACCAAATCTAATAGAAACTTAGAATTTTTTAAGTCAAGATCAGTGTCACCATTAGATTATGCGAGGTCATCCGTCTCCCAGGTGTCATCTTGATTTACTTCTTCGCGGGACTGGCTGATACTGGTTCTCTATGGATATGGATAATTGTTGGTGCTGTTACACCTAGAGTAATACAGTAATTTATCTTCAGGGATATTACTAGCAGTTAAAGATAAAGATTCAGAGGTTGGTTGTTCTTAGTTCTTGTCTGATCATCATATGAGATGCGACCGAAAGGATCAATGATTCTTCATTGCAGAGGACGAAGAGAAAACCTCTTTAAAAAATACTGGCTGAAACGTTGTTGAACCCAGCCGGTTAGGAACGGGAAGGCAGGTACTAAATAAAAAAAATGGTCAGCCGTCTTACCAGCCTGACGAAACTCCTCCTGAAGTCCTGACACTGAGAGATGCAATAGAACGACTCCTATGACGTCATGACAGTTTTTTAAAACTTTTGTGGCTTGCACACGTACGTAGTTTTACCTGATCAGTGCGTCTTACTTGCACTGGAGTAAAAAGTATATTACTCATTAAACTTCGAGTTTCTCCTATTTACTTTTCGATTAAAATGTCATTGCCTAATTTGTCTAAAAACAGGCAGAAAGACTTAAGACGAGTGTTCGCCTCGAAAATGACTATCCAATAAACTGATTGATCCTGGCAATACAGCAAATGCAGATCAATCTAATTGTAAATCGTGGATTAGATAAAATGTATAGTTCTTTACATAATAATGTCGAAGTCGATCAATAAATTTTTAAGCCTTTTTTAAACAATTGAACAAAGTTACGTCAGTCACAGCGGGATCTAAGCAATTGTGTTTTAAATCGGACAAGCTTTAATTTTCATTTCGATTTGGATGTGGCAACTCTGAAAAAAATTACAATATTACGCTTTCTTCTTCTCAGCGGGGGGTGTTGGGTAATATGAATTTAATGTTGTAATCCACCTCTGGCGCACATTTCCTACAAAGTATTGTAAATGACGGTAGATACGGAACTTATTTTCTTTCTCGTGCGCAATTTTATTAGAATCACGCACCTAGCGCTATGCAATAAGGCTGTTTAATCCTTACTCCGTGGTCATTGTCTCGAAGTAAGGAATTGAGAACCTTGTATTACAAGGTTCCAGACAATGAATTTTTACTAGGGGTGTCTCCCAGTACACCCTTTCTCGAGCCAACTTAGAAAATATCGTTTTCTGAATGAACTCAAACGAACCGGGAATCTAAACCCTTTGCGTGCGAGGCGTTTTACCGCGTCGCTACACCAATTGGCTCGTCAAAACAAGAGAACTCAACACAATGTCATAGTTGACAATGCATCAACAACTAGGTTGTTTCAGTAAGTAATCTATGTACTAAGTACTAACCTAACAAGATGACAGTGTAAGCCTTTGAAAGAGTAATGTAGGTATTCTTATTGCGTTCAACTATACTTTGGAACAGTGTCCCATTTTCTCAATTTGCGAATTACATAATAACCGTGTAAATCATTTTAAACTTTCGAATAGTCATGTCACGTCATATTCATCACTCACACTATCATCGTCTTCATGACGTGAGACATTTCACGTTCCGTCCTCGTGTCGGTTCCGTGTCGTGCACTCGACATTGCAAGTGCATACCACCTTATTACTTATCAGTTTTAAAAGCCTTATTTCTTAGACTATTAGGTTTATTTTATTAACAGATTTCAGAAATGTATGAAAAATTGTTTGACATTTAAAGCGATCACGGATTCCACGAACTGGAAATAACGATAACGTGATAGAGTCATTTGGATTTATTATGTTTTGTGCTTGTAATTAGTTATGTAACTCTTGTAAGCGACCTGTGGTACTCAACCGCAAGGCAATAAAAAATATACAGGGTGGCCTAAGAAGTCCAGCTAGATATAGAGCACTAGTGCTTAATTCAGTTATTTGCAGAAAATAAAGGTTTATTGGTATTCAATTTCTGGACTTTAATTTACTATAATTTTCATGTCATCGAAAGGCATACCCTTAACTGCAACACACACAATTTCCATAATAATTAAGCCGTGTCAGAGATCAAAATGATGATCGGAATTAAAGGAGCTACTAAACCAAGCAATTAACTTTTCTTATTACACGACTGGCTATAACATAGGAGTGTTATTTTGTTCTGGAAGTTGAAATGATACAAAAAAACTAAAACGTTAAAAATAATCTTAACACTTAAGTACCTAATCAGTTACTTTTGGAGTCGGTGCAAACGAAAACATAGAATCTCTCATCGACTGGCACCGACTCCAAAAGTAACTGATTACTAGATTAGGTACTTAAGTGTTAAGATTATTTTTAGCGTTTTAGTTTTTTGAAGTCGGTTTTTATTTTTTTTATAAAATTAACTTATTTCATCCATTTTAGTGATAAATCCTAATCAAAACAAATCTTACGAGTGCAAACATAAGTTAACTGCTGAACACAGATTTCATTTCCTATTTTTCCACCCTTAGGGGTAAATTTTTTTCCGAATGTATTATTATAGTATCTTTGAAGTATGAGCTATTCATTAAAAAAAGAATCATCAAAATCGGTTCACATTTGGCAAAGATATTAGGTAAGATAGATACTGAAATCAGTTGGCGTGGTACGGAGTTCATGCAATGTTTGATGATTTTCTTATAGATCCCATTATCAGAATTTAATCAAATTTATATGGGACCATTCTGAAAGTATTACCTTTCAAACAAAAAAATCATTATTGAAATCGGTCAACGCAGTAACGAATGATCGCTGAACACAGGGGCGTGCATCCCATATAGGCTATTATGCAGAGCCTACTTTCATAAAAAACTGACAGAACAGCTAAAAATAATTACTAATTACGTATTCAACAATAAACAATAAATATTCTGTAACCATTTTTCGTCTACCTATACTTATTCCTTACTAAAACGCGCAACTTAGATCGTTCCTGTGCAATTTAACCAATGTTAGGCTGCCGCGAGATTGCCTACTGTTTCACACAAACTTACTCAATTTTCACTCACAGCCTACCCCGATCTGAAACCAATGCACGCCCCTGGCTGAACATACATAAAAATTTTAAAAAAAAAGATACCGACGAATTGAGAACCTCCTCCTTTTTGAAGTCGGTTGAAAAGACTGTAAAGACACCAAGCTTAATAAAAGTTATTAAAATAACGATGTGTCAATTCAATGTAGAGCTTTAAATTATAAAAATATGCGATGTAGAGTAAAATAATTTTTTTATTAGTATTTTAATATACCAATATTAGATACAGAGCGCGATTTTAGTCAGTTTTGATAACAACAAGCTAATGTTTTCACCAATACGAACTAGTTTTTTTTATTACGAAGTCAATATTAAATTGTAAAGGTAGGTATGTCGTCGACACCAAACTCCAAACATCATCGTGCAGCTTTTATTAAAATTATCTGGGTATAAATTATTTAATGATTTCTAAAGAATAAAGTGCCGTGTGGGGACGGCCGTAAAGAATACACTTCCCCACCGCCAACAGGAGGCGTGTCGTAAGAGGCGACTAGTTCCTGTAAAACGGGCAGCAACGGTTGCGTGCGAAATCTTATAAAAAACTGCGCTCGCCAACCCGCCTGCCAAGCGTGGCGAGTATTGGAAATCCCCACCAATAAAAGTCATTGAGGGAGGCCTATGTTCAGCAGTGGACGTCCTGTGGCTGACATGACGATGATGATGATGATGAAAGATTAAATAAGATGAAGAACTGTGTCTTGGACTAAATTATCACCATCATATACAAAAAACTTTGAGCGACTGACTGATTAACAATTTAGTACCTACTTAAGAGATTGCGAAGACAAACAATCTTTAGGAAGATGGCTGGCACAGGATGGATGAAAAAAGCGGGAAGGTGATCTTTGGCGCTCTTTGGCGGAACTTTCCCTTTATAATATCGGAAGCCTGAAGCAGTGCGTAACAGTTTTTTTGGTGACCCCGACGCCACCTTGGTGTCAAAGAGATGTCACCCCTTACAATAATCTAATACATAAGCACTAGATGGTGCTGTCGTAGACATGAGAGGCTTACGTCCAGCAGTGGACGACTGCAATAGGCTGACATGATGATACACACCGGCCCTTAAAAAAATCTCGTTGTAAAACATATTTTACCGTCAAGCTTTACAAAACTCATTAAAGATCTTGGCAATATGTTCATAGTCTCTGGATAGCAATCGAAGGAAATAGCCCCTTTATAACCATTTTAACGAAATGACCCTAATCCACGTCCGCGTCTTTGATCTACCAATTAACGATTAGCCATGCGCGTGCGACGGCCGGTATATGCATAATGCCTCTAACGTTGGGTAATTGCTTTACTCTATCACTATAGGAATAAGGATAAAAATCGAGTTAACACAATACGAAAGATGACTAAAACACGATTCTCCATTGGTTGCTAAATATAATGAGGAGAGGATCTTTACGTTTCTGGCATAGACGCTGTGTTCATTTGTTTTTTTAGATAAATAAGATGACACTAGGTGTAAGGTGGTTCGACTGATACTAAAATGAACGACCATACCTAGTTGTTTTATCGTAAGTAGATAACTTATTTTAAAAACATCTAATGATGACACTATTGACACAACGGTGCAGTGATGTGCCTTGAACGCAAACTTGAAAGTGCATTTTTATATTTTCATTTAGGTGCTTAAATAATTTATACAATTTGTCGCAGAACCGATGAAAGGTGGAATAAACGGGTTCTAGAGTGGAGACCGCGCTTTAGCAAACGTAGTAGGCCCCCGAGCTCGATAGGCCGACGACCTTAGGAAGATGGCTGGCAGTGGCTGGATGAAAAAAGCGGGAGATCGTACTCTGTACTGCTTTTTGGAGGAGGTTACCTACGCCCAGCGGTGGACTGCAATAGGCTGATATAATGTTGATGAAAATTTCGTACATTACGCAAATTGTATCTCAAAAAAATAAAAGTAAGAGCGACGACAAATGATGCAATGATGATAAATACGAGTAGGTTCAGCCTGCCTAGCATGACTACTAAAACACGATATGATATGATATGATTTAGCGATATATCGACACCAACTGTAAAAATATAATGAATATAGCCGCCATTTTAATTTTTTATCGAAACAGAGATCATAATATGTACCGTAACCTGCACGGAGATTTTGCACGGCGGCTTTAACTATCATATTTTTACAGTTGGTTTCAATATATAATAGAATAGAATAGAATCTTTATTTGCTATAAAAGTGGTTACAGTGGGTGTTATAAATAGGTATAATGTCATGTAGATCAGCACTTTTAGCTTTGTCATTTAAAGCATGCAAAATTTATAAATCAATTTATCAAATTAAAACACTCACAAAATTACAAAATTATTATTAATATACATTATTTTCATTGCGTTATTTATTTTTATTGTCAATTTATTTATTAAAATTAATCAATTCCTCTGTGCTATAAAATAAAAATTATATACTATAAAATAAAAATATCGCTATATCATATCATATCATATCGTGTTTTAGTGCTCATGCTAGGCAGGCTGGTATAGTCAACTTAAGCTAAGTAGGTAAACACAATATCGACCTAACATAATCGTTTTTAAGTATTTTTTTGGATTGCCTTCATGTACAGAAGATAAAACTGGTTGCAAGTAGGTAGTTACTACCTATTTTAAAAATGCGTAAAGATAGCAATCTTTAATGATGTTGAAATAGGAAGTTAGATCACTCTGAGAATGCAAGACACGAGGAATTCGAGAGCAGTTTATAAGGAATCTTGATCGTCCTGGTGATTCGTGGTTACATCATGGCTAGGTATTGGTTTGGCATTTGAGAGAAAATGTTGGGTAACTGTGCTTAAGCAAATGTTCTCCCGGATAACATAGAAAAGGTTTACATCTATATATTTAAAAATGAATCTCTATTTCCCTTGGTCATCGCATCACGCGTGAACTGATGGAACAATCTTACTAATCCTTTTTTTGTTGTGTTAATTTTTGTTAGGAGAAGGTTCGTTTAAAAGAAAAAATTAAGAAAGTTGCGCAGAAAATCCTTTGTGAATAAACTAAAAACCATGCGAACGAAGTCGCGGGCAACAGCTAGTAGTTGATAACAACAATATGGCATATTATTACTAACGAAATAATGTGCGGCCGGAAAAAAATTGGGGTATCAACATAGAGAGTTTTGAAAGATGATTACAAACATTTATTACACCTTATACAAGGTGTAATGCACAACCTCTTAGGGGCTGATTCGGCGCTCAATTACAACAACTTTTTGCATGGAAGTATTTTGTCTCGTTTTTGTCTCGTTTTTCTGAGTTGAGAGGTTAACACTTATTAAATAAGAATCCAATCTGGAAGTCAATGGAGGCCTATGTTTAGCAGGGAACGACTATTCCCACGACTAAAATGCTGATGATGATGAAATAAGAGTAATCAATAGTTTCCGAATAATAGTAGCCTGTGTTAATCTGAGAGAGGCGGACAGAAGCGGTAGCAACTACTCAGATTAGTAAATATACTGTTACCGCAGTGGTTAGGAACCACTTTCTCCAAAACTGTGATCATTGGCATAAAACAAAACAGTATTACTTACCTACTGTTACGTAATAGCGAGAGTGCAGTGATCCCGCCGCATCGAACGTGGCACCACACTCGGGTTACAATTTGTAGTCTTAAGGTGAGAGTACACATATCGCACACACGGATAAAGAGTAGCACAACTTGAAATAATACAAAATCGAATTATTTCGATTGTCGGAATGTGCGTGGCATCTTCATTATCTCCAAAGACACCCGTGTACTTGAGACGAGCTCTCTTTAATTTGATCTCATACTACATTAACTACATGAACTCCAAAGACACACATTTATTTTGTGTTGTGCCAGTAGGTGTGCGATATAAGGTTGGTTTCACGGAGCTGTTAGTCATCACTTCAATTGATGAACTATAAATCAATTAAGGTCACTATCACGTCCTAATTCTTGCACCCCACCACTATAATACTTGGGGACAATTTTAAAGCTTGTGCTAAGAAAAGTGTCAGAGAGGTACCTTTGTTAGTATTTTATACTAAGCCCGATCTTTGACTATTCTGTTATATTTGCTGCCAGCAGTTTTACGTAATCATCTCTCCACTTTGCCAGATGGCACCCTACTACTCGGTCTCTACTTAATAAAATATAAAGTTATTACGAAATAGAAAAGTTGATATGACTTTTATTTATGTCCGGTTACTGTTGAGTCACAGCACAAGTTTTTACACTGGGTAATAAAGGTTTCATCTTGCACCAGACACTTCATTGTAAAGCTGATACTTCATTGTGAAGCTGAAAGTTTTCAATGATTCCCCCGGGCTTGGGGTCATTATTATTATTACTGGCTATCTAGTTCTCTTGGTCACGTTCCGTAAGTTTCAAGCTCCACCTTCTAAACAAATAATAGCGCAAGCGCAACTCTACAAAAGAAATTGGGAACATTTTCCTTGTAAGATAAAAAAAATTTCAAACATTAATTACTGCTGCCAAAGCTGCCATGATCGAACACGTAAGAATATCCGAGTTCGTGGTTATTTACCAGATACCGCAAACGTATCCATTATGGACGATGTTTTTGTGTTGGAACATGTCTTAATTTTCACCATCTCAGTTACGGTTGCGACTAACGATGCGACACGCTCAGTCGGCCGTGTAGTCTTCGGTTTACGCGAGTTATACACTGTAAAGGCGAGTATCATAAAAAGAACATAATAGATAGGTATCGCCAAATCTTCTGCATATTGTGGAACATTTTAACGGTTATTCGTTGTACTTAAACTACAGAAGTCAAAAATGCGCTTTATTGATTTTTATTAGATAATAAGGCTATATTTTAGCTGGTTTAGACTGTCGCAGATTAGTATAAAACCCTTCAGAAGTAATTCTGAAGTGCAGACCTACTTTATATAATTATTTCAGGGCGCACCGTTCAATTGTGTGGTTAGTGTGTAACACTCTTAACTTATTTCTCGGTACAATGCTTGAAGATGTAAACCTCTCGGTTACGTGGTCCAGCCTTCCGAGAACGAAGTTATCAAATTAATCACACATTGTGTGGTTGCCTCTAAACGGGCATGGTGCCGAATAGCACACTTTACCGTGTTACTGCACCGTAATGGTTAAGTGGGTGCTATTAACAAAACATACAACGTATAATACAAGTCATAAAAAATAGCGTGGCAAGGGCGTGCATTGGTTTCAGATAGGGGTAGGCTGTGAGTGAAAATTAAGTAAGTTTGCGTGAAACAGTAGGCGATCTCGCGGCAGCCTAACATTGGTTAAATTGCACAGTAACGATCTAAGTTGCGCGCTTTAGTAAGGAATAAGTACAGGTAGACGACAAAATGGTTACAGAATATTGATTGTTTATTGTTGAATACGTAATTAATAATTATGGTCAGCTGTTCTGTCGGTTTTTATGAAGGTAGGCTCTGCATAATAGCCTATATGGGATGCACGCCCCTGTGGTCATGCAAGTGTTATATTTATTTATTTATTGGAAAACACAACAGCTACCATAAGGATCTTTTTGTGATCTTTCATTAGGCGATGATTACGATACTATACTATACTATACTGCTCACATACAACATTTTTTAGACCATATATAAAAATCTCAAAAAAAAAACTTCCCATACAACCTGTAACAACAAAATGGATAATTATAACGACGGGTTTTTTTTTGCCATTTTGATTTTGTGGTCCCATAGTAAAAGTTGTTGTTTTGAAGTAGAATCACCCCCTGAAAAGTAAATTAACAAAATAGGTCCTTACATTTGAATCAGCTCCCGGCTTCACAAACTATACGGGCGTTGCCAAGTACAACCAGACAATGGACAGTAGCCTCCTTCCTGTGCCGGGAACAATGCCCATTGTGCGCTGTTACCATTTCACCCGCAATTACACACGACGCGGCTACCACGTGTACTACGTATGTTTCTCTAAACCAGCGATTCCCAAGCTTCTGAACTGCCCGCAGCACTTTTGATTAGCTGATTATAGCAGCCGTCATCCGTTAATGACGTTTATGCAACTATGAACCTACTTGTGAGAGATGGAGAATGTTTTTACTCATAGGTACTTACATACATAATCTGTCTTTATGTCCTCACTCTCGTTTAGTACCATCTTTGATTTTTCTTCTAGATAATAGTCTTAATACTAGGTAAAATAGTTAATATTCTCGTTTAGATACTATTCGTTCAGCGCCTTCTATTTTCAAAATTTTAATTTGTTTTTACAATCACACCAATTATCTAGCCCTAAATAAATTAAGCAAAGCTTGTACTATGGCGACTAGTAATAGATAGCGCTACAAATGCTAGGGTATGTATGAGTATGAGTATGAGAATGGACTCCCTTTTCCGCACTTAGACTCAAATTCGGTCCTTTGTGCGTAGGGGTATGATGGTTACGGATATAACCAGCCTAGCTCCGCCCAGAAGCGCAGAAGTTTCCTGGGTTTTTCACAGGCTTCGCGGAGCGACCTTGGGTTGTCAAGGATTTCATTACGTTGTGACGCAACCGCCTCACATTCCAGGACTACGTGGTTGGCAGTTTCGTCTGTAGTGAGACATGCCCTACAGAGAGGGCTGTCTGTGTTACCTATAGTGTAGAGGTGTTTGTTTAGGAGACAGTGACCGGTCACTGTGCCCACGATTATTCGCAGGTTTTGTCTTTCGAGGCTGAGTATACGTCGAGTCAATCTGGGCGTGACCTCTGGAAGAGTTAGTTTTGATTGCCTGCATGCAGTACTCAGTGCCCAACGTTTGTTTTGTTGTGATAGTGTGCGGTTTCTGATCCAGGTGCGCAGTTGGGAGTATGGTAGAGGGAGAATTGGGAGTGGCCCTTCAGTGACCATGTCCGAACCTCTCCTCGCCAACTCATCTGCGGCGTCGTTGCCTAAGGATTTACTATGACCTTTTATCCACTGCAGTGTTACCTTGTTGGTTGTAGCAATCTTTTGCAGGGATAGGTAGCATTCGTAAACGAGTTTTGAGTTGCTGGTGTAGCTGTCAAGAGCTTTTAGCACTGCCATGCTGTCAGAGAGTATCCGAATGTTAAGGTCGGTAATTTCTCGTCTGGCTATGGCGTTGGCAGCTTCGTTGATAGCTACACATTCGCATTGAAAGATGGAGCTTTGTGGGCCTAGTGTCATGCTTATGTTAATGTTGAGATCTAAAGAGTGTACTCCTGCGCCTGTGCCCTTCTCAGTTTTCGAGCCGTCAGTGTAAACACGGACTTCCGCGATGCCTGAGTGGTCCTTCTCAGTCTCAAATGGTTGTATCTTGTATAGTTTTTGTGTTAAGTACCTATTTGCTAGGAGTCCTGTCGGTTGGTGCCATCAATAGCGGCTGGTCCGTTATTGCTTGGCTCAGGATAGATGTATGGTGGCTCCTGCAATTGTCCCATAGGCCTAGGTTTTGCAGCCTGATTGCACTCATTGCCGCTTCCTGCTGAATTAGAAGGTCGAGTGGGCGCAGATCAAGCAGTATCTCCAGGGCGTCTGTGGGTGTACTTCTCATGCAGCCTGTGATTGCAGAGCAAGCCAGTCTTTGAAATCGTTGTAATTTGGTTTTTGTTGTTGTTAGTGTTGTTCTTGTCCACCATACGAGAGCTCCGTAGGTTAGTGTTGGTCTGATTACCGTTGTGTAGAGCCATCTAATGATTTTCGGGGAGAGGCCCCATGTTTTACCTAACATTTTCTTGCACTGAAAGAATGCTGTGCAAGTTCTTTCTAATTTATGGTCCAGGTGTTTATTCCATAAAAGTTTGCTGTCAAGTATTACACCTAGATACTTAACTTCCGTTGTGAGTGAGATGTCAGTATCAAACAACCTAGGCAGCGTTAGGTTGCTGATATTTCGTTTGTGTGTAAACATTATTAGTTCCGTTTTTGCTGGGTTAACCGAGAGACCGTGGTTGCTGCACCAGGACTCTATTGTTTTGAAAGCAGTTCTCATGAGGTCACACAGTGTGCTGTCCGAACATCCTGTGGCTAAAATAGCCAAGTCATCCGCGTAACCCACGGTGTGTAGGCCGCGCCCGTTGAGCCTGCGGATGAGTTCGTCTACCACGATGTTCCATAAAAGGGGTGATAGGACGCCGCCTTGAGGACAGCCTCTGGCAACGATACCTCTGGTCATGGTGTTAACGGTAAACCGGATTGCTCTCTGTGTTAGCATGTTTTTGATAGTTTCAGCGAGTGTGGGATTAACTCCGAAGTTCACCAGCGCCTGATTTATGCTGATAAAGTTGGTTTTATCGAAGGCACCTTCAATGTCAATGAAAGCGCCTAGTGTAGATTGTTTGTTAGTCAGTCCTTCGCCTATACGTGCTACAACGCTGTGAAGGGCTGATTCTGTGGATTTGCCTTGGCTGTAGGCATGTTGTTGTGGGTGTAGTGGTCTATGTGGAATAACGTTTTCACGAATGCTAGGGTAATAAGGTGTTACATATTTAAATTAAAGTAAGTAATTTATGAACCGAGTTTCAAGCAGGTATAATCTAATACGAAAACATTCTTAGATTATTTATGAAGAGAGAGCTACATTAAAGTATTTATTAACCGTGAAACTATTAATGAAGATGATGATAAAATGCAAGTTTACCTTAATGGTCATTAAAAAAAGCGAATGAAGTTGTTAGATGACGTTGATTGATATGTTACCTTTATCTCAATTTCTCGATGATCCTCTGTGTCCTTCTTACCGGATGTCCCTATTTATAGTTTCTCTTTCTTTACTTCCTCATCACCCTAGATTGTTGCTGTATTATTTGAGAACCCCTGTCCGTTAGCTCCATACAAGGCGGTCAAATGGAGTTTCACATTTCACTGATCAGACTCATCTTTCGATACCTGCGCGTGCGCGCATCCCATCTGGCATATTGAGTTATTGTTCATGGAATTTACTTTAATTTATTTGCCATTCATATTGTGCCATACATGCTATTCTTCACCTTATTGTAGTAAGAGAGCTGCTTTATTTCATTCAGAAATCAGCTCTTATTAGTAAACCAAAACGCCTTTGTAATCGTAGGTTCAGTTTCACTGCTTTCATAATTTTACGAGAGTTAAATCATACAGGGTTACAGGTTGAACGATGTTCTGTCTAATAAATTAAACAGCTTTTACTTACTATTTAAGGTCAACGACGCAACAAGAAAATAAGTTATAATGCTCCTTACATTTCCGCCTACAGTCGAGTTAAAATGACAATTTAAAATAGTAAAGTCAACTTTTTGTCCAGATTTTGATATTGGTGTCTAGTGAAAATTGCTTCTTAATATAAGAAGATCCTGTTAAAGAGACTTCCTCGTCTGTAAGATGAATCTGAGAGAATGAGACAGTAGAATAAACAAAGATTTAAAATTCTCGCAGCTTTCACAATGCATATTGTCGACACGTTAATAATGTTTCGGTTTAGCTGTGAATGTATAAGCAGCCCCTGTTTATATGGACTAGATAAGACGAGGTGCGAAGTATAGTAAAACAATAGAGGCTGTCTTCCTTGTAACAATGCATTGTTTGGCTCGTTTGTAGCTTTCCCAACATCTGGATCATTAATGAGGTATAGTATAGCCACTGTTCCCAGTAATATTTTAAATTACAAAATAAATATACGTAGATCAGAAAGTCACAACGTATTGACTGTTTGATTGTTTCAAGTGAAAGGGAACCTACCGCCAAAAATCTGAGGCGATTCCCTGGCCTAGCTAGTCTTTGCTTAACAAAATCAAATGCGCGATAATCTTTGCGCTGTAGACATTTTACATAACATTATTTAGACCGAGTAATTTTGGATTACCAAAATAATTTGTTCGATAATTAACTCCGTCTTTGATTAACTTACATAACCATTTAGGAAGTATTCCACTTTCTGTAAGCATCACATTAAATTAATTTATCAACTAAGTCGACACATTAAAAGCTTAAGTTTGTTCATTTTCAATTGCTTTACATAATGTCTTACGCTCTGAATTGAGAGCATAAATAAAGAACTGAATTGTTATGTGCAAAACCCGATTTGCTAAGGCGTATACAAATGGCCCAGGTTCCATTCAGCCGTATTATTACGAAACGACATCGCAAAGCACTGAACAATGCGATTTGTTTACTTCCATTTAAATAGGGTTGCATACTTTTTCTTTTGTTCAGGGTTGCTAAAGTTGAATGAAATTACGTAGGCAGAACATGTCAGACTAATAAAAGTGTTGGTTAAAATTTACCCAGGTCGCGCCGTAGATCCATGATAAGATAACGCAAAGCTGCTGGCGGCGAAAGAAAATAGTAGCCGAGGTCGCGCTCATAGGCGAGCATTGGAAGAGGCCTATGTGAAGCAGCGAGCTGATTATGATGATTGTTTGGAGCCATCCTATCGACACCTATCGACTGCAACCGTTGGGTCGCTTAACGAAAAATGGGCAGCGAGAGTTTATTTATTTTTTATCTCACTTGCTTTACAGGCTGCCTTAGTCGTGTGTGTCAGATGCTTTGTAGTCTTTGACCGATCGAAATGCAGCTGTTGTTTCGAGTGGGCAGTGCAATCTTTAAGTTACTATACTACTCTTAGCTTGGTTGGACATCAGCCTAGCGGTTGTGTCGTAGAGGATGCCTCGCTAGCCGGTCACCGATTATAATGCAATTGTCCTGGGTCGTTCAGGCGAGACTTTAACTAACTGAACTTGGTCGTAAGGCGCCCTAGTGATGTCACACAACCTCGCTAGTCCGTTACCAATTGACATGCAACAATTACTCCAGACGCTTTACGCCAAGTTTGCAGTGAAAGTTAAGTAATTTTTTACCTAGCTTGGTTGTAGTCAGCCCTAGTGGTTGTGCTACGCAGGGAGGGAGTCTTGCTAGTCGGTCACCAATTTTCCTGCAACCATTAACCCGGAACGCTTTACGACAAGTTTGCAGTGAGAGTTAAGTTATTTTTTGCCTACCTTGGTCGTACTCAGCCCTAGTGATTGTGCAACGCCGGAAGCCTCGCTATATAGTTGGTCACCAATTGACATGCAACCACTACCCTGGAACGCTTCACGCCAAGTTTGCAGTGAGTTAAGTTATTTTTACCTAGCTTGGTTGAAGTCAGCCCTAGTGGTTGTGCCACGCAGGAAGCCTCGCTAGTCGGTCACCGATCGACATGCAGCTGTTGTCACGGGTCACTTCACTCGCACAATGCGCCGGAGTGCGGCGATTGATGACGATTGTTCAGAAGGAAAGTAGGCTGAGTTACGTCACTGTTATTGGTCATTACAATGTCTACTACACCAAGACAATGATGTACAAAAAACCTTTTACGGACGGCATGAGTGATGTGTCAGTCAAGTGTCAGTCAAATGGGGGTGGGGGGAAGTCTCGTGCTTGGCGCTCTTGTCCTACCTTAAGCTATTTATTTAATGCCATGACTGCTCAGAAGCCAGAAACGTTATTTTATAAAGGCTGTCTACTAGACGTTTATAAAATAAATCTGTAACGCTTTTTGTTACTTTTTTTTAGACGTAAGTAGTAGTTTTTTTAAGTTTTTGATTAACCCAGCACACGAAAAATAAATTTTATCTAAAATGTTAACGTATAATTACGATACCTTCGAAAAGTACATAGTAGTACCTAGCTACCTGTATTATATAGATAGATAGATACTCTTTATTGTACATCGTACAAAGAAGTTACAATGTATGTATATAGAAAGATGTACAATTTCGGCGGTATAGTTAGGTAAGAAGTAAGTAATACTTCTTTAAATACCTTAACAGCAAAAAAAACCCTAGCCAAAACCACAACCAAGAGCATTTTAATCTCTGTTATTAAAACATGTGTTAGCTGTTAAGAGGCAAGTCTTACAACACCCAGACACCATTGTTCCGAGCTGTGACCGTAATGTCTTTACCGACGTACACAAAACGCTTCTCGGACGAATCATTGGCAATTTCTCCGCGCATTGTCTGATTCTGGTTGCCCAACTTAATTAGAATTAATTTGATGTACTAAAGAGAGTACGAGTACTACAGTGTTAAGGTATTAGCGCATTTGTAATGTTGGTGCTAACATATCTCGTAAAATAGAAAAGAGAAAGTTTTGAAGCCCTTTTGAATGAATGAACATACGCTACGAAACATAGGTACTTATGTGAATATTGTTTTTTTCTTACCAAATACCAACTATGCAGGATGTTCTAAAAAAATGTATCAACTGATGGTTATTTGAATTTTTCTCTGTAATTCCGCTTCCCACTTTTTTGGGACATCCTTTATAACAAAAACACTGGTTCACGATAATTCTTGACTATAAATAAATTTGTCTATATTAGTCAGTAAATTTTGACTTCAAACTTTGTCAATAGCATGATTTGTTACAATTTATTTCAAGACTGTAGAAACTTAAAAGCCTAGATAAGCCCAAGATATTTTGTACGCACGTTTTCCAGTGCCTTACTATAATATTATGTTCTTTATGTAGGTCGTGCCTACATTAAAGAGCTTTCGAGTCATCATTGGGCCATTCGGTTCAATTGTGTCAAGCAAGATCAAAGCGCCTATTGTATTCAATGTAAATACAAGTACTGTGGATTTGCATTTGAGAGTTCTAATTTTGCTACATTATAGTATTTATGTAGTCGTTTTTTGTCCTTCCTATTGTAATATGGAAGTAGAGCAAAAGAAACACTAAGTATGAGTTTATATGTTAGTATTTTGTAGAGTCTATCTAACAGTATTTCGATTCGTTAAAAATACACTACTTTTTTACTTCTGGAAAATGGTTATGCATTTTGATTGGCCGGGGGTCAGCCAGGGGTCATGATGTGGCCTCCTGCCTTCAGAACAAGAACCGACTACCTACTAAAATCTAGACGATGCAATGTCCACCTAAGCTAAGGTGAAATTAACTAACCCTAAGCTGTAATTACAGAAATTCGTAAGGCCTGCGTCTGATTGTAGCTCACTGATCAAGCGCCTCCCAGGTTCAAGGGGAATAATGTTTTCGTAGGATGGGGCCCAGTCTCCAGCAAACGACACGATACGATACCATCTCCGTCCCTCCCGTCATCAGGAGTGTAGGTAGCCTCAAGTCAGCCGCAAAGCCGACCTAGGCCTCCCCAAGTTGGTTGGTTGGTTGGCCCAAAGCAGCGCACTGCAATTGCGACCCCATTACGATAGCAAAAGTGAAATCCCGATTGTTATAGTGGACTGTTAATTCGCCTTGATCTAGAAAAGAGACCTGAGTTCGATTCCCGGTTTATGTCAATACAGAAAACAATATTTACTAAATTGGCTCGTGTCTGGGTGCACTGAGAGATGCCAAGGTTGTTATTGTTTACTTCGAGTCTAGTGCGATGGGTGTGTTGTCTGAAAAAAAGGATGGGACGTGGTGCAGCCTCCTTTATGTGGATACACACAATCCAATCCCCTACTAGGTACCTTGACTTAATTGATAGGTACTTACCTATTTCTTATTAAACGCAAACCAGCGTTACAGCTCAACAAAGTTCTATATTAACTTCTCTCTATGGAGAACAGAAAAATATAAAACTGCCGGTTAATATGTTTCTACAATGATCGAAAGAACATGTTGGTATTTCGTTATTCGAACAATTCATTGTACTTAACTGTTCTATGCCACAGACATGATAACTGGATCTGTTAATTTACTGTACGCGAATTGCTGAACTCAATAACTCGGTTTAACTGAAATGCCTTGATTTAACACGATACACACACTTGAACACGATAAAACTGGTACAAACAATATTGCTGAAATGTTTTATTTGACAGACTCTATTACTCTCTTGGTGTAGTTGTAATATAGTTGCAGTACTACGAAGGGCTCAGGCTTAAATTCATTGCTACAGATTTCGCCAGCACACCCGTAGCTGGTGTCTGGTGCCTAGTTAAGACGACATGTCCAACATCGCGGCAACGGAACGCAAAGGTGGTAAACGTATGGAGTCATTTCTCAAGCGATTTTACAAGATTCCGCAAGAATTTGATGTACATATTTGGATTAACTGTTCTTCTGCTGTTTTTCTCTTTAATAATGCACAATAATATGCTACTCTCATAAATAAATGTTGTCACACTAATATTAATAATTTAGATATTTAACAATTACAAAATATTTAAATCTACTTAAATGCTACGTTAATTCAATTACTTTTTTGTAATACCTGTAATTAAGATAGCACTTAGCTTGATATATTAACATGTATAGTTAATGTTGTCTAAAATAGTGTATGTCTTGTTGGTGTTAATATATAAATAAAATAAAATAAAATAAATGGCTTTCTAATATTTTGGCGTGCGCTTACCATTGATTTTTTTCTAATCTTTTTGTTTTCTGTGTTCTAGTTTTGTGTTTTGTCTTGTCATTGTTCTTTATTATTTTATTTTTATAATGTCTACAATGTGTGATAATAACAAATCTCTGCCTGTGTCTCTCAGTAAAATCCGGCGCTCTTATCTATCGCCATGCTCACGAAAAATCTTTCTAAGCTAGGCTGCAAAATACGCTCATCTCATCACAGGCAGTTAGGCAGATAGACGAAATGGTGAAACTGTATTATTATATTTTATATACTGATTTACTGATGTACACAAAAAAATTGTCTAATAATACATTTTACCTACTGCTTAAAATATATTTGTAATACTTCTAGGCCGAAGTTACTGCCATATCATTTCAAGATAATTTTGCAGTAAAACAAATAAATCTGTGCCAATTGTCATGTTCACGAAGAAAGGATTTATCACCCTTGTGTTACCAGTGACAATATTTTTTAACAAGCAAACGTAGCCTCGACTCATTTAAAAAAAAATTGGGAATCGAAATCGGGACCCTTTGCGTCTGAGGTGTACCACCGCGCCACCACGCCAACGGTCGTCAATATCTACCTGTCTATCGGGTAATCCACCTGCTGACGAATGAGACCACTGATAAAAATGACTGATAATCGTGCAGGAAACAATATTGCGCACCGTCACGACAGAGAGTACCTACTGGTAATGCACTTGCGGTTACAATTTGTAGAATTGCGTTTTGTACTGCCTTGCTCTCTTTTTGGCTCAGAACACACTACTTAGTAAGCTTATAGTGACAATGGAGGATGGCGTGTCAATTTTCATACTCACTGAAAAACGTAAATTATATTAGGTTTTCATTTAAATTAAAAATATACGGGGTTATTTTTAATACATCAATAACCTCAACAACCTCCTAGGGGCTAATTCTAGTGCACAAAGCTCTGGTGATCGATTACCTACATATACAGGGTTATTTGGAAATCATCAACAACCTCCTAGAGGCTGATCTGGTGCTCAAATAACTTTTTGTATAAGACCAACATCGATCTCACAAAAAAAACACTTCCCATACAAATTTTTTTTGTGTTATGCACCAGAATCAGCCCCTAGGGGGTTGTTGATGTTTTACAATACCATTTATATGTAGGTAATCGATAATGACCTCTCAATCTCAATTAATAATTTTATGTAATCTTATGTGCTGCTTCTAGATACACTTGTTTTTAGCACTTAGAAAAAAATATAAAAAGGTTCAAAGGTAGGTACTGCTATAAAGACCGCGGGTTTGGATTCCACAAGGGGCAAGCGTTGGTGTGATAAGCACCAAAATTTGTACCGAGTCATAATGTATTAAGTTCGTACTTACGTAACTTACTCGTGTGTGTCTAGAGATCCGTTTTTCATTTGCCAAAGCCAAGCTATGCTTAGTCTGAGAAAAATAAGTTAAATAAGTACATTTAATTTAATCATGTTTATTCAATTGATATGATAATTTAATTTATTTAGGTATTATTTATGGTAAGGGCCATCAGTGCCCTGTAATGTTACAAGTCTATATGACTAGTTATATCATCATGAATTTGGAAATAAATAAAATATAGATAAGTGAAGTTGTTACTGAAAGTCAAAACAAAAGTTGAGCTGATTCACTTAATCTATCAAACTGTTTGAGTATCTCAAGATAATATTCGGCAGATAATGCATTGTCTCAGTATCATGCGACGGCTGTCATTTAGCAGATAAGACCCGAATTGTAACAGATTATTTTTGGTGTCCTTTCTCTTTGTAATACTTCTAATAGGGTCTCACCGTCAGCGGATTTTAAACAAATATGAAATACTAGGTAGGTTGGGGAAACTGAGGATAGTTGATTAAATGGGTAGATTGACTAAGTGTCAAAAATTTTACCTATATTAGAGTGTTGCGTCATTCGACTAAGCACAAGACTCCAATGCCGTGTGCCCCTCGGTTATTATGGGAAGGAGAAACAACACTTCTAAGTCCCTTCTAGATACGCACTGCCTACCCTGCTACGCCCCGTTGGTTTCAAAGGGGTGTATATGTCGTAGCCAGATCATAAAATTGACCACTTCATGATGTGACCGATCATTTCATAAAATGGTGGTATTTCATGATATGGCCAACTAAAACCGACTATATCGTTTAAACGTCAACATTTGATGAAATGTCAATCCACGTTTGGCCACATCATTAAAATAAAAATACGTTTACAAGTTACGTGAATTTGTTTAATATTTGTAATCTTGGTCGGTAGATGAATTACAAGTTTTAAATTTTATAGTTACTATTTTTAAACAAAGCAAATAAATAAAAAGCTAAATAACCAAACTAACCTCTCAAATTGCGTTCCGAACTCCTTAATTTTTTTGACGTTGTGCATGTTTTTTGAGTGACTTTAATAAAAATCGCCTAGCTTGGTGTCGTAACGATATATCACTGAACTTTGACCTTCATTTTACACATTATTATTCACTTTTAGAATAAAATATTTGTCCGCCGCCATTATTTATCACAAAATCAAAGCAACATTAGCGCCTCTAGCGGTGGGTAATGTAAAGATTCTACGATATGATCACTAATGTTTGACCATTTCATGGAGTAGTCGTGCGTTTAGCTGTATAAATCGTAAAACGCTGAGTATTCATTGATCTGGCCAGACCACATCATGATGTAGGCAGCGGGTTCGGTTCTATATCATGAAATACCACCATTTTATTAAATGATCGGTCACATCATGAAGTGGTCAATTTTACGATCTGGCCACGACATATACACGAAGCAGAGTTCTGACTTAAATATCCCTAGTTCCAATGTCAGTATCGAATGAAGTACCTATCAGCTGCATTTAATTATGATGTCATATGCGATGACTTTTCAAAGGTCAAATACAGACGAAATTTCATTTTCTAAATAGACTTGAACCGAGAACTGAACCTGAGACTCTTTGTATCGGGGGCGAATAACCATGCCACTACACCGACACTACACTACAATGATCGAAATCAGAAACTAAACAGTTTTGTATATTATCCTAGCTATTAATGTTTTTCTAGAGACACTTCAAATTTCATTCTGCTCTACTAACAAAAACCGCTAAGCCTGGGGCCACAACACATAGGAATTGTTAAGAGTTCCTTGAAAATTGTAAACATTTTTGGGATTTCGTTTGTGAATTGGAATTCTTATGGCTCCAGTAATGTACGCTTCGTCTTTAAAGTCCAAACAGCGCCAAGAAAATGTTTTTCTGAGACACTTCAACTCCTATTCCGCTCTTATAACTAAAATCGCTAACTCTGGGACCACGTAAGAAGGGGCCTAAAGTGAAACCGTACTGGTACTGGTACAGTATTGTAACGCTTCGTCTCCAAAGTCTAAACTGTGCCAAGCAAGGGATTATGATCGCAATTTGAAAGTGCCCTAATCTCGCACAATCTTTGACTGAGACAGTTGGAAATTGATGAAATCTTAAAATTTGGTTTTAAAGTAAAACAATGTTATGTACTTATACCTGTAAGTAGAAATAGAGAAAGGAAATAAGAAAGAAAGAAACCTTTGTATCGACTCACTCACACAAAACAAGATTTTCAGAGTTAGATTAAAATGTTAAAATGTGGTCATCTTTTTGTTGGGTAGAGTGATTTGTTTGAAAAAAAAAACATTTAATAAATCAAAAGCTATTTGAAAGATAAATGACAATTGGTGTCGTTTTTGCGAAAAATACATGTATTCTACAACAGTGTTGGGTTGTTTGACGAATGCGAATTTATGTAGTACAGAGCCTCCCGTATTGACCACGACCACCTTGGCACCGCAGTCCGCACGTATTTTACAAAACATTTTAAATAACTTAGTTTTTTATAAAATTACATAAATTTTATTTGACTTCCCAAACAAATTCCACTGGCTGTTTGGTAATATTGTATTATAAGTCGAATAAATTTAATGCTTTTCGAAACAGTCATTGAACAAAAGTTGTTCAAACGTTGTGTAGAATGCGTGGTGTCAAGATGAGTTTATCTTTACAGGACACCCTGTGTCTTCGTCCATAAAAGTAATAACGTCGAAACGATGTTTTCGGGGTTTCTGATTTCTGTACTGATTTCTGAAGGTAAATTATCGTTTTAGGTGCTCATCAAATATCAATAGATTCGAACTGAAAAACTCTGACCAATCACTTATGTAAATATTTGACGCTTCTAGATTTATGGTGTAGGTGGCAAGCTTCACAACACGTCGCCACTCTTCTCTGATTGCCGCCTTCCTTGTGCATTCATGTATATTGCTTTTATCTGGTCAGTCCATCTCATAGGCGATTTTCCTCGTGAACCTACACCTGAAGTGATGACCACGACCACTCTGACAAGAGTGTTACCGATGAAGAAGAAGAAAGATTTATGGAAGATGTGCAAGTGGTCCCATTATTGTACCTACTATTTGTTTTGTAAAGTTCAGTCAAACACATTGCAACATACATGGAGGTAAACTCCCCTTCTCTTTCTTTATTTTTCAGACACCCTGTTTAGTATAAATACGAATACTACAATAGCTAGTAATGCCGAGTTTCCACACGAATGAAAGTGTAGTTTCCTTATTTTCTCGTTGATCGTGTCGCGCAACTTTTTGCTCCCAGAAACCTTACAACACCGCGGTCGTATTCTGGAAGAGTAACATTATTTTCTCAGGAAAAAAAATGTTTTGTGACAAAGTTTCTAGACTATCTTACTATGGGTTCCAAACTTTAAAAATAAAAAAGAGGCATTATAGGAGATTATGTTTGACAGCTGTGTCTGTTGAAGCCAGTCCAATGCTGATTTTGTGATACATACTTAACTCTTTCTGGGCCCCAACCAATAACGCTAAACAGTACCTAAGCATTTATGATTGAATGTCAAACTTCTTAATTTATTTTATTATTATTTAATAAATATTCACCATCACATATATTGCTGTGATCCAAAGTCAACATGTGTTATAAAAATCAGAAACCACACTACCCAGACCGAAGACAATATAGAAAGGTTGGTTTTCTTTATTGACCCGACTGAGAATCGAACCCCGGACCTCAGAGATGGTAACGCCAAGTCCGGCGTGCCCGCTCCTCGGCTACGGAGGTCGTCTTTTATTTTATTACTGCCACGTCTGCCACCGTGTAAACCAGATATTGCAGAATAGGCCCCTCGACTTTCGCGCATACCTCGAGACCGCAACGTAATCGAGGCGCGCGTTAGCGGCATCACGCCAATGGGACTATGTCATTGGATTTGCTATACCTTCCTATCTAGAACGGCTTGCAAATACCTTCATACATATAATTTACCTCAGGGGCTAAATAAGTTTTACGTTTAGGTTAACAATGTACTATTTCGTTACTCATACTCGGAAAGTAGGTCTGAAGTTGCCTGAGGAGCGGGTTAAAGTAATACTTTTCAGCCCTAGGGAGAATCGTTTTCAACGAACAGCTGTTAAATTATAAAAAGAAAACACTAGTTCTATTTTTACATTTTTATTGAACCATGTTGCAACTTTCTATACAGCCACTCAATAACAGCGCGATGTAAAATTCGAATAAGACATAAAGTTAAGTAACTATTAATTAAATGTTTTTTTAATGACCTTATTTATAATAAGGTTTACTTTCAATTATTTCTTTAAAATAACAGATTTGGGGAAAATATTTACCATTTTTTCAATGACAAAAATGAAAATTATGGCTGAATAGCTGACCAGCCACAGAAAAAAAATTGGCGGGAAAGCGGCAATCCGATCTTCATTTGTTTTTTCGAGTTGTAGAATGTGATTACATACTCTTTGGTACGGTTTTGTTAAAATTGACAATTTTTTTCTTTAGCTAATTCATGTTTTTATTTTTACTTTTCTTGTATTCGTAATAAAAATCACAGTGTTTCCCTCGGGTTTAAGACTTATTTAGTCCCTTGAACTATTATGTACCCCGTCTCGGGACTAAATAAGTTGCTTTCACCCCTAGGGTAACAATGTACTATTTTGATACAGGCAGGGATGCGTTTGCGTAAAAATTGTTAACGATACTTAGTAGTTTTTTCTCTGGACCTTATCTTAAAAATTTTGCTCTACCTTGTAATGTAGCCCTGTATAGTTCTGAAACAACGATTCTAAACAGGTAATACCCTCTAACTACCATGTGATGTGTCGTTGTGTGTGATACAACACGCTACACCTACTTACAAAAGGTATAGATGTACACGTAAAGCTTCTTGAATGATCGCATACAGTCATACAAACGTATTGGCGGGCCGCCCGCGCGCGTACTAACATAGTAAAGACGTTTAACAGTAGTGTAAGTCAATCAAGCACATATCCTATTCGGTATGTGCAAAGTGGGTGGTGGAGGGCGTCAAATCGATCGCAGCACGCAATCTGGCAGAAATGTGAAATAACTCTGGACTGTCATGTGTCAAATTGCTATATTTCCATAGAATTCCATACTAACGTTAAAAAGTATTTTTAAGTTAAAACGTCATAATTCGCGATATGGGTCACAGTACGTGTTGTGAAGTGTAGAAATAATGGGAAAAACAGTTTGTGCATATTTTATTCGTTTCCAACATCATGATGGAAATTGAAGCAAAGTAATAAATGGATAGCTGCCGTGAAAAGAAAAAAGTTTGTGGGGAATTTGTGTCACAGACGTTTGAGTTATGATCACAGCTCTTATTAAGTAGCTTTGTCCGTTGGTTTTAAGCTCTTCAAAGTCTCTCACATAGCTATTTTTTCCCCTTTTTGGACAGTCTGAGGTTGGAAAGTTAAATCATGTATCGATTAAATCCCGTACGTATTATAACATTCATATTTTAGTTCGAGTAAGAAAATTACTTATTAAAATATGCACAAACTTTTTAGATATTGTCATCTAATTTCGAAAAAAAAATAATCCAAAAATCATTCTTAAACCATCCAGTTGCCATAATTTGAGAGATCTTAAGTCCACAATACCACTAGTATTGTCACTAGGGGCGCTGTCATCGCGCACACAGCGAATAGGGTAGAGATGACATTTATTTTATCGAGGATTATATTTTTCACTTGTTTTTTTTTCAAATTTATTTTGTCCCACAAATAAAATCCGTCATTATTAAATCTTAACTTCTCTTATGTTTTAGTATGGGCGAGAGTTGACAGGACTAGTCAGTTCATATTAAATGTTATTGAAAAATCATTAACGTTTTTGGAGAAAGATGGTCTGTATTGGTGCTCTATAGGGTATGCGTTCGATGTGTAAGTCTTGTCCTCAAAGAGCATTCTTAGGTGTACTGTCTACAGCTCATCAACCTACCAAAATACTTTAAAACTTATCAATTGATATTGAACTTTACTTGTTGAAGATAAAGTTGAAAATAAGTCAAATACATCTGATAATTGTAAAGGAATCGTACCTAACTTGATAATTTTTAATTTGTAACCTACTTAGAACTTTTATAAGGCTTAGCTTAGCTTCTTCTTGCCCTGAAATACTGAAATAAGAATGATACTTGTCAGAGTTGCAATGTCAGCAATAAAACATAAGAGTCTAACATAATAAGACTCTTCAAAGAATATTAAATTGTAAGTGAAAGTAATAAACGTGTTTCGGAGAAAGATAGTCTTATTGCTACTCTATAGGGTATGCGCTCGATGTGTAAGTTTTGTCCTTAAAGAGCATTCTTAAGGTGTACTGTCTACAGCACATTAACCTACCAAAAAAACCTCAAAATTAATCATCTAATATTAAACTCTACCAAGTTTACGTTGAAAATAGGTCGAGGAAATTAGACGTTTTGTTGTAGGTGATAGACACACTAATTAGGACAGTTTACTGTGTGTACTTTTATTGTGACCCGTACGCGCAGTGGGAATGTGAAACGCGTTATTTTAATGTTTTGTTTCTCTTCTTTGTTCTGCAAGGACAAATTGTGTTTGTTTGGAAAGCGACGGGAACGGTCGGGAAGTAAAAACGATACATTGCAATTGTTGATTATTATAAACTACTTACATCGTCATACAAATTTTTAGCTTAGTTTCTTGTTCTTTCTTTTCTATCAAAAACATCGAAAAAAAAAAAACTCTTATAAACTGCTGACCAGCTGATATCAGATTGTATGGAGAAGAATCCCAGATAATGGATTTTGCTAGACACGTCTCCCAGCGCACACAGACCTGAGTCAGTTTCATCATCATCATCACTTCAGCCATAGGACGTCTACTGCTAAACATAGGCCTTTCCCAGTGACTTTCAGAGTTCCAGCAGCCTGCATCCAGCGGCTTCCTGCAACCTTTACCAGGTCATCTATCCACCTTGTGGGTTGACGTCTAACGTTGCGCTTGCTAGTACACGGCCTCCATTCTAGAACCTTTTTCCTGCCTACTGCCACTCTAGTTTGATAATAGATAGATACTCTTTATTGCACACCATACAAGTAAATTACACATGATTTTTACAGAAAAACGTTCAATTTTAGGCGGTCTTATTGCTAATAGCGATCTCTTCCAGACAACCTTCAGGTAGAGGACAACCAATAAAGAGAGGGGAAAGTGGTGCAGAGTTCTTATAATTCTTAAATTTACCTGCTACAAATAGGATTGATAATCTCAATCTGTCTAAGTCAATTCAAAAAAGTTTATTTTCTGAATTGGCACCGGGAGTTGACCCCGGACCCTTTGCATTGAAGACGAACAATGATGCCAATATATATAATTTTAAGCTTACCGATATTAATAGTGGATCCTCTAATTTATACTTTACCAATTTAGATGCTGACGCGCTTTGGTAGCTACGCCGCGGTTGTGATTGGATGAGTGATAATTCCAACCATATTTTGTGACATTTATCATCTCTGTGCTTCGAAAGGTACGTTAAAAGTTGGTCCCGGCTAATCGTTTGATACTAGTCATAAAGCCTAGTCAGCCTTAGGGTGGCTTAATAACATCTGACAGTAAGGTTAAGTCACTAGCTATACATATAACTATATCTTTACTACTTTACCTCCGTAGTAGCCGAGAGGCGAGTATACCTCTAGGACTTGGTGTCGCTATCTCCGAGATCGGTTCGATTCCCGATTCGTAGAAAAATACCTTTTCTATATTGTCTCGGGTCTAGGTGTTGTGGTACCGTCGTTGTTTCTGATTTCTGTAACACAAGTGCTTAAGCTACTTATCAAAGGATCAGAGCAATGTATGTGATGTTGTCCAATTTTTATTTTATTTATTTACTAGCTGTCCGGGCGAACTTTGTACCGCCTACATAATTTTTTTTTTGCGTGAATAATTCCTTGTTTTTAATAGTTATTCTGCTATTCGGGGTGGAGACAAATTTAACAAATCAAAGATCATAAAAATCGGTCCAGCCGTGCTCGAGTTATAAATGATGTAACTAACCCGACTTTGTTTCATATATATAGATTTATTTACAATTAGATGGATCAGTCCTGCCACTATCCTCCAGAACTCCATCACGCTTGTAGCAAGTTTTAAGAAGGCTAATTCGATTATTTCGATAGAATAAATAACGGAGGTTTGGCTTCCAGCCAGCATGCCTAGATAAACTATTTTATTATTGACGCCTAATCCGCTACCAGGCTAGTAAAACTATAGAAAACATCGCTAATAGATATAATACGGAAATAGACGAACTCCGAACACAACTCGATTAATAAGATAAATCAGGAGAGGTTTTAAAGAAGCATGCATGTTGCTTTGATTTGGGATTGTTCCGCTTTAAGACAATGTGATGGGCTATTTACAAAGACGTTTCTTTCCATCTATTCTCATGTTAATGGGTACACAAATACAATAGTAATTGTTTTACAATAAAATGAATAGAAATTTTTATTAAAAGCCATGTCATCTCAGTCATAACCCACCTACAATACAATGCTAATACAAAATCACAATGTATTTGTAAGGTCCCTGAGTTTTCAATTATAATTTTACGCGTTAATTTTATTGACGAGGAGATTGAAAATAAATAGTGTTCTTTAAATATGCGAGAGGACACTGATTGTTTGGTCTCGAAGTAAGAAGAGAAGAGTCGGTGTTTGGTACTCGTAGTACCAGAAATCGATTCGGTTTTACCACTGATGCTCGGATGCCGAAATTTGTTAGACCGCTGAGCACAAGACCGATAATTTCCTTTCTTTAGTTGATCGATTTTACATTTGACCGAGTGAACGTTTGGTCGAAAATATAGGTTAGGTTAGTAATTTTTTCGACCAAACGTTCATTCGGCCAAATGTAAAATCGATCAACTGAAGAAAGGCCAAAAGTTTTATCGGTCTTGTGATAAGCGGTCTAATGAATTTCGGCATCTAGTGGTAAAACCGAATCGATGTCTGGTACTACGAGTACCAAACAACGACTCTTATGAACTAAGTTGACTTCTTACTTCGAGACCAAACAATCTCTCGCATATTTAAAAAAACACTATTTTAAATGTCCTCTCGTCAATAAAATTAGCGCGTAAAATTATAATCGAAAACTCCGGAACCTTACAAATACATTGTCATTTTGTTTTAGCATTGTATTGTAGGTGGGTTAGGACTAAGATGACATGGGTTTTAATAAAAATTGCTATTCATTTTATTGTGATACAATTACTATTGTATTTGTGTACCCATTAACATAATAATAGTTAGAAAGAAACGTTCATCACATTGTCTAAAAACGGAACAGTCCCAAATCCCATCTCCATCGATTCTTTACTCCGGCGGCGTCAGCAGCCCCAGACCCAAGATCTTAAACGTATAATTGTTTCTTTTTTTATTGACTCGGCCGGTAATCGAACCTGAAATCATAAAGCTTTCTCCTCACCACGCCTTTCAAAATCAACGGTTAACTAGAAACAATAAACTAAATTTTGTATTAAAACTAATTTAAAGTACAGTCAACGGCATGTCAACCTATCCAAAAGGTTAAAGGTCATTAAACCGATTTTCAACTTTAAATCCGACACGTAGAAATTAATATCAATTGAGAAAATTTGACGTTTTGTGGTAGGTTGACGAGCTGTTGTCTGTACTTACTTAATCAGGCTACTATAAATAAAAAAGTACTTTTGCGGATTTATTATTAGAGCAATATCTATTATAGATACTTGTACTATTCTCTGCATAAATAGCGATATGGCCGGCTGATTTCTTAGGAAATTGTTCGCTATTATTATCATAAATCAAGCAGAGAAATACGTTACCGGTAACGTTAAGAGCTATTATAGTTTACTAAACACAGAATCAGATACGAACACATTTATTTTAGCAATTGTACAAATAAATCAATTTTATCATTTCCTTGCACACGTTTCTAATGATTTACTACTTATTGGTAGGTACCTACATTTTGTAAAAGCAACCGTACTACATATCTTGGAAATAGCTTTATTTTTGTGGTCTGCTTATAACTTCGCCCTGAAATAAAAATGATTGTCTGATTTGCAATGTTAGCAAAAATAGTCAATTATTTTTCTAAAATAAATAAAAAAAATTAAGTCGAATTGAGAACCTTCTCTGTTTGAAGTCTGAAGTTTGAAGATTTTTAGTTGAAAAAAATGCTTATTTACCTTTTTACTCCAAAATGTACCTTTTTAGCGCTGGCTATGTACCTTTTGGGAACTCAGTTGCTACAACACTGGAATTGACGACCGTTTGGTCAGTGGTTCGCGCTCCGAAATACAAAACCAGGCGGTTGCGGGATCGAATACTGCAATGGGCAAATGTTTGTGTGATGCGAGCACGAAAACTTTGTACCTAAATTACAGAATACAGAAAGTGTTGATGAAATAACGCTTACCCTTTAAGGAGGTAATTCTACATTTGAATTCAGCAACTTTTTTATAAAGCCAACATCGAAATCGCTAAAAAAATATATTATTCCATACTAAGCCGAGAGCATGTTGGCCGCATAGAAAAAAAAATGCACCAGCATCAACCCATTGGGCCTTACTACAAAAAAGATAAACTAGGTTTAAGCACTGCCTAAAGATTATCTAACCAATTAAAAAGTATGGTAACATAACCGAGACATGTGTAATGTGTCAATATTCCAAATTGTATGGTTATTCTTTAAACATGGTTTATAGCTAGTCTATCTTTTTTGTAGTAAGGCCAATTAGGTTTTGCGTTGTGTAATAGGGCAAGTGAATGTATACAAATGTATCTCGACGACCTCCGTAGCCGAGAGGCGAGTATACCGGACTTGGTGTCACTATCTCTGAGGTCCCGGGTTCTATTTCCGGTCGATCAATGTAGAAAAATAACTTTTTTGTGTTGTTTAGGGTCTGGGTGTTGTGGCACCGTCGTTGTTTCTGATTTCTGTAACACAAGTGCCTAAGCTACATATCATAGGCTCAGAGCAATGTATGTGATGTTATCCAATATTTATTGATTTATTTATTATTATCTAAGTATGATTATCCGTTATTATTATATAACTAGTTTTAGCTTAGTTTGCGGGGCTAGATAATTAGTGTGATTGGTGCAAGAAAACATCTAGCTACAAAGACGCGCTAGTCCAGCCATACTCTAAGTGTGTTCCGCGGAACCCTAGGGTTCCGCGATACCCCTGTCGGGGTTCCGCAAGAAGTTAGAAAAAAAAATCAAAACACCTCTCTCTGGTCGACCGTTCTGTCGCGGCGTATCACGATTCACGAACAATTTTACTATGCCGCCACCGCCGATACCTACTTGTGACCGCGCAATCCCTTTGATAAAAGCCGCCTTTGAAATTAGACGCTATAATTGTGAACAAGCGACTTTCGGCTCTAACTTCAAAACGTAAAGTCGAGATTGCTTACACCACATTTTTTGAATTTCTATTTTTATATCGGCTTTTTATTTATCAAAGACGCCGACTCGAGTATTTTTGAGAATGTTCGAGATTGAGGCTAGGACTATAAAAGCGATGATCAAGCCTTGACACTAGTCAGTCGACGATTAGCGTTCGGAGCGATAAGTACCTACCTGCTAGAAAAAAATTGTGTATTGTTCTACTGCTGTTTTCTGATTGTATCAGTTTTGTACATTTCTTCTTTGGACTAAAGTGCTAAACTCTTCTACGCAGTAACGACCGTGCATTATTTTAACCTCACCATCCTGAAAGAATGGAACGTTGGCTTAAAGGCGTTAAACGTGTCGCAACAACATCTTCCAACGAAGCCGAATGTTCAAAAGCAGTCCGCGTGGAGTATACAGCAATTACCGATCCAGACGATGATGCAACGACGTCAAGTTCCACGGTTTCAAAGGCGAAAAAAAGGAAGTATGATGAATCATATATCAGTTTTGGATTTGTTGATTCCAACAGCTCACCTCTCTGCATGTTATGTAGTAAACTGCTTCCTAATAGTTCCATGGCACCTGCCAAGTTGCGCCGACATTTAGAAACTGTACACCCCGAGTCTAAAGACAAGAATAAAGAATTTTTTGTACGTAAAAAAGAACAGTTATTGGAAAGTCAAAAAACAATGATGCATGTAACCCAAACTATCAATGAAAAGGCCACGGAGGCATCATATTTAGTTAGCTATCGCATTGCACAAGCAGGAGAAGCGCACACTATCGCTGAGAATTTAATAAAACCATGTGTATTAGACATAACAAAATGCATGCTCGATGAAAAATCTGCAAAGCATCTTTCTACTGTGCCGCTATCTAACGATACTGTTTCACGGCGAATTCATGATCTAGCAAGCTACGTCAAACAAGAACTAGTTACACGTCTACAAAAAACACAATTCGTCTTGCAAATGGATGAGTCGACTGATGTCGCTGGTCTGGCTATCTTGCTGGTTATCGTGAGATATCCATGTGAAAGTTCTTTTGAAGAAGACATGCTTATGTGTTCACCTCTACCCACAAACACTACCGGAGAGGAAATTTTTAATAAAATAAATATATTTTTTGAGGAAAATAATCTCAGTTGGAACGATTGCATTGACATTTGTACAGATGGGGCCAAGGCGATGACGGGTAAAACAGCAGGAGTAGTGTCACGAATAAAAAATAAAGCGCCTAATTGTAGTTCCAGCCATTGTATCCTGCATAGACAAGCACTTGCGATGAAGCAAATGCCGTCCAATCTAAAATTAGTTATGGATGAAGCGGTAAAAATAATTAATTTTATCAAATCACGACCACTACAATCCCGATTGTTCTCATTATTGTGTGAAGATTATGGCAGCACACATAAAACACTGCTGCTCCATACAGAAGTGCGATGGCTGTCTCGGGTTAAAACTTTAACAAGGCTATTTGAACTTAGAGCCGAGTTACAAATGTTTCTTTCAGATACTTCTTTTAATTTGAAAGACCGTTTGTATGATAAAACTTGGTTGTTCCGACTGTCTTTTATGGCGGATATCTTTCAGAAACTGAACGAATTAAATTTATCATTGCAAGGTAAACAGACAACAGTGTTCCAGGCCTGTAACAAAATAACTGCCTTCAAAAGAAAATTAGATTTTTGGATTATTTGCGTTGGAAATAGAGAAATAGAAAGCTTTACGTCACTCAGTGAGTTTCTTGGCGATAACAACTCAGAAATATTTCAAGATGATGTATTTGAAGAATTGGTCCAATATCTCACTTCGATGCGCGCATCTTTTGAGCAGTATTTTCCTGAAGAACAGAATACAAAAATGAAACTGAATTCATGGATTCATAATCCTTTTTTACCCAACTTACAAAAGCCCGAAAGTATGTCAAACGAGATATATGAATCTCTTTTAGAAATGTCATCTGACACAAGTATGGAGTCACTGTTCAAAACGACGCCTCTCAACGATTTTTGGTGCAGAATCCGAAATGAATATCCAATGCTTGCCAAAATGGCTTTGAATATTCTTCTCCCGTTTCCAACAACATATTTGTGCGAAACAGGATTCTCAACCTATGCAGCCACGAAAACAAAATACCGCAATAGACTGGACGCCGAACCTGATATGAGACTTCAACTGTCCTCTATGAAACCTGATATCAACCAATTGATGAAAAATAAAAAACAGTTTCATACATCCCATTAGTTAGATTTTTTTTCTTTTTCAATGTTATATTTATTATTATACTTGTTATGTAAGTAAGTAATAAGTAACTGTTACATGGTACTCTAATTATGCTTATTAATAAAAAATACACTTAAAAACCATTGTTTTATTGTAGGGTTCCATCAAGTATTTTGCTATCCAAAAGGGTTCCGTCACCAAAAAAGATTGAGAACCGCTGCGCTAGTCTATCTGAAAAACTTTAGCAAACACGGATCACTGGCCACCGCTTTTCTTTCCCATCTAGTTCATAGGTCAGAGTGTGTCGACATTTTGTATAACAACGGTTATAACAATAGAAAGTACTATGCTCAGCGGTGATGTGATCACGCAACGTGTACCCACCCATCATTTTTACATTATCTTAAAGATTAAATGATGCTGACTGCAGAATGGCTAGTTATTAAAACGTTTCTTTTAACGACAGTTTCTCTTGTTAATATTCTAAGACAAGATAGGTACTGGTTAATGTTTCGTGTTTATGTATTCACTTACACGACGTTGATTAGTATGAATAATCTATTTACGCATAAGCATGAACGATGTATGATTATTAGAATAGGGCGTAAATATAATTTCACAATCTAAGTTAGATATTTATCGTCGTACGTACCCATTCACACTTGTCACAAAATGGGTACCTATCTACTAGAGTAGTAAGACAGAGTAGGTAGTTAGATAGATAGGGAGTGCATTGGAATTCAGGCATCTTAAAATTACTGCATGGGTAATATTTTTTGGTATTTCCGGAGAGAAATCCCAGTGGTGAAAACTAGGCTCAGTGACGGGGAGTAAATTCTAGTACCTAATTCTGTTAACTACCTATTATGTTATCATGATAATTATTATTATATTAACTCTTAATTTTTCTATAGCAGCACACAATTTCAATTCACTTCAATATATTTACTGTGTTCTTTAATGTTTTCCATTATAGAACACAGTAAATATATAATTATTTAAATAGGTATTTACGTGGAATATTTCCTTCAATAGACCGCTAAAGATAATTCTAGCATTACTTATTCTTCGCTATCCAATTTGTTCCATATCCGAAACAGTACTAAACTATATAAAGGAGCTAGAAATTTCAATTAAGTTCATAATTATTGTAAAATAGTAACATTCCCAAGTGTAGTTTACTACAAAGGCTGGGTTTGTGCAATAGTCAGACTCTCTCCTAATTTCAGCTTTCGAGTTTTGTAACAACACGTAAGTAAGGTAACCCTGATCTGAGAACCGATTAACTTAACCGTTAAATTCAATTAAGGGCCGATTTACACCTGATTAAGGGCTGATTTTTCAACAGCCAGTTATCTTTTATTTGAAGAATAAGTTTGAAATATTGACAGTTTTCGTATAGAAAATGTATCAAAACGTCACTTTTATTCGTCGGATAACAGTTATCTGGCGTTTGAAAGATCGGCCCTAAGTACAGTAGAGAAGTGGATAGTTGAATAACAGCCAGACAATTGTCCTACATTCAGTTTTGAATCTTATATGCGCTAGGCATTGCACTTCCACTTCACACTTAAGAGGCCGTGCACCTATTTTCAGTGCAAAATTTAAATACAGTTCTATGCTTGTGTGCGTCTATGATGCGGGATAAATCGTCAACAACGTTGATCCTTTACAAGATAATATTGATAATTTATTAGGTAGTGGACGTCCACCATAGGTTTTAAAAACGATCGGTTTTACGCGCTTGATTTTATAGTTAATTTTGACTAAGGTTTATTCCTTCACTTTTTTTTTTCATAAAATAAAAATTATATTATTTTAAAAGTATACTTGAAGATTATTGTGTAGTATTGAAATTTTATATTAGTTGTTCATAACGACAGTTTTTTTTTAATGGAAATTTAAAAAAAAAAAGTTGTTACAGATTCTTTTTCTGCTATATTTTGTAAGAAAGTAAAAAAAAAGTACTCAACCCATGTGCAAATAGACCATATTTTCAATTAAATTTTAAAATCGAATTGTCAGAATAACTACCTAGTAGTCTCTTGTAAACCGATGTTCAAACGTAACTCGACATTTTTCTGAAATAAGGGTAGTTCTTTTGGTAATTTACCTTTATTTTTGAAATGATATGAAAAATCCATTTGCACCACATGCAAGAATACGAACTAATCTTTCAAAATCATTTGTTATTTTGTTTCAGTTATCATTCACGTCTTTAAAATCAGAGAACAAAATGTACTGAAAAATCACGATTTCTAGGACGGCCTCTTAACTTCGCCTACTGTACAAACTCGCCAGATATAAATCGGCCCAGGGCAGATGGTAAAAAAATACAATTTTCTATGGAATCAGGAAACATTCCCAGAATAATACCAAAAGTTCTAGGAGATCAGGAGTGGTCAGGTGTTGTAAAAAAATCTTTTACTTTTTAAAAATGTATGAATACCTCATCATCATTTCAGCCATGAACGTCCACTGCTGAACACAGGCCTCCCCCAATGACGTTCATTGGGGGGGATTGCCAATACACGCCTCTTACGACACGCCTCCTGTTGGCGGTGAGGAAGTGTATTCTTTACGGCCGTCCCCATACGGCATACCTATACTCTACATGAATGTCTGCTCAACAATTATTTTGTGGTGCATTATCAACACAATAATTAACAACACTCGAAAATGATACTCATATCGTTTTACCCCATACCAACTTTTTCTCCCCTTGTTTTTTTAAGACTCTTATTTAGCTTTTTATTTATCAGAATCATTTATTTCGCTTTAAAGTTGTAAAAAAAATTTAAAACAGTTTTTGTTATTATAAAAATCACACATTTAAAAACTGATTTTCCGTCACTTATTTTCAGGTTGCTAACTTCATAATAGGATAGTTTCATACAAACTTTCTACCTCAATTTTACACCAAGATAAAGATATCCTAGCTCAGGACATCTTTATTTACATTTCTAAAGATTGTCTTTTATCTTTTGGCATAGGTAATACTGCACATCCTAAAACTACCTTATTCCGTAAATGTTGACAGACCTAAAAATAAAAGAGGTACTTAATTATTATCAAGTCACACGCATTATTACGTAAAAAAGTTTTTTTATATTATTGCTGTCGTTAAGGTACCGATCGAGACCTGCTGGATCAAACTAGATGGAGTTTGAATGTAACCAACTTCAATTTATGCTCTGTCTAACAAATAATAATAAATAGGAAGTCTTAATAAAGTGGCGTGAACATACCACGCAAAATCTAAAATATAATATAAAACTCGTCGAATTAACACCCTACTCTTTTATTAAAGTCGGTTAAAAAGACTTCTATGTAGAGCAACTTACCATCGCTTAAGTTGACCATGAAACTTAAACATCTGACAAAGAGGTTAACAGCGGCGACTTTGCATGTCTCGCAAAAGTACTGCAAGCTTAATTGTTCCCGAATGTGAACAAGTCACGTCTGCAACTGGTTCTTAGCCCGTAAATCTAGTTTCGATGCCGATACGGTTTCCGTCCAGTCAGCCAAGCTCAAGCCGCCTCTTTAGTATTCCGTAATGGAATCGGCAAACTGTCTAAATGATGGTTAACAACATTCTTCGTACACTTTACAAATGATTCCACTCTGTTTTATTTTTCTACGCCAAAAATCCTTGGAGAAACAATTCTGATAGTCTTGCATCCATTCTGTACCCAAATAATGTGCAATTGATGCAACAAAACACATGTTCGGTGACAATCAAAATGGCAAACCCAAGACAGCTGAAAGCCTGCCAGGTGCAGACTTTTTTGCGTATTTCGTGTTCGAGCGTATGAAATTGCAACGATTGCAACAGATCATTGATGAGACCTTTTAAGAAGATCGTATTTTTTCCACGTCTGTGATGTTTAAAAGTATGTAAACAGAACTTGAAAAAGTAAGCGTCTTAGGTAAGGTCTCTATCGACCAGATTTCCAATAAAATTGCACATACCGTTATCTGCTCCAATTTGCTCAACAGGCCTTTGCAAGCAATCGTGTGATTTTAGTTTCTGCTATTTTTTATTGCGGTTATATGCTTAGTTTCAGCTGCTGCTGCCTTTATTAGAGTGTGTTTCATACATTGGTTCACGGAACACAGTCAGCGAAACCCCAAGCTGCACTTGTCAAGTTTTTTGTTGCAATAGATATCGAGAATCGAGACTTGGAGAGATCGCAGCGCGCGCGCCATACGCCGGCCGCCAGTCAACCGCCGCTCCCCGCCGCGCACGCCCGTTTCTGACGTCGGCGAGATCGACGATCACGACCGTTATAGCCCCATGACAGCCTAATGGACGAACGAAAAGGTAGTCCATCTATGCATGCTCGTGCTAACGCAGTGAAAACCCAGTGGAGTGCAGTGTTGTGTTGATGATATGGAGGAGGTCCGCATATCGGATTGGCCCGATCCACCAGGCTCACATGCATGGCTGCCCGCTTACGGCTTCCAGCATGAGATTTTGGCCAAAGATGACTATTTTTGCACCAACGGTGAGTGCCGCTCCTGCGAGTGGTTACCTTTGACATCTTACATTAAACATATAATGCAAAACTCAAGTCGAGATCGGCAAAAAGTCTTCATCGTCCAAATGCACCGAAATTTATCCACGCAAGCAAATACGCCTCAACAGTTTTAAGTCAAGCTTCTTTTCTTTCTATTTTTTTAACTGCATTAACAAGAAAAAAAGTGTCTCTTGATGGAAAGAGTCTGTGCTCTTCGGAATGCTGTCGCTTTATTTGTGTATATTTTCGATTGGTATTTTTAATTGCAACCGGCCTTGACTGAGATTATTTCTGTTAACCAAATAACCAGACGAACCTAAACCAGTTTGCATCTTTTGTTTTTAACACAATGCGGCATGTTAATTTAGACAAGTTACTTATTGTTACTCGGAGTCGGATCCGGTGCAGATAAGGATTGTTTTTGCAATGAAAATAATTACTTTGATGGATTACGTATCTAAGTTACAACAATAGGCCACGGAACTGATAGAACGGACGATACAGCAATCTGATGTTATGGTTATAAAATGGAACAAAACGCGAATTTGATGACTCAATAACTCGGAGCAATTAGTGTGTTCACACGAACACTGTTATTTCAGAACCAATTAGAAATATGTTCTCAAGACGAAGTCTATGCTATAACTCATTTTTATGAGTGAAAGTAAGCGAAGAATTTTGAAACACCGACATTATTTTTGTGAATAAACAAAAAAGATTAGTCGGAAATGAAAGATGGAGCAGTAAAAGGCGCCATAAGATACAAACGAAAAGGTCAAAGCCCGCAAAGAAATAAGAACGACAAATTATAATAAAGGTAGTTGCAAAAACGGGTAAATATCAACTGCATTACTGTTGCAATCGCAAAGTAAAAAGTAAATACACGTTCTGAGCAATCTCTAGCACGCAACAAACACATCCACTTCTGAGAATCTTCTAACCTATGGGAACCAAATAGGAAGTTCCGAATAATTTGCGTTAAAAGTGAGAGTTTCGTATTTTGTTAATTAAACAAATCATTCTAAAAAATAATAGGTGTAGAATTTCTTATCTCAGGAGAAAATTGCAGTAAGCGAAAGTGTATAATTAGTAATATCAGACGGTTCGAATATCGGATATACAAATCGGTGATGTATTTCTCACGCTCTGATAGGTTTCAATACGCTAGTACGGTGATTGGTAGTAGTAAATTCTGTGGATTTCAACTTATAAACGCCCGCTACTTCGATCGCCTTTGGGTTGGATTTCGAAAGTTTTATCTTTTCTGGATGCCTGTTGACTAGTGTAGGTAAGTTAATTGAATCCTAGGGTCTTATAAGCTCTTAAACAGTATTATTTCAACCTTGTTTTGTTATTATCTATGAATTATGAAGTAAAAACAAGATTAGGTACTGTTTAAAGTTTATAAGGACATAGGCTCTGAATCAAAACTTGTTGATTACCAATTTACAGCCGAAATCACGTGACACTAATATTAAATCCATCGTGGTTTATTGTTTCTTATTGACAGGTTCTTAATCTGGGTCCATAACCGTTGCTCTAACAGAATTGATGTTTATATCTCTAGCCAGTTCTTTCTGTTCTTTCTTTTGGTCTAATATTTCAATATTGCCTTTCAACGTGGCTTTATGTAAATTTCCATTGTTTACAAGTATAATAATAGTGTATTCTAATAAGCAGGAAGCAACACAGTTCACATACCGTTTAGGATCAACGACCTGGCTCATTATAAATTCACATATATTATACTATCCATATTTATTAGATTATCGTCACCTTACGCTTTTCTAGCGAATAAATCAGTTTCCAAAGGTAATGGCGAACTTCAGAAGAGCTTTATTGCCGCGTAATTGACTGTTTATGATTTATGATGTCGAGAATAATAGAACAGCAGCCATTTGAAAATTCGTTTGAAGACGCGGAAAATGAAAATTATGAATAGGGAAAAGTCTGGGTTCTTATTAATTTCTTGCAAGTGGTATTAATACCTCAAATGTATTTTAAGGTAGGTATAAAAAAGATTTTTCCTGTAAACGAATAACTTCAAAATCTAAATTATAAATTACTTTGTAAAAGTTGCAGAATTATACAAATTTTCGTACAGTCAGATAAAAGAGTCATAATTTTCAGCTCTTAATGGCTTGGTTGAATACGCCATTATATTTGCAGTTGTAGTTACAACTGCAAATATATGTAAGATTATTGAATACTTGCTTTTCATATGTAAGATTATTTAATGTCTAACAAATATTTGTTCCAGTAATTTATCATTAATCGACTAAACATAGTTTGCGAAATCATAAAACGATTCTCGGGCAGTTAAATCTCTCTAACTTGACTTTGCTAAATTACACCTCCAAATTCTACAAATCTTTGGGCCTTATTTAAATACAAAATACTACGTTTACTACCTACATAAAGTAGTTTATTTTCTCTCTTGTGATTACTTACAGCACACTACCTGTGTGTGTGTCTACGTCAATATTATATGGACTTAGCTCTATAAAGTTTTCATTACTACATTTTTATTGTTTTTTGTTATTAGCGCGCCTAGTAATGTCAATCTTACTCGTTGCAAAATATTACCGATGAAAATTTACACATAATTAAATTCATTGTCAGGTTATTACCACTTTACCAGTTATCTCGTTTTGCGAGGTAATCAAGACCCTCATATAGTTTATTACGAGGCTCTATTAAAACGGTTTTCCCACAAAGAAACGCAAGGTTAAGTGTGGACAATTAACGTTTTTTGTACACACGTGTTTTAAGTTTTTGTTTCGCTGACACAATGCATCTTTCATTTTAAGATTTGCCTAAAACTAGTGAGACAGGCCTCTCAATTATAGCGTAACACATATTATGTAAAATAATGGCAGTCTTGCTATTGAAAGAGCTTAGTCCACTCCCACCGCCACGTTCAAAATGTAAGTCAATGTTTTATATTAATTCTAAAGATTTTTTAAAATATGTATGTAACCATCAATTTTGATAACGAAACCTGTTCCCGTTCCGAAAGGACAAAGTAATTTTCGAAACATAAATAATTTCGATTCAGGTTTTCCGATGGAAGCTTAATTTTAACGACAAAATTGCCGTATTTGGTTACCGTTTTCAAGAGACATAATTGTTGTTACTGGTGCAAGTAAATATGAAGACATTCAATAGGATTATTTATGCATAAATAAAATATGTGTCATATGGGTTTGTTCATCAACTTTTTTTAAATGAATATAAGTTAACCACTCTTGGAAAGTAATATTCAATTTAACAAAAGTGGAGCAACATCGACTTATCGAGCTATAAAAATGTCGTTAACCGATATAACCACTATTATATTTGTAGGCTGTACCAACCCTACCCTTGCAAATCAAGAATAAAAATAATTGATTAATAAAATAATATTTAAAAATATATAGAAAATTCACCTTACTAAATAAATGACATGATTATAGGACGATTTTTCCAATGACCATGCTTTCTACTTTAATTACCTACAGCGAACCTTAACACTTGTAAAACAATGTAGCTATGATGGAATAATAAATAGTCAAATAAACAATTACATTGAAAATCTGATAGACTCAGCAATGCAATGCGCGGGTGTACGTAGTAAGGGCGCATGCTGTTGACGTCGAACATGAAAATTTCGGTCATAGGGTGCAAAATAGTATGTCAAAGCATTAACAAACTTTCGAGACGGACTAATAAATTTAAAAAAATGCGAAGGTATAGAAAAAATACCGAATTAACAAAAGGACACTGAGTAGTCACACCGTTGATTCAAGAGGCGAACTCACGTGCACGCTATACAATTGGGCAAAAACACGAAGTCAGATGTTGTCAACGTTTTGAATGATAACGTTTTACTGTAACTTATTAAGATTTGATTCGTCATAATTTATTTAATGATCGTGAGTCTGGGATGTGCTATGTTTATAAGATACTTATAATATCAGTAAAGATTATTGGAGTATTCGCGAAATAATTAAAGGAAAATAAAGGAAAAAACCTAACAATATTTCAAGTCAATAATATTCATGTTAGTTTTTGTTCATAGCAGGAAACTAAAATGATTTAGACGGTGAGAAGTTAGTACTATGTATTTGCAAATCTGTCATATTGTTATGCTAAAATAGGACTCTTATATTATTAAAGGTTGAGTACCTCTGAGAATTAGGAGAGTTCGGGTGTCAGCTTTTAAAACATGGGACGCGGGGAAGAGATTTTGGTTAAATAGGTTTAGCAGCTTGGTCTCGGGGCAGTTGGCTGTGAGTTTCGGATTCGATTACACCCTGATGGGTGGGTGACGTGTGTGAGTCTTCGGCTGCGTTCGTGAGTTACGTTAACCAGTTAGAATACCTGTTGAAAAGTTAATTAATTATATCTAATGTCAAAGTTTTGTTTAAATTAGTATTTCCTATTCCTTTTGAATATTAATCTCTATAATTTTTATGGTTTTTATATACACAATTTCTTTCAACAGGATTTTAACAGTTTTATTATTTAATTATCATTAGGAAATGGAAAGGGGTATATTTGAAAACCTTTTAAACAATAAATGTAATAAATATATTAAACTTTAACCACATATATCTCAGTTTAATAAGTGAATTATTTAGTTGAAATTTATTCTATAAATTGTTTGTTTTAACATTTTCAATTTATATTTGTGTTGGAATTTGTGCATTTTGAATTACGAGTATAGTATTTGTTTAAAAGAACCCATTTCCAATTTCTGTTGATGTAATGCATGTTAATTTTACTTGTGTTTTACCTTTTTGACATCTATTTACAGAAAATTAATGTTGTGTGTTTTATAGCTCACTTGAGTGTATTTTACGTACTATAATTTATTGATTTTTACTTGGCGGTTTTGATTACGGTTTACCGGTACCGGTACGGTTTTTGATTGCTATTTTAGCGCTCATTATTTTGTGATATTTTATTTTTAAAATCGGTTAATTTTATTGATGAATCTTTAATTTGCAATTAAGACTGCATATTATGCAGTGCATAGTTGAAACTTTTACATTTAACTCTTACTAAACTTATTTACTTTACAATTTGAAATCACGTTTGAATATTGGGGAAATATTATTGAGTTCTAATATCATACATTTAAGGTAATTTATTTATTGTAGGTATTTAGGGTGATTCATACATTCCAGTGTTGCGACATCTGACTTTAATTAAAATAATTAAATTAGAATTTAAGGCATGATAACGAAACATATCCTCACCATACGATTAATCACAATCTAATAAATATTATTAATTATAATATTTTGACTGAGGTAGAAGTTCGATAGATTTCAGTAAAGCACATAGGCGTTTGTTTTAAGGTTTCTAGGTTCGTAAATATTAAGTAGTTTAGGTGGAGGTACTGTTAGGTAGGAAAACCCATAATCCTATCCTAATCTCTGTCTTTTCCTGCACTCTAAAAATAGTTCCATTCATGTAGGTTTTAATTTAGGTAGTTAGCGAATGGGCTATTTTTAGGCTTCCATCCTTATTAAATCCTTTATACCAAATTCCTATATCCACAGAACTGAGAAAAGAATTTAATATAAATTCTGTGATTTTTACAATTATTTAAAAATTTAATTATTTATTAAATCATATTTTTTTCTTACTTCCGACTATCATGAATAGACTACCAAGGGACAATTATGCTTGAACGTTTTAAATCCGAATAATGCGTGCTGATGTGGGGATATCGATGGCTTTTTAGGTTACATCTCAAACACTATTACCTCGCTACCACTACTACCTATAAAGAAGTCATTGGTATCTTTGGATTAGCTCTGTATTATAAAAGGATTGTTAGGGATTCTTACGAACTATTTTCATTTCAATTGCTTCCGATGGGTACAGGTGGGGTTACCATTGTAACGGTTAATCTGTCCAAGATCTATGTGTATTATTTCTAGGCGCCCCGGTGTGTGATTATTTGGATACCATTTCTCCTTTCCCGCAACTAGCCGAAGGGTCGCCGAGGTGCCGCCTAGGCTACGCCGGTTTAATGATACACCCGATCATCCATTGATAGAGCTTGGTGGCCAGATGATTTATCACATAAGGAGATGGAGGCTGGTGCAGTGCTTACTTGAAGCCTTGTATTCATCGGAAACATTCGGGTTTAATTACATTATTACACCATCTGCTGCCTTTGAGTGCTGCGTGTTGTTGCCGCTGTAACATTTGATGATCCAAGATCGCTGTGCGTTTCCAGGGCTTCTATGTGGATTATTATTTGGATACCATTTCTCCTTTCCCGCAACTAGCCGAAGGGTCGCCGAGGTGCCGCCTAGGCTACGCCGGTTTAATCGTCCACATAATCATCCGTTGATCGAGCTTGAAGCCCAGACGAAATTGCACATGTGGGAGATTGTCCTATGGTACAGTGTTACATAGCGCGTTGTATTTATAGGTGGTTTCAGATAAGTAATTTTCTTAGGGACCCCGTACCTTTGGTTGACTTTACATGAAGTCAGATAGGTAGATTTTAAGAGCAAGTAGTTAGTATTTTATATTAAATATCTTTAGGCTCAGTCTTTCCCCGTATTTGCGCATAATTTACGTTAAATGCGTTTTTCAGGTAGGTCCTATTCTTATGGAGGTGGCAAATTGCTTTTGGGATAACGTTTATCACATGGTCACCACTCCTGAATATGAGCGTTTGGTGTGGGGCTCTTCAGGGCCCTTCGGGGCTTCACTTTCCTCTTCCTTGAATGCGCATACACCCAGGAAACTCTAGAAAAACTTAATTAAAACATCCACGTACCTCTAAAAGAATTTGGTTCACTACTATAATCACAACGTACGGTCCTACCATTTAAACTAGACGATCACACTGCCAATTTAGATTTATAAAAGGGAACCAAATAGGTTAGTTAAGCAATTAATTATTTATATACAGATTAAAAAATATTTAAGGGGAAAAGGGGGATTCGTTACAATTGATGCCGCGTGACCCAGGATTAAAAAAAAAAAACACTGGATCATGTTTTTAGTAGGCTTATCAGCCTACAATTGTTGTCTGTGAAATGGAAAGAGGTTAAAAACGTGGATGTTTGATTCAAGGATATCTGAGTTTGTTGGTGTACGTATTTGAGGAATTTGGAATAGTGGGGGCGGGGTGTTTAGTAAAAATGTCACAATCCTGAGAGAGTACAGATCATAAAACGAATAGTTTAAATCAATGAAAATAGATTCATTCATAGGTCCTGTTTATTTTACGGCATAGTTAAAGTTGAGATTTAGGAATAAAAATCACAATAAGTATAAGTTACAGATTCGATTTAGCTTTCAAAGCATAATTTGATATACAATTTTAATAGGTTCCGTACGTGTTGCGAAAGTAATGGGGGCGATATTGGATAGTTAAATGTACAAACATGTTCTTACGTAGGTCGCTTAGGAAATTACAATTAATTTAATTTTGTTCGACTATTGTTATATCATTAATTAAAAATTATTATATAAGTCTATAGGATATTATTTATGTGATTGTTGATTACGTCGTTTACGTAAATTAAGCGAACAGAGGGCACAAATTACTTTAAAAAAAAAAAAACCTATCAAATACTAACAGGTAAAGCTGTTTTTAGAATAGTCCAGTGCCCAAGAAAGCGTATTGTATACAACAGAGGTTCTCAAGGCGTTATCGCCCACTTTGAGAATAACTGGTATACATCAATGCAGGTGTTCTGTTAGTTATATCACATTTCATTTCAGTCAAATAAACATAACAAGATCACAGTTTAGTTCTTTGTTCAAGATTGTCGAATCAGTTAATAGCATAAGTTCATATTTCCGTTCTTTGTTTTGCTAGCTCGATCTATCATATAAACAGTTTGCGTATTTGATAAACAAAGAGAACAAAAGCTCTTGGTCCATAAGCAAAATTTGATAGCTTTAACATAAACAACACTCGCTTTATCGTTTCGTAGTAGATCTTGAGCGTGAGAGACCTTTTTGTCACATTAGCGACAAATGTGTTGGAATTTCGAGTGCACCCATAAGTCCAAAGTGTTGGAATTTCAAGTGCATCCATAAGGTCAAAGTGTTGGAATTTCAAGTGCATTCATAAGACCAAATGTTGCGTTGAAAAGTAATAAATTACAGTTTAGGGTTTGTCAAGTGTGAAATATGCTATTTGCGTAACAGGATTTTAAGAAATTTATTTTTTAATTTACTATTATTAAACTAGCTTGTTAAGTTATTGATTGATCACAATAGGACTATTCAGTAATTACGTGTTTTAATTGGTACGTGTGTAGGTAATATTATTTATTAATAAATTATAGACTTGTCTGTATGACAATGGGCTCATTTTAATGTCATTCTAATATGGCATTTCTAGCGGATCTATTTAACGTATACTTATTAATATTAATTTTATTTCGGTCAATAGTTAGTTTTAGGTACATACATAAAAAAATTACCCTATAGCTTAGTGGTTAGAAAATAAGTAGTTCCTAATTTAATAATATTAAGATTAATTACGATATAAGTTACCATATAATGGTTTATTGGTAGCAAATGCTTAGACGCATTAAGTCCGCCATACGAAAATTAGATTATAAGTCATAAAGATAAAATAAAAATACCTAACCAAAGTCACACGTGAATTCCGTTCTATTTATAATCGATTGGTATTATAAACCCTACTTAGTATCCTATGACTTAGTGGTTGGAATACGAATATGACCTCAAATTCGATTACGTGGGCAGATAGGTAACAGCAGATTAGCTGTGTTTCATGGGTGACGTTTAGTTGATTTTGTACAGATGGCTCATCGGTTGAAAGTGAATTTGGTCCCTGGTTCGAATCCATTCCATGCTTAAATAGTTATCTTTTTTATGGAGGCGTTTAATTAATTAAATATAGAAGATATAAAGCTTAGTAGCTGAGGGAATGACAGGTTCTGGTTCGATTCCGGACAGAGTCATATAGATTTCGCTATTACGAAATAATGCTAATAGCTCAGTGGTTGGAAGACATGCTAAATTCCTGGTTTGATTCCAGGACATGGATAGTTGAAATTTATGGGGGCGAATAATTAATTAGAAAAGTTATATTTACTCCATTTCTGGAACAATGACATAGTTTCTGGTTCAATTCCGGAAATATATTTAATAAATAACTGGTTTAAATCTAGCTTAAGGTCAGATGGGTGTTAGTTAAACGATTTAGTAGTTATAAAAGTTATACATATAGCTCAGTGGTTGGGAGAATAACATAGTCCCTGGTTTGATTCCGGTATTATTTAATGATCAACGAAGCTGGTTCGACTCTAGCACAAGATCAGATAGTTTGTAAGGCAGAAGATGTAACTGAGTTATAATAAAAGTTATATAGATAGCCCAGTGGATGGAAAGTTAGCATAGTCTCTGGTTCGATTCCAGTATTACTTATTGATCAAGGGAGATTGTACGACTTTAGCACAAGGTCAGTTAGTTGTAAGTCATTACAGGTGATTGGGTAATTATAAAAGCTATACATAGCTTAGTGGTTGGAAAGTTAACATAGTCTCTGGTTCGATTCCGGTGCTATAAACAAATGGGAGTTTGGCTTAGGGAGTGTTTATTTAAATAGGGATTAGACATAAGGTAGTTATAACTTTGTGATAAGACTTCGGTGGTTTAAAAAATAATAATAACATAGGTCGCAGGTTTGACTCCGGGACCAGTTATTTATGAAAAAGGCGATGACAAAATTTATATGCTACCTAGAATTTCAGTTCTTTATGGTCATGGGTTCGATTCCCATGTAAGTTGATGTTTTTTATTGCGCTAAACGATTTTATCGTTTATTTAAATAGAGTTACGTTTGATTGTTTTCATTAAGCATTAATAAGGTTTCGTAGTTACGGTATTGGAAGTTTACGTTGAAAGTAAATTTAGCGATTAAAGATTAATAGAAAGACATAAATGTTAGATCACAATAATTTAGGTTGTCGTAATGACTTTTTGCGTATTTAGGTTGTGATTAGGTGTAGGGTATGTTTGTTGTTAATAGCATATGATTTTTGTATTTGCGTGCATGTGAGGTTTTGAGATTAAGATCTAGCGTTTTTATGTGATAGTGTAAATATTTGGCACACAATATACATAATATCATTACCTAATTTGAAGTTTTGAGTGTGAATTGACTCAATGTTTGCAATTGAGCAGCTGTGATTTGTTTATATCGAAGTTAGTGAGTATATGCGATAGGGTTAAATAAAGTATGCATTCGTGTAATTTTGCCTTGGTGGTTTTTTTTTTTAACATTCCAGCGCTGGTAGTGTAATTAATGTAGCGTTTTATGTGCGTGTAATTATTACCATTCGTTCTTAGTAAATTAAACCATAAGTTAAAAATGATAAGGGTCCAGTTTTCGTACAGAACAGATTTTTAACCTGATGCTGTTACGGGTACTGTAGTACCAGTAACATAAGATCCCGGAAATCTTATTTGAGAACTATTGTTTAGTACTTAGTGTCTGAAAAGTGGATAGCTAAAGTATCTGAACATTTTGCATAGAATTAATATTAGTCAAACTAAAGAGAAATAGATTAATATTGTTGACATTACTTGTGTAGATGGATGGATGGGTATTTTAATTTTTATAAAAGTAGATGCTCTGAGATGTTAGGTACCTGTTAAGAGGTTGTTCACCCTGTACAGTGGATTGGTGGACTGCAAAGTGGCGTGAAAGTGAGTTTGAGGAAGTATGTTACAATGAATCGTAGAAAAGTTTGTGGCTTTAGTAGTTCAGTAGTTTTGCTTGCGGGGTGATAATTTATTGTCATTTTGACCCAAAGCACCCACAACATTGAATTGGTTGAGGGATAGGTGTTAGGTTAAAAGGTTCATGTTTGCTAATATGTAAACTGAACATTGTCAGTTTTGTACTGGTCCTCAGCCAATTCATTCTCTACATCCACCAGAACTAAGCACACTACACATGCTCCAGGTAGTAAATGGTTGTTAGCTGGTACAGGACCTGAGTTGGAAGATTAATCGGTGTACGGTGATGTCTATAGTTGTTAAACGTGATCTGTTTTCGTGCAGGGATATGTCGGTGGTATCAGTAACAAACGTATGGCACGATGGGACTGATAGTATCAACATATTGTCACTAGGACTGAGCTTGCCTCACAACCAAGTTTCCTTGCAGAGAATGGATTCCCTGGCGATAGTACTAGCTATACATAGGTTGGTTGGAGGCTCAGAACTTCTGTGCCATGCGGCAGCTATTGCTATTTGGTTTAAATACACAAAATACAACATTTTGGGTACAAATGTTAATAAATTAAATCATATATTAATACATGTATTGCACAAATACTAGTGAAAAAAAAAAGGGTTTGTGCAAATAATATTATTTTTTGTTAGCAAGATGCCTATCTGTCTATTTTGTGCAGTAAATGTTAGCAATATAGCTTGTTGGTTGATTAAGATAGATTTATGCTAAGACATGTTAATTGCTAGTAGGGTAGACGAAAAGATACAGTAAAGTTATCGTATTAGATTATATTATCCACTTATTTGGCTTGGCTACCCTATGTGGAATTTCTCGATATGAATATTTTTCAATGAATTGATATTTTTTATTGATATTTGTAGACTAAACAAGTTATAAACTAGTTACCACTTATTTTGTGCTGGAATTATAAGTGTTTTTATTTTTCTTGCAATTTGCTACCACGAAAATAGAGATCATTTCTTTATAAGTGCGGTATGAGAAAAGAGACAACATTGATAACTCATAAATTAAAAAAAAATAAAAACAGAGTTTTAATGATTTGAAGGGTTTGGTTGCTCGGATTTTGGAAAATTTCTACTCCAGTAAACTGCGTATAAATTTTGGGGGCGAATGTACCAACCCTACCCTTGCAAATCAAGAATAAAAATAATTGATTAATAAAATAATATTTAAAAATATATAGAAAATTCACCTTACTAAATAAATGACATGATTATAGGACGATTTTTCCAATGACCATGCTTTCTACTTTAATTACCTACAGCGAACCTTAACACTTGTAAAACAATGTAGCTATGATGGAATAATAAATAGTCAAATAAACAATTACATTGAAAATCTGATAGACTCAGCAATGCAATGCGCGGGTGTACGTAGTAAGGGCGCATGCTGTTGACGTCGAACATGAAAATTTCGGTCATAGGGTGCAAAATAGTATGTCAAAGCATTAACAAACTTTCGAGACGGACTAATAAATTTAAAAAAATGCGAAGGTATAGAAAAAATACCGAATTAACAAAAGGACACTGAGTAGTCACACCGTTGATTCAAGAGGCGAACTCACGTGCACGCTATACAATTGGGCAAAAACACGAAGTCAGATGTTGTCAACGTTTTGAATGATAACGTTTTACTGTAACTTATTAAGATTTGATTCGTCATAATTTATTTAATGATCGTGAGTCTGGGATGTGCTATGTTTATAAGATACTTATAATATCAGTAAAGATTATTGGAGTATTCGCGAAATAATTAAAGGAAAATAAAGGAAAAAACCTAACAATATTTCAAGTCAATAATATTCATGTTAGTTTTTGTTCATAGCAGGAAACTAAAATGATTTAGACGGTGAGAAGTTAGTACTATGTATTTGCAAATCTGTCATATTGTTATGCTAAAATAGGACTCTTATATTATTAAAGGTTGAGTACCTCTGAGAATTAGGAGAGTTCGGGTGTCAGCTTTTAAAACATGGGACGCGGGGAAGAGATTTTGGTTAAATAGGTTTAGCAGCTTGGTCTCGGGGCAGTTGGCTGTGAGTTTCGGATTCGATTACACCCTGATGGGTGGGTGACGTGTGTGAGTCTTCGGCTGCGTTCGTGAGTTACGTTAACCAGTTAGAATACCTGTTGAAAAGTTAATTAATTATATCTAATGTCAAAGTTTTGTTTAAATTAGTATTTCCTATTCCTTTTGAATATTAATCTCTATAATTTTTATGGTTTTTATATACACAATTTCTTTCAACAGGATTTTAACAGTTTTATTATTTAATTATCATTAGGAAATGGAAAGGGGTATATTTGAAAACCTTTTAAACAATAAATGTAATAAATATATTAAACTTTAACCACATATATCTCAGTTTAATAAGTGAATTATTTAGTTGAAATTTATTCTATAAATTGTTTGTTTTAACATTTTCAATTTATATTTGTGTTGGAATTTGTGCATTTTGAATTACGAGTATAGTATTTGTTTAAAAGAACCCATTTCCAATTTCTGTTGATGTAATGCATGTTAATTTTACTTGTGTTTTACCTTTTTGACATCTATTTACAGAAAATTAATGTTGTGTGTTTTATAGCTCACTTGAGTGTATTTTACGTACTATAATTTATTGATTTTTACTTGGCGGTTTTGATTACGGTTTACCGGTACCGGTACGGTTTTTGATTGCTATTTTAGCGCTCATTATTTTGTGATATTTTATTTTTAAAATCGGTTAATTTTATTGATGAATCTTTAATTTGCAATTAAGACTGCATATTATGCAGTGCATAGTTGAAACTTTTACATTTAACTCTTACTAAACTTATTTACTTTACAATTTGAAATCACGTTTGAATATTGGGGAAATATTATTGAGTTCTAATATCATACATTTAAGGTAATTTATTTATTGTAGGTATTTAGGGTGATTCATACATTCCAGTGTTGCGACATCTGACTTTAATTAAAATAATTAAATTAGAATTTAAGGCATGATAACGAAACATATCCTCACCATACGATTAATCACAATCTAATAAATATTATTAATTATAATATTTTGACTGAGGTAGAAGTTCGATAGATTTCAGTAAAGCACATAGGCGTTTGTTTTAAGGTTTCTAGGTTCGTAAATATTAAGTAGTTTAGGTGGAGGTACTGTTAGGTAGGAAAACCCATAATCCTATCCTAATCTCTGTCTTTTCCTGCACTCTAAAAATAGTTCCATTCATGTAGGTTTTAATTTAGGTAGTTAGCGAATGGGCTATTTTTAGGCTTCCATCCTTATTAAATCCTTTATACCAAATTCCTATATCCACAGAACTGAGAAAAGAATTTAATATAAATTCTGTGATTTTTACAATTATTTAAAAATTTAATTATTTATTAAATCATATTTTTTTCTTACTTCCGACTATCATGAATAGACTACCAAGGGACAATTATGCTTGAACGTTTTAAATCCGAATAATGCGTGCTGATGTGGGGATATCGATGGCTTTTTAGGTTACATCTCAAACACTATTACCTCGCTACCACTACTACCTATAAAGAAGTCATTGGTATCTTTGGATTAGCTCTGTATTATAAAAGGATTGTTAGGGATTCTTACGAACTATTTTCATTTCAATTGCTTCCGATGGGTACAGGTGGGGTTACCATTGTAACGGTTAATCTGTCCAAGATCTATGTGTATTATTTCTAGGCGCCCCGGTGTGTGATTATTTGGATACCATTTCTCCTTTCCCGCAACTAGCCGAAGGGTCGCCGAGGTGCCGCCTAGGCTACGCCGGTTTAATGATACACCCGATCATCCATTGATAGAGCTTGGTGGCCAGATGATTTATCACATAAGGAGATGGAGGCTGGTGCAGTGCTTACTTGAAGCCTTGTATTCATCGGAAACATTCGGGTTTAATTACATTATTACACCATCTGCTGCCTTTGAGTGCTGCGTGTTGTTGCCGCTGTAACATTTGATGATCCAAGATCGCTGTGCGTTTCCAGGGCTTCTATGTGGATTATTATTTGGATACCATTTCTCCTTTCCCGCAACTAGCCGAAGGGTCGCCGAGGTGCCGCCTAGGCTACGCCGGTTTAATCGTCCACATAATCATCCGTTGATCGAGCTTGAAGCCCAGACGAAATTGCACATGTGGGAGATTGTCCTATGGTACAGTGTTACATAGCGCGTTGTATTTATAGGTGGTTTCAGATAAGTAATTTTCTTAGGGACCCCGTACCTTTGGTTGACTTTACATGAAGTCAGATAGGTAGATTTTAAGAGCAAGTAGTTAGTATTTTATATTAAATATCTTTAGGCTCAGTCTTTCCCCGTATTTGCGCATAATTTACGTTAAATGCGTTTTTCAGGTAGGTCCTATTCTTATGGAGGTGGCAAATTGCTTTTGGGATAACGTTTATCACATGGTCACCACTCCTGAATATGAGCGTTTGGTGTGGGGCTCTTCAGGGCCCTTCGGGGCTTCACTTTCCTCTTCCTTGAATGCGCATACACCCAGGAAACTCTAGAAAAACTTAATTAAAACATCCACGTACCTCTAAAAGAATTTGGTTCACTACTATAATCACAACGTACGGTCCTACCATTTAAACTAGACGATCACACTGCCAATTTAGATTTATAAAAGGGAACCAAATAGGTTAGTTAAGCAATTAATTATTTATATACAGATTAAAAAATATTTAAGGGGAAAAGGGGGATTCGTTACAATTGATGCCGCGTGACCCAGGATTAAAAAAAAAAAACACTGGATCATGTTTTTAGTAGGCTTATCAGCCTACAATTGTTGTCTGTGAAATGGAAAGAGGTTAAAAACGTGGATGTTTGATTCAAGGATATCTGAGTTTGTTGGTGTACGTATTTGAGGAATTTGGAATAGTGGGGGCGGGGTGTTTAGTAAAAATGTCACAATCCTGAGAGAGTACAGATCATAAAACGAATAGTTTAAATCAATGAAAATAGATTCATTCATAGGTCCTGTTTATTTTACGGCATAGTTAAAGTTGAGATTTAGGAATAAAAATCACAATAAGTATAAGTTACAGATTCGATTTAGCTTTCAAAGCATAATTTGATATACAATTTTAATAGGTTCCGTACGTGTTGCGAAAGTAATGGGGGCGATATTGGATAGTTAAATGTACAAACATGTTCTTACGTAGGTCGCTTAGGAAATTACAATTAATTTAATTTTGTTCGACTATTGTTATATCATTAATTAAAAATTATTATATAAGTCTATAGGATATTATTTATGTGATTGTTGATTACGTCGTTTACGTAAATTAAGCGAACAGAGGGCACAAATTACTTTAAAAAAAAAAAAACCTATCAAATACTAACAGGTAAAGCTGTTTTTAGAATAGTCCAGTGCCCAAGAAAGCGTATTGTATACAACAGAGGTTCTCAAGGCGTTATCGCCCACTTTGAGAATAACTGGTATACATCAATGCAGGTGTTCTGTTAGTTATATCACATTTCATTTCAGTCAAATAAACATAACAAGATCACAGTTTAGTTCTTTGTTCAAGATTGTCGAATCAGTTAATAGCATAAGTTCATATTTCCGTTCTTTGTTTTGCTAGCTCGATCTATCATATAAACAGTTTGCGTATTTGATAAACAAAGAGAACAAAAGCTCTTGGTCCATAAGCAAAATTTGATAGCTTTAACATAAACAACACTCGCTTTATCGTTTCGTAGTAGATCTTGAGCGTGAGAGACCTTTTTGTCACATTAGCGACAAATGTGTTGGAATTTCGAGTGCACCCATAAGTCCAAAGTGTTGGAATTTCAAGTGCATCCATAAGGTCAAAGTGTTGGAATTTCAAGTGCATTCATAAGACCAAATGTTGCGTTGAAAAGTAATAAATTACAGTTTAGGGTTTGTCAAGTGTGAAATATGCTATTTGCGTAACAGGATTTTAAGAAATTTATTTTTTAATTTACTATTATTAAACTAGCTTGTTAAGTTATTGATTGATCACAATAGGACTATTCAGTAATTACGTGTTTTAATTGGTACGTGTGTAGGTAATATTATTTATTAATAAATTATAGACTTGTCTGTATGACAATGGGCTCATTTTAATGTCATTCTAATATGGCATTTCTAGCGGATCTATTTAACGTATACTTATTAATATTAATTTTATTTCGGTCAATAGTTAGTTTTAGGTACATACATAAAAAAATTACCCTATAGCTTAGTGGTTAGAAAATAAGTAGTTCCTAATTTAATAATATTAAGATTAATTACGATATAAGTTACCATATAATGGTTTATTGGTAGCAAATGCTTAGACGCATTAAGTCCGCCATACGAAAATTAGATTATAAGTCATAAAGATAAAATAAAAATACCTAACCAAAGTCACACGTGAATTCCGTTCTATTTATAATCGATTGGTATTATAAACCCTACTTAGTATCCTATGACTTAGTGGTTGGAATACGAATATGACCTCAAATTCGATTACGTGGGCAGATAGGTAACAGCAGATTAGCTGTGTTTCATGGGTGACGTTTAGTTGATTTTGTACAGATGGCTCATCGGTTGAAAGTGAATTTGGTCCCTGGTTCGAATCCATTCCATGCTTAAATAGTTATCTTTTTTATGGAGGCGTTTAATTAATTAAATATAGAAGATATAAAGCTTAGTAGCTGAGGGAATGACAGGTTCTGGTTCGATTCCGGACAGAGTCATATAGATTTCGCTATTACGAAATAATGCTAATAGCTCAGTGGTTGGAAGACATGCTAAATTCCTGGTTTGATTCCAGGACATGGATAGTTGAAATTTATGGGGGCGAATAATTAATTAGAAAAGTTATATTTACTCCATTTCTGGAACAATGACATAGTTTCTGGTTCAATTCCGGAAATATATTTAATAAATAACTGGTTTAAATCTAGCTTAAGGTCAGATGGGTGTTAGTTAAACGATTTAGTAGTTATAAAAGTTATACATATAGCTCAGTGGTTGGGAGAATAACATAGTCCCTGGTTTGATTCCGGTATTATTTAATGATCAACGAAGCTGGTTCGACTCTAGCACAAGATCAGATAGTTTGTAAGGCAGAAGATGTAACTGAGTTATAATAAAAGTTATATAGATAGCCCAGTGGATGGAAAGTTAGCATAGTCTCTGGTTCGATTCCAGTATTACTTATTGATCAAGGGAGATTGTACGACTTTAGCACAAGGTCAGTTAGTTGTAAGTCATTACAGGTGATTGGGTAATTATAAAAGCTATACATAGCTTAGTGGTTGGAAAGTTAACATAGTCTCTGGTTCGATTCCGGTGCTATAAACAAATGGGAGTTTGGCTTAGGGAGTGTTTATTTAAATAGGGATTAGACATAAGGTAGTTATAACTTTGTGATAAGACTTCGGTGGTTTAAAAAATAATAATAACATAGGTCGCAGGTTTGACTCCGGGACCAGTTATTTATGAAAAAGGCGATGACAAAATTTATATGCTACCTAGAATTTCAGTTCTTTATGGTCATGGGTTCGATTCCCATGTAAGTTGATGTTTTTTATTGCGCTAAACGATTTTATCGTTTATTTAAATAGAGTTACGTTTGATTGTTTTCATTAAGCATTAATAAGGTTTCGTAGTTACGGTATTGGAAGTTTACGTTGAAAGTAAATTTAGCGATTAAAGATTAATAGAAAGACATAAATGTTAGATCACAATAATTTAGGTTGTCGTAATGACTTTTTGCGTATTTAGGTTGTGATTAGGTGTAGGGTATGTTTGTTGTTAATAGCATATGATTTTTGTATTTGCGTGCATGTGAGGTTTTGAGATTAAGATCTAGCGTTTTTATGTGATAGTGTAAATATTTGGCACACAATATACATAATATCATTACCTAATTTGAAGTTTTGAGTGTGAATTGACTCAATGTTTGCAATTGAGCAGCTGTGATTTGTTTATATCGAAGTTAGTGAGTATATGCGATAGGGTTAAATAAAGTATGCATTCGTGTAATTTTGCCTTGGTGGTTTTTTTTTTTAACATTCCAGCGCTGGTAGTGTAATTAATGTAGCGTTTTATGTGCGTGTAATTATTACCATTCGTTCTTAGTAAATTAAACCATAAGTTAAAAATGATAAGGGTCCAGTTTTCGTACAGAACAGATTTTTAACCTGATGCTGTTACGGGTACTGTAGTACCAGTAACATAAGATCCCGGAAATCTTATTTGAGAACTATTGTTTAGTACTTAGTGTCTGAAAAGTGGATAGCTAAAGTATCTGAACATTTTGCATAGAATTAATATTAGTCAAACTAAAGAGAAATAGATTAATATTGTTGACATTACTTGTGTAGATGGATGGATGGGTATTTTAATTTTTATAAAAGTAGATGCTCTGAGATGTTAGGTACCTGTTAAGAGGTTGTTCACCCTGTACAGTGGATTGGTGGACTGCAAAGTGGCGTGAAAGTGAGTTTGAGGAAGTATGTTACAATGAATCGTAGAAAAGTTTGTGGCTTTAGTAGTTCAGTAGTTTTGCTTGCGGGGTGATAATTTATTGTCATTTTGACCCAAAGCACCCACAACATTGAATTGGTTGAGGGATAGGTGTTAGGTTAAAAGGTTCATGTTTGCTAATATGTAAACTGAACATTGTCAGTTTTGTACTGGTCCTCAGCCAATTCATTCTCTACATCCACCAGAACTAAGCACACTACACATGCTCCAGGTAGTAAATGGTTGTTAGCTGGTACAGGACCTGAGTTGGAAGATTAATCGGTGTACGGTGATGTCTATAGTTGTTAAACGTGATCTGTTTTCGTGCAGGGATATGTCGGTGGTATCAGTAACAAACGTATGGCACGATGGGACTGATAGTATCAACATATTGTCACTAGGACTGAGCTTGCCTCACAACCAAGTTTCCTTGCAGAGAATGGATTCCCTGGCGATAGTACTAGCTATACATAGGTTGGTTGGAGGCTCAGAACTTCTGTGCCATGCGGCAGCTATTGCTATTTGGTTTAAATACACAAAATACAACATTTTGGGTACAAATGTTAATAAATTAAATCATATATTAATACATGTATTGCACAAATACTAGTGAAAAAAAAAAGGGTTTGTGCAAATAATATTATTTTTTGTTAGCAAGATGCCTATCTGTCTATTTTGTGCAGTAAATGTTAGCAATATAGCTTGTTGGTTGATTAAGATAGATTTATGCTAAGACATGTTAATTGCTAGTAGGGTAGACGAAAAGATACAGTAAAGTTATCGTATTAGATTATATTATCCACTTATTTGGCTTGGCTACCCTATGTGGAATTTCTCGATATGAATATTTTTCAATGAATTGATATTTTTTATTGATATTTGTAGACTAAACAAGTTATAAACTAGTTACCACTTATTTTGTGCTGGAATTATAAGTGTTTTTATTTTTCTTGCAATTTGCTACCACGAAAATAGAGATCATTTCTTTATAAGTGCGGTATGAGAAAAGAGACAACATTGATAACTCATAAATTAAAAAAAAATAAAAACAGAGTTTTAATGATTTGAAGGGTTTGGTTGCTCGGATTTTGGAAAATTTCTACTCCAGTAAACTGCGTATAAATTTTGGGGGCGAATGTACCAACCCTACCCTTGCAAATCAAGAATAAAAATAATTGATTAATAAAATAATATTTAAAAATATATAGAAAATTCACCTTACTAAATAAATGACATGATTATAGGACGATTTTTCCAATGACCATGCTTTCTACTTTAATTACCTACAGCGAACCTTAACACTTGTAAAACAATGTAGCTATGATGGAATAATAAATAGTCAAATAAACAATTACATTGAAAATCTGATAGACTCAGCAATGCAATGCGCGGGTGTACGTAGTAAGGGCGCATGCTGTTGACGTCGAACATGAAAATTTCGGTCATAGGGTGCAAAATAGTATGTCAAAGCATTAACAAACTTTCGAGACGGACTAATAAATTTAAAAAAATGCGAAGGTATAGAAAAAATACCGAATTAACAAAAGGACACTGAGTAGTCACACCGTTGATTCAAGAGGCGAACTCACGTGCACGCTATACAATTGGGCAAAAACACGAAGTCAGATGTTGTCAACGTTTTGAATGATAACGTTTTACTGTAACTTATTAAGATTTGATTCGTCATAATTTATTTAATGATCGTGAGTCTGGGATGTGCTATGTTTATAAGATACTTATAATATCAGTAAAGATTATTGGAGTATTCGCGAAATAATTAAAGGAAAATAAAGGAAAAAACCTAACAATATTTCAAGTCAATAATATTCATGTTAGTTTTTGTTCATAGCAGGAAACTAAAATGATTTAGACGGTGAGAAGTTAGTACTATGTATTTGCAAATCTGTCATATTGTTATGCTAAAATAGGACTCTTATATTATTAAAGGTTGAGTACCTCTGAGAATTAGGAGAGTTCGGGTGTCAGCTTTTAAAACATGGGACGCGGGGAAGAGATTTTGGTTAAATAGGTTTAGCAGCTTGGTCTCGGGGCAGTTGGCTGTGAGTTTCGGATTCGATTACACCCTGATGGGTGGGTGACGTGTGTGAGTCTTCGGCTGCGTTCGTGAGTTACGTTAACCAGTTAGAATACCTGTTGAAAAGTTAATTAATTATATCTAATGTCAAAGTTTTGTTTAAATTAGTATTTCCTATTCCTTTTGAATATTAATCTCTATAATTTTTATGGTTTTTATATACACAATTTCTTTCAACAGGATTTTAACAGTTTTATTATTTAATTATCATTAGGAAATGGAAAGGGGTATATTTGAAAACCTTTTAAACAATAAATGTAATAAATATATTAAACTTTAACCACATATATCTCAGTTTAATAAGTGAATTATTTAGTTGAAATTTATTCTATAAATTGTTTGTTTTAACATTTTCAATTTATATTTGTGTTGGAATTTGTGCATTTTGAATTACGAGTATAGTATTTGTTTAAAAGAACCCATTTCCAATTTCTGTTGATGTAATGCATGTTAATTTTACTTGTGTTTTACCTTTTTGACATCTATTTACAGAAAATTAATGTTGTGTGTTTTATAGCTCACTTGAGTGTATTTTACGTACTATAATTTATTGATTTTTACTTGGCGGTTTTGATTACGGTTTACCGGTACCGGTACGGTTTTTGATTGCTATTTTAGCGCTCATTATTTTGTGATATTTTATTTTTAAAATCGGTTAATTTTATTGATGAATCTTTAATTTGCAATTAAGACTGCATATTATGCAGTGCATAGTTGAAACTTTTACATTTAACTCTTACTAAACTTATTTACTTTACAATTTGAAATCACGTTTGAATATTGGGGAAATATTATTGAGTTCTAATATCATACATTTAAGGTAATTTATTTATTGTAGGTATTTAGGGTGATTCATACATTCCAGTGTTGCGACATCTGACTTTAATTAAAATAATTAAATTAGAATTTAAGGCATGATAACGAAACATATCCTCACCATACGATTAATCACAATCTAATAAATATTATTAATTATAATATTTTGACTGAGGTAGAAGTTCGATAGATTTCAGTAAAGCACATAGGCGTTTGTTTTAAGGTTTCTAGGTTCGTAAATATTAAGTAGTTTAGGTGGAGGTACTGTTAGGTAGGAAAACCCATAATCCTATCCTAATCTCTGTCTTTTCCTGCACTCTAAAAATAGTTCCATTCATGTAGGTTTTAATTTAGGTAGTTAGCGAATGGGCTATTTTTAGGCTTCCATCCTTATTAAATCCTTTATACCAAATTCCTATATCCACAGAACTGAGAAAAGAATTTAATATAAATTCTGTGATTTTTACAATTATTTAAAAATTTAATTATTTATTAAATCATATTTTTTTCTTACTTCCGACTATCATGAATAGACTACCAAGGGACAATTATGCTTGAACGTTTTAAATCCGAATAATGCGTGCTGATGTGGGGATATCGATGGCTTTTTAGGTTACATCTCAAACACTATTACCTCGCTACCACTACTACCTATAAAGAAGTCATTGGTATCTTTGGATTAGCTCTGTATTATAAAAGGATTGTTAGGGATTCTTACGAACTATTTTCATTTCAATTGCTTCCGATGGGTACAGGTGGGGTTACCATTGTAACGGTTAATCTGTCCAAGATCTATGTGTATTATTTCTAGGCGCCCCGGTGTGTGATTATTTGGATACCATTTCTCCTTTCCCGCAACTAGCCGAAGGGTCGCCGAGGTGCCGCCTAGGCTACGCCGGTTTAATGATACACCCGATCATCCATTGATAGAGCTTGGTGGCCAGATGATTTATCACATAAGGAGATGGAGGCTGGTGCAGTGCTTACTTGAAGCCTTGTATTCATCGGAAACATTCGGGTTTAATTACATTATTACACCATCTGCTGCCTTTGAGTGCTGCGTGTTGTTGCCGCTGTAACATTTGATGATCCAAGATCGCTGTGCGTTTCCAGGGCTTCTATGTGGATTATTATTTGGATACCATTTCTCCTTTCCCGCAACTAGCCGAAGGGTCGCCGAGGTGCCGCCTAGGCTACGCCGGTTTAATCGTCCACATAATCATCCGTTGATCGAGCTTGAAGCCCAGACGAAATTGCACATGTGGGAGATTGTCCTATGGTACAGTGTTACATAGCGCGTTGTATTTATAGGTGGTTTCAGATAAGTAATTTTCTTAGGGACCCCGTACCTTTGGTTGACTTTACATGAAGTCAGATAGGTAGATTTTAAGAGCAAGTAGTTAGTATTTTATATTAAATATCTTTAGGCTCAGTCTTTCCCCGTATTTGCGCATAATTTACGTTAAATGCGTTTTTCAGGTAGGTCCTATTCTTATGGAGGTGGCAAATTGCTTTTGGGATAACGTTTATCACATGGTCACCACTCCTGAATATGAGCGTTTGGTGTGGGGCTCTTCAGGGCCCTTCGGGGCTTCACTTTCCTCTTCCTTGAATGCGCATACACCCAGGAAACTCTAGAAAAACTTAATTAAAACATCCACGTACCTCTAAAAGAATTTGGTTCACTACTATAATCACAACGTACGGTCCTACCATTTAAACTAGACGATCACACTGCCAATTTAGATTTATAAAAGGGAACCAAATAGGTTAGTTAAGCAATTAATTATTTATATACAGATTAAAAAATATTTAAGGGGAAAAGGGGGATTCGTTACAAGGCTATCTACCTATCGATAATGAGAAGCATTGTGCTAACCATAAAGCACAATATACGGTCATTTATTTTGCTGCAGCCTCGGAAACGAATGCGCTATTGATAAAGTAATATAATGCTGCTATGAGAGCGAAACCTTTACTTAAGTTATCTTTCTTAACGGTACTTACCGCTTTAGGTAGTTCAGTTCCAGAAAAACCACTCTCTTAACTTATTTAGGCTCAGAAAGGTCTTTTTCTCACGTTGTAAATTAAAAGATATTACTTACTTACTAGCATCATATTTGTTCCTTGTTTTGTTTTTTCTGTTTAGTGTTAGAGATTAAAACAATACTGCTTAGGTATAATGTTTAAAGCTCCTTTAGGTCTAGCCTAAGTTACTATACGATCACACTTCTGCAATCGTGTCAGTACTGTGTCATTGTCCAAAACTCAGAAACAAATATTACCACCATAGGTAAGACTATGAAGGTGTGTTTAGTGAAGTTAAATTTTATTCAATATTCTTCTAGCCTTGAACAGATAGTACGCCTGTGTACCAGGACAGGTGATACAGCGACGAAAATAAACACTCAATTCGAAAGATAAAATGTAAGCCTTTTCAATGGAACTCGATTTACGATGGCGGGCCAGTACGACGATGGCGCTGCCTTATAAATTCCAACACGCTGCACACTCTTGTTATCTGACCTGAGGTCTTATTACCTAGGTCTTAGAATTCAAATTTGAAGGTAAGGGTGCATGGGCTAAATGAAGTGGAGTGCTGGGAAGCATGCGGTCCGACCGGTCGCTCAGCCCTTAAGGTCATTTCTTATCTGTAAGCGAATCGCATAGCTTATGCTCTCGCTTCGTCCATATATTGTACCTCTTTAGAAAGTACTGTGACATCCTATTGAACTATCCCTTTCGCCATTGAGATTTAAGTTTGGTTTTACCACTATTTGATTACAAGTGAAGCTAAAAGCGTGCTAACAAGAAACAAAGTGCTATTACTACTTAAATAACTATACGAACTTTATACATGGTTATTATTTACTGCCTATTTCAATTTCCGTATCTTCCTAAACTTTTGCGAGCGGCCTGCACCTCCTGCAGGGGTTTACTATTCTGCTTGTCTCTACTGTCAACTTTATCGTCAGCTTTGCTGTGTTCTAACAAAATATACGATAAGTAAGTACCTAAGCGTCCTCCCCTAAGACTTTTTCGCGAAACTTCAGGCCTGTCGGGCTCCACACTAGCGGGCGTGATCGGGCCAGTGTCGAGTGAGGTGTTGGTTGAGTCCTTATCTAGCGGCGAATCCGCTAGTGGTGGCTCCGACAGCACCGAGACTGCCGAAACAGGCCGGGCCGCGGTCGGGCTCTTTCCTAGCGGGCCCAATCTGAGGCCTGCCTTGACGCCTTGTGGCCTGAGTCTGACCTACCCCTGTAGGTCAGACTCAGGCCTCAAGGGCGCCTCTGTAGTTTTGGATCTTAGACCTCGCCGTGGCTTGGGCCGTCGTCCGTAGGCAGGGCAGGGGAAAAATGTTCAGGCACATGACTGTGTCGGCTAAAATAAAAGACAGGACCTCGCACTGGCGGGTGCGATGATGCTAGCTATCATATTGTTAGGTAGCCACTTCATCATTTCAGCCATAGGAAGTCTATTGCTGAATTTAGGTCTCCGCCAGTAGCCACTGACCATCAAGTGATACTTTTTCTTATAAATTATATAAATAAATCAATAAAGGTCTTGATGTAAGGAATCTCGGCACGCCCAGACTCGAGCAAAATTGGAAAAGTTCGCTATTAGAAATGCGCTAGAATCGAACCCGAGCACTCTTGCGTGCAAGAATAACCAACGCTAACTTACTCGGAAATAGAAGAGTCCGGCTCACATTTTTTTTCTTGCCCATTAGTATGCTTTCGACCTGAACAAAATAATAGGTAAATATATAAATATTGGACAACATCAAATACATTGCTCTGATCCTATGATAAGTAGCTTAAGCATGTAAAATAACCTAAAGTTCATGGACCGACCGCTACCAGCACATTGCATGAGTGATATGTAGTATGCACAGGTGTTGTGATATACCCTACACACAATACGTATGGGATCCGGATGCGCTGCGGTACGCTCTTGTGGACAGTGTCAAATATCCTGATTCACACCAAATAATCCGCTTTTACCCTCAACTAACCTAAATTTCCACTTACCACAGCTATTCCACCAAAGTCTCAGACAAAATTCATTTTAACATTACTTTTACAAAAACAAAAGACAAAAATAATGTATCGGGTACTTTTACGAAAGAATGTATTAGTGAAAGGTGTAATGCAGCCATTTTCAGTGTTGTTGACTCGACAAACACAATGACCGATAGCCAGACAGCCAGCACATTTTATAAAATTTCGAATGTGTAATGTAGAGCCTAATACAGGGTGTACAAAAGATTATGATACTCTCTCGTACCATGTAATCAGCTGCAAGTACACAACATTACGCATTTTTATGTAGGTTCAATACCGATGCTCCATTAAAACGAACGAGCCATCACGAAGGTTGTAGGTATGACCTGTGCCCTGCAGTAAGACTAGGATAGCCTTTTTTTCATTATTGCTTACTTAGTAAAAGTTGTTGTAACAGCAGCTGATTACGTGTTTATAGGGAGTATCCCTTTCCAACTGAAGTCAGAAAAGGTCATCAAAATGTTGACTTATGACATTGACACATATGTCATATGTCATTAAAGTTCATATTATGCATGTTTGACGTCGCCAAAGGTATTATTTTAAACACACTGGATCAGGTTGCACTACATTACTTATTAGAAATTTATATTTTTAAATTCCTATTAATATCAAGTAACAAAAAGTTACGATATCGCGTTTTGACAGTTTTATAAAAAAAAAACGATTTATTGTATCATTATTCGTATTAATATTATTGAGGGCATAAGTTACATTACATGCCTGTTTCATTCCACAGAATCTCAATCCAAAATAGCCACACCTCACTACGAAGATAACACAAACATTGTAAATATGAGTAACAGTCTGTCAGCTGTGATCAATCATCGCCAGTCTGACTCTGTTTTTCTTCCTTTGTGAAAGATCTTGGAGATTAACTATTATTTCGGTTAGTGACGAGTCGCAATCGCAGTCAAGATCAGACGGCGTATGTTGTTTGCACTGTTTGATAAACATAGCAACTGTAATCGATTTAGGTTAGGTTTAGGTATTTATATTCAATATTTGCAAATAAATTGATTAAGTTCAAGAAATATTTGATTAGATTGCTAAGCTGTAAAGGCATTTATCTATTATAACCCTCATGAACTTCTCTACTGACAAAAAAAATACTTGCAGGATATTCTTAATTTACTGACCTGTTACATAATCTCTAGACTTAGCCTAAATCACGTTTAAAACATTATTATGTATCTGACCTGGTTTGAAGCTGTTTGAAACAGAATGATAATATTTAAATGTTTAAGTTAAATCTTCAACTAGATACACCTATAATGCTCTAAACTCTACTACTGACAGAATGGAGTCAAAGAGTCCGAAGCGATAGGCAATAAGGATCTAGGCAAAAACGACTCTCACCCCTAAAAAAACCGACGCCAGGAAAAGGTACTAGTGAAACCCCAAGCTGGTTCATAAGACCGCGTAAATCGCTGGGCTAAGAGGGAAGTAACATCTAGATTTATGAAAGTTCTGCTACTGAATAAGAGCTTTAAAAATGATAACAACACTTTGAAAAACAAACTCGATATGATATTTTCTCCGCATCTTCACATAAAAAGATTTCAAATGATGCATGACGGCAACCCAATTTTGACAGACACATCCTTCATCATTCATCATTACAGCCACAGAACGTCCACTGCTGAACATAGGCCTCCCCCATTGACTTTCATTGGGGGGGATTGCCAATACTTACCACCAGGGGCGTGCATTGGTTTCAGACGGGGGTAGGCTGTGAGTTAAAAATTGAGTAAGTTTGCGTGAAACAGTAGGCGATCTCGCGGCAGCCTAACATTGGTTAAATTGCACAGAAACGATCTAAGTTGCGCGCTTTAGTAAGGAATAAGTACAGGACGACGACAAAATCGTTGAAGAATATTTATTGTTTATTGTTGAATACGTAATTAATAATTATGGTTAGCTGTCGGTTTTTTATGAAGGTAGGCTCTGCATAATAGCCTATATGGAATGCACGCCCCTGCTTACCACGCTTGGCAGGCGGGTTGACGAGCGCAGTTTTTTAAAAGATTTCGCATTCAGACGCTGCTGCACGTCTCATGCTACAGGAATTAGTCGCCTCTTACGACACGCCTCCTGTTGGCGGTGGGGAAGTGTATTCTTTACGGCCGACCCCACACGACACATCCTTATTAACCACAATTTGCACGTCTGAAGATTTGAACTGAAGCCCAATTCCAAACTCGATAATATGACCTTTTTCCCCACATCTTCACATAAAAAGATTTCAAATGATGCGCGACGGCAACCCAATTTTGACAGACACATCCTTATTAACTACAATTTGCACGTCTGAGGATTTGAACTGAAGCCCAATTCCCGTAATTTGACAATAGTCGCAATCCGGTGTCGATCCGGTCCCAGTAACATTACGATCACAAACGGTATTCTCGTAAACTTTTAATTTGACGTAATATTATCAGAACTATCCCAATACGACCGAAAATAAAGCAAAAAATATATATTTAATTTTGGTTTCTTTAATTTTCATTACGAACTATATAGTTGCATTTTTGGGTTTACGAGAATACCGTTTGTGATGGTAATGTTACTGGGAGCGGATCGACACCGGATTGCGACTATTGTCAAATTACGGGAATTGGGCCTCTGGCTAATCCAATAATCCCCAAACTTTCCTCGCTCACGCCAAGATTATCCATGTCCTTGAAATGTCTTGTGACATTTGAGATAAACCAAGTCTAAGATAATTTTGGTCTAAGATGACGGTGAAGAGAGAGCGGCAATAGTTCGGAAATGCTTGAGAGAGACGAATGTTCGATTTGGTCGGTTATGTGCAACGAAATTCGACGTCTGATATGGAGTTATAAATAATTGTTTACGTAAAAAGTTATCGGTGTCTCATAAAAGTGACTTCGTATGTGTTTGTTTTATGATTAATAGTGTTTTTCCATGTGAAAGTTACATTTAAAACTTAATAAGTGACATTGTGTAATAATATGGATCTTAGTTTGAATGGTAAGGTGAAAAGGCCGATATTCTTTATATGCGTTACTTGTTTTTTAAGCCAACATTGCCTTTGTGTAGTTATCTGCTATAAGATATTAGCATGTAGTGCTACAATTTAGTTGTCAATCTAAACCAGGGGCGTGCATCCCATATAGGCTATTATGCAGAGCCTACCTTCATAAAAAACCGACAGAACTGCTGACCATAATTATTAATTACGTATTCAACAATAAACAATAAATATATTGTAACTATTTTGTCGTCTACCTGTACTTATTCCTTACTAAAGCGCGCAACTTAGATCGTTCCTGTGCAATTTAACCAATGTTAGGCTGCCGCGAGATCGCCTACTGTTTCACACAAACTTACTCGATTTTCACTCACAGCCTACCCCCATCTGAAACCAATGCACGCCCCTGATCTAAACCTACATTTCAAACCAAACATTGTTACTAATCATTGATTGATTGTACCTATATGCCAAATGAGAAAAATATAATAAAACTATACCTTATAAAACCCATATTAAAACAACATTGATTGATTGACTACGAAATATTGCCCCTAACTTCCTATAGATATCATATTTATTCAAGATCAAAATGTTATCAGCGTTTTACTGGTTCAAATGAATATTTTTTAACCTGTTTTCAAATAAGATTTTAAGTGATATTTTACGCACGGAAATGATATAATCTTTTTTAATATTATAAAAAAATATCAGGTCTTCCAAAGTCGTAATACACTCGACCAAAATGTATGCAACAGCTGATATTCTTTTCTAGGTCATACTATTGGTTAGTAAAAGTTGTATTAATTTATATGATCGGACTAACTTACCTAGTGACGTCCGATCCTCAATTATGTGAAGTAATCTCGTCCTCATTGTGTACAATGTAGTACGCACTTTTTGCTACTGCACTGATTACAATCTTCAAAGTTAGGCGCGTGCATGAACGCGTCAATAAACTAAAAAATAAATAACCGGAACGTGCCCGCACCGTCACCTATCAATGTCATCTGTCACCTGTCAATGTCATTATTTCAAAGGATAAAACTGGACACAACTTTCAAAAAGAAGGGAAACTAAGTAGTATGTAGGTATTTATAGCATATAATCTTTTTTGTACTTTAAGGATTGATAAATACATACTAACTGGGTCGGGCTGGGGATAGGATGAGGACGAGATTACTTCACATAATTGAGGATCGGACGTCACTAGGTAAGTTAGTCCGATCATATAAATTATGTTCCATAATCTCGTCCTCATTGTGTACAATGTAGATGTTCAAAGAGGAAAGTTGTGTCGACAAAGCAATATAAACATTTAATATGATCATTTATATGATTTGCTAAAGTCTTCGCACATGATAAAACTTTATTTTATTAACTATCTATTGGTAGATGCTTAATTCAAGTTTTATCTAACAAGGATATAGTTGTTTGATTAATTCATTGGAATTAATCAACCAACCCTGTATATCGATACAACCCTGTATATCGATACAACCCTGTATATCGATACAATCCTGTATGATGATACACCTTGTGTGATGATACACCCTGTATGATGATACACCCTGTATGATAATACAACCCTGTATGATGATATAACCCCGTATGCTAATACAACCATGTATATTGATACAGTCCCATCCCATTTGATGACACAAACCTGTACCTATTTTATACCATACAGGTGGGCCAAAAAATGTGTAGGAATTCTATAAAATCGAAAATAGCAAATTTTACTTTAATTGCAATACTCTTTTATTTTTGTTAAAACTGTAAGTCTTTATGAATTTATAGATTTGCTGGGACTGAGACTGATAATCCACCTGTTGTACACTTTTAAGTTTGTGCAATAAAGTTTTAAATAAATACCCCGCGCTATTAAGTAGGTATATTCTTTACGAATAAACTAGAGATCACGCAAACGAAATCGCGGGGCAACAGCTAGTTTAATAAGTTGTCATGGAAATGGAGCCAATGCTTTGAACTATTAATATCCGTCTCATTTATCCAGTAGTATGTAGTACATACTTAGTATATGGTTACCTAACAAGGTAAATTTATCGATGTGCAAGTAGGTAGTTAAGCTAGTATTTCTTCTGAAAAGACTTATTTTATTTTATATAATAAGAAAATCTAGTAACCTTTTAAGTTATCATTGTCTGTAATACAATTTTTTATGCAAATAAATTAGTCTTAGGTATTCTTAATAACTCCTGTTCAAGGTGTACTTCCAAAGTAAAGGAAACTAAAAAAAAAATATGGATGTTTACTATCGCAAATTTTTCATTAATTATATGTTATAAATAAGGAAATTATATACAAATACTACTAGTATTGTTCCAGTAGGGATCCTATTTTGTTGACAATAGTTTCAACATTATTTTACTGAGAAAGATTGATTTTTACTCATCTTCTTAGAAAACTGTTATATGTGTTACACTTGTATGGCTGGAAATCAGTATGAGACTTCCTGCACTTTATGTGTGGATCCCTGGTAGGGGATATTAATAAGTTAATGAAACAGTCTGAATACTTATTTATAAAAAGATTCAATGACTGGTCAATTCTTGTAAGCTAATAAAAAATAATAATTAAATAAGTAATAATTTACCAATACATCACATCGGATAAGATAGAAAGTTTATTCCGGCTCAAAATACTTGTAGGTAAGGCAACATTTATTGCCTGCATTGCCTTAATTATTGCCACTGATCAATGCCTCTATCGTCTCATCCATTTTTTTTTTTTTTATTTTTTTATTTTTTTTTAAGTTAAGTTAGAAATTTTCTGTCATTATTTATCATCTCCATTTTTGCTTTACATGGTAATTTAATATCTAATAAAATTATTTATACATAGACTTACATAGGTACTTGACAATCTTCAATTATAATTGTAAGATTCATGCCTTAATTTAAATAATAATTTTAAGTCAGTAGTATATTTTTTATGAAGTTTATAGTTTCATGGATACAATTTTAATTTTTTAATTATGTTTTAATAAATCATATTTTATTATAATCATCTATTTAAATATGAACCTTTGTTATCCACCTGGAATAATTCAGATTATTTACTATCTTTAGTATCTTGATAATTTAATGATTGGATGATTATTTATCTTTGTCTTCAATTTTTGGTATCAAACATTTTCACAAATAATAAAATGTCTAGAAATATATGGTTTATAACAAAAATATATTAAAAATATATTTAGGTCAGATTTGAAAATTCAAGTTATCATTGGAATTTTGTGTCTAGTTTTGAATTTCTCTTACTTTTCCAAAGGTAGCAGGTACCTACTTAAAAATTAAAATAATTGGTTTTCGACCTTATGACAAGTACATAAGGATCAATTATGGTGCGACATTTTTGCCTGTAAATAAAGCTGCATAAATCTTTCCATGGGTTTTTACTGACTGAAAATATTGGAATATAACATACAGTTACAGTTAAAAAAGTTTTTAATTATGGTAATTTTTATCTTGTTGATAACAAGGAGAATTATTTTTCCATTTCTGTAACAGTGATCTTCACTCACATTATTTGTAAGTAACACTCATCTTGAGTGTGTCTTTATTTCACTTGATGAAGACTAGAAATAATCTAACTAGCCATGGCGATCAGCTAGAATAATAACCTCAAGTCAGTAACAGTGTTAAATTTTAATTGCTTTCATAGATTATTATAGAATCTTGAGAATTAAGCTTGATACTATGAGAATTTAAGGTTTACCCGGTTGTAACCAGATCTAATATTATAAGTTACACAAATGGGATACCATATCAGTTGTATAGGAACATACAAACATGCACCAGCCAACATCAATTTGTCATGGTCTCCAAACAGGGAGTCAACTTCCCTGTATTATGAGGTACAAGACAATGTATCTCGCCAGGGTCATTCGACCAGAGTATCGAACCTGGGACCTTTTACGTTAAGGCACTTCACGAATCAAGTGGACTAATGATCTTTAAGTCACAGATATCAATTAGCAATGTCAAGTAATGTTTATTTATTTATTTAAGCTTTTTAGTAAAATATAAGAGAAAAAAAAAAAAACTTAATATGGTCATAACTACATGAACTATTGGAGTAAACAGGTTGTTTTCTATGGTATGCCTTATAAAGTCTTGCTCTCTTGGGCCAACATCAAGAAGTATCTCAATTACTTGTGGTAAAAAACTTGTGGAAATCCACACCGAGATAAACCATAATTTGTAAAAGCGCTATTTATCATTGACTTGTATGTATATAAATGGGGCAGAATAAGACAAGCGGATCTGAGACCAACAGATTGTCTTGGTACCATTAATGGTTGCCAAAGGCCCAATTTGATAGTAACAACTGATGAAATTATTAAAAACTTAAAATCTTTATAAACAGACTGAAATTGTCTAGGTAAGTATATGACTTGTTTACACAAGACTCAGAATTCCTTAAGCCTTCAATATCAGCAGGCAAAGGGGCTTCTTTCATAGCCTCCTTAGAGTCAAAGTGTTAAGTTGAAAAAATTACTAAGACGGAGGGCATTACCTCATGGTCTCGGTACCCATATTCTCCCTCCTCTCTTTTTTTTCTTCATTGGCATTCGAAGATATGTATCGTCTTGATACTTTTGTGTTCGACTATATTTTCAACTTCAATTAATGAAGTCGGTCTCTGGTCAACCTTATAAGATTTGCAGACCCGCAATATTATAACAAAAATTTTAAGCCACAGGCTAACCCCTCGTGAAAGCAAGTGGAAGTGTTATAATTCTGCTGCGAGACAGAAAAGAGGAATAATTGTTCTCTCGGTACATATGATGCGCTAGAAGAATTTTATATTAATAACTTACCTTATGCTATTACAGATCCTTTGTAGTATATTTCTGGTGCAACATTGTATCGGTCTCATGGTCAACTCTTCATGAAGACTAGAGCCATAATGTTACGTCTCAGGAGGAATCCCTCGAGGAGACGCTTCAGACTGAACAAAAACCTACTGGCCACTCCATCGTAAAGGCCAGTGCTTCTGTACAGAGCAGTTTCTGTGGAGTCAGACAGACAGACAACTAGAATGAACATATTGATCACCAACGGCCAACCTCCCGTGAAGGCTCCGATGTCATTCATTCTGAGACATGAGAGACAACTAGAATGAACTTAATGATCACCACGGCCAACCTCCCGTGAAAGCTCCGATGTCATTCATTCTGTCTCGTTTGCAGGCTGAAGCATAACGCAACTCTGTCACACACACTCCTTGTTTTCATGATTAATTTCTGGCTGATTATGTTGTTGGAGTGGAGGCCACGTCTCGGCGAACGTAGTGTAGGACGCTTCTCAACTCGATGGGCCGACGAACTCGGGAATATGGCTAGATACATTTGTATCAAAGCAGGAGATCGTACTCCTTGGCGCTCTTTGCGTCCTTCCCGTACGTCCAGCAGTGGGCTGTAATAGGCTGAGATGATGGTGATGGTGATGATATTATAAATATAATAACACTAAAGTTAGTGTGCTGTGGTGGTGATAGAAATCGTAGTAATCGTAATAATTGAGCCGAGGTATCGGTCCAACAATTTCACAAATTCAACTGACAAGTTTTGTTTTCCAGCCACCATACTTTTACACAAACATCACCGTATTTTCTTCTTGGTTTTTTGCATTTGTATGTAAGCTGTAAATCACTAATTAGTTTAAAAACTAATTTATTCTAAATATTTATGTCTTCAGTGCTGTGTACAAAAAAGTACAATGACATTGACAGGTGACAGATGACATTGATAGGTGACGGTGCGGGCACGTTCCGGTTATTTATTTTTTAGTTTATTGACGCGTTCATGCACGCGCCTAACTTTGAAGATTGTAATCAGTGCAGTAGCAAAAAGTGCGTACTACATTGTACACAATGAGGACGAGATTATGGAACATAATTCATAAGTATAACACTTTGATAAAATTTGTGTACTCGTTAAAAAGTCACCTGTATTATACTTATAAAAAGAACAAGAAGATTACAAGTGAAAATGCATTCAAAGAATGCTTAATGTATTTATGAAAATCCTGTAGCATTCTTTAAATGCATTTTCACTCGTAGTGATCATAACGTTTTTATGCTATTCATTAGTGTCATTGAAAAATCTCGTAATGACTGAGAGAAGCGATCCTACTATACTATGATTAACTTTGTATTATTACGAACAAGCAGTGATTTCGTAATAATACTTCTTCTGTAGTTTTGCAAAATATGCTATAACGTTACTTTCTCATCACGTTTCAAATACAATAGATAGTAATACTACATTGTATGCCTAATAAAACATGAATCAAACGGAGTTTATTAGTTAAGATTAGAGATAACGGCTGCAGTGACGTCTTTACATAAACTATCTACTCTATTGTTTGCATTGGTCTTTTCTCTATGACGTAATATGCTTATTGACACATTCATTACAGTTTCACCAAATATGTATTCAGAATTCTATATCTAACCAACTTAGTTATTATACGATTTCATGTTTCTGCTAAGACTTAGGTAATGCTTACAAACTTAACTCCTGAATCAGTCTAATATATTTGTATAAACTATATCAAAATCCCTACAGTAGTTTCCGAGGATAGCTTAAACAGACTAATAATAGGACAGACAGAGAAATGCAGCAAAAGATTTAAAATTATTGATTAAATTAACTCTGCTAAAATTTTGCACATACATTTTCCTAACAATATGATATTGAATATCATAATAATCTTGGTCACAAATCTGTGGCGGTGGTTTTACAATTGAAATTGCTATTTTATTGTGGTCTTGTGCAACTATTATCGAGGGCAAAAATTACTCAATTTTAGCTATCTTTGATTGTTGTTGTTTCTTAGAATATTGACTATTTTTGCAACATCACGACGATATTGAACTAAATCATGATTGTTTAGGTTTCGTTACCCTCATTTTACTTTTTTATGAATTTGTAATTCGATTAACACAGTGAGACTTATAATAACTAAAATGATGTTATTGCCGAGTTGATAGGTACTTCAAGTTTAATAAAAAGTTCCTTTGTTAACTAAACTTTGAAAGAAAACATAAGTACAGTGTGTTTTAATACTTAATTCAGATAAAATATGTTGCTAAGAAGCCCTTATAGATGGGTCGTCGAACTTAATATAGTTATTTAAGTACTATTGCAAAATTTGTACTCCGCACGCGTGATGCGTGCATGCGATTAACATTAATAATAATCGCTATCGGATTATATCGGTAATGCAAATCAGTGATGATTACCGTCGATAAAAATATTATCTTTTTATCGACTACAGCGAACACTAAACACGATCCAACATTGCCACATACACAAGTGCAATAAAAATGCATCTAACTAGATAATACTAATTAGTTTTTGTAGTAAATGATATTAGTTTCTCCTTTTTTTTACATACATACAACTAAGAATAGAACATATAAATAAAACAAGTCTTTCATTATACTAACTTCACCAAAAACTACTACTCACTTAAAAATAAAATCGTGTCTATGAGGCAAGGAGGCGAAGATGGTAGCAGCGTTTCCTTGCTGAATTCATGCTGAATAACACACTAAGCCTTTGTGGGAAAAACGAACCGGCCTTTTAATTAGCTTCTGCCCGCGATTTAGTCTGCGTATACCTCAGAATTTAAACAAAGAAAAAATAATATGTAATTACGCCACGGGGACATAGACCCATAAAACATCCTATGGGTAAGCTAGATCATAAGGTATATACACCGTCTAACTCTTAATCCGTAAAACCTCTTAGGGGCTGATTCTGGTGCTAAAATACAACAATTATTTGCATGGGACCAACAGTGAAAATTATAAGAAAAAACTTCATCTTCATACTACCTAAATGTCCAATCTGCTTTTACGCTTTGTATGGGGAAACGACTTTTTTTTGTGCAACTTCAGGTTAATTCCGTTTTCGATTCCGGTTGTGTAATAGTCATCCTAATCCATTTTATATTTACTTGTAGCATTAGTAAGATTTAAGTTTATATTTTATTCACACAAGGCAAGGTAGTTAGATGTAGCAGCACAAAAGATATAAAATAATATTGAAGCAATCACTAATTAATTTAGGGATAGTAAAATATTTTTTATATTTTCTAAAGGTTACTGCAACTGCAATTATGAAGATGCTAGTTTAAAAAGTTATCACGTAAATAGTATAAACAATGCTTTACCAGACAGTCCTTAAAGTAATCATGTTTTGTCTATGTTCCGAAGCTTTAGATAATAAATAGCTCAGAGCAATTACGTCTAGACCTTGACACCTCACAAGTCGATTGTTTATTTATAGAAAGTTAAAAACCTAAAATGTTGCGAGTGCGGTACAAAAACAGAATTCACTTTTTGTTTACTAAGTTTAATTTACTTTTTGTGAAGTTCTGAAGTAACGAAAGACGTTTAATGAAGCTTATCAGCTTACGTTAATAGAATTACTTGTCAGCTGACTTAGCTAAGTTCTACTTAATTTACTTAGTAAATCGCCGTGACCAGGAACTACCGCTTAAGTAGTCGTATAAACTTAGGTCATTTTCTCTTTTGTTAATTTTATAGAACATGAACTCATGGCTACTGCCTTATTTTATCGCGGTATCTTGTTTACATGCCTTGTAAGTTGTAAAACAGTCTGTGAGAGCATTTTAAGTTTGATAGCTGTAATTTGACGACTTCCGTAGACGAGAGGTCGCATACCGGACTTGGTGTCGCTACTTCTGAGGTCCTGGTTTCGATTCCCGGTCGGCCAATGAAGAATGATAACTTATATATTTATGGTACCGTCATTGTTTCTGATTTCTGTAACACAAGTGCTTTGGCTACTTACCATAAGATCAGTATATGATGTGGTCCAATATTTATTTATTTATGTCAAATATTAATTTACGAATAAAAAAAACTAAAGCCACATTAATTCTAATAAGTTTAATTAGAAGTTTGGTGCAACCGAACCGCACTAATAACGATTACTATCTTTTAGTAAATATTGAGACACGTCATATTAGGTATTACTAGCCACTGTCAGACTAAGCTGACACAAGACGTGGTTGTTATTATGACTCATTAAATCTCAGATCGTGCGTTCACATTGCGGTAGTATTGCGATTCCATAGGTCCGGTAACTACAACTATGCACTTCATAGTTATTCTGAACGAAGGTCAGGCAACCATTCAACGTCTCTCAGCTTGATAATGCTAATGGGCTGGTTATCCCAGGGTTGAATGAATCTGTCAAATGCTTAACCTCGTCACTGTAAGGTTAGTTATCGGCTAAAGTATATTGGCTGGCTGTTAAAAAGGCCATTAGAACAATTAATTTAATATACTAGCAATTTTCAAGACAAACAAAAACAACATTTAACAAATGCAATAAATTATGTTTGTATCTTAATACACGATTATATGGCAATTATAAGCGTTAGTTATTGATCTGAAATATTATCAAGGCTGCTAGTACGAAGATTGAGTTTAAATAACAAGTGTTTTTTGTATCGATTTTCCTTACGTAAGTGCCTACATCATTTTAAATTGAAATAGACCAGTTAATTTCACGTAATAAACTAAGCCTAATTTATTCAAATTGACCAGATCAATCACATTCCATAATGGGCTAGTTTCCTGGTTTAAAAAAATGATTATTATATTTCATTAGTCAGTTAGATTATCAAAAAATATTGGACCCGTATTTTGTCTTTTGTCAATCAAATAAAAAATGACGAAGATAAAGCGCATCAAAGTAGGCACGTGACGTCACGTCTTGCTAGAAAGTGTCGCAAGGCGTGACGTTACACGAAACTTTAACGGGCTAGCTTAGCTTCATCATTTTTTGTTTGATTTAGAAAAAAAAAAATACGTGTCCAATATTTTCTGTTAATCCAACCGTCAGTTGGACTAATTAGATTTTTTTAGGAAACTTGCCCATTGTGGAAAACACATCCAAATTAAGAAAATGTTCAGTCAACTATTCCATTCCATGATTTCTTCGATGGTAAACTATTAAATTTTATTAAACTATTGGATAAGCACTTTTCTGTGAGATATAATACTACGATAGTTAAGTCTAAGTTACGTTTACTAACCAAACCAAATTTTTTACCTAAAAAAGGCATTGGGCTTTTGTATTTTGATTTACCTGATCTACTGCCTTCTTTTTCGTATAAGGAAGTCTACCTGTCTTTTAATAATATGTAATTAAACAGTTTTCCATTCTAAACAACAGCTTCTAAGTTCAAGGCCTTGAATGCATTAAGGGGGAAACCCACACTTTATTACTTTATTTTAGATGAGATTATTGCCCATTGTAATTATGGTCACTCATGTACCTACATACACCAGCTCGTCAATCTACCGCAAAACGTCAAATTTGTTAATTGATATTGATCTGTCGGACTTAAAGATGAAAATCGGTTGAATGATCTTTTTCTTTTCGGGTAGGTTGACCTGTCGTTGTCTGTACCTAGTTAGGTCCATTTTTAATATTCTAGGGTCATTATTGACCACAGAGACTTTTCAGGAGACTTATTTTTGAATCATGCGAATTCCTATCCGAACACGAAATCCCAAGATTCGCATGCGAATTCCCAGTCACTATTTTTGAAAATTCATTCCATGAATTCTGCAACGACCACTCGTTTTTTTTTCTACTAGTAGAAATTACGGAAGAATGACATTGACAAGCAACAAATGTTTGACAGAAATTTGACATAATAACTTTATTTACGCTCCGTTTAAAGTTATTCACTATACCAGTTTTTTAAATCAATGAGTTTTTGCATTCTGTTTCATAATATTTTTTGCGTAAAACGAAAATATTTGCGGGTGATTAAAATGTGTAAACCGTGAATAATAGAAATGAATTTCTCACACGAATTTTATTGTTTTCATGTTCGAATTCGAAATTTATTTCTAATGCTTTAAAAATACGTCTCCTGATCATTGAAGTGTGCCTGTTTCAGAGTTCATATCAGTTCAAGTACTTTAACGGGATAACTTCCTAAAAGTGTTTTGACGTTAATTGAAGCACTAACAGTTACATAACATTTATTTAAAATTTACACAAGACCAAGTGATACCTAGTACCTACATTCGCAAAACAAACCGACGATTGAAATAATTGTTGATATTTGATACCAGCTGTGCCCGCGGCTTCGCTTGCGTGAAATATGGTTTGTCACACACTTGTTTAGAAGATGGAATAAAAATTGCCTATGTCCTTCCCTAGGTTTCAAGATTATTCCGTACAAAACTTTATCAAGATTGCTTTAGCTATCACTACAAAAAGTTGCCTTTGTTCTTTCCCAAGCTTAAGTTTATCTCTGTGCCAAATTTCATCAAAATCAGTTCAGTAATTTCGGCGTGAAAGCGTAACAGACTGACAGAGTTATTTTATAATAATATATAGTAGGGATTCTGTCAAAGGTTCGGTATCTTTACCCATCAAATTAGTCCTTTCAGAACCAAGTGTAACCACAACCAGTGGTCTGTCGGTCCACCTCATTAGTGGATAAATGTACGCAGCCACATCGACTCATTCATTGTTTAATGATTCATCGTCTGCGTAATGTATTAGGTGTTTTGTCTTATGGAACATCTGTCTTATTAAGGTTAGAGCCAAGGTCTTTACTATTGTTATTCTATTTGAAAAAAATAAGACGAATAAAAATCGGTATATATTCAAAGATACGAATTCACGAATATAGTTATGTTTGTTCGGATAACTTTACTACTTATGATTCTAATACAAATCTTAAATATGAGTCTAAGTTGTCAAAAGCACCAGCCGCTTTTTTATCACGTTACCATTGGTGGTACTAGAACTGACATCCAAGATATTGCACAGCGCGCAGCTCTATGACCAGTGTGACCATTTTATAATGACATTGTGACCTTTTGACACGCCTTATGCTTATGCATTAGGAATTGGAAGAGGCCTATGTCCAGCTGTGACTGATTATAATGGTGATTAATGAATTTTTGCAAACTTAAAGTTTTAAAAATGTAAATTTAAAAGCCTAAAAGCAACTTTAAAATGTGGAATAAGAAATTGACTTCTTTTTTATATTATCGACAGTGAGAAACATATTCCGAAGGTCCGAAAGCCTTTGTTTAATAACTTAATCACTCAACTAAACTATGATGACCTACTTATATAATATTATATTTTAATTATTTATCTATTAGTAAACATTTTAACAGACATTGATTGCATGGACAAAAAGCATTCGTTGTTGAGCACTCTCCATCATCCTAAGTTACCTTGACCAAGTCGTTGCGCCACCTTACTGGCTGTCAGCCAAGTCTTCTGATCATCGGGCACCCATTATAACAGTTTGCGACACCATCTTTTATTCTCTTGTACACATGACATGACTTTAAATTTATTTGTTATGGTATAATGACCTTTGTGATTCTTTCAACCTTGGATTCAACATCTGCTTGATTACAATCTAACAGCGCTTTACATACACGCTAATAATTAAACAATACATATTTTTGCAAATTGATTTTTCCAACGTTTCGGTTTCGTTTGGTCACGGAATGTTCACCTTCCCGTGTTTCGAACAGCTTGTACTTAAAAAAAAAATTAACAGTGATCCCAGACAGCTGATTTCCAGCCACTTCTACTCCTCTATAGACTGTTGATTCTGTAAGGAACACGCCGGTGAACTCGCTTTAAAACTCGCCTAAGCGGTACACAAACGAACTTAGCCTCTGTTTTTGTTATAAACCTCCGTAGCCGAGAGGCGAGCATACCGGATTTGGTGTCGCTATCTCCGAGGTTCCGGGTTCGATTCCCGGTCGGGTCAGTGTAGAGGAATACCTTTTCTATATTGTCTCGGGTCTGGGTGTTGTGGTACCGTCGTTGTCTCTGATTTCTGTAACACAAGTGCTTTGGCTACTCACCACAGGATCAGAGCAATGTATGTGATGTTGTCCAATATTTATTTATTTATTTAAAACCAAAAAAACATACAACCCTATCTATTCTGACAACCGGTTTAGTGGTTCGCGCTCTGGATAGCAAAGCCAGGCAGTTTCGGGTTGAAATCTCGCAAGGGGAATTTGTTTCTGTGATGAACACGAGCATTTGTACCCAAGTCATGGATGTTTAAAATGTATTTAAGTATCTTATCGCCATAGTACAAGCTTTCGTTAGTTAGAGGTTAGATAATTGGTGTGAATGTGGGAAGGTACTTATTTATGCAAATAGACCTATGTGGAGACACTTTTTAATGTCCAATATTTTTTACCCTACCTTCCTTCTGAACAATTTAGGGTTAGTATATAATAGCGTTTCTTGATTCATAGAAGTATCCTTAATTCTAAATGAATTTTAACAAAACCGTTTAGGCAAAACTAGTAAAAACTAGTTAGTTACGTCATCCGAGTCATTGACCGAAACTACGACATGCCAGTCATTCGCAGCTTAGTGGAAGCTGTTTTATGTCTAATGTTTCTCTTTAGTCGTTAATTATAATTAAATTGTTTTAAAACCTCTTACTATGGGGTGTCAAGGCTCTTACATATTATGAGCTCTTAAAGCAGGCCTGCTTATGAACTGCCCTGCTTTTTTGTAATATCTTAGCAGATCAAAAGCAGGCCTCGCAGCTTATATTAGGGAGACTGTACTCTAAACACGCACGTGCATGTATTTTTCGTAATTTATACGTATTTATCTAGAATGGAGGCCGCGTACCGGCAAGCGTAGCGTAGGACGTCCACTCACAAGGTGGTCAGACGACCTGGTAAGGGTCGCAGGAAGACGCTGGATGCAGGCCGCTCCCAACCGACCAATCTGGAAGTCAATGGGGGAGGCCTATGTTCAGCAGTGGATGTCCTATGGCTGAAATGATGATGATGATGATGATACGTATTTAAACCACCTGCAATGCTCGGAGGTAAGGAAAATTATCTTCTAGAAACCTACTTATTCAGATTAACACTGGATGTGTGCCATACATCAAATGGAAGTCCCAATGACAACAGCACGTCAACCTGCCACAAAACGTCAAATGATCTCTACGTGTTGGACTTCAAATTGAAAATTGGTTCAATGACCTTTAACTTTTTGGGTAGATTGACCTGCCGTCGTCTGTACTTGTGTCAATTTTTTTAAAATTTAATATGGCTTACCAACTAGACACATAAAGGGAAATTATGTTAACACATTCTTTAAATACATTATATATATATATGCATTTAAATTATAGGTATGCACAGCGTTATACAATATTATTTTTAAATGATTAAGGGCCTTTTTTTTTAAAATTAAATGCCTTTTTTGTGGAATTTGTTCTAGGGATAAGGTTTAGTGGCAATCACTCGCTATCGCAAATTTTATAACAGCCATAGGACGTCCACTGCTGAACATAGGCCTCCCCTAATGACTTCCAGATTGGCCGGTTGGAAGCGGCCTGCTTCCAGCGGCTTCCTGCAACCTTTACCAAGTCGTTTGTCCACCTTGTGAGGCACGTGGCCTCCATTCTAGAACATTTCTGCCCCATCGACCGTCCGTTCTACGTGCTAGCCGTCATCTGTCAGTTGCCGCACCTCAGGACCTACCTAGTTATACGTGTAAGAAACGAATATAGGAACGAGAGAGCATTTAGGAAAAAAAGCGTTTGCTATGAAGAAGGTTTTGTGAATTTAAATATCTAAGACCAAGACTTATAAATACAAAGCAATTACATAAAAAAGTGGTAATCATTGTTTTGTTGTTCCGTTTGATATATTTTATTTACATCTTGGCAAATAATAATAGTCAAAATCTTTTTTTTTGTAGTTAGGTTAGTGACACTTTTATAAGACCCATTATTTTTTTACCCTACCTGCTTCGGGACAATAGGCTAGTTTCCTGGGTAAAAAAAAGATTATTCTAATTAGTCTGTCAGTTAGATTATCAAAAAATATTGGGTACATATTTTTTCTTTTGTCAATCAAACAAAAAATAAGGAAAATAAAGCGCATCAAAGTGAGCACGTGACGTCACGCCTTGCTAAAAAGTGTCGCAAGGCGTGTCGTTACGCGGAACTTTAACGGCTATATCTTCATAATTTTTTATTTGATTGAGAAAAGAAAAAATACGTGTCCAAAATCTTCTGTTAATCCAACTGACGGACTAATTAGATTTTTTTAGGAAACTAGCCCATTTGTAAACTAAGACTATACTAAAAATAACAAATTCTACTTAGTACTCTTCGACTTGAATTGACAAAAACTCGTGAAATTTAATTTCGCAGATACTTGAGAGACCATCTTTCACATATCTACATTGTATTCAATGAATTATTTGTCTGTGGCCATGCTAATTAGCATACCTACTGTATTAGCTTGAGATGATTTCATCGTCTTTTTGAACAAGCTTTCTTTTAAATAGTTTCTAAAGAACGGGGGAGCGCGGCGTGTAAGAGATATTGTATTTGTAAATTTTTATTTCAATAAAAATATGCTAAGTGCGTGTCGGTCGCAAACACCTAGAGGTTCCGTATCGTCACACATATGGCCCGTTTTCATTGTTTGTGGTTTTAGGTGTTTAAGAGTTTGTGCTAGAATCATATACAGAGTTTAACGCTTGGATGTAGTTTCATTTTTAGTATCGAGGTCAAACAATGTTGAATTAAACGTTTCTTCATTTCCATCTTTAATCTATTGGTCGTCTTTATTATTTGTTAGGTTATTTACCACAATAACACGTGCGTTCTATGAAAAGTTAAATCAGTTGCGTAATTTGTTTTATAATATGCAGCATTTTACAGGTTAGTGATAGAGTCCCGGGTACGGAACCCCAAACCAAAAATCTAATTTAGAAATAACTTTTAATTCCCGATAGTAAATCATCTATGTACAGACAACAGCTCGTTAACCTACCACAAAACGTCAAATTTACTCAGTTGATATTGATCCCTACGAGTCGGATCAAAGTTGAAAATCGGTTAAATGACCGTTAACTTTTTGAGTAAACTGTACGTGTGTACTGAAAAAATCAAATTATAAGCAAACAAAATTTCTAATCTACGTATAGCGGTATCATCAGACAATAACATACAATGGCAAAATTCTTTTTTGCCCTAATAATCCCAGACTTAAAACGTAAACAATTTTCAAAGCAAGCGGCCCATAGCACACCATAGCTGTAAGTGCTACAATATAACGCTATGGTACAGCGTAATAACAACCTCTAGTGGCCTACTTTCGAACAATTACACACGTGGGTGAGCTTTGTTCGTCGATATCTAACGAGATCGAGTTGCTACAAACAAGAATTAGCATCTGCAAATAAAACGAGAAACTGTACTAACGGAACGAGCGCCGATGTAATTCTTGAATCATGCGTTTTTAACAGATCAAGTATACTATTTGCGAGTGGAAACTGAAAAAAAAATTAAATGAAGTAATTCTAATTACAAATTATAAATACATATACAGGGTGACTGAATCCGCCATAGCAAATTCTCATATAGGTAGAGGAGGTCATTTGCTAATTATTGGACCTTACTTCTCGCGCGGAGTACAACTCCGCCTCCGCTTCCTTCTTCACCTTTTGGCATATCCCAGCAATAGTCTTAGTACTTATATTATAACTAGATTAAAGATTTCGTCTGATCTATGGAATCCTATTTTGGTTAGCCGTTCTTCCACAGACATACATGATGGCCAAAACAGTGAGGTAAAAAAATATATTCCTCATACCGAAACGGACGGACGGTAATTTCAAAAGTAACACCATAATAACAGGCAAAGTAGTAAAGACTCTTACTATAGCTCCAATTATGTTTATAAACATTAAAACACATAATTTTTTTGATTCGTCAACAAAACACTATATCGTATTTCATTCGTCAAATCGGTAATGTAATACATACAAAGATCCAATCACACAGCCCGATAAATTAATAGTATTGTGAATTTTTATACTTTCTAAGGAATCGAATCGCGTGACTTTAGTTATTAATTGTAACAAAATACTCTTTAAACAAGTAATTTCATCACTTAAATTATAAATCTTCCTATTATTATAACTCAGTAGTTTCACTTCGCAATTGGCTGTTTAGAGGTTGCTGTGGATAATTGCTTTCCTTTCTTTTAGCGCTTCAAGCAACTTAAAGTGAATTATGATTTACGTGTGAAAATTATCAGGTGGATATAATATTATGTATTAAGAGTCTAATAAAGTACCTATGTTATTCTATCGATCACACTAGTCATTCAGTCACCGAAACTCCTTGTACTATGGCTACTAGATAATGGATAATATATTTTAGTATATAATACTTAGGCGGGGCATAAAGTATATGAACTAACGGCCGATGGGGCAGAAAGGGCAAAAACGTACCGGCAAACGCAGGGGAGGACGTCCCACAAGGTAGACAGACGATCTGGCAAAGGTTGGAAGAAGAAAAAAGCTGCTGTATGCAGGCCGCTTTTAACTGGCCAATCTGCAAGTCGCTGTTATCGAAACCAAATGCAAAAAAATGATAGATATAGACGCCATATTGAATCGCCGTGCCAGTGACGTCACATGCTATGATCACTGTTTCGATAAAAATTCAACATGGCGTCTATATCTACCATATTTTAAAAATAAACTGTTGGTGTCGATAAATCGCTATATCATAATCATATCGTGTTTTGGTGGTTTTGCTAGAGGGGCAGGTAGTTTAAATTATGTTATGAGGTATCCATGACTATTTGACTGTTTCTGCAGTGCCCGACAGGGTCCGTAATGATCTTAAAATACCTAAAATGTAAAACCAAAATTATGAATGCACTAAAGTAATAGCTTATCATAAAAACATTTGCCCCTCGCGGGATTCGATTCCGCGACCGCTAGCTTGCTCGAACAAATTGTTTATAAATTAAGAAAGAAAGAAAGAAAAATATTTATTAGGTTCACATCACAAATAATTACACACTTACAAAAAAATAATAAATGCAAAAAGAAACTGTGGAATGGTACCATAATGGTTGCTATTCAGCTATTTTTCCATTGCAAAGGTTCCCATAACGCTGGTTTTCTGTGGAAACCATTGAGGTAGAGAGAAGCATCGACCCACTATTTATTTATGGTAGTAGTTGTAAGCATAATGAACTGAAAATATCGGAGGACATGTTTACACAAACAATGTAATGTTTGGACAAAAAATTGTTCTCCAACGTTTCTTCTAATACATCAAAAGACTAATACACGACCCGGCTTGAACAGATAGCGCTAAACGTTTGTATTAATTAGTCCAAGAATATAATTTTCTTTTACACTTTAAACAAAAAAAAAGTAGTAAACAAGTCGAAAAATGAGAAATTGGCGGTTTTCCAGCCGCAATCACTGCGGTGGCTTCCGACTTGCAACTTTCCCAAGATTGTATTATGTGAGATACCACGACATGATGTTCCCATAGATGTAATGGCACAGACTATATACGATAAACATTACGAACATTATTCATTATGTCGTTATAGCCTTCCCATGAGGTCATAAATCGTTGTACATATAAAATATTACAGATAAGTTATGTAACTAAAGTCGATCAACAAATTGTGTTAAAACAACTGACTCCCACAGTAATAAACCCTCAAGTTTAAGATTTTAGAACGATAATATTTTTTTAGTTATACTTGTTATAACAGTTAAGTCTCTGTCTGCTTCTGTTACTGTAAGATCTAGATTGCTTGTTGTTTTAAATTTTCCCTTAGGTAAAAAAAATCAATTTACCAATGGTAATAAGTTTTACTAATTTTAAGTACTTAACAGTCATAATCAAGTAGAGATCATTTTGTTTCCTTAACAACTTTTATTAATACATACACTCCTTGGCAAACGTAGTGTAGGACGCCCTCCAGCTCGATGGACCGACGACCTTCGGAAGATGGCTGGCAGTGGCTGGATGAAAAAAGCAGGAATTCGTGCTCTTTGGCACTCTTTGGGGGAGGCTTACGTCCAGCTGTGGACTGCTATAGGCTGACATGATGATGAGGATGATTAATAAAAAAAAAAATCCATACTTTAATATTATAAATGCATCCATGTGTTACGAGGTACACCTCGGTGATAATTCCTTTTTACGAGACCAGACGATGTGTTGGCAGGAGTATATTCATACAGGATGTAAAAAAAAAGATAGGGGTTGATTCTGGTGCTCAAATACAACTTTTACTATGGGACTATAATCGCAAAAAAGAGTTGTATAAATTAAAAAAATTCAATTAAGTATGGGCATCTATCTACATTCCACTACCAAACGAGAGCTTGGCGAAAAGACACTGTTTTACAGTAATAAATCAGAAATACTCGCACGAAGCACTTTTCTTCAACATTTATTGTGCTTACCGCGATGGAACTGTATCTTCTAACTGATCTGTACCTGATTTACCGTTGTCATACTACTAAACATCATGAAGTTCACGCGAACGAAGTCGCGGACACAGCTAGTATTTTATAGAATATTGAGAAAGCTTTTAGTTGATCTTAGGGGTAAGTATTATAAATAAATCTTGCAACGTTGTGAAGCTTAAGAGTTCACCATATCTCTTATTTAGACGGTTCAAATTATTAGCCGAATCTATTCTATACATTTCTTGTTTCCTTATACGTAAGTGTGTAGGAGGGCGACCAAGTTTATGATATCATAAAATGCTAATCTCTGCTCCTACCTAATTGGCATTTCTGAAGCATCATGGCATTTAGTTGCAAAGTATTTTTGGAAATTAGACACAAACTTGTTTGCGCTCTCGTTAAAAGTATTTTCTAAAATAGCACCTACCTACAAACTACATCTGCTATGTATTTGAGTTGCTGGTAGCTCAGTGGTGTTAGCGCTTTGACAGTGTTAAACAAAGTTAGGCAACCCCGCTACGGTTGTGTTTGGATAGGTGACCATTCCGACCATAATTAGTGACATTGATCACAAGCATTTCTGTACTTCGAAAGGCGTACTAACGTGCCCTCATTGTGCACGGGAGTTCGCTGCGAAGATCGGCTACATAAGCCATCTGTGCACCAGCGCCCGTCCGATTAGGAGTCGAAGTGGTCGCCATGGCCGAAAACGGTCGAAAAGATCATCATCATCACTTCGAAAGGCAGTTTAAAAGGTTGTTCCGGCTAATATCGCTTGATGTATCAAAGGCCTTAAGATTTAGTCACTGTCCTTACAACACTTCTCCACTAATCCGCACTGGGCCCGCTTAGTAGAGTAGGGTCCAAACCATCTCATAGTTGAGGTAAGGCCTCTGCCCTGCAGTGGGACGAATATAGGCAAACTTTACTTTACTTTTTACCTACCATGATTATAAAGAGTAAAGGAGAAGCTAAATTAAAGACATTAGCCTGTATTCTATTAAATTTTTAACGCCTCATACAAAATTAGACACCAATTGCGACAAATTATTTTTATTTCAGAGTATGCTTTAGCTATAGGCACTGTCGTATATTTCTCTATGCTATGTTTTATGTTTTTTAAGCTTGCGTAAACGTGTACAGGCTTTGTTTATTTATTTTGATTTATTAAGGAAACAAACAGCTATCAATGTTACATTTAGTTTACAAATAATGTAAGTATTACAAGTTTCTACAAATAGTTTTACAATAATAATGTTGACGAGATAAAAAGTGCGATTAAAAATATAATACAAAGGGACAAAACAAGCCCTAAACTCCTAGTAGGTAGGTACTCAATATTCATACTAGGGCGCAACTCAGTGACCCTTATAACAAATAAAGAAAACGCACAAGTTTTTAGTGATTTTTTTTTGTGAATTGGGCAGTAAGTAAATAATGACATGACTCAGTGACCTAACTGTGAGTCTAATGTGAATGTAGCGTTAGGCCTGGGCACATTTTAGGCAAAAGATTTTTTTAACGCGCTTTTTACGGTTTAAGATATTTGTTTACTCAATAGATTTTACTATTCATTTATTTGAGAAATACATGAATCTTTGTTAGTAAAAAAAGTTCCGGAACGGCGCGTATTAGTAATTTAATTAATCTATTACCATACAACAATTGATAAACAAAAGGTTTCGCAGTGGCTACTGTTAGGGCGTGGCAAACAATAAAAACACTTGACGTTTTAGTGAGGTGTTTACTCGTCGATTTCACAAGAAGGAATGAATTTGATTTCATCTTACAACTAGTTTTATACCCATAAACGGAAGTGAACAACTGACATACTATTTTTGAATATTTTAACAAATTGATGTACAGATGGCGCCACTAGGTGGAGCCTGCCAAATTGAATTTAAATTACAACTTCCTGTCCTGACTGTAGTATTTTAGAGAAATAGACGTCATTTCCTGTCGCTTAAATATTATAACTTTTATCATATTATTAAATCGAATAAATGTGTTTCCCGTAAAATATTATAACAGTTTTATATTTGATATTATTTTTTTGATTTGTACACATAAAATGTTAATATCATAGAATGATTATTGTAATACTAATAAAACAGTTAAATATATTTTATAACGTTCTACCTTTAAATATATTATGCCACCATAAGGACAAATCAACATAAGGATTTTGTTGAAATAAACAAGCGGTCTTTTGACACCATCATGGTACCAAAAGACCGCTTGTTTATTACAACAAAATTCTTATGTTTATTCGGACATGGTTCGAAGAATCCGTAAATATATTTTACGATCTATTTATCTCATTCTCGATATAGATTAACGAAGTAAAACAAGGTTAGTGCTCGAAATAAACCTCGTAGTTTGGAGGTGTGCGAACTAACGAAACGTATACTACTTTTTAATAGTGAGAAAGTTTCATAATCTGAAGTATTAAACATTATTGTCAATCAATAATATTACTAAATTAAAATATATTTATACTCTTCTAAAAATCATGGTAATTTATATCTATTCGCAGCCCTTAACTAAACAGAACTTGTCAAGGCGACTAGGTAACGGATAGATATAATTATGTCTTAATTCCCATTCATCCACTATATGACTATAAGACGAGGAAATTAGTAAAAAGACATTTTAATACATAGAATAGATACCAGTACGAGAGTACAAGGTACCAGGGTGTCTTATCAGTCACCCTAGTACTACAAAAGCTGGTGTTCATTCAACAGGCAGGTCCTTTACCTTTGCTCCTTGCGAGATTTGATTGAATTTGTTTGCTGTGCCCATCTGGGTCCATAAATGATCTAGCTTTAAGCCTAATATTCTATCTGTTGTAACATTTTGGTGTGCAAATGAATAAATAATTACTAATTACTGATTTAAACTCGCGGTGGCTTTACGCTCTAGAGAAGTAACGCTTGTTAGGGCGAATATAGTCGCCAAATAGCATGTTGTTTTAAAAGCCCACTACTTAAACCCAAATTGTCAGAATAATATTAAAAAAATATACTAAGAATTGTAAAAACCTACACAACATTATGAGTATAGTATTTTTTTATTACTTACACTTTAGTAGAAAATAAATATTAAAATAATTGAAAAAACCAACAAAAAAGATTCTAATTCATTTTCTCCTTTTTAACCGCTTGACCGATTTAATTCGTTTATACGTCGATTGATAGGTCAAGTTGAGCTGAGCATAGGATTCTTTTATCAAACAACTGCGTCTATGCGACAAGTATTATTTTCCCCAATTTTCGTTATGCTTGCTATGCTTTGCTTCGTTGCGCGCTTCTATGAACCCTATCGTAATGTGTTTCGTACGATATTCGTACTACCGCGTCGAATCGCTTATTTAGGGGCATTACTCGAGTTAAAACGGAAAAAGTTTGCAATCGAAACTAACGCGCCGCGAATACTCGGTGAGTACTGTCCTTAATCACGTGCTAACGGGTGGCTAAGCTAATCTTTGATTTGTAGTCGAAATGCGCGCAAGCATCAGGCCAACGGCAACGGTAACTCGCGATGGGAAAGTAAGCTCGGCGTAAAAACGGGCGCGGGCGCTCATCGCCTTTGGGTCAACAGTTCAAGATCGGGGCCGCTGACCGACGCTTTGTTACTTGGTACTATCGATATAGTTTGTTTGTGTAGTTTTATTAGTTAGTTTGTAATAGATCTGCAATGTTGTTCCCGGCACCCTTTCTTATGCAATAGCGTATACAATTTTGGATGCGAAAGCTATGGATCTCATACCCTAGGGTAGAAATGTCATTTATCGCCAATATTTAATCTGTTGCTATACTGAACGGAATAAAGATAAACTTGCTGTTTCAAATTTCAGACTGCATAAAGTGAGTAATTCGTTCATGGGGAAATGTATTCGCTTTTTTAACAAATTACCACAGTCTATTGTTGAACTACCCATGTTTGAGTTTAAATCGCATGTTAAGATTATTTTGATGAAAAAGGGTTATTATACTGTTAATGACTATTTAAATGACAAAAATGTCTGGAATTAAATACTGCCCTGCTCGCACAGGTATACATTATTTTCTTTTCCTTTTTTTTTGTGGCAGCTAGTAGTGACTGAGTTTGTTCCGGCGTTTCTTCTCAGCACTTGCCAGATTGTCTGTGTCTTGTCTCGAAGCGCTAGTAGGGCCCAAAAAATAAGGAGACATGTTCTGCCCCATATGGGCCAATAATGTTATTATTGACGTTCATAAGTGGCAGTTTTCTGCCCTAAACTGAATAAATGATTTTTGACTTTGACTTTTGACTTTGACTTTGACTGTTTTTGTATAGGCGATAGTTGATAGGACTTTCAGTTCATACTAAATGTAAATATCACTAATATGTTTCGGAGAAAGATGGTTTATACTGCTGCTCTATAAGGTAAGTGATGGATGGTGCTAGCCCACAATATTGTCCTGAAGCAGTGATAGGTTAAAAAAAATAATTGGGACGTGTAAGTAATATTTGTAGAAAGAAATCGTATTTTTTTATTTGTAACAATAGTCTATGCGGGTGCAATATCGTAATGATAATTGTATTAATTGTTATGTTTTGTACCGTATCGTACTTTTCGTGTATTTAAATATAATAAAAATTAATACTTACATGTTTTTAAAAATAGCGTATTTAGGATTTCGTTTCAACTTTATTATAATTTCTTTTAATAAAGCAAGCTATTCATGTTTATCAGTCCTAAAGATAAAAAGGTTAGCTCTACATAATTATATGTATTTTAAAAATGCACTGTTAGGTGAATGAAGATATACATATACAATATACTATGTAAGTAGACTAGTAACGCATTCCTTGCCTCGTACCTACCGATTCTATCAATTTACATAACAACACATTAGTGACGCTTATAGTATTCGACATAGTATAAAAAGAAAAGACAGCAAACTGATTTACGAGTGTTCGACCCGGTAATTTGCCTTGAACGGAACGGAATTCCGGGTTCGGGTCAATCCAGAAAACAATATTTTTTAAATTGGCTTAAGTCTGGATGTGCGGCTCTAAAAATACATTGTCTGGTACTTCATAATACAAGAATGTTAATTCCTTAATTCGCAACCATGACAATTAGATACAAAAAAATTAAAATGTTTTCATTTCTAGGCATGAACATAGTACAAGTCATACAAACAAACAAATTTCCTTTATCAGCAATATAAAAAAAAAGATAGGTTCAGAACCGTGTGTAGTGATTTTGAATCCCAGTATTTTTGTATTTGGTTTATTTGCACATCCAAATAACACTCATGTGTAACCATGGTTCAAGATGGTCTGGTTTCGATATTTAAGGGTAATCGAGACCTGCGTTAACGGGACGAAGCGCTAACTATTCGTACTATTACTTTTAGACGACCATCTTTTCATTGTTTGGATTACATAGCACTTTAAAAAAATCGTCTTGCCTAGGTACTTTTTTAGTCCTTATATTATCTTAAATATAACTAGAATGTAGATAATTGCTATAATAATATATCAGTCCTTGTTTATCCAGAGGCGTGCGTATTACCCATAAATTCTAAACAGTACCTAAGCAGTGATCTTTTTACGTCAAACCTATACTTACGGAAAATAAGGTTGTAATATTTTTTAAGAGCTCGCGGTGAAGGCCCTGTACAGTTAGCTAATTAATTTGAAACGTCCGATATAGGCCCATGAACTACTTCAGATATGATTTCTAAAGAAACGACAATCTGTTCTCCCTGGGCTGTGGCGAATCAACTCATTCCGTCCGGCGAGCCTTGCTCTTGACATACGGTCACTCAGCACGCATATTAATAGAGCCAAGTGATTCACAACACTTTAGTTAGTATCCTCCGGTTACTTTTATGAAGCGAACGTGCGATATGAACTGTGGCGGTTGTCTTTACTCTATGACCAAAAATAAAACAAGAGAAAGTGGGGGCGTGTGTGTAAAAATGTAACAAATATGGTTGTGTGTGGGATGTCCTGCCGGCGGCGCGCAGGCAAGTAAAGGGGCCCTTAAATTAAAGTATTGAATGGAATATAAAGCTGGTCTTTCGGGATATAGTCATATACTTAAATGATACAAACTACTTAAGCAGTATACATTTACACCTTAAGTTTCAATAGACATTTAATTCATATTGAAAAACCAGCTTCAGGGGAGTAAAATATATAAATATATTGTTTAACCCCTTCACATTCTAGTTAAGCAGTTTTATTAGCCATTTATTGCTATTTTCATAGTGCTACTAGTGCAACAAATCGTTGTACCATGTAGGGTGGAAGACGTTGATATAGGTGACACATGCTAGGACAGCTGTCAACATTGGTACACCGCATAAAGTGTAAGCCTATTAGTTATATTCTAATGGTACAAGTTTATTAACTTTAAGACGAAAATTGTATATTGGAAAGTATAATAATCATATTATTTTATTCTATTCTAACTATGAACTCTAAGCAGTGTTCTCTAACTTTACACAGTGAAGTGAATTGTGTTGGTTTTGGAGCCGAAAAGTTCTCTTCGTTCTCATTTACAACAGCTACAAGACCAAAATCTCAAATCTCAAAAAAAAAATTTTTTCACACTAATTGTAACAGCTAAGAGGCCATTTTGTATGGAGATGTGTTTTTTTTTTGAAATTTTAATATTGCTACCAAAGGAAAATTTGTTGTAAGTATCTGAGCAGTATAATAAGACTTTTTCGGCTTAAAAGCCAACCAAAATTCACCGTGTATACAGTAAAACCAAAACAACCTTGAAGTAATATTGTTTACGAGCTCATATAATAGTTAGGCCTCATTATTTGTTGACTATGGACGATCGCATCTGAACCCTCGAAATCGAGAATGGTAAATTTGCAGACGAACTAATCGTTTATTTAACTTGTTGATTGAGATTTCGTTTATTGACAGTGTTTTAAGTGAAGGTTATTCAAATGTTTATGTGTATTTTTATTTAATTTTATGGGGCCAGGAAAACGATCAGGATTCACGTATCTATTCTTTGTACAAATCATTATTCTTATTTTAGGACGAAGAATAGTAAACTTAATATTCTTTTAATACTACAAATTGCCAGCGGTCGCGGTTTCAAATCCCGCAAGGGGGAAATGTTGATGAGCACGAGAATTTTTCTTAAGTAATTTTATAAAAGTATTTATGTTTATTTATCTGTTATCTAGTCTAGTATAAGCATTGCTTGGTTTGGGGTTCGATAATTGGCGTAAAAAAAACAATAATAGGTACCAATTTATTTCTGCAAATAGGTTTATTAAAACCAATGATTACTAATATAGACCTAGTAAGTTATTTCTAGAGAGGATGAGCCATAGTCTTTCCGTCTTTGTCGTCTTAAGGAGACGCCCCTGGAAAAATACATTGTTTGATACTTCGTAGGACAAGGATGTTGAGTCCTTACTTCTCAAGACCATGACAATCAGTGTGTTTTCTGGCGCATAGTCCTAATCATTTGACGATCATACTTTAAATAAAACTTTGTTTTTTTAAACAATGTTAAGTGCTTTGCTATCTTCACTTGATCAGTGCCGGAAGCGTGTCCGCGCTGTCATTTACGTTACAATACAGCATTATCATTAATGCATAATGCTTGCCACGGCTCGCTTTATGCGTAACGTCTCAATTGTTTAACTTTTGTTCATAGACAAGAGATGGCTAGATAAGCTTAAGCGTTCAAATGTGCCGACAAGTGGTGAACAAAGATTTAAAGTATACAATGTCTTACAATGTTAAATATAAAATGTGACCTAAATTCCGCACTTCCTCTTAGGGTCTGATTTTGAAGCTTAAATATGACAACTTTTGGTTTTGAAATAACTCCGTACGATCAAAAATAAAAAACTCCCAAATTATATGTTAAATAAAACTTATTGCACAGATTAATAAAATCGTACAAAAGGTGGACTTAATGCCTTGAGTCATTAGTTATCTGTCTAGTATTAGGCTAATCAGAAATATTTTGTAGGCGGACATAGCTACAGAAACAATTTGTTAGTACAGCTTTTTTTAAGCTTTAAGCTAATTAAGAAACTACAAAAGATTTCTTCTCATCGAACAAAATCTACAAAGCTTGGGGTCAAGATCTTAAAATAGCTATTAGGACCCTTTTTAGGACCCTTTTAGATAGATTCGAGTCTAATATTGAAGATCCTATACTAAACTCGATTTTAATAGGCCCTCTAAAAATTGACTAGTATTTTTTAACAGCCTTTATATCCTCGTTGCAATACCGCACGTTTCGTCCATACAATCACAGGCAGCATTCCTGGCATGCCTTGTGTCGCGGATCAGCCGGCGAACCGGTTTGTCCTGGCCTTGCTTTGCGTGTTTATTTTAAATCGACCGATTGCCGTCTGTCGGTGTTATGGTCGGGTCCCACTAGAGATTGCTTTGTGTTCCTGTAACCGCGGCCACGACTTGTCAGATAATCTACTGGTTATCAGCGCTGACTAGGCGTTCTAGTCACAGGGCGTCCAAGCCACAAGTTACACTTAGCCACTCTACTAATCACTTTACCGATGATGCAGAAAGGTTCTAGAATGGAGGCCACGTACCGGTAAGCGCAGCGTAGGGCGTCCACCCACAAGGTGGACAGATGAACTGGTAAAGGTTGCAGGAAGCCGCTGAATGCAGGCCGCTTCCAACCGGCCAATCTGGAAGTCAATAGGGGAGGCCTATGTTCAGCAGTGGACGTCCAATGGCTGAAATGATGATGAGTCATCAACTCTACTAATGGCTGAGGTCCTGCTCTGCCTAAAGGACAGTAGGAAAAGGTGGAATGCGGTTTCGTTATGTCAAAAGTATTTAAGGGGAAATAAGGATGACAGCAAAGCTAACTTTAAAAAAACATATCACAACTATGTAGATGACAAACCATTGAAATTATATCCGAGAAACGGAATCATTACATGAAATTTTTAGGAAATAACAACGGTAAATCTTTATTATAGAGGTGTGATTCAAAAACTGTCTGTAAGACAAATAGGATTTATCAAATTTAAAAAGTCTTAGTAGTTAAACTACTATTATATCAGTCTTTAGGCTAAAATAAAAAACTGAATGTTTTATTTATGTTATTATTATTGACTATTAATTAAAGTAACTATTCGCCCACTTACTGTTAAAATTATTTGTTACAGCACTTTTTAAATTATTTGGTACAGCACTTTTTAGTTTTTATTAAATCAAATCACATCATTTATCTTCATAAATATATACATACAACATTATGTCAAAGTTGTTAAAAACCCAGCTGATTATTTCTTGAATTATTAATGGAAATAATGTAGTAATTTGCACGCTCATTACACAAACACTTGCCCGTAGCGGGATTCGAAGCCGCGACCACTTGGGCTTATAGTTCATAATGCAAACCAGTAGAAAAACACCTGCAAACAATGACACTAAGTTAAAAGTAGCTGTAATATATTTCCATGTACAGTAAAAGATTTAGAATGTATCCAATTTATCCACTAATTCTTGCATACCAAAACTTACTAAGACTAAGGTAATAATAAAAATAGTAAACGTTTAACACACGTGTTCCGCCACGATTCCGATAAGCGTTTTCTGCGCAAACAAAACTGAATAAACTGTTTTTGTAGCCAACAGTTTTCAGTTTACATTCCCGCGTTAGTGTTAAAACACACGATTTTATCTTGTCACTTGTTTGTAGAAATATTAGGTGAAATTGGAAATGGAGATACGCTCAAAGGTGACAAACTGGCTGTTGCCGTGTCCCTATCGGTGGTAATTGCGCAGTGACGTCGACAATGGCATTGGCAATTTTTTCGCCAGTATAAAAAGATAACGACGACCTTCTTGATCTAGTTGTTCACACTTTGGACTATGAAGCCAACGTAGTCTCCATAACGCGATTCAAAATCGATGCTGATGAAAACGGTTACTTTTGGAGTCGGTGCCAGCCGATGAGAGATTCAATGTTTTTGTTTGCACCGACTCCAAAAGTAACTGATTAGGTACTTAAGTGTTAAGATTATTTTTAGCATTTTAGTGTTTTGAAGTCGGTTTTTTTTTTTTTATAAAATTTACTTATTTCATCTATTTTTAGTGATAAATCCTAATCTAACTGCTGAACACCGATTTAATCCCCTATTTTCCTACCCTTAGGGGTGATTTTTACTATGCAAACTTTTATCATATTATCTTTGAAGTATACGCTGTTTAATAAAACAAAAATCATCAAAATCGGCTCATATTTGTCGAAGATAGGTAACAAGAACCACAACCAAAATATTATCTGGGTATATATTTGTTGATTTTCTCAAAAAGTTCTAAATCAATTTCGATAAAATTTATATGGGACCACCTCTGAAGTATGATCTACCAAACAAAAAAAGAATCATTAAAATCGATTCATAATTGGCGGAGTAATCGCGTAACATAAATACAAAAAAAAAAAAACATACAGTCGAATTGAGAACCTTCTTTTTTGAAGTCGGTTGAAAAGTAGCTATAGTGGCCAAACCCTTAGCCTTCTTCTTGAAACGCAATAATAAAATAAGATTTTTGGTCATTGTTTTAAGATTCCGTGTTTCTTCAGGAAAACCGGAGATGTGTAGGTATAGTAGAAAAGTCCCCGAAACCGTTTGCTGATAGGTACTAACGATTTACGCAGTCTTGGAAACGCGATTAATCAGTAGAGAAAACGCCGATCGCCCTCTAAAATTAGCAATAGGAGTTAGACTTATACTCGAAACAAATTAAATATAAACATTATAATAATAATAATAAATTGTTTTCACAAACACACCACACATGTAAAAATAGTTTTAAGATTTTTCGCCTCGTTTGTTGAAACTGATGAATTAATAATATCTATCAGCAAAGGCATTTGCGAAATCGCATTATCTACCTGTTTAGCACATATTTACAAATATAAGACAGACAGACGTTTTATTTACAAAAAAAAACACTATTTAAGAGGTGTTCCTGAATATGCTGGCCAAGTAAGTCTTTTTTAGAATAATAACTACCTACAGAAATACATAATTGTAATTTATGGATCTTATGTCAAAAACATATTATTATGCCTTGTTGCGAAACCTAAAATAATTGCTTGGCTTTGTAAGCTGTAACTACTTACATTATATAGTAAGTATTTGCATTAATAATAATATGAACATGAAATCCAAATCGTTCCTACTTATGTTAGCACGTTTACGCCGCACAGTCGGCTTTGAGAATACTAATGACGATTAATATTCCATTGTTGTTAATAGTGCAATTTGTCAACAGATTCGTTACCTAATTCATAAAGACACAAGCTCACGAAACTTAAGTCATGTTGATTGTTCATCCAGGGGGTTACGGCATTGTTCGGAAATATAAATTATTTTGCAAGAATAATTATCAATCATCTTTAATTACTTATTTCCTAATTCCCTTTGATATTCAACGCCTCTAAGCTCTATCATTTGCTTTTAACCTTCCGAGGCGCACCGAGGAATTGTCAAAATATGAAAAACATCTTAGATTCTGCGACCAACCCGGGTGTTTGTGTGTCGGCTTTCAATTGTTTTACTATAGTGTTTAGAATTACAGTACTTGACAGGATAATAGCCATGTAGAGTCATCAAAAGACGATGCTGCATCTATGCAATCGCAAAATCGCCGCTCACTGATGATAATCGTACCGAGTACCGAGTGTGCAAGGCCTTAACAGGTGAAGTACACACGGGTGAACATAAATTACAATTCCCAGTGCAATTGTCTGCTCAATGAACTCACTGAATGCAATCGCTGACGCCCGTTGACGTACCGATAAATATTCAAGCCGCGACGATTTCTCAACGGATTCCTGAACGCAGCTGCAACCGTCATCCTTCAATGGCCGCGTTCGGTTTTCAAATCGTGCCGCCTTTTTTGTCGCGAGAGAGTTCCATGTACTTAGAAAGATAAAGTCCAGTCACAGGTCCAGTTCAAAACACAGGTAGTAATTATTTATGAAAAAGTTTATTTATATAATGTTAACATTTTGAGTGAAAGAAGAAATGTTTTATCAGTGTAAGTTTTACATTAGCATGAGGTGTTATAATATAATGAAAAGTGTTTGTTCCAGATGTTGTAAGATGGTTTTGCATGCGACCGTGCGTGTTTAGATAATTTATAAATTAAACAAGTGTTTTTTGACATAAAATTCACACCTCATTGGCTTAATAAAAGTAAACAATGAAAAACATAAGCAATTTAATTACACCTTTACACATACTTTGTTGTGAATATACTTTGTTATATTGTTGGTAAAATTAACATTAGATACTAAACAACGCTACCAAAATAGGGTTGTAAAAGTCACTGCACTTACCACGAATTTTTTAGCCAAATTCTAAGACTTTATAAGGTAAGAAAAAAGTAATGCCTACCTCTATTTATTATCTAGGCCGAAAGCGATTTTAACTTCCCGTTCCTTCTTAAACATTACGCGTACAGTCTATGATATTAAGCTAGTATAATCGGCTAGCTTTAGTTAATATATGTAGACCATGGCATTTCTGTTTACGGAAGACAAATTATACCATTACTTTTATTATCTTACAAGCCGCCTCCTGCTGTCTCACAGTTAAGTAAAAAAAAAAGTAATCGTTTATTTGGTACTAAATAAAACAACAATTTGACAAAGGTACCAATAAAAATGGTATCCGCTTAGTGTAAGATCATAGCGGGAAACGGCGAAATAATATAAAGTAAAATAAGTTTCAATTTTTTAACACAAAAAGGATGACAAAAAAGAGCTTACATAAAGTTGATTCCTATCTTTTTTGTGTCAGACTGGTGCCTGAAGTAGACTTCAGAAGAACCTTAGATAGTAGATAAGACCTATTTAAAAAAATTCGTACCAGAGAACACACCAATAGTCAAGGAAACAAAATCCTTGAGTTACAAGCTACTAGTGCCAGACAGTTATTTCTTCCTGGGGGGTCACCCTGCACACTCAGACCTGAGCCAACTTAGAAAAGGTCGTACTCTGAATTGACTCATACTGGAAATCATACCATTGCGTTCAAGGCAAATACACAACGTCAGGGTAGCGAGGTACAATAAGGTCATCAATGTTAGACCTTTGTCGGGCCACTTGTTTTGCAACGGACTGTACAAAACACGGATGTTGTCAAACTGATTGAACGGGGACTAAACATGGAACTTGATCAGGTAAAACCAAGTGTAACTCGTAAACACTGATGTGTGTGTACCAACCAAGTGTAGGTACCGTAACTTATTTACAAAACATTGGTCAATTAATATACTCCAATAATTAACTTGTTTAAAAAAATGCATTTTTTTTAAATATAGATGAGGAGACACATATTAGATAATATGATACATAAAGACGCTCATAATGTTTTTGGTTTATTGGATGTAGCAATTACAATATCTTCTATAAGCCTAGGCAAAAAATGTTTAATGTTTATATCCTTTGAAACTATAAAAAAAATATTAATAAAGTTACATATCTCAATGTGTCCACGTCCACAACTAATAAGTACCTAGCTGTTATGTACGTATTAATGTATATATATATATAATGGTAACGTAGTAATCTGCTGAAAACCTTAATAAAAAAAAGTTCCTTGAGATGTATGATGAATAATCTTTAACGCCGCCTTTATTGATGCAGCCATGATTGTAAGTTTTTTGACTAAAATAATATCCGTAAATAATATCCGTAAATCTTATTAAAGTCTTCCTAGTTGAGGTTTGAAAACGTTAGTATCAAAACGCAAGGTCATCCAAACACTACCCATCCATGTAGAGACATCTTGTATAAGTATGGTTAGCGCGATTAATTCGAATCTACACAGCACGACCCAATCGATGCTTTGTGCACGTCACTAGGTACGATCTGTCATTTGACGTGTTTGCTTTTCGCGCGCATATTGGTGCAAAAATATTGTAAATAAATTTTACTAAAAAAAATAAAACTGACTTCAAAACACTAAAATGCTAAAAATAATCTTAACACTTAAGTACCTAATCAGTTACTTTTGGAGTCGGTGCCAGCCGATGAGAGATTCAATGTTTTTGTTTGCACCGACTCCAAAAGTAACTGATTAGGTACTTAAGTGTTAAGATTATTTTTAGCATTTTAGTGTTTTGAAGTCAGTTTTATTTTTATTAATAAAATTTACTTATTTCATCTATTTTCAGTGATAAATCCCAATCTAACTGCTGAACACCGATTTCATCCCCTATTTTCCTACCCTTAGGGGTGATTTTTATTTTGCAAACTTTTATTATATTATCTTTGAAGTATAAGCTATTCAATAAAACAAAAATCATCAAAATCGGCTCATATTTGTCGAAGATAAGTAACAAGAACCACAACCAAAATATTGTCTGGGTATATATTTGTTGATTTTCTCAAAAAGTTCTAAATTAATTTCGATAAAATTTATATGGGACCACCTCTGAAGTATGATCTACCAAACAAAAAAATAATCATTAAAATCGATTCATAATTGGCGGAGTAATCGCGTAACAAACATACAAAAAAAAAAAAAACATACAGTCGAATTGAGAACCTCCTCTTTTTTTGAAGTCGGTTGAAAAAGGCTCATTTTATGAATTAGTTAGTAGAAAAGTGTTTAAAATTATTTGTGTCTTAATAGTACGGTACAGTACCTAAACGGTGCATTACTAAAATAAAAAACGCACATTCTCTTATCTCTGCAGTTCAAATACAACAACTTTTTGTATACTCATATTGAAATATAAAGAAAACACTTTCGCATACAAATCATAACAGTTGTTCAAACATTTTGCGATTTTGATATTAGTCCTATCTTAAAAGTTGTGGTATTTGAGCACCAGTCAAATCTTAAGTCGACATTCATTGTTACGCATACGCATTACGCATAATCTTAGAAATAACAAAGCTGTACATACTTACTTACACTAGGTGCCTACTATATCTTTAAATAAATATGTTTCAGATTAGAACAACCTATAGGTCAAAATAGTGAATACAATGATTATGATTTATGTACACCAGCTGATTTGCCAGCGATCACTCTACTCAATAGTGACCATGATCACGTGAAGTCATTGGACAGAATTGCATTCACCTTGGCTAGAATGCCGATCGTTTGGTCGCAACTATACCATACATATCACAAATAAATGAGACAATCCACTTGTAAGAAATCATTTTAGTATACTGTAGTACATTTTAGTAAAGTAGCTTGTAGTTTTAATAAGGCGATTCACACACGGAAAGACATGTCACAGCGACACGAGACTTTCAGTTTTAAGCATTGAAATGACGTCGCAGAGACCACATACAGGTGACATTAACTAACACTGCTTAATCCTCCATAATACGATTATTAAGAACCGAGTTAAACAGTATAATTAGCCAAAACTCCGCGAAATGATATCATTAAAAGATGTGTTATTTGACGTATACTGTATAAGAGTAAAATTGGCGGACTTAACACTACATTAATTTCTATCAACCAACCTTATTTGTTTAACGACAGTTTTAATTTAAAATTACGCCAGACTGCCTAGGTCGGGTTGTCTGGCGTATTTTATTTATTTTTATTGACACTTATTTGTACAGGCCGACATGTTTGTTCTCACTGAGCTGTACCCAAAAAGCTTTGCGCGCTATTTGCGACAATTAAAGCGTTGACGTCGGCTTATTTTGAGGCAATTAGTTTTAGTGACCTGTTAACGATAGTTTCATAACTCACGTATTATTATGAAATAAATATAATTGCCTCAAACTCTTGAGATTCTCTCAAACGGTCGTTTGACCTTCCGTATACTATGTCGGTCGGTATTAAAGGTTACTATATTTTCTCGCTATGTCTTATATGCATGTTGTATAATTGTTCATTACGTTGGTGAAAAGAGGAATTAGCAATTCCAAAATAGTTCAAAAATGGAATTGTAAGTCATATCATAACCTAGACTGATTTTTGAATTAGGTAATACAAACACTTATCACATTGGAAAATTATACACCGTGCTAGCTTATCAACAATGTCTTCAAAACGCTATTTTTAGGGATTTTTCAAGGAAAGGGCACTTTTTATAAACCTCAAAGGATTGCAAAACACCTGAAAAGAGTTTCCCTAAAACAAAACTAGCAATCGATGATAAATAAGATTTTGGGTTTGAAGTTAAAGTTGTGTAAGTACTTTTAAGTTTTAAACACAGATTCTTATTAACATTATAAGTGCCCAGGTACGCCTTTCGTGACGTATGTTGCGTAACTGCTAACTCCATTACTCTTTGGTCACACCAACCAGAATTATTGCCTACATGTCGATAAAACCAAAGCTAGCCATGGGAAAGTTCTCGGCGTCTCAGTCAAGGAGTCACCGCAGACCGTAAGGCCGCGCTCCGGAGCGTGACCGGCTAGCGGGCCGGCCGGTAAACCGCTACCACCTGGTTATAAGTCGAACCGTCGAAAACTTAATCCCAAAAATTTTAAGTAAATTCGAAAACAGATGCTGGCCGGTAATACCTGGTGATTCCAAAACCAAATTAAAAAACTTTTTTTTTTAAAAAAACGAAACTTTAAATTCTATGCCAGAGGTATTTTAAGGTCACTTTAGTCACTTGTGCTTTGTTTGAGCTAGCATTGATGTACTTGCGCAATGGTAATGCCGAATTGCAAAATTTGCATGAAGTGTCATACAAACCTGAAAGATATTATTCTTATTCCCATTTAAAGTTTTAAAAAGTGTTTTAAATCATTGAACTGCTACAAAAAATTCTAAAGCTAAAAAACAAGCCACGAGAAAGTTAATTAAGAAAACAGTTAAAAAGAAACGGTAGCCACCGAAGCGATTTCTCAATTGAAAATGATATTACAATTTCGATCCTAACTGTAATTTATTATGCATTGGCTATGAACGTCTCGAATTGACCAAGATAGCACTTTTGTGTCAACAATACGGTTGCGATGTATATCTATCCAATAAAAAATGACTTAAATATTAATAATAATGAAAAAGCATGAATAAAGATTTATTTGCTAGCACCAGTCAAGGAAGACGTCAGAGAGAAGAAACGTTTTTCTACGGCTACCGTCAAAGTAAGACTTCTCATAATACATATGTATTTTTCATTGTGGAAAGAATACGGTCTTCGACCACGATTCTCATAATATCACTGACAGTATTGCTTGCACGTATTTATAAACAAAACTGAAAACGAACACCCTGAGTTTCCATGAAACCATGCGCCATTGGCTTATATATTACTTGCTTACTTTTTAAATCAATGCCGCAAGCACATACTCCATGGTGTAAAAAACCCTGTTCGATCCAAAATGTTTCAATCAGGTGTTCTTTTTTTTTATTTAGATGTTGGTTCCTTAGTAAAAGCAGTTGTATAAATTTAAGCAATAGAACCCTCTTTTGGATCGAACAGGGTTTTCGTTATACCTTGTATCAAATATAAAACAGAAAATACTAAGACAAACTTTGTTTACTTTGGATTTTTTTCCAAGGTGGTGCAGTGGTTGTTTAAATTAGCCAAGCAATATGGCCAGCATATTATTATTGCAATTGCTGCTGACCATGTTCTACGGAAAAAATGAGGGCATTAAAGAATAATGGCTGTATTCAAACGCGAAGTTAACTACGGTAGGGAAAGTTAAAATCCCTTTCTAACTAACTACACAAAGTTAGTTCTAGATAAGAACCACGAACGTATAATTACGGAGACCTATCACGAGAACAGTAAGGGGGCAATAACTCATTTTACAACCAAATAGTTGGAAATCACGTTACTTCTTGGTCAAGTTCAAAGGCTTTAAAGCCTTCGGCACACAGCCAGCGGGGCGCGACGGCGACGGGACGTTACTGCAACGCCAGTATTTGTAATGAACGTCTTATGAGGCTTGTCAAGTCACGTATTTCTCTATGAGCTAGGTCATAAGGAAATTAAAAACAGCCACCGCGACCGAAACCATCACGCCCGCAGTGTGACATGCATGCCGCTGCTGCCCCGTCGCTGCTGTGTGCCCTTGGCTTAATATTTTATTATTGCGTATACATTTTGTACATTTTGGATTGGTTTATGGTGCCCAAAACGTTTACGATTACGGTAGGTATTTAGCGCAGAAATTATTAAGCCTTCATACCTAGCCATTAAATTTGAACTCATTACTTTCTGAAAACTTTGCTTTCCTCGGGGAAACCTAACCCTCACTGGTTGGTAAAAAAACTCGAAAAAAAGTGATGATAAACTGAAAATATAATAACTAATTACCTACCTAACAGAAAGAGCTCGGACTTAATCAGCCAAGCGTTCACATTACCTAATAAACTAATCTTCGATAACTATGGAGGATCAGAAATGTGTAAACTTTATTGATATAGCAGTTTGTTCCAATAACAAATTGCATTATACTTAGGTACTTTACTAATTCTTAGAAACATAAGCTTACCTTTGAGCAAATTAATGTTAGAAAAACCTCAGGTAGTAGGCAACATTAGCGTTGTTTTGATTTTTTAGTCTCAAAACAGAATTTGATGACAAAAAAACTTCCTGGAATGCAACCTTTACTAATTCAACGTGCTACTCAAATGCAGAAATGTCAATAGAAACGTAGGTTACCTTATGTTTAGTGGCATAGAGTTCACAATCAAACTATGTTGTTGAACCTCTAACCTTTTGTTGTAGTAACCCGATCGCATTCCGACCAAAACGTGGGTTTGTTGGAATGTGTGACGTGAACGTCTAAGTTCCTAATTTCACTGTTACTGTGCATTTCATTGGTTTCCAATAATTCTAATTTAGCAGCTTGTGTAATAGATAGGTACTGACAATTGGTTATTATTGATATCAATCTACATAGCCCGTGTGTTTAAACTTTGTAACAGTAGGTATTTGCTTCTTGACTAAGCCTCTCACAGGTTTTTATATTATCTTTGATTGTAATACTTATAAAAATTCTCAATGATCGCTTTAAAATCGCTTTCACTTCGACTTGGGTTAATAGTTTAGGAATGATGTAATTTTAAGCAAAAAATGTATGTAGTTAAAACTACTAGAAGTAGTAAGAATTTAGAAATTTTCCTATTTCTTAATTACAATTACATACCTAGGTTATTTTACTACCCAATTTCAAGGCCCGGCCATAACAACAACATCCATTATGACTACGTTATAAAGTTTTCAAATACGCTACAATAAAAAAGCTGTCATAAAAGTAAGAGGAAACGATAAAATACTCTCCCAGCCTTCTAATAAGGAAGAGAAAAAAACGGTAAAACAAAAATAGATTTGGGTTAGCGCATCTTTCGTAATAGCACTATTAGATGTTTATTCAGTAGGATCCAAACTCCTTCCTTAAACTTAAAACTTCCTACATTACTACGTAGTTCCGTTACACAGCTCTGTAGCGGTGATGAAGTTATTGCAAAATAAGTACCAAATGGAGCAATAAAGATGACGAAAAGTCAATTTGTGCGTATTCATAGAGTTTAAAAAAATTGTAGATTTAATAGAAAATAGCAATATCATATTTTACAGCGAGGGCACTATTTTGGATCGAGCGCAGCGAGAAATTCAAAGGACTGCGCACGACATAAAATAGTTTTGAGACCGAGTGATAAACTCTACATTTTTTTATCATTCTCTATGAGTTGTTAGAGTTGTCTAGTAACCTGAGGTTGAGCTGTATTATGCACTCATTTTAATAGAAGAATCAGCATAAATCCGAATTACGAAGGCGAAAATCGAAATGCATTTCGCGCGGTTTTTACTTTTTTACAAACTTATTTTTTTATTTGAGGTGTACGGTTTATTTTGTCATTCGGCCAGTTAGCCTTCTGTGATTGGAACATTTACTAACAATATCCACATTCCAAATTGAAATCAATGTAGTCCCTACGGATTAAAGAGCTACTTTGATCCCTGTTTACGAAGAATCAACCAGTTCTTTATGAATAGATATAAAAAAGAAATAAATACATATTTGTAAGTTTATTCTCATAAGAAATTCTACATATTCTTTACAACAGGTGATAGAATTCCGGAGATTAGGAAATTGCTACAATATTTTCTGTTTTCTAAAATAATAATATTATAGGTTATAATAATAACCAGACTCAAGCGTACCTTGACTAGAAACTGGACAATGTGCTACGATAAAGAAGAAAGATTCTCTATAATTTCACCACAAAAACTTAATATTTAATTGATCTGCTGTTATGATTCGTGCAATCACCCCAAATATTTCCATACACACGGCATTCGACGCTTTATAGCGGCCGCTAAATAACGTCACCGTCATCCTAACAAACCCGAAATGCGTGCACGTGACGCGTATGTTTATTTATTTATTTATTTATTTAAAGTTTATTGCACAGGTGGATACAATTGGCGGACTTAATGCTATACAGCATTCTCTACCAGTCAACCTTGAGGTAGATAGTGAAGTTTGTGGCGGAGTATGAAGTAACTGACAAGTTTATTACATGAGAAAATACTCTAATTAAAAAATGTTACCTACTTTAAGATGTCATTCGGATACGTGATTTGAATTATGTACAGACAACGGCACGTCAACCTACCACATAACGTCAAATTTTCTCAATTGATATTGATCTCTACATCTTTCTTCTTCTTTCTGGTCGTTCCCTCAATGCTGAGGATTGTGACTGTATGTCAATCTTCTCCACTCGGTCCGGTTCTGCGCCATATGTACCGCTCCCCGTATCTGGCCTCCAGTCACCTCCTAAAGGTCACCAAGCGCCTGCTGACTACTTGCCAGGAAAGGATCCGGAGTTTCTTTGGGCACATAATGCGATCCCCATTGCACAGCCTGGAGAAACTCATCATTCTTGGACAAATGATCTCTACATATCGGACTTAAAGTTGAAAATCAATTTAATGACCTTTAACTTTTTAGGTAGGTTGACCTGCCGTTGTCTGTACATGTATTCTTTCGTTTCTCTGTTTCCAGAGAGAGTGAAAGAGCCTACCGCATCTATCTATAGGTTATGTAAAGAGTTGATAATGGCTTGTTGATAAGTGAATACTTTTAAAGCAATTTCAAACGACGAAGGAGACAGGTGACTAATACTTATTGGCGTAGTCACCTAAACTATTTCAGTGACATTGTTGTCTTGTCTTTACTATCGGGGTCACGGCAGTGCCCTCGCCAAGTCGAGCGCGAAGCAAACACTGCCGTACCATCTTTTACTGGAACCATTTCGCCGCATTTTCAGGCCCCTATTTGAGAACCTCTGGATAAGACCAGAACGCAGAAATTTTCGTCGTCCATTAAGCTATAATCATATACTTAAAATCCAAAATTTCAAGTCTGTAGGTCATTTAGTTCCGAAGTTAAGCGAAAGCAAAGTTTCGCATTTATGACACTCACTCACTCACTCATGATCATCAAAATAGAACTAGTACTTCCCATAAACTCAGAGAGCTGAAATTTGGTACAGAGTTAGGGTTTAATGGCCACATAAAGGGAAAACTATAAAAACTAGGATAATCGAAGATCTGGAGTACCCTTCAACGGCCAAGTCACACAAGATTAACTATAATAATAGAAAAATCGCAGTAAGGAACCAGACTTGGCACGACTTTGTCTAGATTTCATTACTTTTTAGAGATAAACATGAAGCTCCATCGAGACTTGGCTAGTTTTTTACAGAATGTTTTTGGTGGGTTTTACTTTAGAAAAAATACAGGTACTTACCTATATTCATTACAAAAATTTTCGTACAAAACTTCAGAATATGACGTGATTTGGGCCATATGGTATATTATCTGGGTGTTGTGTCACCGTCGTTGTTTCTGATTTTTATAACACAAGTGCTTTAGCCGTTTACCTCAGGATCAGAGCAATAGGTACGTGATGTAGTCCAATATTAATTTATATGAATTTATTAATATCAAGCTATATTAGCCGCGACCAACCTTTTACGTGACTTCCTAAGCACGGAAGCAGGTACCTGATAAACATCACTATGAAACATGGTCACCCATCCACTTATAACCAAGGCGTGGGTTGCTTATTTTTGAAACCTATTCTTGTCAGCTCTCATGCATGTTAATATAAATGTTTCCATTATCATAGTAATTCTTTGAGTAAGGAAAGCAGTTGGTATCATTTACCTGTGCATGATGATTATGTTTTAAAATGACGATCAAACACATGTCATCGACTTTAACTAAAATAATATGTTAGTGCAGGGGTGGGCAACCTGCGGCTCGCGAGCCATTCTCTCTCTCTCTCTCTGAATCTGAAGCTCTCTGAATGTGAAGCTGCGGCTCTTAAGTTCCATACTCAAATATAATAAATTTTTTTTTTTTATTAAAATTCGTTCTTAATCGACTAACGAGGATTAGGCACCGTTTGTATGTCTCAAGCAATACAAAACCAACAAAACCACTCTAGCATTTACAGTAAATCCTCTCCACACAAATAGTAACGAAATCCAATTTGAAAATTACTCCTAATCCAAAAAAAATTGGCTCTTTAAAAACTTTGATATTTTGTAAATTGTTATTTTTGACTCTTCCGACTCAAAAGGTGGCGGACCCCTGGGTTAGTGGATTACAAAACCTATTAAGTACCTACTTATACAGGTTTTCCCGAAACTCAAGGATAATCTTGTAACCACACATTATATGTATACATCATAGTAAACAACTTTTGTTTTATGACTTTTAAAAACATTTTTTTTTGTCTTTCATACAAATTCAATCGGCTGTTTAGTAATTTTGTATGGCAAGTCGTAAAATTTAATTTGTTCACAATGATAACTATATAGAATATGTAGTGACAAGGTTATCTTAGAGTACCTAACGGGACACCCAGTATACATAATGTAAGTATTTATAACATAATGAGCGGTTAGGTACTTATTATTGACGTTCATAAGTGGCAGTTTTCTGTCCTAAACTGAATAAATGATTTTTTACTTTGACTTAGACTTTGATTTTGACTTGATTGTAGTTAAAAAAGCAATATCTTAAGTAACAGATAAAATAAAACTACAATTTTTTTGTAGAATTACGTCCGGTATTTTAATTTTAAGAACAAATATGGCTCTATTACAAATCAGTATAAAGTACCTTTATTTCTTGATCGACGTTTAACTTACCCGTGTTTTTATGACTTCGCAATCAGCCAATTATTGTAATTTAAATTCACAATTAGTATTGCTAATACATTCTTGAAAGTAACTTTGCCTTTTACAACTGTATGTATGTCCAGTGCAAAACTCATTTAGAACTGACACATGAATACTTTACACGTTATTCTGAGCAATCAAGAATATACATTTTCAATTAATTACAAACTTTATTCCTTTGCCTTAAAGTGTATTTTTTTAATTTCTGTCAGGTTATTAGCTAAATCCAATCAATCAAAGTGCACTCAATGAACCAATTAACTAAGCTACAGACCGTGGCATTCCTTAATTATATTCTAAACTTGCGTACTTTATAATTTTCGTACTTACACAACACGTGCGTTTGCGCATGGAATGTCTACTGAAATGGAAAACGGTAATTGTAGACTATTATTCTATTGCGGGATCAATAAAAACAAAGGTTTGATGACACTAAACAATAATTCATTATTATTGTTTGTTTACAACGTTGAAGCTATGTTGAAATACGTAGTAATCTGTACCTATAAACTATTACATATTACAGTAGCACAGTTTAGAATACTGAACCTACCAGGATGAGTTATTTTGCTGTTTCAGGGCCTTATTCACATCTATAAAAGAAAGAAAAATCACTATAAATAAGAGAACAAACAGATTTTTTTTTTTAAATTTCCATTCAAACATCATTTATTTTTCTATCGTTATGTATGACAACTACTATAAGATTTAAATACTACACAATAATCTTCAGGTATATTTTTAAAATAATATATTTTTTATTTTATGTAAAAAAAATCAGTAGTAAACCTAAGTCAAAATTTACTATAAAATCAAGCGCGCAATACCGATCGTTTTTCAAACCTAGGTAGGACGTCCACTACCTAATAAATTATCAATATTATCTTGTAAAGGATCAACATTGTTGACGCTTTATCCCGCATCATAGACGCACACAAGCATAGAACTGTATTCCAATTTTGCACTGAAAAAAGGTGCACGGCCTTTTAAATAAGAATGTCTTAGCTAGTACTATCGTTAATTTATGTCGCAGGTGCAAGAGCTATAGTAAGCGCTAATAAATTGAGAAAATATTTTAATGTCTGCATTAGAGTGCATTAGTACATTTATTCAGTGGCAAGCATGTGTTCGACATTCGGTCGTTGCTAGATTATGTTGTTTATTACCCAAGTAACATAGCAACTGCCTACTTAGACACATTGATACTATAAGCTGTGCATGTAAACTGAATAAAAGCTGTATAGTATGCTACACAGCTCTGGGCACAATTTTAGTGCCCACTAGCAGAATAGGATCATTATTATGACAAGATAAGCAGTAACGGTTTTAAAACTGATCAGTTTTTGTGGGCTGTGTCATTATTCCATAGACTAGCTAGAGTGTCATAGGAGGAAGACAAGTGACCTTATATACAGCCTAAATATATATATATATATAATAATAATAATAAAGACTGGGATTCGTCGGCGGCTCGCTTCCAGCAAAGATGCAGAAGGCGGTGGTGCTTGATACCGCCCGCATCGTCCGGCGATTTCTTTCTCTTTTGCCCTGATCCCGGCCAACTGTGCTATTGCCGGTCATTACCGCCCAAGAGGCAAAAGGTTTTAGGCCTATAAAAAAAAAAAAATTATTTCAGATAAAATCCATATAAATGTTAGGATCTTATTCTAGTGTTAGTAAAAGTGAAAAGTGTATTATACCATTCTATATTCTTAAGGGGCACCTTAAGCGCACCCTTTAATCTACTGTTTGGCCACTAGTCATCATTTTGTTATGTATCACTTATTTGGAAACCCTGATTTTACTTTAATAAATAATAAAAATCTGATTTGCAATAAAATTAGAGCATAACTTAGAATTCAAAATAAACTACTCAGTATTAGATGCGATTAATTTTGGAGATTTGCTTGGATCTAAAACGCTGATTGTAAAAAGTAACTAACTAGTAGATTTTGACTGATTTATATGATATAGTTTGTTAACGAGATTAACAAACTATAAATATAATAATAATAAGCAATAATCTTAATGTAGTTGCCTCAAACATGGCGGATGGCTCTTGGTTCGTCATTTTAAATTAATTTTGCATAACGTATTGGTTTTAATTTACATATACAGGGTGTCCCATAACTCGACGTCAACCCGAACCCGAGTGAAAAAGCAACCAAACTGTAAAATAGGTAACCGTTTTAATACTATCCATCTATAAAACATTATTATTATGCGTCTGTTTTATCAACAATATTTTCCAAAATGCATTAAATTATAGTTACTTTTATATTTAACACCAACGCGTTGTATAACGCGAATTTTAAGGCAAGTGAAGTCGCAACAATATTCTAATAGAGATGTAGGCAGCAGAAAAGTGCTTAAGCAGGTATTAAAATACATCTTTTTACTTATGCCGTTTCTCTCAGAAATATATTGATTATGGATAGAAATAGATTTGTTTTCTCTTTGCCTGTCCATGAGAGACATAATAGATACAACTATTGCTATATTGCGTAGCCGTCCGACGACAAGACCTGATTTTTACGAGTTAATTACCAGATAGTAAAGTTTAGTAGGTACCTATACAAGCTTGTAGTCGTCTTTTCGAGCTTTATTAGATAATACAGTACATGTTTTAGTAAGTATGTTAAGGCTAGGTGAATAATTGTTGATTAATGAAAGATGTCACTAGTCTAGTAACATCAAATCGTTATCTAGTCGCCGTAGTACAAGCTTTAAGTACTTAGTTTGGGGCTGGATAATTGGTGTGATTGTAAAAAAAGGTAATTTTTCATGTTCTGTGTTGCAAAAGCAACTCACACTAAAGGCCTGATTTAACGTACGAACGTCTTAAATATAGCTTCACTAGAGATTATTTTTATACAGCAGATATACGACTAAATAATTAAGGCCGTGATTTATGGATTTCCTTATAAATGTTAGCGAAAATGTCTAATTTAACTATTTGTTTTAAGTAAATAGGTATTCGGAAACAACATGTTACGAAAATGACAAATGAGCCAATGTCAATGACATTCATATCGACCACAAAAATATCCGTATCCGTAAATCTCGTCCCCCATCTCTAAAAAGTGGTCCGGAAGTGAACCTGCTCCCGCCGTCGCGGGCCACGGCCGACTCGGTCGACGAACTCGGATTAAATTATTCAACTAAGTTAATTACCGGTACCTACACCTTAATACGAAAATTGTTTCGTTAAATGGACTAGTTCAAGTTTTACTTTAGAACGGTTAGATATGCGATCGATTTGTAAATTGGTTGGCTGACTAGGTATGATTTTATTTATATAGGTAACTACTAGATTATTAAATACTCAGGATTTTTTTTATTTAAAAAAAATCGCTTATCCGTACTTCGCGATACTACGAAAACATCAAATTCGGACTTAAAATGGTTCGAAACTTCGAATCCAGGAAGGGACAAGTATCTTTTGTGATAAATGGGCGCGACACGAGACTATTAATATTAATTAAATAGATATTTATATCATACAAAATTATTATTTCTCATATTGTACGATTTTTATTGCAGTACCAGAGTCGAAACAAAGTTGGATCATCGAAAAAGTGTTTTAGCATCCATATTTAAACAGATACATAAATGGAATATTTACACATATAAAAACAAAACAACTAAAAATATAATTATTTAAGTAACTAGTAAAAAAGCAACAAACCATTATAAATAAGACCAAAATAAAGTGTGTGTAGTGTGTAAGAACCTACTGGGCCCCCACATCTAAGTGATCGCAATATAATTACAGCTACTTAATAAAATTTAAAAAAGTTGTATTTAATTATTGTAAGCAAACCTCTTAGATAATTTGTTTCTTTCAAACGTATTTGCAATTAAGCCCGTGACCTTCGAAATGATTGTACTAAGCAATGCAAATCACACAGAAACCACTTCATTTGACATAATGTATGTAGGTATCTGTCAACCGATGCGGGCCTTAATACCATAATTCGAGACGATACGATTATAACCGCGCGTACTCAACAATTCGTTCCACATATTCACCCTGCATAATTCCCAAGTGGAATCGAACCTGAATACGAGCGGCAACCGTTAGACATATGTCGACAGGTGCGCGCGGGCACGTAGGGCGCTCGGTGAATTTAGATGACCCCGAGCATGCCGCTTACGGTAAAAACGTTTAGCCTGCACTGCTATTTCCCAGAAAAAGAGGCGACTTTGAGAACAAGAGGCACTGTAAGACCCAAATGTACAAGTAAGTGGTACAAATAAAAATTAATAAAAGTTAATTTCCCTAATTGACCGGTTTGGGAACCGATACTTGCGCACAATCTGAATTACTGAGACAATCGAGATATCTTGCTTGAAAATAAATAAATACAAATATTGGATAACATCACATACATTGCTCTGGTCCTATGAGAATTAGCCAAAGCACTTGTGTTACAGAAATTAGAAACAACGACGGTACCACAGCACCCAGTCCCAAGACAATATAGGAAAGATACTTTTCCTACATTGACCGACCGGGAATCGAACCTGAAGTCCGGTATGCGCTCGCCTCTCGGCTTAGGATAAAAGTGAATATTTAACAATAAGATTATTGACCAGACCGTCGTCATGTAGTGAACTAGTGATTCGCACTCCGGACTACAAAGCCAGCGGTTGCGGGTTCAAATCCCGCAAGGAGCAAAATATGTTAAAGTTGGTATGATGAGTACAAGCATTTGTACATTAGTCATGGATGGTTAAATTATTAAGCATGATTATCCGTTATCTAGTCGCCATACAAGCTTTGGGTAGGTTGGGGCTAGATAGGCCGTGTGATTGTGAAAACAATTCAAAAATTTATTTTACTTTTCTGAAAGAAATATCCGACTATGAGTTTATCTGGTGATAGCTCAGGCACTTTTGACGTTTGCACGCTCATACAATTCCGTAATATTATTTTAATCTTTATATAATGTAAATTAAGTCCACGTACCTATATGTTCTAGAGTATTTATTCTGTGCTGCTGAGCACAGCACCAGTCTTACATCAACTTAGTATTAGGTGGTTTCGGCGTAAATGGGACCCAGTGATTTTATGTAGTCGTAGTTTGCAAAACTATGGTAACCACTACCAAAGCGCTGCCGAGCTGCAACTTACCTATAACAATATAATAACACAATATTTAAAATGACTGAGCAAATAATAACATGTTGTGTAGTTGTAATCAAGAAGCAGGAATCGTACGTGCAACTATACATTTAACATAATATTGCGAGAACTAGGAAAATCACTATTTTCCATCATTACACATTAGCAACGGTGCTTTACGAGTGGAATATCGTGAGACCGACGTGATACATTGTTCCAGCGGCTCTCAAACTTTTATGGTAAACCCTTTTGAAACACTTTACCATTTGCGTGCCACAATTTTTTTTCCGTTTTATTTTCCATTTTTTTTCCGGTCTACCACGGGTAAGTGGAACGCGAAGGGATAAGTGTTTTATAGTACCCTTAATTCCTAAAATAAGCAAACCTTAATTCTGTGTTTACTTTTTATAAATCCTTCAAAAATGGGTACTTTACGTACACTACATTATTTCCACTTAAGATGAAATGGTTTTCATTTGAGGAATTATGTTGATTTGGACACTCTTTTATCAGCTTCACTTGTAGCTAACTAATGTTATCAAATCTTGAAAGTAATTTTTAATCTGCTTCTAATTCTAACAACGGCAGAAAGGTTCTAGAATGGAGAATTAGAAACCACGTACCGGCAAGCGCAGCGTAGGACATCCAACAAGGTTGCCAGACAACCTAGTAGGTAAAGATGCAGGAAGATGCTGGATGCAGGACGCTTCCAACCGGCCAACCTGGAAGTCACTAGGGGAGGCCTATGTTCAGCAGTGGATGTCCTATGGCTGAACCTAATTAATATGATGATCCTAATTAGGTACTTGACCTGTCTAGTTTGATAAGTTAAAATTAGCTATTCACCGTGTAAGAGTTCAATGAACGGTAATTCCTGGATGTACGAATCGATCCCCCAGGTGTCAATTTTAATGTTGTATACAAGATGTGGTTACAAGGTTATCCTAGAGATAAAGGACACCCACTATATACTGTGCTTATGATTAAAGGTGGTTATAATTTATCGACTGCGGTCAAAACTTACTTGGATATTTTCCCTTATAATTTATTCAACACAAACTAGCAAGTAGTATAAATCCGATTATACACGTGTACCGACCGGTTGTTGTATTTATTGACTATCAAAATATAGTTAAGAAGTATTTAAAGTATGTAACTCCATTCAACTATTTTGTAACAAGCAGTGCAACTCAACAGGTGATTTATTAGGTCACCGTCGTCGCAACAATCGAGTCACGAAAACCGATTGATAGACGCCATTAAACTTGGCCAAATTGTTTGAACCGATGACCTTACTTTCCATTCCGAAATTACGCTCACGATTTGTGAATTAAATACCGTTTGTGTGTTTGCTTTAGAGACAGATTTATGTCTCTTTGTTTCATTTTGTATATCGTCATCATCATTAAGGTCCATTTTGGCCGACACGTAATTTATTGCCAGATTTTTCTCAGCATATTTCTTCAATAAATGGGGAATGAAAAAAATAATTTTAACTTAGGTAGTGGTTTGAGATCGTCTTCTCCATATCACACAATCTTCAACAGCCAACCGGTGTGAAGATGACATAACGATGACGATCACGATAACGAGTTTCTTTGCGAGATCGAATCAGAAATGAAGAGATCCATAAACGAACAAAAGTTGCTAACATAGCCCAACAGATTAGCATGCTGAAGCGGCAGTGGGCAGGGCACATAGCACGTAGAACTGACTGCCGATGGGACAGAAAGGTTTTGAAATGGAGGCAACGCACCGCTAAGCGCAGAGTAGGACATCCACCCACGGTGGACAGACGACCTGGTAAAGGTTGCAGGAAGCCGCTGGATGCAGGCCGCTTCCAACCGGCCAATCTGGAAAACACTGGGAGAGAGTTCAGCAGTGGACGTGCTATGGCTGAAATGACGATAATGATAGATGATCCTAATTAGATACTTTAGCTGTCAAGTTTCATTAGTTAAAATAAGCTACTCAACGTGTAAGTGTGGTTAATGAACAGTAGTTCCCGGAAGTACGTACGAATGGATCCCCCAAGTGTCAATTTTAATGATTAGTGCAGAACTAGTCCGTTGCACCTAGCAACCGGGTTACATAAGTCTCGTTAGTCTCATTATTGCACAATCGTGTTGGTTGGCACTACAAGCTCTGTTTGTGACTTTAATTATTGCGGAAGGAACATATTATCTGTGACTGCACAGTCACAGAATGCACATAACGTGTGGACAACAAGTTAAAGTAAGTTAGCAACATAAAAGCGAGCGTCAAAATGTTTTAAATTTGCTAGTTATGTAGCTTAAAATCTTCTAAATCCAGCAAAGTTTCTCCCGTCACTATAGATGCTTGATTATAGATAAACACACACAAGAGTGAATATGTACACTAGTCTAAGACAAAATGTACACTATCCAAGATTGCATCTATATAGGGTTACATTTCAAGGTAGTGCCAAATTTTAAAAATAAGGTCTAAGAATAATATTAAAATACTAATTCATCGTAATTAATTTTAATCGTCGTATATCTGGAGTAAAATATACTTAAAAAATTCCGAAAAAAAACATACAACCGAATTGAGAACCTCCTCCTTTTTTTTGAAGTCGGTTAAAAAGAAAACCGTCGCCGTGATGCGCCGTCATTCATCAGAGATCACAGGCGTACGCCGACGCCGCTCCAACAAGAACCTCAAGCAGTGCACATACGGTGCAATTTAATCGAGTATTTGGAAATTTTCTGCTTATTTTATTTTTCAAATTCAAAAAGAAAGTTTTTTTTTTTAAAGTTTGTTTTTTAAGTAGATCGATTTAGTTACTGATTCTGAATGGTCCCTAAAAAATTGGCACTACCGTGAAATGTAACCCTGTATACGGTTCACAACATAGGTGACGCTACTTTCATTAGGTACCTTAGCTAGCTTAAAAAAACATCAATCAATACACTATGCATTCCCCTCAAACCCAAGTCTTAGTAATACGAAACGTCTGCTCAGAAAAAATACATGCACACTAATAGGCTAGTTTCCTGGGTCAATAAAAGATTATTCTATTTAGTCCGTCAGTTAGATTATCAAAAAATATTGGACCCATATTTTGTCTTTTGTCAATCAAACAACAAATGACGAAGGTATAGCGCATCAAAGTGAGCACGTGACGTCACGCTTTGCTAAAAAGTGTCGCAAGGCGCGACGTTACGCGTAACTTTAACAGGCTATATCTTTTTAAAAAATTGTTTGATTGAGAAAAGAAAAAATACGTGTCCAATATTTTCTGTTAATCCAACTGACGGACTAATTAGTTTTTTTTAGGAAACTAGCCCATTCTGTGTTTTAGTACTCTCCAAGACCAATAGCTACTACATAAAGATATATGATTTTATATGGGATTCATTGCCCAGGTGCCTACCTAATATTGGAATAGCGTTTTCTAGGCAACTTTACTTCTGTCTGACTCACTTGTCTTATATTTTATAGTCGTAGATGTAAGAAGTAATATTCACCTTCACCTTGCAGTTTATTTTTAGGGAAGAGTTTAATTGTAAAAATACCGCTACAAAGTCTACGCATACGTAATACCGCACTGCGCAGGCGCCACCTACCAACCGGATTAAAAAATGCCTTCTTTTTTGTTTCGCATTCATCTCAACAAAGAGTACAATATTTAGGCGACTTTGCGACAAAATGCAGTTGCTTTTTAAAAGCCTCATAAATTATTTTAATACCAGTGTTAAGTATTTGACTGTGATGAAATTGTATGTTTTTCGTAGCAGGCGTCGTTTTTGACTACGAAAAAAGTTCGTAGTTTTTGGGAATAAAATGCATAAAGCCTTTATTTAACCTACTACATCTGGGGAAAAGTTAGTGTAAATGCTTAGTTTTCTTATTAAGCTCAAGCTATCATTATAAAAAAATATTTGACTAAAAAAGAAAAAAATGGAATGAAAACTAAAAATAAATATCACTAACTAAAGATAATAAGTAGTTTTTAATGGTAAACGTAAATGAAAGCTTTACTATTATTATGTAAATAGAGTTATACCATAAATTATGTGCATCGTATGTAATAAACACCCTCTTAAAAAGTACACCTTTCTCTTGTTTTTCAAGTTAACATAAAAGAGCCAAAATAGCAACAGAAATTCGACTATAAATTTGTACAAATAAGGTATGAAATTGTTCATCAATTACTAGTTTCAGTAGCTGCATGACTAATATCATGTTACGTCACTACTGGACATAATAGCGGTACCTACAGAAGGCTCACAGTGCGTATGAAAAAAGACTATGACCTTAGATAATATATGTACCGCGAACAGTTCTTGCAATTCACAATTATTGTTCAAATTTATCTGTCGTTTGGTTATACAGGGTGTCTCTGGAAGTATAGATCAATTCGAAGAGTCTTTATAGCTATATGAATGTAGTTTTTCTTAACATATAAAGTTTTTTTTTATAATATCACAAATTATGTACAGTTCAAATAAATAAAAATACAAAAAAGGAAATATTTGAAACTTTTTCTTTTGTAGTGTTATGCAGTATGTTTTTTTTAGTCACAGACAAGTCTGTGCTTTATAGATTATGATCAGCCTGCCTAGCATGAGCACCAAAACACGATATGATATGATATGATACAGCGATATATCGACACCAACTGTAAAAATATGATAGATATAACCGTCCTTTTTGAATCGCCGTGCCAGTGACGTCACATATTATGATCGCTGTTTCGATAAAAATTCAAAATGGCGGCTATATCTATCATATTTTTACAGTTGGTGTCAATATATCGCTATATCATATCATATCATATCGTGTTTTTCTGGTCATGCTAGGGGGGCTGAGACTATTATCATATAGAAACTAGGCTTTAGTACGAAGTAAGGCTACCATATCATATTCTATTGTATCCTGATAGTAAACGGGAGAAAGTTCCATTGTATTATTCATTACGTTTTATTATTGATGGCTGTTTTAATGTTTTAAATACATGGTTTTAATCACTTACTTATTCTCTAAGACCTCGACTTGACCAGAGACGTATTTTTGAATCATGCTAATTCAAATCCGAACACGAAATCGCAAGATTCGCATTGCCAATTCCTGAAATCACTATTTTTGAAAATTCATTCTATGAATTCTGCAACGACCACTCGTTTTTCTTTTTCTACTATAAGAACTATAGTAGAAAAAGCTGATTGATTCAAAAATGCGTAAAATCGTGAGCAATAGAAATGAATTTCATACACAAATTGTTTCCGTGTTCGAATTCGAAATTCATTTCAAATGCTTCAAAAATACGTCTCCTCAATGAATATATGGAACAGCTATTTTTTCTCGGTTATACTTGTCCTAAGAAAAGCTGTAAACAACAACCTTTAAGGAATTATATACCTATATGTCCCACGTTTAACCAGATGCCTTCTATAATTCTGACCAATTTATTATTTAGGTATAAATATTTGCCATGTTATTTTATTAATAAACGTGTTTTATCCTCGAAATAAATTCACACCGAGGCTAATCTCCATTTGGCTAAGATCATTTAATTTGAAATGTTATCAAACTTAACATGTCTCGATAACTTATTTATATTTTCAAAGGAAAATCTAGTCTACATAATTAATAACAAACAAAGTAACTTTCTCGTGTAACGTGATACATGAAAAAATATTTCGCCATTGGCGTCCCGCACGCCCAGACTCGAGCCAATTTAGAAACGATTTCTGTGATGACGACAGCGACCTGAACTAGGAATCAAACCTTTGCGTTCAAGGCTGAATATCGCACCAATACGCCAATTAAGTCGTCGTTATTTTTAATAATGTGTCGTTAAACCAAAAAAAATACACGAATGAAGAAATAACATAATTATAATGCATGTATAAAATAAATAAGAAATCGTATTGTAATTTAGGAATCCTAAGTATTTTAATTAATTCTCATAATAAAACTTTATAATAATAAAACATATTCATTATCTCTTGTGGGAATATTTTAGCTCGCAAAATAATTTTGCATATTCACACGGCTTCATTGACTTCAATGTAATATTTACTTATATGCCTAGAAGTAGGTAGAAATTAGTCTTCATGAATGAAACCATACCACTACTCCTAAGTCTGCTTTATTGCGATAAAAAGTATAGGTTGGCTTGTATGTAACATTGTATATGTAAGCTTATTTCCTGATCAAGATACCATACAAGCTTAGCCAAGGCATAGTAAGAGCTAAGGAAATAACAAACTTGTTAACTAGACTTCAAAATTGAACTGTTAAATTTCTGATTGAATACTCTTTGGAGAGCGTGTTTTCTTGTCTGCCACAACGTTTAAAAAAAAAAGATTGCAGATTACAAGTAGAAATAAATCTTAAATTGTCTATTTATTACTTAAATTATTTTACTACAAAGCAGTCCGCTTTTTAATGATAAACCTATAACCATAGATCCGGACCAAAAATACCTAAGATTTGGCTGTATTGGCTTCGTACCATTGCCTTTCCCTTCTTGCAAAAAATATTTACTACTGACGCTTGGATACCTACTTCGTTTAATCTGTGTTTTTACAGCTCGTGTGACTCTAGTTTTTTTTTCAGGTGAAACTGGCAGCACACACGCGTTGTACCTCGAGACTATAGTCGAGGAGACCAGCGATGACCTGCGCTCCGAGCGGTCATCCGCAGCCACCTGGCTCTCGGATTCCGACGCGGACTCCGTCATACACGTGCGAGGGGCCGCTGGTAAGTAGCCAATTGTCAACTAACTTAAATGCTTAAGACTGAAACGTAGGGTGCGTCTCGTACGCACAGTAACGCATGGCAAAAATTTTAGATCTCCTTCGTTTTTAAGGTTGTCGGGTCAGCCTTTAATGTAAATTAACGCCTAAATCGTTGCCAGGAACAGTCAACAACTCGTCTACCTAACACTTAACCTCCAATTTTCTCCATTGATTTGTTGAACGCTACGTGTTGAACTATAAGTTGGAAATCGGTCAAGATAATGTAATGTATATTTTGTGGTAGAACAGTTTGACATTAGATGTAATTGAGTACATGACTTTTCGAAAAATTATGCATATACATGCTTTCAAATTAAAGTTAAATTGCCATATAATAAATATAGGTATTGTTTGATGCAATGAAAATG